>JARWLC010000004.1:91339695-92649695 GCA_033318265.1 Phyllotis vaccarum | reverse complement strand
AGAGCTGGATGTTCCAAAGTTCTAACGTGTCCATGGTCCTGCTGCTGCCAGGATCATGGCTGGACTCTGGCTGCGGGTCTTTCCCAGCGCACAATGACTTTGAAGGACAGCTGGCTGTACCTTCCTAGGACTTCTTCCATAGAACTGAGCAACATAGGAAGAGCCAAAAAATGCTCAGGAGCCATGTTTGATGATATTTCACATTATAGAACATGGCAGTGGTGATCTTTTGCTCCTCAAATATCCTTCTATATTTAATAAATAGTAATGTAAAGCATATAGTCTAATTTTAAAACTTTCTGTTTTATTCCAGGGACACTAACATTTTACACCATTGTATTTTTTGTGCTGTCTCTTTCATAAATGTAGAATCTCCTAAAGAGAGAAGGGCTGAGAATCTTTGAATATTATTGGGAGTTCAATTGAGGTAAAATAAATACCTTTGAAGTGCTACAGAATATTTTCCAGTTAACTTATTCTTGTGTTAACTTTTCCTTGGGAGACTTGAACAATGTCTCCTCACCTCGAGTACCAATGAAACCAAAGGAATGATTCTTCCAAGTCCAGCATGGTGAAACAATGATTTTGTTGGGCTTTATTCACAAGATCATAGGTTACCCCAGCCAGAACAGCTGTCTCACCCCAGCATGGATGACAACTTCCCCACAGCTGCATAGATGGAGTCTCCTACCCCCAGTAACATTTTCCGTACTCTATTAAGCCACAAATGCAGTATGCATATGGGGCAGAATTACATGCAAATGCGAGGGAGATGCAGAAAGATGTGAGTGCAATCTCTGGTGAGAGTCTGATGGTCCTCCCTAAGTCCTCCTTTTATGAGGGCCCATCAACAAACTTGGTGTTCTTATTGAAGGTTCCTTGTAGACGATCAGATTTGCTTTAAATTAGGATGATAACGGCAATGTTATGTCCAGATGGCAGTGGTTCACAACACTTTACAGATTCTGTTCAAAGTTATAAGGAATACAGTTCTATTCTTTAAAAAAGAAATTGTTTCATAAGCAATTCAACTTTGTCTTTCTAAACAGCCACACTTTGTCTTCTGTTGGATTATAAGCAGCATGTAAATCAAGTGATGTCTCTGTTTCTGTTCCTTCTTCCCCATTCCTTCCCCCACCCCATTCCATACAGGAGAACAGGGAAGAAGAGTTTAAAATCACCACTGGGTACCTGAGCCACAGCAGAGCAGGGGAACAATAGTACTGGTGGATATCTTCTCCAATCTCACTGGTTATTTAAGAAGAGATTTAGTGAAAGTGTGTGTATGCAACACTGTTGGTCAATAGCGTAAGAAGCATCATGTTTGACAATACCGTTACAAAGGAACAGAGCTGCATTAGAGCTGCAATGATGTATACTAAACTAAACCTTAAATACACCGCACTAAAGCACTGTTTTAAAGGTTAATGCAAGATCCTCATAATTAAATGTATGATCTTCTCATCATACATTTAATATGCATAAGGTGCTAGAAGGTGAAGATTATAAAACCATTCACTTAGATTTGTAACAAGCCCATTCGCTATCTAAATTTTTTCTTATTATGTGTACCGTTGTTTAGCAGTTACAGTGCAAGAAGAAGAGAAAACACAGCTATGTGTGGCAAGATTTCTGTATCTCACTGGAGTCAAGACAATCCACACCTGGAAGAACTTATGATAGCATATGCTAAGCTTAGCATCAGCCATGAAGAAAATAACTTTCAAAATAAGGGGGAAAGGGAGCTAAAGAGATGACTTGGCAGTTAGGAATGTTTGCTGCTCATGCAGAAGACTAGAAATCAATTCCCAGGACCCATGTAGGTAGCTCTACCACCTGTAACTCCAGCTCCAGGGCCTCTGACATCTCACTTCTGGCCTCCACAAGCACTTATACTCACATGCACTTGAGCCTGCACACATGTACACACACACACACACACACACACACACACACACACACACACAAAGAGAGAGAGAGAGAGAGTTAAAATAAGAAATAGGTGTTTCTTTTTTAATTGGGAAGATTATTATAGAAACTCAAGGTTTCAGCAGAAATAGTTACTCACCATGGTTGTGGTGGTTTGGATGTAATTGATCCCCATAAGCTCACAGATAGTGCCACTCTTAGGTGTGGCTTTGTTGCAGTAGGTATGGCCTTGTTGGAGGAAGTATATCCCTGGGGAGGGGCAGGCTTTGAGGTCTCCTATGCTTAAGGTCTGTCAGTGTCTCTTTTCACTTCCAAGACATAGCTCCTTCTCCAGCACCATGCCTGCCTGTACACCGCCATGTTTCACCAGGATGGTAATGGATTAAATCTCTAAAACTGTAAGCCACTCAATTACATGTTTTCCTTTATAAGAGTTGCTGTGGTCTTGGTGTCTCTTCACAGCAGTAGAACCCTAAGACAGTGGTTGTCACTTTATGCATAGGATCAGACAAAATTCTAGCACCTGTGGGGTGGGGTAGGGGCCTCACAAAGTCCCACCCTAAGCTAAGGAACTATTGACAGCTTCTTTTTGGGGAAGAGTTCATTTTCTTCTGGGACAGGGTGCCTGATAGGTGGCCAGTGCTCCAAGAAAAGCTCCACACCAATGCTCCCAGCACTAAGTAGACTAGTTTTGGTTATTGCTTTTGTGAAAGAAGTACTTACATTTGGGAGGTTGAAGTGGGCAGGAAGAGTATGGGAGGAAGAAGAAGCAGTGAATTTGAGTGGATTTTATGAAAACAAGATTATATACATACATGAAATTTTCAGGAAATAAGTAAAAATATTCCAAAAGAAAATTTTCACTCAGTAAAAAAGACAGTAATAGAATAGAAAATAGGAGATACACAGGCAACAAAAGCAGATAGAAACTCAAGTCTACCCCAATCACAGGGAACCTGCTTAGACTAGACAGTGGAATCAGAGGTAGAGGCACTGGGAATAAAAACACAGTCCAACTATCATGTTGTCTACAGGAGACATGATTTAGATGCACACATACAAGTGGGGGTGGGTGGATACAGACCAACCATGCACATAGCAGCACAGGACAGCTGAAACAATGGTACTTATGTCAAACAAAAAGGCACTAAAAAAAAAAAAAAAAAGGCACAAAACATGAGTTAGTTGTGGTGATAAACACCTGCAGTCCCAGCACTGGAGAGGCTGATGAGGGAGGGTGTCCTGAGACTGAGGTCAGCTTGGTTTACACAGTGAGTTCCAGGCCAGCTTGGATTATAAAGTGAAGATTGGTCTCAAATAGGAAGGGGCTCTGGGGACACTGGACACATGGCTCAGCAGTTCGGGGCACTGTGTGTTCTTCCAGAGGACCTTGGTTCTATCGCCAGCACCCACATGGCAGCTCACAATTCCTATAACTTCGGTTCTAGGGGATCCAATACCTCTGCAGATACTGCATCCATATGGTATAGAAATATGGAGGTAAAATAGCCATACACATAAGAGAGAGGGAGAGGGAAGAAAGGAAGAAAGAGAGGAGAAAGGGAGGGAGGAAAGAAAGAAGGAAGGGAGGGAGGGAGGAAGGGGGAAAGAAAGAAAGAGAGAAAGGAAGGAAGGAAGGAAGGAAGGAAGGAAGGAAGGAAGAAAGGAAGGAAGGAAGGAAGAAATGGGAAGAAAGCTGGGGAAGGAAGTGGTGTGTGTAAGAGGGAGGTAGAGAGAATACAGAGCAACAGCATCGACTTACTGTCAGATGAGATACAGTCAAGAGCCTTCTGAGACTAATGAAGCTGAGCTTAGTTTGGTAGTAGAAGGAGCTGGGGCTGGCGACCTAGCTTAGGTTATCAGGAGACCCTGAGAAGAAGATCGGTGTGTGTTTGGCTCGTTGTAGATCCACTTCTAGAAGAAACCGTGGAGAAGGACAGGCAATTCTGATGTAAATGTTGGTTTAATAAACAATGATTGGCCAGAAGGCAGACAGGAAGTAAAGGCTGGGCAATCAGTCAGGAGAATTCTGGGAGAGGAAAGGCAGAGCAGAAATGCCAGCCAGACACAGAGGAAGCAAGACGGGAACGCTGCATTGAGAAAAAAGTACCAGGCCATGTGGCTAAACATGGATGAGAATCATGAGTTTAGGAGTAAGAGTTAGCGAGAAATATTCCTGAGTCACAGTCCAAGCAGTTTACAATTGATATAAGCCTTTGTGTGATTATTTGGAACTAAATGCTGTGGGACCTGCTGAGTAGGACAGAGAAACTTCTGACTACATCTATTTTCTATGTTTTTGTGGTTTATACACATATTTGTTACCTAAAAGTCATTGCCTAGCTCAAAGTGAGAAAGCCACAGACCTGTGTTTTCATCTCAGTTTGGTGGTTCCAGCCTTTTAACATCCGCACATTAATGATAAGCATTATTTGTAGACTAGTTTTAAAAGCACATTAAAACTGAGCCAATGATGCAGATAGTTCACACAAAACCCCACATAGTTTCCTCTGCAGTTAACATCTTGCATGAGTGAGAGGGGCATTTGTTTCAAAAATCTTGTCATTTCTCCCAGGAGCACAGGATCCTTTTGTGGTGTTTAGAGCTTATAGTTGGGTACACTGCTATACTTAACTGGCCTTCGTTTGTGTGTTCTTCCCTAGCCCTAATTCCCAAACAAAATAGCTATATTTACAGACACCAGTTGAAGAGGTGTGTCTTGTCAAGGAAACCTGATATCTGTCTAATAATAATAATTGGGGGAGGTTTTGGAAAATTATCACGGTCCCTAATATGTTTCAAAGTTGAGAAGGCAGGAGGTATCCTGCCTGGAAGTGCTTACTCCTGCCGTGTGCGGGATAATGTTCTTGTACTCTGTAAAGATTTTTCACTTGTATTGGTTTAATAAAATGCTGATTGGCTAATAGAGGCAGAAAGTAGAGGAGGGACAACCAGAATTAGGAGAATTCTGGGAGATTTGAGCCAGACATCGAGGAAGGAAGATGAAAAGATACCATAAAAATTATGGGTTAATTTAAGTCTAAGATCTAGACAGAAATATGCCTGAATTACTGGTCCGGCAGTTACTATAAAATTAAGCCTTCTTTTCAATTATTTGGGAAGCAGCTGCCAGGTATTTGAGAGTTTCTGGTGGGACAGAAACTTTGGACAACAGCCATGTGCCTGGCAAACATGTAACTGGTATGCCGTAAGGTTTAGTAATTATTTTCAAATCTCTATTCCATAGTACAGGTTATATTTAGATCTCAGATTTTGCTGATTCTATATTGGAAATACCTTGCTTCCAAATGTATTTTATCTGTAAAGATATTTTAGTTTAAACCTTTGTTTTGTTATCAACTAAAACTAGTGACTTAGATGCCAACTTTATCATTTTGTAGCAGGAATCCACAGCAGGATTGACAGAATGATGCTTCCCCCATATTTGGTCGTTCATTTGTTTTCAGGTGATCTGGTCTGAGAACATCCAAAATGGCATCTCTTATGCCTTGAAGACACACACACACACACACACACACACACACACACACACACACACACACACACACACGGCTTTGCCATGCAGTCAAAAGTTTCCATCCTCTTAATGGCCCTGGATCTTGATACTCATAAGTCAGCTGCTGTCTCCATTCTGCTCTGCTAGCATGCTGTAAGTGCACATGCCTCTCCCCTAACACAGTCCTGCAGACACCCCATTGCAGCCCCCATACTCCTGTGAAGCCATCTTCCTATTGAAGATTATTTTAACCTCACACTTAACATCCTCCATGGCCCAGCTATCATCTTTGTGGTTATATGTGAGATATACTAAATTTGGCACTGATCTGAGTTCCAGATGTTACTACCCAGTTCTCTCTCTGCAAGAACCTGCACTGTCTCAGCAGAACACAGTGTAAGGACTCCTCCCATTTACCTCTTCTCTCTCTTGTAGCAATCAATTTCATACTTCAACAATTTAACTACAGACAACACTCATACTGTCAGATTGTGTTGACTAGTATCACAATCTCTGAATGGAGTGCATTCTGTAGGCGCTTGTCCCATGACTGACACCTTTAACGCTGTGTTAGAAAATATGCACATTTGTAGACACCAATGGTTGTTTTGCCTCCTGTGGACAAGGTGTGTCTCCTATGTTCTTAAATGTGTTCCCTGCTTTTCATTGTTCATTTCGTTGATAGGATGGAAGAGACTGCTGGGAACACAGACTATCTCAGTTCTTCCAGGCTCCTACACAAAATTCTTTAGTAGTACACATTTACATTTAATTAGTGGGGGCACACCCCCTTGTGAACACTGACACGGAAGTCAAAGGACAATTGTCTGTCTTTCCACCGTGTCCCAGGAATCAAACAATATGCCAGGCTTAATGGCAAGCACCTCTATCCGCTGATCCATCTTGCAAGTGACCAAAGTTGTTCTGAAGGCTGGGGAGTCCAAGGTGAAAGGGACTGTCTTCCCTGAACCTCCTTGCTGTCTTGTATGTTGGGAAGGTTAGACGAGCTCTCCTGAGCCTATTCTACAAGGGCACTAATTCTATTCCCAGGGCTCCAGCCTCATGACTTTGTCATCTCTGAAAGCGCTCCCCCCCCCCATCACAGGAGGGATTGGGTTCCAACAAAATAGTTTGGAGAGGGAGACACAGGTGCTGGGGTCACAGCAGTTTGCTTAGAGTGGGTGCCCATTCCCTCTCCAGAACAATCTCTGTTTATGTCTAACCTAAAAAAGGCCAAAAGAGTTCCTTTTCATTCTCCAGAGAACCAAGAAGGTGTGCGGCAAAGGGCGGGGCTGCAGGGCCGGGCTGCAGATGCCTACTGGGCCTCTGGTGATGCTGCTATTAAGCCCCCAGTGCTGGACAAGAGCTACAGGGTCTGGTGGTCTCCCTCCAGATTCCAGTATGACTTAGGGTGGGTCTTTTCTTGTTTTGCCCCCATTCCTTTGGAAATAGAAATGTATCCAACATGCTATTGCATAGTGGAAATACATAACATGACTTTTTTTTATTTTTATTTTATAAGAGCTAACAGCTAAATCGCCTAAGTCTCAGAAGACATTCTGGACTTTTGAACAGGTTGAGACTGCTAAGAATATGGTTACTCATAAGTTGGGCTGGATGCACTTTGCATTATGAAATGGCCACGAGTTTGTATTCTAAATGCCCCCCATAGGTCTATGTGTTTGAACACTTGGGCCTCCATTCCTGGCTTTGTTTGGAGAGGTTACAGAATCTCTGAGGCAGGAGGCATAGATAATGAAGGCAGATCATGAGCCTCTGAGGGCAATAACACTACTTCCATCTCAAGCTTTCTTTGTTTTCTTATCAGCCCTCATATGAACAAGCTACAAGTTCCTACCACCATAGCCAGGGTGATGACATCATGCTTTTTTACTGTGATAGACCATGCTCCTCTACGTGAGCATAAGAAACATCCCCTTTTCCTTAGTTTTACTCTGTCAGGTATTGTGGCATAATTATAGATAACTAATATATTTCCTGTTTAAATCTTATAGCTCTTAAGGGAAGGGTATCCTGGCAATTGGGAGCCCGGGAACACCAAAAAGTCATACTCCACAACAAACCTCACACAGAGATGTGTTGGGAAAATCAGAAGGATGGCTGCCTCTGCTCTGGCAGGAAGCAGCAAAGACCCGAGAGGGAGGCAGGCTTGTATAGGTTTCTTGGGGGCAGAGCTTTTCAGGGTGGAGATTTCCAGGGTGGTGATTGGCAGAATTTCAAATCCTGAGCTTGGAGCGAGTTTAGGGCTTAGGATTTCAAGCTCCAGAACTGAGCTCAGACTTTTTATCCTACGTGACCTCCAGCTGGAAATATACCAATGGTTTAAGGTGTGTTCATAGGACACACATTAACGTCTGATTATTTTACTTCACTGAATAGACTGATGAAGACTGCCAAATGTTCTTGCTTTTCTGTTGTTTTGATAAAAACCCTTTGATAGAAGCAACTTAGAACAAGAAAGAGTTCATTTAGATTACATTTCCAGGTTGTAATCCATCACTGAAGGGAAGTCATGGCAGGAACACAGGGGAGGAACCTGAAGCAGAAACCATGGAGAATGTCGCTAGCCGTCTTCTCTCTACCTTGCTCACTGGTTCATGTGCAGCTAGTTTCCCCAACAGTCCAGGCTCCTTATAATAGGGATGGTGCTACTCACAGTGGGCTGGGCCCACCAACATCAATCAGCAATCAAGACAATTCCTCATAGATGGGGCCAATCTGATCTGTGATGACCCATGCCGAGATGCCTTCAGATGACTCTGAGCTCCATCAAATTGGCAGTTGACATTATGCTACTGACCTTCTCTAAAACACATTTTCTCACCTACTTCCTATGGCAGAGGGTATGATTGAGCTGACACAGTGATGGAGCCTAGTCAACATTCCAAAGGCACTTAAGTCTTCCCCTCTGCACCTGAACCAACAGTGGCTAGTGGAAGGTCACCGGTTTTAAATACTGCACAACTGGTTTTTTTGTCCCATGACCTCTAACATTTGGTCGGTGTTTGATTTCTATTGACACAGTGTTACCTCTATGTTCAGATAATAGAGTCATGTTTATCGGAGTCCAATCAACACCATCAGAACAGAACCTGTAACTTCTAAAATAAAAGAAAAAGCAGAAAGCCACCAAAAATGAAAAAAAAATCCCCGCTTGTTATTGAGAAGAAAGGGACAGTGATGGAGTCAAGTACATAACAGATATGACAGACAAGGCTTCCACTTCTGCTTCTGATCCCGAACTAGTGATTTTCACACACAGCCCTGTCCATTAGCCAAAGAACATCTTTTCACTCCTAACCTTAGCAATAAAATAATGAATAAGAACATGGCGCTCCACGCACAGCTTTGGTTGCTTTGTTTTAGGTGTGAAAGGATAATGTAATGAGTAACCTCCCTATCCCTATCCATATGATGTCTGTATGTGTATGTGCTCTTTAGTCATTTACTTACTAGGTGCCCAACTAAGCGATAGTGGAGAAAGATGATGCCCAGTTAACAGGGTCCCGCAATCCACAAAGACCACAGAAGCAATGCCCTTGAGTTCCCAGAAAGACACCCCCTGCCCCCACCCCCCGGCAACTCCTGGTTTTCTTTCAGTTTATGAGCCTCTCCTGGTGGGCAGCTCTTCAGCATTAGCATCTGTGGACCCAAGGAGATCACCACAATGCTGAAGAAGCTACTGTCTCGTGGCTCCTTGGGTCAGTGGCTCTCAACCTTCCTCCTGCTACATCCCTTTAATATAGTTCCTGTGGTTAGAAAATTTGGCCTGGCCTGGCCTAGCCCTGAGGTTTGGGACTGCCGCTCTTCTTGGTCTCAGATAAGCACACAGAGGCTAATATTAATTACATGCTGTTTAGCCTATGGCTGTGGTTTATTGTTAGCTAGCTCTCGCATCTTAACTTATTTCTATTAATCTGTTTGGCCACATGGCTCATGGCTTATTTGTACTCTATTACATATTGCTTTTGGGGTAGTTGGATTGAATCTCTCTGTGACTCTGTCCTCTTTTTTTTTTAGTTTATGCTTGGATTTCCTGCTTTATTATAGGCTGGCCTGCCATAAGCCAAAACAATTTTTTTTTATTATCCAATGATAACTTATAGCATACAAAGGACACCCCACATCAAGTTCCTCACATGTAGTGACTCCCAACCACAAAAATTATTTCTGTTGCTACTTCATAACTGTAATCTTGCCACTGTTATGAGTTGTAATGCAAATATCTGTTTCCCGATGGTCTTAGACAACCCGTGTGAAAGGATCATTCAGTCACAAAAGGGGTCCCGCCCCACATGTTGATATCCATTGCCTTAGACCCTACACTAGGAGAGGGGTGTCTCTATTTTGTGGAGCTGGTATCCTAAGATTGTGTGAGACCTCAAAGAGCAAGCTGGGGAGACGGCTCAGTTGATAAAATTCTTTTCTTGCAAGCCCGAGGACCCAAGTTCAATCACTGGGGTGCACATAAAAGAGCAAGGCAGTGAGCTTTGGGGTCTCAGTGCTGTCCATACGGAGACAGGTGGGTCCCCGGGACTCACTGGCTGGCCACACTAGCCTTGCAAGGGTGCTGGCACCAGAGGAGCAAGATCTGAGGCTGACATTTGAATCTCTCTCTCTCCCTCTCTCTCTCTCTGACAATCCTACTTTATCATCCTTTACACTGAGGTTTTTTGGACTCTGCCTTGTCTGCTTCTTTTATCCCGACGAGTTTATATTCCTCATGGATTGTTCATGTGAATTCACTTCTTTCCTCTGAGTAACTGGAGCCCCTTTCCCATAACTTCTTAGGGAAGGGCAATCAACGGTACTCATGAGTAAATCATTTATTCGGCATTTTTTTGTGTGTGTATTTGGTGATCAAGACAGGTCAAGGAGACAGACACCTTCAAATCACACAATCAAACCACTGTTCCTTTGCTGACAGTTCCCTTCTATGTTCAGCATCCAAGACTCTCAGAGCCTGCCCCTATTTCCAGTCTTGATGCAACATTATCCCAACTCCATTCTCCAGTAACTGAGTCTGTTCTTATAGTGCATGGCTAGTTTAAGCGAAAGCCAGTACTAGAATCCAAGCTTGTATATAACCAAAGACAGGAGACAGCTGAAGCCTGAGGTTTCTCTTCATTCAGAGGAAGCCCAGATGGGCCTATGCACAATCCATGCTTCCAAATCCGAGTGTTTTTCCCTGAGGACATTGTTCTGACCCTGTCTAGCCAGAAGACATTCAGAGAGAATTCACTCCTTTCTCTGCCTCAGGGAAATGGACACATGCAGTGTTTGAACCATTTACCCCAGAGAGTACTCACATGGAAGTGTCACTTAAGTTAGTGTTTTAAAGGGCCCTTCTGTCTGTATTGTGACAGACTTGCCTACACTGCTGAGCACATGAGGTTGCAATTGCTATTTCTTTTGATTCAGAGCTTGAATTCTCTGTAGAATGAAAGGGTTTCTGGCACATAGTTGGCAATTATTGTCTAGATTTTCTCTATAGCATAGGTTTCTTTAGCTGAGCATCAGGCCCCAGTGAAAATACTCGTGGCTAACAGGAACAGAGATAAACACACTCCTAATCAGTTTAACTGTTGACAAAAGCATGTGCTTTTCTTGCTCGGGGCCAAAGTTTTAAGTGGACTTTGATTTCTTGTAGGAACACCCCTCATTGATGGGTGAAAATAGGGTAATTACATGTCCAATTACCAGATTTGCATTGGCAAATGAGGCCTTGGTGTGGGTAAAATCTCCAGAGTTGGGAACCAGATGAAACTGAGAGGTTTTTTGTTTCACATCAGTTTTCCAACAGCGTCCTGGGAATGATAGCGTTCCCATCCTGCCCTTGTCTGAAGCCAGGCTGAAGACATCTGATTCTGAGGAACCAGTGAAGCAGGAGCCAGCGTGCAATATGAAATGATTCATATCACCCCTTTCTTTTTCTGCCCAGCTCTGCAGAATCAATATGCCCTCTGAAAGACCATAAAACAACTCCTCCAGGTCTTGGGTAAAATCCGAGACAAGTTCCAAAACTCGAAAGTATCAGTGAGCCATTTCTGGCCACTTATAGTCATAAAATCCTTTTCCTTCTAGTGACTAAGATATTCTGGATCGGCTGTCCACTAAGTGAACTGGATGCTTTCTCTTTGGACACAGTTATTAACCCCTCCTGGTCTGCATGCTGCACTTCTAAGGGGAAGCCTAAGAAGTGAGAGGTATCCAATGCTCTGGGAAAAGAAAAAAGAACATTGGGAAACAAGAGGTGGGGGAGGGAGGACCAGGAGGGGGGAGGGAGGACCAGGAGGGGGAGAATAGGAGCAAAGCATGATTAAGTTTCATATATATGAAAATGTCATAAGGAAGCCTAAAATTCTATATGTTGGATTTACAATAAAATTTGAAATATATTTTAATTGAAATACAATTAATTTTTAAAAAGTACTGGGCTGCTGAGATGCTTGAACGATAGCTTGGTAGGCAAATGTACTTGCTGCACAACTGGATTATTAGATGTCCAGGACCCACAGGTGGAAGGGAAAGAACCATCTCCCAAGAGTGTCCTCTGTCCTCCACATGCTCACACCCACATAAACTGAACACCACAGAGAATCCAGAACTCTGAGATTATGTGTACTATTGGTAATGTTTTATTAATTTCAAACAGTGGTTGAACACAAACCCTGATGGCTGGGCTGGAGTCCGAGTCTACTTCACAGTGTCTAGCATCAAGAAGCACATGGCTGTATGATGACTATGAGACCAAACTAAAGGTACTCTCTACAAGAGACCTCTTGGCAGGGCCTCCCCACAGCTTCCTACCTACCAATGCTTTGTTTTAAAAATGCAAAGGACTGGGAGCGGAAGGGGGGCACAGGGAGTCAGGCATCATTTTATACTGTAGTTTACATCATCTCTTCTCAACGTCTTCTGCACCTTAAAATCCCTGGGTAATTCCTGCATGCAGCCACATTGTGAACAAACTGGAGAGCTTCACTGTGTATAAATATTAATTAGTGGGTGTAGGGGTAGGGCTAGGTGATGCTGTTGAATATGTGTGTGTGTGTGTGTGTGTGTGTGTGTGTGTGTGTGTGTGTGTGTGTGTGTGTGGTCGTCAATATCTCTGTGCATGTACATAATCACTCCATGGCTGTTATTGTTCCCTCTAAGAGGGATTGTGTGCATGTGTGTGGAGGTCAGAGATCAACCTCAGGGTGTTCAGTCTCTCTCTCGACTGATTTTTGAGAGAAGGTCTCCTTCTCTCACTTTTGCCTGTAATTCTAATCACTAGGCTAACTGGCTAGTGAGCCCCACCTGTCTCTGCCTCCTCAGCGCTGGGATCTCATGAGTTCTGAAATCCAGCTCTGGTCCTTGGGCAAGCTCTTGCCTGACCTCACCTGTCCCAAGTCATGGTCCCACTCATACCCCCTGAAATCAAAGCTTGTCTCCTTTCTGGATTTTGAACACACAATGGCATACTCACCTTGGGACATTTCCCTCTTGTTTGTGGAGTATGCATCATGACCCTCCCCTGCTGACTCACCCACTTTCCAACCCTACTTAGGCCAGATCTCTCAACTGCTCTCTGGGCTGTTAGCTCAGCTTTCTGCTCAGATGTGCTTGTGCTTTGGGCTGTGAGGGGCTTCACTGATAATGGCATCCAAGGGCATTCAATTAGCACATTTCAGGTTTCTCTGGTCATAGACGCCTCATGATTCTCCACTAATGCAGTTGGATCTTTTTCTTTTTCCAAATCATTAGGCATCCCTTCCATGTTACTTTTCACTTACCAACCCATCATAGAGAAGGAGTCTATTTTAATACTTTGCTAGCACATCTGCCTGTGAGGGTAATTCAGGGAGAAAGCAGGTGCTAACATTTTTTTAAGAAGTTGGCTTTTCTGAATCCTACTAAGACATTGATCTTTTCTCCTGTCCTTACTTGAATATGAGCAGGAAGCTCGGGCATTAATAAAGAGGTGTGAGGAAGACTGTGTCTGGTGGGAGAAACTGAGTCTGGGAAGATGGAGGGGGCTCTTGTGAGGGGCCTTTGTCTGTGAGAAGAAATTTTAGGAGTGAGTTCTGCATTTTGACCTAAGTCCTAATGTCTTAGGAAGGATGTAAAAAGAAAGATGGAGCCAGACCTCTCCATGGGATCACATGTCCAATTGCCCAGTGTGGTGACTTATCCACCATGTCCCTTTCACAATACTCCACCTCTCCTTCAGTCCCCTACTCCCACCTTGCTGGCTTCCCCTTCCCCTCTACTTGAATCTTTGTCTGCTCTGAAGAATCCAAACTGGAGCAGTCCATAAGAACTCAGATGCGAGGGCAGGATCTGGCCATGCAGAAGGAGGAGGGAAACATTGAAGACAGGTGAGAAAATGGAGGGGAAGATCAGAGTTTACCATTTATATTTTCTCACTGTCAGATCTCCATTAGAAGTGAGATGTGTTAGATGTGGGCTAGAAGGTACCTCTGTCAGTCAAGTACTTGCCTTGCAAACAGGAGGACCTGGGTTAGGTCCCCAGAACCCATGTAAAAAGCCAGTCATGACAGTGTGACATTGTAATCCCAGCACTGAGGGATCCCTGGGGCTTATTGGCCAGCTAGTCTGGCTTTCTTGAATTCCAGTTAGTGAAAGACTCTATATCAATAAATAAACAGATAAATAAATAAACAGATAAATAAATAGATAGATAGATAGATAGATAGATAGATAGATAGATAGATAGATAGATAAATGGTGAACCATACCTGAATAATGGCAACTGGCGTTGTCCTCTAGCTCCCCTCCCAGACACACCTGCACACACAAACATGCATATACAAACAAACAAGAAAACGTTACTCAGATGGTTTTAGGAGTCCCCCAAAGCACTCTTCGAGTCCCCCAAAGCACTCTTCGAGAAGAGCCCTCTATTCACCGTGTTACCTCTCCTCATGGAGTAAGATGAGAATCTGTCCTTGGTAGAGGAAAAGCTGGGGATGGCGAGGGAGACCATAGAGTGGGTTTGCTCTCCTGGTCTGCATCTGGCTTGGAGGGGTGGAGTATGTAGACCTTCCTACTCTTTCTATATGTTACAAAGAATTCAGAGACAGAGGTGGCCTGGCACTTGCCTTGGATCAGAGTCTCCAATGTGTGAGAGCCTCATAAACATGTTCAATAGGCCACAGTCATAGTTTTTAGCAGCAAACCAGCAGGAGGCTCGACCTAGCCAGGTTGGCCCTGATTGCTGTTGAGTTCCTGCCTCTGACCTTGCCAGCCATCCTAAAGCAGGGGCAGCCTGCAAGAACCCAAGACACACCTCCGGAATTTCCTTTGGTATCAAACACAGGTATTCCCAAAGGAGTGAAACTCTTAAACCTTCAGAGACACTGTACATCCAGAGGTTGTAGCAACTAGAAGACCATAGGTCTGTAGATAGGCGAGCCTAAGAGCTTAGATCATTTCCTCGTTGGAAAATCATCGAACCAACTTGATCAGCTATAAGTAAAAGCAAATTGCGGGGTGAGGTAAGGACAATATGGCGAACTGCATACTTAGCACCAAGAGGCTGGAGAGATGGACTCAGCAGTTAAGAACACTACCTGGTCTTCCAGAGAACCCAGGTTCAGGGTCTTCTAGTGCCCATATCGGGCAGCTGAAAGCCACCTGTAAATACAGCTCTGGGGATCCAACAACCTCTTCTGGCCTCTTCAGGCAAGCATACAGATACATACACAGTGTGTATTTTTGGTTTTTTTTTAATTAATTAATGATAGCAATTGTAAAAGCTTTGGATTAAACTCAGTCAGTAAATGTTTGTCGCCTGAGTTCAGATCCTCAGCACCCACATAAAAGTCAGGTTCAATGTCCTGTACTTGTAACCCCAGGACTAGGAAGACAGAGGTAAGATCCCTGTGGCTTGTTGGCCAAAACAGTAAATTCCATGAGATATTGTCTGTCTCAGAAACTAAGGTGAGAATAGCTGAGAAGACAACTCAGTACTAAACCCTGGCCTCACATGTATATGCAAACCTATACGTAAGCACTCATGCATACACGTGAACACACACACAAACACACATCCACACACAGGATCATGAGTAATGGCTATAACGTATCAACCAGGAACCTGAACTATGGTAAGAGCTCAGAAATTGGTGATTGTTGTCAGGGAGGTGACATCTGATGGTCCCAGTGGCTCTTGTGATCAGGCAGTGGTAGCTAATATTGGGGGAGCTGAAGAAACCCCATATCTTACCTCTATTGTTATTCTTCCAAACATCATCAGTCCCAGCACAGCTGAAGGTTCTGGGTCCTAAAGGATGGTCTTTCAGTTGCTTGGAGCCATGGCTTGGCTCTGGGATGCTGCTTGATGAGAATTGTCAGGCCAATCTGTTCCAAGTCAAGCACACAGATTGGGTCAGCCAATATTGAAGTGTGTGTCAGTGCTAACCTGTATTGAGATCTTGTTAGAATTCACTTGTAGGGAAGAGTTGACATTCAGTGTAGCGAGGCCTCAGCCAAGACTGAACTCTGAGATCATTTGCATTCTGTTTCTCCTATTGGTTTTAAATCCAGCACCTACAAGAACCTCAAAACAGCAACAACAAAGACTACAATATGTAGCCAAGCAATTTCTTGCTGGCTTCCTACCATTAAAAGCAGATTAAAAAGGCATTGTTTTCCTTGACATATGTAGTATCTAGTCACTGGTGTCCATTAAATTTGAGTGGAGCACAAGAATACTGAAGTGTGAGGGGGGAGGGCTTGAGGAGAAATTTGCATACACATTTCCATTAGGGTTAAAGACATTTAAATCCACATTACCCTCAACAGGCAGAATAATGAATGCACCATTATGGACGAGGCTTAGCGTGTGATGCCACTGCCTTTGGCCGGTTCAAGTCTTGCTCTGGGTGTAATATTTAGTGGCTCATTTTTCCTCATGCATAGGATAATAGGCTTTAACTTTCTAAGCTTCGCTGCCAGCCCTCCCCCTGCTGAGCCATTATATTGAACTTGTAAGCAGGAAGCTCTGTCCAGCTCGCCCAGATTACCACAGCAATAGGCCCGCTGAGGGGCTGGTGTCAGGATAAGTGTTAGAGAGGGAGCTGCCCCATCTTGGCATGCTGTTCTCATCTTATTAAATACAGCTTTGTGGAAGCAGGGAGCCTGCCTCTCAGTCACACTGGCTCAAGCCTGGTCCAAATGCTACTGTCAGACAATATGAAAGTAGGAACTACCACAGCTAACGGCAGGTGCTGCTTCCCAAATGGAAAATAAAAGTCAGAGGGCTCTTGTTATGAGGGTGACTTCACAGGCCGGTGTAAGCGTGCTTTATTTTACTCTTCTAGACACTTCTCCGAGTCCAAGAACCAATTCAGAAAGCCCGGCGCTTTAGGGAAATGAAATGAACATGCTCCCTTTAGCAGTGGCCATGCTCTAGGACATACAAATCTAAGATTGCTATCTACCTTCCGGCTTCAAGTTCCTGTAGACCTTTCTGTTTCTAAGGTGTAACATTTTTATTATGTTTTGAGAATTAATTGATACAGGTAAACATTCTATTGTGATCATACTCACCTCCCTTTATCGGGTGTAACTCTTCCCAGATCCACCTTCCACTCCCGACCCTGTCAGGTACATCTTTCTTTCTCTTCTTCCCTCCCTCCCTCTCTCTCTTCCTCCCTCCTTCCCATTCTTTAAATAACCCATCAAGTCTAATTTTTGTCACCCAGAAGTCATGGATGTGGGGCCAGTCAATGGACCTTTCAACTCTGGAGTTAACAGTAACCTGCAGCCCCTGAGGCAGAATCTTAAACTTTTCCTCTTAGGGAGGGAGGGGAGGCAGGGTGTAGACAGATGCAAACGCCCAAGTGAAAGGATCCCAGCCCGGAAATCGTTTGGGTTTAAGAGCCTCTGTCTTCACTCCAAACATCTGCCTTCATGTAAGTTTTGGTTACACGTTGCTGCAGAGTAAACCACATTCAGCAGTTTTTAAAAATGCCAGCTGTTGGTAATGGTCTGAAGGGAAATGTCCTTCAGAGATGCAGACTGTTTTTCCCAGCAGATGGAGCTGTTTGGGAAGGCTTCTGAATATGGTCCTTCACTGGGAACTCCCAGTGGGCAATAGGGCAGTAGAGGAAGGTCTTATTGGCTTGGGCCTGGTTCCTCTGCTTCCTGTTTGGCACCATACAGCAAGCAGGTACCTCAGTCTCTCACTACCATAGAACAATCTGCCACCATGCCTTCCTCACTGTGATGGACTTTAGCCCTTCAGAGCCTGAGACAAAATAGAGCTTCTTTAAGCTGTTTCTGTCAGCAATAAAATAAGAAAAAGGAAGGGAGGGAGAGAGGGAGGGAGGGAGGGAGGGAGGGAGAGAGGGAGAGAGGGAGGGAGGGAGAGAGGGAGGGAGGGAGGGAGGGAGGGAGGGAGGGAGGGAGGGAGGGAGGGAGGGAAGGAGGAAGGAAGGAAAGAAGGAAGGAAGGAAGGAAGAAATGACCATTGTTGCCATTTTTCCTCTATGAACTGGCAGCCAAGAGTGACATGGGAAGAGCTGAGTTGCCCTAAGCCTCAGCATACACTGGTCTCTCACGCAGGAGCAATTCTGCAGCTGTGATCAGGTTATGAATGAGGCTGAGACACCCAAAATTCTCTTAAATCTTACCAGGGCTTCTCCCTGAGGCTGTGTGCAGCTAGGGCAGCATTACAGCAATGGTAGGGAGTGGCCAGATACCAACTGGAGGGTCTGGTGATCCTCCCTGTCCCTCTAGGAAGGGATGTAAGCAATAGGCAAGCCCAGTTGGGATGGTGTGTTTTAAGTAGGCACAGCACAGCAGATCTCCCCCAGATGGTGTTGTTCAGCTTGAAGGATAGTCCTATATAAATCTCACTATAGGTAGTGAGTCACCTTACTCCACAAACATCTTCATACATGTGCACCCCTATAGTATCTCACATATTACTGGAAGTTTCTCTACAACCAGAAACTCTCAAATACCTGGCAGCTGCTTCCCAAATAATTGACTCAGAAACTTAATATTGTAGTAACTGTTTGCTTGCCAAATCCCCATTTGGAGACACTAGAGCTATAAAAACCTTGTCTTCCCCACATCCAGTGCTGACCTCTTTCTTGAGCCCCACCTCAGGGGGAGGCAACCTGTGTGCTTTGATTAATGTGGCCATAATGACTTGGGCTGGTAGTCTTTCTCCTTAAATCTTTGAGATAATGGATATAAATATGTAAACAGACATTCCTTTCCCCTTTCTAAGATCCTCTCTAAACTTTAGGAGAGTACAAATTTAGAAAAAAAAATTAAATGAAATAAGATGTGAATATTTAAACCTGAATTATTCATGTTGTGTTTATGACTTTTAGAAAAGCCTTCAAGATAGCAAAATTCTGAAAAACCTTTAAAAATACTTTGTGAAAATATGGCCTAGCTCACTGTTAAAGGCTTTGAGCATGTGATTTTTTTAATGCTGTAAAATCAAGAGAGTCAAGTAACGATCCCTGATTTACTACAAATGTAGCCTTGTTGGACCTTTACATTTTGCCATGCTTGCTTTGAAGTCTTTCTAAATTTTGTTTTGCTTTCCATGTGGGCAGGGCCAAGGACAGTCACTTCCGAGTCTTTATGGAAAGGATTTTCTCCCCACCATCCTTCCTTTCCTTTCTTCTTCCAGGTCAAATGACTCTAAAGTTGGAGTCTACAATTGTGCGGTGTTTCTAGGCTCATCGTGTTCGTGTAATAAACACCACTTGACCATTTCTCCATGCTGTCTCACTCTGTAAAAGGTTCATATCCCATGTGTTGTCCTACTTCTCTCAAGACCTCCCTTCCCACTCTCACGAGAGAAGCATCTCTTCTGAGCTGCCTTCCTGTGTTGACCCACGAGACCCTCCATCACTGAAATTAGTGCTGTGAATCTGCAATAGTCAATGGCCTAGTGAATAAAATGCAGTTCGGCATTTGTAAGTTTGTCCTGTAATAAGATGTAGACGAAGATAGATGGTAGATAAGTAGGTAGATAGATGATGATAGATTGATGATAGGTAGGTAGATGATAGATGAGACATACTTAGGAGACTCTAGTTCTCTTCTACCAAGCAATACATGAAATGTGTTTTCAAAAAAATGTAATTTTTTGAAATTTGTAATTTTAAAAAAAACTGCAAAATCCCACATGGATTTGTTTTATTTTAGAAATAATTTTCATTTTTAAAGAAGTCATTGAGATGATCAGTATTAACTAAAATTGAACTCATTACTTTTATTTTTAATGAAGATACATTCAAATTCACGTTTATTTTCTGATTTAATGAATACTAATAAACAAAACCCCTTTAAGAATCCTCATTGGCTATTAAGACTTACAAAGCTGGTGATATGGTAAATGGATAAAGGTGTTTGCGGCTAAGCCTGACAAACCAAGTTCAACCCTGGAGACCTACTTGGCTGAAGAAAAAAATGAATCTCATGAGTTGTCCTCTGACCTTTGCATACACACACATGCAAGAATAAATGAATGGCCAGCAGTTAAGAGCACTGGCTATTCTTCCAGAGGTCCTGAGTTCAATTCCCACCAACCACATGGTGGCTCACAGCTCTCTGTAATGAGATCTGGTGCCCCCTTCTGGCCATGCAGACAGAACACTGTATACATGATAAATTAATGAATCTTTAAAATAAAAAAATAAGTAAATGTAACTTTAATTAAAGCATGTAAAAGATTCTTGAGACCAAAATGTTGAGGAGTCCTTGTGTATTTTGTAGAGGAGATGTGGACGTGTGCCTGAGGAAGCTTCCTTTCCTCTCAGTGATTCAGTTCAGGGATAGATGTTCTTAACTTTTTGAGAAAATGCAGCTCTCGATTTCAAAGCGGTAAAATGATCCACCATTTCTTCCACCTATGAAAAATCTATACACTCCACCCTCATAACAAGTTGTGGAGGGTTTTTTGTGCACATTTTCAATTTGTGTTCTTTAACACGTGTGTGGTACATGCTAAGGCCAGAACGGTGTCCTGGCAGCTGTGAACAGCTCTCCAAGGATCACGGAGCTGGAGTCCTCCACAAGACCGGTGCACACTTCTTACTGCTGATCCCTCTCTCCAGTCCCTTTGTTTAGTTTTTGAAATTTTTACTGAGTTGCTAGGGATAGGGGTGGGGGTGGGTGAGGCTATAGAATGCCTGTGAAGGTCAAGGACACCTTGCAGGAACCGGTTTTCTCCCTCCATTATGTGGGTCTCAAGGATTGAATTTAGGCTCTGTAGCAGCACCTCTCTGCCCAGCCATTTCATCGGCCCCCAGATTTGTCTTTCTAGCCATTCTAGAGGTTTTAGTTTGAGCGGGAAACCTTGCCCGGAGTAAGTGCTGGTACGTGGTTTTGTTGATGTTATTATTTGTTTTGTTTGTTGTTTGTTTTAGTGTAAAATCTCTCCGTGAAAGAGTCATAAATGATCAAGCTTTCTGCCTGCTTAGGCTGTCATCCTTGTTGGGGATCTCCAGCTTAGGGCCCCATTCCAAATTCTGCCTCCAGAATGAAAAGAAGCAGCTCTCTGGCCCTGCCCTTTTCAGATCCCCCTACACTGTCAGAAAGTCTGCCAAGGGTCAGCCCCTCCCCTGGGGCTGCTCGAGACCACACATACAGGGTATTTAAGACCTGGTCACCAGACCTGCCACGTACTCTCTCTCCTGCCTTCCTGAGAGTCACGGGGGAGTTGCTTTAGTATGATTATTAAACCTGGACTTACTAATTTGGCTTGATTGGCTTAGTGCATTGGTGGAGGATACCCAATAACCAGGAATCCAATACTTATTAATCCTACTGACTAATAATGAAGACAGAAGACTGAGCAGGAGGTGTCAATCATGATGAAGCACATGCTAAAAATATAGTCTTATTTTGTCCGACCACAGAACACATTTCCTTGGACTGAGCTGTTCTTGAGTGGGCTATTATAGACCAAGCTTATTGCTTCAGTAAACAGCATGAGGGTGGTTAGCATAAGGCTCAATTGTGGGGGAATGAAGTCCAGTAAATCTGAGGTCCAATCCTGTGAATTTTATCCTTGGCAGTATGCTAACACTGAAATCCACATTTGAGAGCAGATCCCAGACTTTCATAGGGTTAAAATAGTTTGCTTTACTTATTTAACTGGTTTTCCTTGTTTCTGTGGTTCTGTTTCGACAAGTTATCATTTCTCTTCCTATTCCCAGTGACACAGACGGCCTGAGAGGTTTCAGAGGACTGACGGCGATCAGAATATTGCAATCATGTGTAACATAGACTGGATAACTCCTCTCCAAAGCTAAGTCTTTGTATACCAGGGAGGAGCTCAGCTTTCCCCTCACATCTCATCACCCTCTCTGTCTAAGTGACGGGGACTGTGAAGATGCAGCAGACATCCATGCTCCTTCTCAGTTCATCGAAACCTCCTCTTGATGCTTATCCTGGCTGGTTCTATGTCAGCTTGTCACAAGATAAAGTCCTCTGAGAGGAGGGACCTCAACTGAGAAAATGCCTCCATAAGATCGGGCTGTAGACAGGCCTCTAGGGCATTTTCTTAGTTAGTGATTGATGGGGGTGGACCCAGCACATTATGGATGGGGCCATCCCTGGCCAATGGACCTGGGAGAAAGTCAAGAAGCAGCACCCCTTTATGGCCACTGTATCAACTCCTGCCTCCAGGTTCCTGTCCTGTTTGTCACAACTCCCTTCGATCATGAGCAGTGTGGTTGTTTGAACGACAATGCTCCCCTATAAGTTCATAGAGGTTGACATTATTAAAAGGTATGGCCTTGTTGGAGGAAGTGTGTCACTGGGGGTGGGCTTTGAGGCTGCAGATGCATAAGCCAGGCCCAGTGTCTCTCTCTCTTCATGCTGCATGCAGATCCAGATCCAATCTTTTGACTACCTCTCCAGAACCACGTCTGCCTGCATCCTGCCATGCTTCCCACCCTGATGACAACAGATGGAACCTCTGAACTGCAAGCCAGCTCCAATTAAATATTTTCTTTTATAAGAGTTGTCATAGTCACGGTGCTTCTTCACAGCAGTAGAAATCCAAGATGAATCGTGATATGGAAGTGTAAGCTAAATAAACTCTCTCCTCCCCAACTTGCTTTTTGGTCATAGGGAGTCATCATAACAATAGTAACCCAAAGTAAGACAACGCCTGTCTCTATTTTCACCTGTTGGACAAAGAAACTATGAAAGAGGTCTCTGTAGCCCTAGGATATGAGACAACTATAAAAGGGACCCACGTTCCACATCAGAAAGGCACAAAGGGAGAGGTAAACCTGCCTGATGTTAAGCTGATGAGATGCTGGCGTCGTCATCCCCACTCAGCTCCCCCAGCAGCTCACCCTTCCAGCGCTCTGTAAACTGGCCGTGGTGGTGACCTGGTGCCTCTCAGGTGCAAAGCTCACGTTAAAGAATGGCTGAGAAAGGGAAAATAATGAATGTTTTAAAGCAGTAGTTGAGGAGGAGAGGAGGAAGGGAAAGTTAGTTTCTTTATAATACGGCTCCCGTCTAACCTATGCAGGAGGGAGAAACTTTGACCTCCTTTCTCCTCCGGCTGGAAAGGTGTCTGTCCCCTTACGGGCCAGTTAAAAAATGCAACAGCTAGAGAAGGTGATGGCCAAAGGCCATTGTTAGCAGTCTGTTATATTCCTCCTCTCCACCCCAATTCCCCCCCCCTTAAATGATGTTGTTGCTATAACAGTAGTAAATGGGTAGCCTCCCCCCTCCCCCGCCCAAACCAAACCAAACAAAACAAAACAGTAACCGTATTAAAAAAATACTAATGCTCTCTGGACGTTAGTTAAATCCAAGAAAGACAGACGCTAGCAATGTAAACACTACAGACAGAACACAGTTTTGAAAAGTGCTGTACAGTCTAACCCCATGTATTCACTGGTTCTCACCTCCTTAATAACCCACAAATTCAATCTTTCTCACAGAAAACCCGGCAGTCTCACCCTACTTCTCTACCAAGATTTCCTAGCCAAGAGCTGTAATGAGGTCTCCCGGAGGGCCAGCGCCCATTATGCTCATTGAAGATGTTACAGATCTGCTGAGCAGCCCTTGTCAACAGTGAGCGTCTCTCTGGACACAGTTCACAGGGTGGTTCAGTAAACTTACATCTTTTTTTTTTTTTTTCAATTAATCCTCTCTCCCAAGAAATGTGCTAATCTGTACTGGGCCCCCTTGTCACTGGTGTGAATTATCTGAGTTTTAGCTTTTGTGAAAGCATCTTACATGTTCATAAAATGCTACCGTTTAAGTGTAAAGTGTTAGCCCAGAGCAAAAGGCTATAAGATGGAGCTGAAGCCAAAATTAACTCACTGTGTTTTAAATAAGTCAATTAGAATTGGAGTGGAAATTATAGGCTAGTTTGGTTACATTAATTCCTAGAGAAGTCAAGGTAAATTATGGTAGACTGATGATTATACCAGATACTTTATGAAGCCATGGGTTTTCAGATTTATTTAAATGAAACTAAGTTATTCATAATACACAGAGATAAAAGCATTTCTAGGTTCAATATGGGACCAGGAGAGATGGCCTAATGGTTAACATCACTTGCTGCTCTTACAGAGGACCTGAGTTTGGTTCCCAGCACCCACATCAATCAACTTACAACTGACCGAACGTCAGGGGATCTCTCTCCCTTTTCTGGCTTCTATAGACACTAGACATAGATACACATATAAGTCACTAAAAATAATTTTGTTTTGTTTTTTGAGACAGGGTTTCTCAGTATAGCCCTGGCTGCCCTAGAACTCACTATATAGACCAGACTGGACTTGGACTCACAGAAATCTACCTACCTCTGCCTCCCGAGTGCTGGGATTAAAGATAGTACCACCACAGGCAAAAGTAAATCTTTTTAAAGAGATAAGATGTGAGCTGGGTATAATAGTTTAGACCCATACTTCCAGCACTTGGGAAACTAAAACAAGAGACCAAAGTCTGAGGTCAGCTTGGATTACATTATGAGACCTGTCATATGCATAACAAAAATAATCAACCACAACGAAAAATAGAATTACACTCTTTTCTAGAAAACAGGTGAAATTCAAGACCATCTAAAAGAGAAAAAACGCAGAAAGATGAGTGTAGTGCATTCTCTTCTCTGTGGATCCCAGATTTGATGACATAAAATCATTTATATGTGTATCAATGTATATGTATAATGACTTAGTGAAGGAATGAAAACACACTGTGAATTTTGTACTGTGCTTCAAGCAATTGGTAAACATTGTGTAGCGGTTTTCTTTTTCCTTTAAGAAAATGATATGTATGTGGAGGTGGGGAATGAACACATTGGTGCAGGTGCCCATGGAAGCCAAAAATGGGGAGTGCATCAGATCCCCTGAGTTGGAGTATTAATGCAAATCACCAGCAACTGATAAAGAAGGATATATTCATTTAGGGGGTTCAAAGAGGAAACTCATTGATACAAGCGATTAAATCATTGTTCAATTCCAGGAAAGTTGGACTAGTCCACACAACGGAAGCTCAGCAGCTCAGAGTGAGGGAGAACAGAAGAAGCAGCTTTTTACATCTTAACCTGCCCCTCAGCCATGCCCCTAATTCTATTGCCTCAGTGTCATAAGTGAATCCCAGATCTATGCCATGCCGGTCATGCTTCTAGGTCAAGTTGATGGTGCCTGCACTCTACTACCCTGGAGTTACAGAGGGTGTAACCCGCCAGCCAGACTTAGGGACTGGGAACCAAACTTGGGTCCCGTGCAAGAGTAGTGTGTGCTCTTAGCCACTGAACATCTCTCCAGTCCAGGCATCTGTTGTTATTGTTCTTTTAAGCTGTGTGAGACACTAAGCTACCTAGTTTCTGTAGCTGAGAAGAACGGCAAAGCTCACACTAGGGAGAGAGAGACAAAGGATCTTTCTACAGCTAATGCGTTCATAGGAGAGCGGAAGAGAGGAAGGAAGAATGGATCAGGATGAGGATTGCCATGGAATCCGGTAAACAATGAGAGGGGCTGATAGAGAATGTTGGTTGGTGTGTGCAATTGGGTCAAAAGTTTACAAAGCCATATTAAAGAACGGCAGATGCCTGCTCAGTCTGATGCCTTGCTTAAATACCCAATTTTGGATCTCCAACTTCTTCTTCTTTTACAAGTTTATGTCATCACATCTGACTATCCATTCTCGTGCTCACATTACCAGTTGAGCCGTCTCCCTCATCCATATCAGAGCATCCTCATCTTCCCCTAGTGTGGGACTAACAGGAAAATGTAAATAGGTGTGTTTGTCACATGGGTGGTATATGCACATAAATGTGCTGATGCGTGTGCCTGTACACACCTCTGGAGACCAGAGCAGGTCCTCCAATGTCTCTGTCACTTTCTGAGTCACTGCCTTGAGACGGGGTCGCTTGCCGAACAGAATCTGTTTGTTTTGGGGAGATCAGCCAAGTTACTGGGATCTACCTGTCTGCACCCACAATGCTGGGGTTATAAAGCACTGTGCCCCATTTCTAACAAGGTGCTTGGGGTCAGACACAGGCCCTCCTGCTTGCAGAGGAAGCACTCAGCACTCTTAGTGACTCAGCTGTCTCCCAGCCCATCATGTTACATAATACTGCTACCAGCCTTACATGATTGCCATGGATGAGCAATCCATTTCTTTTTAAAAGCTCATGTTGGGATATTATTTAGCAAATAAAATATAGTCAAAATAACTTTTTGTTGTTGTTTTTGTTTTGTTTCTTCTACCAAGGGAACCATTTTATTTTCTCAGCTGTCGGGACCCAGTAAGCTTTTGACAATGATTCCCACCTCTCTGAGGAGCTTTAGGTAGTTAATGGTTGCTGGGAGGGTAGTCCTATTCCTGACTGGTGTGGCCCCTGCTAAGTCATACTCAAAGAAACACCCCTTATCTGTATCCACACAGGCTACCCTCATTAAATCCTGTGGGTCACAAGGTGATGAAAGGCACTGGAGTAGAAGGGGGTGGGAAGAAGGGGTTCACTGGGAGGGGAGGGAACTGGGAGGGATGTGATCAAAGTAAATTATATATGTACAAAAGGCAAAACTAAGTGTAGTAGGAGGTTTCTGGCCCAAACTTTCAGGCCTTGCCTCTAGGTTTAGGCCTGCAGACCCGCAGACCCACAGAGACACACAGATGCTTCCAAGTTTTAGGCTGAATCGACCTAAGCACCAGGCATATCACTTGCTAGCTCTTTACCATTCATCTAACCCATGTCTCTTGTTCAGCCATGCGGCTTGGTACCTTTCCTTAGAGCAGCATAGTTGTCCTCTGCTTCTTCCGGCTTCTCTCTGGCATTCTGCTCTGTGCTTCCTGTTCTCAGAGTTTTTAGTCTGGTAGCCCCACCCACACTTTCTGCCTGCCTTTGGCCCATCAGCACTTTTTATTAAACCAGTGAGTGGGAAAATTATTTACCATGAAACAACACAATACCCCTACAACTAAGTTCATGTGTTCCCCTACAGTGATGGGGTTACAGGAGCATGTGGCCATGCTCAGGTTTTTCATGGCCACTGAGGATCTGAGCTCAGGACATTATCCCCACTGAGCAAGCCCTCTCACTCACTGAATCAACACCAGCCCCGTCGTGGATATTTTTATGATTAACATATCACAGTCACGTGCCTGACTCATAAGAACTTGACAGGTCTTTCTATATGGTTACCATGTTCTATTTAAACCAAGGAATGATGTCACCTGTCTAAAAACAAATCAAGTCTGCCTCAGTAAGGTGGTGAGTGGCAACACCTACCCACAGAGGTTAAGGAAGCTGAAGATGATTGTGGGTTTAACTGTTCTTATTAGGTCATTTTTCTGCTGAATACTCTCCCCATAGAGGTCTGCCTCCTCTTTGGAGAATTATGGGGAGAGTATTTAGTAGGAAAATGAAGAATAAGACTAATTCTCACAATCCCCACCCTCAATCAATCATTTTATAATTGAAATTTCTTCATCAACACAAACCCAGTTTATGGCACCATGCAGGCAGCATGTTATTTTTAGAAGAGTGCTGTATACAATGGGGGGGGGGGTTGCAAATGAGAGCAAAATGGAACAGACAATTGCTTTGGGGGACGGTGCAGATTAGTACATCATTGCATACTAACAAAGTGCTAATTGCCCCTTTTGACCACGGGCCCAGTTTACAAAGCTTGTGCACAAATGTGCTCTGTGCACTAAATTACAAAACTAACACTGCATTATTTCTCAGTACAGCTTGCAAATTCTTGTAGGGCAGGATGTATTAGCATTCATTAAATCAGAAGGACAGGGAGAGGGAGAGGAGGGAGTGGATGAAGGGAGGGAGAAAGACAGAGACAGAGACATGGGAGAGAAACAGAGCAGACACTAGTCACTCAGATTACAAATGTCACACTCGTTCTGGAACAGTGCCAGTCAAAGCAAACAACATCTATTTTCTAGACTTATATTTGGACGACACAGTTTCAAATCAGCCGTGGATAGAAAATTGGAAATTAACAGCTAAAACAATAAGCTAGCATGAATTTTAGCCAGCGTGGGCTCTGTTGTATGTGTGTGACCACTTCTTGAGGGAACTGTTTCTATTAACAAGTCAAATCATATATTATCCAAAGCAGTCAAAAGATCATGCCAAAGGTCAAGTGAGATTTTATCTACAGAGAGTATGAGCCTATGTACTATAGAGATCACGGTGTTTTATGTGGCAAAATATCCTTAAGACATTTCCTAAACACAAATAAGTAGCCCCACTATATACCAATAATGAATGTGCTGAGACATTGATCAGATGTGTAAATTTTAGTGACTCAAAAGACCTTAGAATCAATAATAACATCATTTCATGAGTGACTATTTATGAGCTAAACTCAAGAACTGTTGCTGCATTGTTTTGCTTGCTTGGGTTTTTTGTTGCTGTTGATTTTTATTGGCATATATTGATTGTACAAAATTAATTACAAGTTCTTGTGTAAGATGTAATACTGACTGGTTATTTTTCTGTCACCGTGACATAAAATCATGGTTAAAATAACACACACACAAGCTTCTTTGGCTTATGGTTGCACAGCATTAAAGTCTATGATGGTGGGGCAAAGACTTGGTCACAGTAGCTGGAACAACAACTGAGAGCTCACACCTTTGTCTAAAAGGAGGCAAAGAGAGTGAGTCATGACACAGTTCCTCCAAAAAGGCCACGCCTCCTAATCCTTCTAAAACAACTCTACCAACTGAGGACCAAGCATTCAAATTTATATGAGCCTATGGGACTGGTCTCATTCAAGTCCCCCCCACATCATCCTCGTTTATAATGTACTTTGGTCATACACACCTCCCCATTCCCCTTTTCCAGCTGACCTCTCTTGTCTAGCTTTCTACTGTCCCCATTTTCTTCCCAGGTGGTTCTGAGCCATCCCTCCACCCTTCCATATCTGTCTTTAAATCTGGCTTAGTTTTCTTAGCATGACGATTTTCAAACCCATCCATTCTCCTGTGAACACTGCTGATCTGACTTTTCTTTATGGCTGAATACACTCTGCTGTGTGTTTAGACCACATTTGCTTTCCTCGCCATCATCAATGAATATCTACTCGGATTCACAGCAGCTTTTCCCCAGTCACTGGGGCTGCAGTGATCACAGGTGTGTGGGCATTTTCATACTGACTTGTTTCCTTCAGGCATATTCCCAGGAGTGGTACAGCCTGGGATGTATGTAGCTATACTTTCAGTTTAGTTTTTAGGGACCACTGTACTGATAATTTTCTCCAATGGTATCCAGGTGTGCCCCCATGTCCTTGTCAACATTTGGGGTTTTCTTAACAGTAGCTATTCTGACTGGGATGGTATAGAATCTCTGGGTAGCTTTGATTTGCATTTCTTTTATGGCTAATGATACTTGCTATCAAATATGACTGAATGCATCACACTGGCTACTCCTTGTTGTCAACTTGACTATGTCTTAAATGAACTAAAAACCCAAACCACTAGGCAAACCTGTTAGGGATTTTTAGCAAATTGGTTCACTTGAGGAAAGAAGAGCCACCCTAAATGTGGGCTACACCTTCTTCTGTCAGCCTGTAGAAAGGACAAGGTAGAAAAGTTTTGCTCTTTGCCTGCTTACCCACACTCTTGTTAAGTCCATTCCTTCCTTCCTTCACTGGTACATGAAGATGCTTCTAACGTATACTGAAGCCCAGCTATAGTGGATTTATGATGTTACATTGTAAATAATTGTCTCACCTATGAGTTTAATAAAAAGCACTGATTGGCCAAAGGCAGACAGGAAGTGTGGGCGGGGCTACCAGACTAAGAAAACTCTGGGAACAGGCAGAACTGTCCTAAGAGGTTTCTGGCCCGGACTTTTGGGCCTTGCCTCAGGGTTTAGGCCTGCAGACCCACAGACTCGCAGAGATACACAGATGCTTACAATAGTTTTAGGCTGATCGGCCTAAGGCCCAGGCATATAACTTGCTAAAGCTTTACCCTTAATCTAACCCATGACTCTTATCCTGTTTAGCCATGCGGCTCGGTACCTTTTCTCAGAGCAGCATAGTTGTCCTCTGCTTCTTCTGGCTTCTCTCTGGCATTCTGCTGTATTCTGTCTGTTCCTAGAGTCTTCTTAGTCTGGTAGCCTCGCCCACACTTGCTGTCTGCCTTTGGACAATCAGCACTTTTTATTAAACTCATAGGCAGGGACAATTATTAACAATGGAACAACATTGTAAACAATCTACAAAGAACAGAGCAGGAATGCCAGAGAGAAGCCAGAAGAAGCAGAGGACAACTATGCTGCTATGAGAAAAGGTACCAGGCCTCATGGCTGAACAGGATAAGAGTCATGGGTTAGTTTAAGGGTAAAGAGTTAGCAAGTTATATGCCTGGGCCTTAGGCCAATCAGCCTAAAATTAATGTAAGCGTTTGTGTGTCTCTGAGGGACTGTGGCACTGTGGGTCTGCAAGTCTGCGAGTCTAAACCTTGAGGCTAGGACCGAAAGTCCTGGCCAGAAACCTCTTAGTACACCCAGCCAAGACATGCAGCCTTGTGTGATGAACAACTAGTAGATCCCTGGCTTTCCATCAGTAGACAGCATCTGTTGGACTAGTTGGATCACAGTGTGTAAGCCACTCTAATAAATCCTGTGTGTGTGTGTTCTACCAAATCTTGTATGTATGTCTGTCTTTCTGCTGTATGTGTGTGTATCGTTTCATTCTATCAATTCTATTCCTCTAGAAACCATAACTAATACATGCAGTAATTGATGACTTGTACATTTTTGAAAAAAACTGTTCAATTGCTTAATTATTGATTGAGTTGTTTGTCCTTTGGTGTTTAATGCCTAAAATAATCTCTCGTCAGGCTGACTCTTCACTCTGGTAATTGTTTCTTTGACCTATAGAGGCTTCTAACATAACACCAAAACAGTCAATTATTCATATTACTAATAGTTTTTGAGGAATTCAGAGAGTTGCTGCCTATGCCTCTACGAGTGTTTATTTTACATTCTCCCTTAGCACTTTCAAAATCAGGCATGTATTCAGGCTTTCACTTCATTTTTAATTCATTTTTGTACAGAGTGAGAAACATGTATCTGATTTCCCCCTTTGCTGTGTAGATGTCTAGTTTTCCCAGAATTACTTGTCTTATTTTTTCCAGTGTTTGTTTGGACACTCCTGCCAAAAATTAAATTGTAGCTTGTTAATATGGAGTCCTCTATTTTATTCTGTTGGTCTATATGTCTATTTTTCTGCTAATACCATTCTGTCTTTGTTACTATGACTCTGCAGTATAATTTGAGGTCAAATACTGTGGTATCTTTAACACTTTGCTTAGAATTGTGTTTGGTCATTTTTGGCCCTTTATGTTTACATGTAAGTTTTAAAGTTTTTTTTTTTTTTTAGTTCTGTGAAGAATGTCATTAGAATTTTAATTGGAAATTGAGTTGACTCTGTACTTTTGGTAATATAGTCATTTTTATGATATTAATTCTGCCAATCCATGAGTATGGAAAGGGCCTTTCAATCTTGGGTCTTATTTCGTTTCTTCCTTCAGTATTTTAGACTTTCTTCAAATTATAGACGTCTCTTATCTCATTGGTCAGGCTTATTCTATGGTTTTTGCTTGTTTCCCTTTGTTTTGTTTTGGGAGCTATGGTGAAGGGGATTATTTTTCCTCATTTATTTCTCAGAATATTCATTATTGGTATATAAAAAGGCTACTGGCTTTTCCATGTTCATTTCGTATCCTGCTACTCAGCCGAAAGAATTGATCCGTTCTAACGTTTTTCAGAGTCTTTCAAGTAAAGTATCACACCATCTGCAATAGGGATAATTTTGCTTCACCTTTTCCTGTCTATATCCCTTTGGTTTCCCCTTTCCTGTCTATATCTCTTTATTCCTCTTACTTTATAGTCTTTGCTGAGATTTCAAGAACTAGAGAACTGTGGAGGGAGAGAGACCCTGGTCTCCTTTCCGACCTTAGTGAGTGTGACCTCTCTCTGCTTTGGAGACCTGGAGGTGTGTAGGGAAGTGTTAGAATTTTTGTGTTTTACTAACAGCCACATTGACCCTCAGGAGCAGAGGACACATGGGGAAATGAAGCTAAACATGTTTATAATTGGAGAGTGTAGAAAGCAACCAGGAAGATACACAACTCTGCAATATATAAAGTAATTTTGTGGAGTAACCATGATGGACAGTTACCAACTGAAGCTATTGGGCAGATTCTAAAACTCAGTAGACTTCTTCTCTGTCTCATCTCTGTTGCTCAGCTCTGGGTTGTCTTTGTTCTCTTCCAAGTGCTGTGAACCCACACTTTGGGGAGGGAAAGAATGCTGCTTTCAAGGAAAACTAAGTTTCAGTAAACAGTACAAAGAAGAATATGCATTGTGTCGCTTGGTTTTCAGAGATCAGAAGTTAGGGTATTATCAGGCAGGCTTATTGTTAGAAGTATAGCATTTTATTTAAAAAATATTTGATTTGTGTGTCTATGTGTATGTGATGCACACATGTGTGCAGTTGGTCACAGAGGCCAGAGAAGGCATTGAATGCCCTGAAGCTGGAATTACAAGAAGTTATGAGCCTTTCAGTGTGAGTCCTGAGAATAAACTGGAGTCCACCAGAAGGGCAGCAAGCGCTCTCTAACATTTGAGCCTTCATCCCAGCCCCTTGAATACAACTTTGTAAAATCAGGCTGTATTTATGACCAAGAGAGCCAGCTATGGCTTGAGAGAGAAGTGTGGTCTTGTTTCTAGCTTACTGAATGTCCAGGACACTTTGTTATGTTTTATGACTATTGCCTGAAGCTTAGATTTAAAGACTACACAGTCTTAAGATAGAGCAACAAGCAGGCCTTGCAGCATTGCACTTGGCTAGGAAATGTATTTCTGGAAAACAGGAAGGGTCGTGTTGCAGTTGAAAAACTAAAGTTAAATGTTGTACATAGGAACTGAGCCATTCGATTGTTGAGATTCTTGCTACACTCCTTTTGTTTATTAAGATGGGGGTCTCATGTACCCTAGGCTGCCTTCAAACTCATTATGGACCTGATGACCTCGGAAATTCTGATCCTCCTGCTGCCCCCTCCTGAGTACTTGGGATTAGAGGCATATACCATCATGGTCAGTTTATGCATTGCTGGGTTGGAAGTCAGGACCTCTTGCATGCTAAATGAGCACGCTAGCAATTGAACTAAACCTCCTGCCTTTGACTTAAGTTTTTTGATAAAGTCATGTTCTTTGTCTTTGAAAGTGGGAGAGAGGCAAGCAGGGAGAAGGAAGTAGATTTACCCTCAGTTTCCTTACAAATAATGTCTATTCTTGCTTTTATGAGATTCCATTTTTTCCCTTTATAACCAGGTCTTGAGTTTGAAGGATTAAGTATTTTTAAAAAGAAAATGACAAAAACCTGAAGTCGCTAAGATCTGTTGCACGAAGTACACATGTGGGCAAGAGATCTGAAACTGGGCTTGGCCTTCTTGGACCTGGGCTTCCCCTGCATTGTTTCTTTATACTCATGTTCTTGGTGCTTTTAATGACATTCTGAAAATTCCTAACTATAGTGGAAGCAAATGGGGGCTTCCTGCCTCAACCACCTCCGTTTGTTTCCCTTTGTCTGGTGTGTGGCCCTCATGCCAGGCCAATGCTAAGCTGTCACTTCGGGCTTGTTAGTCAAATTATGGTGATTAATGCAAACAGCCAACATGAACTTTGAGCTGTTCTGATGCTCCACAGCCCACATGCTGGCAGGGTGCCATCCTTCTGCATCTCCTAAGTGACTCAGACACCTTTCAACACCAAGGAAGCTCTTCCTCAAGCTCAGAGCCCTGTGACTCATAACTGACTTGGACACCTTTCAAAACCCAAAGACAGCTTTCTGGTATCTGATATAAATGTTGATGGCCATGGTCCTTTCAGAAGGTACTTTAATGAGGATGCTTGAAAACACATGGCTTTAGGGAAAAGAGCTGTCCTCTCACAGACGCTCCTGTAGGCATGAGGCTTTTCCTTCCCGGAGGTTGGTAAGCACGGTGAAGCCTCCATCTCCATTGCCCTTCCTTTCTCATGTGGGCATTTCCTTTAAGTGGGTTTTGTATTTCCATTGTACACAATGTCAAGTTTCATACACATTTTTTTCAACCATTTCATGCACTCGAAAATTTACACAATCCTTTCCTATAGTTTATCCATTTCCCATCCACTCCATCTCCTCTCTTTCCCTACCCTGGTCTACCTTCTGCTTTCGTGTGTGTGTGTGTATACATTTATGTACCATATGTCATGAATATGCATTCTGTTTCCATAAAGAATTCTCTGAATCACAAATGAGTGGGGAAAATTACAGTATTTGTCTTTCTGTATATGATTTAGTTCACTTCATGGGATCATCTCCAGTTGCATATATCTTCTACCTTACCATGTAAAAGTCTGTTGTGTTTTTTCTAAGCCAAAAATTATAAGTACCATATGACCCAGCCGTACCACTCATAGGTATATACCCAAAGGCTTCATCAACATAGATTACAATATTTTCTCAGTAGTCAAGTAATAGAATCAGCCCAAGTGTCTGTCAACAAGTAGGTAGGATTTAAAATAGCAAAGAACCACCAGCATTCCCGCTGGGTCTTCCTCATATGGAAAGGGCTCATGGATTTCCATCACTTTCTTAACTTAAAGTAGGTATTTTAGAGAGTAATAAGATTAAAAAAAAAAGTTTAAATGTTTTATACTTAGAACTTTTAAGCTTTCTCTAGAAACTTGAAGAGTGTTTATGATATCATAAAGATACCCCAAGTCTGAAATTCTCCAGAGAATGTAACACTCAACATTCTGACCTGATATAATCTTTGAACTCTTGCCAAAAAGGGATTTCCTGTAGCCCATGAAGCCAGCTATGACACAAATATTCCATCAATACAAACTGAAGTGGTTTTTTTTTTTTCCTTAACTGGGGTATACCCTGTGAAATCAGCTTCAAGAAGACACCACTCTATGAGTTGATGAGTTCAGAAGGGTCAGCTCATGAAAATCTTGATGCCATTGGTCTGTCTCATCCAGCTGTTTATCACTGACATCCACCTGCCAAAACCAGATTCAAAGTCTTAGCTTCTTACTCTGGCCCTGTTCTTTACAGCTTGCTCATGGTAAGTCATTATCTGTCAGTGACACCATCATAGGGAAGCAAGACAGTGAAACAGGCTTGTCCCAGTGGAAACATCTAGTCCATTGGTTCACGTAGTTGTGTGGGTTCCAGCTGCAGACTATCAGAGAAGATGACCTAACAAGCATATTTCATTACAGTTTTTGTTTAAGTAAAATCAGATTTTTGAGATGTTTCATTTTTACTTATAGTAAAATCTACTTTTAAATATTTTTGTCCTTTTGGCACAATCATTATCATAGTCACTATCAATACATAGAAGATATTACTTTAAAATGTTCCTCTTCATGTTAATGACTCATCAAGCTCCCAGCCCTAGAAGTCTGAGTTACTTTTTCTACATCCTTGCCCCTTCAAGAATGTCATATACATGGACCGATATGAAATGTAATTTCTTTTACTTAGTGTAATTACTATAGTATATCGATATAAGTCAATTACTCATTTGAAATGTGTTTTATTTGCTTTTTATTTATTTTGTGTATGGGTTGTCAGGGGATTGCCAGACTTACATGAGGAGGTCAAAGGACAGCTTTCCAGAGTCAGTTCTTCCCTTCCTTTATGTGGGTTGAACTCAGGTCATCAGGCTTGGCAGCAGGTGCCTTTACCTACTGACCTCTCTCACTAGCCCTGATTCATTATTTTTATACTAGGTAGCATTTTGTTATATGAATAAACTATAATTTGTTTACTCATTCACTAATTAGTTAAAAGATGTTTACTTTGTTTTAACATTTTTTAATAGTGAAAAATACTCTAAAATATTTATGCACATATTCTTGAGGAAGGAATGACTATAAATAAGTCAAATATAATACACCAGATATGTAATACATGCAAACCCACCTCATGTAACATGGCAGTGGTGATGCGCACCTGTAAACCCATGCTGTGTAACATGGCAACAAGAAGATTCAACTTGGGCTTTATGAGACCCTGTGTCAAAAATATTTAATCCCTATAGTAATAAATCTTAGAAAATGAATATAATGTTAAATAAATATAACCATTAGGAAAATACATATTAAAGCCATTATAAGATAACACTAAATACTCACGGATGTTAAACATCATCACCCTGAAAGAATCCTGTTACCCTAAGGCTGGAGAGGTAGCTCAGTGTTTAGGAACACTAACTGCTCTTGCAGAGGACCCAGGTTCAGTTCAAAGCACCCATATTAGGCAGTCCACAACTTCCTGTAACTCCAGCTCTAGGGCATCTGAAGCCCTCTTCTGGCTTCCCCAGGCGATCACACACATGCATATACATAAGTAAAATCAATAAAACCTTTTAAAATAAAGAGTCCCATTCCCAAATCCTAAGAATCAAATTATAGCTCACACAGTTTATCAGGACGTGAATGTGAACTTGGACTACAAGAGAGGAAAGGTTGCTCTTGCTCTTCTGGAAAGTTCTTTAGGGCTCTGGATGGATTCCAGAGGATTCTAGGTGGATGGTGTATGTCTTTTCTACTTGGAGCTAACTTCCAGTTCTTCTGGCATCTGGAAGAAAATACTAAGCATTTCCAGACTGTCAAACTCTTCCAGGTACAATATGCTTGGTGTGTGTGCAGAGAAGGAGGTTGTCACTGGAACCCAGGTCATCTGGTTTACTTCTCAAAGGGGAAAACTCCATCTTGTCTACTTCTCACTTACTAACATTGCCCAAGAGATCATGACTGTTCCTGAATGGAACCCAATGGAAGTGAAAGATTCCATTCAACATATGGAGTGACCATGTAAACAGAATGTCTTAGGACTTTCTGTCATGGAAATTGTCTTTGGATTTATCTTATTGCTTTTATTAGTTGTGTGTGTATATGTCAGTATAAGGACAGGTGCCCACAGTGGCCAGAGGGGATGTCACATCCCCTAGAGAAGGGGGTACAGGTGACTTTAAGTTGCCTGTAGGGGTACTGCAAAGTATATTTGAATCCTCTGCAAGAATGATGTGTGATCCTAACCACCAAGCCATCTCTCCAGCTCTGGAGTTTTTCTTTGGAAGGCCTGACTTTTGAAGATGATTCCCAAGATCTTACAGGAGAAGAAAGCTTCATCTCCTTGGAGAAACTTGTCACTTCTGCATTGTGGAGCCCTTCCCTCCCCAGTGACGGAAAGCTGTTCAGATGTCACCCTCAGAAACAATAGTAGCTTTGACAGTAAAAGGCAGACCGAAGATGGTGTGGCCTGAATCCTGCATCCCTGCTTCCCACTTCAGGGCTGACAAGCTACACTGAAGCCTGTGGCCTGGGCTTGGGACATAGCTGCTAAAAGCACTTTCTGTGACTCCTCCTAAGTGGGCTCTCGGTGATGACCAGTGACTGTGAGCACTTCAGACAGGCACAGCTGTGGACTAGCACAACATTTCTATAAAGAAAACACGCTGACCAGGTATTGGAGCCAAAGACGGTGAAGCACCTTCTCTTAAATTTACAGTGGTTTTTAACTGTTTTGAGGCAGGATGGAAGCATTTGGGCGACAGTGACTAGATTTTGTCCAATTATATACAGGTGTTTTTTTTTTTCTGTGCTTCTATAGGATGGTGTCAGTATGTTTATTGTTATTATTTTGTTATTATGAAGATAATAATGTTATATATCAGGATAATTTTAAATATTCTTTAATGTGTTTTACATAAACTTTTATTTCATATAAGGCAGCTAGAGAAAAATGAAGTAATCTAAGCATCAGTGCCGGACTGGCCCCCTTTTTTGCTGTCTGTTTCCTGAGACAGGGTCTCATATACCTTGGCCAGCCTCTTGCACATCTAATTCTCATTCTGCACCCTGAGTGTTGGATACAGAAGTGGACACCATGCCCGGCAGGATGCTTTTTCTTTTCTTTTTCTATACGCTGACATGGCTTCCTGACAGAGTTCATCACCTGCATACCTTACTGCCGCTGGGTGATCATGCTGCAGGAAAGTCTAAAGATGCCATATCACCTCAGCCATCCCTGACGCCCCCTCCCCTGATTCCTTGGAGAATTCAGTCAACTGATGGTGTTGGCAGAACCCACCTCCCTGTCTCCCTACGCCCCTGCGTACCCTGGCTTCCCAACTATTACACCCACCCATCCTGCTGTAAGTAAAAACCAAGTCTCATTGTTGCTTCCATTTATCCTCTGAGGGGTTGGATGTTTCAGCTTAGACAATTCAGATTTCTTCCTCTGTTGCCTGCCTCTTACCCTCTGCTCCTAACTGCGCCGGCCTCTTCAGGCCCGTGTTAAAGCATTGCTCCTTTAGAAGGCTTTTGTGTGTTTTTAGTTTGAGACCTAAAAAGCCACCCCTCCCCTTGAGGACTTTTATGTCACGGCTCTCACTGTGTTGTTTCTCTTCCATTCTTCTTCTTTTTTCCTGTTTGCTGCGGTTTTCACCTCATTCCTGCCGCTGGAACGACAGGGTTGTCTTTATTCCCTTTTCTGATTTCTTTTGGTTACTTTCCTCTCCTCCTCCTCCTCCTCCTCCTCCTCTTCCTCTTCAGATAAACAGAGACAGGCAGACACACACACACACAGAGGGAGGGAGAGGGGGAGGGAGAGAGAAACAGAGACAGAGAGACAGAGACAGAGAGACAGCGAATCATGTAGATTAGCTGGCTTCAAACTTCCAGTGTAGCCAAAGATGGTGTTGAACCTGATCTTCCTGCTTCTGCCTTCTAAGTTCTGGGCTGACGGGTGAGCAGCCATACATCTGGTTTCATTCCTAATTTACTTATTTTACGCCACCTGACTTCTCTGTATCCATCTTCATCCATCTTCATTAGGTCATGTTTAGTCTTTAAGCATATTTAAATATACTTTCACAGTCTTGAGAATAAATCAATATTTCTAATCTATACCTTTCTAATAGATCCTTAACTTTTATTTCTTCCACTTACATTAGAATCATTTGATGTCAACTTAAGTAAAACCTTCGACCGGTTTTCACTCATCTGTAATCTCAATGCAGAGGATCATGGCCAATCAGAGGTCAGCCTAGCCTACATAATGAGTCCAGGCTAGCCCACACTACGAAGGAAAAATAACACCCTCTGTTTTCATTCTAACCTTTAGCTAGAATTCACACACTCCCCCAGACAAGGAACCTGAAGCTGACACAGCCATGGGAAGCAGGTTGCATCCTGGGACAACCTGTACTGTACGCTGGTCACATGGGAAATGGAGAACCATTCTTGAGAGACAGCTCTGCTCCCATCACTGAGCACGGGAATCCTCATACACCACACAGCGCTCGCTTACGGTGTTGTTCTTTAATATGGCACAGTTTCCCTGGTCTGACTCAGCTGTGCAAGACACTGAGATATCCACAGAGTACTGACATGGCCGAAAGGGCAAACACGCAGCTTATAGAGGCATGTTAGCCCCTCCTTCCGTCATTTATTTCTCCAGCGTGTGTTGAATGCTTTCCACTTAGCCATACACTAAGCTCATGGCGTAAACAAAGTGGGCATGCTCTCTCTTGATTTCTACTTTTATCTCTGTGCTTGTGTGTGCATGTGTGTGTGTGTGTGTGTGTGTGTGTGTGTGTGTGTGTGTGTGCACATGTGAACTCAACATTGCGTGAAGAACTAGAGGTCAACGCTGGACGTCTTCCTCAAAGGTTCCTCACCTTGTATTTTGAGACAAAGTCTCTCTAAACATGGAGTTCCTTATTTCATCTAGACTGTCTGGACAGAAAGCCCCAGGGTACAGATGCAAACCCCAGTACCCAGCCTTTTCTTTTAAAGAGTTGATTCACAGGATCCAGCTCAGGCCCTTGTACTTATGAAGCTGACAGAGCCATGTCTCCAGCCCCTCTCCTCTCTCTTCCTCTATTTCAGCAGTAATTGATGAGTCTCCTGAAGAACTTTAATGGAATTGTGAAGTAATTTCCAATACTGCATAATAAAAGCCAAATGGACCTTTATCAGTATTTACATTTGGCTCGGAAGGCCACACATTTTTTTTTTAAAGAGTAAAGAATGCTCATCCAAAATGTATGCACTGATTTGATTTAAGGCCTTTAGACAGTATGTTTCATACTAGAAAACTCACAATTATCTTAATCAGTTGGTGCTTACAGTAAAGGTGAGAAGTGGAGAGAGATTTGGGATGGGATCAAACCTTAAGACAGTGTGGCACTGGGGCTTCAGTCTTTCTCCAAATCATATGCCATTGAGTGGTGTCTCAGTACTTCAAGAGACAGTAGGTGTTAGCTAAAATACAATAAAACAAAACCTTTTCTTTCTATTTCCACCCACGTGGACTTTGCTGAAGTTAGAAGTCCTTTTTAGGAAGAACAAGAGAGAGATCATTCAAATACGTCAAACAGCAGCCTTCTAAATGTACAAGCTGACATTAGGGTATATATTTAAATCGTACGACACTGGGATGAGCTATACCTTAAGAAAAGCTTGTGTCTTACTGACAAGATGCTTTCCCTTGTTACCTATAAAAGACTAGAGATGGAGGGTATGCCAAATCAAGGGGTTTGTTCATGTTTATAAATTTACATTGTTTATGTGCATAAATTACACACCTGTACACACGTGTAAATGACCATGTGGTGGCCCTGTCCTTGCTGGGTCTGAGGGGACTGTGTGTTTTGATCCTATGTCATCCCCTTTTTCTTCACCCTCCGCCCACTGCTTTCTGCATCCACTCAGATCAGGGTTGGAGACAGTAAGCTTTGGGGACTTGGGTCAGGGCTTCTTACTGCAATTCACACCTTTCCAGAAGAGATTCCTAGGAAACCACAGTAATTGGCAAATGATGTTTTATTGAATTGGTCTCCTCAAATTGTCACTGGAACAGAGTGAGAAATTGCTATATGCCCCTGCCAGCAGCCTCCTGTTGTCAGGGCTCTAAAAGGGCCTCTGTAGGCTCTGCATGAAAGGTGAGGCCATTAAGAGCTGTCCTGGGCTCTCAGGATGCCTCTTTTCTTTTTTCTCCTTCTACTTTGCCTGTGTCATCCCTCATCACCTGTTCTCTCTCTCTCTCTCTCTCTCTCTCTCTCTCTCTCTCTCTCACACACACACACACACACACACACACACACACACACACACACACACACGTAAAGCTTGAGGAATACATTTAAGAGCTTTTTACTTAATTTGTGCGATTGTTTTTCCTGCATGCATGTTTGTGTGCCGTGCTTGAAATGGAGTTGCAGACAGCTGTGAAGCCATCACGTGGTTGTTGGCGAGTTCAAGCCCTAAACCATAGCTCTCTGCAAAAGTAGACAGTGCTCTAACCCATTGAGCTATCTTTCTAGCTTTGTCATGGAAATTTTATAAGGATGAAATAGGCATACTCATATCCAGGTAAGAGCCAGAGCCTAGCACAGCAACTGATGTTAGGCACAAATTGTCACTGTGCAGTCATTTATGGGGAATTCTGGGCATGAATGTTTCACAGTAATATTCAAGTAAGGTGCTTTGGCCTAGAGCCTAGATTCACCTAGGTTTCCTTGTGTGGGTGGAGGTGAGTAAAATGTGTGAGGCTTGCTATTTGTTCTCATATGAGTTCAAGTCCTGAGAACAGCTTGGGAACTGGGAGGTAATGCTTCTGGGTGCCCTTTTGAAGGAGACAAAGTTAAATGTCATGTGTCAGGTGCTGAAACTTACTGTGAGGACAATATACGGGGAGGGAGGGCCTTTGAAGATCTGGTCCATGTCCTTCTGGTACCCTGCAGTGTTGCTCCTGATGCTTTCTCTTTAGGAAGAAGATAGAGTGGGGCTGATGCAATTCTCCAAATACCTGAACAAAGGGCAACATGATGGTTTCTGCCCAATAAATTCCCTTTGTTTCTTTTTAAATTAATATTTGTTTATTTGTATGTGTATGGCTGTTTTGCCTGCATGTATATATGTACACCACATGCATGCCCAGTGTCTATGGAGTCCAAGGAAGGTTCCAGATCCTCTAGAACTAGAGCTACAGACAGTTGTGGGCTGCCATGTGGGTTCTGGGAGTCAAACATGGGTCCTGTGAAAAAGCAGCCAGTGTTCTGAACTGTCTCTCCAGCTCTCCCTGCTTCCTTTCCTCCTCGGCTGCGATGACCTCAAGTTTTATTTTTTGCTTCTGAGCTTCAACCTCAAGGAAACTGTAGCTTCAAAGTCAGTGTAGATGCCCAGAGAAAGAGCTTTGATCTCACTCAGGTGTAGGTGCTAGCCTACTGGGAAGGATCTGTCCTCCAGTTTTCAAAAATGCCTTTTAAAATTGTATGTGTATTTTTATTTATTACTTTTGAGAATTTCATCTTTGACTACTGTATTTACATTATCCCCCCCCCCTTATCTCTTCCCTCCAGCTTTTGACATGTCTCTACCATATTTGCTTAAATTCATGGCCGCCTTTTCTTGAATTATTGTCACATGAATGCGTGCGTGTGTATAAATATATAAATACAATCTTCTGAATCCATTTAGTGTGGCTTGTATGTACATGTTTTTAGAGTTGACCATCAGGGATTGGATGAGCACTTAGGAGGCTCATCACTGGGGAAGACGTTTCCCCCCCTCTGTCAGTGGTCATTAGCTTCCTACAGCTTTTCATCTAGGGCAGGGCCCTGTATCTCCCCATCTGTGCTGGCCTGTCCCCATCTACACTGGTCGTGTGACTGCTGAGGTTTTGTTTCAGCAACCTGTTGTTGAGATGTCAAGGGTATAGCTCCCTACCACCTATAAAAGACACTATATCACAGCAGACATCACGGCCCTTTGGGTCTTAAAATGTGTCCCCGTCTTCTTTGATGCTCCCTGAGTCTTAAATGTAAGGATTGTGCTGAAGACATGGCAATAGGAGTTTGGCACCCCTCAGTCAGTTGTGCTATGCATCTTGATAATTTCTTTAATGGTCTCCATCTGCTGGAAAAGGAAGCTTCTTTGATGAGGATCGAGAGCTACGTTTATCTGTTGGTATAAGAATGAATATTTAGAATACAGTTAGCTATGGGGAAAATTTATTAGTAATATATAAAGGATTAATATTTATTAAGGGATTATGTAAATATTTATTGATATAAACTGAATTTTAAGATAAATTTTGGAGAGTGGAATGTTTTATGATGGATGGTTTGATTCGCTCCCCAAGAAGGTATGAACAAATAGGAAGGAGGGTCAGTATCTTGACATTTTAATGGGACATGGTTAATTTGGCAAAGTGGCAGTAGTAGGCTCTCGTCTAGGATCCATGACCTCACCAGCCATTGGTAGTTTCTATGTTAAAGTACCTGACATGATTTCCCTCCTAGCAAGCAAGTCTTAAATCCAATGAGAGAGCTGTGGTTACTACTGAGATAGAAGGCCTTGTTACACCTTTAGGGATACCTTGGTATGCTGGCCATTGCTGTGGATTGATCTGAGCTGGGCAGGACTACGGACCACTCTTCTACCTTGGCAGTTTTTATAGCACCTTCTGGGACTTACGAGAGCCAATCCTCAGGAAGGGGGCTTTGGTCATAGGAAACAAAACTCTTGACTGGAAAGTCATTCAGGCTTCTCAGGCAACACTGGACAAAGAACTGTGTTGAGTCACACAAGCTCTCTTTTCTAGGTTGAATTTATCCTGATCGGTAGATAATGACAGCTTCCTAGATATGGCATATCCTGGATTGTAGATGAAGGCTCACAAATCTCCCGTGCTGCTGAAGAGAGAGAACTGTTCTGACAACTGAGAGGACTCATTAGTCGTTTCTATTTTCGGGGATAAATTTCTCCTGCATCATCTAATAGAATAAGTGGTTCTCAATAGGATCTCTACAAGCAGGTACTCAACTCCCCATAATAAAATACACAGGTGAATGAAATTTAGGAGAATCTAGAAAAAAAAAATATTTCCAGCACACATATTACACAAATTGTGTAAACGCTGAAGAAGCTATCAAAAGCTGGTAGTTGGAAGTGCTAATAGATTTACCAAAACATCCTGCCTGTCTCAGGTGGGAGGATCCTAATCTTTATGAGTAAAAATCACTGTGTGTGTGTGTGTGTGTCTGTGTGTGTGTGTGTCTGTGTGTGTGTCTGTGTGTGTGTGTGTGTGTGTGTGTGTGTGTGTGTAGTGTACATATCTATAGAGGCCAGAGATCAATCTCAGGTTTCAGAGCTCACCGGATATCCACCTTGTTTTTATCAAGGCAGGGTCTCTCACTGGTCTGGACCAAGGCTAGCTGGTGAGCAAACCATAGATATCTGCCTGACTCTGCCTCCCACTGTGGCATCTCAAGCTCGCACTACCACTCCTAATTTTTACACATATTCTCAGGATTGAATCCAGGAGGGTCCTAAAGCTCAAACAGAAAGCACTTAACCAGCTGACCTGTCCTCTCTATTTTCTGGCTGCCAATCAACCCCTTTTCCTCTCTCTCTCTCCTCCTACTTCCTCCTCCTTCTCCCTCTCTTTTCTTTCTTTCATTCAAGATCTCATAAATAAACTGGAAACAGAGAGGATCTGGGTAAATTGGTCAAGAAGTTGTTAGTGAGGAATTGACTGAAGACGTGTGATAAAGTTTGGAGCATGTCCAGTGAACTTCCAACAGGCAACATCCATTCATCCATTCATTCATTTGCATGCATTCATATTACTAGCTGATACTCTCAGCTAAAACTTATGACCACAGTAACTATTAACCAGAAAGGGAAACTGATACTGGCTGTGCAATCAACATTGGATCTTTAAATGTTTTCTTCTGAAGAAAAAAAACATGCAAGAAAAAGCTTTGCAATTAAGATCATCAGCTTCTAGGCAGGAAGCTTTGTTTATGGAACTATTCAGTGCTGCAAGCTATGGCTGTCTGAAGACGAAGAAAAGGTAATGGCTGTTTAGAAGCCCACAAGTAACTCTGCTGCTATGCCTATTACTGGGAAGTCCAGGCTCCACTTTCCAGGAGAAGCAGGCTTCCCCTTGAGCCCTATGCCATAAGGTGTGTGAGTACCCCGTGCAGGAAGCTGAGTACCCAGAAACACACTGTCACTGATCTTCCGCTAAGTACAGATTCACCCACAAGTGACTCAGACACTTCAAAGTGGCAACCCCCATAGGATAAGGTCATTATCTTGCGGTAGAATTTAGTTTGGAAATTAATCATCCATCATGCAGAATAACCTTTGTCATTCCCTGCCCACCTTCCTTACAACTAATTTCAAAATAAGTTCTTTTTTATTTATTCAAGAAGTTATATGAAAAAAAAATCATCTCTGATTAACTTTCCAGGATTTGGGAAATATGTCTGAGGCCTATAGTTGGAAAATGGCTTTCAGTGATCTGCTGATATCATGTAGTCTTTGCAAAGATGAGAACATGAGACACTCACTTCATAAGTGCCTGGGTTACATCTTAGGTACAAGAGATGGCATAACATAAACATGAGCTTTACGTAGCTCTTCTAATGGTGTTAATATTTGGACTACAGGAATAATAAGCACAGAGCTGTTGATTATTTTCAAAAATGTGTGTGCATGTTTCATGGATTTAACTGGATATTTAATAACACATATGAAAATCAGTTTGCATATTGGTGTAGATGCCCAGCTGCACATGGGACAACATAATCACAATCTAAGTGAGGGGAGTAGAGTCATTTGGGAGGAAGTAGAAAACTTGACTAGCATCACCAAGATCAAGATACTAGTAAAAATAGATTAATAAAGTACAGTACACATTTTCTGTCTTTAATAAAATCATACTATTAAACCATTTGTAATCATTACACATATTTGCACTGGACAGAATATAAAAATAAAGACACTTATCTCTCTCTTTTCCTCTCTCCCTCACTCTCTCCTTAGCTCCCTCCCTCCTCACTATATCTTAGAATTATTCATTCAGGTATTTTTCTCCTTTTTACACTTTAGATCAATGAATAACTCACCACAGATACCCACCAAGAGTCATACTCTACGGAATGTAGTTCATCCCTCTAAGCCTGTAGCTAGATCTTCCTGTCTGCTGAGAAGAATGTGCTTCCCACAGTATAAGTGCCCACATGCTATGTAGTGTTTTCTGTGTTCTTATACCACTTGGGTTCATATTTTAGAACAATCATATTTGGTTCGTCATGTCCACTTGCAGTTTTCCAGTGCATGGGCTTATATCTGCATTTCATATTGTCTTTCCTGACTTCTTGGTCTCATCTAGCTTCTGGGGGAGGGAGAGTTAGTTTTCTTACGAGTATGGCTCCTGGTAGGGAGACCACATTCCAGTGGATGTCTCTACTCTAACTTGGTGGGTTATCCAAAAGAAAGAAGGCTGGAGAGATGGCTTAGGGGTTAGGAGCACTGGCTGTTCTTCCAGAGGACACAGGTTTAATTCCTAACATCCAAATGGAAGCTCACAAAGGTCTATAACTCCCATTCCAGGAGATCTGACACTTTCACATCAATGCACATAAAATAGTTAAGTAAATTAAAATAAACAAAGAAACAAAGAAAAAGAAAAAAGTGGGAAGAAATGAGGAGGCAAGATTGGATCTGAGAGGAATTAGGAAGAGTGGGAGATCAATGATCAAAATGCATTGTGTGAAATTCTCAAAAATATTCTATTTTTAAAAAGCAAAAAAGTTTCCTGACGAGTTGCAGGAGAGAAAATTGATGCAAAGATTCTTTGTTTCTGGAGCGGGGTGGGGATGGGGGGGTGGGTCATAGGAGCTGGTAGCCTGACAAGGACCTCCAGTTCATAGCTTCAAGAAAATAAATTCCATCAACAACTTGAGGATGATAGAGGTAGTCTCTGCTTTGAGCCGCTTGACTGAGAGCTCACCCTGGAAGAACACATTGGCTTCAATTTCAAGATGCCCCAGAGAACTTGATATTGAGATATTCAGGAGTCGCTTTTTAAAGTTCCTACATACATGATAGATTGAGTTCTTAAGCAACACAATAGTTACATGCAGAACTATTGACACAGAGCCCTGGAGGTGATGGATCTGAGCAGCTTTGCTACATGCATAATTATCCATAACTTGGCTTCTGATGTAATTTTGCGTGGATACACACACACACACACACACACACACACACACACACACACACACACACACACACCCCTCCTATGAAAAAGGAGGCTCTTACTCTACAATCGTCACTCCCTCTGATTCCAAAGACTTGTTTGCTGGAAGTGAGAGCAACCTAGCTATGATATCTGTCACCCTATTGGTCCCCAGGGCTCATTTAGCTGATCTGTCTACCTAGGTTGGTGTTAGCTGATCTGTCTGCCTAGGTTGGTGTCTCCTTCCTCACCGTTCTGTGTTTGACTCTCCAAAGCTGCACGTTCAGTTGAAGAGGATGACCTTCCTTCCCCCAAATAGAAGAAGTCAGGTGTTCAGTCAAGGGTATTCGTATGATAGCTGCACTTTCCCGCCAGAACTTTCAGACACGCTCTCAAAGGCTGGTTTGTGAGGGTGCCCTGAGTGAAGTCTTTTAGAAGATTTGTTTTAGTTTATGCATGCGAGTGTTTTCCTGCACGCATGTGTGTGTACCTGGGACTGGAGTTAGAGACGTCTGTATTGCCATGTAGGTGCTGGGACCCCAACCTTATATCTTCTGCAAGAGCAGTAAGTGCTCTTAACCCCTTAGTCCTCCAGGCACTACATCTCCCACCCCAGCCTGAAATTTTAATCTAGGATATACTCTATTAAACATAGATTCAGAAGTTTCTGTGAAACATTTTGTAACATTGAGACTCGATGGGTCTCTTTGGTTCAACAAAGGCATTTCTGAGGTTATTCAGTTTCTGAAATAAATATGAAGCTAAACTTGGTGGGAACTGGAGATCAAGGCATCATAAAGTAGGGAGATCCCAAAATGAAGGGTGCGGCCCAACAGCTGCAGGTAGACAAGTCAGTGAGCAGTAGATGGCTAGTGACTCTCTGCAGGTCTTGATGTTGTATCCCCTTGACTCTCAAAAGCTATGGAAGCTTCTATGTGGCAGGGAAAAGAGGGGATTTTCCTACATAGAGGGATGCAATGCTTCCTCTGTCTGCATTCTAGTAATTCCAGGCTGGGGGCTGCAGATCTCTCAGAGAAAGAGGAACATTTCAGAGTGGTAGCCTAAGTAGCCATCTGGGGCCCAGGTACAAGCCAAGGACTGCATATAAGGTGATGTAATAAATGAAAAACAGGGTGCATTGGCCACAATGTGGTGTGTCTCAGCAGAAACAAAGCCTATGGGATTTCTCAGCCTTGGTACAGTGGCATCTGGGACCTGGTGGTGCTGAGTTGTGGGGCCCAATAGCAAGCCTCGGATGCTTATCAGCATCTCTGAACTCTCACCATTTTATAAGGACCGTCATATGCTCTAAGCAGTAGCAAAAACTCCTCCATCCTATACACTAGGTTTTTTATAGACCCTGAGAAATGTTTGTGGAGCATTCAATATTGACTTAAAGCCAAGGACTAAAGTACTGTACTGGTGATAAGCAGAGATCAAGTCTGAGGAGACGGCCAGGCAGCATGAAGTTAATATAAGTGGCTGTGTGATTCTTTGGGACTTTGGGATTGCTAGTCCAGATGAGTGGTGGTAGGCAGGTCTAAACTGTGTTACTAGGCAGGCCAGAAACCTTATTATAGCAACCCTCCAACCATATGACTTTGTGTTAGGTGACAGGGACTCACATCTCCCGGCTAAGCTATGTGTATTGATTACTTTTCTCTTTACTATGATGAAATCCCTCGTAAAAAAGAACTTAGAAAACAATGGCTTTGTTCCGACTCCCACCTTGAGAAAGGTGTATCACAGTGGCCAGAGCTCTAGGCAGCTGTCACAAGTGTCCACGGTCAGGAAGCAAAGAGAGATGAAATCTGATGCCCACCTCACCCTCTCCTTTTTATTCAGTTTGACAGCCTACGCTTTCAGGATGGTACCATCCAAACATCCCTGGTGGATGGAAACATCCTCAGTGGGATGATGCTCTTGCACACATGTTAATAAAACATGGATTGGTCAGTAGCCAGGCAGGAAGTATGGGCGGGGCAACAGACTGGGAGAATTCTGGGAAGAGGAAAGGCAGAGAAGACGCACCAACCAGACTCAGAAAAAGCAGGATGAGAATGCCTTACTGAGAAAAGATAGCAAGCCACAAGGCTAAACAGAGATAAACATTATGGGTTAATTTATGTGTAAGAGCTAGATAGTAATAAACCTGAGCTATTGGCCCAGCAGCTCCTACAATATGAAGCCTCCATGTCAATTATTACATATGTGACTATTGGGACCTGTTGGGCGGGACAGAGAAATTTCAGACTACAATCCTCACAGACATAGCAGAGGTGTGCTTCCATGCTGATTCTAAATCCAGTCAAATGGACAGTGAAGATAGGCCACCACACATTTGACTCTTGTTCCACCCCTTCAGATTATACACAGTTGTGGGATGAAAATGTGAACACAGGCAGGAAGCTGTGCCAAGAGAGCAAAGACTAGACGGACCTGATACTTGACAATTACTGTTCTTAAAAATGAAGTATTTTGTTCTTGTTGTTATAGTAAATGGAATTATTTTGCTGACACCCCTTGTTGGTACAAGGCAAAATAGAGACCTCAAATAAATTCATACATCTACAGTTAGCCTGCTCTTGACAATGTGGCAAAAATATGGGCTAGAGAAGGGACAGTCTCTGACAGATGCTGTTGGAGAAACTGGGTAGCCACGTTCAGGAAAACAAAAATAGACCATACACAAAAATCACCTCAGAATGAGATAAAAATTCAATACCTGATAGAAGCTACAAGGAGAAAATGTAGGAAAGATGATGTTTGGCATGGACCCAGGCAACATTCTTAAGGACTTAACACTCTGGGAAAAGCAAGAAACTAAGAGAATTCCATCTAATAAAAGGTTCTGCATAGCAAAGCAAATGATCAAGACTGCAGAGACAGCCTGGGGAAGAGAGAAAAACATGTCATGTATCTGACATGGGCTGCTATAAAAAAATGTTTTCAAAACACGTGCAACTGAATAGCTAAAGGTAAAAAAAAAAAAAAAAAAAAAAAAAAAAAAAAAAAAAAGCCCAAGAGCCTTAAAGACATTCCTCAAAAGAAGATATTCGATATTCGGCAGCCATTGGGTGTATGGGAGGATGTTCAACTTCACCAATGAGCAGGGAAATCAAATTACAATGAAATGCTATCATATCTTTTGGGTTAGCTGCTATGAGAAAGATATGAACAATGTGGAGAGAATAGAATCCCTGTATATATATATATATATATATATATATACACATACACATACACACTTATACATATATATACACACTCATATATATATATACATAAAAGTATAGAGATTGGATGTATGTATGTGTGTGTATACACACAAAGATACACAGAGGGATTGAACATGTATGCCTGTAGATACACACAATCTGTAGGATAAATTCCCAGAAGAAGGATTACTGGGTCAAAGGGTAAATGAATTTTCAATGTGAATAGAGAATGCCAAATTACCCTCTGCATGGATTGTGCCATTTGCTCCCCTACCAGCACCGTACCATAGCGCCTGTTTCTCCGCAGCCTTGCCAACAGAGTGATTTTAAACTTCTGGGGTTGTGCCAATATGATAGGTGAGAAGTGCTGTTTCGATGTAATTTCGCTTTGCTTTGCCTCTTATTGTGAGTGAAATGGAGACTCATTACACACACAGAGGGAGGGAAGAGGCAAGAGGTAAGTAAGAGAGATTAACATATACAAGGGCTATTTGTATTTATCTTACCCTGTAAATTGTCCCTTTGTGGATTTTTCAGACATATTTCTTCTCAATTTCTAGCAGTTCTTTATATATGAAAGGGATTTGTTCTTTGTAATATGACAAATATTTCCAGGTTTTCTCTTTTTCTTTACTTTGTTTATTTAAAAGATGTGTATGTGGTGGCGCACACCTTTAATCCTAGCATTTGGGAGGCAAGGGCAGGTGAGTTTGAGGCCATCCCAGTCTAGATAGTAAGTTTGAGGCCAGCCAGGACTACAAAGTAAGATCTTGTCTCAAAAACAAACAAATACATAGATTTAAATCCAAAGTTATACTGGAGTGCGTTGGCTTTCTCTGGGTTTTGTGAGATAGTCAGGGGTCTTCTCTATTTTCCAAGTCACTCAAGAATCCATTCATTACTTTCATGGCTTCAACAAAGAACAAGTAGGTATTATATCATTTTATGGACAAAGGAAGATTTTTATTAGGTTCCTCTTATTTCTAATTTTTCTCAGAATGTGACTCAAGGATTTAAAAACTAAAACTTCTCAGTGCTACTTTAGAAATCTATATGTGGGAAATTTATGACAGCTATTGTTTATGCTTTGTTTCAAATCTCATTTTTTAATGCTAAGACAACTGTAGTCATTGCAAGAAAGTTTTGCACACACACACAAAAAAAGATCATCCCAGTTGCTGAGGAATGGGGACCTTAAGAAAGCTTTAAGTAATCACAAAATTTCCAAGACTTTACAAACACTATTGTTTGCACCTGAGCAAATACTAAACAGTATCTCCCAAATGTTATAAACATAGATATTTGAAGCCAAAATCTCCAAACTGCCAGGATCAGGCACACCTTGTACAGACGTCAGCAAATGTCCCTTTTAATTGAACGCTCAAAAGGATATCTGCAGGCAAGCAGAGAGGCCCTGTGGTGGCCACGTTGGACTGCATTAAGGGACACCTGGAAGGCATGGCAGCCCTTCATCTCTGTCTCTCCCTTTCTCTCTGCCAGGGCCAGCAGGGAGGGAGTGAGTGACGTGTCTATTGTGGACTAGGAAAAATACTCCATTTGAGAGCCAGTCTCCTGAAGGAAGATGACCCAGTTGAAGCCTTACACCTGTGCTTCTTCCTACTGAACTCCAACACTCGAGAAATTGCTCTCCATCCATGCAAGCTGGTCAGTGAGATTCACAAATGGCCAGTAAAATGGCTTATTCAAGGTCACCTTAGAGGCAGAAGTTCTAAGAATTTGCTATGATCCATTGGGGAGTGCTGTCTCCAAAGCTATGTGGAAATTGACTCTGAGGCCAATCCTAGGCACACTGTTGAGATTCACCAGTAATGTCTGCTATAGTCAAAGGACAGAGAAGTTACATCTAGGTCATTCACATAACCCACTGAAAGACTTATAATTACTTAACAAATTCAAAGCCTCCAAATGCCACAGTTTTAAAGTTCTGTGATCATTTCCTACAAGGAGATATTGTTTATCTAGAAGGCAGAGTTTCTGTTGGTTTTATACTTTTACTTCTCTCTGAAATCCAGTGTTCTGGATCATATGCTGTACCTCAAGCAATTATTATCTTCTGAGTACCACAAACTGCATTGCGTACAGCAGGTTAGTTAGTACAGCAGACTGCATGGCACACAGCAGGTTAGTGAGTACAGCAGACTGCATGGCATACAGCAGGTTAGTTAGTACAGCAGACTGCATGGCACACAGCAGGTTAGTACAGCAGACTGCATGGCATACAGCAGGTTAGTGAGTACAGCAGACTGCATGGCATACAGCAGGTTAGTTGCTATAGCAGACTGCATGGCATACAGCAGGTTAGTTAGTATAGCAGACTGCATGGCACACAGCAGGTTAGTTAGTACAGCAGACTGCATGGCACACAGCAGGTTAGTTAGTACAGCAGACTGCATGGCACACAGCAGGTTAGTTAGTTCAGCAGACTGCATGGTGTACAGCAGGTTAGTTAGTACAGCAGACTGCATGGCGTACAGCAGGTTAGTTAGTACAGCAGACTGCATGGCGTACAGCAGGCTAGTTAGTACAGCAGACTGCATGGCACACAGCAGGTTAGTTAGTACAGCAGACTGCATGGTGCACAGCAGGTTAGTTAGTACAGCAGACTGCATGGCGTACAGCAGGCTAGTTAGTACAGCAGACTGCATGGCACACAGCAGGCTAATTAGTACAGCAGACTGCATGGCACACAGCAGGCTAGTGAGTACAGCAGACTGCATGGTGTACAGCAGGTTAGTTAGTACAGCAGACTGTATGGCACACAGCAGGTTAGTTAGTACAGCAGACTGCATGGCACACAGCAGGCTAGTGAGTACAGCAGACTGCATGGTGTACAACAGGTTAGTTAGTTCAGCAGACTGCATGGCGTACAGAAGATTAGATTGTGAATGCTACTTTTTGCCCATGTTCATATAGTCATTCAAAACATTTATTCAGTAACTATTTGTGTGTCTAGAACCAGGTTAGATGCTAAGACTATGTGAGAGGTGACTAGAAGAGGAGAACTATGCCATGCCGCTCTAAAGAAAGGTACCGAGCCGCATAGTTGTCCTCTGCTTCTCTGGCTTCTCTCTGGTGTTCTCCTCTGTGCTTCCTGTTCTCAGAGTTTTTAGTCTGGTAGCCCCGCCCACACTTCCTGCCTGCTTTTGGCCCATCAGTGTTTTTTATTAAACCAGTGGGTGGGACAATTATTTACCATGAAACAACACAATACCCCTACACACATGTTAATTCTATATATATTGTTTAAGTCTTTCCTACATAGACAACCATGTCACCCACTTGTCCTTCCTTTCTTGTCTATATGTCTTTTGCTTTCTTGTGTGGCCTTACTGCCCTGTCTAGAAATCTATTTGGAATACATGGCTAAAAATATACAAAGACAAAAAACAGTGTTCCTGATCTGGGGTGAGACGCATCATCACTACATTAGATGCTAGTAATGAGATTTTTGTAGACACTCTGGTGAGAACGCCCTTCTCTGTTCTTACTTTTCTGATGTGTTTGCTTAATCTATAGAAATTAAATACTTTGGCACTGGTTGAAGCATTCACATGTCAAGGTAACATGATGTGCTTCAATGAGTGATTTTAAAATTTTTAAGCCAGATTTTCATTCCCTGGGATAAATCCTACTTGTTCATGAGGTATAATGTTGCTGAACCTTATTCCTATGGGGAAGGTAGATGTTTGGGTTCCTGAGGTGTTCTCCACTAAAGGCACCAGGGAGGGGACTGTGTTACTGTCTGTCAGTGGAAATGGAAGGTTCCAGGTTGGTATTTTCCCACCTGTGACTAATCTCAGCATTGAACACCTTTCTTCAGTCTTCGTGATACACATCTGGACGCCTACACATCTGGACGCCTACACATCTGGACGCCTACTCACTGTTTTCTGACCTGGGACAGGGTTTGTGATTGTTTGGCTGGAGTAGAGAAGTTATTATCTCAACATTTGCTTTCCAGACTAACCCTTTCCCTCCATCCACACCCCTTAGCTTTTCCTAGATTCATCTACACCGGATCTGGAGATACCTGAGGCAAAAAGGAAATCCACAAATCCACTACCAGATTGTCACTTGAGTCTCCAATTTCCTCTTCACATTTCTAGTCACCTATGATTATTTGGTGTGCATTCTCTAGGGGTTTGGGTGATACTCAGAGAAGGATGTGGGAAACAGGTACATCGATTCCTTTCACTCGGCAGCAAGACTCAGTCCTGTGTCTTTGTGTCTTGTCCTTCTTTTGATCTTTTAGAGTAAGTGAAAGTTTGATCCTAGGACATATTAAGTACTCTATGTAAAATTTTAAAATGACTTAATTTTAATTTAGAAATACTAAAAGCAAATATTCTATTATAGACCAGCCTTGTAATATTATGTACCTACATCATCACTACTGATACTTGGGACCAGGTGACTCTTGGTTGCTGGGGGGCGTCTTTATGATTTGTAAACTGTCTAGAGTAGCCTACTTCTATCCTACAGTGCCTAGATGTTACCCACTAGGCTCTAGTGGCACTCCAAGTTGTAGACACCAGAAACGACCATGTATGGTCAAGTTTCACTCTTGGTCACACATTTAGTTTTCCTCATACATAATTTTTGCTATAATATTTTTAAAGTAGCGACCAAAAAAATGTAGCTTTCAGAAGGGGTATGCCTGTAATTTCAGCTACTAAAGATGTAAAAGAGGAAGAGCCCAAGTTTGAGGCCAGCCTGGATAACATAGTAAGCTTAAGACCAATCTAGATAACACAGTAATTTCAACACCAGCCTAGATAACATAGTAATTTCAAGTCCAGCCTAGGTGACATAGTAAGTTCAAGGCCAGCCTGGGTGACATAGTAAGTTCAAGGCCAGACTAAACAATTTAGCAAGACCCTGTTTCAAAATAAAAATATAAAAGGACTAGTAATATAACTGAGTAGTACAGTGCTTGGGTAGTTTATAGTTAGGTCTACTCCCCCATACCACAAACAAAAAGCAAGCTTCCAAAGAGCATATATATGCTCAAAGAATGTATAAAGTAAAGTGTTAAAAGAATGTTTACCTTCTGTTTTCCTCTCTCTCCTACTATGGTTCTTTAAAATAAAAAAAAGAAGCATTATCATTCAAGGGGGATTTTTTTTTCTCTTTGAAAATTGTCCCACTGACTGGAACATTGCCTCACTTAGCACTTTTCCTACCTGTGGGACCTCCAAGGATCCTGTGGTGAGTGGAGACTTTGCAGTGGGGAGAGAAATGTGTCAGCCTCCTATGCTCTGCCAGTGCTTCCAACGCAGCCAGTCAGATAAGAGAAAGAGAATTACATTTCACAGTTTATATCTCAGCATTGAGCCTCGAGACAGAGGGCAGCAGGCCAGCATCTCTGGCAAGAACCTTCATTCCTTTGTTAGCGACAGAGTGAAAGACATCCACTTGCCCAACAATGGAAACTTGTTTGGAGTTAATATATATATATATTACATATATATACATCTTTACATCTATATATATAGATGTAAAGATGAACGGGACATCTTCAGTTTCTCTATGTAGTCTCAAACTCAAGGGTCTTAATCTACAAACGACAAAGAGACATTAAATGGACTCAGTTAACCTCCTGAAGAGCTGTATGAGTTCAGGAAAAGCCATTTGTCTCTTCCCTATGAGATGAGGATATTATAGCAAATAACCTACACTAATAAATTAAAATACATATGCATTAAAAGCTGAGAATGCTGCCCTGTTTAGGATACAGGATAAACAGAAGGCTTTCTGAAATGGGAAGGTAGCCCAGTGGGTTAAAGCCCTTACACAGAAGCTAGAAGAGCAGAGTGTGAATCCCCATAACCCATAATCCCCATAAAAGGCAGACACAGTGCAAGCATGTGCCATGCCTCTGCTTTTATTGGAAGAAGGGAGGCCCCGACAGCAGCAGAAAAAGAAGAAAGAGACCCTGTCTCAAACCAGGTGGAGCGTCAACACCAGCACCCAGCGCTGTCCTCCGTGTTGGAATCTGATAGGAATCCATGGCTTCCTTTTCTGCTCCTTCCCTTCTTCCTCGGTGAACCAGGCAATCAGAAGAAAGGTTAAGCCACCGGTGTGCCCCTGCCCAAGTACATGCAGTCTGAGAAAGAGCCAGGCCTCTCACCATCCTGTTTGTATTATCTGACACTGTCTAACTCATAAGGAGCCTCAAAAACTATTTGTTAGTGGGAGTGTTTTAGAAATACCATCCCAAACACCCTTTGATGCCAGTAAGCAAGATACAAGAGTAGGAAGAAAGGAGAAGGAGGGCATTATATAAAATCAGTCTCTTGTGCATTTTTAAAAATTTAACAGGCTAAATATATACAGTGCTTGTTAGGATCTCTAGCTTTTCTTCAAAACCTATTATGGACACCATAAGTCCACAGTTTCCCATCTTTCTTTCATAAAAATATCTCTCTCTCTCTCTCTCTCTCTCTCTGTGTGTGTGTGTGTGTGTGTGTGTGTGTGTTCACACATGCGGATGAGTGCATGTGTGCCATGGTGCATGTGGAGGTCAGTGGACAAATGTGGATGTTGGATCCTTACCTTCTACCTAGTTTGAGACAGGATCTACCTGGCCTTTGAGCTCCCATCCCATCATAAGAGCACCACGCCCACAGGAGGAACAGGTCATACCAGGCCTGAAAAATGGCCCAGCCTCATGCTTTTGATTCTATGAGACAAGATCTTACTATGTAGCACAGGTTGACCTTGAACTCTGCCTTCCGACTGTGGGATTCCAGGTGTGCTCCACCATGCCTGGCTTTCCTTCTTTCTTTCTTTCTTTCTTCCTTTCTTTCTTTCTTTCTTTCTTTCTTTCTTTCTTTCTTTCTTCCTTTCTTTCTTTCTTCCTTTCTTCCTTCCTTCCTTCCTTCCTTCCTTTCTTTCTTTCTTTCTTTTCTTTCTTTCTTTCTTTCTTTCTTTTTCTTTCTCTCTCTCTTTCTTTCTCTCTCTCTTTCTTTTTCTTCTTCAACAACTTTAAATTAACTTATTAACTGAGTTTATTGAGCGTTTACTTACCAGTGATTGGGCTGGTGCTGTGCTATGGAAGATAAGAAGCAAACACAGCTTTTTCCTTTTGTCTTTTGTCTTTGCTTTCTTCTCTGTTTTGAGTTTTGTCTTAAGGGATGTTCTTACTTTATATCCCTGGCTGACTTGGACTTGTCATGTAGACCAGGCTGGCATTGAACTCACAGAGACCCACCTGCCTCTGCCTCCCTGCTGATGAGACTAAAGATGTTCAATAGCACATCCAGATCCAATAGAGTCTTTTAAGTGTGCAGAACCTCGCTCATCTTACCTTCTGTGTATAGCATTCTGTTCTTGAAGGGCCCAAGTCCAAGGCTACAGATGCTGCTCAGTGGTACAACATTTGCCTCGCATTGCTGGGGTTCACATTTAAATCCTCATTAATGCCAGGAAAACAGAGCTCACATTATAGTTGTGAGAAACACAGTGAGCAAAGAAATGTCTGGTGTGATGGCTCAGTCAGTAAAGTGTTGTACAAGCTTGAGAATCTGAGTTTGGTTCTCCAGCTCCCATGTGAAAATCAGGGCTCAGTGATTAACATCTGTAATCCCAGCTCTGATGAGGCAGGAGGATCCCTGGAGCTTGCTAGCCAGCCAGCCGACCTAACTGAGTAAGTTCCAGGTTCAGTGAAAGATTTCAAAATAAAAAATAAGATGTAGAACAGATAAAGATCTGGTGTTGACATCTGGTCTCTGCATGCCCACCTACTGGTACACGCATGTATACCTGTATTAAAATACATACACACACACACATACACACCACTCATCAAAATGCCAACCAATGATTGTCGGATGAATAAATAAGACTCAGGGATAGATCTCTGAAGAAGTCGGAGATATTAGAGAGAGTAAACACCACAGTCAGATCTTACCCAGCTGTCTTCCAGCTTCCTCAGCCTGGCTTCCCTCGGCTTGGCTTCCCCCAGCTCTATGTCTGCCTTAAGCTTAAATACTCTTTTGGTAAATTAAGGCGTGGCCCCACCACTGTCTGCTTGGGAGCCTGGAATTCCTTCTATAATCTAAAGTGATCTTGACTCAGTTGGGATTAAGGGCATAGGTCACCACTCCCAGGATTCCCTGTGCTGGGATCACCACTCTCTGATTCTCCTAGACTGACTGTGGTTAGAGCTCTGGGACTTCTGGAGCTTTTATTAACTCCCCACATAGACTGTGGGTAGATTCCTTCTGATGTCTCCAAAACTTCTGAAGCTTTTATTGAATCCTCACAAATGATAATATTAAGAACAATGCAGAACAACCAGGCAAAGTGTCATTTTGTGTGAGATGGATTGCAGAAGCCTTTGAGTAGATACTTGAGCTGGCTCTAGTGAGTCAAAAGCAGAGCCACAAGGATGTCTAGTAGACAGTAACCAGTCTGGGCAGAGGGACCAAGGCTCTGTATCTGGAAGGTTCCAGCTGTCCTCTGAAGATAGCCCAGAGGTGTCTGAGGCAGAATACGGATGGGGACCAGAGTAAAGGGATACATGAGTGCTGGACAAGTTGTTATGAGCTTCATGGTTTCTGTTTAAGATTTTATTTTGAATGAGATGGGAAGCCACTATTAACTTGGGTATAGCAGAAATATGACCTGATACTTATTTCAGTTATGGGAGTTTGGGGTCTATCTCAATTATCTATCAATACTTAGCATGCATAGATCCCAAAGGCAGCCCTCAACACAATTAAACTAAACAAAACAACAACAATAATAACTCTGTCCACCCTTTCTGTACTACAAAAAGCATCTCCAGACTCTGTTTCCACAACTCTGAATCACCCTACTATACTCTATACTGAATCTGGAGCCAGTTAGAGCCCAGCACTAAGACCAGTTTACTCTCTAGACATCATAGCGTTAAGGTTCAGACACAATCAGTCTGAGCTTGAGGAAAAAGTCAGGACATCTCATAACTGGCCTTGAACCAGTTCTCCAACCTGTGAATGGGGCGGGGGGACTTGAAGACCTCGCTGGGGCTTTCCAGCTCACAGTAAGTGTGGTCACCGACAGTTGTGTGTTTCCTATACCTCAGGGCACCTGCCCCTGGACAATGGAGCCAAGAAGAGGATGTTGGGACCAACATAACAGCAGATATTTCACAGAGATCTAGAACTTACTATGTGTGAGTTAGTGCACTAAACATCCTATTATGACATCTCTTTTCCACTCACAGGTGGAAAAACAGACATTAATTTATTCAAGCTTTCAGATCGACTGAAGGCTCTCTACTGTGTGCTCAGCTGGTCCTGTCATGACTGCTGTTGGCTGACGAAAGTCTGTTATAAAAGAAGGGCTGACTCTGAAACTGTAGATCAATTCATATAAATGTATGCGTGTTCTCTGTTGAGATTATTCTTAAAACCTGGAATAAACTTCTACTCTGAGTTTTAAAAGTATCTGGTTAAATTGTCATATTCTTCACTAAGTAATTATAAGCCTAGCACAGTAACTTTATTGGTACATGTTGGGCCAATAAGAGGATAAACAAATTACAATATTCAAAATGTGCTTGAAGGAAGAGATCTGCCTGGGTATTAACAGAAAGAAGGATGAGGTTGCAGTCTGGGGATGTAACTGCCTTAGAAATGTGTTAATTATAATGTACTGAGCCTTCGATACATCTCAAATGCTTTCTATCAGGGTTAGGAAAGGTATTTTATGTATTCTTCTGTTCTTCTTCCTTCTTCTGCTCCACCCCCTCCCTACTTTCCTCCCATTATTCTGTTCATTCTATGATTCTCTTTGGATAGTTAGATGTTCTTCTCTTTAGAAATTTCTATTGTCGAAACATTATTGTAACAAAAATACTAATATTAGTGATAAAATAACTTCTTAACTGAAAAAAAGACTATAATTGAGCATGTATGTCGTGTATTTCTAAGCTGACAGGATATGCAGTTGCCAAAGTTCATGCATACTACCTATGTCTTTCACAGCAAATTCTTTATTGAGCTCTGGAAAGATGGGAGCCTATCAAATCATATCTATTTCCAGGGCTTTTGAGGACCCTTGAGCAAATCTCTGTTTACTTCTTTGTGCAATGTGGCATGAGAACAGTGAGCCTCTGAGTGAGAGGTAAGGGGGCAATGAGAATAAATATCTTTCAAAGACAGAGACAGAACGCTTGAAATCTGGATCATCCTACAGAGTCCCAGACACATATTCTACAGAAAATCAAGCTGTAGCTCTTCCTGTCATTTTCCAATTTTCTTTCTAGAACACTGTAGCAGTGGGGGTTTCTTGGTCCTGGGCGGCCAGAGGTTCAGACCCACAGACCTACAGCCCCAGACCCCTTAGCCGCCCGCCACTGCTGCTCAGGCCCCCAGAAATGACTCAGACGCTTATATTAACTTCATGCTGTTTGGCCTATGGCTCAGACACATCGCTAGCTAGCTCTTACATCTTAACTCAACCCATTCTCATTAATCTGTCTGCCACGTGGCCCGTGGCTCACCTGTGCTCCTTATCTGTTGCTCTTTTGGACTTCAGCTTGGTCTGTCTGACTCCGCCCTGCTTCTCCTACCTATGCTCTGATTTCTCTTCTTACTTTTTTTATGGTGCCTGTCATTGGCCAAAACAGCTCCTTTATTTAAAGATTGATATTCACAGCATACAGAAAGGCATTCCAACATCAGAACACTGTTGACTCTGCCTCTCCTAAATAACGCTGTAACTGGACTTCTGGCGTCTGCCCTTCCTTACTGCTGTTCAAATACCATTAGACATGATGGCTTAAAGGAAACAAGATTTAGATTTTAGGAGAAAAAGACCTAGAAAAAAATCTAGATCTTCAGAGAAAGAAGCACAGTGTCTGACCTGTAAATCTACCTACCACACTGTCTAGCCTGCAGCCTTTGTGTTAGAAATAAAAAATCTTTTTTGAAGACCCAGTTCCATGTGTTTAAAAGTAGACGGAAAAAAATGAGGTTTTTATTTTACTTAAGTGAAGGAAAATATAGCTAGAATATTAATCTAAAAATGTAATATGTGTCCAGATACATGTCCGTGTGTTTGTGTGTGTGTGTGTGTCTGTGTGTGTGTGTGTGTGTGTGTGTGTGTACCCAATTCCATAATTTGTTTGAGAGACACAGCATGATGTAGTGGAACTAAGGATATCACACCAAGCTCAGACTTTCCACAAACTTTCCACTGAAATAAACTATAGAGTCTTATCACAGCCTATGAAGTTCAGCTGATTGGGTCCCTGGCACCTCAACTTCATTCTCTCCCATGATTTCATTAACCAACTTAATCAAGCCACTGTCACTTCCCAGCATCTTCACCTCTCCTCTGGATGTTCAGCCAAAATGTAATGGTCAGGGGTCCTTGGTTGACTTTTGTCTTTACCATCAGCATATTCACTTCTTATATTTGTTCTCTCTATCTCTCCCTCCTTCCCTCCCTCCCTCTCTCCCTCTGTGAAAGGATGAGAGTGGTGGTCAATGGCTAAATAGTTCATTATGCTGGTTTACATTGCGGGCAGGCTTTATACTATTTCTAAAGCTGTACAACTGACAGATTCAGATTCCTGGAGGGAAATTTTGTACCCAGTGAATTGACTCTCGGGAGAGGACAAGGATGTGTTTTGTTCTTTACCAGCAGATTCATGATCCTGTAAGTTTTAGATAGTTAATGTAATTGCCTTCCACAAAGTAGAGAGTGTCACATCTCTATCCAGAGCTAGAGACGGGGTTAGATTGTAGCTTGAATCCTCATTGGTTCTATTAATGAAAAAAATGTGGAGCCAGACATCAGGGTAAAAGCTGGAAGATCAGAGAGACAAAGGAACAAGCCACAGTCACCCCTTACCTCTACAACTCCTCAGCATGAAAGGGGTCAAGTTCCCGTCTCTGCCTCCTTAGTGCAGGAATTAAAGGTTTGTGCCTCTTAAGTACTGGGATTAAAAGCAAAAGCCTCCACCGCCTGCCTCTGTTTCTCTTTTAGACTGGATTAATCTTGTATAACCCAGGGTGGCCTTGAACTCCTGATCTTCCTGTTTCCTCCTCCCAAGTGCTAGGCGTAAAGGTATGAGCCACCACTGCCTGGCTTCTTTGGTTGACTAGTGGGCAGCTCTGTCCTCTGAGCTCCAGGCAAGCTTTATTGTTAGAGCACAAACCAAATGTCACCACCTTAGATCCCGTCCCTTTGACCAGGAATTTGCTCCTTTACTCTGTAAGTTCTTCAAGCTGTTGTTTGCCAGAGAGAAGCCTGTCTGATGCTACAAGCCTGCTGATGTGTAGCTACCTACCTATCAGTCTCGCCTCTAGAGCTGAGACCCTGAAATCATTTCAGAGATCTGTCAGTCTAGCTACTTTGGGATTAAAAATGGGGTGTGGGGTGGTTTAGTGGGTCCATTATTGCTGACTTTCAGGCCTTGGAGAATCACTAATGGAACCCAACTTGATGGAGTTTGGTTGTTTCAGGATCATCTGAAAGTGAACCAACACAAAAGACAATGAAATGAGGCAGAAGTCAAGTACAGGGCCAAAGACTAGTAGGCTCACTGCTAATATTGTAATTGGCCTAACACGGTTCTCTCTCTCTCACTGTCCGTGTGTGTATGAGAGAGAAGAGAGCCCATGCACACATATGTAATTTAATAGTGTGTCTGTGGAGACACACATGGAATCCATATATCATCATTCATTAGCTACAAAGTTTCCTTCCTATAAGGATCTAGAACAGTGGTTCCCAACCTTCCTAATACTGTGACCCTTTAATACAGTTCCTCATGCTGTGATAACCCCCAACTATAAAATTATTTTGTTGTCACTTTATGACTTTAATCTTGCTACTGGTGTGAATCATAATGTAGATATATAATATGCAGGATATCTGATGTGTAAACCCAAAGAAGTTACGGCCCACAGGTTGAGAACCACTGATCTAGAGAGAGCATGATTATTTTGGCTGTAATGCATCATGAAGAAATCTCTAAGTTCCCTTTAGGATCCAGTTCACACATTCTATAGATCAAGTAAAACCTTAAAAACAGAAAAGCCTATCATTTGAGGTCTGATATTGCTTCTTCAATCAGTATAAGAAATGTGCTGACTTTATATATGATATTAGGGACACCTATAAAATACTAATCACTTTCCTTTTGAAAAGAACAGCTAACAAAGGCTAGTGTGGATGTAGAGGAGCCAGAAGGTCAAGTGGAGCAAGAACACTGGTAACCTAAAGCATATGGTCCTGAAAATGGTAAAGTAATAAGAACCTGTAGCCAAGTGTAGGCTCCACACACAGAAAAAAATTGGGCATAAATAAAAAGCAGGGAATTTCATGCTTGACCCAAAGCCTTACCACAATGAAGATGTGAGAAATTTGGCTAAAAACAAGTAGGAGCACCAAAGCTATCACTAGCATCTCTCTAGAGATGCTGGCTGGGACTCTGGTCCTTATGAGCACCATCAAAAGATTCCACATGACATATACAGAGCTTAGCATGGAAGATATAGTCTCCCCCAGGGGAGGAGAGTAGGCTGTCACCAAAGGGACCACTGCAGAGCAGAGCATGGATGGGATGAGTGGGGTGAGGATGGACAAGAAGCAAAGGGAATCATCACCCTATTCCCTGATGCAGAGAATTCTCTTTTTCTTCTTGGCAATCTGTGGCAGAGCGATGGCAGGGGCTCCAGACAATTTCTTCTCAGTGCTAAGGTGGAACACAGAGCCTTATTCACACCGGGCACACACTCTATACCCTAGACTCATTCTTTGTAACGTTTTGAGACAAAGTCTAACTAATTTGCTTAAACTGCCCCAGCCCTCACTCCGCAGCCCAAACAGGACTTGACTTTGTGATGCCTCAGCCACAGCCTCTGAAGTAACTAGTGTTCCAGGCCCGTAGCATCAGGAGGGTCTCACTTCCTTTCAGTCATTTTTTTTTTTAATAATTAACCAAAACATTCACTAAACAAAACACTGGACTATATATATGCTGACTTAAAGTCAGTTTCTTTTGTAAAGATTGTGTGGCCTTGAGAAAGGGGCTCAACCTTCATTACACTTCAAAAGTAAGAGTGCTGATTCTCTGAGGATATTCAATCCAAAAACTCTTCCCTTTAAGGAAATAGTGGCAAAGGTGTTCATTAGCGCACAGTTGGGGTTGGTGAGATGGCTGGCTGGGTAAGGCACTGTTTAACATTACCTGTCACAGCCCTGATACCAGAGGATTGACTTGGATATACCCACTTCGTTCTTACTTTGAAATGCGTCTGGAACTGTTGATGGGGGTTTCTGTAGCCACTCATCTCTGTCTCCGTACTACTGATGTGGGCACCGTTTCTGCCCCTGGATACTTCAGAGACGGACGGCCATCCTTGTAATTTTTGCTACCTTATTCTCTTATTCTCACGCAGCAACAGGAACTGGTTGGAGCCATGTGGGCTTCAAAGCAAGACCCAGATGCAGCGAGATGATGAAAACTAGATTCTCTTTAGCAGCCCCCATTAAAAGCTGTTGGGAAAATCCACACCTCTTGATCAGTTTATGATCTCAGTTTGACTATTACCTGGCTTCTTCTGATTCACTTTGCCAGGAGGTACTGCTTTCCAGAAAATGGAAATTAAATTTGCACATCAGATGCAGTGACCATGAAGCATGGTGATACTGGATGGACAAAGTCTAATTCATGGTTTCTCTTCCCTTTAAGCTCAGAGCTCTGTGGAGCATATTCTTAAACAACATTCAAGGGTTAGAATATTTTTATATAAGCAAGTTCTCCCCATTCCCTCTTCCTGGAATGGAGCATTTTCATGTTTTTAAAACTGTATTTCATACTAACCAACTCTCCTCCCATGATTTAGTTTCCAGGATGAGATATGTACAAATAGATTCATTATATTAATAGATCATGATGTATTGCTGAGGAGTCAGCATAGGCACTAATGGACACTGACTTGGACTTCCAGAATCCACAGTGTTTCAGGGGGCTGTACCCACCATTGAGATGATCATAATATAAAATTTATGCATGATGAGCTTCAGTGGTAGACATGTACAACACACATCATCTTAAAAATAAACTCTCTATTCTTCAGGCAAAGGTGTCAGAGACAATGTCGCTTGTTCTTCTGACAAAAAAAAGTTTAAAGGAGAAATGGATGCAGAGAACCTAGCTCAGAGCCTAGCATGGATTCTTCACAGCCTCCATCCTCACTTCTCACATTAGCACTCAGCGCCCAGCAGCTCATGTTTACCCAGCTACATTGTCAGCAGGAGCTCCTCACTCGGTAGATTGTAACTGGGACCAAGGTTGTACAGTAAAAATCGGAAACCCAGGTGAGTTGAGTTTTGTTTTTTAATTTGATGCATCAATCCTTTTATTTAAATAATATGCACACATTACTGCATCTCATTTTTCCTGCTTAACTTCCCCTGTAAGATATAAAGGATTGGGGTCCCTTCCCCCCATTTTCCTCACCTTACTGTTTATGTTACTTTCTTATTCTTACACTGGTGCATTGGAATACAGGTTATACCACAGCAGTGTTCATGTTACTGTAAACTGTGTGTGTGTGTGTGTGTGTGTGTGTGTTGGTAGACAGCTCACAGCTGTGGTCCTGTATCTTCTGTACAGCTCACATCCACTGTCTACTGGGCAGCTCACAAACAAGGACTCCTCTTCATTTCTTTTCTGAGCCTGGTGATCAGTGAAGACTTGTCTTTCATACCTTACTATTCCTTAGATCACGCTCTTGTTTTGGAAAAATATTTTCCAATGTCCCTCTAAGAAAATATTTTCAAAGGTAAATTTGAGGGTGTTGAACTATGAAAATATCTGCACATCTTACTTTAATATAATATAATCAATAATTTGACTGAATATTGAGTTCTTGATTGGTAATTATTTTCATTACAATTTTGCTAAAAGATAAGTGTCATGGCTTATGTCCATAACCCTAGCACTCAAGAGTCTGAGGCATGACAATCATAAACTCATGGCTATTGACTTGAGTTACTTAGGAAGACCCTTTCTTAATAACAAATAAACAATAAAAAGCTAATAAACAATTAGTCTTAAATGCATTTCTCCAGTGGCTTCTCACATTTAGTTCTACTTTGCAAAATCCCAAAGATATCCTAACTTATCTCTAAATGCTACTCTGTGTGTGTGTGTTTCACATTTCTTATGAAATGTGATGACTGTACACCATGAGCAGGCTCATTGAATGAATTTTTTCTGATCTAAAAATGTATTTATTTCCTTCCCTCATGGGGAATATTTTGAGTTTCTATCTTGGGCTAGGTGTTATCCTAGGTAATAGGGATAGATGAGTGAATTATATCACAGCCTTCTTAGCACTTACAAGTTATGGAGAGTCTTGGTTCTGGGATAGTAATAATAAAAGAGCTCTATAACAGCCTGAATTGCTGTGTTCCTTATATTGAAGTACCATGACGTAGGCAGAGGTTTCTGGCCTGTCTGGTCCAAGGTCTGGACCTGCAGTCCTGCAACCGCTTAGCCCCAAATAATCACACAAAGTCTTATATTAATTAAAAGCTGTTTGGCTTATGGCTCTGACTCATTAACTCGCTAGCTCTTTCAACTTAACTCATTTCTGTTAATCAGTGTCTTGCCATGTGGCTTAACTGTGTTTCTTTACATCTTGCTTCCTTGAGTAGCAGCCCTCAGTGTCTCTGTCTAACTCTGCCCTTCGTCCCCTTTATCTCTGCTTGCATCTCCTGCCTGCCTCTAAGCTGCCTTGTCATAGACCAAAATATCTCCTTTATTAACCAATGGTATTCACATCACAGAAAAACATCCCATGCCACTGAACTTGATTTTTTTACAAAGTAAGTTTCTTCCTCACAATTTCAAAATCAGAAAATCCCAAGATCAAGGAGCCAGTAGATTTGATGAGTCAGGTGAGGGGCAGGTTTCTGGTGCTAGATGATTCTGTGACAGCTTGTTGGTCTATACACAGAAGAGGCACAGGTCTCTCTCAGGCCTCTATAAGTAAACTAAATACCATTCAGCTGAGATTAGGATTCCAACATATAAATGTTGGAATACACTGCCTTCAGACAGCATTTCTCCTCCATTTTCTGTGTTAAATGAGGTGGTCTCTAGCATTGTGTGGTAGATTTTAGAACATGGAGGGGTAGGCCATGTCAGTAACCAGCCTAGAAGCCAAAGGTAGATTTGCCCTTGTTATTGAATAAGCCCAGCTGTCATTTCGAGTCTTTAAGTGACTTGTCACCCTCATGGTTATACTTAATCTCATCTATTAACAATTTCGGCCTTTTCAGAGAGAAAAAAATCATTAAGTGTTAAATAATTGGCGAATTTTTCTTTTATTGTCTGTTGTTTTGGGGGGGTAATTTAATGAAAGTGTTTTACTGTTTTGAGCTTGTTTCTCGATGTTCAGAAGATTCTATGAAACTCTCTTTCTTAGGGTATTCGCAGGGTTAAACAGTACCTCACCCATGACAGCACATCCTAACCAATAGCTACATTGTTCCCCACTTTAAAATGAAACCAAAACCAAACCTTAAGTCCTAATTTTCTGGTCATTGCTTTGCATTACATTATATATCTCCCTAAAGAGTGTAAAGGCCTTTTTGTGAGTTCACTACGATTTTTTTTCTGTAGTTAACTTTAAAGATACATGGTTACAGAAGGACGTGTATGCACCTGACTTACAGAATATTCTAACTTCAGAGCTTTGTACTACCGAGGGGAGTGGCCAGCAGATCCATTGTTTCCAGAATTCACTCATGTTCTAGGAATAATGGCTGTTCCTCAGAAAACTTGGAATCAATTTCCCCAAGGATCCTCAATACCACTATTGGGCATATACCTAAAGGTTGCACATTCTTACCCCAAAGGCATTATTAGTTCAACTATGTTTATAGCAGCATTATTCATAATAGCAAGAACCTAGAAACAACCTAGATGCCCCTCAATTGAAGAATGGGTTAACAAACTGTGGTACATCTACACAAGGAAGTACTACTCAGCAGTTAAAAAAAAAAAAAAAAGGCATCCTAAATTTTTTAGGCAAATGGATGGCTTTGGAGACTATCCTCCTGAGCGAGGTATCATAAGCCCAGAAAGATAGCCATAGGATGTACTCACTCAAGGTGGACTCAAAGCTGCAAACCACAACCCCTGAACAGCTTTGGATCAGAAGGAACTTAAGAGAGACATCCAGAGATTCCCCTAAGAAGAGAAAATAGAGAAGATCTCCTTAGCAAATGAGGTTCATAACAGGTTGTAATCAAGAAGACTTGGGAACTAATCTTGAAAGAAGGAGATGGTTGAGAGGAGTGAAGAGGGAGATAGAAAGAGATGGATATCTCCATGGAGGAGGCCCATGTGGGGTTGGAAAGAGACCGGGTGCTAGGGAAATGTCCAAGAACTCACAGGATGTCCCTGGCCAAGTCTCCAAAAAACAATGGGGGGGGTGTCTAAACAGGACTTCCCCTTATAATCAAATGAGTAACCACCTTAAATGTCATCACAGAACCTACATTCAACAAAGAATAGAGGTGGAGGCAGAGATCCATGGCTGACCTTAGGCAGTGTTCCTGGTCCAGCTGAGAGCAGGAGAGGAGAGTCTTTGTGCGCAAGGAGATAGGGATTATGAGGAAAATTCCCATGGAGATCGCTGGCTGGAGCTCTGGGGACCGGGGGGCTCACTGAATCAAGAATAGTCACTGGAGATCCATCGGGAAAAGGAGCTAGGTCCTCCAAGGGTAGGCAACTGTCGACTGGCATGGCAGTATGTGGAGCCTGGAGGGGTGGGATCAGACTGTGTTCCTATGTGCAGGCTGGCACCTTGGAGCCCATTCCCTGCAGAGGAACACCTAACCCAGTCTTGACTATGGGATGAGTGAATCAGACTTGCCTGGAGTGGATGTGTAAAACTGAGTTGACCCACCTTGGGACTTCTTACCCTTTTGGGGGGAGGGATGGGTGGATGGAGAGAGGTGAGGCTAAAGGCTGGCTGGGAGGGATTGGGAGGAGGAAAGGAAGGGGGAGCAGGGGGATACATGGATAAAAGTGACATTTTTAATTTAAAAAAAATATATAAGAAGAAAAAAGAATGTAAAGGCCTTTTTGTGAGTTCACTAAGATTTTTTTTTCTATAGTTAACTTTTTAAAATGACTTAAAAAAAAAAAAAGACATGCTTACAGAAATTACTATTCTTAGAGCCAGAGGTATCCTGAAAAGTGACCACATCTTTATTAATGAAAAATGGCAAAAAGCCTATTGTTAACTTCATATTCATTGTTAGATTTAATCCAATGGCTTGTTTTATGTTCTTAAAAAATTATAGTGTAGTCATGTACCCAATTAATGCATAAATTCTTATTAATTAATTCCTTACTGTTGCCTAAGAGACTCAAATACATGCAAAAATATGGGCTTTTTATTTTTCCAGGCATGGGCACATATACAGGGGTTATATGTTGATATATGTGCATATGCTTGTAGAGGACCTAGATTTATGATGAGAATATGCCTCCACTGGTCTTCCTCCCACTTCACTCATGATCAAGGTATGCGCTCTTGATCATCCCCAAAGCTTGTCATTACAGCGAGTCTCAATATTGCTCCAGAGATCCCCGTCTCTACCATCTGATGCAGGGATTACAGGCAGGGCCACCATACCCACATGTCATTTATAATGCTCTGGGTATACAGATTCCAGTCCTCAGGTTTGCATGGCAGACACTAGGTACTGAGACATCCCTAGCCTGGGGATAGGTGTCATTTTTTAAAGGGAAAATAAAGAACTAAAGATTTTGACCTCCGTGAAACTTAGGTTTACTGACAAAGGTGTGAGTGCACCTGACATGCAGAATATTCTCACTTCAAAGCTTTGGACTGCTGACAGGAAGTGGCCAGCAGATCCATTGTTTCCAGAATTCACTCATGTTCTATAAATAAAAACACTTTTCTTTTTCCAACAGGTATACCCCCATTGTTCTTTTGCCTTCTACTGTGCTAGCTAAAATTTCCAAAACTGTTTGAAAATATAGCCTGCCCTCTAAGGTCCTATCTGGGGTGCAGTCATGCTAAGATCATTCCTTTACTGAGTATTAAAATGCGAACATTGAGGGTGAAATGTTGTCCTTATCCTTTGGGTTAGTTCATGGTTGCTACTGTAAAACTGTACCATCGATTTGATGGCTTACAACAATGCAAATGCATTTCCTTGGTGTCATGGGATAAACTATCTTTGTATGCCAGGGGTAGACTAGTTGTTGTGTTTAGTGTATTAGTCATGGAGAAACATAACCAGTAGACAGGATGGGCAGAAAAAAAGAATAAAGGAAAGGAAAAATAAAAGAAAAAAATTAGGGATGAAAACAGTAGATGAAGATGGATGATGAGTAGATTAGATAGATGATAGACAGACAGGCAGGCAGGCAGGCAGGCAGACAGACAGACAGGCAGGCAGGCAGGCAGGCAGGCAGACAGACAGACAGACAGACAGATGATAGATAGATAGATAGATAGATAGATAGATAGATAGATAGATAGATAGATAAGATGAGAGAGGGTAGGGATGGGATGGTTTACTAGGAGGATTAACTCGTATGATTGCAATAGGCTTAAAAGTTCTCCACAAGCTGAAGAAGCAAAGCCTTCAGTAGAATGCTCCCCCCAACTCCCCCAATAGGGAAGACCTCAAATCCAGGGAATCCAATGGCGTAACTCTCTGCGCAAAAACCTGAGGATCTGTAGGACTATTGGCAAAAGTCCCAGAGTCCAAAATTATTGTCCTGGTGTCCAAGAGCAGATGGGCAGGGCATCCTAATCCAACAGAGACAGAGAAAATTAGCTTTTTTGTTCCAAGCAGCTCTCACTGACTAGATGGTACTGAGCCACACAGGATGAGAGCAGACCTTCCACACTCAGGCCAGTGGTTCAGATGCCAGTGTCTTTTAGACAAACTCAAGACAGAAACGATTCCTCGGGAACTTCATGAATACTTGTAAACCAGTCAACCAGGCACAAAGTTAGATATCTCAGCATATTGATCTTTTTATACATATTTTCATGGTGTTGTTTAATGTGGTTTGTTTTGTATTCATAGTTCATATTATTTTGCAGGTATACATTTGTGTGTGTGAGAGAGAGAAAGAAAGGGGAAGGGGACAGAGTAGTTTGCAGAGAAGCTAAAACCCCACCACGGCTACAATCATCTTTTTCCTATACTTTCACTATTTCCCATAATCACCTGTAATAAGAGGTGTCAATCATGTGCTTGCTTTCTCACGTTTGCATGAATGTTGGCAAGGCTTATGTCTTAGTTTTTACCACTCTGGCCTCTATGTGCTGCTCGGATTTAGCTTCAGAAGGTAAAAATGGGTATCTTTCAGAATTGTGCTTCTGTGATCACAGGTTAGAGCAATAGAAATCCTGCCATCATGGCTGCCTGTGGCCTTGGTGTCTTGTTGTAGGAGTGTATTAATCTCTCTCTCTCTCTCTTACACACACATACACGCACACACACGCACATTTTCATTGAATATTGAGAAAGGTCTTGTCAAGAACTGTTAGCAACACAACTGACATAGGTGTCCTCCTGTCTTTTCTTAAGGGGGCAGAAGTCCACACCAATTTCCGCCATAACATCTCCTGCTCTCCCATTCTCTCTCTCTCTCTCTCTCTCTCTCTCTCTCTCTCTCTCACACACACACACACACACACACACACACACACACACACACACACACACACACACACACACACACACGAGGTGTTCCCTTGATTGCATTAACTGTGGCTAACAATGCATAACATTAACACTTCCGCAGTGTTTGATGAATGTGATCAGTTTCAACTGGGGCAACACAATGCTGGGGAATTCTGAAGTTAGAATTTCCCTCTTCCATTCCACAGTTACCTTAAAGAGTGGTGAGATGACAAGGTGCTTCTCCAAGGAAACTCCCCGACAGGTTTTGTTTTCTAAAGAATCCAGAAGAGCTGAAGAGATGGAAAGGAAAAAAAACAAATCAGCTTTCCGCTTCCGTTCACGATCACTCACGCTTGTTTCTTGCTATAAAATTGCATGTGCTTATTTGTTTGGTTTACAAATATTGGTACAAATAGTGCTCTGCAAATCTGGGAATACGGCTGGAAATCTGAATAATCCCCAATATTCGCATCGAAAAGTCAAACATGTATACCTTCAGCTAAGTGATGAAGAGTTTTTACATCGGGCGCTTGATCAGAAATGATGCACATTGCAGAGCGGCCAAGAGTCTTTAGTGCACCTTGAAGATGTAGAATAAGAATAGAAATTATTCCGAATCTAGAATAAGAAATAATTAGACAGACCAGGAAAAACAACTGTTTGTTGCTGATAAACTTCAAGTAGACTGGTGGTAGGGAGAGATTCTGCAATGACCTTGAATGTTGTAATAAGCATTGATTCTGAACAAATAAGAATATATGCTATGCATGAACACATGCACACTCAGAGACAGACAGACAGAAAGAAAGGGGAAGAAAGACAGAGCACATGCAAACAATATATTTTTATTGATTTCTTTCTATGATCCTTTCACAACAACTATGGGTTAATGAAAATATAGCTGTGAGATTTGGTCATGATGAGCTTTAAAAAAAAAATTCATGTTTAAGTTTTGCTTTGTAAAACTCATCTTTATTGAGTTATGATTCATTTAGTCATGCGTGCTGGGCATTTCAACCTAGTTGGGAAAAATATAACTCAGATGGGCTTTCTCAGCCTCACATGGGGTAAAGTCATGTGACATTTCTCTCCTGCACTTCTGTCACTTAGCATAGGGTCCCCAAGTTCATCCACACTGTCACAATAAGAGGAGCTCCTTTTGGGGAAGACACATAGTATTCTCTTGTAAGTTACATTTTCCTTATCCATCTGTCAGCTGACCGGCATTTCACTGACTCCTCCTCACCACTGTGAATAGACCTGTAATGAAGAGAGAGTATAGATATTTCTTTAACATAATAACTTTATGTTCTTAAAAAAAAGAAATTCTTTTCTAGCAGTATGGTCTGTGAGGAAAGTTTCTCAGATTTTAATGTGCACATAATGAGACTAGGAAATCTTGCTAAATGTCTGTTTTGAAGCAGTGGATCTGGAATGGACCTGAGATTCAGCATTCTTCATTAGTTCCCAGGTGACACTGATGCCTCTGCTATCAGAAGCACACTTTAAATTCTACCCATTTCAAACCCATTCTACCTCCATCTAGCTATGTGATCTTGCCTACCTGAGTTCTGAGAAACTAGATACTCCTTTTTATCAGTTTACCTACATCAGGTACTAACTTTAAAAAAAAAATCTAACATGGGAATTCTGCTGTATTCATTAATTTATTCAGCTGTTATTCTCATTTATTTATTTATTTATTTATTTATTTATTTATTTATTTATTTATTTATTTTGAGTCAGGGTCTTACTATGTAGTTCTTGCTGTCCTGGAACTCACTATGTAGACCAGACTGACCTCGAACTCACAGACATTCTCCCCACCCCGCTTCTGTGCATGCGCACACACACACACACACACACACACACACACACACACACACACACACCCTCTGCTGAGATTAAAGGCATGACACACTAGTGCTCAACAGTTACTCTTATTTTAAAAGACTTCTTAAGGGCTGGGGATGCAGCTTGCCATATCTGCACCTGCGTAGCATGGGTGAGGTCCTGGGCTCCATCCCCAGCACCATCAAGGGCTTCCTTAAATAGCAATTCTAACTCACAAGAGGATACATTTAGTGTTACTTGTATATATCATTCCATTGAATTAAAAAAGCTCTATTGATCCCCTTTTATGCGAAGGCTTTTTACAAAGAACCTTGAGAAAACCCCCAAACCATGGCAGAGCCCTACCAAAGTTTTCTTGTAAAGTTATCATGGAAAATAAATAAAATGTATTACCTAATATCAGCAAAGATTTCATGTAAAGATGAAAACATATTGAAGAATATGATATATAGTGACTTCTAGAACAAAGCAGAAACTCTCTGTTTTGTCTTGTGATACAGCCTATGCTGATCCCCAGTTCACTAGGTGGTTGATGATGACCTTGAACTTCTGATCCACCTGCTTCCACCTCCCCAGTTGCTGGGATTACAGGTGTGTGCTACATTGTTGTATTGTGTCTCCTAGGCAAGCACACTATCAACTGAGCCGTGTTTATGTCCCCTGTTAATTATTTTTTAACTTTAATAAAGAATATAAACTCTTTCAGCTTGACCAGTTGGCATACAGGAAATCTTTTTCCTACTAAAATGTAGCTATACCACAACCCAATAAACTCAAAAGCTGGAAGAGCCCTGTTTTGCTTCTGGTACCACAGAGCGTGCATTTTAGCTGAGCATCGACTGTGCATGATAGCAGCTCTTGTCTTTGGGCCACACCAGGGAGCCTTGTTGGACTCATTTGTAATACCTCCCACCACTTCCTCTGTCCGGCCCTATGCGTCACACAAACAGATGATGGGAGTCTCCATCTGAGCACACGGTAACCCACTCTTCTTTTCACAGGTCCTGTGTCCTCTTCTCCTGCTGGCACTGAACATTCCCTGCTCAGGAGACCCGTTTGGATGCCACATGCTTTCCGAAATGATTGTGCCAACACTATTTCCCTAGAAGACCTGGCAACCCTACACTCCTTTATCTGCCTCACCTACGGTGGACTTGTATTTTATTGTTGACCCCCCTACAGTGCTGTCTCGGGTACAAACATGAACCAGCCTCAGCTTGTTCGCATCTTTTCCTAGTTCAAGTCTATCATCTACTCTCTCCAGTAGTCTAAATTCTGTCTTAAGTCTGCTCTGTTAACAGACACCTCTTCCTAGTTTACCCTTGCTATTCCTTGTGTGTGAATATGCGATTTATCAGTTATTAATCTGTTTATTTTTTTAAGGCATCTAGCCTGCATTGCCGTTCCTTCAGTATTTGCAAACTTGCTTTGTGGCTTTATTGATGGTCCTCGGGTGGAGATCTCTCTGTTAATATATGCAAACTCACAGCTCCCTAGAAGCTCTCCAGCCCTGTTAATGAGCAGATTAACAAGAGCGCTGCAATGTATTTAACCTGCAGCACTAGCTCTGTTTCAATAAGACTTCAACAGCCTATTAAATGGAGTGGGGGCTCAATTAACCCACACAAAGGCCACTCTACCCACCGTGGCAGGGAGGACCACATTTAGCATCTGCCTAAGCAGCTTGTTGGAAGCTGGGAATAAAGAGAGTGACATGTTCTTGCCTGGAGCTATGATATAACTGAAATGGTGATTCTGGTTCATCTGGACGGACTGAATAGGTGACAACATTGAAACCCATGAGTATCTCGCCATATGACAGTTTCTAAAAGAAGAAAAAACAACTCCGTATATTCAACGGTCACTCTGTCCCCTGTGCCTTATTCCAGTGGACTTCCCTCATTGTCCCTGGGTCAGCTAGTAGGAGACTTGGATTATAGATTTGAGGACGGCGGGTGTTAGGGTGTGATAGATTGTGGTTGGGTATGAGGGATGATGGCTGACACAAAGATATCCCAAGAAATATTATGTTCAAAGAGCATCTCTTTTGGGAGGTGGGAGCTTAAACTGAGTTGTCATCTTTTGGGATCAGGCTTTCTCTTCCCATCCGCCAAAGACTGATCATTTCTCTCTGGAAACCAATGCTTAAAAAGCTCATTCACCTGCTGGATCTACCTGTTCCTTGACTTTTGTCAGGATGGCTCTTCTGTGTGGCTGACAGAGTAAGCTACCTGCCACAACATTCAAGAGGCCTGGTAACTGCAACACGCAAGTCAAAAAGAAAGTTGGCTGAGTAGAAGGCCATTCATTTGCTTAGCGTGGCCTGAATATTTTCTGGTGATAACATCCATGTCTCCCTCAATTCCTACTTGTAATATTTTATCCCTTTAATCTTTATCCAATTGTTAGCCTCCGTTCAGTGCACTCTGTTATCCTCTGATTCATCATAGTGCCAGAGTTTTAGTTTTGCTGATCAATATGTATTAAGAACTTCTAACTATTTCTAGTCTTCTTAAGTACCAATATTTACTTATGAAATTAATGATAATAAAGATGAAACATAGCTTTTAAACTGATTTTAGATCCATAACCAAATGACTCATTGAGTAAAATTCTTACAGCTCCCTTCCACCCTCAAAATATTAGGGAAAAATCTGATGATGTGAAGTCATCAGGGCAGAGCTGTTCCCATAGATCCTTTCTCCATCTTCTTATAGCATCTTTGATGAGGGAATGGAAGATGGAATTTTCAGCACTGGATTAGTCCTGTAATATGGACTATATGTCTACTAAACCTGAATCCTTTAACTTGTGTTCTTAGATGTGTTCAAAATTCTATTTTATCGAAGAAGTATACACTGGAGCTGGTGGGAATGCAGCATGCCACATCTATTCTTGCCTGATGGAAATGCAGCATGAGCATGCCACATCTATTGCCTAATGGGAACATGGCTTGAGCATGCCATATCATTACAGCTTTACACAAAGTATTAAACTATGGGTTGCAAGCACTATGGAAGGCATGTTGCAAGTATCACATCCTATGCTTCTGGTTATAAGATTCACTCTAATGTAACCCTACCAAACATTCTATTGTGTGTCCATTGGTTACAATTCTAGATCAAAGGCTACTATAACAGTAGCCAGCACTTTACCTCCTTGAATTCTGTCCTAAGAACACTGCAAGTCTATCTTTCCTCATTTTCATGCTCTAGTGGCCTCAGAACTAGGATGAAAGCTAAAATTATTTTCCTCTTTGGATTTCTTACTGAGAAGGTTGGTACCTGTAGCCATTGCTGATCTTGTATAAGCATTGAGATTCTTAATGTTTCCAGATGAGGAATACTACTTTGTGTATGTGTATCCTCAAGAGCCAAGAACAATCCTTTGCCAGTTAACAAGAGAACCTTGTTCAATATAGATCCCAATGGTAGCCAAATGAATTTGGAAAAGATGCATTCTTTAGTAATGATACTAGTTACACACAGAGGTCATAACTGCCTACTATCTACTTCATGCTCCAGGAATCACATGACTAGAGTTCCATCCTTCCTCTGGTGTCTGGTCATCCAGACACCAAGTTCATGCTCTACTCTCTGAGATGTTCCCATGTATCTCTTGGTTCATATAGAAGCTTGTTTGAGATTTTATGTTCCAGATTTTAGTTGTGTACAGGACTGAATTGGATGGCTAAGTGTCTCAATGGTGCAGCCTTTCCAAAACTAACTAACACTTTTCTAGTTAGTGCTAGAGTAGAGTTGAAAAGATAACTGTTATTTGTTAGCATTTACAGTAAATCTCCCACGCAACAAATTCATGGATTTGACTTTTGAATGAAATCTCCCAAGTCTGTCTGAAAGACTGGCATTATTATAATTCCTGTTGGGTCAGGAGGAGATCCAAAAGCCTTGATGAACAGCTATCTGGAAGAATAGTGATCCTTTTTTATCAACAAAGTTTTCCTTGTACATGAACACAACCTCACAGTCCGTAACATAAATCTACTGTCACTTGTGTTGTAGAACGAGACCTCTGGAATGTTATTTATCTCTTATTTATTTTTGTTACTTAAGAGGGTGTTTTTTTTTTCATTTTATATACCAACCACAGTTCTCCCTTCCTCTCTTCCTCCTACTCACTCCTCAGCTCTCACCTTCCCACTCTCCCATCCACTCCTCAGAGAAAGGGGAGTCAACAAAGTCTGGCATATCAAGTTGAGGCAGGACCAAGCTCCTTCCTCCCTCCGCTCCCCACATCAGGGCTAAGAAAGGTGTCCCTTTCTAGGGAATGGGCTCCAAAAAGCCAGCTCATGCACAAGGGATAAAGCCTGGTCCCATTGACAAGGGATAAGGCCCTACTAACTGCAAAGTCACAAAACTGTCACCCACATTCAGAGGTCGTTCTTATTTAAAACACAAAAATAGGATGCTGGTCAGTTGATAGAGTGCTTGCCTAACATGCACAAAGCCCTGGGTTTAAGCCCCATAAACTCTACAAATTGGTCCTCACCTGAAACCTCAGCACTTGTGAAGTGGAAGCCAGTGGATCAGCAGTTAAAGGTCATTCTTAACTATGTAGTAAGGTTGAGGCTAGCCCGGGGATACTCCCTGCCCCCCCCCCAAAAAAAAAGAAAAGAAAAAGGAATTCTGAGATAACTAAATGACCCTTAGTGTATTTTCCCATTATATAAACTGCAAAACGCCTGTAAGTCACAGTAGTGGTAAAATCAAAATAGCACCTGGAGAATGAGGCAGAAGGAAGGATTGCTAGTTTAAGGTCAGCCTGGGCCACACAGTGAACCCTTATCTGGAAATAAAAGAAAGAAGAGAGGGGAGATGAAAGGGAAGTCATTGTCATGTAGCTAGTACAAGGGAGCCTGAGGACTAAAGCTGTCTCCAGAAGCCTCCTAAAAGAAGTAAGGAAGCTCTAACAACCATCTGTTGTTTGGCAAATTGTTTGACATCATCTTTATGGGTTTTGATTAGTGGTTGCTCGGGTCCTAGATTCCATTCAAAGAAAAATTTAAAATGTGTGGATCTGCCAGGTAGTGTTGGTGGCACACACCTTTGATCCTAGCACTCAGGAGGCAGAAGCAAGCAGATCTCTGTGGATTCCAGGCTAGCCTGTAGACACTATATAAAGAAAAGAAAGAAGGAAGGAAGGAAGGAAGGAAGGAAGGAAGGAAGGAAGGAAGGAAGGAAGGAAGGAAGGAAGGAAGGAGGGGGGAAAAGGTAAACAAGGATAGAGGGAGGGGAGAGGTTGGGGGTGCTGGTCTGCTACTATACAAGGTGTGACTGAAATATGGGATGCTGTCAAGAAGCAAAACCCTTGAGAATTATGTCCTGTGATAACCTCATTGCCAGGCACCCAAAGTAATGCTGCAGATTTATGACAGTAAAGTTCAATTGCTGTCTTCATAGATGCTTGCAGGTGGCCATAAGAGTTACTCAGTTTCAATGAAATGCAATAAATACAAAGATAAAGAAATAAGATTGCTCAGTCCCAACAAATACGTCTGTAGCACAACCCTTACACCTAAGGCTCAGGGAACATTTCCGAAGGTGGGTCACAGAGATTACAAGAGCTAGCAAAACATGGGGTTTGCTGAGAGACTGTGTCCTAGGAATGTCAGAAGCTGCACATTCTTAGACATAAAGTCTAAGGTGACTGCCTACACGGGAACTTCTAAGCAAGGACAACAGTAGACATGCTAACGTGGATAGGGAAACACCACGAGACTTGAGCCTTTCACACAACTGAGGAAACTCAGAACAGAGGGAATCTCTTCCCCAAGGACAGGCACACCAACCAGTTATCCAGACAAAGTGGTCAGGCCTGAAAACATGCATACAAGTAACATAAGACACATTGACCAGATTTATGGATTTAGGAGCGTGTGTGTGTGTGTGTGTGTGTGTGTGTGTGTGTGTGTGTGTGTGTGTGTGTGTGTGTGTGTGTGTGTGTATGTGTGTGTGTAAAACAAAGATCAACAAATATGGAAACATAAATTTGAAAGAGAACAAGAAGGGAGTATGGGAGACCTTGGAGATGAAATAGAAGGGGAAACGGTATGATTAAAATCTCAAAAAACAAAATAAATAATTTTATATTTTTTTAAATAAATAAGATCAGTTCCCAGCTCCATGTGAGCATGCTGTCCATGGTTGAAGTGGCTAGTTCTTCAAATGAGATCTATCCGCCTTATGTTTTCTGGATTGCTCTTGCCTGTGTTGTGTTTTATGTCTTGGCTGCTCCCCACAGTGATAGTGACCCTCAGAATAAATGTGATGGAGAGACAGACAGGGCCTAGCGTGGAGTACCTCCCAATGAACTTACCAAGGTGACCTTGCTTCTGTTGACAATAGATGTTGGGAACCACGTAAGTCATGCCCGTCAGTTACTGTTGTGTAAGTGTGATGAGCCTGTGACTCACTGGGGCTTGCCTACTGTTATTCTTCACCCTCTTCCTTCTCTCCTCTTCCAGGGTCTGTCCTGTCCTTCACAGACCAAATTCCCCAGTCCTCCTCCTTTCAGCAAAGAACACAATTCACAGGAAAACCAGCAGAAAAGCAGCCAAGGCTGAGGCTGAAGAGCTGGCTTCAGGGGACTAAGACATTCAAGGGCATCCCTGATAGTTCAGTAACCTGAACGGTGAAGAATAACTGGCTAGGTTAAGAATGAGTGAGAAGATTCTGAATTTCCCCGGGTGATTGAAAGCATAAGCATGACATCTGGAAGCAAGATAAAGATATAGGAAACCTTGACAGGAGAAGTAAGCATGGAAAGTGATTCACAACTTACTGTTGTTTTAACAACAATCATTCTAGAGACAGCCTAGTTTGTAGATATAAAATATGTGTGGCCCAGAATGCCATTGGGCATATTTATAAATCTGTGTTTATTTCCCCAGACAGAAATAACTACTCTAAATAAATCAATAAAAATCTTGTGGCTTTGGTGGATTATGGAAGGTTTGAGAAAGCAGATTATATGCTCAAGTCTAAGAAGGGTTGTTCTAGCTTGATTTCGAGTCCTGTGATAAACATCATGTCCAAAAGAAGTTGAGGCAGGACAGTGTTTATCCATTTTACATATCACAGTCTATTGTCAAGGGACGCCAGGGCAGGAACTCAGGCAGGAACCTGGAAGCAGGTGCTGAAGCAGAGACATCAAGGACTTACTGGCCTGCTCTGACTCAGATACAGCTTCTATGGCTCACTTCTTACACAGCTCAGGGCCGCCTGCCTAGAGACGGCATCACTCAGCGAGATGGGTCCTCCTTTATCAATTATCAATCAAGAAAATGGCTCCAAAGGACAATCTGGTGGTGAAGATTCCTCAGCTAAGAATCTCATCAGGTCTGTCAATTTGACATCCAAGATCAGACACCATCAGGATTTTCTATCTGTTACCTATATGTGTTCAAATGAATGTTTCTTCTTCGTCTTCTTCTGTATATAACATTCTTCTGTTATTTTTTTTAAAGAATTTTTTTTGCTGAGTCTATACATTTACTGAAAAGCATGACTCACTCTTCACAAGGAACAAGACTGTAGAGCCACTGTCCAATGGGAGACACTACTTATCAGAAAGAACCTCCTGAAACATTCCTGCTCACTCCTCCTGCCTTGCCCAGGTTATTGAATAATAGTCCTTTCCCCCTGGCAGGTTAGACCAGACTTTCCCTACTTCTGTAGGTTGTTTAGATGAAATCATGGTGTGTGTGTGTGTGTGTGTGTGTGCGTGTGTGTGTGTGTTACTGTGTGTATCTCACTGTGTGTGTGTTTCTATGTGTGTCTGTGTGTGTGTCTGTCACTCTGTGTCTGTGTGCCTATGTGTGTGTGTAGGGGGGGCTTTCGGTATCCTTCCTCACACTCTGCCTACTCTGTTTTTTGATACCTGGTATATTGCTTGGCCTGGAATTCATGAATAGACTAGACTGGCTGGCCAGTAAAGACCAAGAGATCCAGTCATCTCTCCCACCCCAATCCTGGGATCCAGGCACACTGTCATGCTAGGAGTTTTTACATGGATTCTGGAGATCAAACCCAGGTCCTCGAGTGTGCATGGCCAGCATTTTGCCAACTGAGATGGCTCCCCAGCCCTTCCTTTGTGATTTTTACTTAAGAGTTTGTTCTTTAAAAAGAGAAAGAGATAAATGAATCCAGAAACTACGAAGTTAAGCTCATGCTGTGACATCATAGTTACCTAAATGTGGTGTTTTTTATTTAATTAGACAGTATTAACACATTCTTCTCTTGGTTTATTTTTTGTAAGCTTTGGCATTTTATCATTATTTTTTTACTAAATGACTAGATAGTAAAAATTTTAATCTTTGAGTCTATTTGGAGTTATTACTTCTTTTTATGACTCTAGGGAGGTCCTTAGGCATGCTATGTGTCAGGTAGCTGGGAAGCCATTGAAGCCCAGCAGCTCGGCAAACAAGACGCTGTTGCTTGTGAGTCTAAAAGGATGGTTATGCACTTAGATCAGTAGCTTAAATCAGTAGAAGACTGGTTCGCGTCTTTCTCCACATGTGAGTGAAGTGAGACTCGTTAGCGAGCCTTGGATTTTGGGATGAGGATGAAAGCACATCGCTCACATGTGTTTTGATAGGTCCATCGCAGCCTGTTCAGCTGGGGACAGAGCTGACCATCTGCTAAGACATCCTTTGTGCTGAGGTCTATCATTATTCCAAATTGTTGGAAGGCAGTCTTGCAGGAGGTGAGGTTTTGAATTCCTGATGGTGTGTGAATTTTTATCCGCAAGGTTTCTTCTCTCAGGGGTGAATTGATTTGCTGGCCAGAAACGAGGCTGAATTCCTACATCGGGTTAAAGGCTGCTGACATGAGGGTGTTTGGTAAGCAGAGTGCCCCAAGGGCTTCATGTGCACACTGACAAAGCCGCCCTCCTTCCCAGCCCAGGCTTGGCCAGTCGCTCATGCAAGCTGTTTGGGAACAAAGCAGAAATCAATCTAGCTTTCACCTAAAAGTAAGTTGAGCCAAAAAAAAAAAGAAAAGAAAAAAAAAAAAAAAGGCTCCCCTCTCCATTACCAAGTACCTCTACCCCATCACACTGGCAACCATCTCTAGCTTCATTCAGCAGACTTCTACCCCGGGGACTTGAAAGAGCTTCCCTTTTCAAGTTAACCTTCCCATTCACCCTCATCAGGCATCCCTTCTTCAGATTTCAGATTTCCTAAGACATGTCACTCTCTAAGGACGCCCAAGTAGGATGGACAGATAACTGCTGTCTATTCATCCCTGGAGCCTAGGAATCCAAGACTGTGCTGTCAGTGAGGATAGTGTCTTCTGAGAGTCTCTCCTTTTGACTTGCAGGTAAGACATCTTCTCCTCATGCTGTCAGGAGCTCCTTATGTACGTCACCACCCTAATACCTTCTTACAAGACCATCAACAGTTTTATTAGATTCGGGCCTACCTGTATAGCTTCATTTGACCCCAGCCACCTCTTGAAGCCCCAAATACAGTCATGAAGGCCTCAAAATACAGTCCCATTCAGCAATACTGGGGTGAGAATTACAACATACAAATTTAGGAAAAGAGAAATGAACGTAGAGTTTAGCCCAATGCCTGACAGCGACATTTCTGGTTCCAAATAATACATCAGCCATCTTTTGCCTTGCCTTGGAAAATTTTCCGGATTAAAATACTGTAACTAGCCAAGGCTAGATTTACACATTACCAGGATACAAGTCCAGTGAGAAGAAAAGACAAAGGGACAATGATAACACAGGTTATTTTTATTCTATGTGCATTGGTGATTTGCCTGTACATATGTCTGTGCAAGGGTGTTGAGTCCCCTGGAACTAGAGTAACAGCTCTGAGCTGCCATGTGGGTGCTGGGAACCGAACCCGGGTCTTCCTGAAGAGCATTCAGTGTTCCTAACCACTGAGCCATCTCTCCAGCCTGGCACAGGCTTTCTTTAAGGAAAGAGTCTTAGTCCACATATAATTTGAGGTAGACAGGACAGAAAAGGAGAATACTGGGAGAAGACTAATTTCTCTCCTTTAGCTCGGTGGTTGACTGTCAAAGCCTCGGCTGGGGAAACAAGGCTAGTTAGTAGTGGGCTAAAGAGGCAGGAGATGGCTGTGTCTCCCATGCCACCTTTCCTCAGCCCAATAGGGACAAAGGGAAGAATCTACAAAAACAAGTTCCTTTCATACTGGGAAGCAAATTCCTTTAATTTGTGGGACTGTCGTTGTTTAACCAAATTGGAGGCGCTTCACAAAACATGACCATTAACGTACATGTGTCCACTTCTCATGTCAGAAACAGGCCTCTTGCCCTGGTCATGTATTTCAAGGTGAGTCCTTAACTTAGGACTTGGAAAGGTGTGTGCCTGCATTGCAAACCAGCAACTGGCTAGCCTAGTAATTCTGGGGGAAAGACTTGAAAGTACAATCACGGCTGTGATAACTATTTTAAAATAACATCTAAGCTCTAATGAACACGTGGGTAAAGTGTGGTGACAGAGTTTATTCAACACTTAGTATATAAGTGGAAATGGCATTGTTGTAGTTACTGTTTTGATGACTGAAAATCCAATGGTCCTCAGGACAAAGATTATTAAGGTGGTGGGAGAGAAATGGTATCACCGTGGATTGTTTCTTCATGACTGGAGAATTTTCTGCTTATAGAGGAAAATGGGTGGTTTGGTTTATTTCTAAGCATGACCTTTGGCAAAAAAAAAAAAAAAAAAAAAAAAAAAAAAAAAAAAAAAAAAAAAAAAAGCATGTCTACTAGATTGAATGAATACTAAAGGGCAGATACTTTTGCCTAAATGTCCTGTGTTGGGAAAGAGGGAATTCTAGCTCTCTTTAACAAAAATAATCTGGTCTAATGTGAGGGACCAAAGAGGAATGAATGGCTTGATTTTTTTAAAGATTCATTTTGTTTTATTTTATGTGTATGAGTGCTTTGCCTGAGTATATGTAAATTCACATAAACCCTCCAAAGAGTTACTAAAATCTGCCTAATGTGCCTTTAAGGGACTTCAACCCACAAAGCCATACAGTACTCAGGGATGGCCAGACTCCCTGAGAGTTGATGCCTGCTGTGGGTCTGAACTGTGTGGGTGAGAGTTATGTGGATATGAGCTCTACAGGTAGGAATTTATGTGGGTAGGAGCTGTATGAGTAGATGCTGTGTGGATGTGAGCTCTGTAGGTGGGAATTTGTGTGAATAGGAACTCTGTAGGTGGGAATTTGTGTGGGTGGGAACTGTGTGGGTGGGAACCGTGTTGGTGGGAGCTGCAGTATAGGTGCTGAAGGAACTTGTCTGTTCCCTACACGATGTGATGCCTGGTGCTTGGCCACAGAGAGGAGGTGTAGCTGACAGACTTCCCTAAGATCAGGGTGGAGTGAATACAGCTCCCTTGGATCTACTGGTTCATTCTAGATGAAGATTTCCAGTCTACACTGAAATCTTTTCTGAAGTTTTGGGTTGATTTTTAATAAAACACATATGACCACCATGTTGAAGTGGTCATAGATCATGTCAGGCATCAGAGAGGCATAGCTGATATTGCTTCCATTTTCCGCATCCACCAAAGTGTTACCCCTGTCTTAAAGGTATTGCCTTCTCACGGTCTCTGTGTCACCATTTTTACAGAGATGAAAACAAGACTTTTTAATTAAATTATTATTTTGCACATGTGGATGTTTGCCTGCATGGATGTCTGTGTTCCACCTGTGGGACTGATGCTCCTGAGGCCAAAAGCCAGTATCAGGCCCTCTGGAGCTGGGGTTATGTACAGTCGTGAGCCATCACATGGCTGCTGAGAATCCGGGTCCTTTGGAAGGGTAGTCAGTGCTCTTAGCCACAAAACCAGTTCTCCAAAAGACAAAGCTTTGTTCGCATTTGTTCTCAGGGATTTATAGAATAAAACTATTTTTAACATGTTTGTTGAATCCCAAGGAATCTTCTTCCGAATTATATCACTACTAATTTTTCAAGTGCTTCAGATAATTTTGTAACCTTAAGCAATCTGATTAGTAATATTAGGTGGGGGGGGGGATCTTTTAAGGGGTTATCATAGTTAACATCAGTTCTCAACTTATCACACCATCAGATTGGCCTTTGAGCATGTGGGGGGGGGCATTTTCTCGATTGTTAATTGTTAGAGGGATGCCTAGCTCACTGTGGGCAGCATCATCCTTCAGCAGTGGGTTTGGTCTGTAATGAAAGGTAGCTGAGGGCTGGAGATATGGCTCAGTGGGGGAAGAGTGGCATTCTGCTCTTGCAGAGGGTAGGTTCCCAGACCCATATAGCAACTCACAAACAACCAAGTCTCCAGTTCCAGATGATCTGACACTCTCTTCTGACCTCTGGGTGCACATCCATGCATGCAGACAAAATATTCATACACATGTCTTCAAAAAGACTTTTTCGTTTGGATTCTTTTGTCTTGTTTCTGAGACAGGGTCTCTCTGTGTATCCCTGTCTGTCCTGGAACTTGCTCTGCAGACCAGGCTGACATCAAACTCACAGAAATCCATCTGCCCCTGCGTCCTGAGTGCTGGGATTAAAGGTGCATGCTACCACTGCCCAGCTTCAAAGATCTATTTTAAAAGCAAGAAAAGAAAGTGTGGGTAGCCTAACGAGCACAGAGGGGCAAGTCAGGAAGCAGCACTTCCCTGCGGTTTTGCCTTTAAGCCCTTGCTTGTGCTCCTGGATGGGCTAGTCTGTGTGGGTCTCCTAAGTACTTGGAGGAGTGTGCACAATGCACATGCTAGAAGGACCTGAAAGTCTCATTCTCCTATAAAACTCTGCATACTTGTCTGCCAATCCCTCTCATTGTGTTTGTATGTAAGCATTTATACTCATCTCTGAGGCAAGCTGTCTTTTCTTTGTTACAAAACACTAGTTAAGCACCTGTTAGGCGCTGGATATATAGTGGGCAACACAAAGGTCACTGCTGGCTCAGTAGGTAAGCAGTGAGGTGAGCTACTCTTGCAGAGGACCTGAGTTCAGTTCCCAGATTTCACATCAAGCATCCCTCAACCACCTGTAACTCCAGCTCCAGGAGATTCAGCACCCTCTCCTGGCCTCTGCAGGTACACAGACACACACATACACATCATCGAAGGTTAAAAAAAATTAAATTATTTATGCCATCCTGGAGAGATTAAAAAAATAAATGAAAAGGAAGGATCTGGAAGAATAAGTAAATATAAAGGCATGTGTTTTCTGTAGTCCACACCCCTCTTGTTATTCGTCTTCTCAAAGTAACTAAGCCTTCACTTGCTGAGAAAACTTGAGCAGATAAGAGAATGAGGTCATAGTCTTGTGTTTTTAAGAATCATGCCTTCCCAGCTAGGGGGTGGGGGTGGGGGAATCTGTCCTAGGATCTGGCCCGCACAATATGATTTGAAATAACCTGGCAGTGTGAGGTGGCTCTTTCTAAACCAAACAGCTTTTGGCAAGTCTTCCTAACAGCTGAGGAGCAATTGTTGGGTTGCTTGTTAGTCCCAGCAATTAAATAACAATCATTTAAGGACGGTATATGGACCAGTTGGGAGCAGTACGATGCTGCATGTTGGGTTGGGCGTACAGTTGCCTGGACCTGCCGTGCCTGCTGCTGATAAGGCAGCAGATGGCCTAATAGACTCCATCATTGAACAGTTAAATTGGTAGGGTCTTAGTTTAATAATCTTGTGTTCTAATGATTTAGGCGACTGATGAAAGGCAGGGCAATTACTTGTTCTTGTAATAATGCCCAGTTGGCCTGGATGGAAGGGCCACTCACTCCTCCATGGTGTGACATAATTAATTCCTGTTCGCCAGAATCATGGCTAAAGAGGTTACCTCAGCAATACACATTTCACCTTGATGCTAAAAACCTAAAAGCATTTTCTGAGTTGAAAATGGGTCTGAAGTATATAAAACACAGGAAGAGAGAAAATCTTAGAACCTATGTTGCTATAGTATGTCTGCTTCACTTTGAATAATTATGTTACAGATTCTTAGAAAACGGTTTAGGAAATAAAAGGCACTTGTGGGATATGAGCCACTTATAAGTGAGGAAGTCATCCAAGGGCTTCCTGAGACACAGAAAATATCTGGTGGACAAACAAAGGTAGAGGACACCAAATCCTAGGCTTGGGACACTTCCATGATGTCCCAATTCATCCTACCAAATATTTTCTCCTGGTTGCTTTGCAAAACATTGCACTAGTGTTTCAAATACATAATGTAACTTTACAATCCATGAACAAAAATTATATCTTATATTTTTCACTTCTTAAACCTTTTCTAGAGGTAAATTCAAAAGTATAAACATTGTTAAAATATAAGCAGTGATAACACCTCAGTGTTCCCCAAGTTATAATATAATTTATATAAAATGAGATTTTGATAAATATGTTAAATATCATCTTCTTTAGAGATCAGTGCATCAATGACTTTTTATATCAACAGCAAACGTAATAAAGTATGGCCGGGTACAGTGGCACATACCCCTTTAATCCCAGAACTTGTGAGGCAGGGGCAGCTGTATCTCTGTGAGTTCAAGGCCAGCTTGGTTGGTATGGTGAATTTCAGGATCCCTAAAACTACATGGAAAAACTAATAACAACAACAATGTAGAACATAATATACCAGCTTAGAGACACTGAAAATAAAATAAAACAAGCTTTAAGAAAAGCATATTAGAGGCTAAGAGATGGCTCAGTGCTTACAAACACTTGCAGCTCTTGCAGAGGATCAGAGTTCGATTCTCTGTACCCATGACAGGCGGCTCACATCCATCCATCCCTCTAGCTTCAGAGAATCGTATTTCCTTTCCTGGTCTCCAAAGGATCCAAACACATGCCATACACTCACTCACACAGATGCACATACATAGAAATAAATGTTTATGCCTCGTTTGCTTTCCTTTCTGTAATAAAATACCATGACTAAAAGCAAGTTGAAGGGAAAAAAAAGAGCTTACTCAGCTTATGTGGCCACATCACTGTTCATTGGGAATTCAAATGGGTGGGAATCTGGAGGCAGGAGCTGACGCAGAGGCCATGGAGGAGTGCTGCTTACAGGCTTGTTCCTCATGGCTCACTCGCCTGTTTTCTAATGGCTCCCAGGATCTCCTGCCCAAGGGCCATATCACCCGTGGTGGGCTAGGCCCTTCCACATCAATCATTAATTAAGAAAATACCTCACAGACTTGCACACAGGCAGCCTCATGGAGGTGTCTTCTCAGTTAATGCTCTCCCTGCCCAGATGACCCTAGCTCCTATCACGTTGACAAAACACTCATCAGGAGAGGGAGAGAGAGAAAGAGAGAACTGGGTTGTCCTGATGAGGTTCCTTCTCAGACCATGAAAGGCAGGTAGGCTATGAAGCGTCTTTGAGGGGAGCGCCTGAAGTAACTCCTCAGTGTTGGAGGCCATACGAAGGTGTTGGTGTCACATGCTCACAGACCCTTCCTGTGGGCTCAGTAATCTCCCATCTTACAGAAGTGGAGTTTGTGGTTTACTCCAGACAGATTAGACAAGCGGCTGTGGGCCAAGGAGTAGTCAGCTGACTCCCGGCTGTGTGAGTTAGAAATAGGCATTGATTGCGATTGCGGTGTTGGATACAATACATGGGGTCTGCAAAGAAAAGAGTCTCTGAGTTGTCTCCTTACAGTTTCAAGTTTCATAGAAGATGAGAAGTACAGAGAAGAATTCTTCCAGGCTACCTTTCTGCCCCCTTCCTGTGGGGTTTCAGCTTCCTCTTTCCTATTCTATCAGTTAGTTCTTTTCCAGCTTTGTTCTTTATAAATTTTTTTAAATCTGTATAAATGCCATATAGTGTAAGGTGTATATATATATATATTCACCTAAACATGAGTTCTAGGTGTCTGTTATGAATTCTGTCTCACCCAAGCAGCAGCACATAAAATTAATTATTTTAAAACGTGTGGACTATCATCTGATATCTAATTTAGTCTGACTTGAGAGTAGGTTTTGAGACTTAAGATCAAATATAAGGCAATCCCTACAGTCACTGGCTCACAGTTAATGCTAACTCTTCCTGTCTTGTTTCCTATCCAGACCTATCAAAACCCATCTTGGTGTAGGGGTCTAGACAGCTGCAGCAGCTGTGGGCTTCAGTTTTCTACCAAGCACTGACATAAATTTCAGCAGGTGCTGTTTATTCTGTTTTTTATGTTTTTAGCCTCCTGGCTTCCAGTTCTTGTGACACATTTGCTTATTTGAAGACACAGCACATTATTTCTCAAACTAGGAAAAACCTTTAAGGCAAAAAGCTATTCTTTACACGTCTAAGAACATTTTCAACTTTAGCCTCCTTTAACCCAACCCAAAAATATTCAGAAATTTTTTTTAAAAAAAGTGCTTTCAAACAAAAAAAGGAAAATGTAATTGAAATCTTTTAGGGACAAAGATGATTTCATAGTGTCTCTACCTTTCATAGCAAATGTCTAAATGTGGAGCTGTATGCCACCCTTCAGGACTGTTGATGAGGAACCAAAAGGTACTGGGTGGAAGAATTGGTGAGTAAATATTGTCTTTAGGTTTGCTAATCAACTCATGTGGATTTAATTTCAACATTTTCTTGAAAATTCCATGCCAGAGAGTTTTGGCTTACCTTGTGAGGAAGCTGGCATAGAGGGGTAGAGGTTGGGGCCAAAGGTGTCTCCTGCCCACGTGGATTTCACAGCTTTACTGGCAGCACTACCTGAACCATATCAGAAAGGAAGTCTCTTAAGCACTTGACAACATTAGACCATGTGATTTTGAGTGAGAAAGATTATTCAAAACTTGTGCCATGCTGGGTAAGAGGGAGTTTTTATGCAGAAAAGAAATCTCTCACTGCACTCACCTGGGAGACATTTACACTCATCTTCAATAACTCACCTTTTATGCTCGGTCTTTAACTAGCATGCTGTCTACACATAGCCCAGACCATGGTAGAACTCATAGTAAATATGAGCACTACCAAATATTAATAAATATTAATAGGAGCAAGCATGAAAGGACTAAGCAATGAATGGTGGCTTGTGCCTTTAATGCTAGCACTCGGGAGGCAGAGGCAAGCAGATCTCCATAAGTTTGAGGCCAGCCTGATCTACATAGTGAGTTCTAGTAGATCTCAAGTAGCCTCAAGAAAGGAATAAAGAAAGGGAGGGGAAGCAACAATGACTGGATGATGCGCTAGAGAGAACTCTCCGTGGTTAGAGTTTTGCTATTGTTGAGGGTTGGTTCCCAGCATTCATGTCTGGCAGTTCACAACCACCTGTAACTCCAGCTCTAAGGGCTCCAACGCCTTGTTCTGGCTTTTTCTGGTGTATGCATGTGTGTGCCCGCGCACACGTGCACACACACACATACACGCACGCACGCACGCACATATACACACATGCATACGCAGTGTACACATACACAAATAGAAACAATTTTTGTATCAATGGATAAATGAATGAACTAGAACTAAGCTTCCTACACTGATGGGTAGGAGAAAGAAGCCCGTCCATGATTAAAGGTCTCAGATTGCAGAGAAGGTGGACATAAGCTCCAAGCCTTCTTCACTCCTGGATGGGTATGGATGGACCATCAGTGTACTTCCCTTTCACTTCCATAACTAAGAAGAGCCATGTCAACCTCATAAATGCGATCATAAGATCGGCTTCAGTGTGCGAGCGTATAAATGTCACAGTGTCTGACGTATGTGCCTGGTAAAGTAGATTTACTGCCACCCACATGAGTTAAATAAATTTAATTCATAAGCCAAGTTACCACATATAAAATTTGGGTCAAATGACATCTTAGCAAATTCTTGCCAACTTTTAGAGATGAAATAGCATCGATCCTTTCCATTTTAAAAGGAGAGTGTACTTGTCAATGCATTCTATGAGACAGGCATTAATGCATACACTTAGGCAAACATCAGTGCGCTGCCACAAGCTAGGCAGCTATAGAAAAAGGAAGCTACTGCTCCTGTCTCCAGAGGAAAGACTATTTTTAAAAAATTGAATATATTGATGTGTTTAAATTTTTTAATTAAAGGTAAGATATAACATAGCTGTTCCTCAGCCAATCCCAGGATTTCAGTGTTAGTTTAACATTTAAAACTCAGCAACAGGGCTGGAGAGTTGGCTCAGGCATTAGGAACACCTGCTGCTTTTGCAGAGGACTAGAGTTCATTCCCAGAACATGGCTCATAACCACTCATAACTCCAGTCCTTGGAGATCGATGCCTCCTTCCTCCATAGGTACATGCCCACACAGAGACATATACAAACATGTAATTTAAAATGATAAAAGCAATTCTTTACAGATCAGTAAGTGGAGGATCAGTAAGTGACCACTTTAGAATTTTTTTTAAAAAGTCCAGCATCATCACAGTAGGGACAGAGGAAGCATATCAGTCAACAAAACAGATGTGTATTCTGAGAAAAACAGCCGAAGTAAAACATCAACAAGATAAATAACTTCAAATTTTTTAAGTTAAAATTAATTTTTGAAAAAGGAAAGAAGAAATAACTGGTTAGCTTGATCGAGGAAGTTAAATGTCTTTAAATACTTGAACACGATGGACAAGTGAGTCCCTCGGCCCCTCAGTCCCCCAGCCTCTCAGACTCTAGTGAGACCAGGAGCAAGCAGCTGCAAAACACTTCACAGGAGCACACAATTACTGTACCAGCTGTGAGAGAGGAGCCAGAAACCGAGTAATGACTACTGTCCCCTATTTTAGCAAGTACTTGGAAACTAATATTAAATCCATTATCATAGTCAGAAATAAATGGAGATCCTCAAGAAAATATGGGAGCCTAGGGATGTAGCTCTGTGGGTAAAGGACTTGCAGCCAAGCCTGGTGACCTGAGTTTGATCCCAGGTCCCACATGATGCATGGAATGATCCAGCTGCAAGTTACTCTCAGCCTCCACACCCTTGTGTGCACATGCCCACAAACACACGTAAATGAAATACAGTACAGTTTTTTTAAAAGAGTATAGAGATGGGTTTTCTGGTATACACCTATAGCCCAGCACTTAGGAAACGGGTATAAGAGGATCAAAGTCAGTCTCACCTATGTAAGAGTTCAAGGCCTTGTCTGAAAATTAAATACCCATAAAAAGAAATAAATAGACCAAATAGACCACCATCCAAGGAGAGAGCTGAAGAGTTTGTTAAGGATGTCCCGTATGCAAGGCTGCCAGGCTCGGAGCACATGCTCCTCTCTAGACACAGGGGATACCAGGTTATTCCCTTGGAGTCAGCATATCCTTCGGATCAAAGCTGGTAGTAATAATGCTCTGAAAACAGTGAATCAACTACCAATGTACATTTTTAAATTCCTAAACCAAACCTCAATGAGTCAAATGTGGAATATCTCATTTTCAAGAATGAAAAGATGATTAAGAGACAATTTTGTTTTCCTACGTCCAGTTCATCTTTGTTTTGGTTTTGGTTTTCTTTGCATGGTGGATAAGTGAATTCAATTTTCTGGTTTTAAGACGCAAGAACCACAAAATACATAAAGCAATTGATTTTTTAATTTTTATCTTATTTGCATTGGTGTTTTGCCATAGGTGACAGATCCCCTGGAACTGGAGACACAGACAGTTGTAAGCTGCCGTGTGGATGCTGGGAATTGAACCCGGATCCTCTAGAAGAAGTTGGTGCTCTTAACCACTGAGCCATCTCTCCAGCCCCACAACTGATTTTTTTTAAAAAGAATGTTTCACTTTTTGAAAACTCATTAACACACTTCTAGTTCTGTAGTATTTCAAATGAGAAGACATTGTTAATAAACAATACCAAAAAAGCCAACAAAGTATTATAATATCTGGGAACCAAAGATTACATAGAAGGGCATGCAATGATGTCTAAGTTGAGACACTGTATTCTCAAAATGGGAACACCGATATGACATTTAAAGCAATTCAAGCAAAATACCAGTTGTTTCATGTGTATGTCTAATTTTAACTGATGTATTGACTTGAGGTCCATCAGAGAGAATGTGCATAAGCAGCCAAGATAATTGGAGAAGTATGCCATTGCCACTGAGGTTAGCACTGACAAACTAGTTCCAGAACTGGGCCCAGAGACAAGATCACTAGAAATTAATACATGGTAATATAATGTTTTCAAGTTGGGGAGGAGACAGAAGCAAGTTGAATGAAGGCAACTGGACATCCATATGCAAAGTGAATGTTTCTTGTAGGTGAATAAGCCTGTCTGAATTAGAGATCTAAATATAGAAACAAGATAATGAAAGCAAAGAATCATAACTAAATGTGTGCAAGACGCCTGGAACTAGAGAAACTTAAAATACAAAATCCCAATACAAATTTGATGCTTATATCTGTATAAATATTTTTAAATGTTTTTGAAACTTAAATTTAAATGAAACTAAGCTATCAGAGCAGTAGAGCATTTACCTGGCAAACATAAGGCTCTGCTTCAACCCCAGCACTGCAAGGCAAAAATGTCACAGGGGCAAATGAAGAGAAAATACAAAGTATTACAATTAAGTCTTTTTTGTGGGTGTTAGTGGTGCACACCTTTAATCCCAGCACTCAGGAGGTAGAGGTAGGTAGATCTAGCCTGATACTGCAAAGCAAATTAAACCGACAGGGAAATACTGTCATTAAAAAAAAATTTAATAAATAAAGTCTTTAATATTTGAAATAAGAATGTCTGAGTAAACATGAAAATATTGATCTAATAAACACTGATTAATAAATTAAAGAGACAGTTCACAAAAAAAAAAATACAATTGACCAGTAAATGAACAATGGGTCAGTAATGCTTGGCAGTGGTTAAAGACATGCATTTAAAAGTACTAAGAAATCAGCACACACACACACACACACACACACACACACACACACACACACACACACACACACACACACACATACACATACACATAGTTAGAAGTATTTAGAAGTCAACACTTGGGGGACAGAGCCAGCTGGATCTCTGTGAGTTCAAGACCACCCTTTTCTACATGGCAACATAATAAGTTCCAAACAAGCTGGGGCTACACAGTGAGACCCAATCTTCCCCCTAAAAATCCAATATATACAAAGCCAGGCATAGATGGATGTGCTTGCAAATACAGCATTGGGAACAGAAACAGGTAGATCCTGGTCTTTTGATGATCAGCCAGCCTCGCCAAGGTTCAAGCTCCACACTCAGTGTCAAGGGAGGAAGGTGGAAACAACAGAGGGAAATTTTGGGTGCCTGCCCTGTCCTCCTGTTTCACAGATGTGGGAGCATGTATGTACACACGTACACACAGAGAACTCTTTTAGGAAACTAAAATGTAAATGAATACATGGGAAAGAGCTAGAAAGGAACTCAGGGTGTATTAGGACATGTTCCATTTGTTAAATGATTTCAAGTTAAACAAAAACACCCAACTAATATCTAGATGTTTCTCAGGCTCGAATCTTCTCACACCTGGGCTGGGAGCCTGGGTTCACAGCATCTCCTTCTCTATTAATGCTTATTTCTCTACCACCACCACCCACACTCTGGAGGAAAAAATGTTCTCTGTAACAGAAAATGTCCTAGGTAGTATCTTGTGTGTTCTCTCCATGGCTCCAATCTTAGATACAAATGAGGGTCTCGGATGGGATAAAACTGGGAGTCAATTAGCTGTCACCCTGACTCTGGTGGGATAAGGACCACACCAAAAAAAAAAAATTCTTCTTCCAGAGGCTGATTAAGAAAAGATGTTTTGAACAGAAGAGTCCATGGCGTGGTACCCTTTTCAATTCATTGTCCCCTGTGACTGGGGGGAGGGAGCTTTTCATTAGCAAAACCCCAGCTCCAGCGAGCTCTGCCATCATTATTGACTCTCCCAGAAGGCCCACTGTGTACTGCGCACCCTCCTCCGGTCCAATCGATAGTCTTCAAGGTCCAAGATGGTCTCCTGGCTTTTATTGCAAGGTTTTGTGTAAGTTCCATTGATTTATCTCTTTAGGGAAATTTAGGGGGAAAGAAAAAAGTAACAAAGAAAAACAAAAACAAGAAAAGACATCATCAGTGAAGAACCGGTATCGGAGACTGAAGATGGAGGGCAGAATTTTTGTTTTTTTACTTAGGCATGATCTCATGTAGCCCATGCTGTCCTCAAACTCCCTATGTAGCCATGAAAGACCTTGAACTTTGCATCCTACTTTTATACCTTGAGTGTTGGCTAACCAGGGCTCCCTCCCTCCCATGCTTAATTTTTTTTTGGGGGGGGGTGGTGTTGTAGTAGGGTTTCTCGGGTCCCGGACGCCAGAGGTCCCGGACCCACCGCCGGAACTGCTTATCCGCCCGCCGCCCGGGTTCCCAGAAATGACTCAGATGCTTCTATTTACTTCATGCTGTTTGGCCTATGGCTCAGGCACATTGCTAGCTAGCTCTTATATCTTAAATCAACCCATTTCTATTAATCCGCGGGCCACGTGGCCCGTGTGGCTCACCCGTGTTCCTTTACATGTTGCTCTTTCGGCTTCAGCTTGGTCTGCCTCTCACTCCGCCCTGCTTCTCTTACCTAAACTCTGACTCTCCTCCCACTTTCTCTATGGTATCTGCCATGGCTCAAAACAGCTCCTTTATTTAAAGATACAGCACACACAAATGCATTCCCACATCACTTCCCCCTTTCTCTCTAATCAAAAAGGAAGGTTTCAATTTTAACATAGCAAAATTATATATAACAAAATAGCTATCAAGCAAGAATTACAGTTACAATATCTAGTCTATTTGTATTTAGCAAAATTAAAGAAAATATTTTATCATCTACCTTATCTTTATGAATCTAAAGTTTCATATCTAATATACTTTTCAAATGACTAAGAAAAACTGTACTTATAACTATCTAATCTTCAACTACATCAAAGACCACAGAAGGATATAATATTTACCCAAGTAAACCAGAAGTGCAAACGACTTCTAAAAGCTAGAAAGGACAGAGATGACACCTATCTGTCTGGACAGTCACCCAAAGTTCTTTTATAAAGTTGGGGCATCCATCTTTAGCCTACAGGCCCAAAGTCTCTTTTCATTTCAGTGAAGCAGGAAATCTGCTCTGCCCATTCTGGCACAGTTCATCCGTTGCTTCTCTTTGAGTCCTGAAGAATGTCTGACAGTTTTCTCTGTAAAGCAGGAACCTGAATGATGATCTTGGCTTGTTCTGCCAAAGTCCAGAGGTCATCTTCTTATGGAACCTGCATGTCCAGTTTAAACAGCATACTGTCAAGCAGTCAATATAAAAACAGTTTCTTCTCTAGTGGCTTACCATTACCACAAATAGATGAGACTCTATATGGAGTTTCTTCAATGCCCATTTTCCTGTTGAAGTAAATTAGTGCTGCCAGGAACAGACCTGTCTCACTGTCCAGAAAAGTCTAAGCTCTTAAAACATTTTAAATGCCATATTCTGTAGGTCTTAGAAGTATTTGAAGATTATCTATTTAATTGAAATATATCTTTGTATACCTAAAAATCCTAACTAACCTAACTATAAGTTTGATTATCAAAAGTGACTATTAACCTTCATTTCTTAATTATACACTACAATTTTAAAACAGTTACATGAACATCATACCTTAAACAAGAATAGAAAAACACATACAGCATAATAAAATTGACCTTAAATTTGTATCAATAAACCAAAATCTATACCAATGTAAAGCATTTTGAGATTAACAGCTGATTTTCTGATCTAAGTAAATTCAATAATCTAATTTTTAAAAAAGCATTCACATACCATATCCCCCGTTTCTTCTTAGAAAGAGATTGACTATGACCATTAACCATTTATAATGAAAACAAACATTTAGAAACAATATTTGGGGAATTTGGGCGAAGTTATCTATTACTACTTCCTGCTGATTAAGGGGCGTTGAAAATCTCACGGATTGTTGAGACTGGATCATAATCTGTAGCCATGAAGCTGATTTGGCCATCTCTTCTCATCAGAGGTTTTTTCAGGGGGTCTTGGTTGATGGAACCATATTTGCCTGGAAGCAATCCACAGGTTCTCATCTGTGGAAACAGAAACAGAACTCTTCCAAAGCAATCAATCCTTAGACACAAATTTCAAAATCAAAATACCTTTAAAATATATGTTCTTGTTTAATTTAGTAGCCTTTGCAATCCATTGTCTTTTTGCAGTTAGCTCATTAACAGTTAAAAAATTAAAAGAAAACACAATAACAACCAAAATCCAGATTTTGTGTCTATTTTCCATCTTTACGTGGCTTATTATATTTTTATTGCTCTATTTCTCGCTTTAAAAACTTTTTCTAACCTCTTTATTTTCTCTCTGAAGCCTATGTACCTTTTACAAACATTGTAACCCGTTTACAGGTTTTCTTTTTATCTGAATCTGTTTTATTGTGAATCTTTAATCATCTTTTAACCTTAAGAGCTTTTAAAATACATTCTCCAAAAAGAAGCACAGTTTTTGCAAATTAGGCTGAATCACTAAGTTTTCTTAAACGGACCGTAAACAGAGCACACCTAAGAAAATGCTGCCACGAAGAAAATTTGTTTCTCTTTTGTTCAAAATAAGCAGAAATCTAAAATCAATCACGTTACTGAGTCTTTTGTTAGTTTTTAGGAACCCGCCTGATTGTAGCTCACACTGCCTGTCACCAGCCCGCCGCTGGCGCCATTTTGAATGTGACTCGGACCATGCTTTCTTTGTACAAAGACCGGATTTACATATACAATTTGGAAGCTGCCTTTGCTCAGTTTCTGCGATCTAGAACTCTTTTTAATCTTTTTCAGGCTCTAAGTGGATAATCGGCCCACGTTGGATGCGCCATCTGTTGTAGTAGGGTTTCTCGAGTCCCGGACGCCAGAGGTCCCGGACCCACCGCCGGAACTGCTTATCCGCCCGCCGCCCGGGTTCCCAGAAATGACTCAGATGCTTCTATTTACTTCATGCTGTTTGGCCTATGGCTCAGGCACATTGCTAGCTAGCTCTTATATCTTAAATCAACCCATTTCTATTAATCCGCGGGCCACGTGGCCCGTGTGGCTCACCCGTGTTCCTTTACATGTTGCTCTTTCGGCTTCAGCTTGGTCTGCCTCTCACTCCGCCCTGCTTCTCTTACCTAAACTCTGACTCTCCTCCCACTTTCTCTATGGTATCTGCCATGGCTCAAAACAGCTCCTTTATTTAAAGATACAGCACACACAAATGCATTCCCACATCAGGGTGGTGCTGGAAAGTCCAGACCAAGGCTTTCTGTATACAAGTTGAGCACCCCATCCCCTGAGCTACAGCCACAGTCTAGCCTATCTGTTCATGTTAGGTTCTGGTTGTTAGAGTTGTTTGGGGGTTATTCATTTTTATTTTATTTTATGAATATGGGTGTTATTCTTGCATGAATTTCTGCAGGACATGTGTGCAGTATCTTCTACAGCCAGAAGAGGACATCAGATGCCCTGAAACTGGATTTGCATAGCTGGTTATAACTGTGGTATGGATGCTGGAATTGAAACAAGGGTCCTCTGAAAGAGCAGCTAATGCTCCTACTATAGAACCATCTCTGCAGCCCTGTCATTAGTCTTTAACCTGGCTCCCTTGTATACATTAGTGGCGGGGACAGCTATTAAAGTAGCATTTCACAGGGATATGAACTCTGTATGCTCCACCTTACACAGAATTTCTTGGTCTGATAATTATTCTCTAGAATTGTGGCCTGAGTTTTAGATAGGGAGCTCTGATGTTATAATTTCATGTGGGTAAGGAAAGAACATCTATGTGTCAGTTCCTCCATGTTTACAGATGAACAAAAGGACATGTGATGGGAAGATGGGGTCAGTTAATACGCCTGGCTTTAGGACTAGTTCTCCAAGATGTACAAAAGAGTTTGGTGTTGCATGCCTATGGTCTCAGAACTCAGAAGACTGAGGCAAGAGAATCAAGGAGAGCCTGAACAGTAGCAAATCATGGGACAGGAGAGGAGGAAGGGAAGCTGGCACGGAAGGGGAGGAACAGAGCCCTGACTCCCTCAGAAGCTGTTCCTAGCATGTTGGCATTTATCTCTGCTTTGAGGTTTTCTAGTACAGCTCACACTTAAGTCCTTGTCCTTCTCAGAAGCACCAGCCTCACCTTCAAACACCACTCAGGAGAGCCTGAGAAGGTTCAGTGAGTGTTGGGAATCAATAAAAGTTTCAGAAGTTTTGGAGATATCAGAGGGAATCTATCCACAGTCTATGTGGGGGGTTAGTAAAAATCTCCAGAAGTCCCAGAACTCTAACCACAGTCAGGCTAGGAAAATCAGAGAATGGTGATTCAAACCTTTAATCTCAGCACAGGGAGTATCCTGGGAGTGGTGACCTACGCCCTTAATCCCAACTGAGTCAAAGTCACTTCAGATTATAGAGGAATTCCAGGCTCCCAAGCAGGTGTGGTGAGGCCACACCTTAATTACCGAAAGAGTACTTAAGACAGGATAGAAACACAGAGGGAGCCATTCCAAGGGAAGCAAGGCTGAGGAAGCTGGAAGACAGCTGGGTAAGATCTGACTGTGTTGTTTATTCCCTCTAGTATCTCTAACTTCTTAAGAGATCTATCCCTGGGTCTCATTCATTCGTGGGGCCCAACGTGGGGCATGGATTTCTCTCCTCCCTACCCAAAAAACCGTACTTGCCAGCCAAAACAACACATGGCCAGAGGAGTAATTACTAGCTGCTAGGCTTTCTGTTCCAGGTTAGCCTCCAGCCTTAGGCAGACCGGCCACACGTGTTTCTGTTTCACTCTCATCTGGGTAAGTCTTTCAGACAGTGGCCTCTTTCTCCTGGTGGGCTGTTTCTTTTTCCTTTTCGGACCCCTCCTTGGGTTGCTATCATACTAGGTAGCTGCCTCACTTCACAATCATCAACGGACAATAACCGTAAGTAACTCAATATTTAAAAAAAAAAAAAAAAAAAAAGAGGGAATTTGTTTAAAGCAATGGAGGGTGATTGATCATACTGTAACCTCTCAATAGATGATTTGATATTAAAACAAGTAAAGGAAAACATAGATAAGATAGATGGAAATATCATAATGTTTATCATATTATTTACTATGAATATTTATTGTTTGATATCACAGAAAAAGTTGGCTAATGTAAATCCACAGAAAAAGGTCTTTAAAAAGCCTGTTCAAAGAGAACACAAAGATGCTCAAATTCAAACAGAGGAATATGAAGAACCAAATTCAGCAAGGTCATCTAAAATTAGACAAAAACAGGCAACATTATTATACCCAGTAACCTTTAAAAAAATGAAGGACGATAAAGATGAAAGAGAAGCTGGCTGGGCTCCAGTAAAAATATTAAAATTACGGAGAATAAAGGAAGCAATTGTATCATATGGGATGCATTCACCATTTGTTAAACAAATGCTGAACTCCTGGTCATGCTGCAACTGGGTCACCCCTAAAGATTGGTTAGATATGGTTACAGCCGTTCTTGAGGCAGGGACGCTCATGCAATTCAAGTCATGGTGGAGGGAGGAGGCTAAGCAATAGAACAAAGAAGCAGGGCCAGAGGCATAGAAGTCTCCCAAGACCAACTTCTTGGGGAGGGAGATTAAGCTGATATTGAAAGGCAGTTATAATACAGTGACCATCTTCTGGATTTATGTTGCATGGCAGCTTTAAATGTTTGGGACCAGATTGAAGAAATAGGGAAAAAAAGTGAAAAATTTACAAAAGTTATTCAAAGTCCCAGAGAAACTTTTACAGATTTTTTTGCACAGATTAACCACAGTAGTAAACAGAATGGTACCAGACTCAGAAGCAGGTGAATAATCATTGAATCACTGGCTTTTAAGAATGTGCACTGGCCAATGCACAATGTAGAAAAATACTTAGACCTTTAAAAGCAAGGTCAGCACCTTTGGAGAATTGGATTCGAGAGACAATTTGGAGTCTTATGAGAGTGATGATAATTGGATAGGAGTACTTATTTCAAGAGGTATAAGAAAAAATCAAAATGTCAAATGTTATAATTGTGGAAGAGAAAGTCACATAAAAAGAGATTGTAAACAAAGCGGTCCCAGAAACAATGCTTTTGGTAGGAATAATCGCAAGAGAACACCCCTCCTTTCTGGAATATGCAGAAGGTGTGGAAAAGGAAGACATTGGACTAATGAATGCAGGTCAACAAGAGACAGACAAGGGAACTTTCTGCCCTTGGGAAATGCTCCAAGGGGGGCTTTCAAAACCCCTCAGGTCAGGTAACTATCTGCCCTCGGGAAACGCCCCAAGGGGGCTTTCAAAAGCCCCCATATCAAGTCCAATCCAGTCTTAACCCTGCCATTGTGGAGGAAACACCTTCCCAGAACAATTAAAAAGTTAAACCCTATTTTAAAAAGACACACTAACTGGAAGAATAGAAAATTTACAGAAAAAGAAAAAAATTCAGGAAAAAATATAAAGCAAATATTTTGGCAAACTTCTATCAATGAGCAAAGGCCAAAATTAAAAGTACAAATAAATGATGTTATTATTGAAGGCTTACTGGACACGGGCGCGGATGTATCCATAATTTCACCTGAGTCATGGCATCCAAGTTGGCCCCTTCAGCAGTTTTTGGGTATTGGGTCAATATCCCAGGTAAAACAGAGCGCAAGATGGCTTGAGTGTATAGGACCAGAAGGACAGAGAGGAATATTAAAGCCATATGTGGCTGATATAGCTATAAATATATGGGGAAGAGATTTACTGCAACAGTGGAACACACGCAGATTAATATTCCTCCAAATACAGAAATAAGACATAAACTAGCACATGGTTCCAGAAGAAATATCAGAAGGTATTATGAGAAACAGTCACAGACCATTCAGGTTATAGAGAAACAAGGCAAAAACACCCACAGCACTACCTCTAAAATGGCCAACAGAGAAGCCTATATGAGTTCATCAATGGCCTCTAACAAAAGAGAAATTCAGGCCTTAGAGCAGCTGGTGCAGGAGCAGTTAAATGCTCAGCATATAGAAGAATCAACCAGCCCTTGGAATTCTCCTGTATATGTTATTAAGAAGAAATCTGGAAAGTGGAAAATGGTAACAGACCTAAGGGCAATAAACAAGGTGATCCAGCCAATGGGCTCTCTACAATCTGGTATTCCTTTGCCTTCTCTGTTACCTAAAGAATGGCCTATTACAGTTATTGATTTAAAAGACTGTTTTTTTTTTTACAATACCTTTACAAGAGCAAGACAAAGAAAAATTCGCCTTTACAGTGCCCACTTTTAATAATTCTCAGCCTGTAAAGAGATTCCAGTGAGGGTCCTCCCTCAAGGAATGCTGGATAGTCCTACTCTGTGCCAGTATTTTGTTCAAAAACCAATAGAACAAATACGCAAGAAATTCCCACAATCTATAATTTATCATTACATGGATGACATCTTGTTGGCCGATTCAAATATTGATACATTGGAAAAACTTTTTGAAGAAGTGAAGAGAATTTTGCCTGCTTGGGGATTACAGATTGCCCCAGAAAAAATACAAAGAGGGGATTCCATTAATTAATTAGGATATAATATAGGTCAACAAAAAATTAGACCCCAAAAGGTACAGATCAGGAGAGATAAATTAAAGACACTTAATGATTTTCAAAGACTACTAGGAGACATTGCCAACTTACTACCGACTATAAAAATTAAAAATGATGAACTAGATAATCTGTTCAAAATGTTAAATTGTGACAAGGACTTAAATAGTCCGAGAGAGTTGTCACCTGAAGCTGAGAAAGAACTGGCTTTGGTGGAAAAAAAATTACAAGAGGCACATGTGGATCGTGTGGATCCAGACCTCAATTGCATTCTAGTTATCTTGCCCTCTAAGCATTCTCCTACAGGAATTTTAATGCAAAGGGAAAATGTTATATTGGAATGGATATTTCTTATACATAAACCAAGCAAGAAATTAAAGACATATGTGGGAAAGATTTCTGAACTTATTTTTAAAGGAAAATTAAGACTTCATCAATTGACAGGAATGGACCCAGCAGAAATTGTTGTACCTTTAACTAATGAAGAAATTGATCAATTATGGGTAGAAAGTGAACCTTGGCAAAGAGCCTGCAGTAATTTTTTGGGGAGATATTAAGAACAAATATCCTAAAAGCAAAAGAATTGAATTGAATTTATAAAGAAAACTAATTGGATTCTCCCTTGTATTGTACGAGATAAACCAATTTCTGGAGCTCCTACATTTTATACCGATGCAAACAAATCAGGAAAGGCTGGTTACAAATCAGAACATATAAGTAAAGTGACTCAAAGCCCTTACAATTCTGTTCAAAAGTCAGAATTATATGCCATCGTGATGGTGTTAATGGACTTTACAGAACCATTTAACATAGTCACTGACGCTCAGTATGCAGAAAGAGTTGTTCTACACATTGAAACAGCTGATTTTATTAATGATGAATCAGAATTAACTTCATTATTTATTCAGTTACAAGAAATAATCAGGACTAGAAATCATCCCTTCTATATAACACACATTCGATCCCATATGGGTCTGCCAGGTCCTTTAGCACAAGGTAATGATGAAATTGATAAATTATTAATAGAAAATGTACTAGAGGCTTCAGAATTTCATAAAAAGCATCATGTTAATTGCATAGGATTAAAAAAATATTTCTCTATCACTTGAGAACAAGCCAAAGAAATTGTAAAAAGGTGTCCCACCTGTTCTTTCTATAACCAAACTCCATTGCCAGCAGGAACTAATCCTAAAGGTATACATAGAAATGAAATCTGGTGGACGGATGTATTTCATTTTACAGAATTTTGGAAATTAAGATATGTCCATCATACAATAGATACATTTTCAGGATTTAAATGGGCAACTGCTTTGAGTTCAGAAAAGGCTGATTTTGTAATTACACATTTGCTAGAAGTTATGACCATCATGGGAATACCTGCACAAATAAAGACTGACAATGCTCCAGCATATGTCTCTACTAAAATGAAACAATTTTTTGCTTATTATAATATACAGCATATTACAGGAATACCACACAATCCTACAGGTCAAGCAGTCATAGGGAGATCAAATTGAACTCTAATGTCAAATAAACAGAAAGGAATAACAAAGACCCCAGAGATAGACTACATAGTGCTTTATTAACTTTGATTTTTCTCAATGCTAATGACAAAGGAACAACAGCTGCTGAAAGGCATTGGACCACAGAAAAAACAGCTGAACTAAGTCAGCCTATTTACTTCAAAGATGTACTAACCTCTGAATGGAAGCCAGGGTATGTACTCCTTTGGGGAAGGAGTTTTGCATTTATTTCCACAGGTGAGGAAAAGATATGGATACCATCAAAATTAATAAAGACTCGAACTGAACCACAGACACTTCATGAAACTAAGAGTTGATAGCTTATCCACCCATATTACAATTCTTTCAGTTGTAAGAAAAAACAAAGGGTCGGGGCAGGTTTCTGTTTTTGTCTTTACAGGAAACTTGAAATACCCATCTTCAAGAAGTTAAAAGGCCTTGAACATCTAGACATCTAAAGCAAAAAAAAAGGCTATCCAGGAAAATTTGCAAACAAAAGAATATGGTAACTATTGGTACCAGTATACTTGATAGGGTAAAATCTCATTACTTAACCTTTACAAAAAATTTTTTTATTAGTTAAAGTCCCAGTTTAATTATAATTTAAAGCTGGTTTTAGAGTAAGATTGTGGTTCTCTCCTTCTCTAAACTCAAGCATACTTGTTAAAGGAAAATAAAAAAATCTCTGTATCATATCAGAAGAGCCACCTGATATGGGACAGAAGAATAACAAAAATAAGGGACTATTCTATTGTTACTAATCATATGCTCAATAAATTGTTACATGTTTAGTTTCCTGTACATTGTGTTGGTTTTTAGTCTCTTATCAGTTTTCTGCAGTGATCCAGGACAATGCCTAATTGTGAACTTGAAGTATCTAAAAGGAAGATGGGGCCCCACAACGATGGTTTCACATGAACTCTGACAAAGCCACTAGGCTGACAAAAACCAATCAAAGATTGGATTTGGACTACAAACTGCTCAGGACAATTTTGTGGAAGTTCGCTGAGATGAAGCAGCTTCACAGACTACTATATTCAGGACTTGAGACAAGCCGTGCACTTTCCTGTTATGTAGAGACTGGACAACAAATGACACGGCTACTTATTTCAGGACTTGACATTTAACAAAACTTTTCTTTTCAGGATCCCCAAAAGATACCGTCACCCCCAGTCAGCAGGAAGTAAATTTAAGAACATGGCGCCCACATTCCCAAGTGGTGGGGTGGGTAGGTTTTGGTTCCCAAGTGGTGGGGTGGTTTGGTGTTGGTTGTTCAATGGGTTATGGATGGTTGTCATTGTTTAGGTTAATTGGTTAAAAATTGTTCATGGTTATGGTTGGAAAAAAGTTAAACAAGAATGATTAGATTCAAGATTTGTGTTTTAAAAAAATATAGAAAGAAAAAAGGGGATACAGATATATAATATAAGGATAGATTATGGAATCTTCTTTTAAAAGGATTTACTACCTTTAAATATTTTACATTGCATTGGTTTTCTGTATACAAATTGTGTATATTGAGATTAATTGTGTCATTGTGCAAATGTTTCTATGCTTGTTTGAGATAGTATACTTAATCAGTTTATCTAACATTGTAATCCAAATTGCTAGTCCACGAAAGTTTTTATTTCCAATTAATCAGAATATAAAGCAATGCAGGTTAGTAGTTAGACATTACATTCAGACATAGTTATGTTAGATATGTTTTTAAAGGTCAAACAAATATATTTTAGATAAACAGGTCTTCTTCAAAAACTTCAGAGATCCATAGAATATGGCATTTAAGATATTTTTAGAACTTAAAGACTTTTCTGGATAGTGAGACAGGTCTGCTCCTGGCAGCCCCAATCTACTTCAAGAGAAAAAAGGGCATTGAAGAAACTCCATATGGAGTCTACTTTCCTTGTGGCAACGGTTAGTCACTGGACAAGAACCTGTCCCTTTATTGACTGCTTGACAGTGTGCTATTTGAACTGGACATGCAGGTTCCCTCAGAAAGTGACTTTGAACTTTGACAGAACAAGCTGAGATGGTCCTTCAGGTTCTTGTTTTTCAGAGAAAAGTGTCAGAGATGGCCTGTGGATGGTGTGAGGCCGGTAGTGGCCCCTGGCATGCTGGGCCTGGATCTTCCTGGAGTTGGGTTGCTTGGGAATGCAGTCCAAAGAGGGTGGTAAACTCCATCTAAGGCTAAATACCAGCATGAGACCGATAACCAAAGGAAAATTGAAAAGAACTTTAAAGAGAGACTTCAATCTTCAGGACACAAGGAGAAGTGACTGAACTACTCCAAAATGGACAGAGCAGATTTTCTGCTTCACTGAGATGAAAAGAGACTCTGGGCCTATAGGCTGAAGATGGATGCCCCAACGTTATAAAGGAACTTTGGGTGACTGTCCAGGCAGATAGGCGTCATCTCTGTCATTTCTAAGTTTTTGGAAGTTGCTTGCACTTCCTAGTTATTTGGGTAAATATTATTTCCTTCTTGGGTCTCTGAGGTAGTTGAAGATGAGATAGTTATAGTTTTCTAATGACAGTTTTAGAAAAGAAACTTTGAAGTTAAAGTTTATAAGTTTAAGAGACATCAAAATAATAGCTTTTAGTTAGAAAGGAAATGAATTAGGTATAATCCTTTGGATCCTATTTATCAAAATAGGATAATTAATGAAATATTTTCCTTGAATTGTCAATTGTTAATGGACTGGACATTACTCATTTATTGTTTGTATATATTGTATATAATTATTGTACCTACTTTATATTGTTTTTCTTATGTTAGCTATCACCTTTTTTTTTTTTAATTTGACACAAAAGGGGATATGTGGGGATTCAATAAAAGTTTCAGAAGTTTTGGAGATATCAGAGGGAATCTACCCACAGTCTATGTGGGGGGTTAGTTAAAGCTCCAGAAGTCCCAGAGCTCTAACCACAGTCAGTCTAGGAAAATCAGAGAATGGTGATTCAAACCTTTAATCCCAGCACAGGGAGTATCCTGGGAGTGGAGACCTTCACCCTTAATCCCAACTGAGTCAAGGTCACTTCAGATTATAGAAGGAATTCCAGGCTCCCAAGCAGGTGTGCTGAGGCCATGCCTTAATTACTGAAAGAGTACTTAAGACAGGATAGAAACACAGAGGGAGCCATTCCAAGGGAAGCAAGGCTGAGGAAGCTGGAAGACAGCTGGGTGAGATCTGACTGTGGTGTTTATTCCCTCTAATATCTCCAACTTCTTCAGAGATCTATCCCTGAGTCTCATTCATTCGTGCAACAAGTGAGAAGCTAATTGGACCCTGTGCCGCATCTTGTTCTATCTCTCATTAAAACACATTTTTAATGATAATAATAATAATAATAATAATAATAATAATAATAATAATAATACATTACCTAGGGAAGGGAGGGTCTGGCCAGAGAATCCGTGAGGACCGAGATGTCACACATTCATCTAAGACCCTCCGAAGATGGTGTGGAAGTAGCCACAGTCCACTGCTAGTTAGAACTGGAAACAATGATGCTAATGACGTTAGCAAGGAAGTCGGGCATCTTGTTTCCCTCCAAACTTCCTTCCTTCCTTCCTTTCTTTCTTCCTTTCTCATTCTCTCTCCCCCCTTCCCTCCCTCCCTTTCTCTCTCTCTCTCCTTTCTTTCTCCTTCTCTTTGTAGCTGAAGGGAAAGAGAGGGTGGGATGCTCCCATTGGCACAGGCTTTCTCCTCAGGGTTTCCAGGTCTCTAGTTCCCATTTTCTGTAAGAAAATAGAACGGGGTGTAAATCTGCAAGAGTTACTCCCAGAGACTGCAAGATCCTTCAACTAAGAATAAATAAGCTACGGAGCCTGGAGATAGGGGAGAAGGAAGAATTACTGTGTGCGAGTACAGTATTGAACTGTGCCTACCTTCACCACCATCTTAGCATGCTCCACTTTCCCAAGTCTATCTGTTATAAAGAAAAACAGCTGGAAAATACCTCCCACACTCAGGAGCACGTGAAAGTGACGCTTTCTCACACTTTGAGATATGACTGTGCACATCTTGTTAGTCTTTAGGAAAGCACACATCTCAGTCTGCCAGGGTCTGAAGTAGAAGGGATTCTGCGGGCTGGTCGGGCACACACTGATTTAAGGCCGGTGGAAGATGACAGCCAAATGTCTCCAGGGGGCTTTAAAGGACACTTCAGAGTGGTTAATTAGTGCACAAATGCAGTTTGTAGCAGAGTGGCCTGTCCACGAGGAACCAGGACAGAGCTGCCAGCCTGATCCACTCATACTCATGGGGAACCATCACTGAGACATCCGAGATTAGTTCAGGCTGAGACTATGAAGAGCAGAGAGCATGCGAAGCATTATATAAAGTTATCACAGAATATACAGTGGCCCCTAAAGTAAACTAACAGATGATAAGGCCATGTCAGTGCAGGCTCCTCCCCGTGGGAACTGGGAATCTCTGGAGGCTATATAGCTGGGGCTTTGTTTTCCCCTGTGGGGGGGCCACCACCCAGCTCCCAAATAAATACATGGGGATTTATTCTTACTTACAAATGCCTGGCCTTAGCTTGGCTTGTTTCTAGTCAGCTTTTCTAATTTAAATTATCCTGTTTCTCTTTAATTATATTTTGCCTCTGGATTTTTTACCGTTCTTTATTCTACTTTTCTTCTTACTCTGTGACTGGCTATGTGGTTGTATGACTGTGTGGCTGTGTGGATGTGTGACTGTGTGACTGTGTGACTGTGTGGATGTGTGACTGTATGACTGTGTGGTTGGGTGGCTGTGGGGCTGTGTGTGGCAATGAGGCTGTGTGATTGTGTGACTGTATGGCTGTGTGACTGTGTGGCTGTGTGACTGTGTGACTATGTGACTGTGTGGCTGTGTGTGGCTATGAGGCTGTATGGTTTTGAGGCTGTGTGTGGCTATGTGTGGCTTGTGTAGCTGTGTGGCTGTGTGGTTGTGTGGCTGTGTGACTGTGACTATGTATCTGTGTGACTGTGTGTGGCTGGTCCCTAGCATCCTCTCCTCCTTTCTCCATCCTTCCCCTGCGGGGATATTTTCAAATATAATAAAAACAGTCAGAGATATCAGAGGGATCTACCCACAGTCAGTCTAGGAGGATCACACAGTGGTAACTCACACCTTTAATCCCAGCACAGGGAATATCCGGGAGTGGTGACCTACACCCTTAATCCCATCAAATCTGAGTTTGAAGTCTCTTAGTTTACAGAGGGAGTTCCAGGATCTCAGGCAGGCAGTGGCGGTGCCACGCCTTAACTCAGCAGAGAAGGTATTTAAGGCAGGCATAGAAAGACAGAGCAGGCAGAAGAAGCCAGGAGGAGCGAGGCTGAGGAAGCTGGAAGACAGCTGGGTGAGATCTGACTGTGGTGTTTACTCTCTGATATCTCAAACTGGTTTTTATTAAATTCGAAACATATCCCCACATTCCCCTTCTTGGTTTTGTTTGTTTGTTCTTGTTTCTGAGCCTAGATTTCTCCACCTATTTATTCTCTCTGCCTGCCAGCCCTGCCTATCCTTTCTTCTGCCTATTTACCATTCAGCTCTTTATTACACCATCGGGTGTTTTAGACAGGCAAAGTAACACAGCTTCACAGAGTTGAGCAAATGCAACATAAAAGAACACAACACATCTTTGCATCATTAAACAAACGTTCCACAGCATAAACAAATGTAACACATTTTAAACTAATATTCCATAACAAGAGTGCATGTAGCAGGGACAGCATCTGCCTGCAAACTTAAAACTGTCCCAAAGTTCTAGTCTGTTTTTTAAAAAGGAAGCCTGGGTTTGGTGGTACATTCCTTAATTCTGGCACTGGGGAGGCAGAGGCGGGAGGAAGCCACAAACCCGAGGCCAGCTCAGCTGAGTGAGGGTTTGTCTAAATAACAATAGAACAAGAGAAGGAAGGGCGAGCAAGAAGAAAGAGGGGTGAATCGGATTTTTTGGCTTTTCTCAATGGGGCATTTCAGCTATACTCTATGTATCACATCTCTGGTGATCATTTGTTTATGAGAAATAGATATATAAATATAGTATTAGACAGCAAAGAGCTACAGGGACCAGGTATCTTGATATTTTTCTCGTGTTAGTATCAAATGGTTATTACTTACAATTGGGTCAAATAGATATCAGACAGCTTTTCTAAAAGCTTTTGTGTGTGTTTGTGATAACTTTTTTTCTGGCCATATAATTAGGTGCCCTAGCAATATTCTTACTAAACTGTCCATGCCTCCTCCACGTTAATAGACACTTAGTTCTCACAACCTGTGATTAAGATTCTGCCTTCTCTGTTCTCTACCGACTCCTTTTGGTTTTTACTTCATTATTACACTATCTTATTTCTAAATTATTCTATTACAGTGTGGTATCTAATAGATGAGTTTGTGCCTTGGATATTCTGGCCCATTTACATTTTTAAGAAAATATTCTAAAAATATTTACCCAGATAGGTTATGTAGGTTCATTTCTTTTTCAATTTTTTTAAGATTTATTTATTTAATGTGCATGAGTATTTGCCTGCATGTGCACCATATGTGTGCCTGGTACCTGAGGAGGTCAGAATAGAACATCATGTCCCCTGGAACTGGAGTTACAGATGGGTGTGAGCCACCATATGGGTGCTGGGAATCTAAGCAGGTCCTCTGGGAAGGCAGCCAGTGCTCTGCACTAACCATTGATCTGTCTCTGAAGCCTTGTGGTCTTTGTCTCTTAAGATGTAGTCTTCCTGCCCGGTGATGGTACACACCTTTAATCTCAGCAGTCGGGAGGCAGAGGCAGGTAGATCTCTGAGTTCAAAGCCAGCCTGGTCTCTAGAGCAAGTTCCAGGTCAGGGCTACACAGAGACCCTGTCTCAACAACAATTCTCTCTGCTATGCAAAGAAACTCTATCTTAAAAAAAGAAAAAAAAAAAGAAAAAGAAAAAAAAAAGTTCTCCTGGAACCAAATTAAATTTTAAAGGCAGAGGCCTGGGCTGAAGCCTTCCACAGCTTAACAAGACTCACAGGAGGCCCCCATGTGCCTATGTGTGGAAATGAGAAGGTCTAGCCTAGTAGTAAGTTTGCTCAGTGGTTTGTCTAAACAATGGAATTACCTCTTAACAGCTTCATTTAAAACCTTATGAGGAAACAGTGGCTCTGGCTACATGAAAGGTAAATGAGTTTCTTCGCTGTCATATCGTGAACATGCCAGGTGCACTCTGGGTTGATGTAGCAAACGAGAAAGAAAATGTTACAGTGAGAATGGGGAAACAAAGATGTGTCCCTCAGCCTGATTTCCCCACTTGAGAGTCCTAGGCACCACACAGGCCAGCCTCCAACAGGGTTCCAAGAACAGTAAACCTGCTTATGTGAGACTAATGTTCTTTTTAGTGGTTTAGAATAGAAGATGGGAATGTGGCTCGGAGTGTAGAGTAGTGCTTGCCTAGCATGCACAAAGACCTGAATTCCATTCTCAGCACCATGTAAACCAGGTATATGTGTTGAGACGCGTGCAATCCTGGTGTTTGGGAATTGGAGGCAGAAAAAGCAGATGTTTAAGATTATCCTTGGTACATAGAGTTTGAGACCAGCCTGGACTATGTGAGACCCTGATGTAGGAATGCCTTTCTGTATGCAGTGAATATCAATCTTTAAACAAAGGAGCTGTTTTGGCCCATGGCAGACACCATAGAAAAAGTAAGAGGAGAAATCAGAGCACAGGTAGGAGAAGCAGGGCGGAGTCAGACAGACTGAGCCAGAAGCCCAAAGGAGCAACATGTAAGGAACACAGGTAGGCCACGAGCCACGTGGCAGACAGATTAATAAGAGTGGGTTGAGTTAAGATGTAAGAGCAAGCTAGCAATGTGCCTGAGCCACAGGCCAAACAACATGAAGCTAATATAAGCATATGAATCATTTCTGGGGACCAAAGCAGTGGTGGGCGGCTAGGGGTCTGGGGCTGCAGGTCTGTGGGTCAGGACCTCTGGCTGCCTGAAACCGAGAAACCTCACTGTAACAAGACCCTATCTCAAAAATAACTTAATGGATCACAAAACCACACCAAAAGCCGTGAGTCTGGAAAAGGAGCTGGTAGTAATGGAGTGGAGATAGCACAAAGGTGGTGTGGGGACAGAGTATTCCAAACAGTGTACACGTGTGTGAAACTCAAGGAACAAATGATGAAAATTCTAAAATGAAAACAATAAATAGAGCCAGGCGTAGTGGTGCATGTCTTTAATTCCAGCACTCAGGAGGAGAGGCAAGCAGATCTTCCTGAGTTCAAGGCCAGCCTGGTCTACAAAGTGAGTTCCAGAACAATCAGGACAACACAGAGAAATCCTGTCTAAAAAATAATAATAAGTAGACAACATATAGAATAAAATTAGTTGGTAAGGTGACATGATAGGCCGTCCTGACTCGGGAACAAAGAAAGAAAATGATAAAATAAAAACATGTCCCTACACTTAGCTCCTCAGAACTCACTGCCTGCCCCAGGCTCACTGTCTTTCCTGGCATGGCCCAGGCTGGCTATTCAAGACTCCTTCTGACAGCATGGAAGGTGCTGTCCTGGTGCAATACTGCAAGGGAAGAGACATTTCCCTGCACCTGTGTGTGTGTGTGTGTGTGTGTGTGTGTGTGTGTGTGTGTGTGTGTGTGTGCCTCCAGCCACATCCTACAGTTGAACCATTTTAATGTGGCTGACCTTCCGGCAGACACTATTCACTCATAGGACTCATTGGTCCATCAGACGGCATCCTGGTGACATTCTTCACAGCCTCTGGCAGTGGCCTTTAATTCATCTGGTATTTACCCAGGGTGAAGCCTCCTCTGGCTATAACACCTTTGTTGGTGTGAGCTGAGCCTGGTTCATCTTCTGCCCCCTCACCTTCAGGGTTTCACACCAATTTGTCAGCACAGAACACTTTCCATACATTTTCTATTTGTGCTTTTGTATTTATTACTCTTTGACCGGCTTCTGTCTGCTCCGAACCTTACTGCAGCATCTGGATGTCAGCCTTTCTGCTTCCAGATGTCTTTCTCCTGGGAAACCTCTAACACCACAGCCTGTGACAGGCCACTGTTGTGGTGAGCTGGCAATCAGGCTTAGAAATCACAAGAAATTTTATACCAGCATCTTTTTGGAAAATACGGCATTTTCAAAATACTCCACGATAAATGACTATGTTTACATCTCTTTCATAACGCTTAGAATGAGTTCTTGGGGAAGAGAGTCAGCACTCACTGTTTCTGCAGGTAGATTTGGAATCCAAGCAGGAACATGCTGGAGAGACCGTGCATGGGTCCATGGAGAGCTGTGACCCTGACCCCGACGTTCAGGACCTTTGTTCTTCTGACTGGAACCTATTTTTGAGTCACCTAATGTTTGTTGCTGGGAGACAGTACTCTTATCTAGGACTAGCCACAAAAAAGCTCCCACTAGGACTTGAGAAATAACTCACTGGGTAGAGTGTTTGCCTCGCAAGCATGAAAATGTGAGTTTAATGCCCAGGGTCCAAGTAAAAGCTAAGTGTGGTGGCACGTGTTTGTAACCTCGGTGCTGCAGAAGTGGAGCCAGGTAGATCCCTGAGGCTTTCTGGCCAGCCAGCCTAGCCTAGTTGGCCAGTTTCAGGTCAGTGAGAGACCCTGTCTTTGGAGACATGGTCAGAGCTAGAGAGGTGGCCCAATGGGTAGCAAGCATACATTGCACTTGAAGAAGACCAAAGTTTGGTTTGGAGCACCTACACTGAGTGGCTCACAATCACTCTTAACTCTGCTCTGCTCTAATGTCTTCTTCTGGCCTCTGAGGGCACCTCCACTCTTGTGCACAAACCTACACTCAGACACAAACAAATAGTTAAAAATAAAAATAAAATTTTTGTCACTGAATCTGAGACCCAATGGTTAGGAAGCCCCTGACTCTGTAGCACAAATGTCTTCTGATAATTATAAAGGTGGGAAATAGGTATCAGAACATTGGTCCCTATCCCATATCTCCACATGCCCCAAACCAGACCAAACAGGTGGCGGCGGCAGCAGCAGCAGCACATCTACCTGTAGGTTCTCACAGGCTGCATGAATGAGTATGCCAGGCCAACATGAATCTTCCTGTCTGCAAAAGTAAAAATGTCCACTTTCATTTTGGCCCACAAAAACAAAGTGGTGCAGAATTCTAAGTTTTAGTTGTTTATGACTAACACATACATATGTACATTCACATCAAATGTGTTCAGAGACATTTATACCTCATATTCAGATCCTCCAAGTGCTCGCCTTGTTAACATGGATCAGAGTTTGATTCCTGTGTTCACACCAGTGCCTGTCTTCACACCAGTACCTATCTTCACACCAATGCCTGTCTTCACACCAATACCTGTCTTCACACCAGTATCTGTCTTCATACCAGTGTCCTAATGCCTGTCTTCACACCAATGCCTGTCTTCACACCAGTGTCTGTCTTCACACCAATGTCTGTCTTCACACCAATGTCTGTCTTCACACCAGTATCTGTCTTCATACCAGTGTCCTAATGCCTGTCTTCACACCAGTGTCTGTCTTCACACCAATGTCTGTCTTCACACCAATGTCTGTCTTCACACCAGTATCTGTCTTCATACCAGTGCCCTAATGCCTGTCTTCACACCAGTGTCTGTCTTCACACCAATGCCTGTCTTCACACCAATGCCTGTCTTCACGCCAGTGCCTATCTTCACGCCAGCACCTGTTTTCACACCAGCGCCTGTTTTCACACCAGTGCCTGTTTTTACACCAGCACCTATTTTCATACCAGCGCCTGTCTTCACAATAGTATGTCTGTCTGTATACTGCTGCACCTGCTTTTGGAAACGTAGATGAAGGCAAAAACAGTAAGTGAAAACTGTTTAGGAATAGTGGATTTTTCCATAATGTGTATTCAATACTATTGTTTTTACGAACTACAAAAAAATTCACAGTGGTAATATGTGTGTGTTTATGTATATATATATTAATATAATAAAAACAGTCGGAGATCTCAGAGGGATCTACCCACAGTCAGTGCAGGAGGATCAGACAGTGGTAACTCACACCATTAATCCCAGCACAGGGAATATCCGGGGAGTGGTGACCTACAGCCTTAATCCAATCTGAGTTCAAGGTCATCTTAGTTTACAGAAGGAGTTCCAGGCTCCCAAGAAGGCAATGGTGGAGCACACTGTTAGTTCCAGCACTTGGGCGGCAGAGGCAAGAGAATCTCTGTGAGTTCAAAGCCAGCCTGATCTTCAAAGAAAGTTCCAGGACAGTCAGGGCTGTTACACAGAAAACTCTGTCTGGAAAAAAAAAAAAAAAAGACAGAAGGAGGTGGATTTGTCCTCTGATATCTCCGACTGTTTTTATTATATTTGAAAATAGCCCCCCCACATATAAATATACATACATACATACATACATACATACATACATACATACATACATACATATATTTCTCTCCACTTTGAGTGACTGATGGCCACTGTGGATGGATGTGAGAAAAGCACTTCATGGAAAAAGCCCAACTAACTTTAATGTGCCCTTTAAACCACTAGTGAAAGTTACTGTTGTTTTTGATCTATTCTCAGAGGATGAGGAAACACGAGCGCTGTCACCACCAGACCACATTCCTTCTCTCATTGAACATTAATTCAGGCATTGTTTTCTTTCTCCTACTTTTCCAGATCTTCAGTTCTTTAAAGAGGCAAGCTGGGCCCCTGCTAAACCTCCAAGAATGTACTGACTCTATTCAGCAGCTCAAAGGAAGTCCCGATTCTACAGAGATTTGCCCTCATCACACCATATTTGGCACACTCTGCCTCCTCCTTCAGATGAGCTGTGGGGCCTGGATGCTGATCTATGGAAATGGCTTTCTGGGAGCAGCATCTGTCTCCCCAAACAGGTCCTGGGGCTGTGCTGGCACGCTGGTCCACGGAGCCCCTCACCTCACAACTGTTCGCCTTCACTCCAGCTGTTCCATCCCCGAGGAAAGCAACCTTCTCCAATCCACCTTTCTGTATGACTTTCTTAAACTATTTTCTGAATATAGTTGTCAGTGGCAAATGTGTATGACCTTTATGTAGCATGCTGAAGGAAGGAGGCTGACAGCACTGCATTCTGCATGAAAACAGTATAGGATATACTTTGGGAAGTATATAGACACTCCCAGTAAACCAGATTCAATTTTCTGGGGTGGGGCTGGAGCATTATATTTTCAAAATATGCAGGTGATTTGGTTCTGCAATCACAGCTGAAATCCAGATTAGCAACTACAGTGTCCAACTTGACCTCAATTGCCCTGGAGTTTCCTGGATTTGAAGCTGAACAGTCTTGAAGGAATGGAGAGTAAAGTAACAAGGAGGCAGAAGGTGCTGGGGAGACAACTGAGTTTCTAAAGTGCAGGTCTTGCAAGAATGAGGATCAGAGTTTGATCCCCCAAACCCATGCTTTAAAACTCCAGGCATAATGTTACATGTCTGTAATCTCAGCCCTTAGAATGCTGACAGGCAGATCCTTAGAGCTCACTAGCCCCCAGCCTCCTGGATAGGAAGAGATTCTATGTCAACAAAAATGGTAACCAGTACCTGAGAAACACACTTGACATTGTCCTTTGGTCCCCACATGCATGCATATACATATGCATAGTATACTCACAGAGATGAGCATACACACATCTGTGCACACAGGAATGTGGTGATATTTGATTTGTGCTCTCACAAATAAAGCTTGCCTGGTGATCAGAAGACACAGCTACCTACTGGTTAACCAAACAGACCAGGCAGTGGTGGCACACACCTTTAATCCCAGCACTTGAAAGGAGGAAATAGGAAGTGATGTGACTTGGCTAAGAGAGGAAGTGATAAGACAGAGTGGAGACAGGAGCTTGGCCCTCTTTGGTAAGAGGAGTCATGGAGGTAAGCAGTGACTGTGGCTGTTCCTTTACTTCAATCTTTCAGCATTTACTCTGATATTTGACTCTGGCCTACACAGAAATTACTCTCTCTCTCTCTCTCTCTCTCTCTCTCTCTCTCTCTCTCTCTCTCTCTCTCACACACACACACACACACAGAGGCAGAAATTGGGGCTAATTGGGAGAAGAAACAGCTGATGAGGGGCAAGAAACACACATATGGAAAGTGCAGTGACGGATGGGTATGAGTAAGAGGAAAGTATAATGTGAAGATGCCCTGAGAAAAATAATCTGTATGCCAGGCTAAACATTTTTAAATACCCTGGGGATCTCCTGTCCCTGATTAACCAGAACAGCTGAGCACCCTACACTCGAAACCTCTTCACTTCCCAGAGAAAGCCTGAGTCACTCACAGACTTTGTACCCATCCTGAGGAAACAGCCCCAGGAGCCAGACTCCTGAGCATAGCCACTCTTGAGCCACTGGGTGACAATATATTGAGTCTCTCAGATCCTATCGTGACACTGTCCTGTCGTTGTAGGGATCCTGAAGAGGACACTGAGGCATAGGAGGACAGGCGGCAGTGCCAGGGTCAGTGTGTGGGTAGGTGAGGAGGAATCTCCACTGCAGCACTTGGCTGGCTCCCACTGCAGCCTGCAGCTGCCCTGTCTCAGTTCTGGGAGGGGTTCTCCTCACACTATGAATTTGGGAATTACAATACTCAACAAAGAGCTGAACACAGAACCACCTGCTAGCCATGTGCTCCCTGTGATGCGTATGTTTTATTAGTTTTTGTTTATTTTGAACCATTACCACCTGTATAAAATTCATTTGAAAAACAGCTCAATTTGCCCCAAGTTCTAGCTCATGGGTCTGGGTCCTAAACATGCCTGAGCATACAAACATGCAAATGCACATACATATGTGCTCTCTCTCTCTCCCTTCCTCACTCTTTCAGTTCTGTAATGGGGGCTCCAGGGATCTGTTTGTGGCAATGATCTTAGGAAATGTATTGAGATCTACTGTACTATATAGATTTATTTTTTTCCACATTTCATATTTTTGCAATAAACATGCATACTGTTTTTAATGTATGTATTTTTATGGTGCTGTCTCTCTGCTTTCTCCCCAGACTGCCCCTTAATTCCTTGTATATCACATGCTGAATAAAGAAAATAATAACCAGGAAGTCAAAGTATCCCTTGTGATTTAACCACCATCTATGTGAAAATCTGAGCAGAGACCATGAAGAACTTCTGCTCACTGGCTTGCTTGCTCCCAGGTTCATATTTAGCCCATTTCTTATACCTCCTAGGCTCGCCTCCCTGCAGTGGATTTGGTTTCTCCTACATCAACCAAAAGCCAAGAAAGCGCTACAGAGACATGTCTATGAGCTAGTGTGATGGAAGCAGCTTCTCACTTGCTCACAAAAGACACTGCTGCAAACCAGAAGAAGCAAGGCCCCAAAACTGTGGCAACTCCCAGAAGGGATCAGAGTCCTGTCTTCGATGGAGTCATTTGTTGTATATTCTTTGGGCCATAAACTTCACCAGGCAGTTTATACAAGAGCAGGAGGCAACTGGCGCCTTGTTCAAACTCATCACAATTTGAACAGCTTGATAGAAACAACTTGCCCATCTGGAGGTAAAGGAAGAGAAGAGAACAGATTTTTAAAATAATTATTCATAAGATGTCAGCTCTCATAACGCTGTTTCTTGATTATCCACCAACCTGAGGGGTCTTGCTCTGCTCCCAGAATAATGTGTGACACACTGGCATCCTGCTGGTCAGTGGTGACAAGATATTCACGGGGTTGGAGGGGTCTGTCAGGCAGCGCCTGACTGCCCTTTGTCTATAATCCATTGGGAGGATTTTTTAAAAAGAATATTTGTGTGTAGGGGTGGGTGTAGACAGATGCCTTGAGAGTTAAGGGTCTGTGCCTCAATATCAAGTACTGGGAATGGGGACAGACAACAAATGATGATCCGAAGAGATACTTGTGTTCTCTTGGTGGACTTCAGAAATTGTGTAGCAGGTAGGAATTTAAAGAGAATTGCTTGGGAGGAGGCATGGAAGTCATACCTGCAATCCTAGAGCCAAGAAGGCTAGGTCATTCCTTCCACACGGCACCAGTTACCTGTGGCTGGCCCCTGGCTTCCTCCTCTCCTCCTTCTCTCTCTTTCCTCCAAATTATTCTCTGCCTGACATCCCCACCTATCCTTTCTCCTGCCTTGATACCGGCCATTCAGCTCTTGATTAGACCAACCAAGCATTTTAGACAAGCCAAATACACAGCTTTACAGAGTTAAACAAATGTAGCATAAAAAATGTAGCACATCTTTGCATCATTAAGCACACCTTAAACTAATCTTAAACTAATATTCCACAACAGGACACAATCCCACAAATAACTGAGGGTAAAAAGGTAACACTTGGTCCCCTCTGGGATTTCTTCTGGAATTGCTAGGGTGAATTGTTTTCCTTTTCCGTAGTGTGTCTGTTAGGATTGAGTTCTATGGTAGGATGGCTCACTGAATTTGAACTCAGTGTAGCTCTAGTTGATTTTGAACAAAAGTGAAACTGAGGCTCCATGGCTCTGTGAGAAACTTTCAGAGGAGGAGTTTATGTGTCTTAGACTCTTTGGGCCATAAACTTCTGCCACACAGTCTGTGGGTAAAGTTACTTGAGCCACACAGCCACACAGCCACACACAGCCACAAAGCTACACACAGCCACACAGCCAGACATGGTGTAAAAAGGAAAGAAAGATATATAGAATGAAGAAAGGTAAAAGCCCAGAGGCAAAACAAAGTTAAAGAAAAATTGGATAATTTAAGTTAGAAAAAAAAAAAAAAAACTGACTAGAAACAAGCCAAGCCACAGCCAGGAATTTATAACTAGGAATAAGTCTCTGGATTTATTTGGGAGATGGATAATTGTGCTGCCCCCCCCAAAAAAAACCCTACAGTGTCTTTTGGGGTTTCTGTCATCTTGACACAATCTGACATCAACTGGTTTAATGGTTTCAATGAGAAATACCCCCAATAGGCTCAGGCATTTGAGTGCTTGGTCCTTAGTTTGTGGTACCGTTTGAGGAAGTACTGAAGTCTTCCTGAAGGAAGAAAATTGTTGGAGGGCAGGCTTTGAGAGATTGTAGCCTTGTTCCAGTTCACTCTCTCTATTTTGTTCTTGCAGTTAAAGATATAATTGTACAGCATCGAGCCACCAAGCCTGCTAATGACTGATATGTCTCCTTGCTGTAAGGGACTCAGCCAAAAGAAAAAACGAACAAAAAACACTTTTCTTCCTTGTAGGGGGATTAGGTTGTTCCATTGTAAATAATTATTCCTGCCTATGAGTTTAATAAAAAGCGCTGATTGGCCAAAGGCAGACAGGAAGTGTGGATGGGACTACCAGACTAAGAAGACTCTAGGAACAGGCAGAACAGAACAGAATGCCAGAGAGAAGCCAGAAGAAACAGAGGACAACTATGCTGCTCTGAGAAAAGGTACCGAGCCACATGGCTAAACAGGATGAGAGTCATGGGTTAGTTTAAGGGTAAAGAGTTAGCAAGTTATATGCCTGGGCCTTAGGCCGATCAGCCTAAAACTATTGTAAGCATCTGTGTGTCTTTGCAGGTCTGTGGGTCTGCAGGTCTAAACCTTGAGGCTAGGCCCAAAAGTCCGGGCCAGAAACCTCATACTACACTTCTTCATCTTGCTTTTTGATCATGTGTTTTACCACAGGGGGAAAAATGTAAATGAAACATCTATGAAGAAAGAACTTCAACTGAAGAATTGTCTCCATCAGATTGGTCTTGTAACCATGTCTATGAGTGGTTGTTTGACAGATGATCTACTTGGGAGAACCCACTGTGGGTAGCATCATCGCTAGTGGTAGGTAGGTCTGGACTGTATAGGAGAATGGCTAAGCATGAGCCAGTTAGTGAGAAGTAACCAGTGCTCTCCCTGCTTGAGTTCTTGTCCTGACTTCCCTCAGTATTGACCTCTCTCTCTCTCTCCCTGACTATACTGGAACTCACTCTGGCTGTCCTAGAACTCGAGCTACCCCTGCCTCTGCTTCCTGAGTGCTGGGACTAAAGGAGCGTGCCATCACCACCTGGCTTACTTTCTTATCTTAAAAAATGAAGTCATACCTTGAGACATTCGTTTTCAAATGGAATGTCTCCATCAAATCTCTCCCCTCGGGATTCAGGGAGCTCTGCAGAAGATGAGGTGGAAAGATTTTAAGAGCTGGTGGAGACAGAAGAAACAAGGCCTTCTAGACAGGACAATACCCACAGACTGTGGCAACATGCACAGGACCTGCACCAGTCTAAGCCAGATGGGGGACCATCACTGAGAGGGGAAGTGAACACAAATTCCCATCCCTAACCCAGAAGCTATCTCCAATTGATAAACATCATGTTTCTCCAGTGGTGTCTCACTGGGTATATGAATCACACTTAAGGGCAGCCCACACGCGAGCAGGAGATGGCCAACAAAATAAACACAATGGTATTTTTGGAAGGTTTTTAGTTTTCTTTCCTATGTTTCTCTCCTAATGCTTTGTCTGGATGGTGCTTTCGTTTAATCTTACAGGTCTTTTACTTATGTACTATGGTTGAAGTTTTAGGTTTTCATGTGATTTCTGTGTGTGCAAATGTGTGTGTGTGCAAATGTGTGTGCATTTGTATGTGTTGCCTGTGCTTTTTCTTTGGCTCTTTTTATATTCTGGTTTGTCTTTATCTTTTATTAATGCCTGTTTGCTTTCTAATGAAAGAGAGAAAGAAAGGCTGTGGATTTGAGTGGACAGGAAGTTGGGAAGGGTCAGGGAAGAGCTGGGTGAGAGGAAACTGTGATCAGAATATATTGTATAAAAATGTATATATTTTGTGTAATTTTTTGTTTTGCCTCTCATCCGAAGTTTCCCCTACCTCCCCTCTTTCCAATTCCTCTCCTGCTCCTCCCCCTCAACCCCTCTCCCCATCTGCTCCTCCTCCATTTCTCTTCAGGTGCAGGAGGCCTGCCATGGATATCAGCCAGCCACGGTATATCAAGTTAGGCTCCTCTTCTATTAAGGCTGGATGAGCTGATCCAGTGCTGGGAAAGGATCCCAAAGGCAGGCATCAGAGTCAGAGACAGCCCCTGCTCTCACTGCTAGGAGTGCTATACAAAGATCAAGTTACTCAACTGTCATATACACGCAGAGGGCCTAGGTCAGTCCCATGCAGGCTCCCTGGTTGTCGGTTCAGTCTCTGTGAGCCCAGGTTAGTGGGTTCTGTGGGTTTTCTTGTGGTGCCCTTGACCTCACTGGCTCCTACAACCCTTCCTCCTTCTTCAGGATCCCCTGAGCTCTGCCCAGTGTTTGGCTGTGAGTCTGTTTCCATCAATTGCTGGATGAAGCCTCTCTGAAGACAGTTGGGCTAGGAACTGATCAAAGAGCACAGTCCGTGAGCACAGCAGACTATCATTGGGAATCATTTCACTGACTTTTTATTTATTTATTTTTGCCATTTGTGTTTGGTTCTATCCTAGGTCACTAGGGTATCCTGTTTCTGGGTGCTGGCCCTCAGAGGTGAGCTCCCTCTCAGGGTCTGGGTCTCCAGCTGTGCCATTCATCAGTTGGTCACACCCACAATTTCTGTGCCATCTTTGCCCCCAGCACATCGTGTAGGCAGGACAAATGGTATGTCAAGGGTTTGTGGCTGGGTTGGTGTTCCAGACCCTCCACTGGAAGTCTTGCCTGGTTACAGGAGATGGTTACTTCAGACTCAATATCCACTTTTGCTAGGAGTCTTATCTAGGGTCACCCTCATAGATTCCTGGGAGTTTCCGTTGTTCTAGGTTTTTAATTCATCCCAAAGATACCCCCAGATTCCAGTTGTCTCTCCCAGTACTCTCTCCCTCCACCACCACCCCCCCACCACACACACATACACCTGATCCCCCCGTTCCCATCCCCATTCCCCCTTCCCCCCAATCCATTGGCAATGTACATTTTATGTGTTCTTCACAGTAAGATTCATGTACAACTCCCTGCCCCTCCCCACCCCCACCCCCCACCCCCGAGCTCTCCTTGTTTCTTAGCTTTTCTGGGTCTGTGGTTTGTAGCATGTTTGAAAAAAAAATTTTTTTTACAAGAGAAAGAAAAAAAATTAGATCATAATACCTTACAAGGCAGTGGTAAAGACCAAATAGGTATGGTATATAAAGTATCTGCTCCATACAGGTTCATTCAAAATGATACTAAATGAGAGTTTTTGGTTTGCTTTGTGTTCTATTTCTTTGTTTTTTTGTTTTGTTTTGTTTTGTTTTGTTTTTTCGAGGCAGGGTTTCTTTGTTTCCTGGGCTGGCCTGGAACTAGCACTGTATACCAGGCTGGCCTCAAACTCATAGAGATCCACCTGTCTCTGCCTCCCAAGTGCTGGGATTAAAGGTGTGCACCACAACTGCCTGGCTTGAATAAGAATTTAAACATCATATATTTACTAGTAAATATTATTTTCCCACCTTAAACTTGTATAGTTCTGTTGAATATAACATTTGATGCAGTATGAATAGTCTTTCAAGATTTCATTTGTGTGTGTGGGGGGGGGGTTGTTTCAAATTTAATAAAAACCAGGCTGAGATCCCTGTGATATCTCAGCCTGGTTTTTATTAAATTTCAAACATAGTCTCACACCTTTTAAAGATTTATTTGTGTGTGTGTCCCCTTCGGGGGCCATGAGAGAGCATCAGAGCCTCTGACGCTGCATTGCCTACAGACAGAAAAACAAACAAACAAAAGAGACACCTCGCACGATGAAGCTGCTCTTACAAGTAGAGATTTTTCTTTCTTTCCTCTTCCTCCTTCTCTTTCTCCTTTTCTTACTGCTGTGGCCAAAACCTGACCCTGGTTAATGTTTGTGGCTACAGGGCTGGAGAGATGGCTCAGGGATTAGAGCACTTGCTGCTCTGTTGGAGGACTGGAGTTCGATTCTCAGTACTTACATTGGGTAGCTCACAACCCCCTGTAACTGGCACCTGAAGGCAGGCACACAAAGAGGGAGAGAGAGGGAGGGATGGATGGATGGAGGGAGGGAGGGAGGGAGTGAGGGAGGGAGGGAGAGGGAGGGAGAGGGAGGGGGAGGGAGGGAGGGAGAGAGGGAGGGAGGTTTTAAAATACATTTCGATTTTAATAAGTTAAAGGCTGATCTCTGTGATTGTTTCTGTCCTTCTTGGTTGGCTTATGTTTCCATTTCATACGGACAGTGTCTGCTCCATTGACTGGTTTCATCCATAAACAGACCCTGAAGGAGGGGGAAATGTCATTTATTTGGGGGGAAATGCTAAGAATCATTAATGAGCTTGGGAAGTGACCTAGGAAAGGAAAAAAACCATTAGAGATGTGTTGAGGGGAAGATTTCACTATGCAAACCTGAGCCTCTGTGCCCTGGGAAATCTCTGGAAGATGACACAGAACACTCGTTATCTGGCATGTCTTGTCATGGAAATTCAACAAACAAGGTGCACTTCGGCTAAGAGGGGTCTTGTGTAACTATCATCTCTGGGTGACTCTGTCCCTCTTGCCCCATAAGGAAGCCTGATGGAAAAAGTGGCATCCTATCACCCTTGACATGGTGATATACACATGGCTAGACATGCTGTATACACAGTCAAGGAAGAGAATACATAACTGTGAGCCACAGGGCCTGGGAGTCCTTGGGGTCTTTGTGGCAGATCCACAGTGCACATTCATAGATACAAATTTGCCTCCGGTGCTTTGTATCATCTATTGTTATGTATATTATTGCCACCACAATCGATGTAAACCAGAATTAAGACGCATAGTGGACATTGTTGTAGGGTTAAGAAAACAGCTTAGACATGACAGTTTCATTGTGACAACAAGGCTGTCAGATTGTATTACCTGCCTGCAGTTATCACACATTTACTGCAGTGAAATGCTATCACAGGCAGGCTGAGCTGATGCTTTTAATTTGGGTCTGAGGCTGGAGCTTTGTGGATGCTTTTGGCTGCTGGCTAGGCTTGGGGGTCTGGGTGTCATATTCCCCTACATTTCTACCACCAAGAAGAAGGCTGTGTCCTCTCTTTATATTAAACCTGCCAAACTAGCGTGTCCTGGGGAGAAAAGAATACCATTAGACCTTGGGTCTTTTTGTTTTCCATCAGATGAGACTCTAAGTGAGCTATGAAAATATAGAGGTAGGCACCTTCAAATTCTGGGAACTCTTGTGTGGGCTGAAACTTGGCTTTCCTAAAGAGCTGATGAGTTAAAGCGTTCATAAAGGTGCATAGGAAGTATCCTCCATGACATCACCCGAGGGTCCGCTGCAAAATACCTTCTGTGTAAATAGTTATTGCTGTAACCCAGCTCCGTGCCCAACCCTGATTGAAGGATCTCTGGAAATTTTCCTGTGGTTTTAAATGCCTCGTTTATGAAGTCAGACCCTGAGGATTTTGTGGTTGGAACTAACATTGTAAGGCGAATGCCACCCAGAAGTCTTTACGGGTGAAGTCTTACTATCCATTGTTGCAGATGTGCTTGGTAACACCATTGACAGAAAAGATCTAGCTGAGACTCAGAGGAGACTTGACTCCAAAGCCACAGGGATCATTCATTCCCCCAATCTTTGCATAAATTACATTAATGTTGGGAACACCTTGGCATCACTTGCCAGTGGTCTAATCAACTATGTTGCAGCTGTTTTGTTAGTGTGATTAGCCAAGCATCTTGCTACTGAGCTGACAAAATCAAACATAACTGTGATGTTTAATTGAGCCCAACTGGATTAAGAAATGCCTCTGTACTAGTGAAGTTCCCTTTTGGGTGTGTCTGAGAGGGTGTTTGTAGACATTATTAATGGAGTAAGAAAAACAGCCCTGGATGTTGGTGGCACCATTCCATCGGCCGAGGTCCTGAAGAAATAAAAATAGGGAAGGAGAAAGCCAGATGAGTGTGTCAGCTTCCCCCTCTCTCTGCTTTCTGATCTACCCAGATGTGAGCAGGCAGCTGCATAATCCTGCAGGCACAGCCACAGAATCCCATTTCTTCCCCAACACCAAACGCCAAAGGGAGCCCCACCTCCTTGTACTGCTTTCTGTCGGGTGTTTGATCAAAGTGAGTGGTACAGTTTCTAGTGACCACATCGATCTGGTCTGTCCCAGATAATGAAGAGCCCTGCAGATTTAGACATAGTGAAGTCCAGCATTGCAGTTGCTGGTTCCCAATGTCTTCCTTTTAACTTTCTTCCCCGAGTGATCATCTTGATTTGGTTTATTTTGTAGTTTTTATTGATTTTCCCTGTTACCTTTGGTTAGCAGAAAACCTAATGGGCTCCCTCCTGTTTTTCCGTGTGTCACTGTACCAACGTCTTACTCCTGCCTCACTTCAGTGCCGGCTCTGTGTTCTGCTTTTTGCCAGGCGTTTCATGGATGATGACAGAGGTCCTTACTCGGTTATGAAGCCTTGTTCAGACAAACTGATGGCATGGCTAGATACCTCTGCTGCTTTGCATCTCTCTGCCTTGTAGGTCCATGCTGGTGACCCCTCTATCAACACCAACAGGCAGTGATGAGGTAGAGTGAGTGAAGCAGTAGCAGCTTCCCAGTGCTTCTGACAGGCACTGAAACAAAGCAGCCCTGGGGCTATAACTTAATGACGGATTCCCACTACCAAAAACCAATTGTGTGTGTGTGTGTGTGTGTGTGTGTGTGTGTGTGTGTGTGTGTGTGTGTGTGTGATATGAATGAAGATGCCCTCAAGGGCCAAATGGGGGGATCCGAGTTTGGATCCCCTACAAAAGCACTATCACTCTTAACCAGTGAGTCATCTCTCCAAGCCCTTGATTTGGTTTTGATTTGTTTGCCATCCACAGAATTTGGAATGTTTTCCTGACATGTGGCCAACTTGTTATCAAGAGCTTCTAAGGTCACCCACTGATGTCCAGTCAAGGAAAATTGTCTTGCTCAAAAGTATTTGTTGGTCTGCATGTTACACATGGGCTGTTTCACAATTTCTTTTCATGGTGATCTGCTTCCATCTGATACACACATGGGCAATATACTCAGGATTTTATAAAGAAATGCCATTGAAGAGTGACAGGTTTTTCAGTACGTTTATGGACAAGAGGAAGGATTACAGCGATATATGTAAAAGGCTATTCCTTGACTTCTGCTGGCCCTAGGTTGAATTCTGTCTCTGTTACCGACCACATAATATCTGCTAATTTAAACTCTCCGAGACTATTTCCCTATCACTGAATTGCTGTAGTTATTGCAGGAATAAATCAAACCATCCTTGCAAAATGCTGACCATGAAACAAATGCCTGAATTTGCTATTCTTGTTACTATTTCAAGTAAGCTAGAGATACAAAGTAGCGAAACAATCATCCTTTAAGATTAGTGAGGAGGGCGGCAAGATAGAAATGTCCTGTGTGTTGAAATGTTTAGTAGTCTTATCAAAAACAGTAAAAGGAGAATCTGGGAAGGCGGCTTAGTCAACAAAGTATTTATGATGCAAGCACAAGGACCCGAGTTAGACCCTCGGCACCACATTAAACAAGCAAACAAGAAACCTGTCACATGAGTGGCACATACCTATAATCCCAGCTCCAAGGAGCCAAAGACTAGAGGATCCCAGTGCTTGCTGTGAAGCTCATGCAGCCAGGCTCAGGAATTCTAGTTCAGCAATAGACTTTGTCTCAAAAGTGGAGAGCAACGGACAGTGATGCTCGGTTTTGACCTCTGACCTCCATGCATGTATACCATGTGCACACGCACCCATATAAACACATACAAAAAGTAAAGCAGCACGGCTGAAATTAAATAATATATAATCCCCATTCCAATATTTAGTAATGTTTTAACATTTCGAGGTACACTGTATTTTATATGCCCTTCTTTTAAAAAAAAAAAAAAGATTTGGTGCTGCCATGATGGGTTGAAGGTGCTCTTGGGAGCAATTTCCATAGATGCCATAAGAGTGCATCAGATCCCGCTGGAGTCACAGTTGATTTGAGCAACTTGACATGGGTGCTAGGATTTGAACTCAGGTCCTCTGCAAAAGCAGCCAGTGATCCTAATTGCTGAGCCAAAATTTCCTTCTTGAATTTTTAAAACCAGAGTGTATCATATCCAAGCACACCTTTCTTTGGACCTTCCACATGTAAAATGTGCAGTAGCCACATTTATCCTGCAGCCACTGCCTTAAGAGCTAACGGTTTCATACGGATTCATAAAGAATGTGCTTCTGCTTATGAGTGGTAAATGTGGTTGTAGGATATTGACCGACACCTCTCAAATTTTAGCATGCATGAGAGTTACCTAGTTCTACAGCTGTTCTTCGTCATCAGCTTGACAGGACTAAGGATTTCCTAAAAGAAATGCTTCTGGGCTCCCCTTTTTAAGCTGTTGCAAGAGAGGATTAATTGAAAAGGAGAACACCCATCCTCCCATTGAATGGCGCCTTCCAACAGCTGGCTCTGCTGTAAAGAGGTCCAAGGTAACAAGCAGTGTATCTGCCTGCTTCTGCTTCTCCCTAAGCCTCTGTGGTCCACAAGAGTTGCTACTGCCATCTCCCGCGGGCATTACACCTCAGCCTCTTAGACGTCCTCCTGAGGAGTGCGCGCTGTCTGGGAGTCCTCCAGCCTTTGGTGCTGAATTGGACCTGCCAAGGCATCCCGCTTCATGTGCTGAGTTGCTACCAGGCTCACACCTTTCCAGTATGCACACAGGTTCTGTTGGCCCACTCAGCAAGAAGCTTGTAAATTAATCTAATAAATGCCCTTGTGTAATATACGCTTATTCTATAGTTCTGTTCAGTCCTAGAGAGCCCTTAACAAAACAAATGAGAAAAATGGGAGCTCCACAGTTGTTCTAGTGAGCATTGAGCCATGCTCATAAAGAGCAGGTTAGCATGTGGAAGTTCCCTGGTCCCTGATCCGTGGGGCCCAGATCAGGATCACAGGTGTTTCAAACAAGCTCCCGCTGATGCTCTTGTGTAGTAGGAGGTTTCTGGCCCAGACTTTCGGGCCTAACCTCAAGGTCTAGGCCCACAGACCCACAGTCCCGTAGTCCCACAGTCCCACAGAGACACACCGATGCTTTCAATAGTTTTAGGCTGATTGGCCTAAGGCCCAAGCATATCACTTGCTAGCTCTCTACCCTTCATCTAACCCATGACTCATCCTTTTCAGCCATGGGGCTCGGTACCTTTCTTTAGAGCAGCATAGTTGTCCTCTGCTTCTTCCCGCTTCTCTCTGGCATTCTGCTCTGTGCTTCCTGTTCTCAGAGTTTTCTTAGTCTGGTAGCCCCACCCACACTTCCTGACTGCCTTTGGACAATCAGTGCTTTTTATTAAACCAGTGGGTGGGACAATTATTTACAATGAAACAACACAATCTCCCACACTCTTGGGCCGTGCGCCAGTTTCTGGATTGCTGGTGACAAATCTGCTTCTTTACTTCACTACTAAATGGGCTGTTTTTGAACAGAAAAAACTAGATGCATCTATCTGGTCCAAAGAGATGAAGGATTTTTCTGTAACATTGAACAGTCCTTGCTTGTGCTGACCCTACACATTGAACTGTAGCCACTCTTGTGACCTATCTGCCACATTTCCGGTGGGGCAATTAGATACTAAGTTTCACCACATTATACCTACAGGTTTAGCATGAGTTTCCCATGCCTTCTTGGCTCTCTGTCTAAACAGCGTGGACTCTGGTCCTGTCTGGACTGTCTGTCATAGTTAGCTCTGACTATCATGTTTGGGAAGAAAGGATACCAACTGAAAGACTGCCTCCATCTGATTGGCCTAGGATGCTATACTGAGTACTTAAGATAATTTGATGCAATGACGTTGGTGAATTTACATGATGACTTGTCCTAATAACTCTCTAGTCAACTAAAATCTTCCTTCACAGTTTCATGTTAATTTCCTCAATTTATGTATCACCCGTATTTAGGCAACAGATATTTGTGTAAACAGGTATCTTCAGGTTAGTATTCACAGACCAGATAATCTTTATGGTGGCTTTTCTTGGTTGTCAGCTTGACTATATCTAGAAGGAACTATAATCCAGAAATGAGGGGATACACTTGTGATCCAGATCTTGAGACTGGAAGACACACACCTTTAATCCAGATCTTGAGGTAAAAGATTTACCTTTAATCTGGGCCTACTTCTTCAGGATCCCAGAATATACAGAAGATCAGCTAGACAGTCAGCCTCATGGGACTGAGCAGCTACTAGATTCTTGGATTTTCCATTCACAGCTAACCATTGTTGGACTGCAGCCTGTAAGTTATTCCAGTAAACTCCCTGTATATACTTCTATATACAGAGAGAGATTCATTCTCTAAGTTCTGTGTGTTATTCCTCTGACCCACTCCCTGGAGTTCTGGCCAATAAACAGTAACCCAGCCCACCCAGACAAGCTCCACTTAAGAAGAAGACCCTCCCCTTGGGTCTCTCTTATCCCTTCCCTTTCTCCTGCCAGAGGTTGGGAGCGTCTCACACACACACACACACACACAGAGAGAGAGAGAGAGACACCGCCTCTCCTCTTTTCCCCTACTCCTTATTCTAATAAAATCTCCATGTGAGGCAGCCTGTGTGTCTCTTTCCAAGGCTCCCCCACCCACACCACACTGACCTAGCTGCCCTCCTGCACAGGGCCCCACACGCCAGGTCCAGGTCTTCTCTCCCACACCCATGGTAATCATAACACTGTGACGATAAAGAACCCTGACTGATACAATCTTCAAGACTCTTGCTTCACCATTGCACAGAGCTGGTGGCTGACTCTGATGGAGACCGTGAATTAATCCTACATTCACGGAGCGAGTGTCTGCGTCTTCTTTCCTTGAACATGGCTTCAGCAGGTTTCCTTCCTGGCTCACTTTGAAGCTCCTTAGTGAGGTGTTGAAAATTTGTTTTTATTTCATTTGGCAGAATTGTTATGTAAAAAGAAGTTTCTTTTAAAAAACCAGTTCTGCCTTTGCTTTCTTCTAGAAGGTAGATCTGAATTACTTGAGGTAGGTTCTACTTTATAAATTTCAAATTAATGTCCAGTAGTCCTGTAATCCCAGCTCTCAGGAGGTTAGGACAGAAGGATTCCAAGTTCAGGTCTTGCTTAGATTACAGCATCAGTTAAAGGATGGGCTGGGCAACTTGTTAAGACCCTGTGTCAAAATAGAAAAGAATTATTATTATAGTAGTAGTAACAATAACAGTAGTAGTAGAATATAGTTTAGTTCTTACAGATCAGTTATCAACTAATTTTAATTATTCATCTGATTATAAAATCACAAGGCTGAAACTAGATTAATGGAGAGCAGAGGCCATGAGCTATTTCTCAGGAGTGGATTCTGGTGTTGTTTTAACACAAGATCTTACCACATAGTTCTGGCTGCCTGGAACTCTCAGAAATCCTCCTGCCTCTGCCTCCCATGCACAGCTATGTTTTGTTTGGGGGTTCTGTTGTTGTTTGAGATGGGATTTCTCTGTGTAACTATCCTGGCTGTCCTTGAACTCCCTTTGTAGACCAGGCTGGCCTCAATTGCACAACCTGCTTCGTTCGGTCTGCCTCCCCAGTACTGGAATGAATGACATGTGCCACCAGGCCTGGCTGCTTCTTAGTTTTCAAAAGGAATTCTTTCGCTTTCAGTGCATGGAAGGACCTGTTGCCCCCTGGGATGCGTACTCTGTTTTGCTCCTGGTTTTCAATGGTCCAGCTAATTTCCCTTTTTACTATTTTGTGACTTCATAATTTCAGTTTTCTCTTTATGGTATATTGCTTTCTTGCCATTCAAATACCTAAATAAAATTATTGTTTAGCACACAAACCTTGGATCTGTAATATTAAAAACTTATAAGTATCTAATGAGCCCTGAAACTTGAGGAGCAGTTAAATTTTATAATAAACTTTCTTAGTGGCCGATAAACAACTTCTGTGATAGTAGCAGAAGATTGTTTTGTGATAACAGTGAATGGTCATCACATGCATGGCGACTCACTATGTCTGAAAATATTCAGCTTCGCATGAAATGCAACATTGTTTTGGTAAAAGAAGAAAATGGTGACAGTTGGAATGCAAAACACGGCTCACGGTTGAGCTAAATATCGCCAATGCAGATTTTTCTTTTCGATTTTTGGGTGTTTTCTAATGAGGACATGTTACTCTTATATTCACAGTCTTGCTTGAATTTGCTACTTTTTCATTGAGTCAAAGCAAAGTAACAGGCTTACTATCCCGCCTTGCTGAGAAGACCATTACAAGTATCCAAATCAAAGATGTTTCCGAGGTAAGCAGATGAGTACAGTGTGTTCTGCTCTCTTAGAATGTGCAGACATCTAAGCAGCAGCCACACTCAGTGATGGAGGCACACACTTAGATCTGAAACCACCACGCCAGTAGAGAATAACCAAGACTGTTGGCATTAAAAAGAAAGTTTAGTCAAATGTGATGGCACACACCTTGAATCCCAGCATTTGGGAGGCAAATGGATCTCTGTGAGTTCCAGGCCAGCCTGGGCTACATAGTGAAGCCTGTCTCAAAAAATAAGAAGAAAATAAATAAATAAAAATAATATTTAGTCAGGTTTATTTTCCTGATGAGTCCCTCTGATGGCTTTGCTATGTGCTTTTTGCTTTTGTTAATTCATTGTTACCTTCCTCTTCAAGATTTTAGCAGTGTATATTTTGCTATTTTTATATGTAAAATCTCCTCAATTCCATTAGCTTCACTTTAATGCATAATTCACTGTAAGAGTCCCTTTTTTCCTGGAAGCTGTGCATAATTGCCCTCTATGTGATATTCTGATTGTATGCGTATATAATTTTTATGATTTTTCACATCTATTCATTTATCCCAGACACATATTTTCACTAATTTATAGGTGGAGAACAAATTTCCTAGATACTTATCTTCGGCTCCTTTTTCACAAAATATTTTCTTTCTTTTTTGACAGAAGAGGGCCTTTGAGACAAGGTCTCATGATGCAGCCCAAGATGGCCTGAGATTTACCATGTAGCCAAGGATGCTTTCCTGTTCCTCCTGCCTTCCTCCTCCAGGTGCCGGGTTTACACATGAGCCTTGGTGCCTTGCTTCATACGGTGCACTTTCTTTTTCAGATGTGCAGCATAGGATGGGAGGTTTAAGAGCAGAAGACAAAACAGTTGGGGCTCAGTAGGTGCTGCTGAGACCCAGAGCAATGTCCCGGAGGGAAGACAGTGCTTTGACTCATCTCCCAGATCTTAAAGATAGACTTGTCCTTGGTACAGAACTGTCTCCATTAGAAAACCAGAGCAGGAGAATGCACGTCAGCAGTCTGAGTGAGAGGGAAGTCCTGGCCATCTTTCCAAGGCACTTGTCTTCTGCTTCATGTGTTGTGCCCTGTAAAGCCAGGAAATGTTGCATTCATTTGCAATCCTGCACCTGAGGGACAGGCAAGGACTATGATAAGACAGTGACCAAAGAGAAGAGTTTGCCTGGGCGAATGTAAGGTTTCTGAAAAGAATTTGAGAAGATTTTCCTCATCTGCTGATTTCTCCTAAATCTGGCTTTTGCTTCACACTGCCCCCCACAGAAACCTTCCCTCCCACCAGCTTTTGTGAACTGTCATGTTTTCTTCTTACTAAACTTGAATCTAGATTCAAAGAAGCCTTTGATTTCAAAAACTGAGAAGTTTCAGTTTGGTTTCGTTTTTAGATTTGGTGGGTTATAGGAATTCAAAACAAAATGAAAGCCCTAGAAATCGCCAGCCTCCATGTATAGGACAGATAGGTTGTAACATCCCCTATTTACTCTAAATGAAATTTACATAGTTAACCTTACCTGCACAGGGGTTAAATCAGTGTGGCCCAACTTTGTTATATATAGCTAAGAGGGAAGAACTCGTCATTTTCCTATGTAAAGACTTGGAATAGTCACACTTAAAGATACAATGAAGTTGGTCAGTATTTGCAACTCTAGGTAGCCTTTGCCATGAACATAAGCACAAATCAGGTACTTAGGGCTGGTGCCTCAACAGCCAAAATGGTACACCAGTCTGTAATGTGATACAGTCCAAGATAGAAAAAAAAGAAGTTTAGCCCGAAGCAACCTAGCGCTTTCCTGGACTTTATGTAGCTGCACACTTGAAAGGCTAAGCAGAGTGGAGTCATGGTCACTTATGGGCACCCAGGTGATTTCTCAGCGGAGGAGATGTCTTGACATCCCTAAGTGATGTTCTCAGGTGCCACTAACAGTGTCAGCATGGAATGGAATAGGACAGTTCATGGTAGAACAGACCCAAATACGCCTGTCTGGTCAGAGCGACCACAGACAAAAGGAGATGTGTGGAAACACCAGCCAACATGTGGTCTCCAACTCAAATCCCAAAACATACACGGGAAACCCATCCCACAGAAGCAAAGCAGCAGAATCAAAAATAAGAAACTAAAGTCACATGTTAGAAAGAAACACGATGAAAGAGGAAAACTCTATCTACAGACACACAAACAAAACGTTTTTACTTATTAAAGGCTGCTGTTTCTTAATGCAACTTATTCTTTCCATTCTTTTGAGATAAGGGCTGTACCCCAGGCTAGCCTCTCTCTCATTTGCTATGCAATCAAAGCTAACCCTGAACTTCTAACTCATCCAGCTCCACATCCAATCACACTCAGTTTTACTTGGTTTTGAGGAAGGGGTCCAGGGATGCACACTAGAGAAGAACTCCACGGACTCGAACCACATCCCCAGCCCACAGGGTATTTCTGTTTATTGCCAAACACACAGAATGAGTGGTATGTCATCTGAGTTGGAATTCATTGTTTTGGTTTTTCTTCAGTAAGTTTCACACACCAATAATCTCATCAAAAGGGGAGAGAACTTAAATGATTTTGGGGGGGGGGGGGTCTTGACAAATGAAATGCATGGAAATACAACTTGGGGAGTTCAGAATCAGAGACTCTTAGTGGCCATTTACCTCTATCACATCCAGGAACATCTCCACACCATTCATGGCCACCTGCCCAATCTACTCCAATGAAGCCATCACTCTGGGGCAGAGTTCTTCCCTTTCTCAATGGTTCTGACAGTAAAGAAGTTTCCGAGGGCTGGTAACTCAGTCGGGAAACTATTTGCCTTGCAAACATGATTTGATCCTTAAAACACATTTCAAAGTCAGATACCATGGCGTACGCTTGTATTCCAGCACCAGAGAGGCAGGCACTGGTCCTCAGCTTGCTGGCTTATCAGCCTATGCTAAACCAGGGCGCCCCAGGCCTCAATCAGAAAGAACTTATCTCAAAAAATCAAGGTGGCTGGCTCTTGAGAAATGACAGCTAATCTTGTCTCTATGCACACATGTTGCAATAAGGTTTTTTGGCCCTGGCTGGCCAGAGGTCCAGACCCACAGACCTGCAGACCCAGACTACTTAGCTTCCCGCCATTGCTTAAGCCCCCCAAAATGATTCGGGCACTTTTATTAAGTTCATGCTGTTTGACCTATGGCTCAGGGACATTGCTAACTAGCTCCTTCATATTAACTCAACCCATTTTCATTAATCTGGCTGCCCATGGCTCACCTGTGTTCCTTACATGCTTCTTCTTGGGCAGCTGAATCGATCTGTCTCTGACTCCACCCTTCTTTTCCTAACTATTCTGATTCCCCACCTACTTTTTCTACAGTGCTCACCAAGGGCCAAAACAGCTCCTGTATTTAAAAATTGATATTCACAGCATACAGAAAGACACATCACACACACACACACACACACACACACACACACACACACACACCATACTTCAAAAACCTGACAGGCAGCCTAGTGAGAAGGATCCACAGATTGAAACCCATTCTGCCTGCTGGCTCTGCTGCGCTCAGATGTGTGAATTTAGATAAGCCACTTCACTTCTCGGGCCTCTATTTCCTTCCATATAAATGATTATCATGGTTCAAATTGAGCTCTGGACTTTTGAGACATCTCAACAGAGATGAAGTCCTGGAGACATCAGGACCCAGATTCTGTACATTTCTGATTGAATCATTACCTCTTCTCAACAGTATAAGCCTCCAATTTGCCAGTGCACTTTGGAATACTGGATTCTCAAAATGAACCTGCACTTCATGTGTTCTGACCTGTACGTTACAAACGTATTTATGAAACAACTTAGGATCAGCACTGGTTCTGTTTATTCTAATGTGTCCAAAAAGCTTATCTGCATGGAGAATCCCAGATGACAGCACGATAATTATCTTATTTCTCTTTTTATTATTGTCATTTATGTGCGTTGGTGTTTTTCCTGCATGGGACTGTCAGATCCCCTGGGACTGGCATTACAGATGATCGTGAGCCACCAGGAAGTACTGGCAATCCAATGCCAGCCCTCTGCAGGAGCAAGCTCCAGGCCCTTCTTTGCTTTTCTTGTATCTGAATTTAATTTACAATAAGAATTCTTGTGCTATTGGGTGGCAAAGAATTCATCCCAATGAAGTCAAATTAAGCTTCCTTCAGAGATTCCCGAACCACAACCCACAGAGCTGAGAGCTGAAGTCCTGAAGATGGAGTAGGGTAGCACATTGTTTTCCAGGAATGCTCAGGTCTGTTGCTCACTCAGGCATCCCTTTGCCTTCCAGTCTTTGCTCACAGTTACTAACGGGCCAAGACTGCACCCTCCCATTTCACCAGCTCATTCTCATCAAGGCCCCTGTTTATTTAGACCAAGAACATGCATGCTCTGAGCCATTGAAAGCTGGGCTGCATTTTGAGGCCTGTGAAGTCGCCATGAACACAAAGGTCTTTTGAGGGCCACACCATTGACAAGTTAGACCTCCCCAGCAGGCCCAGGGAACATTATCTTTTCATTCCCAGCCCTTGGGCTCCATAAAGGAGCATTGCATAGGTCTTCTGCTCTCCCATCGCCACGCTTATCCAAAATCCTCACTCTCTTGACCAGTGAGTGCCCTCTAAGCCAGGAAGCCACAGGTATCACCACACCCCCTCTGAATCCCTCATTCCTTCAGAACAAGAAACTGCATTCATCTGTGGGTTCTTCTGTCATGAAGTCTTCACGACAGGCCTAGGCTCGGCTGAAAACTTGAACACATCTTAAACAATACTTCCCCCTCAGACACCCCTTCCTCAGGGTTACCACAGAGAAATGCACAACACTGTGAGCCAGATAGTAAATAAAACCAAAGAACCAGCAAGAGGGACTCAGCAGACTGAGGCATGTGCTACCAAGTCTGACGACCTTGGACCAGTTCCCAGGATGCATAGAAGTAGAAGGAGAGAACCCCATAAGTTGTCCTTCACTCGCCACTGTGGGTGTTTGTACACCACCACACACTAAGTAAATGGAATTTAAAATTAAAGGAGAAATTTGTGGTAATAAGAAATAGATGAAAAGATATCAGAACTATAAATTAAATTGAGCTGATTCCATGGTCAAATAGAAAGTATTTTCTTAATGACTACTGCTGTGCTCTGAAGTTTGAGATGTGAGTTGCATATCAAGGAAGGAGGATGTGAGCCTTACCACTCAAGAAGCCCTCTCTTTTTCCCCTTCTCTTAGACAGAGGACTACATTATTGCAAATTGTCTGCCTTCCTATTTTGAATACACTGCCTTTCAGTCTCATGCCCTTTCAACTCACCCTTTACACTGTCTGAAACAGTTCTAATAATTGTCTTTTGCTAAAACTTACACCATTAAATATAAAGATATATGTATCTCTCTCTCTCTCTCTCTCTCTCTCTCTCTCTCTCTCTCTCTCTCTCTCTCTCTGTGTATGTGTGTGTGTGTGTGTGTGTGTTTGTGTCCTCAGGAGGCTGGAGTCTTGTTTTGAGAAGGGGAGAGGAAGGAAGGAAGGAAGGAAGGAAGGAAGGAAGGAAGGAAGGGAGGGAGGGAGGGAGGGAGGGAGGGAGGGAGGGAGGGAGGGAGGGAGGGAGGGAGGGAGGGAGGGAGGAGAGGAAGGCAGGCAGGCTCAGTGGTCTTAAACTACTGTGACCAAAACCAGTTAATCTGGCAGCTACTTGACTTCAAGTCTGACTTCCTGTCTTTAGTTATGGTATTAATGTGATGGTCTTGTCCTGTTAGCAAAGTTTTTGTCTCACATAATGGAATGTTCTAGAGTGAGACTACGGCTCCCATCCCTCCGTTATTCACATCACTCCAGCAAGTAGCAACACCATGCTCTGATTTGTTCCTGACATAGAGAAGGAGAAGAGACTTACTTGGCCAGCCAAATCTGTAGTCAGCTGGGCCTTTACTGCTACTGCCGATATGCAAGCTGTACCAGCCTCATTCACAGCACAGCACATGATACTCAAAGACTTGAAGACAAAGTTCTAAGTGACAGCTTTCTGCCCATACACGTTCCTGAGACACTACAGCAGGAATCCTGGTGTTGTGAGTGCTTTGCCCACACACCATAGCATACCCATCTGCGGCAAACACACACACAACCACACACACACTCACCATAGCATACCCATCTGCAGCAAGCACACCGAAACCGGTGATAATTTCTCCAAATGTAACGGGCAAATTTTAAAAGTTTAAAGGTTTTAAACTACAATAGTTAATCACATCTCTAGGTGTCATTAGCTCAATGGTAGTTCACAAGCCAACCTCAGAAGCACCAGGATGCTTATGGCGGAAATGATCACCTCGAGTGGTTTCAGTATCTAGTTAGAAGAACGGTGCTTGGACTTAATGTTTTGCCTTCTCACTTTTCTTTAGAAACCCAAAGCTCTTCCCAGCCTTTTTAGCCCATGAGCTCTTCATATAAACTTGAAATTTCCCCTAACAATATTCCCTCAGTAGCAACTACCATGCTGAGCAGTGAGCTTTGCATAGACAGAAAATAAATTCAATGCCCTGTGTATTAAGTGAGAGAAAGACATATGGAGCCTTTTATCTTTGAGAATATTTTAAGAGAAAAAATGTTTTACTTCCAAAACATAAAAATACTTCAGGTTCTTTTTATTTTGGTTTGTTTTATTTTGCTTCATATCAACCTCTGTCTGTATTCCATCTTGGTTTTCCCAATTACTAAATTTTGGCTACTAAATCAACTGGATACATTTTCTTACGTTTTGCTTTGTTTTGGTTTTGAGTGGGGGGGCTTGGGTATCCCAAGTTGTCCTTGAACTCCCTGAGTAACCAAAGGTGACCTGATCCCCCTCTGCTTCCACTTCCCCCGGTGTGGGATTACAGGTGTGCACCGTGACACCCGGTTCTTTTCCTGAAACGGTAACATTCAATTCAAGGCTCTAAGTGGACCTATAACTGTTTAAATATTTAAAATGTTATTCATAGATGTTTTTAATCCCAGCACTTAGAAGGAAAAGGCAAGGGGATCACTGTGAACTTGAGGTCAGTCTTCTCTATACAGTGAGTTCTAGGTCAGCCAGGATTACCTTGAAACAGTGACAGAAATATCCCGTCTACATAAAAGAAAAGATATATCATGTTCTTAAACTAAAATGCATCACAATTAACATGTTCTGGGTGTGAATTACAACCTCAATGCTACTGCAATGGAAATGCCTCCAATGAATAACTATCAACAAACTGAACTCAACTAGAGAACTAAAGCTACTTGATTGTAGAGACTGTTACGAAGCCACCGTGAACACAGAATGGATTAAAGGCCTGGATATAGAACCGTAAACCAAAGGACTGCTAGAAGAAAACAGGAGGAAAGCTTGTTGACAGCAGGCTGGATAATGGTTTCTTGAATATCATATAAAAATGCAGACAACAAAAACACCAATAGACACATAAACTCTCACTGAACTGAAAAGCTCCTCCACAGCAAAGGAGCTAACCAGCGGAGGGAAGAGACAGAATAAGAAATGGAGGAAACTTGCAAACCCACATCCAACACGTATAAAGAGCACGGACAAGTCAGAAATAAGAAAATGATCGAATTAAGATGGATGAAATATTTGCATAGTTGTTTCTCAATAAAGAAGGATCATGGAGGAGGAGGAGGAAGAGGAGCAGAAGGGGGAGAACAGAATGAGCAAGTCACCATACAAATGGCCGTCAGGAAGTGCCAATTAAAACCACAGCATCCTATCATCTTGTTCTTGCCAGAAGGGCTATTACTAAAAGGACCAGATATAACTCCAAGAGCGGGTGTGGAGAACAGATAACTGTTGTAAATTAGCACTCTCGTGTGGAAACAACATGAGAGTTTCTTTAAAACAAATAAATTAAAACTAATCTAAATTAATTAATTAATTAATCACCAATCTAAAGCTGCTGCTACTAGGTGTACAACCAAAGAAGATTAAGTCAATCGGTCAAAGAGATATCAGCAACACAATTCACAGCAGGCCAGACTGGAATCAAACTATGTCATACTTACACAGAATATCCAGCCTCAAAAAAAATAATGAGAATCCATTTGCACCAATATGGAAAAGCTAGAGATCATTATGTTAAGTGAAAGAAGCCAGGGCCAGAAAGGCAAACAGCTAGGATCCCGCTTACTTAGGCATGGTATCACCAATAGCTACTGATCTCCTAGAGGCAGAGTGGAATGGTGGTTACCAAAGACTCTGGCAGTGTCTGAGAGTTGACAGATGATATAAAACTTTAGTTATGTAGAATAAATTTAAAATATCTGTTGTATAACATAACCACCACCATTGAACATCATCACTACACACTTTATCCTTGAACATTGCTAAGAAAGTAAGGACTAGAGAGATGGCTGAGCAGCTAGCAATTCTGCTCTTGCAGAGGACCCCATGATGGCTGCCAGTGCCCAAATCAGGCCTGCACTCACATACACATATCTTCACACATAACACTGACATATACTGAATTAAAAGTAATGCAAATCTTTGTTAAAAAGAAATATCCAGGCTTAGTAGTACACGCCTTTAATCCCAGAACTCGGAGGCAGAAGCAGGTGGATCTCTATGAGTTAGAAACTAGTCTGGTCTATATAGGGAGTTCCAGGACAGCCAGGACAACACAGTGAGAGCCTGCCTCAAAAACGAAGGAAGGAAGGAAGGAAGGGAGGGAGGGAGGGAGGGAGGAAGGAAGGAAGGAAGGAAGGAAGGAAGGAAGGAAGGAAGGAAGGAAGGAAGGAAGGAGGGAAGGAGAGAGGGGGGGAGGGAAGGAGAGAGGGAGAGAGGGAGGGGGAAAGAATGGAAAGAAATAACTAAGAAAATATAGTTAAATTATTCTACCACAAGAAATGATAAATATATGCAATAATTCCTGGGTTAGCTCCATTTAGCCATTCTAAATAGTATTATATCCTTTATATCTTTCAACATATTTTATATACAAGACATAATTTTTTCAATATAAAATAAGTAACTTAATAATAATAATAATAATAATAATAATATTAATAATAAGTGCCTGGAGGGATGGCTCGGTGGATTAGAGTGCTTCCTTTTCTCCCAGAGGACCTGCGTTCAGTTCCCAGCACCCACATCAAGCAGCTCACGACCACCAGTCCCAATACAACACTGTTTCCTGGCCTCCAAAGGCGTCCTGGAGTACACTGCCACACACACGCACATACACACACACAAATAAATAAATAAATGTAAAAATAAATAAATGTGAATAAATTAAGCTCTAACCCCCATGGAAGTGAGTTTGCTGACGACAGGATTTTTGTCTTTTCCTGCTATGTCTACTACCCAGGACTCGCACAGGAAGTCAAAGCCCTTCAAAAGCTGGATACTGTTAATACCTCGAGCGTTTTTCTTTAAGAAGTTGAGAGGATGTTGGATTAAGTGAGGTTTGCCTCTGTGTGTGATCAGGGGAAAAAGAAGAGGTTCAAATCTTTGAGGAGCCACAGCTAGAGGCTAGAGAGTTGGCTCGGTGGCTGAGAGCACTGGCTGCACTTGCAAAAGACCTGGGTTCAATTCCCAGGACCCACGTGGCAGCTCACAACCATCTTTACCTCCAGTACTAGGGAAATCCAGTTTTTTCTTCTGGCTTCTGCAGGCACCAAGCACTAAAGCGGCACATAAACATACCTGTGGGCAAAACATGCGGACGTATATAATAAAATAAATCATAAACGATGTAAGTCCAGCTAATAGGGGGTGAGCTCACCACACACCAGGCATGGTGAAAGCCTAGGAACTTGGAATTTGAGAGGTAGAATTAAGAGGATCAGAGTTCAGGATCATCTTCAGCTTCAGAGTTAGTTGAAGACCAGGTTGGGCTACATGAGGCTTGTCTCAAAACAAAAAAACAAAACAGATGTGTGGAGATTCTGACTTGAAATATAGCACAGACTTAAACAGGGTCTTTATAAAAGTCCTAAATATTTATTGTAACCCATCTTCACCTCCAACACGTGGCTCAAAAACTGGGTAAATATGAAACAAGAACTCTAGGTCAGAAAACACAAGCTCGGCCCTCTTTAACTAATATCCAAACTATTAGACTAAACTGTAGGCCCCTGTCATTCATGTAGGTTGAAAATGGCTACGTATTCGTGATTTCTAATGGTAACACATTCTTCAGTCTGTCTTCTAGCCAAACAAATTCATGACAATTGAGAACCTCTGTGTGTTTCTGATTTCCTAGTCTGCCAATCCCAGCTATGAAGCAATTTCAAAGCAGACCTGGTACAATATATCTAAAAGTGTCCCTAACTGTGAGAGAAGGAGCAGAGCCTTCTCACAATCTCTTCCCCACCTGACCCCTGCCCTGGTCCCTGCTTGCCAAATCCTTTACTGTGATTTTCTGATGTGAGCCATTATCCATGAGAGTCCCAGAGCGGCAATGTGGACGCTGTCTCAGAGAGCTACGCCAGAATTCCCAGAAGTGAAAGCTGAATCTTTGACACAACCAAAGTCTCTCTTTTTGGAGTTAATCAACTGGCTAAATCCTCTCAAGTGAAAAAACAGCATATTTTGTCATCTGTGCCTTGCTGGGGCTGACCGCTCTTCACAATGGCAAAGCCTGCATACTAGGGATGAGTGATTTCTCAAACTTAATCTGCTTCTATCCTCGGCTGCCAAGTGGTCCACTGGGCCCTGGAACCCAGACACTACACTTCCCACACTTCTTGCCTTTTTTTTTCCATTGGTGTCCATTATTTATAGGCCCTTCAGTGCACCAGGGGTTCCTCCCCAACTGGGGCCAAGCTATCAGACACCCCCATTCTCATGAGTTGGATTTATACATGGGTGTGAAAAACTTCTGCCTATTGCATGAATTCTATTTAGTATATAATAAAGCCCAGAGTCAGATACTGGGGAAAAGCTGAAATATCAGAGAGACAGGGAACAAACCACGGCCACTTCTCACCCAGCCAGTTCTCAGGCCAAAAGGGGTAGGTCCTATCTCCAGCAGTTCTCAGACTGACCCGGCACACGGGCAAAGGGAAGAACTTCTGCCTTCTCCTCTTTTATATCCCCCCCCCACCGCCCTCCCGCCCCCAGCCCTCCCAGCTACCTCTTCCTGGATCAGCTTTACTAGAGCTAGGATTAAAGGTGTGCGCCACCACTGCCTAACTCTGCTGAGCCTTGAACTCACAGGGATCCTTGAGTTCTGGGATTAAAAGGGATGGTACTAAAAGGATGGGTTACCACTCCCTGACCTTCATGGCTTGGCTGTGGGTCCTCTGATATTCCAGAATACTTTTATTAAATATACATTACCACATCTGCCTTTGTCATCCAGTAACCAGGTTCTTTTTAAGAACAAAAATGGAGACACCAAGCCAGTAGCTTAGGAAATGAACAAGAACAGACAGCATTGTAAATAGTAAAGTTCTACACAGCCTGTGAAATAATCACTGAAGAGGCAGCCTGCAGAACGGAAGATAAATCATTCCCAGCTACGCATCCAAGGCAGGATTGATACCCAGAATATATAAAGAACTCAAGAGTTGAGTTATTGAGAGATGATTCAGTGGTTAAGGGCTCCACATGAACCTGCATTCACATTCACACACATGTGCACACATATACAATTTAATTTTTTAGAAGAACTCAGAAGTTTTGGGGGATGGGGTGGGGTTAATTATGTTTCTTTGGGGGCTGAGACATGGGTTGCCCGTGCTTCAGTGGCTGACTCCTACCCCGTGCACATATAGGCAACTCTAATCAGACACATTTAAAAAAAAAAAAAAAAAAGTTATGGAGAATCTGATGAGAGATGGAGGGGAAAATGAAAGATTCAGATGATCATCACACTTGTATGAGACTCTCAGTAAACTTTAAAATAATAATTATAATGGTTGGAAAGTTGACTCATAAATTAACATCAGTCTGGTGGTGGTGGCACACACTTTTAATCCCAGCACTCAGAGGCAGAGGCAGGCGAATCTCTGACTTCATGGCCATCCAGGTCTATAGAGTAAGTTCCAGGACAGCCAGGGCTACACAGAGAAACTCTGTGTCTCGAAAAACAGAAACAAACAAAAAGTTAAGAGCACTGGCTGCTTTTGCAGAAAACGGAAGTACAGGTTCCATTACCAACTCACAAACATCTTTCCAATCCCGGGGGGGGGGGGGGGGGGGGGGGGGGGACTGACACCCTCTTCTGGTTTCTTTGGGTACTGCACACAGAAACATATTTGCAGGCAAAACAGCATACACTCAAAATAGACTAAAAAAATCATTTTGAAAAGTTAAAGAATAATAGTAATAATAAACAATGAACAAATTAAAGGACTAAAACACAAATAACCCAACAAAAATTGAGTAAACTGACTGAGCAGGCACTACCAAACAAGAAAATAGAAGTGGTCTATATATATATATATATATATATATATATATATATATGTATGTATGTATATGTATGTATATATATATATATAATCTTCAATATCTTTAGCCATCAGAGGAATGAAATCGAAAATTTCACTGAAAATCCTTCACATGACAGTCAGAGTGACAATATTTAAAATAACAAACTAAAGGAACGAGTGCTGGGAAGGACAGTGGAGAGACCAGGTATGCTTTAGGAATGTAAATCAGTCCAGCTACTGTGGAAGCCATTATAGAAATCCCTCAAAGGATTAAAAATGAGCTACTATCAGATCCAGCCATATCCATGCTGGGCTGTCCCTGGAGGGTATCCTCAAGGATGCCCGTGCATCCATGTCTGTTGTGCTGCATTCACACAAGCCAAGCTATAGAACCTCCAAGAAAATGAAGCCATGGGGTTTCTCTGAATAAAACTAGCAATCACCATGATTAGTAGGATAAGTCAGTCTTAAGGCAGGCCACAAATATGGAGAGGAAAATAGGATGAAATTCCAAACGGATAATAAGTACACGGAAACGATCAATATCTTCAGTCATCAAGAGATGAGCAAACCAAAGCCTCACATGACTCCATCTTGGAGTGCCAAGGGATCAGTTGGTTAGTCAAAATACTTACACGAGATCTCATCTCGCCAAATCAGATGGTTATCTTCAGAAAAATCCAAACTAACAAATGTCGATGAACTCGCAGAGGATGGAAAGAAACCTTCTCCATCCAGCTCATCTCTATCCACAGATCTTAGTACTGGGGGGGGGGGGGGGGGAGTGATGGAAGCCGTCCCTGGAGAAGCCTTGTGCTGGGCATTGAGTCTGTGCTTGCTTAGTATGACTGCCTGGGCTCAGCAGCTGCCAGCTGTATTGGTTTCTTTATGCACCACTGAATGGAATACCTGACAAGAGAAACTCAAGGAAGGAAGAGGATTTGGGGCTTCTGTCTTGTGGGCAAAGTCCATCATGATGGCAGGATGCTTCTTCCATCATATGAGCCATATTCTCTATTCTCGGGCATTCCCCTCTCCCGCTGCCTTCCTCTGCACGCCCCCTCCCCCTCGCTGGTTCCTTCTTTCTAATGAGTCCCTGTCTGCTTGCTTCCTTCTCACCCGGCTTCCAGTACCTTACTATTTATTCAGGCTGAGGAGCCGTGACTGGAAGAAATGAGGAAATCCAGAGGTTGAAAACCTGTATCTTAGCTTTCAGGAGCTCAGCGTCTCCCTTTTCCAGTCCTGACCAATAAACATCATAACTGCCCTCATACTCAAAAGCTCTGGAATCAAGTCTGTTAGAGGATATGACCCCAAGACAGGACTCAGCCCTTATCCCTCTAATGTTACCACTTTACAGTTTCTAAAATCGGAGTCAAAGGTGGATTGGAAAGCAGTTCAGCTTGTCGGGGCAATTAAGAGTGTAATTCATGCTGTGGCCCGCAGCCCTTGCAAAGGCTCTGAGCTTTCCTCTGCTCATTTTTAAGTGGTTTAATTTTGCCTCAGATTGCCAGGTGCTAAAATATGAACCTTCGCACATGTGAGTCACCCAATTTTACCACGCTGTGGCTCTACCCTCAGAGAGTTTCCTAGGTGTGAACCCAACTGTGCCCTGGACCCACAAAAACATTTTAGTCAAGATTTCCAGGGTAAATTCTAGCCCACCCTTGTCAAAACCACACAGGCTCCCACCTCGCCTTCTTGCAGCAGACCCTGAGCTTGCCATGAGCCTCTGATCCCACTGCTCTAAGTTGACTGTGGGAACTTAGGCAAGTGACTTCACCTTCCTGAGCCTCAGTTTCCTTCTTAGTGAAGTGTGTGCTTAAAATAAGTCAAAATTAAATGCTGTGTGCAGTGCCTTGGCACTGACTAGGCACTTTCCTCCCCTCAAAAAGCTTACAATGTTAACTAGAAAAATAAAATGTGGGACATTAGAAGTAACCCAAATGTATGAAATAAATAACAAATGAGGTACAGCTTTAATTTGAAGATGTGGGATCACCACAATTCACTCATCTAACTTACCATTACTGTGTGAGTTTATGGTTGCTGTGTGTATGTGTGTAAGCACATGAAGGCCAGAGGACAGCCTCTTGTGCTTTCCTTAGAAATACTGTCCACTCATTTTGAAGCAGGATTTCCCACTTGGCCTGGAACTTGCCAATTCAGCTGGGCTATCAGGCCAGGGCCCCCCAGACACATGCCTGTCCCCTCCCCAATTTGGGGGCTACAAGTGCATGCCACCACACCTGGCTTTTGCCCAGGTTCTGGAAATACAAGTTAAACCATTGTGCAAGAGCTTTACTGACTACACTTTCTCCAACCTCTAGGATGTCATCGTTTATAAAGGCATTCTCAATTTCAAAGATGTAAAATGTGAAGAGAATACGGATGTTATAGAGGGGAAAGTGTGGAAAGGGAATCTAGGAAGCAATGTCCTACAGGTAGGTTCGAGGGACACAGGAAAGTAGACACATAAAACCTGCTCTCTTTCCCCCTTTCTTTTTATGTTTTATTTATTCTATTCATTTTTATTTATTTGGGGTCAGGAGGGGGCACACATGTAAAGGTTGAAGACAACTTTTAGGAGCCCGTTATCTCCTCCCACTGTATGGAGCCCAGGGACCAAACTCCTTTGTGATTAGTAGCCTTTATCCCCTGGTGCTCTCTCCTCCTCCTCACCATCACCATCATCCTTCTCTTCTTTGCTTAGTGCAATCTACATCATTTTCGTTTTAGCACAAGGTGCAAGGCATCTTTCTGGGTGGAGCAATGACCTAGCTCATCAAGCAGCATCAGTCCTGATCACCCAGGAGCAACCCATCAGTCTAAAAGAGCAGTGACCTGGACTCCATTGGAATATCAGGTATGGGTTCACAAACTGAGGGGAAATAACTCACAGCTAAATCTCCTGCTGGACTTAGTTCCCCCTGACCTACTTGTGGATGGACAGAAGCAGAAAGCCTACAAGCTCTTCTTGATCCACATCCTTTCCCTTATTCACAATAATTAGCAATCACATGGCAGGAATTCCAACATCTCTTAAGACAGCCATATTCATCGTACGCATCTGGCTGTGGTGTTGTACCATCCACTCTGCAACATCTCCCATCTCATCACCCTGGGTTGTAAATAGTCATTTAAAGAAGCCAGAAATCTTTCTCTGTCTCAACCCAGAGATTCCAAATGTCTCTGAAGTTTCAGAAACACCATAGTTGAGTAGTTATTTTTTTTTTTTTAAGATGGAAGACTAGACTGTAAGAGCTGAATGGTAAATAACCAGGGTCTAATCCAGTACCTGGCAAGGGTCAAGCAAGTGTTTGTCAAATACATGTATGAAACCAGGCAAGCTGAGGAAGGAAAAAAAGACACAAGCAACTTGACTTTCAAGCACCCTACTCAGGATTTTTAACAATTGAAATTTACAGAAACTTGGTTATTCTTCTCACAGAGACATCAGTGACTAAAAGTGGGTTAACCTTCAGCTCAGGTGTTTGTAACGTAGGTACATTCACTCTTTGAATCTTCTTGGAAGAATGAAGTTTTGAATATGGATTCCCTCATAAGTGAAAAGTTTAAATCCTCCTGCAGTGAGATAACACTGCTACCGATAGAATAAGTCAGATCACCCAAATTAATAAGTCCAGGCTTAATCTGAGCAGAGCATTCTTGGCTGGTCCCAGGGAATGAGGAGAAACCATGGAGGGAAATCATGAGGAGAAGCCTTGGGCTGGACCTTAAACACCCTTTGGGGATGGAGCTGCTGAGTGGTGGGACTTTCAGGGGACAGATTTGGAGAGGGCAGCTCCAGGAGACATCTCCAACAGTAAGGAGTGGTGATGGGGGCTGGAATAGATGGACGAATGGATAGATGGTGAATGGATGGCAATATGATGGATGTATGAATGATTGAAGATGGATGATAGATGAATGAATGATGCATGAATGAATGGATAGATGGTGGGTGATGGATTGAAGAATGATGGATAGACAGATGATGAATGGATGATGGATAAATGAATAGATGGATGATAGATGGATGATGGATGGATAAATAATGGATGGATGGATGAATTGATGATGGATGGGTGATGGATAGCTTGGTTGATACTTGGAAGATACATGTCTGCCTAGTGTTGTAGAGCTATGGTGTTCCTTTCATGAGTCTAGAATGTGAATCCTACTGTCCAAGTCTCTGTACTATTTGACTCATACATGTGAATGTGTTGGCCAGAACATAGATTACTGTGCAATCGTGTTGTTCAAGTGATCAGAAACAAGACTAGCAGTGGAGCTTAGGACCAGGCAAAGTGTGCTGATAGATGTCTTGTGGAGGGAAAGTTTCTCTGCACCAAGAGTGACACAGATAGAAACTTTAAATGCTAAAAAAAATTTCTCTAGAAGAAATGGGACTGAGCCAAAAACATCAGAGCTTGTGGATGGCAGCAATGTGCAACATAGTCCTAACTAAAGCAGTAATTTAGCCTTCAGGCTATTTGATTATAAGTCAGATGAAGCAGTGTGAGGCTTAACTGGTATTGACTAAGCTATAACAGCCAAGCATTTAGTCAAATGCTAATCTATATGTACTGATGTGGTTAACATTCACAATTTATTGATTTCATCCAGAGGAGTGACCTTTAATGAAGCAAGTAGTCCTCATCTAATCCACTAAAGGAAAAAGAGAAATGCTCTTGTACACTGTAAAGATATGTCATTCTTACTGGTTTAATAAAACATGGATTGGCCAGTAGCTAGCTATGCAGGAAGTAGAGGCAGGGCAACCAGACTAGGAGAATTCTGGGAAGAGGAAAGACAGAGCAGCCGACACCAGCCAGACACAGGGGAAGCAAGAAGAGAATGCTGCACTGAGAAAAGGTACCACGCCATGTGGCTAAACACAGATAAGAATTATGGGTTAATATAAATGTAAGAACTAGTTAGTAATATGTTTGAACTACTGGGTTAGCATTTACTATAATATTAAACATCTGAGTCAATTATTTCATAAATAGCGGTAAGACCTGCCAGGCAGGACAGGGAAATGTCTGACGACAGAGAAAAATCTAGAAAAGAAGAAATTTTATATCAATACTATGGAGTCAGTTCTTGAGATTCAGGCCTGTCGATCTGCCCTAAAGACTTCAAATGCCACATGGCAGAGTATGTTGGTAGTGTGTGTAGAGGTGAGCATAGCTGCCTTCCAAACTTGTCACACACAGTCACACATGAGCCAGTTTCCTAAACTAAATCTCTAAATAAGCAAGAGCTCTTGTGAGTGCATGAGTATACCCCCCACACACCACACACACACACACACACACACACACACACACACACACACACACACACACACCCTGCTCCTACTGGGGGCTTCTCTGGAGAATTTTGATTGCTATGGAAAATACATATAATTAAAAGACAGTATGCCATAACCTTCTTTGGGCAGTCACCACAATCTCTAAGGACTGCTGACTATGTGTCAGACAGAATAGTTCAGCTCAGTATGTGTGCAAAGTAGAAAAAAGGAGCCGGAAGAGCTGCCTGGAGCTGTGGTTACAGACTGCTCTGCTCTTGGACATCTAGCAAAAGATGTTGCATAGCACTGGCCCTGCTTTCCCCACAGTGTTGCATTGGTGTAACCTGAGAGTTCAGCTTCATCAAGTTAGCAGAAATCTAACTTGTACATGGGAATTTTTGCTGAGTCACTGCCAATCATAATTATTCCTGGTATAATCTCTGTCCCTTCCCACCCTATCACTCATTATGCCAAGCATATGTGTAAAGGCGATAATTTCTCTCTTGCTTGCTGAATCCGGCACCTGGATACCTTTAAGATTACCAAACACTTCCATTTCTGACTTGAAATACTGAAGAAGTGAGGAGAATAATTGCCTTTGAGGTTTGTTGGGGAGGAGCTGCTTGAAACCTTCAGGGTCCTGGATGGTTAGCTACCTCTAGAGGATGCCTGCAGAAGTCAGATCATGTGCACCGTGGCATGAAGGTCCACCCCTCACACAAAATATGCAAATAAAATTTTTAATAATTAGTAAATTTTAGAAATCATTTCTTTCAATAGACTTTTGCATGTTTCACCATGTTGGGCAGTAAAATACATGCAATATGAGATGTTCCATTTTAATATTTTTTAATTTAATTTTTAAATATTTTGAGGGCCTTGTACATGACTGCTATATTTATATCACTTCAACCCTTCCCTCTCCTCAACTGACTCCAGCTCCACTCATGTGTATCTGACTCTCTCTCAGGTTATTGACATCTTTAATTATTATTGTGGCACATATAAATACAAATGTGTATGTATGTATGTATGATACAACCTACTGAGCCCATTAGTGTTGCTCATATGCATGTGCATTTAGAGCTGGCCACTTGGGGTTTGGATAACCTTTCATGGGCTTAGTTCCCAGAGAAGACAGATTTTTCCTTCTCTCAGTAACCATTAATTGCCTATAGATCTTTATCTAGGAGTGGGGTACCATGAGATTAGCCCATCCACATTGACATGCCAACTGGTGGTGTCATTGTACAGGACTTGTTTAGGCAATCAAATTTGGGGGACTGTGTACTCAGTTTCCTTGTCACTGTCTTATATAGCATCCTAGCTTGGTTCTTAGAATTGCTGCACCTTCCCCAGCTTCCTAAGCCTTATGTGTAGGTGTTGACTGTAGATGTGTTGGTTAGAAATGGATGCACCATGATCTGTTTATTGCTCTCTGCATTTTAAATAATTGTGAATTTCTGTGATGGCCTATATCTGCTACAGAAAGAAGCTTCTTTGATAAGGAGTGAGGGCTTCATTAATCAGTAGATATAAGAATTAGTAGCTAGGCGGTGGTGGCACACATCTTTAATCCCAGCGCTCAAGAATCAGAGACAGATGAGTCTGTGAGTTTGAGCCCAGCCTGATCTACAGAGCTAGTTCAAGGACAACCAGGGCTACACAAAGAAACCCTGTCTTGAAAAACAAAATAAAACAAAGAAAAAAGAATTAGTCTTAAGAATTATGCTAATTCAGCCAAGTGGCAGTAATAGGCTCTTCTCTAGAATCCATGAGCTCACCAGCCATGGGTAGTTGCTAGGTTGTAGTACCTGGCATGAATTCCCTGGTATTCAAGTGGACATTCCTCATCAGGCATGGTGTTGCATTTGGGAGCCGAGACAAATGGATCCTTGAGTTTGAGGCCAGCCTGGTCTATGGAGCTACTTCAAGGACAGCCAGGGCCTCTGTCTTGAAAAACCAAAATACAAAATAAAAATTAAAGAGTATATACCAGTATTGTCACCTCCTCATTATATTCCTCAGCCATCACATATACTTCTAGAAGTTTCTCTTGGGCTCACGTAATCATGTAAGCGATTATTACTCCATATCCAGATCCCTCTGTCCCTATAAGACATAAATTTGATTTCTGTCTCTGTGATTTATTCTATTTTGGACATTTCCTAGTACCGGGTAGACAATATGCACCTGAGTTTTCTGTCTGGCTTCTATAAAATTTCCAGTGTTCATCTTCAACATAGTATGGATCAGTACACCATTTTATTTTGTGACTGATCAAAATTCTGTGTTTTGGATGCCATACATGTGAGACAAGAGAATCAATGGATGTGCACATAGGCCAGGCAGCCGATGAGCAGAAATGATGAGAAAGATCCTGTGTCAATACAGTGGAAGGGCAGAACCAACTCCCCAGACCTCCTCATAAGAGCCTGCACACACACACCACAGTAAGTCTTTCTAAAATTAAGGTATCATTTAAATGCTTATTCTCAATAGTTTGGAGACTCCTGGATCAAGTGGCAGTCCTGATCTCTGCATGGCGGCTGAGGCTGAGCATTGCCCATCTCCTCTCAGAGTGTGAAGGTTTGAACCTCTTGTTACTATGAATTAAAGCTGCCATCCAACATGAAGGGGCCTCTTAAGTGGTTTCAACATTCATTTCCCTAACAACTAAGAATGTTACCTACCTTTTCTTGTACGTTGTGGCCATTTGTATACTTTAGGGTGGAAATGACTGTTCAAGGCTTTTGCTCACTTCTCATTGGCTATTCTTCTTATATTTGGGATGGGGATACACTTCATAGCCAAATCACAGTACTTTTCTTTGCATTGGTTAATTTGATTTTCTTTTTTTAAGATAATTTTATTTTGTTTATTTATCTATTTTATGTGTATTGGTGTTTTACTTATATGTATGTCTGTGTGAGGGTCTCAGATTGCCCAGAATTGGAGCTATAGTTGTGAGCTACCCTGTGGTTGCTGGGAATTGAACCCCGGTCCTTTGTAAGAATACCCAGTGCATCTCTCCAGCTCTGTTATTTCAATTTTCCGTATCCTTTGTACAAGTCATTTATGTGTTTCTAAGAACTTGTCTGTCTCACATAGATTTTCTACTCTGTTCTACAACACTTCACATTTTCTGTTTGAGGCAGTTTTACTTCTGTGAGGCTGGTAGTGGTACCTCACTTTCACTTCTGATATCGGCACACTGAGTCATCTCTTTTTGTCTTTGTCTAAGCAGAGCTTTGCTTCATCCTTTCCAAGTATCAACTTCGGGTTCTCACTGCTGTTTCCCAATCTCTGCTTCATTCATTTTCACTTACGATTCCTTATGCCAGTATTTCTTTTAATCTATTCTTTCTCTAGCTCAGCAGTTCTCAATCTTTCTAACGATGTGACCCTAGAATACAGCTCCCCGTGTTGGGCTAACTTCCAACCATAACACTATTTAATTGCCATTTCATAACTGCATTTTACTACTGTTGTGAATCATAATATAAATATCCGATATGCAAGATATCTGATATATGACCCCTGTAAAAGAGTTGTTTGCAAACCCAAAAAGGGGTCACAACCCACATGTTGAGAACCACTGCTAGCTCTCTGTGGCATTAAGTTAGGTTATACATTCAAGATCTAGCTTCCTTCTCTTTTTGTAAGATTTATTTAGCTTATGTGTGTGGATGCTCTGCTGGTACCACCTGTCTGCCTGGCTTACTGATGGTCATGAACTGCCATGCAGTTGCTGAGGATCACACCAGGGTCCTCTACAAGAACAACAAGTGCCCTAAATGGCTGATCCATCTCCCCGGTGCCTCTGTTTCTTCCTTTAAAAAAATTGTATTTGTATTCGTGCACATGTGAGTGTGTGTGCATGCGTGTGTGGTGTTCCAAATGCAATCATATAGAAGTATCAACTCATTCACAAATATGAATGACTGATTTTTTTTTCCTCCAGTAGAAATGGGCTCTGGAAGTCAGAGAAGATTTGAAGATACTCCAGGTACCTTCAGGGGAAGACAGGACCAGCAGAGAGAGCACTTTACTGTTACTGTAGTGGCCTATCATTTTTTCTGTTTTTGTTGCGCTAAGTGTAATTTCTGGATCACAAGTTACTGGGTTTCTATTGCTTATATAACAATAATTTTCTCACGCTTGTGCAGCATTTTGCTATTTACAATTCATCATAACAAAAGCTCTAGGGTTCTCTTACTTCCCTGAACTCAGGGTGACTTCAAACTGCTAAACTTCCTGCCTCAACTTCCCAAGAGCTGAGACTGCAGACATGTCCCTGGTTTATGGTATCCAAGGCCTCCTGTATGCTAAGCAGGCACCCTTCCAGTCAAGTTATACACTCAGGCTGTGTATTCCTCTTTAACAACTAGAAAATGGTGTGCTGAAGCGCTACACAGGCATATATGTACTCAACGTAAGCGGAGTTCATCTACAGTACATCTTATAGCTGTATGCACAGAAGTTCTTTACAGTTTGCAAAATTATGTTGAAGGTTGAAAACCTCTGAAAAGACATGGTGAAGGTCTAATTGTTTCTCCGGAACTACAACCTTCAATAATTTAAACATGGACTATCACTTAGATTTGAAATCTGTCTGCAAAAAAAGTTCCACACCCACCATATGAGTTACTTCAGTTTATAACAAAATTCCCTTCTGCATCTCCATAGCCTATTCTGTTCCTATGACAATTTTTCTAAAGCCTATTGTTTCATATATGGCTCTCATATATATAGACATGCCTGAGGAAGGGACATTAGTGCTTAAAGGGCTTTCTCCATAGTGGAGTTATAGTCAGCCATAAAGAACATAACCTGAGATTTTCTTGGGGGGAAAAATCAAGTTTGAGATTGTCATATTAGATGGAATAAGCCAAACAGAAAGACCAGTAGTGCATATTTTCTTTTGTTTGTATAAATATATAGGCCGTATATGCACATATGCATAAACTCCGATTCACAGCATAATTCAATTAACCTTCTGCAATATGAGGTGTATATATACATACGAACACCCAGACACATATATGTGTGCATGTATGTGCGTGTATGCTTGTATGTGTTGTGCATGTGTGTGAGAGTGTGTATGAGAGAAAGAGAGAGAGAGAGAGAGAGAGAGAGAGAGAGAGAGAGAGAGAGAGAGAGAGAGAGAGAGAGAGAGGAGAGACTAGGGAAAGGAAAGAGCCCAGTGTGAAGGGAGAAGAGAGAGTATATGAGGGTGAACGTGGTCAGAATACATGATACAGTTGAAGGAAACCATCTTTATGAAACTCACCACTTCCTATAAAGATGAATTAATTTATGTAAGTACTGTCAAGAGTGACTGTGACTTGTCTCTTTATCTTTCTGAGCCAGGGCCTCCCATCCATAAAAGAGCAAGGGGACAGTTTGCAAGGTTACTGTGAACACCAGATGTGAAATATTTTAACTATCTGAAACCTGGCACATCAGTCCTCAACAAATGGAGTTTTCATAAAGATGTTTCCTGTCTCCTGGGGTTCTAGCTCCCTTCTCCTTTTCAAAGCATCCCTGACTCCGTTATCTTCACAGGAGGCAGGTGGGGGGCAGGCTACAGGTTATCTCTGAAAGCTGAAGTGCCAGACAGTTAATGGAATGGATGTGAGGTAATTAGTCATCTTCTGTATAAAACATGCTTATAAAGAGAAGAACAGTAGACAGTGAGCTCAACCAGGGAAAACAAAACAAACCATCACCACCGGGCTGGACGCAGCGTCCACTTGGTAGATCTGCAAATGAAATGTCAACATGAGGAAGAAGTCAGCAGCATTGGAAATGTGTCACTTAATGAAGAACTCAGCTGTGTTCTGGTGTCAGTGTGACAGGTAAAGAGGTTTTTTTTTTTTTTCCTTTTTTCCATTTTTAAGTTTAACTTCTTCCTTTATTAGGTAAAACCTGTGATGCCAGAGGTGAGATAAATATGCACATATTCATGATGATGTAAAAATGTGTCTGCTCTTCTATAAATATAAATGGTAGAATTTATTTTCTAAATGATAATGGAAAATCATCCCTGATTTGGACCATCATTCCCTGCGGACAAGAATAAGGGGTTCAAAACCTAAGCCTAGCTGGATGGCTCCATTTTCTAATTCAGAGCTCTTAGAGGACAGTGTATGCCTCTGATGAAGGCAGAGGTTATCATATCATGTTTTTACAAATCCCAATGTCCACGGTGTAGTATGGCACATACCTTTTCAGTTCCAGACCTGGGAGGCAGAGGCAAGCGGATCTCTGTGAGTTCAAGGCCAGCCTTGTCTACATACTGAATTCCAAGACAGCCCGAGCTACGTTGTGAAACTCCATTTAAAAAAAATAAATTCAATGTCCAGTCTCACAATGGGCCAAATGAATTCACATCTCAAGGGATGAGGTTGCCTGCATGAGTAGCTTCTTAGTCACCTCACTGTGCCCCAGATCTGAGAAACTAGAACAATGTCCCTGGCCCCATAGCCTGGTGAGACTGAACCTGCACCTGGATACTTCCCAGCTCCCCACCAATGTGAACTCTCTTGGTCCTCAACCACACTTAGTTTACAAGATTGTGTGTGAATTCTAAGCATCTTTTTGCAAAATCACTTTAGGTTCCTACTATTATAAAACCAAAAATGTGGGCGGGATTACCTCTGATCTCATTGCCTTTGCAGACTTGCATGGATTATGACCAGTCAGGAGGAATTATCTATGGTTCTCCAAGAGCCTTGTCACCAACTCCTCTCGGTGTTTACTGAGGCTACAGAAGATGGACTTTGCCTCTCCCTGGGGCAAAGTGAAGCGGAGCTATCTGAGCCTGTGTGCATCGGACTCACAAGAATGCTCATTTTAAAGGCCCAAGAGCTCCAGAGATACTCCTGGAGAGACTGAGACCGGGATCCTGTGGATTTCAGAGAGGAGACTAGAGTGAATGACCGTAACAATAACAATGGCTAACAATCACTAAATGGTCCCTGCATGTTCTGGTAATTGCATATAAAAGGTCTGTTTCTTCTCAGCAATCCTGTGGGCTAAGGACTTCTTCTAGTTCCAGCTTATAACCTGAGAAAATTGACAGGCAACTTGATAGAAGTCCTACAGCAGGGGACTGTGAGTGTGGAACTGTGCAGCACCTTTACTCAGACTCTGTGTGACAGAGAAAGGGAAGAAGAGAATGAAAGCAGGAAGGAGCAGGGCTCATGGGTAATACATCTAGGATTTCCAGCCGGAGAGCCCAGCTTCAGATTCTGGACTTTAAATCAATAGGCCTGGAAGTAGGAGACTCCTGGGTCACACACCTAAGAGATGGTATGTGTGCGCTTGTGCACGCGTGTGCATGTGTGCAAGTGCATGTGATCCAGCGAATGAGTAAAAGTCAAGAACTGGTTCTCTTTTCACCGTGTGAGTAGTAGGAATTAAACTCGGGTCCTCAGCCTTGACAGCGAGCACCTTTACCCACTGAGCCATCCTGGTGTCCTTTGGGGCTGTCATACCCCAAAGGATTGGTCTTCCAGGGGGCTGGTCCCCGAGAAAGACTAATTCACCCTCTCTTTTAGCAGTTTCCATTTGCCTGAACTTCTTTGTCTGATGTAGAGTCTGGGGAACTTTCAGTACCATCTCCAAATACTCTTCTTCTATGTTTATGATGTATTTTAGATCCAATGTGAAGTCCAAGGACCTACATTCTGACAGGTACAACCTATGTGGTTCTGATACACAGCCAGTTTAGACTTGTTTAAAGAACAGGGCTAGAGGCTGCCAGCCTGGATTAGATTCCTGGTCCTTCCATTAGGTATTTCTATGTCCTCATTCATTCATTCTGTTAACAATTAATAAATACCAGAACACTGCCCAATGCCCATTCTAGTCTCTAGAGACCTGGCAACAAGCAAAGTAGAAGGTAACCCTCTCCTCATGAAGTCCACATTGAGTGTAGCAAGTGAGGGGTACAGTAGGGGAAATTTAAAAACAATGTACACATAATGCAGCTGTGGGGCAACCAGGGGACCTCCCACAGGGAAGGTAACTGTGGAATAAAGATTTGAAATGAAGCAGTGAGCTATGCAAAGACCCCTGTGAAGGGGCTTCTGCTCAGAGGAGGCTCTGGTGTGGGAGTGTACTTCATGTGGAGATACTCTGAAGTATCTGTGGTAAAATGCCTGAAAGAATTCTATCTTTAATTCTATTTCTCTCCATACTTATTCTTGACCTTTTATAACCTTTCTTTGAATACAATTCTTTCCAAAAAAAATTTAAATTTTCCATTTTATATCAACAATGTTTAAGTTTCCCACAATAAACAATAAATTCTCCTAACAGCAATCTCTGAAACATCTAGAAAGTAGATGGGTCCCCACCACAATGATTCTACCTGGTTCATTATGATGCCTTTGAGATGATGTACACCACTCAATGATTGGTTTTGGACTACAAACTGTTTAGGACAGTTCTAAGATGGCTTTCTAAGACTGGCCATCATATTACACCTCTATCCAGAACTTCGGATAGCCCTATCCAGTACCCTGAGACTGGCTATAAATGTTACAGCCAGTCCTATGAGCCTCAGCTACTATTTAAGTTTTTCACAGGCCCCCACAGAGAGCCCATCATCCCTAGACAGCAGGAAGCAACTCTAAGAAAAATTCTGCCCCCTTTCCCAATATATTTTGTCTTCCAAGGGATGTGTCATTCTGGTAGGAGGCTTATAAACTGTATTAGGGTTGAGCGTGGAACAATAAAGTTAGACTCTATTAAATATGAAATATATCACCATATACCCTTTTGTGTCAAAAATTAAGAATATTATAACTAACATAAGAAAAACTGTACACAGTAGGTACAATAATTGTATACAATATATACAAGCAATAATTACATGTGTAATGTCTAGTCCATTAACAATTGACAAATTCAAAGAGAATATTCCATTAATTATCGTATCTTGGTGAATCTAGAGGATTATACCTAACTCACTTTCTATCTAGCTTGTATTACTAACTAAAAACTATCTTTTGATGTCTCTCAAACTTATACACTATAACCTCTTAGTGAGTTTCTTTCCTAAAGCTGTCACTAGAAAACTATAACCGTCTCATTTCAACTCCCTCAGAGACCCAAGAAGAAAATAATATTAACTAAGCAAACAGAACGTGTAAGCAAACAACTTCCAAAAAATGTAAAAAAATGAAACAGCTGGCTGCCTAGAGAGTCTCCCAAGGTTCCTCTGTTGTGTTGAGGCATCCATCTTAGGTCTATAGGCCTAGCATATCTGACAGACTTCTTTATGAAGCAGGATATTCTTAAAGACCTTCCTACCTTGTCCTGGCAAGGTTTATCAGTTCTCTGTGTGTGTGTGTGTGTGTGTGTGTGTGTGTGTCCTTCTTGCCCATTTTTAACATCATATTGTCAGCAGTCAAGGTAAAAGCACTTTTTGCCCAGTGGGTAATGCCCATCATCTTCTCTGAAGTAGATTGGTGTGGCCAAGAGCAGATGTCTCATTGTCATAAAAATAATAAGAACCTATGTTATTAAAATATCTTAAGTGCCATATTCTGTAGATCTCTGAAGTGTTTAAAGATGACCTGTACATCTTAAAATGTAACTGTCTGACCTTAGAAACATATCTAATATGACTATAAGTTTGATTGTAATGTCTAACTACAAACTTGCATTTTTATATACTAATTAGTAATAATAACTTTCAAGGACTAGCAATTAATGTTACATTGTTAGATGAACTATATAGGTACAATACCTTGAATAAGCATAGATATATATGTACAGTAACAAATTTAACTTCAACTTTGTATCAATATACACAATTTATGTGCAAAATATAAAAAATCCAATCCAATGTAAAATATTTAAAAATAGTCATTGCTTTTTAAAAGTAGATTCAATAATCTACCCTTATATCCTATATATCTATATCCTCTTTTTTCTCCTTTTCAAATAAGGACTCTGAATCTAATCTCCCTAGCTCATAATTTTTTTTCTAACCATAAGCAATAACAACGTATAACCAATTACCCTAAATAATGACAATCACGCACAACCCATTGAAAGACCAAAGACCACCCACTCACCTCTTGGGAATGTGGGCATTGTGTTTTTAAATTTACTTCCTGCTGTTTGGGGGCGATGGCATCTTCAGGAGATCCTGAAAAGGAAAAATTTTTTAATTGTCAAGTCCTGAAATAAGTAGCTGTATCATTTCCTGTCCAGTCTCTGCATAATGAGAAAGTGCAGGGCTTGTCTCAAGTCCTGGCTAGAGTGGTCTGTGAAGCTGGTTCGTCTTAGCAAGCTGCCTCGAAATTGTCCTGAGCAGTTTGTAGTCCAAATCTGATCTTTGGTTGGTGTTTATCAGCCTAGTGGCTTTGTCAGAGTCCATGTGAAATCATCATTGTGGGGCCCCATCTTCCTTTTGGATACTTCAAAGGTCATAATTAGGTATTGTCATGGTTCACTGCAGAAAACTGATAAGAGATTGAAACCAGTAACAATGTACAGAAAAGCTAGATAAAACCTTTTTTCTATAATTAATTAGTACTCTATATGAACATCAATATAACAACAAAAGTTTAAAAATACATATATATAATTTTATAAAATTTTATACAAACATTTTATATAACATAAGATTAGTAACAATAAAATAGCTCCTCATTTTTAATTATTCTCCTGTCCCATATCAGGTGGCTCTTCTGATATGATAAAGAGATTTTTGCATTTTTCTTTAACAAGCATGCTTGGATTTAGAGAAGGAGAGAGCCACCCTCCAACTCCAAAGCCAACTTTAAATTATAATTGAACTGGGACTTCAACTTTTCTTAGAAGTAAAGAGATATAGACACTAAGCAGTGAAATTTTAGATTCTAGGGTGAACTGCTATCAATAGGTCCAACATTCCCTTGCTTGTAAATGTTTCTGGATAGCCTCCCTTCTGCTTTAGTCATCAAGATCTTCAAGGTCTTTTCACTTCTTGAAGATGGGTATTTCTAGTTTACTGTAAAGACAAAACCAAAACTCTGCCCCAACACTTTGTCTTTTCTTACAACTTAAAGAATTGTAATATGGGTGGATGAGTCATCGATTCTTGTCTTCATGACATTTCTCTGGTTCAAATTGAGTCTTTATTAATTTTGATGGTATCCATAACTTTTCTTCACCTGTGGAAACAAAAGCAAGACCCCTTCCCCAATGTAGTACATACCCTGGTTTCCATTCAGAGGGAAGAAGACAAGCTGATTTAAATCAATCATTTTTCTATGGTCCAATGCCTTTCCGCAGCTGTTGCTCCTTTCTCATTAGCATTGAGAAAATTCAAAGTTAACAAAACATTATGTAGTCTATCTCTAGGGGTCTTTGTTATTCCTTTCTGTTTACTTAGCATATCCTTTAGAGTTGAGTTTGATCTCTATGACTGCTTGCCCTGTAGGATTTTGTAATATGCCTGTAATAAATGTTATATTATATTATAAATTAAATATAATATGTGTAAACTACATTACATATTATATAAATAAATATATTATTTATATTTTAAAAAGAAAAATTCATTTCATTTTACTAGAAACATATGCTGGAGCATTGTCAGTCTTAATTTGCCCAGACATGGGAGTAACTTCTAGCAAATGTGTGATTACAGAATCAGTCTTTTCTGAACTCAAAGCAGTTAGTTGCCCATTGAAATCCTAAAAATGTATCTATTGTATAATATGCATATTTTAATTTACCAAATTGTATAAATTGAAACACATCCATATGCCAAATTTCATCTCTATGTATATCTTTAGGATTACTTCCTGCTGATAATGGAGTTTGGTTATAAAAGGAACAGGTGGGACACCTTTTTACAATTTCTTTGGTTTATTGCAAGTGATGGAGAAATTTTTTTTTAAACCTTTACTATTGACATGATATTGTCTATGAAATTCTGAGGCCTCATGTACATTTACTATTAATAATTTATCAATTTCATCATTACCTTGTTCTAAAGGACCTGGCAGACCCGTATGGGATCATATGTGTTTTATATAGAAGGGATGATTCCTAATCCTGATTATTTCTTGTAACAGAAGAACAATGAAGTTAATTCTGACACATTATTAATAAAATCAGCCATTTTAATATATAAAACAACTCTTTCTATGTACTGAGAGTCAGTGACTATGTTAAGTGGTTTGATAAAATCCATTAATACCATCACGATAGCATATAATTTTGACTTTTGAACAGAATTATAAGGGCTTTGAGTCACTTTATTTATATGTTCTGATTTGTAACCTGCCTTTCCTGATTTGTTTGCACTGGTATAAAATGTAGGGGATCTGGAAATTGGTTTATCTCATACAACACAAGGAAGAATCCAGTTAGTTCCTTATAGAAATTCGTTTCTTTTGCTTTGATAGTATCTGTTACTAATCTCTCCCAAAAATTACTGCAAGCTCTTTGCCAGGGATCATTTTCTGTCCATAATTCATCAATTTCTTTATTAATTAAAGATACAACAATTTCTGCTGGGTCCATTCCTGTCAATTGACAAAGTCTTAATTTTCCTTTAAAAATCAAATCAGAAATCTTTTCTACATATGTCTTTAATTCTTACTTAGTTTATGTGTTAGAAATACTCATTCCAATATAACATTTTCTGTTTGCATTAAAATTCCTGTAGGAGAATGCTTAGAAAATAAAATAACCAGAATGCAATTAAGGTCTGGATCCACATGATCCACATGTGTATCCTGTAATCTCTTTTCCACAAAAGTCAATTCTCTCTCAGCTTCAGCTGACAATTCTATTTGACTGTTTAAGTCCTTGTTACAATTTAAGGTTTTGAACAAATAATCCAATTAATAATTTTTTTATCCCAGTGGTGGTCTATAAATTAGAAATGTCTCCTGGCGATCTTTGGGAAATCATTAAGAGTCCATAAATCTCTTCTGACTTGTACCTTTTGGTGTCTAATTTTTTTTTGACCTATTTATATCCTAAATAATTAATACAATCTCCTTTTTGTTACTTTTTTTTTTCAGGAGAAATTTGTAAGCCCCCATCAGGCAAAAAAAAAAAAAAAAAAAAATTTACTTCTTCAAACATTGTTCCTAATGTATCTATAGTTGAGTCAGCCAACAGAATATCATCCATGAAATGGTAAATGGTAGATTATGGGAATTGTTTACATATCACTTCTAATGACTGTTGTACAAAATATTGTCACCAAGTGGGACTATTTAACATTCCCTGTGGGAAAATTCTCCATTTATATCTCTTTACAGGCTGAGAATTATTATAAGTGGGCGCCTTTCTACTTCAGCATAATCTCCCTCCCTAAGAAGTTGGTCTTGGGAGACTTCTATACCTCTGGTTCTGCCTTTTTGTTCTATTGTTTTAGCCTCCTCCTTCTACCATGTTTTTTACTGTGACTGAAGCCCGGCCTCCAAAACAGCAGTAGCCATATCTGACCAGTCTTTGGGGGATAATTTGGTTACTTATTGACCAGGAATTTAACATACATTTTGCAAATACAGAGTACATACCCTAAGTGACTATTGCTTCCTTGATTTTCCTTAATTCTAACATTTGTACCAGAGCCCAACTAACTTCTGTAAAATTTTTATCATTTTAAAAGGTCTTTAAAGTTACTGGATATGCTAATGTTGGCTGTTTGAAAGCCTTAGGATGGTTTTGTGTAATCTTTTAAGACAATGTTAAGATTGGTTCTTTAAATTCCTCTGTCTGCATCTGAACATCTTTGTGTTTCTCTTAACAGGCTTTTCTAAAATGTTTTTCTTGGCATTTACATTAACTGACTTTTTAAATGATAAACAAAACTAACCAAACAAATAATATACATAATAAACATTTTGATGATAATCCCATCTACGTTATTTATCTTCTCCTTTACTGGTTCTAGTTACAAATCATCTAGAGTAATATCAAAGAAAGACCAACCACTTCAGTTGCCTTAAACAAATATGGCATTTAAATGTTTTATTATTCAGAATTTGGCTGACAGACACAATTGCTCCTGGCAGGACCATTCCATCCCTGAGATGGTGTTAGGCATCAAAGACTCTCCACATGGAGTTTGTCTTCCTTGGCAGATAATGGCCTGTTGGGCAAAGAAATATCCTTGCCTGGAGACAGTATGCATGCTGTCCAATTTATACAAACAGGATAAATGATAAGAGACTACTGAACCCTGCCGCAAGACAGGATAAGACAGTTTTTCAAAATACCCTACTTCTGAATATTTCTGTCAGGTATTATAGGCCTATAGCCAAAATTTTGGATGCTCCAACACTGCAGAAAAGCTTTGGTGACTGTCCAACCAGCCAGCTCTCCCTCTTTCCTCTTATTAAATTTTGGATGTTGTTTGCTTGCACTTCCTGCTTACTCAGGTAACATATCTTCTTTCTTAGATCTTTGATGGGGTTGATGTCTAGGTAGTTACAGTCAGGATCATTTCCTATCTCAGATAAGAATATTTAGGTACTAGATTCATATTATTCAAGATAAGACAGCTTTGGAATAATCTCGGTATTTTGACACTTATCAGTATTATGGGATTTAAAATATGCCTCCTGTTTGCTGTTCTTGTTGGCTGTAATCTGACCTTGTTTATGTTATTTGCCCTTTTCCTCTCCTGGACATCACCTCATAACTGTTTCTCTTGCATATAGTTTTATATTTAGATTTAGAACTTTCTTATTTAGACAAAAGAGGGAGATACAGTAGAGAGCAGGTACCATGACCTTGACCTAGAGGTGTGGCCTCTTAGCCAGTGTAGATCTGAAAATCACCTATGTTCTTGGGGGTCCCAATATTCTGGGTGTGGTCGGAGGCCAGTTTAAGATGGGGTGAATATTCAGAAGCCCATTCCTGTTCTCTCTCATGCTCTTGAATGAAGAACCTGACATGTTGAAGCCTTGTGGACCAGTCCAGCTTTCCAGGAACCGCATAACTGTTTAATCTTTGTATCAGCAAGTGTTCCCTCTGAAACCTTTAATAAATATTAAGTTCTCTTTATCAATTGCCAGTGATTATTAATTACTGTATCAACTAATGGAGGAGAGATAAGCATGACTTGTGGTTTTGGAGGATCACAGTTCCCCATGGCAGGGAAGGTGAAGTGACGAGTCTTAATCTGTGGAGGTAGGAACATAAATGCTACACCATGATGCAGGGCATCTGTCAATGACTTTCAAAGGCCTCATCCCTAGTGTTCTACTTCCATCATCCAACTCCCTATAGACTCCATGGCCTTGAAAACAGTGCTACCAGCTGGGGACCAAGCATTCAGAATGTGAGTCATAATACTCAGTGCTTTCAGAGAGCAGCAACACTAGTGGATATAGACAGAACTGAGCAGAGAACTTTGTAAAACACCAGGGAATTATGGGAAAGTACTTGGAGGTGTTGGGTGGAATTGGTTGACCTATTTGTGTAAGGAGTTTCCCACTTACTGTGTTGGTAGTAGTCTGTAAGATGAAGGCAGAAATATGGAGACTAGGTTGAAGACGCTCATAGGGTACCCAAGTGTCAGAACACAGTGTCTTGGACCTCAGCAGTAGACATACAAGCAGTGAGAAATGAATATATTTTGGATAAATTTAGAAAAGCATGTTTTTCTAAAGATTAAGAATTCTGGGGGTTGGGGATATGGCTCAGTGGTTAGAAGAACTGGCTGTTCTTTTGGAGGACTGGTGTTCAAATCCCAGGAATCACACAACAGCTCTCAACTGTCTGTAACTCCAGTTTTAGGGAATCCAACATCTTCATATGGACATGCATGTGGTCAAAAAAGCATCATTGCACATGAAATAAAAATAAATAACTTTTAAAAATAAGTCAAAGATCTCCTGTAGTAAAATTTACTTCAGTTGTATATATTTTTCACTTTGTCTTGTGGATAGGCATAGGGTCTCATGAACCCTAGTCTGTGCTCTCAATGGCTAAGTAACAAGACTATTAGGACTACAGGTATGTGTAACCACACGTGCTTTATGCAGTATTGGGTGCTGAACCTAAGACTGAGCATGCTAGGCAGTCTTCCTACTGAGCTACAGCTTCCGGTAATTCATTTGGAGTATATTCCCTGGTTACTGTCCAAAGCCTTGGGAGGTATATTGATAAACTAGATTCTAGTGATACCAGGACAACACATAGTCACCTGGGTGGCCATGACAGCCAGAGCCTGGCATATAGGAGGTTACAATTCACAGGAGAATTACTATTATACAAGACCCTGGCAACAGTGAAAATTTGTTTAGGTCTCACGGGTCTGTATGACTTTTCAAATATACTAGTCAAGATGAAGTGGAATGGGAGAATATATTTGGTTCCTATTGCCGTGATTTTCCAAACAGAGCAATACTTGGAATTTGTTGGTTTGCTTTTTCAGTTCCTTATTTAAGATGGTGCAGTAGCCTGCTATCAAGGTTAGGGATTCATAACCACGAAGTGTGGAACTAACTCTAGGAAAGATTTTGCAGGACCCTTGAGTGCTAAGATGATATTGTTTATAAACGTGATGGAATTAGACTCCCACCAAAGGTGATTTGTAACTTCTGCAGACATTTTCGAGTTGTTGTAAGTGGGGTTGGGAAAGGAATATGTACTGTTGTCTAGAGGGCCGATGTCAAGGAATGCAGTTAAGTGTCGAATAGATAACATTTCTACCTCCCACATCCTGCCGCCCCTGGCGATCCCTCCAATCAGAGCCAGTCCTGAAGCGGAGGCCACAGGATAAAGGAAAGAAATTACTCCAAACCAAACAATGAACTGGGCAATGTAAGAAGAATAGTGTCAAGGAGTCTTCAGCCTGAGGAGAAACGCTTTGATTTTGCTTCAAAAATGGCAGTCCTTGTAGACAGCTTTTTATTCTTCCCTGCTGTCTTCACCAAGGGAAGAGGTGTCTTTTCTTCTTGTTGAAAAACCTTGACTGGGTTGGATGTTCTAGGAGGGAGGAGAATCTGTTTGAAGATGTTTTATTCTGGGAAAATTAATGGGCAGGCCATGCACAAGAAAAGAGACAAATTGTTCTTTTGGTTCCAAATAAATGGTTGTTTTCCTGACACTGCCCGAATTTAAATGGTCCTCAGTTTGACTGTGAGATTAACACCTCTTTGAGGTTAATTGTGGGGGTGGGGTGTCATTCACACTACCTCCAGAGCTATTGTTTGCCCGGAATGCAGAGGGAACAGGCCAGCAGGCAGAACTGCATCCCTACCCTCGGCTTGTGCCTTGATCAACAGTGCCTTCTGATCCCTAGAGTTCTTGCTGAGGTTCTGCCTCATTTGGTAGTGCTTGAATTTCACACAAGAGATGTATACCTCATGGTCAGATCCAAAAGCGGAGAGCCTGGCATGGCATCCTAGTTTTTAGCTGGGTGTCTCAGGGAAATCTTCAAATTCTGAACCCATTCAGGTAGGACTGGGAGGTTTGTTATTATTACTTGTTGTGTTTTGCTTTTTTTTTTAATTGACGCTTTTTAAATAATTTATTTACTTATGGATTACGTATACAGTGTTCTGTCTGTATGCCTGCAGGCCAGAAGAGGGCACCAAATCTCATTGCGGATGGTTGTGAGCCACCATGTGGTTGCTGGGATTTGAACTCGGGACCTCTGGAAAAGCAGCCAAGTGCTCTTAGCCACTGAGCACTGAGCCATCTTTCCAGCCCTAAATGGCCACATATTTATTGTACATAATGTTGAGCTTCATAAGCCATGTCTTTCATATCATATATTTTAACTGTATTCACCAGAGTCTGGTTATCTTCCAAATCTCCCCATCCTGTTTTAACCTGTTTCCTTATTCTGGTCTGTTTTCGTGTGTGTGTGTGTGTGTGTGTGTGTGTGTGTGTGTGTGTGTGTGTGTGTGTGTGTGTGTGTGTGTGTGTGTGTGTGTACATAACACTATCTTTACCCACTCATCTGTTGGCAGGGTCTCACACTTGTAACCCAGCCTGGCTTTGAACTCACACTTCTTCTGCCTCAGAAGTTCTGGCGTGACAGATGTGGGTCATCACACATATCCATATCTATTTATTTTTCTAAGCTTCCTTCCTAAACTAAACTCTAGGAGTGTATGAGTCCTAGACTCAATGATTTCAGATCGAAGGTCTTCAGCCCTATGTCCTGGTGCGTTTCCTAATGGAAAGACAGTAAACAAGTAGCCTTTATAAGCCATAGACTTGAACAAGTAACATTTTCTTTTGAGGGAAGGAGAGTATGAGAATTTGAATGTCACCAGCATTTGAGAAGCCTCTTCCTGTCACAACATCTACCTCTGAAAGCTGACAGAAGCTTACAATAAGCCGAGGTTCATGTCTTAATCGGGTGAATCCCCAGAAAAGGGATTTACCAAAGCTACCAAAAAGAGAGGAAGAAAGAGAATGTGATGTCGATGGAGTATTTTGTTAGAAAGACAATAATATACACTTATTATAAAACTTAGATAGAAATCAGACAGCAAGAAAATTGAGTTATCCATAAACTGCACATCTGACTGCCAATGACTTGGTTATTTCTGTTCAGATATTGTTCTACAAATTCACCCTTGTGAAAAAGTCACTCTGAACCTGAGAGATGGCCTAGCAGGTAAAGCGCTTGCTGAGTCAGCCTGATGACCTACTGAGTTCTATCCTCAGGATGCACACAAAGCTGGAAGGAGGTGGTCCTCTGGTCTCCACATGTGTGCTGTGGCTCATGCCTTCCCCAGCATATACACACATGATCATAACAAAAACAAAGTATCAAAAAAGAAGTCATATTTGTCTACCTTTTCCTTCCATTCCCTTCACCTAAAAACACACACATTATAAATTCTTTCTGAGGATTTGTTTTTATGAAATCTACCCTGATCTATGATATAGTTATATAAATTTCTGTTACACAATTGTATTTCTCACTTCTTCCTTTTTATTTTATATATTTATCTGCTTGTTTTTGAGACAGTCTGGTACAACCTGTTAGTTTTTTTTTTTTTTTTTATAAAAACAAATTACTACCTATTTATTTTATGTGTATGAGTATTTTGCCTGGCATGTACGCTGTGCACCACATCCATGCCTAGGAAGGCCAGAGAGGGTATCAGAGCCCCTGGAACTGGAGTTAACAGAAGGCTATAGCCCATCATGTGGGTGCTGGGATTTAAACTTGAGTCCTCTGGGAAAACAGTCAGGGTTCTCAACCTCTGAACCATCTCTCCAGCTCCCAGGTCATTGTCAGACTAGAACTCACTAGTATCAGAGGGTAACCTTGAGCTGATGCTTCTTTTCCAGCCTGCCAAGAGCTGGGATTATGGATTCAGGCCAGCACTCTTGGCTTCTAAATGTCTATGATATAAATTTACTTACAGTTAATACCTTGTTAGTTCATTTTTCTGCACATATTTAATTTACTTACAATAAATTGCTTTGTGACACTATTGACAAGGTGGGGGACCCCCTTTTAGGTTTTTAGCACATGTTACAGGTCATTCTTTAAAAGCCACATTGATATTATCTCACTCTCCAACCCAGGTGATTGATAGGTGAACCTTTGTGGGTTTGTGTGGCATTTCAAGCAGAGATAGTCTTTAAAAATACAACAAGGGCTTAAAAAGTGAAGCTAGCTGGGTTGACTAATAGCTCTCGAACTGTCTCAGAAAATCTCAAAGGTGACATTTACAAAGAATGACTTTTTGTGTTCTTATGATCTCTGGTAAAGAGTGGGTGTCAGCCAAATTAAAAGGGCTTTCCTCTGAGGACACAAAAACCCACTTTGACACATAACAAACCCAAATTTCAGTTAGAAAGCTTGAAGCAAAGGCAAATGCAGGCTTCGCTGAACTGCAGACAGATTTTAAACATGCATACTCAACATCCCAAAATTATTTACTTTATATTTTTGAGATAAGATATCAGTGTGTGGTCTGGATGGCCTTGAAGTCAGAAACTTCTTGAGGTCTCTTAAGTGCTGGTATTGCAACCATGCACCATGGTGCCCAGAATCCTTTATTTACTTTGTTCTGTGAGATGTGATCTAATTATGTTGCCTAGGCCAGTCTTGAGCTCCAGGTTTTCCTGTCTCAGCCTCCCAAGTATCTGGGGTTATCTGTGTGTCTTACCATCCCCAACTTTGGAAATCCCATTTCTAAACCATAGGTCAGAATTAATGGGAAGTAACCTAACCGTCCATCAATAAGGGGGAAGATAGCTTAACCACACATCAAGCATTTAGTAGCAGATTCAATGACAAGCTGTTTGCTTGTTTGTTTTTTGGAACAGCATCTCACTATGTAGCTGCCTGGGCTAGATACTCTTTTGTCAACTTGAAACAAACTGGAGTCAGTTAGGAGGAAGGAATGTTGATTGGGGAATTGCCTTCATAAGATTGACTTGTTGTCAAGTCTGTGGGGCATTTTCTTGATTAATGATTGATGTTTGAGGGCTCAGAGCATAGTGGGTGGTGCCACCCCAAGGCAGGCAGTCCTGTATAAGAAAACAAATAGAACAAACCACGAGAAGAAGTAAGTATCTTTCCTCCATGGTCTCTGTTTTGATTCTTGCCTCTAGCTTCCTGCTCGCTTCAATTCCTGTTTTGGTTTCCCATCTATAAAATGGGCAAGCCAATTTAACTCTTTTCTCCTGAGACTTGGTTTTGGTCATGGTGCGTTATCACAGATGGCTCAGTGGTTAAGAGCACTGGCTGTTCTTCCAAAGGTCTTGAGTTCAACTCTCAGCAACCATATGGTGGCTCACAACCGTCTGTAATGAGATATGGTGCCCTCTTCTGGCGTTCAGGCAGAGCTCTGTATAGATAATAAATAAATAAATGTTTTGTTTTTTTTTTTAAATAGAAAGCAAACTAATACACCAGCATTCCACTCCATATCCCAGCTCAGATTTTCTAATGCTCTCTCTGTCTCTGTCTCTCTGTCTCTCTCTCTCTCTCTCTCTCTCTCACACACACACACACACACACACACACACACACACACACAATAAAATACATAAATAGAAGAAAGACTGCAAAGAGAGAAGAGGCCCAAAGGCAGGTGGAGGTGAAGGATCCGTCCTGGGGTCCTGGGGTCCTGGGGTCCTGGGGTCCTGGGGTCCTGGGGTCCTGGAGTTACCTGTGTCACAAAGGGCTGTGAAGAGAAAGGAAGAGATCAGCAAGAGAAGAGGAAGGGCTGGAGACTCACAATTGAACTATAACGACAAACATGTAGAGACTGTCCCAGCAAAACACATCTCTTTGTATAATAAACAAGAATATTAGTAAAAATATTTTTAAACATGAATGTCATACTTAAGCTACTGATTTTTTTAACTATTGATTTTTAAAACTTTCTGTAAACTTATGTGTCACACTGGAAGAAAGCTGCTATGGAATGTCATTAACTTTGAAAGACATCTAATTTCAGAGACACGAGGATGTGAAAAATGTGTGAAATCCTGTCTATATAAGGCAAAAATACAAAAGGCTCATTTGCTCATTTGAGGAGAAGCTGGATATCTGGGCTTTGGTTATATAAGTCCTTAAAGTCAAAAAAAAATTCAAAGGAGGAAATGGGTGCAATATTCAGGCATTCAGTTCTGTGTGCTGTATTACTTTTAATTTTAGGCTACTCTGCCCTTTGACAAATACTGTTGTCAGTATGGGTGCTTGTCAGAGGAACTAGAACATTGTGAAGACGAGAGTCACGGTCTTCAAGCTGTGTTCTAAGGCCCTTGCTTGTCTGTCGTTTATATTCCTAACATTCATGCACAAAATACTTGTTTGATGAATTCGTGTCCTCTCAGTTTAGAAAACAGTCTCTTTCTTAGTCCTCTGGAAAAATAAAGAATTCATGCACTTAAGCCTTGGCTTTCTACCTTACTACATCTAGGTAGCAAGTTGTGAGTGTCCAGAGGGTTATTCCAGCTTGCTGCTTACTCCCTGGGAAACAGAACAAAGTAAAGGAGCGTCATTCACCCTGCTGCTGGTCAGAGGCAGCTCCTGAGTTCACTATGAAGCCCTTGAAGTGGTCAAAATGAAAAGCAGTCTTCCAGTGAGAGTTTCTGACTCTTCCCTTGGCTCAAATAATGGCTCATTAACAGGAAAGTGTTCAAAATATGAGAAAGGGAGAGAACTAAAAAGCATCCCCAGACAAAATAAATACCCTCAGTCACATCTGGATTCTTAAAAAGTTCATCTATTTGTGTAAACCTGCAGCCTGGAATCTCAGCTAAATGATAACTTTTCACCTTAAGTGTAAGCTAACCTAGCCTGGGGGATTATGTGAGACTCATGTACATTAAAATATTATATACATATATATATATACATATATATATATATCTGAAATGTTAACTGTGCTTTTCTTCTCAAAATATATTAAACCCAGCATAAAACTAATCCATTGAAAGCAAAAACAAAGGTAAGGGCTGGTGAGATGTCTCAGCAGACAGAGGCATTAGCTACAGAGTCTCAGGACTTGTGTTTGGGCCCAGGATCCACATGGTGGAAGGAGTCATTCCAGCAGGTTGTCTCTGACCTGTACACACAGCCCACACACGCCACCCCCAGAATAAATTCATGAATAAATTTTTTAAAAGAAAAGAAAAAAGAACTGGAAACTGAGTGTAAGAATAAGAAGCAGAGAAGAGTTCAGAAGTGGTTACTAGAAATGAGAAAGGAACAAAAAAAAAAAAAATCATCAGCTCGGAGGTGGATGCAATGAGCAATGAACTTGGCCACAGCCACCAGATCCATCAATTCTCGCACTGCCTGGTCCGTGTGACCCCAAGAGTTTTGATGGACTGTGTAAGAGAAAACCAGTAAGAGACATTTGTGTCAGAGGAACAGGTACAGTGAGCAGGCTGGAACTGACTGGGCCCTTTGCCAGTTTGAACATGGCTGCTGCCGTCTCTTTCAATAGTTAAAGGATCTTGGGGTCATTTTTAAGCTTGGACCTGCATATCATATCAATTGAGCCCAAGCTACCAGCACCAGCTTGAGGGAGATGCTGAAGGGGAAGGTCAGACCCTCATCCATATACAGTGTGGGTAGCCCATGACACCCTTGCCCAGGGTCACATTCCATCTCTGAGGCAACTCACTGTCATTAGTTTCTAGAACACAGGCAGACCCATGGTGCTTAAAAACATAAAGTCAAAAAAACCTCTTCCTGTTCCTCTGTAGGTTATAAAAATAGAAGGAAGTGGGGTGCAGGGAGGCAGAAGAGAGGTGTCAAGCAGACATTCCTTGGGTCTAAGGCTCTGCACACTCCACAGTGTCTCACACCTTCCCTGGTTTGTAGAGAATTGCTCTTCTAACCCTACTTCTCTCTGGTTTACCTTGTAATAGTTACTGAGGTGAGATTTTAGTTACTGTGCTGTTTTCAACCCAGGTGTTTTGATCTCACTGAGTTTAAAGTTACTTTCGATTTTGTGAACCCAAAAGTGTTCTCACTAGAGGGGAAGCATGAAAGCCTTCACCACATAGGCCCTCCAGGAAAGGGGGCCTTGAGAGAAAGTGCCTCCAGACTGCTTCCAATCCAAGGGGCTGCCAAAGCTTCCTCAGCGGACCTCAGCTCACCAATTTCCCTTGTGCTTACCATGGTAGAGTTGGGAAGACAGCATGTCCCTACTTTTGAGCGTGTTTTGGGACAGAGGGTACACAAGATGTAGAGGCCAGCAAATCAAGCTCAAGTGTCATTTCTCTGGTGCTGTCCACCTTGTTATGACTCAGGGTCTCTCACTGCCGTGGAACTTGACAGTTCAATTAGACTATCTGGTTGGAGCACCCCAGGGATCTGCCTCCTAAGCAGCCCTGTGACTGCTCAGGCACCAGCAGGCCTGGCTTTTAATTTCTTTTTATTTATTATTTGTGTTTGTGATAGGTGTGACTATGGACTCACACACGCTTTCAGCACATACACAGAGGTCAGAGGACAACTTTCAGGAGTGGGTTCTCTGCTTCCTCTGTGGGTTATGGAGATCAAACCCAAACATGTGTGGCAAGTGTTTTTACCCACTGAGCCCTTCAGAGGGACTATCCACATCTGGCTGATTTCACTATGAGTTCTAGAGACTCAAACTCAGGTTGTAGCACCCACAAGGCAAGCCCTGTACAACTGAACTACATACATCTCCAGCTCTTACCTACTTTTCTCAGAAAGAAGCTGTGACTGAGCTGGGCAGCAAGGATGTCGGGGGTAAGGGTGTAAAAGGGAGATTGACGCCTGCCATTTAAAAGGCGCTGAAGTAATGCTGTAAAAGGAAATGGAGAGAATATTACCTCTCCAAACTGCTTCCAGAGTTTTCTGCTAACAGAAAGAAAGTGGGACGGAAGTGGGGGGGGGGGGGGACACTATCAGGAGCGACACCCCAAGGCTGGTGACAGGGAGCTCAGAATGTTCTGAGAAATTCAGGCACAGGCCTTTCCTAGTGTCGCAGGCTTTGTGACTTTGTGTATGTATATGGGCCTGTGCCACCATATTGGTCCCAAAGAGCCAGAGAAAAGTGCAGTAAAGACTGTTGAGCACACGTTTAGTGTGGACCAAAAGCCTTCAGAAATAAAGACTGAAGGAAAACTGCCTATTCCTGTGCCTGGGTACAATGGCGAATGGACAGATGTGAAGAACGGAAGGTGACTGAACACCGAGGGTGAGGTCATAGCCCATGCTTTCATGGCATAGCTTCCTGGGGAAAGCCTGTCTGTCCAGATTCCTCCCGCTTTTCTGTGAAACCACCCTCCCTGCAGGGTATGGGAGGGTCTTGGGGAGTGGGATTTTATGGTGAAGGAAGAGATTGGTTCTAGGTTTTATGACTTGCTTTGAGGTAGAGCAGTTCTAGCTCTTACACTGTCCTTGGGGAAGAGAAATTCTGGTTTGTGGTTCACATTAAAGGGAGAGTCGGGAGGAAAGACGACAGAGTGGCTTCCCTTCGCAGGCTGCAGGGGGCCCATCCCCTGGGTGTTGATGAGATCTGGGAGGCTGGAATCCGGATACATGTTTACTGACCTTTTGGAACAAGGAAAACCAGGCACCATTTGAGGGGTGCACCTGAAATCCTGGTACCTGGGAAGAGAGAGCAAGAAAATGGAGAAATGGAGAAAAGCCTTATAAATCAGAAATGCAGGAGACCCAAGGTTGGAGTACAATTCCACGGCAGAGTGTTTTTCTGGCACTCAGAAGGCAGAGGCAGGCAGATCTCTGTGAGTTCAAGGGCAGCCTGGTCTACAAAGTGAGTTCCAGGACAGCCAGGGCCACACAAAGAAACTCTGTCTCAAACAAAATAAAACAAACAAACAAACAAAAAAACCCCACCAAGCATTTCATAAATTTATAGGCCAAAAAAATAGCTTTTTAAATTTTTCCAGAATTAAATACTCTATAGAGGTTCACAGTTAAAAAATAAAATAGAGCTCCACTAAGCCACCTCACAGTCAGAAACAAAAGTTCACTAAAGAACCAAGGTCAGAGCCAGCACAGATTTCTCAGGAAAACATCAATGGAGGAATTCTGAGCAAAAATGGTTTCCTGTTTAGGATTCCAAGCCAAGACAAACAGCTACACATCAGTTTAGATTAAGGGCATCCTTCCAGGTACCAAATCTTAAGTCTCTTATTTCCTAGGTGCTTTCTCTGGGAAAAGTAGCAGGAGACCAGACTCCTGAGAGAAGCAGAGAGCCAGTGGGGGCCCGGTAGCCAATCTGAGAGTCCTGAGCAGAGTCCTAGAGCCCTGGTTCAGCAATGGCTACATTTGTTTGATTTTTAATTTCACCAGGTCATCATCGGCATAATTGACTCATAGTTTACCAAGACTTATTATACGTTATCAGCCCTGTAGGCCATAATGGCTTCCCCACTACTTCCTACCTCCCCCTACACACTGAGAATCCAACCTGGGGCCTTGTACTTCCTAGCAAGCCCTCTCTCCCTCCACATCCCCTCCCTTGTCCTTAAAAAGCACCATTTCCCACCTCCCCTTACAATTGCTGAAGCATCTGACTTCAAACAGTAAAACCACCGTCCTGTTTGCATTTTATTTCATGTGTGTGGAGCCAAAGGACAATCTCTGTCATTCTCCAGGTGCCATCTTTTATTTTATTTTATTTTATTTTATTTTATTTTATTTTATTTTATTTTATTTTATTATTTTATTTTATTTTATTTTATTTTATTTTATTATTTTTGAGACAGGGCTTCTCACAGACCTGGAATACACCAAACAGGCCAGGATGGGTAGGCCAGAAAGCCCCAGGAATCTGCCTGTCTCCACCTCCCTAGCTCTGGGATTACAAGCGTACACTACCATACCTGACTTATTTTATTTTATTTGTAGCATGAGTTCTGGACATTGAACTCAGGTCCTCATGATTGAAGACAAGTATCCACTTTATTGGCTGCACTACATCCCTGACCCTCACTTTCCCAGTTCAGCCATTGGTCACATAGATCTCCATGATCACGGTCCCTACCGGCCACATACCCCACACTTCTTAGCTGGGTCTCTTTATCATTTAAGTTTCTTTATAACTTTGGTCTTTTCTGCTCAAAGTCATTTGAGATGGTTTGTTTGGTCTTATGTGACCTGAGGGTGGAATCAGGGGTTAAAATCAAAAGAACAGAAGTAGCAAAAATAAAATTGTCTATAATCAAAATGATCACACAAATGTGCGAATACGACTTTTCAACAGAAACACAAGAGACCACGAAGACTACAGGACCCACCAAAGAAAGTGATAATAAGTAGATTTATCAGGGCAGCACACGTGAGAAATGAAAGGAAGTTCAAGATCAAAGAAGTGCTCAGCCTTCCTACTTTAGACACAAATTGGCAATTAGCCTAGCCCACCTTCCACAGCGACCACAGAAGGGCTATGCCATGCAAACAGGAAGTATCCGCCTCAGAAATCTTAAAAGCCCCCCATGGAAACTTATAGTCTTTCATCTGCCCAAGGCCTCTCACTTTCTACAGGAACAGACCCCCTTTGAATATTCCTCTCTGACCAGATAGCTCTTGTGGGGACCACCGGTCCTGTAAACACTGTGTCCCCAGCCATGCTGACTGACTCACAGGTAAGCATGGCAGCTAAGTGATGGAGAATCGTGCCCTGGGATTTTTAAAGAGCCTTCCAGATGGGCACTGTTCTGGAAGCTCTCTGCCTTGAGAAACGCTTCTTCTGAACTGATGTCAACAGGTGCTTGGAGGGCGTGTCTGTGTGCACAAAGGGCTTGTCTGAGGACATGAAGGGCCTGTCTGTCTTTTCTACTCAAACACAGATGCTCCAAAAGGGACCCAAATCTCACCAGTACTCTCTCCAATTCTCTAGTCATCAAGATTAACTTATAGGTTAGGAAGATTGGTCCACGCCACACCCAGATAGACTTTTCTGTTCTTTTCTGTTTTTCCAAAATCACATACTGTCCCCTAAGCTGCCTACCAAACATCACACACACACACACACACACCTTGTATACATACATATACAAAACACATACATGCAAATGCACACTATACACAAAACAGGCACACACACATGCATATACACATGCATGCATACACACCTCATAGCACACATAAATACCATACTGCTAACCCACTCCCACACTCCACACACATATCACATATACCTGCATATACATACACCACAAACATATATACACATACGTACATACATATACAAACCATACACACCTACATACACATACAAATCATATGCATACACAGTATATATGTACATGTACATGGCACACACACAAGTATGATTTCTTTTGGTTTTTATGGTTTCTTGAGACAGTTTTTCTGTGTGGCCCTGGCTGTCTTGGAACTCATTCTGTAGACCAGGCTTGGTCTTGAACTCAGAGAGACCTGCCTGCCTCTGCCTTCTGAATGCTGGGATTAAAATGGTGTACCACCACGTCTTGATATGTATAAAGATTCCTAAGCTTTTAAATCCCTTTGGCTTTCTAGGTATTCAGTTCCATTCCTGTGTCAACCATGAGCCATGAATTCTTTCTCAGCTGTCATTCTCCGTATCTATTGTCAGTCACCACGGATACTTGGGTATCAAACCCTGGGGTAGAGGGGAAGTCTTTCTGCACAATGTGATGTGCCGCCTAAGAAGCAAGACTGTAGTGGATTTATAATATTACCTTGTAAATAATTATCCTGCCTATGAGTTTAATAACAAGTGCTGATTGGCCAAAGGCAGACAGGAAGTATGGATGGGGCTACCAGACTAAGAAAACTCTGGGAACAGGAAGCACAGAGCAGAATGCCAGAGAGAAGCCAGAAGATGCAGAGGACAACTATGCTGCTCTGAGAAAAGGTACCGAGCCCCTTGGCTGAACAGGATAAGAGTCATGGATTAGATTAAGGGTAAAGAGTTAGCAAGTTATATGCCTGGGCCTTAGGCTGATCAGCCTAAAATTAATGTAAGCATCTGTGTGTTTCTGCGGGTCTGTGGGTTTGCAGGTCCAAGCCTCTTACTACACAGGACCTATAGAATACATAAGGGGGAGACAGTGGACAGTGCAGCAATCTAGTAGCCTTTGTCACAGTTGTGTACTAGATTTCACGACACAGAAATTTCCTGCCTCTTTATGAGGAGGGCCCTGTCAAAGACTAACCCAAGCTTTTTGTGGTTGGGCTATAAGCTACTTGTTGCTATTTTATTAAGCATATAAATACTTAGCTCACATGTGAGAAGTCTGATTAATGATCAAGTCAAGAAACAGAGGCCAAAACAGGGTTTCAGAAGCCAGGGGGAGGAAAGGCAAGACTGTGGTGCACACAAATGGTTCACCTCATTGGGTAGTGGATGGGCTGATGGCCAGCTAGGTGTTAGAATGGGCATTTTGTACTAGAAATAGCCCTTGAGAGGTATCAAAGAATGTAGAGTTAGTCGCTCATGGAGATGCCAGAAGACCCCAGAGTACAGCTGTGGTTAAACAGGTTGCAGGTTATCTCTGGCGACATCTTCCTGCCTTCTCTAAGTCTCTGCCCTATGTAGGGCAGCTTGGCAATCCTTTCTCGCTTTAGAGTTTATCGTCTCTTCAAGGAGGAATTCCAATAGGCGATATCACTAAGAAAATACATTTTAATAAGCATTCCATGACCCTGGAATCCTCCTGGCTCTGCAACAATGTGAGCAAAGGGATAAAGAAGAGGGGAGGAGGGAGGGGGTAGGGCTAGAACTGGAGAGTGTAGTTGTGAGTCGTCCAATACTGTGATGAGCTCTCTGCCAGGACTGGGTTGAACCTGGGTGGGTGGGACCTACTTCTGTGCTTTGTCCAGTGAAGGGGCTTCCATGCACACTGCAAACAGAACTGACATGTTTGTGTAAAGCCACTGATATTCTGAGCGCCCTGACCTATCACCCTGCCCTGGAAGGTGCGGGTGGGTAATAGATTCCTCTTGAGCCCTACACATCATCATGGAGTCTTCAAGCAAACTTCTTGGAGATCCTTGAACTGTGAAGTAGAGGTGACTCTTAATTGACTCACACTTGAAGAAGTCAAAGCAGACTGTGTGGGTGGGCATTTGAGCCCCTTCTAGGACATCCAGAGTGTGAAGAGCTAAATAGTACTTAATTCACTTAGCATCATGTTCTGATCTAGCCGCATTGTCAAGAAAGATGGAGACCTGGTTAGTTTTAACTGTCAATTTGACACAGCCTAGAAGCAGCTGAGAAGACAGTCTCATTTGAGGAACTGCCTAGATCACATTTTTCTGTGGCGTGTGTATGGGGAATAGTCTTGATTTTTAATTGACGTGGGCAGACATCACTTCCTACACAGAGGATCCTGAGCTATATGGCACAGGAGGGAGCCAGAAGGAGCAAGCAGGCTTCATGACCGCATTCCTTTCTCTATGTTCTTGCATATGGAGTGACCAGCTGCTTGATTTCTTGACTCAACTTCCTGGAAATAATGGAGTCAGTTATTCGGGACATATATGCCGAATAAGCCCTTTGTGCCCTCAGTTAACTTTTGGTTAGTGCGTTTTATTGAAGCAACGTATATGAAACTAGAAGAGATGGGATTTTTTTATTTTTCAAAAGACTTGAAAGTATAGCTTTGTAATTGTGTGCATGTTATATATACGCAGGATCACATATATGACATATCTTCCTGCATTTCATCCACTCATTACATGTCTTGCCAATATAGCGCTACAGTGAATGTGGGAGTGTGGATGTCTCTAGTTGGCACTGATTTCATTGCCTTTGAGTAAATCTGTAGTAATAAGATTCTTGGGTCACTTGATTAGCTTCTTCTGATCTATCAGGAGATACACTCCGGAGAGTGTGCTTGAGACTATTTCTGGAAACTTTAACTGAGGTGGGAAGACCCACCCTGAGTGTGAGTGGCAACATTCTTAGGCTGGGTCCTCGACTAAATGCAAAGAAAAATAGAGAAGACAAGCCAGAATTTTTCTCCCGCTGCTTCTGACCGCTGTGTGAACAACTGCCTTGTGGTCCTTCCGCCATAGCTGGGGTGAGGTCCCCAGGCTTCCTCCATCGTGGTAAGACTATGTCTTTTCAGCCTGTAAGGAAAACAGACAGGTCCTTGAGTTGCTTTTATCAGGTGTCTTGTTACAGGCATGAGGAAGACAACTGATCCTCGTAATGTCTGTCGACCTCTCAACCCAGCGCTTGGAAGGTTGAAGCTGAGGGTTAGACGTTCAAGGTCATCCTGGAATAAGAAGCCAGCCTGGGATACATGAGACTCCCTCTCAAAGGAGAAAGAAGGGGAGGGAAGAGGAAGAAAAATGGGCTGCCCTTCATTGTGTCTTTCTGTTTTTCATGGTCCCAGGGACCCTCCCATCTTCTTAGTAGGTAATGTCATCTTCTAGGAGCATTCTGAGAAAGTTCAAAAGGCTGTCCTGACATCCTTCTCAACTTGCTGCACCAAGACTGAATTCCTACCGGAAATAAAACACTGTAACTACTTTTCTGTGTCACGTGGATGCTCCCTTCCAGTAGTTTCTGCCAGTTCAGAGAAAATACTAACATGGCATTCTTCCCTTTTCTGGGTGACATTTTTTTTTCTTCCAAGACAGGGTTTCTCTGTGTAGCAGCTTCTAGCTGTCCTGAAACTCGCTCTGTAGGCCAGGATATCCTAGAACTTACACTGTCTGCCTCTGCCTCCCAAGTGCTGGAATTAAAGGCATGTGCCACACCACCTGGATGGCTTTTATTAGACTCTCCGAACCATGTAAGAGTTCAGCCAGAAATTTCCAAGACACTTCTTTGAGTGTCTGTCTGATCACCTGTAATGAGAGGCTCACCCAGTCTTTTCTACACATGGAGAGAGATGGCAAGGGTGGGAGCTGCTTTATGAAGCTCAGTGGATCAAACCCTCTCCAGCTGTCAAGTGCAGACACTTTTGTGACCGTACAGCATGGGTTGGGAAGTATCAGACCTGGAGTTAGTTGCTGGCTCTGACCTTAGGCATGTGGTTCCTCTCTGCATCAGATCCGTCATTGGAAAATGACACAAACAAAATCAGTTAGTTCCACAAAGTGAGACACTAAGAGGAACCATCAAGCAACTAATGTGATATTGAGGTGTAAGCTTCAAAACTGTAATGCTTGCTTTGACATCCAACAGCAGGACGATAGTGTGCTACCATCCTCCTGTGGACGTCACATACAAACACACCAAACCTGTCCCTCACCCAGATATTTTGTATAATAATGAAGGAGCACTGCTGAAAACCAAATTAGAAGAAAAAAGCAAACAGCTTGATCAAGGACCCATGGTCGAACAACTCAGCAAAGTGTTCTTCACCACAAAGCATCGCTGGTACCCACATGGACAGTGTCATAGACTGCGTAAGAAACTGAATCCTCTCAAAGACAGGTAACTTATTTTCCAAGTATCAAGGAAATTTTGCTTGGAAATATTTGCCAGCTGAGAAAATGCAATTAGTACATTCATTAAGATGATTTATAAGAAAATAATAAAAATACCTTCTATATATAAAAAAATCAGTAATGCTCTAAAAATCTCTAGTTCTGGGAACACGGAGATCAAGGGTATTTTTGCCTTCAGTTTGCCAACGCACTACATCAGTGGACCACCAATCATTCAGGCTACACCTTTAATTTACTGGGTATCTCAACACGAGTTGCGTCAGTCACGTGTGCTTTGGTTAGCTTGTCTGCTGATGGTTTTCCTTCATGGATTTGTATTGTAATACAGATAAGATGTGCTTAAGAGGTACAGTGGGACCAGTGAGTCTCGGGGGATAAGGGCACTTGTTGCCAAGGCTGATGACCTGAGTTTGATTCCCTGAACTCTCCTGGTGGAAGAAGAGAACTGATTTTTGGGGTTTTTTTGGGGGGGGGGTTGTTTTGTTTTGTTTTGTTTTGTTTTTTGAGACAGGGTTTCTCTGCTTCCTTGGTACTGGGATTACAGAAATATGCCATCACCACCCAGTGAAAACTGATTCTTAAAAGCTGTCCTCTAACCTCCACGTGGACAGGAGTACTCATACAAATAAATTCTTATAAGTATGTCACCTTAGGAGCCCGCCACCACGTGTTTGCTCTTCTCTGTCTTATTAATTTGGTTTTGAGACAGTCTCTCATTGGCCTTGACCTCACCAGCGGTCTAGACTGACTGGCCCAGTGGCCCAGAGATCTACTAGTCTCCATCCCCCTGTGCTAGGGTTCGGGGCAGGTTCCATTATGCCCAGTTTCCTCCTCCTTCTGCACATGGCTCTGGGTAGCAAACTCAACTCCCCCTGACTGTGCAGCAAGCCTCCGGAGCTGTCTCCTCATCCCCTAAGTTAGCCTTTCTTTCTGAGTCCACAGAAGGCTGATAACTGTCACAGCTGAGAGAGTGGTACCTCAGGAGGTCAGTGAGGAGGACCAGGAAGCTGTTCACCTCACATTCAAGGACAGGGTAAACCAAAGAACTCTGGCTACACACACTAACAGGGCAAAGGCTGAGAAAGTTGTCAGAATCTAGAAACTTCTTGATTGGTAGCTGCACTTCCCAGACAGGCGCCTCCTGCCAAAGCTTTGATTCTCTCCCTTCTCTCTGGTGCTGACAAACAGGTACTTCAAAATAGCAACATGCAAAGTCTATCTTAAACACACCAGTCAAGAGATTCAGAGCTAAGATTTTAAAAATTCGAGGCTGGCACTCTGCTGTTAAAAAAAGACAAAGCCTGAAGGTGCCAGGGTGTGAGCTGGAGACAATGTGTCAAGCCAAACTTTCAACTCAAGCCTTGCTACTTTTGGCTTTTGTGGGCTCAGGTCAGACTCTTATCCTGGGGTGGCTGTTCTGCGGTTTCCTTCCGAGTTCTATAGAACTCAAGAAACAAACACTAGCCATGTTTAAAGCAGGCTTTGGGTGATGGAGGTATGAGCTATTTATGGCTTCAAATTTTCATTTTAAAATACTTCTTTGATAAAACAAGTGGGATATGGTATTTAATATTCTAGAAGATTCTTTGCAACTATTGTTTTGTTGGACACTTATCTGTCCAACAAATCCATTAATTTAGGAAGGTTATACTTGCAAAAGATGGTGTAGCTGAAAAGCATGGTAGTAAGAGGCGATCTCACCCCCCCACCTGGGTACATTTTGAACCAGTTCCCTGAATCTTCTTTGTTGCCTTATTTATTGATTTATTTGGTTTTGCGGAGTCAGGGTTTTTCTGTGTAGCTTTAGGGCTTGTACTGTAACTCACTCTGAGGACCAGGCTGGCTTCGAACTCACAGAGCTCCACCTGCCTCTGCCTCCTGAGTGCTGGGATTAAAGGAGTAAGCCACCACAACCAGGCTACCTTAAAAGAGAGGTACCTGAGGGCCAGGTGTTTCGTATAGTATATTAATCAGGGGAACTAGAGGGATGGGTAATCTGAAAAGTGCTTGCCAAATAAGCATGAGTCCCTAGAAACCACGTTAATAAAAAAAAAGTCAAGTGTGATGATATACACACTTGTCATCCCAGCACCGGGAAGATAAAAACAGATGGGTTTCTGAGGCTCACCAGTCAGCCAGCCCAGCCTAATGGCTAGTTCCAGGATCCTGTCTCCAAAAAAAAGGTGAGCATACCCTGAGGATGACTTAAAATAGAGATACACACACACAAAATGAATGAAATGTCAACCAGGATTCTGGGGCCTAGAGATCTTCTACAGACATTAAATGCTTATTAAAGATCAGTGACTTCAAAAGAGTTTGTAGCTTGGTGGTTAGAGTGCTTCTGGGATACCATGAGACCCTAGGCTCCATCACCCTGAAAAACTAGGCATGGTCCTGTATGCATATCATCCCAGACTGTGGGAGATGGAGATAGGAGAATTAAGATCATCCTCAGCTTACACAGAGAACTCAAGGCTAGTCTGGGTTAGAGATTCTAGCTCTAAAGATAGATTTAAAAAAGAGAGAGAGAGAGAAAGGAAATAAAAGGAGGTGCCACAAGGAAAGGGGGGGATCAAGAAACTAGAAGCCAGGATAACAGGGTGGCTTGCCTTCAGATTCCACCGCCATGGTGACTTCTCTGAGTACAGAAGCTGTGAATTTAAGAGTAATCTAGTCATGATAATCAGCAGGACCACCACCTGTAAGAGTGCGACTAGAAATGAAGAGGGGTGTAGGAAGCTAGGTGGCCCGTCTAGTCAGATCTCAGCACAGTTGTGAGGCCACAAACCTCAGTGGAACCAGTATCTGTTTCTTGTTATCAAGCACACAGGCCCCAGGTCAGCCAGGGTTCATTTAGGCTGTTCATTTAGGTTAGTCTGGCTCCAGGCTGGAGGCTGGGATCAGTTTTGTTCATGAGTGATAATTTAGAGTCAGGGCTAAAGGAGGCAGCAGGAATCCAGTGTCTGTTCTCTTGGAAGAGTCAGGCCAAGTTTCTAAAAGACACAAGAAAGACCGATCTGGACTCCTGCTACAACTACTCATTTCCTCTCTGGAGCAAATCACACTGTGGCAAAGAAACAGGCTCCGAAGGGGGGGGGGGGGGGCGTGGAAGGAGATAAGATAAAGGTAGACACAAGCTTGTCACCCGAGGGAAGGGTTGCAAAAGAATGCGTTGTAATAGGAATACTTTGGAAGGAGTGACGCGTTCACAGGCAAATCAACACATAGGAGAGATTGGAGAAAGGATAGCAGGGGCCATTTAGAGGAAGAACTGGGCAAGAGATCCAGGAAGTCAAGGAAGACCCAACAGAGCCTGTAAAGGGCGATTTTATTGGTTACTGGAGAGGGTAACGTAAGAGAAAGCCCCTGGGAAGGGAAAGCTTGGGTCTCATAGCCAAATTTGGTAAAGCTGTGCATACTGGTGCAAATGCTTTAGTGACCACCTACTGTGAGCCAGACAAGGTGCTCGTGCTTGGAAATTTCCCCCTAACATGTCATGATGAAGACGTGTCCCTCCTTGTGGTTGAAACCCTACGCAGACATTGCCCAATTGGGCTCTTCTCCATGACCAAAAAGGAGAGTGTCAGTTCAATGAACATGTAATTATTATTTCTGGGTTATCCACTCTCTCCCCATAGTCACACTATGTTGAGATTCAGTCCCTGGAGGTTGAAGTCTCCCCAAGTTTATATCTCAGTCCTTTGAACCACAGGGGTTCATTCATCTCTCATTTTTCAACTCAAAGTAAACATTTGGGGGGGGGGGGCAACCTCAAGTACCTATTTTTAAAATGTTATTCTTTAGTTATTAGCGTGCATACTAAGCGGTGGGTTCCACCATGACGTTTAGGTGTCTGTGAACTGTGTAGCTGTGCTGGCGTTCACCTCATAGGACCTGATCTCCATCTCCTCCTCTCTCCATTTGGGATATGGTTAGGCTAGGGAAAAACAGCAGAAATTAGTGTTCAGCTAATTTCTGAATTCCCTAAATGACTTTCTGTGCGGGGCAACAGACAGAGGAAAAGAAAGCATGCTCCATTGGCTGGCTATCCCCAGAGAATGTTCTCGTTTATGCTAAGGGGAAGGAATATGAGGTCCTGGAAAGGGTCATCTTGATACACCAGAAGTGGTTTATCTCAGGTGACTCAGAAGAAAACAGGGCTTAGGGGAAGCTGGAGAGGTGGCTCAGCAGTTGAGAACACTGGTGTTTTTGATCGTGACCCAGAGCTCAGTTCCCAGCACACACGTGGTCCCAAGTACACAGTTCCAAAGACTCTGATATTCTCTCCTGGCACTGCAGGGACATATATACTTGCAGGCAAGCACTCAGATACATAAAATAACATCAATTAAACAACAACAAAAAAGTTTCTTTTGTATCAAAACAAGCGAGGATGAGTGTCAGGTCTCCCAGATGACTTTAAAGAGGAAGAAAGGGAAAATGTGTTTCCTTCCCCCAAATGAATCTGTAAGCCTTTCCCAGTCCTCTTTGAAGAGGCCAACGGCTGTGACTTGTGAGACGATCCACTACTGTCAGTACAACTCCTTCCAAATCCCACATCAGTATTTTCAAGACACATTTTTTGGTTTTATTTTCCCAATAGCAGTCTGCTTAATGGGTATCATTTTTGACAGTCTTCATGTTTTATTATTGTTGTTTCTGAGCTTGGGAAAGAGCTAAATAAATAAACAGACAAATGAACGCATAAACCTTGTGGATTCTAGAGGCATCTCATTTAGGTTCCCTGAAAGCCAATGAACTATCCGGTTACAGAGGGATGAAACTGAGGCTTGGTGTTCACCCTAAGAGGCACACAAATCACATAAGGGATTAAAAAAAGAAAAGAGGGGGCTTCGTGGGGGCTGGAGAGATGACTCAGGGGATAAACTCTTGCCGTACAGGCCCAGTGGCCGGAGTTTAGAGCCTCGGGACCCATGTCAACGATCTCTTCCCTGTTAATTCTAGGTTGTATCAAACTGACTCGCCTCGTGTTCATTTGGTCGCTGTGGGGACACCAGGCCTGGGAGCTTCTGATGATTTCTTGTCTTGCCCTCCGATCTCTTGGTAGAGAAACATGGGGATTACAGCTGTACGAAGGGATAGTAAATGTATCTTACATAATGTTACATACACCATGGTTGGTTGCTTCTTTCTTCTCCCTCCAGTTCCCCACCCTACTCTCTCTACAGATGCAGAATCTGGGCCCCTGTCAGACCACCCCTCTGTCACTTTGGAACCAGGGGTTTCCCATGTGAGCTCAAGGAGTACTTGGCAGCTGCACTTACAGGCAACTGTTCTGTTGAGCACCTCACAGCCTCTGGGGCTGCATCTCTGCTGCTGAGACCACAGGCATCGACATCTTTCTGATGTAGGAGGGCTCTACCACAGTTCACACGCTGGCCCTGGTTCACCCAAAGCTGTAAGACACTGATTCCCACTGGGGAGCAGAATCAGTCTCCCAGTTTAGATGTTTACAAAGAGGGCAAGTTAAAGCAAGTTTGACCCTACAGTCCTGTACCCCAGACTAACCTTGAACTCACAACCTTCCCAATTCTACTTCTCAAGTGCCCCCCCCCATACCTAGCCTGAAGAGTTCTAATGGCATACGTAGATCTCTCTCAACCCTCACTGTCACAATTAAATTAAAGCCCTCACACTAGAATCTGGATGAGCAACCCTAGGGGGAAAAATCAAGATAAGATAAACCCTTCCCAGTCACTGAACTGGTTACTGTAGAGATCCTTGTCCCCAACCTGGAACGGTGACTCATCAAAAAGTGGCTGAGATTGTCTAAAATAGCTGGAATTCAAGTCCACTGGTCCAGGTCATCATTTTCTCCTCTGCTGTTCTACAGAGAAGTCCTGCATTTGGAAAGACAGAATTAAATCTCACCATTTCTAACAAACAAAACACAACAGATAACCGTAAGTGTGAAAGCCAAGGCTAGGTGAAAAACTGCCTTGAGAGATGAGTAGTAGCCCATTTGGAGTGGAAATACGTGGGCTGGTGGACAGTGGAAGTTTCTCACTGTGCGATGTGTTTTTTACAGAGACTTGCAAAAGGGAAAAAGAGGAGGTGAAGTGTGGAGATGAGGCTAAGATTTCTCTAAACATCAGGTTGCTAATAATGTATGGAAATACCACTTGCAAATATTGAAAATCCCCTTTAAAAAGTGTCCATGTCAATCCGATATGAAAATGATGCCCATCACCAAGTCAGTCGTGTGAGGAAAGATGGGTGATAACCAGGAGAAAAGGAGGGGGATTTGGTCCCGGAGAAACGAGAGAGTATGCTGATGTCTTTTTCTTTACTACAGTGAATATGGATGGGCTTGGTTTCCAAGGACGTTGCTAACATTTGAATCCCCCTTGTCCATGGCAGTCTTTTTTGGTTTTTATTTGAACTTTTTATTGATTCTTTGTGGATTTCACATCATACACCCTAATTCCTACTCATCTCCCCATCCCTTCATATCCGCCCTTGGCCCTAGCAACCTCCCCAGCAAAGTAAAATAAAATTGAAAAGGAAAAGAAAATCTCGTTGTGGAAGCAGTAGTGTGTCACAGTGAGTCACTCAGTATACGTACCCTGTAGTCCGTACATCTTTACTTGAAAACATTCGTTGTTCATTGGTCTTGTTCGAGGACTCTGGCTTTTGCTACACTATCAATTCTGAATCCTCAGTAGAACTGGTGCTGCCTTGTTGTGGAGGTTCTGCAGCTTTGCATCTGCAGGACCTATTTTTTCACGTTCTCCAGCAGTTCTGGATGAGCGGACGGTGAACCCACTCATAGCCTCGGATCTGGATGATAGCTGAATTAGTCAGCCCGCCAGCTCTACTACATACTCTCCATCACACTGGCTAGCTCACCCAGTGCTTTAGGCACCAAGGGGCAGGGCCTGTTCTCCTGTTCTCACACCTGGGAGCCAGCACCGGTGCCAATAGGACCAGCTCTACAGTTGCCCAGGTGAGGTATCACTCTCCTGAGTGCTGCCCCTAGTGAGTGAGAAAACCAACCCTGCTCTCCCACCTGCCTCAGGTGGTAAGGAGGGGCATCTTTCCCTTGCCCACAGTTGGGTGGCGATCTTAATGCGTCCTTTCTTTAGAAGATACTCAGTCATCGTCATCCTACATATGAAGTACTCATTATTTTTGCTGACATGTAAATAAGAAACGAAAATTAGTTTAAGGTTTAGAGTGGCCTTTCTATTTGGTTTATTTTGGCCTTTTTTTTTTTTTCCAAGTATGCTTATGTACCACCAGAGGTCATGGTGAGATTTAAAAAAAAAAAAAGACACCCACCAATTTCTTTGACCTAGTCTCACCCGAGGTGTTTTGGATGTGAATTTGTTTTTGTATGAGCATCTTAGCACATGTAATGCAGCTCATGTGTGGAGGTCAGAAGACAGCTGGCGAGACCTGGGTCTCTCTCTCCACCATGTGGGTCCCAGGATCAAACTCAGGTCATCACTGACGAGCAAATACCTCAACTCACAGGACCATCTCACCAGCCTTGTAAGAATTTTAAGATCTGATATGCAACCTTCAAAGCAATCTTTCCTCTTCAGGAATTATGCCTTGTTTGTTTTCTGAAAACACATTTGTATACTAGGTACGGGCACATATGAAGGCTCACGTACTGTGCTGTCAAGGTAATATCTCAGAGAAAAGCTCATGCCAACAAGGTTTCTTTGGTTGAGAAAAAAATTTCAATGACTCCTAAAGTCTACTGGCAGAGTTAAACCACATAATATGTAAAATATTTAATAAAAGAAATCAAGAAAGCAAAAGCAAGATGTGTGTGTGTGTGTGTGTGTACATATGCCTGTGCTTGTGTACCTGTGTGTGTCTGGTGTCTACCTCTGTGTGTGTGTGTGTGTGTGTGTATACATATGCCTGTGCTTGTGTAGCTGTGTGTGTCTGGTGTCTACCTCTGTGTGTGTGTGTGTGTGTGTGTGTGTGTGTGTGTGTATACATATGCCTGTGCTTGTGTACCTGTGTGTGTCTGGTGTCTACCTCTGTGTGTGTGTGTGTGTGTGTGTGTGTGTGTGTATCTGTATCTCTGTCTGTACTTGTGTGTCTGTGTGTGTGCATATGACTGGCACTTGGAAAAGGTACAGCCTCATAAAGTTATTGGAAGTAACTAAGTTTCCAACAACTTATTCATCTCCTCAAAAATCTAAGAAAACCTATTGAGAATCCAAACCACACCAAAGAGAATGATAAATTTAGCTAAAAGAAAAGAAAGGAAGAAAGGAAGGAAGGAAGGAAGGAAGAAAAGAAAGAAAGAAAGAAAGAAAGAAAGAAAGAAAGAAAGATAGAAAGAAAGAAAGGAAGGAAGGAAGAAAGGAAGGAAGGAAGGAAGAAAGGAAGAGAGAAAGAAAGAGAGAAAGAAAGAGAGAAAGAAAGAGAGAAAGAAAGAAAGAAAGTTAAAGCCCATTTGTGGAGAAAAAGAATTCACATAATCGACACTAAAGCAGAGGGAAACTGACAGTTAAGAACCATTAGAGATAACAGTGTGACCAGTCAAGTACACACACAGTTATTTTATGATACCCACCTTGGAGATCATGAAAGCAAACCTTGACTGGTGACCCTGTGTGTGAGCTGTGAATACTGGAAGACTTGGGCAGAAAGTGTCAGTACCACAGCTCAAAACTGATCCCACCAACCCATTAGATAAACATTCAAACGCCCTCGAGGACACCTACTCCTTCAAGACTGGTGCTGCAGGGCCAACACCTAAGGTGACTGCCATTTTGGGTGGCTTTGTCATTGTCCTGTGTCTCTACTAACTCTACCATGGTACCTTTGTTCATTGTCTCCATTCCCCACCAACTTTTCTTTTTCAAGGCAATTGATGGCTGGTAGCTGCTAGGGGAGCAGGGGTCAGTTTTCCTTAGGGCTGTGGCTTCTGAGAGATTGACCACACACTAGTGGACAGCCCATCCATGCATGTGTGGGCAGCGCTGATTAGATTCAGTGGGGAGAGGGATGTATAACACCGAGAAAGAAGGGGATACAGGAGAAGATTTAAGAGGATTCAAGGGAGTGGACTTAGGGATGCATATAATAGAAATATGTTATATGCATGTGTGATATTCTCCAAGAATGAATGTTCTGTGAAATTTCTGGCCCATCTGGACCTACAAACCCGCAGTCTCACAGAAACAAACAGAGGCTTATATTAATTATGTGTTGCTTGGCCTATGGCTCAGGCATATTGTTAGCTAGCTTTTGCATCTTAACCTATTTTTATTAATTTGTCTTGCCACGTGGCTTGTGGCTTACTTGTATTTTATTATAGATTGTTTTGGGGGGAGCTGGACTGTGTCTCTCATGACTCTGCCTTTTATTTCCTACTTATGCTTGGATTTCTTGCCTGTTTTTAGGCTGATCTGCCATAAGCCAAAACAATTTCTTTATTATTTAATGGTATTATAGCATATATAAATACATCCCACATCAAATAAATTTTAAAATTTTTTCCTCAAAGATTATTACTGTGTAAATATGTTCCAGAAAGCCATACCTCAACCATTGTAGCCATAACTAAGCAAGGGTTCTGAGAGCTATACCATGACCTCAGGCTTTATGAGTAACTTGGCATACTGCCTGTAATTGCCGGGGTTTGGAGTCTACTCCATACTTACGCTCCTGCTCTACTTGGGTGTATGTAGTGGCATGAGATAGTCTAGGAAGTGGAAGTGAGGCAAAATAGGAAGTCACAGTAGGCATGCAGATGGATGGGGAACCACTACAGACACAGGGGCTGAGTTCTCCCTTCTAAGGGACTAGAGACTACACTGCAGAATTGTTCTGCCAAGAACAAAACATGGTGGGAGATGTCTGACATCCCAGCACTCAGGAAGTAGAGGTAGAAGGATCAGGAATTCAAGGTCATTTTCATTTCAACTACACAAAGAGTTTGAGGGCAGCCTGGGCTACAAGTGATTCTCATTCAAGACATCTGACCCCCTCAAGGGGGGAAAAAGTGAAAGAATTATTCTACCAAGAAGCAAAGAATCTGGAGCAGTTATCTACCAAATTGCATCCTCGATTGGTTGAAAATCAGCTCAGAACATGAAGACAAGTTACTCCTTTGTGGCCAGAACACAGGGAGGCAAAGGACATCAGAAGCATGGCTATGTGACAAGCTATCTGTAGCTGACTTCAGGGAAGTACGGGTGAGTCACCAGTGGTGTAATGTGAAAGAATAAGGGAAGAGAAAATCTGATGTCACACACACTCACCCGTGTGCATAAAAGTGTGTGCATGCGTGTGTATGTGTTCACATGTGTAGTGATTCATATATGCATATATGTGTGTACATATAGTCCCTAAATAATTTAAAATCCACAAAGGTGCCTACATACCTGTAATCCCAGCATTTAGGAGACTAGGACCTTAAAATTTTGCTGAATTCCAGGAAAGGATTGCCAGTTGGAGACCAATTTAAAATCTATAATGACACTTAGGACAAAAGGAGAGAGAGAGAGGCTGTTAAAAAGGAAGAAGGAAGGGGGCAAAGGAAAGAAAGGAGAGATTAAAATTGATCCACTCAGGGCTTATACCAAGTGCCTACTGTGTTGCCTACAACTTCCCACATTGGAAATATGGGAGCAAGCATCATCGCTATGGAGCTAGCCAGTGAGATGACCCGTCGAGTAAAGTCACCAGTCCTGATGACCCAAGTTCAACCCTGAGACCCTACATAGGGAGGGAGAGGACTGACCACGATAAGCTGTCTTCTGGCCTCGTGATCACACCAGGCACACACAAAGAAGGAAGTAACAGGGAGTGAGGGAAGAAAGGAAAGTTAAATTTTTTTTAAAAAAATAAAAGAATTATTGGCCCCAGGGTGTTTACAAAGTGCTAAGCAAATGGTACTGTCTTTCACTGTCCGCGTGTCTTGCTTGGTCACTCACCGGCTGACTTGTAGATTGATGCCTGAACTTTGAACACACTTTGCTTAGTTTTTATATCAAAAAATGATGACTCAGATTTGAGAAAAACTTGCAGCTAGTTCTCCAGTGACAGGTGGGACACGGGCAGTTGTTTTTTTTTTTCCCCTTGCTGTCATTTATAGATTTCCAGGTACCTCATCACAGAGATTAAATATGGAGTGATTTGGTACCAGCATTTGCGTCTGTCGCTTCTTTTTTGGGCTCTTTACTGAGGACTCGATGCCTCTACCTCGCTTTTCTCTCTAGAGTTCTGTTCTTCTCAGCCCTGTAAGTGCTAGACCAAGGCTTGTCAAAGTGACTTCTGAGAGTGACACCCTCTCATCTTGCCTAGCCACTCTTCGGTATTTTGATTGCCTATCACACAGACTTAACACTCAACAGACTCACACAAGATACCCACTCCACCTCTCTCATAGCTACCCTGATCTGGTCACAGCAGGAGAGAGATTGGACAGCCCTAGAGAGAGACAATGGTAGAGCATCACAGGCTTATGGACTGGAAGCTGCTAACATCCACACACCCTCTTAACTGCTCCACTGGGCCAGGTCCCTGCTGGTGTCTTTGTTCCCTCCCCAAGCTCCCGAGGACGCGTCTGACCCCTTTGACTTCATCTTGTATTATCATCTTTATCACTAGCTCTCATTGCTCCAGCCACATCGAGACAAACATACTCCGAAATGTTCTAGCAACTTATCCCCCACAGCCTGAGACTCCATTGCTCCGTCTTAGATCTCAGCTTACATGTCATCCCCAATAACGCAGAGACACCCCTTCCCCTCAACCAACGCTCTGTCTCTACTTTGCCACAGCAACATCACACCTTGGTTCTTATTTTCTTGCCTGGTTTGTTTCCTTACTTCCCATTAGAACATATGCACTGGAGCTCTGGCCAATTCTATCCGCTATCACCAGCCTCCAAAGCAGAGCTTCTCATAATGACGATTTGTCAGAGAATAAGGAGAGAGTGTAGAACGTGTACCTTTGTTAAACACACTGGACTCAGAACTGCAAGGTGAACATTTATTGGTAGGAAATGCCCACAATATTCCTTTTTGTACACAAAAGAACCATAAACACAGCGCGTGGTGCATCCTCTTAACTTTCGTTTGTGCTCCGAACACTGAAAGATTAGATCACCAACTGTTAACAGCACTTGTCTCCTAGTCACGGCATCACCAGGGGTTTTCTTTTTCACTGCCTGCATTTTCTAAATGTTTCATTTTTCCCTGGATAAATCACTTTTTCATTAATCATTATGCAATACTTGTTCATAGCCAAAAGAACAAGACTCAATCATTATTATGTACAACTTACATGGGAAGTTTTAAAGATATTGATAAACAAAATAAACAAAATTAAATGAAACTATTGCCAATAGGAATAAATGCAGCTAATGTAATAATAATGCTAAATGCTAATAGTTAATTTTGGCAGTAGATAATTTAATTTAGCAAAAAATAATTAAAGCACTGTCCTTTCAATTTCTTTATTAATATGGCTCCCATGCTGTGCAAGCAGGCCACCCAATTCCTCATCACACCAAACTCCATGATTTCTATAATTTGGAGCATCGGGCTTTTGTACCAGATAGCCAACTTCTTCATGGTTCTTTTAGTTGGGGAGTTTCCAGGTTGGCAATGTAGCAATATCTACTGAGGTGATCTATGATCCCCAGAAGCTCCCACCAAGTCGGCCACTTGGCAAAGGCTTCTGTATGCAGTACAGACCTGGAATCTTTAGTGTTTGACTTAAGCCCTGTAGACTGACACTTCTCAGCTCAGGAAGGAGACTACAGGGATCCTATCTCATTCTGGCCTAGAAGAGGTGAGTGAAGGCCCTAGCCCCCTCTGTGCTGAAGATAGCCACCTACAGGGGAGGCTGAGAGAACTGGGCCAGGTCCTAGAAGCTATTCATCAAGACAATTTGTTGATAACAAATATTATTATCCGATGTATATGGGACTTTCTAATTCAGTGCCTGGTGACGTGCTATTCCATTTGGTTTTCTTAAGATAGTGATATCAGTAAGAGAATCCTGTTGGCAGTGGACAGAATGACCCTATCACATACTTGAAGCTCATGACCAGCAAAGTTACTTCAGCAGTAGACTTAAGACCAGAAGTCTAAACCAGGAGGGAGTGGCACATGCCTTTAATCCCAGCACTTGGGAGGCAGACACAGGCAAATCTCTGTGAGTTTGAGGCCAGCCTGGTCTACAGAGTGAGTTCTAGGACAGCCAGAGCTATTACAAAGAGAGACCCTGTCTTGGTGGAGGGGAATAGGGAGTGGGGGAGGGGGGAGCAGGGGGAAGGGAGGGGATCAGAAGTCTACATGTTCACAGGACATTGTCTCTTTTATTCACACCCAGTTAGAGGTGATATGGAAGTGGGCAGATCTGAAGTGTTGAGGGGTAGAGTTGGGAGTGAATATGATCAAAATACATTGTATAAAATTCTCAAAGAATGAAAATAGCATATTCTCCAAAGAAATAAGAAAAGCATGCTTCTGATTCAAAACCAAATTTCAGTAGCTATGCCAACAGGGAGACCAAAGTGCAAATTCTACTGATTGTACAATATCAAGGGGAATGCAGACCAGCTGGTTTGCGCCAAACTATAAAGCCATAGATATTATATTTCTAATTCATTTCTTCTGATACAATTGGAAAGATGCTAGTTTTTAACAAACTGATGTTTCTCTCACTTTCTTGGTTCCTTTTTCCTCCTTTTATAATTAATTCATTGTTGTTGAATTTTGTAAACTACTGAAAAGTAACAAGAAGCATAAATATATCATTTTTGAAAGTCTTATTGGTTCTTTGAGAGTTTTGTGGTATATTTTGATAGTATTTACCCCCTCTCCCAATTCCTCCACATTCACTCCCATCCCTACCTACACAACTTTACATCTTTTTTTAAAAAAATCAAGTTCAATTTTTGATGCCCGTATATTCTTGGGTATGTGGCTTTCCCCTGCAGTCAACCTACCAGGCAGGGCCCACACTTCTTTTGAAAAGAAACAAAATTTACTTCCTCCCAGCAGCTATCAGTTACCTCCTCTGCCTGGGTGGGACTTCATGCCTATCTCACCTCTCCACGCTGGGATTTTTTAATTCTTCATCTTGTCTTGAAGGTCAATCCACTTAAGTTCATATGTGCAACTGCTAGGGTGGCTGAGGGGTCTCAGATACCAGACTCAAATACTATCACCTAAAGATATACTATATACTTCCATCCACTATTTCTTTTGTAATTAAGACACATTCCATTCACTCCCATGCACACACACATGAACACACACACCCATTCTCCAGATGGATCGATCTAGTAGAATTAAAATATCAAGCTTGAGCATATTAAAATAAAGAACAAACCATGACAGCATCTCCTTTGTGTCCACTTATTCTCAGTCCTAACACCTTCTCTTGATGCTAAATCCCACATTTGTTTATTAAATTATTCAATGATAAATATATACATCAGATGCTTGCTAGACTGCAAGGACTATCTAGGTATTAATGTATCACATTAATTACTGAGACAAGATACATTACAAATGTAAGATAGTAATGGGCAAAGTCAGCCAAACATATTTTGAATGAAGAAGGCAATGCATGCTAAACCTCAGAACCAATGCATAATTCAAAAACGCCTTTTGTTGGGTAGAATCTAAATATGTACAGAAGCATCAAACAGAAGACTTGGATAGAGAGAGAAAGCTTGGATATTTGGTGATGGAATGCTAAACCCTTCCCATCCCCTAAGATTTCTCAATCATACCCTAAAACTCTTTCCTTCAGAAAAGGAAGATTGGAGTTGTTATTCTATGATGAAAGTGTGGTAGGATAGGAATGTGGTGGGGTAAGGCATTACTTTAATTCCAGGGCTCAAAGGCAGAAGCAGGCAGATCTCTGTGAGCCCGAGGCCAGTCAGGTTTACATAGCAACTTCCAGGACAACCAAGGCTCAGTGGTAATAAACTATCTCCAAAAGGCTTACTGGTTAAGAGCATTGGTCTTCCATAGGACTCTTCCAGGGCCTACATGTCAGCTTATAATCATCTGCCACTCTAGTTTCAAAAGATCTTATGTCTCTTCTGATCTCTATAGGACCCTGAACCTATGTGATGACATATATTTGCTCAAGCATACACTCATACATATAAAATAAAACAAATATTTATGTTTTTAAAAGCCATAACCCCAGCTGTGAAAGTCCCAACACATAAGTCAAAGTCAGGACAGTGTGATACCTCCCATCCTGAAGACAAACGCCAACCCCACAGTAGTGACTCCCATTGATGAGACATAGGAAATCCAGGCAAACATTGAGAAGGGAGATTCTAAGAATAATTATGGACTCAAAGAAGATAAAAAAAAAACTCATAAATTCAAATAGACAGCTGAATAATACAAGAAATTCAAGGGGAACATGGTAGTCTAATCCCAGACTCAGGAAGCAGAGGTAAACAGATCTCTGTGAGTCTGAGGCCAGCCTGGTCTACAGAGTGAGTTCCAGGACAGCCAGGGCTACACAGTGAGACGGTCTCAGAAGAAGAGGAGGAAGAGGAGGAAAAGAAAGGAAGGAAATAAATTCAGTACAGGGGCTTGTGAGATGACTTAGTAGGTTAGGAACTCTGACTATTCCTTCAGGGAACCCAGGCTTGATTCCCAGAACCCACACAGCAGCTTGTAACTATAATTCTAATTCTAAGGCATCTGATACCCTCTTCTGTCCACCATGGGCACTAAACACACACGTGTTGCACAGACATACATGTAAGCAAAACACCCACACATATTACATACATAAAATAATAATAATAATAATAATAATAATAATAATAATAAATCAAAACCATACAAAAATAAATAAATTCTGTTTAGGATATGAAATAGGAGCTCAATAAAGACAGAAACACTGAAATTATAACAATAAAAATTAATTAAAATTAGAGACTGTTCCTTGGCCTTGAATGTGAGCATGTCTGTAACTGTGGTAGATGTGAAATGCTTCAGAGACAGGCTCAAGAAGGGCAAAGCAAACAGGGTCTATCTGGTTTTCTCGGAATGCTAGCTCTTCAAACCCAGCCTTCAGGTTGTGATAAAACCTATGGAGCCCTGGGGTTTACTTGAAGGCAAATTTCAAAATGGTACTGATTACTCAACTTTCATTCTCTCTTTCTTCTCTCTCCCAGTAGCTGCAAATTTCTCATGTTCTACATAAAAATTGTCTTCTATGAGTCCCAAGAGTACATAGTAGATGCAAAACCATCAGAAGCCACAGTGGCCTCTCCATCTGACTTCCCAGACCATGGATCACAGACTTGGGTGTTCATTCTGTACTTAGGCTCTTCTTTCTAGTACATCCCATAGGTCAGTTCCCTACAAAGTCCATTCCTGTATCCTGAGAGACATATTCCTTATTTATGTATTTGCACTGTTATATATGTATGTATGGTGTAGGAGGTCCACATGCCACAGCATGTCAGAGACCCGAGGACAAGTTCGTATAATCAGTTCTTCCCTCCCACCTTATGTGGGTTTCAGAGATCAAACTATTTGCCAGGATTGTGTGACAAATACCTATATCCACTGAATCATCTCGGCAGCCCTAAAAGTCATGTTCCTAAACTCTTCCGATTAAGACACTACTTCAACTCTTCCAAAGGTTTTAGAACCCTATTCCTTGAGCTATCCCATGCTGTGTGTAAACATGTTTATAACTGATTCTATTTCCTGCACTGGAACCTGATACAGCCTGCCAGGTGAACTCTCAGAATTCTTCGCACAACATGTAATTATGTTTGTTATGGGATGGTTTATTTCTGCCTGGGTTACTGCTGTGTCTCTAGCACCTTGGATAGAGCCAGGTATGCAAAAAGGAGATTAATAAATATTTGCCAAACCAACAAAAGAATTTAGCACCTTCAACCATGTGGGTAATTCATTTGTTAACTGATCACAGAGATAATTAAATTCACACCTCAGTTACCTATTGCAACTTTAAACAACAACAAAATTGCAAAATATTTAAAGGGGATGCAAATATAGTTCTGCCTTTTACTGAATACAAACTATCAAGGGGCTGGAAAGATTGACTCGGCAGGTAAGAGAGCCTGCTGCTCCTACAAAGAACAAGAGTCTGGACCCAGCACCCCTATTGGGCAGCTTACAACCAACCTCTAACTCCAGCTCCAGAGGATTGAGTCCCCTTCCAGCATCCATGGACACCCAATCACACATCTTGTACCCACACATGCACACATAGTGGTCCAGGAGAGCCAATAATGCAATTCCATGGACTAATTCTGCTCTCTCATGAAACCTGGCTCATCCAACGGGGAGACCCCACCTGGCTAACAGGGGAAGATCTAGTACAATTTCCCCAGTGGCTTCCATTGTTCTACAGTTAAACAAAAGGAAAGTTCTAGAGCGACTCATTCTTAGTTGAAATTGGCAACTTTTCATATCAGAGGGAAATTTGAGTGGAGACTGAAATCTCTAAAATCAGGGCTAGAGAGACAGCTCAGTGGTTAAGAGTACTAGCTGCTCTTGAAGAAGACCTGGGTTTGATTCCCAGCAGCCACATGGCAGTTCACAATCATCTATAACTCAGGTCCCAGAGGATGCCATGCTTTCTTCTGGTCTCGGCAGTCACTGCACAGACAGGCAAGCAAAATATTGATACACATAAAGAGTAGATCTTAAAAAACAAATGACTAAGAAGATAAAATTCTATATAATAAAAGAAGGTCTCTGCAATCAAATGTGGGATTTGGAAGAAAGAGGGGTTTGGTCTCAAGGTTTAGGTCACTTCATAAGTTTAAATGCTTCTTTGGAGCTGATAGTAAGGGTTAGTGTCTGTCCAGTCACAGCAGAGTTTTCTAAGCACAGAGTAGAAAGCAGGAGACATCACAAAATGGTGATGATGTGCACTCTGAACTATACAAACCTAGAGCACTCAAATCACATACACACACATACACCATACATGCCTACACATACACACACATACACACACTATACATGCCTAGACACACTACACACATACACACACAAAAACACAAGCACACACCATGTATACACACCACCATACATCCCTTCACATATCCACACTGCACACCCACACACATATTATACACACCACACACACAACACCATTTACCTCTCCACACAAATACACCACACACACATATATCACATATACACATACAACACACACTATATACAACACATATAACACACATTGCATACATGCACACACTATACACACAACCACAACACACATACTGAATACACACACATAACACAACATACATGATACCCACCATATACATACCACAAACACACGACACACACATACTGCTTCTAGAATAACATGAGAAGAAGAACCCATGACAAATGTCTTTACACCCTTCACCCATCACACTCTCTAGACAGCAGAAACTTAACCACAAAAGCAAATGGTGAGATATCTAAGCATATGGTTTTTTTTAGTTTTCTCTCTTCAAAATTCTGAATTGTCAACTACATTTACATTGAAAAGGTTCATTTATGACTTTACAAAAAAGATTAGGCTATTTTAGAAAGGTAAAAACTACAAAGCCTGAACACTGAAATCTGTAAACTCATCTTTCCAGAGGGAAGCCACACAGAGTGGAAGGTGACCATGCTGGTGATGCCCACATTAGCGATGCCCACATTCATTTCTCTCACCTAGGAGTTTGTAGGGCAAGTGTTAAAGACAATAAGTCTTCAACATTTCACACCTATGCCACATTTCAAGATGAAATAGCTCTACAAGAAGAATTATGAGTTTTTAATGAGGTCAGAGGACATTGCTAGAGCTTCAGTTTTAAAAAGTGAGTCGCAAATCAAGTCTTGTGGACAAAACTCACAGACACCACCTTCAAAGTGTTCCCAGGCTTTGGGCTCAGGGCCCTGCAGAAAGTGATGGACTCTCCATTTCCGGAAGATGGCATAGGCTCTAGACTTCTTGAAGAAAATTAAACATAACCTCAGTAATCAATATACAGAGATTTTCCTACTGGCCACTAATCTCTAAAATCCCATTTGGAAATAGTCTGTGGCAACAATGATATAATAACTAATACTAACATGGTACATTTAAAAACTATGTGTGCCATGTGTGTACTCATGGCACCAGAAGGTGTTGGTTCCCCTGGAGATGGAGTTACAAAGCCATTGAGAGCAGCCTGATAGGGGCTCTGGGGTGACACTTGGGTCCTCTGAAAGAGTACTACACTCTTAACCATTCAGCCATCTCCCTAGCCCATATACAATAATATTTTTGTGTGAAAACCTCGTATGTTGAATAATTAAGACACAAAAATTAGAGTTAGTATTAATGGAAACAAAGTATTTACCCCGCAAAGTTCTTTTTTTCAATAGATGTAAATTGAGCTTCTACTGAATACAGACTATATTCTCAATGCCAAGAGGTGAGTGATGTCAACAAGGAAGACACATGCTTTCCTGGAGATCCCATCTAGTGGAGGTGGGAGATGGGGGATAGGTGATTACCACTGTAGACAAGGGTAGGAGGGATTTGAAGAAAGCTGCTGAAAATATAGCTTTGTTTCAAGAGTTGGGACCTGAAAAACATAGAGGACAAGCCAAGAATGGGCACTGTTGAGCCTTGTGCCTCCTTGGCCTCCAGGAGGCACAGGCACCTCAGAGTATTAGAGGCTCCTGCTGAAGTGCACATGCTGAGGCCGGAGGAGAAAGGCAGCTTTTTGTTGTTTTTGTTTTGTTTTTCGAGACAGGATTTCTCTGTATAGACCTGGCTCTCCTGGAACTCGCTCTGTAGATCTCAAACTCATAAAGATTCACCTACCTCTGCCTCCCGAGTCCTGAGATTAAAGGTGTGCACCACCATGCCCAGCTTGAGGAAGGCAGTTTTAATGAAGTGAGAAACAGCTGTTTTTAGTACCCAGGGTGGGTTCTAGGAGAGCCCTGAAAGTGTGTGTGTGTCTGTGTGTGTGTGTGTGTGTGTGTGTGTGTGTGTGTGTGTGTGGTGTGTGTAGTGTGTGTGTAGTGTGTGTGTCTGTGTCTATGTGTGGTGTCTGTGTCTGTGTGTGGTGTGTGTGTATTTGTGTGTGTGGTATGGGTGTGTCTGTGTGTGTGGTGTGTGTGTCTGTGTGTGGTGTGTGTGTTTGTGTGTGTGTGTGTGTGTGGTGTGTGTGTGTACAGTGTGTGTGTGTTGGGGGTTGAATCTAAATTTAAAGCTAGCTCTGCTCTGCCTGTGTTGTATAGAACTGAGGAGATGTGGAGTCTCTCTGTACCCCCATTTCCAGCCTGCCCATGAGGAAGAACAGTACCACAGGCTGAGTCCTCAAGAAGCCTAAAGCTCAACAAGACATTAAGGATTGGGAAGGAGCAGCAGAACAATCAGCAGTTCAAGGTCATCCAGACCCTCAGAGTGTGTTCTCAGTTAATCTAGGCATCATGAGACCCTGTCTTAGAAAGTTCTAGGGCTGAGGAGGTAACTCTGTTGGTAAAACACTTGCCATGCACTTCTGAGGCCACCCTAGGAGCCCAGCACCCCAACACCAGGGAAGTGGAAACAGGAAGACCCTTGAAGCTTGCTGACTTACCAGCATATCCAACTGGTAAACCTCAGGTTCAGTGAAAATTAAGGGAAATTGAGAATAATGATGACTGGGTCTATTACAATTATATAAACTTCAAAGGAACCAAAGTGAAAGATGCTGAGTTGGAAGTTGAAGGAGAAGCTCAAAGTCACCCAAAGTCACAAGATGAGTCCCGGGCTCAGCTCATCTTAGGCTCATCTGGATACAGAAGACCCGTCCAGAAAACAACGGAGAGCTGGAGAGATCATAAAACGTATAGAAAAATGAGTGAACCTGAAACCGATAGCATGAAGGGAGGCGACTAGACTCAGAACAAAGCAAGCAAGCAAAAAAATCATGTATTCTTCTTCATATGTGGCTATCTGCATAATATAATATATATACGTGTGTGTGTGTGTGTGTGTGTGTGTGTGTGTGTGTAAACTGGCACGTGAGCAGGATATAACAAAGGAGACCAAGAAAAGTGGTATTACTTATGTGGGGAGAAAAAGTGAAATGCAGGCAAAGGAGCAGGTGAGTCATGAAAAAGAATATTAATCTACTTTTTTCTAATTAAAAAAAGAAAAAGAAAAATTATATTGAACAATTTTGTATGGACCAAACTACAGACATACACCACACACACACACACAACAGAAACAAGAAGAATTGAGGTGTTGCCCAGAAGCCTGGAAATCTGTTGTAAGTCCAATGGCAGCCTTGTTTTAGGCTGTTCTGAACCACAGAACGGGACTCTTTTTTTTTTTCTTTTCTTATTTTTTATTTTTTTTATTTTGTGTGTGTGTGTGTGTGTGTGTGTGTGTGTGTGTGGAGATCGAAACAGAGTTTCTCTGTGTAGCCCTAGCTGTTCTGGAATTCACTCTGTAAACCAGGCTAGCCTCCAACTAAGAGATCCACCTGCCTTTCCTCTGGATACTGGGATTAAAGGCGTGGGATACCATGCCCAATGAGGTCCTATATTGAAAAAGTAAAGATGGTCTATGACAGAGAGAAAGGCAGAATTAAATAGACAAGTCCAACTTCACTAAAAGGCTTTACCTCAGCCAGCTTGCAGTTAGCCTGTTAGCAGATAACCTCCAACAGGGCTGATGGACACTGAGCCAACATGATCAGCCCTGCATTGAATATGTCCCTACCCTGCCATGCACAGAAGGACATAGACACTGGCCAGATGACTCTGCCACTGAAGCCTAGTGTGAAGGAGGTGACAGCTGATGAGAGGCTATAGACAACCACTCCCTCCCAGCTGGGAGGCACACCCTCCCTAACGGAGGACCTGGGGTGCACGTCTATATTTGCCACAAAGACTGTAGTGCTAGGGCAGCGGTTCCCAACCTCCCTACTGCTGCAAACTCTAACACGGTTAGTTCCTCATGTGCTGACCCCAACCATAAAACTGTTACTGTGCTACTGTCATGGATCATAATGCAAATGTCAATATGCAGGGTGTGTGATACATCCCCCCGAGGGGGTCGAGCCTCACGTGCTAAGAACCCTGATCTGGAGAATAAATACAATTAAAGCCCTCAAGTTGGTGCAAGGTAGAGGAGTTGAAGCAAATGTACTCACAGTCAGCTGCCCTTCCTTCTCGGCAGCGTTCCGTGGACCCGACCATCTTCATTTCAGCGTGTCTTTGTTTCATTCATTCATGTATTCATTCTTTTATGTTTTTTAAAGAATCTCCTGGAGTCCAGGCTGGCCTCAAAGCCTATGCAGCTGAGGATGATCTTGAATTCCTGATCTTTCTTGAATTCCTGATCTTCCTGCCTCATTTCTAGGGTGCTGGGACTCTAGACACTTAACACTGGGTCTCACTCTAGCCTAGCTCAAGTATCTATGCTGTGTACATTCTGCAGTATGTTCTCAAACTCAGTTACTTTCTCTTCCATCGCTTCTTCCCAGGTCTTTCCACCTTAAGGGATCATAATCAAATTCATTTGACAAGCATTTGTTGACCCTCTGCTCTACTGAGGCTGGGAATAGACAGTAAAAAGAACTTACAGTTATTGTCTTACTTCTGGAACTTTCCCCTGCTTACCTCCTCCTGGCCCTGATGTACTTCCGCAGCCTGCATAGCCTACTCCAACCTGTACTTGTAGTGTGGTCTATTTGCTATCCCCAAGTCATTCTGTTTCCCCAGAAAACAGAGATAGTAACTTCCTGACATGCGAATTGAGACCACCCCCGGCCCAAGCACAGTTTGTGGTGGTTAGCAGTTTGAACTGGATGGAGCTGTGTTAAATCAAACAGAACATGTTTATCCTGTGCTGTTGGCTCTCGCTGTCCTGAAGAAAGGCTAACAGCTCAGACTGACAGAATTCTTTCACTTCATCTACTGAGCTGATTCAAATGCACCATGAACGATTGGTGGGTAACCCACATACAGGTGGAAGAAAGACTCTGTTAAGACGGCTTTTGGACGTGTTCTCCTAACCAGGACTGTACCACCCCAGAGAGCTCAGAGGTAGACTATGAGGCTGGGGCTGGGGAGAGGCTCTGTGGGTAAGAGCTCTTGATGAGTGAGAACCCCAGCACTCGGTCAAAAGTGAAGTCTGACTGTGTATGCCTGAACCCCAGCACTGGGGAGCAGAGACAGGCAGATCCTGGGAGCTTGCTGGTCAATTAGGTATAGCTAAAGTGAGATTACCTTTATTTGAGAAACCCTGGTCCTAAATCAGAGATCAACGGAGGAAAACACCTGATTTCTGGCCTCCACATGCCTATTCGGGGGCATATCCCCATGCACCTGTGTGCACCACACACACTAAGTATACCAGTAAAATCCAGTGATGATGATGACGGTGGTGGTGGTGAAGAAGAAAGCTGGCTCAATTCTCATAGAAATCAGCTGATGGGTGGAGCTTGTAGCCAGGGGCGAGGTCACACAGGAATCAAGATCTTACAGATAATTGGTAAGTTTTCTCCCTCCAGATCCAGTGGTCATCCAGGAAGCATGGACAGCAGGTGAGTGGCTGAGGGGAAAGAGGCACAGATGCACTGAGACTGTAAACCAGGTAGAGGGGAAAATGTGTTTAAATTGGAATTGGGACAAGGCCAAAGTGCAAGAGCTTATGGAAAGTTCAGCAAGGAGCCTCAGGGAGATCACAAGTAGATGAGGCCTGGGCATTGGGAGAGGCAAAGAAGGGCCTATAGGCCCGTGTGTAAGCAGAGTCTTTATGCTGTGGACCTAAGGGAAGCCACTGAAGGACATAAGTACCAGAGACACAAACAAATGTGCACTAGCCTCAGCGGGAAGTACAATACACATCTTTATCCAGATTCTTGTTGATCGCAGCAGGTGTATGTCTAAGGTTACTGGAATAACATGATACCTTTCTTCCCATGATGCAAAAACAGACTTTAATACTGTTACTTTATGACTTACTTCAGTCAACTGGCATATCCTAGAAAGAATTACTATAACTCTTCACACATAAAACAGCATTTGAAAATAGGAAGGAGAAGGGAATGGGGAAAGAAGGAAGAGACAGGAGAATGTGGAAGGATTTGAACATGATCAGAGTACATGATATATTTGATCAAATTGTCATCCTGAAATCCATTGCTTTGAACAACAAATGTTTGTCACTTTGGAAAACCAAATAAGAACAGTATCGAAGACAGTTTAATCTTCACACAGCATACACTGTAAGGGCTGGGGAGACGGTTGGGAGGGTGAAGGAACATTCCTCCAGCCCTGAGTTCAGTCCCTGGGACCCACATGTCCTCTGACCTTCACATGTGTGCCTCCCACACAAAACGAACGAACTTGAATGTGACAAAGACTGTAAGGATGACAAACCCAGAGTCATGGCAACATACTTGGAGAGTTATAGAAGATCTTAGAAATTGTCTGGTTCAGCTGTTCTCAAGCATCCCGGCCTCAGGAGCTCTGATACCTTAAAATTGGTTCATAAACTCATAGAGATTAGGGTTTTTGTGAGCTACTAATACAGACTGTGCTGGAAAACTAAAAGCATGAAAAATTGAGCTGAAGAGATGGATCAGTGGTAAAGAGCACTGGCTGCTCTATTCAAAGGACCCTGGTTCAATTCGCAGCAACCCACATGACAGCTCACAACTGTCTGAAGCCCCAGTTCCAGGGTACCTGACACCTTCACACCAATGGACATAAAATAAATTTTAAAAAAGAAAAATTGGAAGCACCACAATGAATAATTACTGACTTCCTTTCTGTGCCTACCAGAGCCATGGTCTCAGATCATATACTCCCTTCGAGAAAATTCCAGAACATACTTCTGAGCATGAGAGAAAGGTAACAATATTTAGCATTATTACAAACAGTCTTGTCATTGCACTGGACACTCTCTAGGGCTGTCAGGGAACCTCATAATCACTGCACCACACTCTGAGAATCATTAATCTACTCCAGCCAGGGAAACCCACCATGGGCCAGTCACATGGCTGTGGAGGTGGAAACTGGGGAGAGTTCCTGGTTTTGATATATCTGCTCCTTGACATCATAGTCTCAACATGGCCACCTGCTGTGAAACTGCTCCTTCGCATGGTGGACTATATTTCCCAGGACTCAACAAACAGTATCCTGCAATAGCTGGCCTTTGAATGCTGAGTGTGTTTAGCTGAGAGAATGAGAAGGATCTCAGACTCTGCTGACCTTTCCTCACCCTCTCTCCAAGCCTCTGTATCCATCAGAAAGAAGCCATTGAAAGCCAAGTTCTCCCCAAGGCTACTTCAGGGATTAGAACTCTCCCTTAAAGCAAGCCATAAAGTTGGGGAAGAAAGTCATTCCAGAAAGATTCTGCCCCATCCCGAGGGAAGGAATGTTACACAGAAAGGAAGAATCTGAGCAGACAGGCCTTGCTGGGTTCCCCCTTGATCTATACAGATGTCCATTCTTCCTCAGATCTAAGCACAAGTACATTCATCCCTGGGTAAAGAGTCTAAAACCTCTGATATCCCACTATATTTTGATTAAATAATTCAAGACAGGAGTCTATACTTTGTTATAGAGGCATGGTGGTGGTGACTCTCACCATAGGTGTAGGAAGACACCAGACCTTCCACTCATAAGTGACAAAGCAACTGTGAATTTTTACTGACATATTTAACTATCAACAATCATCCAGCGTAGGTGCTCTTGACCAGTCAGCATCTCTTAGTGAGTGGTCAATTTTGATCACTTGTCCCAATTCCAATTATCTCCATTCAATTTTACTTGGAGATGTCACAGGTTTGATGCTGAAAGTCCTGTGGTCAGGGAATTCCCTCAGTCCTGGGAAAACTATGATAACTGATTACTATAACTGTCCCTTAGGACTATGGAACCTTCAACATTCAGATAATAGAAAATGAAATAGAGCAGAAAACATGCCTAGCTCCCAAAGTCTTCAACCCCAAAGGCAAAACCCATCTCATCTACTTGCATTTCATGATGAAAAGTAGCGACTTGGTTGGAAGGGGGCTGGTACAGGAAGACAAGCTGGGCAGCTGGGGTCTTGAGGAGAATATAACTATTGAGTAGACTCTTTAAGAACTTCAATTTTTTTCTTAGTTTATTTATTTTATGCTGTGTTTGCCTGCTTATAAGTATGTGCACTGCATGAGTGGGGTACCAGCAAAAAAGCAGAAGGGGGCATCTGACTCTAGGAAATTGCAGTTACAGATAGTTGTGAGTGGCTATGTAGATGCTGGAAATCAAGAGTGTCTCTTCAGCCCGAACTCATAGTAATCTCTACCAAAAAAGAAGTGACTTTTATTCTGTAACTCTGCTGCAAGGAGAAGGAAGGCATACCAAAGCCTGTTTATATTTGAGATTATTCAGTGATAAAACTCTGGCCAAGAATATGGAATATCCTAAATAGTAGACCTGAGGCATCACCAGCTTATTTCTGAGGCAGAGATTTTGTTGTAAAATAGTCATTGAAGTATGACAGCACAGACCTGTCATCCCAGCACTCTGGAGGCAGAAGCAGGCAGAGTTTGAGGCCACCCTGAACTACAAAGAAAATCCTAGGATAGCCAGGCCTACACAGAGAAACCCTGTCTTGAAAAGCCATCTTTAAAAAAAATTAGAATATTAATTGATTAATGAGAGTACATTAACATGTGTGTGTGTGTGTGTATGTGTGTGTGTGTGTGTGTGTGTGTGTGTGTGTGTGTGTGTGTGTGTGTGTGTGTGTGTAGGACAATCTTGGATGTCTGTTTTGCATTCCACCTGGTTTAGGTAGGACAAGATCTTCCTTCTTGGTCCCCACTGTGTACCCCAAAAAAGCTGACCCGTGAGCTTTTGGGGACTATAGATCTGCACTACTGATTGTGGATTTCTGTGAGGCCTAGGGATTCAAGCTCATGTCCTCACACTTATACAGCAAACAGCCCTGGCTGTCCTAGAACTCCCCTATAGACCAGACTAGTCTTGAACTCAGAGATCCACCTGCCTCTGCCTCCTGAGTGCTGGGACTAAAGGCGTACACCACCATCATCCAGCTTCAATATTCATTTTATTTAAAATAATTTAAATTTAGTTTAAGTAACTTAAAATTTTTCCATAATTATGAAGTACAGTGGTTTATTTCCCTTGACTTCAAGTTTTTTTTTCCTCAGATGAACCATAGTATTCCTCCCAAGCAAAAGGAGATTTCATAAGAATGTGAATCGTGGTAAATGTATGTTCGTTCATCTGAAACTTAGTCAATTTTCTCAGTCTGGGCTTATATCTTTCTTTCACTTACCTGTGACTCCAGATTTGTATTTTGTTGGAAATTATTGAAATCATTGAGGTTTGGAATATCCTCTGGTGGTAACTTAGGACATGGTATATTATTTTTACTTAGAATTGATATAGCACAGTGGGGCAGTGGTGGTGAGTTCAAGGCCAGAACTGACCTAGCTCCTGACAGTATTATCATTCTGCTAAATTACCCTGGGAGAACAGCTCAGTGGGTAATAGCATTGGCTGTTCTTCCAGAGGACAGAGGATTCAGAGTCTGACATCTACTTCTGATCCCTGTGGGCACCTATACTCATGAGCATATATTCCCAACAAGACACACAGACACATTAAAAAAAATAGAACTTACATTTACATTTATTTATATTTACATTACTTCTGATCTAATGGTAGCTAGAAGTCTAATATTTGTAATATTATTGTAATACTTAAGGCACATTTTCTCTTGCATTGATTTGTATAGAATTTTGGCTCATGCTTAGCCATACACAGTCCATCTTGTCTGAAAGAATCAGTTACTTAAAACTGGCTTAAAATGTTTAAAAACAATCTCCTTATATTCTTTTGTGTGTGTGTGTGTGTGTGTGTGTGTGTGTGTGTGTGTGTATTATTTAAAAGTTTTTTAACCACCACTGCCCCCCTCCTTCCCTTTCCCAGTCAACCCCCAGCTTCCTACCTCCTTATACTCTTTGTTGAAACCTTTTATTTGACCAAAGAAAGACAAAGAAAAAAGTGGCAATTCTTTCTGTATGATTTACCAGCAGGGGTCAAGAAGTGTGTGTTTGTGTGTGTGTGTGTGTGTGTGAGAGAGAGAGAGAGAGAGAGAGAGAGAGAGAGAGAGAGAGAGAGAGAGAGAGAGAAAGGGAGGGAGGGAGAGAATTTGAAAATATGTACTACATTGCTAAATAAAATTAAAATGGAGGAGGAAATTGGATTTACATAGTGGATGGATGGATAGACAGATGGGGAGAAATAAATAGACAGTACATATCTACATAGTGTAATTTTTAAACAACTTTCTGAACCCTATCTACCAAGTTGCACTGAACTATAAATTTTGATAAAAGGAAGACATATTGGAATAGACAAAGATGAAATTGAATATTGGATGTGGTGTCTTTGGGTGAAATAGGAACATTTACTACATACTGAAGAAATGGCGGCCTGAAGGGAAACAGCTTAGAGGTGGGAAATGAGGCTTGAAGAGCCTTCTGAAGTGCAGCGAAATTTCTTTGAGGTTTTTTCCTCTTATTTATATATTTAAAAAATAGAGATTAAACAAGAGACTGTCTAGAAAGTACAGAAGGAAAGAAAAAGAGAAAGGCAACTTTATCACCTCCGTATGTTTTCTTCAGTTCCAAAACCTTTCCTGCAAAGACAACAACCTTAACGTTTCCACGGTTCTGAGAGTGGAAAGAGCTTAAAGACTTAAAAAGCAATTGCTATTCATTTATTTTGTTTTTCAAAATCCACAAAAGAACAGTCCCTTTGATATTCTGCTAAAGCCTCTGGCAAAGAGAAAAAAGTTAGCCAGGCCAGTGCAGGCCTGGTAGACCTTCCTCAGCATTTAAAAGCCACTAGCAGCACCAGGCTTCTGATATGGAGATGGGCCCCTCCCGTCAGGAGTCTGGCTTCCCCTCTATTTCTCACCACACATTACCACCCAATCAACTTCACTCACCTTCTACCTTTGACCAAACAGACTTAGCCCTTTGTCTCCATGAGAAAAAAAAAACCCACTTGTCTCGATCCCAATGCATCCCTGGGTCCCTGAACTGTTTGTAGATTTCAGCCTGCCAAGTGCCTATCCTGAGTCCAGATATCTCTACAACCTTTTAGGGTTGCAACTTAAAGAGTTACGGCCTAGATGGCACTGAGAAATACTGTGGACAGGGGTCCCCTCATGTCGAAATGGGCAGAGACACACAGCAGACTAGGTGCTGTCACCTTCTGTAGCCAGCTCATGGGAATGGACGTGTGGGAGGGAGAAAACGAAATCAAATCTTCAGGATTTTAAAGTTCAAAACCTCATTGCCTACCTTCAAGACAGTTTTATGAAGGGTTTGAGAATAAAACTCAACATCTTTCACAAGTAAGAAAGGTAAAGTTTGGGCCATGGAAATGGCTCAGTAGATAAAGGTGTTTGCCACTAAGCCTCATGAGCTGAGGCCTGTCAGCAGGTTTCACATGGAGGAAGGGAGGAAGTGACTTCTGAAGGTTGTCCTCTGACTTCCACACTCATGCAGTGAACAACACACACACACACACACACACACACACACACACACGCACACGCACACGCACACGCACACGCACACGCACGCACGCACGCACGCACACACACACACACACACACACACACACACACACACGCATGCTTTTTTATTTAAAAAGAAAATTGAGGCTTGTTGTGATTTAAAACACCATTAACATTGAGATTCCAAACATGTGACCCCCTAGGTCAATTAAGTAATGTATGTTTGTTGATGGCCTGTTATCAGTAAGCTTTCCACAAGCAAAAACAATCTTGGGAATAGGGTATGTTCAAGTAAAACTACATTTTCATGAACATTACCTTGTAGAGCCCTACATGATAGAATGTTTTTAACAGAAGAAAGGGGGCAAGGAAGGCAGCACCCTATTTCAATAGGCTAGAAAAAAATTTTGAAAGAACTCCAAACTGTTGTTCACCAAATGGCAAAGACAAAGAGGTATAAAAGGTTACCTTTGTGTCCACCTCAAAGTAGTCAAAGAGCTGTAATTTGAGAGATTAAATTTATGGTCCCAGACTTCCAACCAGAGACAGGACCTCCTAGGGAAAGAAGCTAGTCCATCTTTAAAGAGGAGCATGGTCCTTTCTCAGAGGTAGTTAGGAAGCAGGGCCGTTTGGGGATGTGGTGTAGAGAATTGCCTTTTCTCCTATGACGTCTATTCAGCTGCTTTGATGAAATGTTCCTAAAATAATCAGTCCAAAGCTAAGACATGACCTGGCATTTCATTGCGGGGGGTGGGGGGGGGGGTGGGGGTAGACAGAACCAGGCTTCCTAGCCTGGATTCTCCTACCTTTAGTGACGAAGATTCACAGAGCCCCTGCCATCTGACTATTCACATCTCCTTCCTTTGAAAAAAAAAGAAGGCAAGCCCCTGCCTTGTCGCCCCCCCCCCCCCAACACTGAGGATTTGAAGGCAGTTTGGGGAAGTTTCAGCTTTAATCCATGACTGTCCCTAAGGAATTACAAAGATTTGCCACACTCCAGCTTCGGACATGTTTTCTCATGAAGTTTTCTGGCCTGGTGTCCCTTCTTCAAGAGGACAGAAATTCTCCAGCTGTGGCTCAGCAGTTCCTTCCCTCTGCTTGGTTCTTGAGAGTTTTGTCTAGAATAGAGAATCTCTAGCTCTTCGTTAATTCGAATAATTAGTAACATCTACACAGCAGCTAATTAAATCCAGGCTCTAAGCATCACTGAAGACAGAATGGTGACTAAAAAGATTGGGCCCTCACAAAAAGCTTAGTCTGTACAGAGTGGGGTGCTAGCATTAATCAATCAGACAGATTTTACTAGAAGTCACAGGCTTCTTGCCAAACAGAGAGAATGTTCTGGGAGAAGTGGAAGCAGGCCACGAATAAATCTACCTTGAGAGTGAAAAGGGAGAGGGCATTAAGACGGTGTCCTCATTTTCTGACAGCTTAGCTGATAAGCTGTAGTATTTCCCAACAGTTGAAATAATCTGAAGAGCAAATCTGAGAGACAACCATGAATGTGACTTGGGTGTGTTGATTTGAAACTCTCAGCCAAGTCTGTGAGTTCAATGATATAACAGCTTCCAGACCCCTTTGCCAATATAAGAATTAAATGTTGCTATTTTAGACTCTTCAAAATAAGCCTCGTCAGCTAACATATAATCTCTTACTTTGCAGAGACAACCAAGTAGCTGTAATAATAATCAGAAAGCATTGTGGAAATCAGGCTACTTTTGACAATTACACCCATCAGTTCACTCAGATGCACTTCTAAATATCATGTATTGAATAAGTAGATATTGTAATTTTGTTATAACAAATATATAACTGATTTGAAAATACAGTCAGATATTGAGGTAATGTGAGGAGGTGCGTGTATGTCTGTGTGTGCGCATGGTATCTGTGTCATGTGTGTGTGTGTGTACGTCTATCTATTAGTGTGTCTCTGTATATGTGCATTGGAGGTAGGTGTTGTGTCTGTGTGTGTCTATGTACTAAAATATTCATGCAGGAAATATACTAAAGCATGACAAATTTAAACACTGACATATAAATATTAATGTGAGTGTACGTAGCCCTCCACTCAGCTATCAATGTTTTATTTATTAGGAACAGTTAACTCCAAAGTTTTGAATGCATGAGCTTTTCATCATATCTTTTAACTCAGAGGTCAGTATCATCTACTTAATGACAGTTGTTCAAAGCTGACTCGTCAAGAGGTGGTATCAGAGCAGACCCACTCAAGGAAAGCCTTGTTCACCCATTCATAAGCAAGCTGCTATTTGCTAACAAACCCCAAGTGGTTTTTATGGGCAATGGGTTGATGGATCCTCCCTGACATATTGCACACAGGGAACATGCTTGATTCGGTCTTGCTACCCTCAGGCAGTCAGGGAATGTAGGCATCTGCATCCCTGCCTGCCAAGCATGCAGGTACCTTTCCCTGTAACCAGTGGCAATATGTTTGAGAATTTTAATTCTAAGCCACATAATGTGGGCTAAATGTTAACATAGGACAAAAGTTTATAAATTAATTAATTTCTTATCACTTGTGATGCCTCTAAATGAGGTCATTTATAATCTTATTACAGCGTTGATAAGGTGAGTGAAGAATTGGGGTAGGGAGGATCCCCACAAGTTATTCTTTCAGGACACATGTGCTCTGATACTTAGAAGTACGCTGAGTGTGACTACGGTATTCTATCTTACTAACAAAATACAATAGAAAAGGTGAGGTAGTATACACACAAATAACTATTATTTCGGCAGGATTTTTGAATATATTTTAATTTGATATTTGTTTGCTATTTATTATTTTCATTTATTTTTGTTTTGTTTTAAGGCAGAGCCTCACTCTAGCCCAAGATATCCTGAACTCACTAGATATATATGCCAGGCTAGCCTTGAATTAACAACAGTCTCGTCTCAACCTCCCCAGTGCTGGAAATAACAGTGATTTGATTATTTCCATATATAAGGCATTGCTGTGTTTATTTGGAAAGACCCAGATGGTCAAGGGGAAAAGAGTGCCCCCATTACACAACCTTTCTTGTGTGGAGCTGCTTCCCAAGCTGCCTCCAAGCAGCAAAGTGCTTGGCTAATGGTAGCCACCAGGTGTGAGGCTCACTGACTCAGGACAAAAATGCCACCAGGTATGGAGTGATTTCCACAGAAAAGGCCAGGAGCCATTTTTTAGGGTGATGGTCTAGGGATACATGAGAGGGGTGGAAGGGAACTCCAAGAGAGACACCAAGAAACAATGGAAAGTCTCACTGTGACTTACCAAGAAAAATCTCTTACTTTATTACTTTTTAATTTGTTCAATTTATTATTATTATTATTATTATTATTATTATTATTATTATTATTATTGAGAGAGAGAGAGAACAACATTAGACTGGTTTTTTTCTTCCCCTATGTGGGGTTCAGGCTTACTTGGCCAGTGGTTTTACCCACTGAGCTATCTCACCCGCCAACTTTGGTACATCTTATGGAAAATACAGTGCTCTTGATTTTATTGAAGACTCTGGACATCAAATTCACGTCTGTCTGGGTTTTATTATTACAGAAGGAATAAAGAAAATGAGGTCATCAAGTGTGCACCAAGAAAGTTTAAACCGCCACAGCATTTAATCACATTTGTTTACAGCAGCTTGTAATTGTGGATCACAGAAGATGGACACACTCCACCTGGTCTAAAGGTGACTTTGCATCTTTTTCCCACTGGAGTGTAAGTGGCCAAGACAAACAATCTTACAGCATCCTTCCTTGCTCTCATTTATAAAAGTCACATCTTGTTTACCACTTAGCGTTTGAACTGCTCTGAGCACGGTGTGGAGAAATACAGTGCTATGGTTAGCTTGGGACACTGGAGCCAGCTTGGCTGATCCTGAATCCCCATTGCACGCCTTTCCAGTCAGCTCTCAACAGCTTTGAATTCTCATCTCTACAATGGTTGTTGAAAGGAGGCTGAAATAGCATATGTACTTGAGTTTTGCAACATGTATGTGGCAGAATGAAAATATGTTTATTATTTTCAACAAAAAAACCCTTCAAAAAATTCTGATGACAATAAACCAGGATATCATGGCACAAATTAAGTATCACTTATTCAAAACTTAAACCAAAAGTGCTTCAGATTTTTAATTTTTCAAATTATTTAAAAATATTTACATATATGTGACATTTTAAAAATACTTCTTACATTTATCTTATATACTCGTGGGTGTATACATGGATACAGGTAGAACTCCCTCCTTCCATCACATGGGGAATCAAACTCAGGTCATTAAACTTGGATGCAAATGTCCTTGGCTACTGAGCCATTTCACAGGCCCTCATAAGGAGATCTTTAAGACTAGAACCCAAATTGAATTATCAGATTCGTTTACATTTTACTTATACCTTTATATGCACAACTGTGGTGATATATTTTATTTTTAATAAAATCAGCCTGGAATATCAGAGGACAGAGCCATCTCTTCCAGATGTTTTGTTGTTTGGTTTGGTTTCTGTGTAACAGCCCTGGCTGTCCTAGAACCTACTTTGTAGACCAGACTGGCCTCGAACTCACAGAGATCCTCCTGCCCCTACTCCCAAGTGCTCGGGACTAATGGCATGTGCCACCACTACCTGGCTGTTTGGCACACAACTTGCAGTAGACATTACACAATCCTTTCCATATACTTTCATTGACTGACCCCTAGCCCTGAAGGTCAGGTGTCATATGATGTATGGCACCTTCATAACCAGTTGGCGGCGTCATCTATAAGATTTAAAGCAAGTTTAGTCAGAGAGAAAACCTCTAGATATAAACATGTGTAGGGATGGATTTCAACCTCTCTTAGCTGGGTCGCTACTGGCACGTCTGTAGCTTTTGCTATTACATCCTTAAACATAAAGCCTAGGCCTTTCCAGGATACCTAATCTATTAGGATTTTCCATGAGGTTCTTTTGTTATTGATTTGGTTCTTTCAAGACATCGTTCATTCTTTCACATTACATTGTACAGATATTTTCTAATTAATATTTTTACATTCCAAGTCGTTATTTTATTCAAGATACTGGGCTGAATTTCTGTAGATCCACCAAAAAAATCCCATATTGACACAACTCAGCAATGGGAAGCATCATCTGGAATTTTTTTGTAGTCTCTGTGCTGAGACAGCTATACACCAGAGATGCTAACGGGCCCATATTTCTGCTTTTGGAGCCAGGGACAATATTTTATTATTTTATTTGCCTCATCCACTGCCTCTCCTGCTGAGAGAGATGCTGCCAGATCATGAGAAGAGCAGTAGAATGAAGATCCAAGGAGCTGGGGAAATAGGTCAGTCAGTGAAAGAACTTGCTGTGCAAGCATGCGGACCTGAGTTCAAATCCCAAGAACTCATGTAAAAAGTCATGCTCAAGACTCCAGCACTATGGGGAGGAGCCAGAAAAGAAAAAAAAAAAAAAAAAAAAAAAAAAAAAAAAAAAAAAAAAAAAAAAAAGCTCTCTGGAGCTGAGTGGCCCCAAGACCAGCTTCAAAGAAAGAGAATAATGGAGAGTACCCAAGCACCCACTTCCTGACCACCACATATTCACCCATGTGGCATATATCATACCACACACAAAAATCTATTTAACAAGACATTGTGCTTTCTGGGATGAACACACATGACACACATGTACGTGCACACACAAGCACACATCTCAAACACATACCTGGTAGAAAGTGTGAGGAAAGTACTAATAACTTTGTCGCAAGAGTCCTCAACCCTTAAAATAAAATTAAAAATACTGTAACGTGATTTTTTTTTTAAATGTAGTTAAAATAAAAATAAATAGTCCTATCATGGCTCCTAGAGTTCTGGGCCAGGATTTATCTGATATGACGTTGAATTGACACACTCTGAACTACTGGGGCAAAGGAAGGGTTACAAAGGAGAACAGGTAGAAGCAATGCAGCCACTAAGGCCCCCGCAGACCCCCAGAGGGCGCCTTTATTGTCAGATGAGGAGTTGGGATCTTTTATGATAAATGTCAAGGGGCTGACGCTTACACGGGAGCCAGGCAAACTCTGGGTGGAAACTGGGCCATGGCACTGTGTGAGAAAGCTGGAGGGAGATGAGTAGCCAGGAGCTGGATGCGATACAGGAAACTAAGGTGCTAACAGGGAGATCACTGAGACCTCTTTCACCCCAAGTAACACAGAGTCCAATCAGATAATAGGTTTTCATTATTTGTCTAGAAGAACAGGCATGATCTCAGGAGCATCTCATTTCTGCGCATGCGTGCGTGCGTGCGTGCGTGCGTGTGCAGGTGTACTTGTGTACACGAATTCTCTCTCCACTTCCCTCAATGCTGGGATTGCAATGATGGAAGTGATGCACCACCATACTCAGCATTTTCGCTTTTTTTTAAAAAAGACAAGGTTTCTCTGTAACAGCCCTGGCTGTCCTGGAACTCACTCTGTAAACTGGGCTGGTCTCGAACTCAGCCTGCCTCTGCCTCCCAAGTGCTGGGATTAAAGGAGTGTACCACCATCACCTGACTAAAACTCCGCATTTTAAAAAACATGGTTTCTGGAGATCAAACTCAGGTCCTTGCAAGGTGAGCATCTCCCCAGCCCCTCATCTCTAGAAGGGGCTTCTACAACCGTGAGTTTGAGTAATCAGGTTTCCTTTGCCTGAGCAGATCAAAGACAGAATCTGCCTACCCTACCTTGTCCATGTCCAATTCCAACTCACAGCGGGGCAGCCTCTGAGTCTTTCCTCCATCAAAGTTTCTTGTTCTGACCGCTAAATGTTTTGGCAACTCTGCATCTTCCCTGTGCTTTGTTCTCTAGAAGATTATCTCAGCCCCTGTGCTGTTGAGAGCTGGGATCGGTGCCTCCATCACTGAAAAGCCTCGTAGGAAAAGCGAGAGAAAGTATCAACATGTGTTAAAGGCGTACTTCCTCTGCCCGGCTCAGTGTTTCAAAGTTGAAGAGGCACAGACACAGTGAAGGAAAAAGGAGAATGAGTGGAAGGAGGAAGAGCGTGTTTTCAAGTCAGAAGCCTTGGATTTCATTTGTTTTATATCCTTCTGTGTGTCTCGTCTGGGGTGTTCTTAACCGGAAGACAATGGTAAATTTTGCTGATCTCATAGAGATGTTTTTATGATTTCAAGAGAAGACACATTGTACGTTACCATCTCTGCTCTTTCCCAGCAGAGCCAGTCTTTATGGAGAGGGAAAAGAATCTCATCCATTCAGCATGGTTCTTAGGCTATGGAAGCTTATAATCGCCATTGGATGTAATGAACTTTGAGTTGGCAAAAATCCAGAAAGTAAGGATTAGCATGTAAGGATAATCCTTACCTATGACTGAGAGTGTGTGCCTAGCTGAGGTATGGTGCCTTCTCTGGGGGACTTGTCTGAAAAAGGTGGTGTTGATCTAAGGCAGAGGTTGCCAAATGAAAATCCTCATCCTGTTGTGGCCTATCTGGCCTGAGATGTATTAAAGTTTAATTATTTTTCTCCTCAAAAATATGGTATTTGGGGACTAGATAGATGACTCAGCCACTAAGAACCTTCGATACACAAAGTTTGAAGTCCCCAGCACTCCCATTGGATGGCTCACTTTAAACCTAGCTCTAGAAAATTATCCGTCTCCACAGCCATTGACATACATGTCACACACACACACATTTTAAAAATAGGAAACTGGAAATTTTTACTGACTAAAAACGTAGGCCAGTGGTAGAATATTCACCTAGCCTCATGTTTGACAACCAGAAAGACACCAGACCAGCAATGCAATGAAATTTCCCATTAAAAAAAGGGCCTGAGTTTGGTCCCCAGAAACCATGTTTTAAAAATGCCGAATGTTAGCCAGGTGATAGTAACACGTGCCTTTAATCCTAGAACTCAGGAAACAGAGGCAGATGGATCTCTGTGAGTTCAAGGCCAGTTTGATCTACAGATAGATTTCTAGGACAACCAAGGCTACCCACAGAAACCTTGTCCCAAAAATCAAACAAAGAAAGAAAAAAGTCCAGAATCCTGACCTCGGTATAGTGGCCCATCCTTGCACTGAAAAAGCGGAGGCAGGCAGCTCTCTATGATTTAAGGCCAGCCTGGTCTTTGTAGCTAGTTCCCACACAGACAGAGACTTTGTTTCAAGTAAGTAAATAAGTAAGATTTATAAATTCTTGGAAACTTTTTTTTAAAGATCTGGTAGCTGAGGTTGCTATTTCTACATGACACAGACTGACAGAGTTCAAAGCACTTAGACTTCCGGTGTGTTCTCTGCCTCCTGAAACCCTTAGGGGCTCCTATCTTGTGTCATTTGACTCATTTGAGTTTGGAAACATCACACTAGATGAACTCTGGACTCTAGCTAGGTTGTTCTGGTTGGGGACCTGACACCAGCATTGCTGAGGGCACTGGTTCTGATAAGGTCTTACAGGGGTTGTCTGCAGTCCTCCAAGCCCAGAGGCCTCGGGCTGCATTCCTTTCCTCCTCTGGATTGCTTCACACTGTGGTTTCGCAATACGGAAACTAGGCGATGTTGGATCTGTTCCTGGCATATGCTGTGCTGAAGCATTATCGCTACCAGAAAATATCTAAGTTTCAGAAAATTCAAAGCCCTGATTTTCCTTCCAGAAGCATCTCAGAAAGACACTTTTAGAATCCAACCTCAAGTGAAGCATGGACTCTTGGTTCTTCCTGTCTCTCTGCGACAAGTTAGTCCAGTGAGCTTTTGAAAGTGACAAGGCCTCAGAACACCTCGCCAGAAAGAGAAGGTGTGGAACTGGAACTGAGGACTCTGGATGGGCCTCGGTGGCTACTCACACGATATCCAAAACTTCCTCTGGCCAGCAGTCCCAGCAAGCAACTCTAATCCGTCCTGACACATGTCCTGCGTGCTATTCACAGATACATGGGCGTGAGTACACACGAGAGTGTACCTGTGGCCTGGTTACTTAACCCTGAACTATACATCTCAAACTCTTCATCTCAGCTTCCTGCAGGCCCATGAATTCCTCAGGGAAGACTAAAATTCCCCTACTGCACACCCACACAAAACAGTGAAGAGGAGCAAAGTACACTTGAGAGAGAGACACACACAGAGAGAACAGATGTGGATAAAGTAAGGATCAGTGGAGTGTAATATGCTGTGGTAGTTAAATCATTATCTTCTTTGAATTCTTTTTAAAATAAATATAAAAAGACAAGTAATTTTCTCACCTAATTTGCTTGTGGAGCTGATAATTAAGTGTCGCCCGGCTGCATCACCAGAATGAGTTTGTGATACTTGCTGCAATGGCTTTGCATATTTAAGGAGGAAAATGTTCTTTGTAGCATGGTAAAAATACTGTCTTATGAACATGTCTTATGTCTGGTAGCCTCCATTTCCTGCTTAGGGATCTGCAAGACTCGGAGACAAGACAGGATCAAGCCTACACCTAAAGGCTTCTGCCAGCCTACCTCTGGAGAAATAGTCCTGGAGGGGGTGTAATATAGAAACTCCAGCTGTTTCCCACAAACATTCAAGTTTCTGAGCCCATTCCCTCCTCTCCAACTAGAAAGTGTAGCTGGTGGGGAAGGTCTAGACTTGCATTAGACGAATTTAATGTCATCTAAAGGTGTCAGACCTTTATAAAGGTCACTGTAAAGCATAAAGCATAGAGCATAGCTCTATGATCATTGTCATCACCAATACTAATTCTGAGTGAGCCCAGTTATGACATGTCAGAATAACAGAGGGAACCCATGTTCAACCATATTAGGACTCCCAAGTGTGTCCTGGTGAGCTCTCTGAAGGTCTCTCTGCGAATAAATGCTCAGACAAGCCAGGGAAGCATGGGTCCTGGGCTGCACAGCAGGCAGAAGGGAATAGGATCAGGGATGGTTAACAGCTCTCACAAGACTCAAGTCAAAAAACGGACCAAGAGAATCATTTAGATCTGACAAATGCTGTATTCATAATGGTTAGATGTAAGTTGACTATATCCCAGTTTCAAAATTCCTTTTATCTTTTGTTTTTCATTGGGGGGGGGGGTTGTTGGGTTTTTTTTTTTTTTTTTTTTTTTTTTTTTTTTGCTTTTTAGATAGGAGGGCCTCAAATTTAATACACAACCAAGTATTACTTTGAACTTACGGACTGCCCTGTCTCTATTCTTCATCGCCTGGGATCAGGTACAAACCACTACCTCCCACTCTATGCTGAGGAGTAAGTAGAGCTTTGTGTATGGTAGGCCACCAGTCTATCAAGGGTTCATCCCCAGTCTCAGAAAAGTTTATCTTTTAGTTTTGCAGACCAGCTCCAAGCTGATCTTGGACATCACAATTTAGCAGCAATTCTCTGAAGTGAGGGTTTTATTCCAAGGCAATATCAAGAGATTATCATTTCTTTCTATTAGAGCCCTGGAGGAAGGAGGCTGATTGCGAAAGGCATCTGGAACTTAGAGGAAAGAGATACTGTTGCCATCCCAGGATACACAACCTCTCGGAATAATTATCTCCCCTCAAGTGGCAACAGAGCCAAGGTTAAGGAAGGACCCTGGCTACAGAAGAGCCTATCAGATCAAGCTCCCCTCCCCCATTAAGGTCCTCAGGCCCCTCCGTGTGGTAGCATCCTTATCTGCGCCCCTTCGAAACCCAAAGATTACCAATGGCAATTTTCACTGTTGGTTTGTCAGGCAGCCTTCAGGGCAGAATACAATCATTAACAGTAATCTCTTCCCTCTCTTAGAAGCATACACTGTAGGCTATCTTGAAGGGTAACAATGGCTCAATAGTTTGAAGGTAGCTAAGACCCATTCCTGAACCCTAACATATATACCTTGAGAGCTCAATAAAATTAATAAGATGAGAAATTAGGATATTAATCCGCACTGCTCCTCTGAGTTTGGAACACATTAGTCAAAAATCAAAGGGGGGGGGAGCTGTTAAAGGGTTGATGTGTGTACTCACAACAAAAGAGTGCTAAACTAAATTGTTGGACTGATGATGTGTGTCGCCAGCCAATGCGCCTGTTTGCTATTGTTGCCACTCAGTGGTTGTACCACAATTAGGAAACACATGTTCCATGTTCCGCTTCAGGAAAACTTTCATTTTTAAGGTATAAAAAAGATGTGTGAGGACTGGTGAGAGAGCTCAGTCGGTAGGAGCATTTGCTGCTCAAGCATGAAGATCTGGGTTCGAATCCTGAGCACCCACGGAAAAAGCCAGGCATTTCTACCTATGTGCCTGGAGCCTTGGCACTGTAGGGAACAGACACGGGAGGATGATTGGGGCTTGCTGACTGCCAGAGATGGAGCAGAGCACTCACTAAGTGTTTCCTTTGGCTTCCAGCGCACACGTGCACGCATTCTGGCACACGTGCACATAAAACACACATACACATTAAATAAAATTTAAATTTAAAAAGGATATCTGAAAACCATGAATCATGTCATTAATACTAATGTAAATACCGTGGTGGAGACTTGGGCCCATGTCTGGAAAGCTGACCACTTAGTTCCCATCAATAGTGTTGCTTTCCCGAAACCCTCACTGTCCCCAAGTGATGCAGCATTTTCTTTTGGAGGAAAAAAAGGCTCTGAATTAAGCAACAGACAACCGGCATCTGTTCTGAGTCTGCAAGAGAAAAAAGGAGATTTAAAAAAAAAAAAACATTTGGAGTCAATATCAGATAAAATGTGTGGGGTGGATCCCTCTGCTGTCCTGTTGGGACGCGTATAAAGAACAGCTAACAGGTCTCCCTGGCTGTATTTTGATCAATCAGAGTTTTTGCTTGCTTTAAGTATGTTCAAAGAGACCGTGCTACCTCAGCGCTTGGCAAAGCTGTGACATGGGGACATCTGTCAAGTCTGGAAGCCAGTGCACATGGTATTAAGTTAACCTGTCCCTTCTGAGATTCTTCTTCTCCCAGGAGAGATTCTCAGGAGCATATGCCATGAATCACATAATCTCCTATCCTTTCCAGTTTGAAAAAACCTCATGGAAGCTTCCGGAAGTTTTTCCCCACTACCCCTTGCCTTTTTCTACCCATCTGCACATGCAGTGTCCTTTTGTTGCTATTATTGTTTGTTTTTAAGACAGGATTTCATGTAGCCCAGGCTAGCCTCAAACTCTCTGTGTAGCTGAGGCCGGCACTAAACTTCAGAATGCAACTGAGATTACAAGTATGCACCACTGTGCCTATTTTACAGAGTACTGAGATCAAACAGGGATTTGTGCATCTAAATGTGCTACTAACACAGCCCTAACTCACACCCTGTTTAATAATCTTAGCATCCTGTGTACAGTCAGTTCTGTTCTGTATGCTTCGTTATCAATACTTAACATATTTCTTTGCATACAATAGGTTCTCAATAAATTTTGCCAGTGGAAATGAAAGTATGAAATAATGATTAAGATTAAAAGGAAAATATAATAAATTGTGGGAACCAAATTCACTATAATCATGATTCATTGATCTTGGTAACACCAACCCTACCGCTTAGGCAGCCATACCTTTAAAATAAGAATGACGTGTGTGTGTGTGTGTGTGTGTGTGTGTGTGTGTGTGTGTGTGTGTGTGTGTGTGTGTGTGTTCAAGAAAAACGGGAGCCTACACTTTACTGGTTACACAGCCTCCTACCAGTACAGAGTCTACAGTTCACGAATGAGCATGCGCTTTGCTGTGTGCAGTGGTGTCTGTTTGCTGGGTGAGAGCCTCAGCTGCCCTTAAATCCCTGTCACGTGCCCCACCGCTTATTCGCTCTGACAACAATATGGTGAGATTTCCCTCCCTCTGGCCCAGGGCCTGTCATCATCACAGCACGCTCAGAGTTGGAGTAGAGAGCATAGCAGGAAAAAAAAACGGTCAAGATGATTCTTACTACCATAGAAATGCATTTCCACAGGGCTGGGAGATGGCTCAGGGGCACAAGTGCTGTCCTGCAAACATGGGGGCCTGAGTTTGAATCCCCAATACCCACATAAAAAGCAGGAAGACAGGCTAGAGAGATGAACTGACATCAGGCAAAGGACTTGCTTTGTACCCCTGACACCTGAGCTTGATTCCTGGAACCCACATAAAGATGGAAAGAGAGAACCAATTCCATAAACGTGTCCTCTGACCTCCATATGCAAGGCCACACATACATACAAATAATTGTTTTAAATTGAAAAACCTTGCATGGCTCTATCTGCTTGCTCATAGCTGGCTGTGCATGCTTGCAACATCAGAGCTGCAGCAAAGACACAGGGAGATCTTAAGAGTTCTCTGGCCAAGCAGGCTACCAAAGGGCAACAAGCTTCCAGTGCAGAGAAAGACCTGATCTTAGGACAATAAAACAAAGAATGATAGAAAAAGACAGAGACAGAAGCAGAAGGGGACAGAGAGAATGTCAATTCTTTGCTTTCAATTTTGTATTTTTTATTTAGAGATTTTATTTTTAAGTGTGAGATCACAGAGGATGGAAGAGACATTCCTTAAAGTGGACAAGCCATGTAATATAACTAATTACTTCTGCAGTAACCCTAAAATTTAGTGACTGAAAACCATTTTTTAAAATAACTGTTCTGTAGGTCAACAATTTGGATGGCTTTGGACCCAGGCTGGCTTCCTCCATGCATCCTTGATCATCTGATGAATCTACTAGAAACTTGGGTGTTTCATCTCACTCAGAAGGTCTCTTGTCTTCCAACAGGCTAGCCTGGACTTGTTGACCTGGCAAGGAGGTGGCTGGAAGGCTTTTACTAGACAAGGCTGAGCTGTTCAAGCTACTGGAGGTCTAGACTCAGCAACTGGCCTACAGGAATTTCTATCTTTTTCAAAGAAGACACATGGTCAATCTCAGGTAAAAGGCATCTAAAAACTGCTCCTGTCGGAAACATAACAAAGTCATATGAGAAGTTACAAAGGATTTGACATCAGAAAGGACTAGGAAATTGTTAACTTTTTCAAGCTACCTTAAAAGTGAGATTTCTTACCCCTATTTGACCTTGGGGCTCATTGCAGCTTGGGGATCACCTAAACAGTTGATCCTGGAAAAACAGTGGGCTAAAATATGACAAAGTGAAATCCTGTCCTGACTCTGCCATCTTTAATCTGATGCATGGACATTTCAAATTTCATGGTTTGGAAAAATGGCTCAGTTGGTAAAGTTCTCACCACCCAAGCATGAGAATCCAAGTTTGATATCCAGTACTCAGTTAAAAGGTAAGCATGAGGTGGTACATGTTTGTAATCCAACCCTGAAGACACAGACTGGAGAATCCCTAGGCCTTGCCGGACAGCTTAGTAAAATCAGTGGTTGCTAAATTTAGTGAGAGAACATATATATATATAATTGTGGAAAAGCCAATAATCATGGTGCACATCTTTAATCCTAGCACTTGAGAGGCAAAAGCAGAGGGAATCTCTGTGAGTTCAAGGCCAGCCTAGACGAGTTCCAGAGCAGCCAGGGTTACTGCACAGAGAAACCCTGTCTCCAAAAACAAACAAACAAAAATGGTGGAGAGCAATTGAGGAAGAAAAAATCCTACCTTGACCTCATTCTCCAGACTCACATTCCCATGTACACATCCCTGTGAGCATGTGCATAGTAATAACGAAAACACTCAACTAAAGCCCTTTCCGCGACTAACTCTTAAAATTCTTGGATAAGCAATTTTTTTTTTCATCAGGTCAATAAATAAGAAGTACAGTAATGTTTAAGTTTGAAAAAATGAGTGGTTAGATACAGCTCACTCTTTTCTGTTCTAGCCATCACTGGCATCAAGCTTGGCCTCCTCTGCCGTGTTAAATAGTCCCTTGCTGAAATGTGGGTGACCTGGAAAGAAAGAAATATGCTGGATTCTCTTCTCTTTTTCTTGTAAATTATTAAGACACATGTATTTTATATGTGTGTTTATGTTTGTGTTTTGCATGTGTGTATGGATGTATGCCACACATGGTCATCCTGTGGATGACAGAAAAGGTCATTGGATCCCCTGGAACTGAATAGCAGATGGTTATGAGCTTCCATGTGAGCTCTGGGAATTGAATTCAGGTCCTCCGAAGGAGTAGTTGGTGATCATGATCATTGAGCCAGCTCTCTGGACCCCTATAACATTCTTTTTTTAATATTAATTTATGTTATTTCTCCAAAATAATGGGCTTCAAGATGACATTTATATACACATATGCAATGTACTTCGATCATATCTACTGACTGTCCTCCAAGGCTTATCCCCTCCCCTCAAGTTGGCCACTTTCTACTTCAATGGCTTTTTCCTTTAATCTAGATTCAGTGTATGAGGGAAAGAAAGCTTCCGGGGTTGTTGGTCTCAGGGGAGGGGGGACTTTTTGTTTGTTTTCTGAGTTTGGCTTAGTTGACTTAACCTGATGATTTCCAGGGCCATCAATTTTCTTACGGGCGACGTGAAATCGGTCTGCAGCCTTCTTTTTTTGCTGTGCTCTTGTCTGGGTAAGGAAGACGTTACAGGATGAGTTGGCTGTGTATCTTCCCTCTTTTAATGGAGTAGCTGGCGGAGGAACATTGGCTGGGTTTTTGTCAGCTGGGTTGTTGTTTCTTCTTTGAAGGTCTTGGAGTCTGTACTTCTGTCCAGGCCTAGTCTTGTGTTGCTGGAAGACTCTAATAATTCCATCTGAATAATCTGGTCTCTCCCTGGCATATAGATCCGTTTAAGCTGTCTATATCTTCTTGACTTGATTTGGATTGTTCATATGTAACATTCACATATTTCCTCTAGCTTTTCCAGTGTATTGGAATGTAAGTTTTCAAAGCACATCTAGTAGCCCTCTGTGTTCCACTGGAAGCTTCTAGAATGCCCTTTTCGGTGTTAGCTGTGTAGCCCTCTGTGTTCCACTGGAAGCTTCTAGAATGCCCTTTTCGGTGCTAGCTGTGTAGCCCTCTGTGTACCACTGGAAGCTTCTAGAATGCCCTTTTCGGTGTTAGCTGTGTAGCCCTCTGTGTACCACTGGAAGCTTCTAGAATGTCCTTTTCGGTGTTAGCTGTGTAGCCCTCTGTGTTCCACTGGAAGCTTCTAGAATGCCCTTATCAGTGTTAGCTGTGTAGCCCTCTGTGTTCCACTGGAAGCTTCTAGAATGCCCTTATCAGTGTTAGCTGTGTAGCCCTCTGTGTTCCACTGGAAGCTTCTAGAATGCCCTTATCAGTGTTAGCTGTGTAGCCCTCTGTGTTCCACTGGAAGCTTCTAGAATGCCCTTTTCGGTGCTAGCTGTGTTACTCTGGGTCTTGCTTCCTCTTCTTCCTCTGCTTAGTCTCGCTAAGGTTTGCCAGTCTTGCTTAGGTTTTCGCAGGAGCGACTCGTTTCGTTGATTTCTTTGTATTGCTCTGTTCATCTTCATGTCATCCACCTCAGTTCTTTTGCTTTGCTCTTTGGTTTGTGTTGAGGCAGGGTCTCACAATGTTTCAGGCTGGCCTTGAACTCACAGAGATTCACCTGCCTCTACCTCACAAAGGCTAAAGGCAAGTGCCACCACCCCTGGATCACACCCCTTTAGGGGGATTATGTTGTTCCATTGTAAATAATTGTCCCCCGCCTATGAGTTTAATAAAAAGTGCTGATTGGTCAAAGGCAGACAGGAAGTATGGGCGGGGCTACCAGGCTCTAGGAACAGGAAGAACAGAGCAGAAATGCCAGAGAGAAGCCGGGAGATACAGAGGACAACTATGCTGCTCTGAGAAAAGGTACTGAGCCCCATGGCTGAACAGGATAAGAGTCATGGGTTAGATGAAGGGTAAAGAGTTAGCAAGTGATATGCCTGGGCCTTAGGCCGATCAGCCTAAAACTATTGTAAGCATCTGTGTGTCTCTGCAGGTCTGTGGGTCTGCGGGTCTAAACCTTGAAGCTAGGCCCAAAAGTCCAGGCCAGAAACCTCATACTACACACCCCAGTCTATCATTTCTTTCTGTCTGTTGATTTAGGGTTTGACTTATTCTTATTTGCCTGAGACCTGGAAGAGAATCATTAAATTATTTCATTGGCTTCTCTGCTTTCTCAAGCAAGGGTGCCCATAGCTGCAAGTTGTCTTTTTAGAACTAATTTTGCTGTATCTCAAATGTTTTGGGGAGTTTTTGTTGCATTTTTATTTGAGTGTAGAATTTTTAATATTTTGTTATTGATTTTTTTTTTCAAAGAACCATTGACTATCCAAGAGTGTATTGGTCAGTCTCCACGTGTTTGTATAATATACACTTTTTTTGCTGTTGATTTCCTGATGTATTCTATTATGACCTGGTAAGATACAAAAAAAAAAAAAAAAAAAAAAATCCTGTATTTGTTAAGACTTGCTTTATGGCCTTAAATGTGATTTGTTGGGGAAAAGTAATGTGGGAATGTCTTTTTTATGCTGTGAATATCAATCTTTAAATAAAGGAGCTGTTTTGGGCCATGACAGGCACCATAGAAGAAGTAGGAGGAGAAATCAGAGCATAGGTAGGAGAAGCAGGGCAGAGTCAGGCAGATCAAGCAAAAGCCGCCCAAGGAGCAACATGTAAGGAACACAGGTGAGCCACGGGCCACGTGGCAGACAGATTAATAGAAATGGGTTGATTTAAGATGTAAGAGCTAGCTAGCAATGTGCCTGAGCCATAGGCCAAACAGCATAAAGTTAATATAAGCGGCTGAGTCATTTCTAAGGGCCTGAGCAGCAGCGGCTAAAGGGTCTGGCACGGCAGGGTCTGGGCTTCTTGCCACCCAGGACCAAGAAATCCCATTGCAACAGGAAAGCACCATGGGCTGCCCAGGAGCATTGGTGGCTGGCTACAGCGACTGGTGGTATCTACTATAGATGTCTACCTAGTCTGTTTTGTCTAAGGTACACTTTAGTTGTCAGGTTTTCATATTGGCTATTTTGTCTGATCTATCTGTGAGAGTAGGCTGTTGCTTACCTGTTACATTGAATCTGAAACCAGATTTTACTTTACGTCCAACAGTGTTTGCTTTATGAAATGTTGTGCAGTGGGATGGTCAGTGCATGTATTTTGCAATCTTTACATCTTCTTGTTTAGTTTCCCTGTATAAATAAATAAACAGTGATGGTGTCTGCTCTGGGGCATACTTTTCACAGACTGATGATTGCTTTCCCTGCTTTTGGTAGTTTCTTCTCCGTTGGTATGGATTCATACTTTTGCTTTCAGTTCATTGTGTGCCTTTCCCAATAAGGTGTGCTTCTGACAATAAATAGTTGGATTTAAAAAAAAAAAAACAAGAACAAAAAACCTGTGTGTATTTGATGTTTGGGCACATTTGATTGTGCGAGTATGTGCATGCCAGGGTGTATCCAAAGATTAAACACAGCCTTAGCAGTTGGTCCTTGACTTCCACTTTATTTGAAACACGCTCTTTATTTCTCTCTCTTAATATCCCCCCACCTCTCTCTCAGCAATACCATATGCCAAATGAGCTGGCTCAAGATTTTTTTTCACCACTAGGATTCTAAAGGCACACCATCACAACTTTAAGTGGATCCTGAGGATTTGAACTCAAGTCCATACTCTTGTATGCAAGCCCTTTATTCACTGAATCATCTCAGCAGAGCTGTAGCATGCCTTTTAACCCACTCAGCTGGTCTGCTGTAGCATGCTTTTTAACCCACTCAGCTGGTCTGTTTCTCCCACACGGAGTCCTATGATTTCCCACTACACACAGACTGAATATGATACAAACTCGTGGCTTTTCTTGACATACCACCAACACTGATATTGCTCAGTACCCAGTGAAGGACAGGGAGATGGGAGCAGTCCTTATTCAATCTATTTTCTGATCAAAATAGAAAGCAGGTTAATGAATGACATAAGCATCATGATTACTGTCAACCATGATATGAATCAGCACCAGCGTGGTGTAAATGACTCGTTTCTGGATATTTTTACTTTCATTAGACCCTTGTCAGAAAGCATGATTTTAATAAGTGCCAGATATAACTTATTTATGTCTCTAATATTCTTCAACAAGAAACATCCATGATAATTTGTACAGTCAGATCAAGATATGTCATGTGATTGGATGTCTTTTAAGTTGGGGAAAACTTATGCTTATCAAAGGATGATGATATTAACTTTGTGTAAGTAGATGACTTCTAAGATCCTTTCCAGTTTTATAGCATTCTGAGTACTTCTGAGTAATTAATAATAATAAAGATCGTTTACGGAAAGCTTGTATCTAGCTAGGAACAGGATACAATTGTGTTGACCCTTTGTACACAGGAAGAAACTGAACCCTAGAGAGGATAAAACTGAGCATAGTGTGTGAGGTCATTTCCTGTACCAGTTCTAATTTCGGCTATGCCCCACATACATCCTGAAGCATCACTTTCTATACAGAGCGGTAAATTACTACTCATTTACCTACCCAGCCAGTCTACAGAAAAAAGCGTCAGGAACAAAAGGGCCGTGAATTGTAGAAGTAGCTTATTAGCAGTACAATCGGCAAACAGTGGCGACGCCCTCACAATCAATGCCTTATTTACTACAAGTTTATTTTTACTTTTTAAATTACATTTCTTTGTTCGTTATGGGGACTTCAGAGCACAATTTGCAAAAGCCCATTATCTCCTTCCACTATGTGAGTCCCAGAGATTAAACCCAAGTCATTGGGCTCAGCAGCAGGTATCTTTACCCCTGAGACATCCCACAGCCCCTTCAGTACGGTACTGAAAGAGATATTACATACATACCCCTGACAATCAACCAAGTGAACTCCCAAATCAAAGACGGAAGGAACCATGGAGGGGCATTTCATATGAAACTCTGGATCTTATAAATATTCACGAAATAGTCTAGCTTGCTTGTGTACTGATGTATTACTCAACTATCATGCTTCTCTGCTTCTCTCTCTCAGAAGAAGAAGGAGAAGTTTTGTTACTGTTTGTACCTAGAACAATGTCTGATACATAGAAGTCACTAAAGACACTGGCTCTTAATTCAGCTGAGTATGCAGAGCCCAGCATGCTGGGTGGCCAGATGTGGGCACTGAACTAGGTGTGGATTATGTATGAAGCGCCAGAGCTGAGGTGGCCCCACAAGATGACAGGAGAGAAACCTCTAAGAGGCACTACTATGAGGGTCAGAGCTTTGCACAGCCTGTGTGGCAGACATGTATGTCAGTAATCCACTGCAGGATCCTGGGGACCCAACGCAGGTCATCAGGCTTGGGCCCATGTTTTTGTTTTGTTTTGTTTTAACCCATTAAACTATCTCACTGGCCCGGGAGACTTCCTGTTATGTTATGTTCCTCTGGCCATTAAAAAAGAAAGAACAGGAGGAGAAGAAGAAAAGAAAGAATACCATTTAAAAGGAGGAGGCTGACTTTGGAAAATGCATGTATGAGTGCACAGATGCCGTAGCATAGAAGTCTAGTGGGCTAAAATAAGTTTATAAGCTATTCCAAAGTCCCAAGCTTATAAATCTCATAGAAACAGTAGCTGCTTGCTTCACTTCCCATGATAACTTTCACATATACCAAATCCCGAATCAGCAACCAAATGACTGCATGGCACGACCAACCATCTGATGATTTCTACCTTGCCAATAGAATTATACTGAAGATCAGTCCAAAGCCTTACTAGCAGGAAAGCATGCAAATGTCAAATGATGACTTAGAGATAGTCGAAGTTTAGAATTATGACTTCAAAAGATAATTCCAGGGCCTGTGAGATGGCTCAGCAGGTAATGGTGCTTTCTGCCAAGCCTGAGGACCTGAGTCTGATCTCCAGAACATGAAAAAAGGAATAACTTCCACAGGTTGACTTCTGGCCTCCCATATGCGCTATGTGCACGTGCATACGCAAAATAAATAAGACAGGGTTTTGTTTTGCTTAAAAAAAAAAAAATTCTGGTAAATGAACAAGACCCTTTATAGCTTTCTCCTCCAAATCCCACCTCACCCATCCGCTTTAGTAATGGGAGAAAAGAAATCACAGTTCTGCATGTCCCTGTTTTTCAATTCTCCTTTATTGATACTGTAGTAACTGCAGCGAGGCCAGGTTTGAATTCTCCCAGTTACAATGAGGAAAGAACATGGAAAGATTTTGATACATTTCCTCCTGATCCTTGGGCATCCTGAATTCCTACTGTCTGTGGATTCACCTCAGCAGGTCTCTGTCCAGTCTGGTGCCAGGAAGCATGTACGAAGTCAGCGTGAATGCGAGTCACTCCGTGCCCACATGCAGAGATGAGCACCTCAAAATGGTTTCCAGGACACTGAAGTCAGAGGCACAGGCTTGTGTGAGTGGAACAGTTTCAGAAAGCGTTCCAGTGAAATGAAGAACACTGGGAACCGGGCAGATATGATGCTTCTCTTTTCTTCTTTTAGTTATTAAAAGGGGGAGCATGTTAATGCCCTCCTGAGGACAGTACTCTGAGCTTGTTCCAAGTGACATATAGGGACATGGCTCAGTATGTAAAGTACCTGCATGAAGCATAAAGACTAGAATTCAGATCTAAAGTGCCCACATACAAAGGTGAGCCCCACTCTTCATTGGAGCCACAGCACTGCTACAGGGGTGGGGGACTGTCAGAGCCAAGCTTATCTCAGAGGCCTGACAGCTAGCTGGTCTAGCCAAACTGTCAAGTTCTAGATTCAGAGAGAGAGAGCCTGTCCCAAAAGTCAGGTAGCCATAGCTCAGAAGTGAAACCTTTATAGCTCCAGCCTGATGACCTGAGCTCTGTCCTGGGATCCCATGATTCCATATGGAAGGAGAAACCAGCTCTTACATGCTGTCCTCTGACCTCACATGCTCTGTGGCACATACATGCTCACACACCCACACATATATCGTACAAAAGAACACACTATACAAAACAGAGATTAATTTTAAAATCTGAATAGTGAAGAGAGTATTTGAGAATAACATCCCAACACTGACCTCTGCATCTACAAGCACTACATGGCTAAGAACTCTGGCATAAATATGTGTGTATGGGGTGGAGAGGAGATTTTGAGAGAGCCAATGTTCTGGTTTTGATGGCTTATATTTCAATGAGCCACAAGTAAAATAACCTTTGAGTGAAAAAGGTCCTTTGAGACTTCATCCTCAACTAGTTCATTTATCACACCATCATGGTATAAGAGAGCAAGACAATGGGTATCTAAAAATTAGCTAAGATATATGGAGAATGGGGGGCTGAAGAGATGGCTCAGCAGTTAAGAGGACCAGGGTGTGACTCTCAGCACCCATATGGTGGCTCACAACTGTCTGTAACTCTAGTTCTGCCCTTAGTGTTCATCACACTCATGTGGTACATAGACATGCATGCAGGCAAATAGTCATACACATAAACTATTTTTTAAAGATATATGGAGTGGGGGAGGGGCTCACAGAGTCCCACCCTAACTAAGAAGCTATGGCAATTGTCTACACATGTCCCCGTAAATGCTCCTGCACCTATGCATATACAGACAGGACTTCAGTGAACCCAGTGGGTCTACAAAAACTATATAGCACATGAAGATGGAAGGGAACAGAAGCCGACAGACTTTTGAGGATGGGACTTGATCCAAACACATTATATGTATGAATGAAATTCTCAAACCAAAACCAAACAGAAAGCTGCTTGTTCGGGAGGCTAAAAAGTCAAGGCTGAAGCTGACTCAGTGTCTATGGACGCATGCTTTCTGGTACTTAGAGACCTTCTTTTTGGACTTCTTTATAGGACCAGTAGTCTCATTATAATATTCAGCCTTCATAACCTCACGATTTCCCAGAGCCTCTGCCTCAGACACCCTACACTGGGAATTGGGAAGGATTTAAGAAAACAGCAATTTTCAATCTATTTCAGTATGTTTTATATTTGTAAAGGAGTCTGTGAGGACAGTGGTGTCCTAATTTTCCATCTAAAGTCTGACAAAGAAAGAGCTAAGCCACTGAGCTGAATTCCTGTGGGACCACTGAATTCAAAGCCTGAGCTCTTTCTTGGGAATAAGGATAAGGATGCTATGCACAGAGTTTTCTATGTTAATGCCTAAAATGTCTGTGACTTTCTACTCATGAAATTGCTTAACCTTTCTCTGGGCCTCACCTGCTCACTGCAGAACTGTGCCTTCTGTTTTCAGCTTTATGGAGCAGCCATCTGAGAAATCTGTCTTTTATTCCCCCCATGAATGGAAGAGTTTTGACTTCGTGATCATGTTAGTAAATTTCATGACAACTTCTGCAAGGGGAATTTGCAGAATGAAGACACGTGGATGGCCCTGGCAGGGAGCAGCTCCAGCACTGACGTGTCCTCAGTGTGTTGTTTACTTTCCTCTCTTTACGGTTTCCTCACCCATACGGAGAGAACATATTTCCACTCAAACAGAAATATGGTGGAATCAATATTTTTCTGAAATGTCATCACAGCATGTGTTCCCTCTTGGCATCTGAAGCAGACTTACCATAGTCACAGAGTCAGCAAGTGCTCAGGGAGTTTTGTTCATTATTTAGCAAAATGGTTTTACTAAATGGTCAATAGTTGAGACCATAGAGAGCTTTCCTCCATTTTCTTTCTTTCCATCCTTCTCCTCTCCTCAACAAGTACACATGCACACACTCACACACACATATGCACATGCACACACATGCACATGCACACACACATGTACACATACACACACGCAGACACTTACATACACACATGCACACACACATGCATGCACGCACATGCTTCTATAAAAGGAAAATTTAAATATACCAGCACAGTTGTTGGGTTTTGTTTTTCTTTTGCTTTGGTTTGGTTTTTATTTTCGTGTGTGAGTGTAGTGCGCATGTGTGATGCCTGTGTGAGGGCCATGCATGGGGGGAGGGGTCAGAGGACAACTTGCAGAAGCCAGTTTTCCCCTTCCACTGTGTGCAGAGATGGAACGCAGATTGTCAGGCTTCGGTTCTGAACCATCTTGCAGCCCCAGTTAATTCATTTTTTTTAAGAGAGAAAAAAAAAACAAAAAACAGAAAACAGCAAGATAGACAACTCCTGAGTGATAACACCTACACCTGATCTCTGACCTCCACACAGAGCCTACAAACAAATTTACAGATCTGAACACACAGAGAGAGCATTTAATAAAATATGCTGTCGGGCCATCTACCAATGTCAGGCCATCTACCTGAAGCCTAACCCTACTTAAGGACAGTTTAGACCCTCATTCCCATGTTAGCGAATGCTCTCAGGATAAACGGCCACTGCAGGAGTTTTGGTGCCCTGCCTATTCAATTGACAAAGCTGGTTCCAGCGAAAAAGCCTCTTTCGTTGGCTTCTTTGGTCATTTTGAAATTTTGAGAACTGCTTCTGCACAGGGTTTAAGGAAACAGGAAGTAGCAGCAGGGCTGTAGTTCTCCTCAGCTGAAGGAGGGATTGCGGGCCAGACACAGACCTGCCTTTGGAGGGGAAGCTGGATCTGTCCCCCACTGTGCAGAGAAGATAAACTGCCAGACTACCTTGGGGGGGGGGGGGGGGGAAGGGGTCTGGGGAGAGAGGTGGGGGGGAGGAGGAGGCTATTCTCCAGAGCTCTGTGAACCTTGGTTCCCAGAAGCAGCAGGCTGCAGTCTCTAGAAAGGTTCAAAAGCAATCCAGGTCAGACTCTCGGCTTAAGCAGCTTCTGCTGAGAGAGATCACCACTGCCCAGTCAGTACTGAAGCTGAAGCCCTTACTGGACTGGAGTATAGAGACACAGGACTATATAGAGATAGTTGTTATTTACAGAGCTGCAGAGGACAGACAAGGACTAATTTCCCCAGCTTGTTTACTTTGCCTTCATCTCTTACAGGGCTGGAGCTGGGCTGAGAGCTGTGCCATTTGGTTCTCAGCAAGGCAAGAGGAGGCTTCTTCGGGAGCTGAATCTGGAGCTGGCGGAGAAAATGCCTCAAGAGTTCACAAGCGACAAGGAAGAGACGTGCCCTAAGTGCTTTAATAAATACGGACATCAACTGAAATCCCATGAGAAGAAAGAACGGAGAACTGGTGAAAAGAAAGATGGGAAGCAGAGACTTGGCTTTTGCGTGGAAGCTGAAGACTCCAAACGGCAGTGAGCATCGCTTGCTGCGGAGGGGTGTGCACTGTGGTTCGAGGGGAAAAGCAAAAGGTAATAAAGAGAAAACTCAGCTCCTCGGCCTTAGAGCTATGGAGAAAACACGCGCAGAAGGTATCGTCACTCTCTGAGACAGTGAACATTCGGATCCACTGTGGCTGTGGCTCCGGGTGGTGGTACGTCCTTCACTCCTGGAGCTCTCTCTTTGAAAGGTCCTGGTCCTCCTTAGCTCACCCCAGCCCCAGCCTCAGCACTTCTTTGTGCAGAGACTTGAAGTGAGCCTGACTCTTTGATCTTTCCAAGAATGGTGCGGGAGTTCCACCCCCCTCTGGGTGCCCAGCACCTCTTCCTGCCTGGAGAGGAAATCCCACTGATCTTTATTTGTGAGTTTCCTCCTAGAAAAAGAGGGCAAATGTTTTTATCATCACTCTCTGAATTTCAAAACTAAGACCCTGACAGCTTCAATGCTCTGCCTCAAATACAAGCGACAGATGAATTAACTTCCAGAGAAGGCTGAGCAGCCAACATGTGGGGGTGAGCCCCAACCCAGTCAGGTTGATGGACATTGAGATAAGAATAAATGTCCAAGTCTATGATCACAGACCGAAGAGGCATCTAAAAATATCCACATCTATTTACTCCGATGTTAATGTTTTCAAATATTCAAAGCAACCTGTAAAAAGTTAAATAAAAAAAATCACATAAACTAAATATAAACAGAATAGACATAGTCTAGTTATTTTGTCTGTCTTATTTATTGTTTTTTTCCGAATTATAATGTAAGTTATTTTTTAAACTTTTTATTGCATTTAGTGTTATTTAGTGTGTGTGTGTGTGTGTGTGTGTGTGTGTGTGTGTGTGTGTGCGTGTCTGTGAACATGCTACATCACATGCTTGGAGATCAGAGGAGAGTTTATGGGAGTCTGCTCTCTCCTTCCACTGTGTGGGTTCTGGGATCCAATTCCACTCGTCACCGTGGTGGAAAGGAAGTACCTTTTCACACTGAGCCATCTCCCAAGTCCTACACTATAAAGTCTATTCAGTGTAACAAATTTGTTTATCATAGTTAAGTGATAGTAATGATCAACAGTAATAAAATCACTGTACTGGAAACAGCTTAGATTTCCATGAAGAGGAAAATAATGGCAAACGAATATTCATAAAATGTTTTTACAGTTTTAAAGATTAAAATATATCTGTGCCACCAATGTGAAATATTTTCTGAGAATTCTTGTGAAAACAGAAAGGCAATATGCTCGAGACATGGTACAATTTAAACCTTAAAAGCAGCGGTTTCTGCCTCTTGTGGTGACACGCACTTTTAGTCCCATCATTTGAGAGGCAGAAGCAGGTGGATCTCTGTGCACTGGAGAATAGCCTGGTCTACAAAGTGAATTCCAGGACAGCTAGGGCTACATAGATACTGTCTCAAAGAAACAAAAACAAAAACAAAAACAAAAAAAAACCCAACCAAACAAAATAAAACAAGGGGCCAGAGAGGGCTCAGGAATGAAGAGCTCTTACTGCTCCTGCAGAGGGCTTGCTTTAGGTTCCCAGCACCATAGCAGGCAGTTCACAACTGTCTAAGGAATCTGATGGCCTCCTGCATTTGTACGCTGCAAATAATGTGTTTCTCTCTTTGATTGCTTTGGCCTAAAGCAAGGCAGGATAGAGCCTGGCAGGAAATCCAAGCAGAGACACAGAAGGGTAGAGTATGGGAGACACTAGCCAGCCACCCAAGGGGCAACACGCCCCACACTAGTAACACCACGGCCACATGGCAATACATAGATTAATAGAAATGGGTTAACAGATATAAGAACTAGCTAGTAATAAACCTGAGCCATCAGCCAAATATTTATAAACAATATTAAGCCTTCAAGTCAATTATTTGGGAAGTGGCTGCTAGGTATTTGTGAGTTGCTGGCTGGACAGAAACTTCCATTTGCATATACATGCATAAATACATATCTGCATTTATCTTATTCTATGTTAGTCAGTTTTCTATCTTGAAATATTTGTATATATTCACATTTGAGCAGGATGATATACTGAGTATTGTTCAGCTTCTCAGTGAAGTTGGTTCTTCCCTGATGAGACAGGAATTGCTGCCTAACTCTGGAAGCAATGATGGTAACCTCCTTCTTTCCATCCGTTAGTGCCTCATCTTAACAGCTTAATGTCCTTCCAGTGTGCAGGGCAAGAAAACCTCAGTGACTTTGGTTTCTGCTGTAGCTGGGACCACTTAGTTCATGTCTGCTCCATATTCTTCCATCATCACACAGGTCAACCAGAGGTGCTTCTGTGGGCTCCAAGGGCACCTTGCAATGACCATGGAAAGGAAGCATTATAAAACCGCTAGGCCTGCCTCTTTGATCTTTTAGGTCAACTCTATAAAGGATGGCCACAACACACTCAACACCGTTTTGATCAGATTAAATATTATTAGTTTAAAAAAATAAAATATATTCATATCATGAACGTGAAACATCCCCTAAGAGACAAAATGAAATGCCAGAGGAGAGAGAGTAAAAATGTTTCTTCTTTTAGGCACTGAATAAAAAATTTAGTGACATGGAGAATTGTGGGTAAGTTTATTTCCTGCCATTGTAAGGATGGAAGAAGAAAATAATAGTTTAGTTGTTCATTCCTTTTTAAATTTGTTTATTTTTATTTCATGTGCATTAGTGTTTTGCCTGCATGTACGTCTGTGTGAGGGTGTCAGATCTTGGAGTTACAGACAGTTGTGGGCTGCCATGTGAGCGCTGGGAACTGAATCCAGATCCTCTGGAAGAGCGGTCAATGCTCTTAACTGCTGATCCATTGCTTGAGTCTATTCAGTTGCTTATTTCTTTCTCTACATTTTCTGTTTCCAAACTATTTTTTATCTCATATTCAAAATATATTTCAATTCACATTACTTTCTTTGTTAGACTTATTTTATTTATTTTGTGTCTATGTATGTATGTCTGAATGTATTTATGTGTACTACATAAGTACAGGTGCCTATAGATGTCAAAAGATGCCCTGGAACCAGAGTTACAGATGATTGTGATGCTGTGAACTGAACCTGGGTCTTTTGCAAAAGTAGCAAATTCTCTTAACCTCTGAGCCATCTCTCAGATCTCCCTGTACTTATATTCCCAATAATGTGCTGTTAGATTTTGTTTAAAGCATGTTTTAAAGTCAGAAAGAAAATAAACAAGCCTTTGTAGTTTAGAGCCAAAGGCTTTTATTATGAAAAAAAAAATAGAGTTATGTGTGTATACTTTTCAAAATCTTGGCTTATCATTTGGATTCAATTATTTTCTAGTCCTAATTTTTCTTCATTTAGTTGTAGTATGCATTTTAATTACCATAAAAGATCAAATATTTGCCTTAATTAGTTAACCCTGTCCTTAAATGTAAAGGGAAGAATTGATGTTACTACCTAAATCCTCCTAATTTAGCAGGTCAATTATGTAAAGGTCTTTTTGAAATTTTGCCTAACACTCATTTTTGTCATCACTTAAACATCTCTGGTTCCTCTCTCCAGGAGTAGGGCTGCAGTCTCTCTTTGTCATCTGTGATGTCCACAGAATCTGCATCATTTCTGCAAAGACTCGCTAAAGCCAGCGTGAAATTCCCAGTTTCCCTTTCTTCCCCTGTCATAGTCGTAGACATGCTTCAGACGGAGGTGGCTGCGTTACTCTGCATCCAGCAATTATATACTACACAGAGCTGGGCCCCAGTCATCTGTATCATCAGACATGCGATAAGGTCCAGGAGTTGTATTTCACAGTGTCACTTGTCTGTTCTGATGGGTTAGAGTATGTCAATCAAGGGGGCTGTTTTTTTAGCAGTTGTCCCATCTACAAACTTACCATTTCTTTTATTATGCCTGTGGATGCTGAGCTCTGGAGAGTCTGAAGTTTTCATTTCCCCACTTCGAATGGGTCCCTTTTTAGGTTCTGCTGATGAACTGGAGTGTTAGAGGGGCTAAAATATGGAACAGTAGTAATATCTTTTTTCCTCCTGTTAATCTATTCTTCTGCTAACATAACCTAGTGATTTTCTTTCCTGTGGATATGGCAATAACATCTTGTCACCAACTTGTCTACTTGTCTACAGCACTCCCAAGAAGAGCCTCATGTTGTCCTCCTGAGACACAGCAGGAGTATCCATGCTCAGAGGAACTAACTCCAAGAAGTCATTCCCGAACTACAATCCCCACAGCCCCACAAACTCCCTACTCTGGTCTATCCATCCACGCCTAGAATTGCTGCCTCTCAAAAGCCTACTCACCATCCCCAAGTCACTGTGTTCTAACCACCCCAGATGCAGATTTGGCTCCTTTGTCCCCCGAGTCATAGCAGGTCCCAAGGAGTTGCTGTCACTGGGTTACTTCAGTTGCCATGTTTAGATTTTTCAAACCTAGAAACCTGTGAAACTGATTCTAGATATTAATATCCACCATTAACATCAATGATGCAGTTTCTGTTCTGTTTGAATCCTGACTGCTAGACCCATTGCTATATGTGAATGACATTAGTTTTGTGTTTCCTTTATTCATATTCCATTAGGTTTCTTCTAGTATTTCTCATCAACAAGGAAAGCCAGAATTTGGGAGTAGGAAGATGGTTCACTTGGCAAGTGCTTGCCGTGCAAGCGTGAGGACCTGAGTTCGATCCCCAGAATCCATGTTAAAACAGCTAGGTATGATAGCATACACCTGTAATCCCAGTGTTTAGGAGGCAGTGACAGAATGATTATTGGGGCTTACTGGTCAACCAGCTTAACCTAAGTGGCATGTTCTAGGCCACTGAGAGACTCTATCTCATGTGGACAGAGTCTGAGGAACATTGTCCAAGGTTGAACTCTGCCTTCCACAACATGCACACCCACATATAACCACACTGTCCAAACACGCTCACACATACCAATGCATCATCAATATACAAACATGTCCAAAAATACATGAAGGATAATTTGGGCCAGCGAAGGTGTCTCTTTCTGTCTTTCCTAAAAAGTCATTCAGTCCAGCAGCACAACAGAATAGGAACTACTGGCCAGGCAGTGAGTAAAGATTGAAGTTGAAAGATACTTCACTATGCACAAGACCTGTGATTCCTAAAAGCTGCAGACATTGTCTACCATGATCTTGTTCCAAATGGGATCCCTAAGGGAAAACAGTATCCCCTCATTGAGATAAAAACCTCTATAGGCTACTCCTTAAAGAAAATCCCTTCACTCGCCTGCAGTTTACCATTTCTGCCAACTGAAGGTGCCCAGAGAACCGTGGTAACACCATATTTCTCTTTCCCGATGTACAAGGGGCATAAGAGAGTTTGACTTAAACAGGGAATTCGAATCCCTCTCCCTCCAAAAAACTCAGCTGAGCTTCAGTGGGTGACATTTTTAGTTTCTATTGTTGGTAGGTTTGTCTGAGAGGAGGCTTCTCCCCTTTTCTCCAGCCACCCACCAACTACACGTGCAAAATCCAAAATCTCACCTATAGGATGTGGAGCGTAGGTGAGAATTCTTTTTTTTTTTAAACCAGCATCAGATAGCAGAACAATTAAAAAGTTACTCGCCAGGAAACTGAAGCTGAGAATTCTAACAAGTGGCGTACTGGTAGAGACTGTCCTGGCTGGAGTATGGAACTCATTTGCCACTTTCCCCATCCTCTGAGGAGCGCCACTCAGAAGGACAAAATGAGTTCAGCCCTCCTGGGTCTCCCTTTAAGAGTTTAAAAGCAAAATATTGATTTTTGAGTTACCCTGCTTCAACTCAGCTTGGCTCTCATGATATTTTTATTCCCTTGTAGATTCCTGGGTCCATTTGTTGCCAATTTTAAGAAAGTAAATCACTGGTGAATCTGTGGTGTGCCCATGTAACATTTCTACACCTAAAAATGTGGTCAATTGACACCTTGAAGGTTTCCATGCAGCTCTAACTCTTAGTGACATCTCTCGTTGAAGCCGCAGTACGGTCAAAGCAGACAAAGTGGGTGAATTGATTTTAGTTGTATTAAAAACCCTTGATGAAATCTCTCTGGCCAGTTCTGCAGTCTCCTGATGATTTAGAAAGGGTTTACTTATGATAGAAAGGCAGGCCTCCACTCTTCCCCATCTTCCCTTACTGCTGGGTCCATGGTGAATTTCCTGAGACCAACAGAGGAACACAGGAAAACTCTTAGGGAAATGGGGCCTGGCCACGGAGCTCTTCACTAATATGTGTGAAAACATGAAGACAGTGCTTGCCATTGTTATGGTCAGGAGAGTCTTGCACTCATCCAGTTATGGTTTTTAATTGCAGAGGCTACTTTAAAGGTATCATGGAGAATTTTGAGTCAGGTTTGCAGTTTATAAGGAGGGCTCTGGTACTATTATGAAGTTCAACCGTAGAGCATTTGCCTAACTATGTGCTAAGTAAGGTTCAAGCCTTAGCATTGGGGGGGAGGGGCAATGATTAAGACCTTAGAAATGATCAGTATTATTTGAAAGTAAAAAATATCTCATGACTGTCTTATGAACTTTTTTATTATCCTAATTATTTAATTAAAAACCTATGTTCTTATTAGGAATAATTTCTAAAAAGTGTATAAGTTTGATGGTTAGTGTTCACTGCATATGTGCTGATGGCATGTTTCCAGGTTATGGGTCTGTGCCCATGGTTGTTTTTGCCAGCTTTACCCAATCTAGAGTCTCCAGGAGGAGCCTCAGTTGAGTAAATGCCTTCATCGGTTTGGCCTGTAGGAATCTATGGGAAATTTTCTGACTAAATGATCGATGGGGGAGAATTCACTGTGGGTGGCCCCACCCATTGGCAGGTGATCCTGGCTTATATAATAAATCAAGCTGAGCTAGCCATGAGGGCTAAGCCAGTAAACAGTGCTCCTCCTAATTCTCAGTTCCTGCCTCCAGTTCCTGCTCTGCCTTCCCTTTGTGATAGACCATAATCTGTAAAGTGAAACAAACCCTTCACTCCCCAAGTTAATTTTGGTCATGGTGTTTAACACAGCAATAGAAAGTAAATTAGGACAGGGATATAGATTATAATTTAGTTACAGATGCCTCCATCATATCATATACATATCATAAAAATCTATCTAAATTATGTTGCACATAAGCTTATGGAGAAGGCAATACTACATGAATTAGAATAATTTTTTTGAAGATATGGTGGTACATATCTGTAATCTTAACACTTGGGAAGCAGAGGCAGGAGAATCAGGAGTTCAAGGTCATCCTCAGCCAGCCTGGGATACTTGAAACCCTGCCTCAAGAGAGAGAGAGAGAGAGAGAGAGAGAGAGAGAGAGAGAGAGAGAGAGAGAACAAAAGCAAAAGTCTATTCAGGCATGGTGCTACACACATTTAATCCCACAACTCAGGAGGCAGAAGCAGGAGAATCTCTGTGACTTAGAGGCCAGTCTGGTCTACGTAGCATGTTTCAAGCCAGCCAGCCCTACATAGAAAGACCCTAATCTCATAATACAATAATAATGCTACATAGTAAGAATACCAGAATGAAATGTGATGCTACACAAAAAACATTCTGGAGGGGATAATTTCTTTTCTTAAAAGAAAATAAAAATTTTTATTAAAAAAAAAAACAAGCTTAATTTGAACAGGAGAAATATTTTAGGGAGAAAGGCTGTGAGAGGTAAATGGGACAGAGGGCAGGGGCCATAATAAATAATGTATATGTATCAAATTGTGAAATAACAAAATTGACTAACAAATTCAAAAATTAACTGAACTTCTTTCACTGAAAACTATATGGTCACTTCTCCAACTAAGAGCAATAAGGCCCCACTGTAAAACTTTCTCTAAGAGAGTCCTTTCAAGTCTGGCAGTGGTGGCCACACCTCTAATCCAAGCACTCAGGAGGCAGAAGCAGGAGATGGATCTCCATGTTTGAGTCCAGCCTGGTCTACATAGTGAGTGAGTTCTGGGACACCCAGGGCTACACAGAGAAACCCTGTTTTAAATTACAAAAAATTTAAAAGTCAGCAACAAAGAGGTTTCCATTTCCTTAACTCTGGGCCAGAAGCCCACGGAGCCTAGTCTGCTTTCACACACAGTTAGTGCTTGGTTCACACAGTCAAACAAAACTGATTCGCTCTCTCAGTCTCTCTCTCTTTCTCTCTTTCCCTCTCTCTTTCTCTCTTTCCCTCTCTCCCTCTCCCTCTCTGTCTCTCTCTCTCTCTGTGCCTCTCTCTCTCCCCCCCCTCACGCTCTCCCTCTATCTCTTTCTCTCCCCACATTCACCCACCCACGCCCACATATATATGTCTTTGAATGCCAGGACCTTGGCATGTAGACCACGTTGTTGGTATATCTGGGCCATGCTCAGCTTGCTCCAAAAAGAAAGTGATTCATTTCTGCCCTTTAGGAGCAGGAAAGGTTTTCCTACTGTAAAGTCTTGGCAAAGCTTTCCTTTTTGCAATAGGCAGGAAGAAAAGGCTGCATTAGGCACCATCTGTCAATTATAAACCCTTCAAAACTGGGATTGACACCAAGCTAAAACACAAAGTGTAAATGTGGATGATCAGTTTCACCTGCATAACCTGTCAGGAAGGGCTGCCTCCACCCCATCTTCATTCTTCTTTCTTAGTGATACTAAAATTTATCCCGTGTACCTCTGTCTGCTTCTATTGGAGTCAGTAAGATTAAATTGCTTTGACAAGTGAATATTTCTGTTATATTATTACATGGCTCAGGCAAATAGTTCAAAGTCAGGGATGAAAACTAGTAGTATGGATTATAATAAGACTTCAACTTTATTAAACAAAAATCTCATGGAAAATTGATATACCAGCATGTTTTAGTTGTAAACCACACAGTTCCAACTGAATGTGGTCTAAAAGTCTAAATAGTGGGGGGATGGGGTGGGGTGGGGATACATGGTCTCTAATCAGAAAGGGTCTTTACTTAGTTCTCCAACACTAAGCCTAAAATTGGCTTATTGTGCAACTTATCTCTTCCTCTGGATAAAACTAAAGTAGTCAGCTCATGGTAGTTTAATAGCTCTGTGGATGGACAAATGGATAGATGGACAAGTAAATAGATGGATGGATAAATATATAGATAGATATATAAGTAAATAGATAGATAGATAGATAGATAGATAGATAGATAGATAGATAGATAGATAGATAGATGGATGGATGATACATAGATCAATAGATGGTAGATAGATACAGATGTATAGATGATAGATAAATATAGATAAATAGATGGATGATACATAGATTAATAGGTAGATGGTAGATAGATGATAGATATAAATAAATGGATGGATGGATAAATTGATTGATGATACATAGATCAATAGATGGTAGATAGATAGGTAGATAATAGGTAAATGACAAGATATATATACCAGAAGATAGATGACATGCAAGATAGATGATCTAAAGATAAGATAGAAAACAGATGGATATAGGAAGGCTTTCAGAAATTTAAAATTAGGAAATGTAGCCAAGTTTCATAACTCTAGAGGCAGAGGCAAGAGAACTACTCCAGTGCATGAGTTTAAGGCCAGTCTGGGCAGCACAGCAACACCTTGTCTCTGGAAAAACAAACAAATGGCATGAGAAAAAGAAAGCACATCTTTCCTGGATGCTGGAGGACTCTCCGGAGGGAGGGTAAGACATCACAAGACTGTCTGCTGTTTCTTCCCTTCCTCTCCATTCCTTTCTAGGGCCAAAGCACCAAGGAGAGAAAGGACTCTAAATCGGACAATAATCCTTGCCTTCCCCTCTTCTCTGTGATAGTGCTGGACCCATTCAATGAGAGCAGCTGGGTCTTGTCATCTGGACCTCTCGGAACTTGTCCAGACACCCCATCAGGGGCAATGCCACCACACCCTAGAAGCTAAAAAACATCTTCCCCCTTTGCTACCAGACTTTGTCATCAGACACTCAATCTCTTTCAGGTGTGGCCCTTCTAGATTATGCTCCACATTGGACAAGATTAAAATGACTCCAAACTCCAGGACATCTTAAGCGTCCGTACCTTACAACCCATTTCTACCCTTTGGTATTTTAGTCCAGAGCCTGAGAAGTCTAAGATCCAGATGTAGGAAAATACAACATCTTGTAAGGGCTGATTCACTGTACATGGCACAGATACCACCTTACTGGTTCCCTGTGTGGTAGAAGGGACCAGTGAGCGAGCTCCTTCAGACTTGAAGGCCTTGACCCCGTTCATAAAGGCTCAGCTCTCAAAATCTAACCACATTCCAAAGCAGACACTGCTTGGAGCCATCACCTGGGGTCTTAGGTTGACTCTTTTGGCTTCTGCACACACAGAGACACACACATGCACATGCACTACACACACAAGGAAGAGAGGAGGGAGAGAGAGAAGAGAAAGAAGGTGGGCTTGTCTTTTTTAATAAATTTTCAAGTGCTCATTGTTTGAAATACTCTTTTTTTTTTTTTAATTCTTCTCTCATATATTACATCCCAACAGCTGTTTCCCAGGTCTCTCTTCCCAACAATATCCCCTCCATCTCCCCTCTCCCTCAACCCCCCCTCCATCTCCCCTCAATCCCCTCCACCTCCCCTCACTCCCCTCCACCTTCCCTCACTCCCCTCCACCTCCCCTCTCCCACAGATCCACCTCCCCTCAGAAAAGAGCAGGCCTCCCAGAGACAACCAGCTACAGTATGACCAGGCACATACCATCATATAAAGACTGAACAAGGCAACCCAGCAGGAGGAAAAGGGTCCCACAAACAGGCAAAAGAGTCAGAGAGAGCCCAACTCCCACTGTTGGGAATCCCATAAAAACACCAAGTTCCTCAGCAGTAACATATATTCAGAGAACCTAGGTCAGAGCCCTACAGGCTCCCTAATCTCTGTGAGCCTCCATGAATCCCAGTCAGTTGAGTCTGTGGATGCCCTGATGCTTGGCTGGGGGACTCTGTATCTGCTCCCATCAGTTTGTGGATGACGTCTCTCTGGTCTCTTTGATGAGGATTATGCTAGGCTCTGGTCCCAGAACATTCTGCAGTCAGAACAAATTGTAGGTAGGTTTGTGGCTGAGTTAGTACTCCAATCTCCTCCACTTGAAGATGGCTGGTTCATGCTCTGTGTTCCCGTTACTAAGAGTCTTTGCTAGAGTTACTCCTGGAGATTTCATGAAGTTTCCATTGCACTAGGTTCCCATCTCAATTCCAGTTATTTTCCTCAGTAAAATACACTATTTTTTTATTACTAAGTTAAATTTCCTTCCAAGTAATTAAAAAAACATAATATCACTTTAAAAAAACTATTTTAGTAAGAAGAGAGAAATTTTATTTATCTATTTATTTTTTGTTAGGCTTGGTCCTGAACTTTCTCTTTTGCAGCCCTGGCTGGCCTCACTCTACAATTTTCCTTCATCAGCCTCCACAGAAGGATTACAATCACATTTCACCAAATACAACTTCAGTATTTATGGACGAGTCAACAAATTTTTATAAAAATTTCAGCAAATATTTTTAAAATACTGCCCATCTTCATTATATGTCATTACATGGACAACACATAACTGTAAAAAGCAAGTATTCCTACATGTCAAAATTTTAATTAACAATAATTGAACTTTGGATAAATCTCATTGGCTATAATACTGTCACTGTACAAAGCTTCATTAAGTCAAAAGACAAATAATAAGAATAAATATTTACAACACCTGACAAAATACAAATATGTATCATATCCAAGGAGTTCTTGATAAAATTAAGTATGCTTAAGAGTGTTTAGAAATGCTAAATAGGGCCCCCAGACCAACAGATAACCAATAACATAAATATATTATGAAGGAGAGATATAACAAAGCACATATACTACACATAAAATAATAATAATAGCATATTGCATCAGCAGAAATAATACTTTTTCCATACCTACAAAAAACCCATTAGTCTGGTGGTGGTGCACACCTTTAATCCCAGTTCTGGGGAGGCAGAAGCAGATCAATCTTTGGGTTTGTAGCCAGCCTGGTCTACAGAGTGAGTTCCAGAACAGCCAGGGCTACGAAGAGAAACCCTGTCTCAATAAAGCAAATAACAACAACAGAAAAACCATTGAAGAAGTCCAACTTTGAAAATGTTATTGTTATATGCTAATGTTATGAAGTAAGACATTTCAATACGGTGACTATACGTGTATTATGCTCATATTTCTTATCACTCAGAATGTGGAGGCAGGAATTTCGTGAGTTCAAGGTCATCCTTGACTACATAATGAGTTTGAGACCAGCCTGGTCTACATGAAGACCCGTCTCAAAAACAAAAATAAATTGATAAGTGAGTAATCCTTCTTTCTCACTTGCATTGCCCAAACCAGATCTCCAGCAGCCACAGGGCTGGGCCAGGACTGCTTCCACAAGCTTTCTCAGAGCTATCACATCCTCCTCCTGCATCCACGTTTGCGGACAAGCCTCCCCAGCCTCCAAACCCATAAAATTTAGCCAATCTTCAACTCAACTGCAAGTTATAACCTTTATGGGGAAAAACAAGCAAACAAACATAAAACACCGTGGTCCCAGAGCACGGGAACTTTACAGATTATTTTAATAATATACATCCCAAACTGGGAGCCATTGAATTACCCTACTTGATAATTTTCTTAAATTCTCTCATTGGTGGATTTGAGATTATCTCCCCAAGACATTGACCTCAACATCATGCAGATTGCACCCTGGCACCCGCGCAACGGCTGGCACCTACACTATTCGATTGATGGTAAAGGTGCATGCAGCGTGCTCTACTTCTCAGAAGGATTTGGGGTGGGATTTACAAAGCTGGTGTATTTCTCCTGAGACCCCCTTCCCCACCCCCACCCCCAGCAGTCAAGCTCAGCGGGATGCTAACACCGTAGACCGTCTCTTTGGTCTCTCTGCCTTGATGTGACCTCGGAAGGCTTTGGGGCTGTCTGGCAGATAGGCCCTCCTCCCGCTAGCGTTGGGGCTTTGTATGGAGTTTGTGAGAGTCTCAGAGGACAATGGGGTTGTCTCTTAGAAAGGGAAACCGCCTACAGGGAGGCCCAGGTGGGAATTCTGTGCGCTCAAAGCAAGGGGGCGCTGCACCTTCGGTAGCACAAAACTGGCTTCTCCCAGTCCTCGGCGCCGCAGGGTTGACAGGACCGCAGCATGGGTACGCAGCAGCACCTTGACTCTCAAAGCATCGAACCAACACGAACATTTTTAATTAAAATATTTTACATGCGATCTATTTTGATTGTGTCCTTTCTCCTTCCAACGCTAAACCTTTAAAGCTCTTCTAATTGTGTGCCTAAATGTGCAAACGTGTTGACATCCCCAGGCTCTAACTTCAAAACGTATTTTAAGTGGAAACTGACGGAAGGTGCTGCACAAAAGCGAGCAGATGTGGGAGGGATGAATGGAGTGCACCTATGCCCTGCAACAAAGTTGCCCCAGACACGGTGAGAAGTGAATCCTGTTTGCCTTGGTTCTGGAAACTAGGAGACGCTGTAACCAGACGACAAATGCAAAAGACCTGCCAAATACTGCCAAGTATATTTTAAGTATATTATTAAGTTTAGATTTCATAACATATTACTATGCATAACATATTGTATTTTTATTAGATTCTCCCATTGTTGTGAACTCCAAAGCATCTAATTACCATCTGCCCCGGAGACAGGAAAAAAAAAACAAAAACAAAAACAAAAAACAAAAAACAAAAACAAAAACAAAAAAAACCTCACTGCCCATAGATGGAATCAGGAGAATCTGGACTAGGAGGCTGTTTGTGGGGGGTGGGAAAAGGATGCTCCAACACCCGAGTGCATTCAAAGATCTAAGCTTGTGAGACCCTGGCCCCCATCTTGCCAATTGGAGTTAAGTGCTGGAAGCCTAGGCTGAAACTGACCCACTGGCCCTATACAGCAGTGGCCTAGTGGGGAGCATGAGCTGATTGGCCAACTTCATGCCCTCCTAGTGCTGAAAGTCTCTTGAGAAAGAGCTGGTTTAATGGTTTATGCAATGCCTTATTATAGTGCAGGAGAGATTTCTACTAAGGCAGAGCTTCTAAAACAGGACAAAGAACATACCCCTCCCCCTTTGCTACAGTGACTCTCATCTTAGAAAACAACTTAGTTCCAAGATTACCCAGCCAAACCCAGCCTAGGAGCAATGCCCTGATGTCAGAGGTGGGACCAAGGCAGGAGGAAAAAGGGAAATGGAGGAAGGGGTGAGGTGGTCACGGAGTGACATCACCTCACTGCAGCTCCCTTTGCAAAGGCCCCCACAAAAGATCTCCAGGCCTATTTTTTTACTGTTGAGCGTTTTAGAATTTGAGGGGAAGGCACTGCTGCCTCCATAGTTTCCAGGTATGCCTGGTCTTGCTACCCACAGATTATATATACACTAGTCGATTTGTCATGTCCTGTCACCTGCCTTCAGCTTCTTTATCTCTGAAATAGGGTTTCTTGTTTCATAAAATGATGCAAGTATCTACATAGGTAAAGGGCAAGACTTTGGGATAAGAAGGAATGCCCAGGCCTTGGCACAATGACTCCTCACGTAATGGTTATTTCTTGAAGATTTTAAACTGGAGATATAGGCCCAGCATTGTGTGATATATTTGTAATACAAGTGTTCAAGGAGGCTGAGGCAGGAAGAACTCTGAAGTTGCAGGTCAACATGGCTACATATCAAGATCCTGAGAAAGTACATTCACATTCACACAGCTGCAGGTTGTGCTTCCCAAGAGGCTTGGCGTAAAGAATGGTCAGTAGGGCTAGGGATGTTACTCACTTGGTTGAACATTCGCCCAGGAGGCAGGAGGCCCTTGAATTCCACCTCAGTGCTGTATAAAAATGGTGTCACAGTCACTACACAGTGAGTTTGAGACCAGCCTCAAATAAACAAAATAGAGAATGGGCACTGAACATTGTCCATTTACTTTCTCCCAAACCACAGCCTTCCTTCCACTGAGCCCCTGCTACTCCTGTGGCCTCAGATCCAAGGACCGAGATGCCACAGCATCGATGCTGATATAGCCTCTCCACCAGAACCTCCCTGCTGTAACCTTCCAGGCCCACTTTCTCTGCTGCCTTTTTAGCTGTGCACTTTTCTACAGGCCCTTTCTTCACTTGACTGAGCATGACCTGGCTCTTGTATGAAATGCCCATCGGGGACCTTATGCCAAAGATACTGTAAAGAGATCCCTACAGTGAGCAGCTACTTTTGCTAACTTGTGCATTTGGGAAGTCAGCCCCTAACTGGATGCATGATGGTTCCAAGATTCTCTGTGATGCCCTAGAATTAGTGTGAGGTTGTGGTCCCACGCGTCTTTCCAGACCTTACCCAGGAGTCTAGCCATCCAGGACCAGAGGAGATTTGCATTGGCTCTATCCTTTTGAGGATTCCACCACTAAGGTTCACAGGGGCTCTGGAGGAGTCGATCCAGGTGGGGGCCTTTCTACACTCCCAACCCTGGGATCTTCTGGAGCCCACATCTGCCCTGGGCCTCCAGCTTCTCAACTTCACAGTAACTAACCAGCGGGTGGAGAAGACACCTCTGTCTTAGGGCCCCATTTTCTTTCTTTGAAGGAGCCCCAAGCCTGAAACAAAATTCCCGGTGGGGGAGTAGGAGTGAAAGGGAAAAACAGAATGCTAATGTTTGTGAAGACAAGACGGAAGACGCGCCAGGGTTAGGGCCCCAGACCTATGCCTCTCTTTGAAGTGCATCTTCCCAGTCCGGCTCTTTAGAGTGGTCTCTGAATTCCTGCCATCCACCCCAGAAACGGAGAGGAGGGGGCAAAACAGCTGGGGACGACATTCTTCCCTTCAGAGTTACTCTTGCTTCCTGTTGCCTTTGACACCCCACCCACCCCCAAATCAAACTGAAGTCTCTGGGGAAGAAGCGGCCAGGTCTGTCCACCTTCCCTCAGCCCCAGGTCTTAGCGAGAAAGGGAAAAAGACAAGAAAGGCTGGGAATCTGACTAATGAAAAATGATAAACAAACAAAGCCTGAGCTTCCTTTGAGCTTGGTGCTGTTATTCCCGACGTGCACTGCGAGTGTGTAGTTATTACAACCGAGAATTGAGGCACCTGAGTTCTAAGGTTTGCTCAGATAAGGAAGAACCACAAATACATGCAGGTGCTGTTTGGTCTTAAGAGTCTAGAAATGGAAAAAGATTCAGGAACAAGCTTTGTGTCTGTTATTGCTTTTCCTACTCTGTAAGCTCTTCCTCCGTCTCTTCTTCCTTGTTATCTAAGGGGCTGCTATTTCTGCCAAGTATCTGCCTCCAACATTTCTCACTCGGGGCCTAGATAAAGAGTCTTTCTGTCCACGTCACCTTGAAGACTGCACCTGTGCCAAGGGAGAGGCTTCTGAGGAAGCGTCCATTTCCAAAGCTCTGCTTACTTTACAAGTGATGTGCAATTTATTTACACTGAGGATGCTATTTCTACCTGGAGACAAGATAGTTGCTCCCCCGTTATTTATTTTTATTTATTTATTATTTTTAAGATAGGGTTTCTCTGTGTCTTCCTAGTCATCCTTGGAACTTACTCTGTAGACCAGGGTGGAACTCACAGAGATCTGCCTGACTCTGCCTCCCAAGTACTACGATTAAAGACAGGTACCACTACTTTACAGTTCTTCCTAACAATCAATCCTCCAGCAATATCTGCCCCCTCCATTTTCCTCTAGGAAATGTTAGCATTGAAATACATTGGGGGTGGGGGGCATGCAGATGCAATACATTGGGGTGGGGGGCATGCAGATGCAAATATAGAGTTTTTAAGGGTAGAAAAGGTCTTTAATATTTTTAATCTTTTAAATTCTAAATAGGGTGAAAATGTCAAGTCTACTAATTTAGAAGGGTCTGTCTTCTTGTTCTTACAAGTACAAACAGGCCCACCATAGTTTCACTTTGGTCTTCATGTTTACAGAGCATACCTGGGAGCCGTGCTATTCCAGCTCAGCTGCAGGGGCTACTTCCTTTGCTTTGGCAAGGGAGCCCCAAGAAAGTGCCGGATGGTTTGAGGAAGAGGAGTGAGGGGCACAGACCAAGCCCCATAGAGCCCCACACAGCCCATACCTTAGAGTTGCAATGGTTAACCAAACATTCCAATCTTATATTTTCTGAGAGCTTTGGCTTTGGCCTCATGTGGCTTTTCTTATCCAAGTGAATAAACGTACTCCCAAAATAGGATGAAGGGAAAAGATGCGATAATAAGGCCACAAGGAAAATTTGAAATTCACTAGAAGTTAAAAAAAATTATAAAAAAGTATAAGTGAAGATCACAGGCCTCCTGCCTGAGATTCTTGAACTTGCTGTATAGGAAAATGGGATGTTCGTAATGAGCAACTTTTAGTACGTGTGCTAACTTTAATTCCAAATTCTCTTTCCTTTTCATATCTTAACATTGAATTACAAGTGCACTAGTGCAGATAACAGTCTAACTTGCTCATTAAAAAAAAAAAGAGAGATAAGTAAGTTTACCATACGTCTTTGCCACACACAGTTGTGGATCTGGTATTTTATTTATTTTTATTTTTCGAAATTAAATATGATATTATTGCTTTCTTTTTTCCCCTTTCCTTCTTCCAACCTCTCCCAGCACCCTTCTCTCAAAGTCATGGCCTCAGGCCACCCTCCTTTTAATTATACATATGTATGTATACATATATACCATATTATATAATATGTCACACACTTTTAATGAATCATCAATGTATTATATAATTATAGGACATATATAGTATTATATAACATAAATATATAAATAAACTGTCCCCGTCTAAATAATAATGTCTTATTTTTAATCAAAGTAATCAGGTTATTTCAATGTCCTAAAAGGGAAAGAGTTACATACATTCTTACAAAAGTGAAACTGGGTTTGTGAGATTTCTCAAGGATTACTTGTCCTTGTCAAAATGTTTATTTCGTGAGACATTTTTCTAGAAGGAAGAAAGGGGGTAGGGAGGGGGGAAAAGGGAAGGAAGGAAGGAAGGAAGAAGAAGAAAAGCAAGCCAGCTTACAGTGGAGAAAGCTCCCTCTCCTTTGGGAAACACAGCAGAAGCAGCAGATTTAGCCATCTGAGAACAAAGGACCAAACAGTGAACCTGAGATGCTGAAATAAAATGTAACATCAACAAGGGGAGAGCCATAGATAAATAGTAAAAGAACTAACTTGCCACAAAAAACCTATTGACATTTTCCTGGAGTCCAGGCAAAGTGCTGGTGACCCGTTAATGTTGGAATGTTTTCCTAGGGTTAAAAGGGGAGCATGCAGCATGTCTGTTCAGAATTTACAAAGTGTTTGAATAACATGGGCCATGTTTTGATAGCACATTTTTAGTGGGGGTGAAAATAATAGAATTTATTGGGACATTTATATGGGCCCCCTTAGTTGTGTGGAGGGTGGGGGAGTGAATGGGCTCTACACCATATATCATTGCACTAATCTATAATTCTCCTTTGACATTTACATTTGTGTATGTGTGTGTGATGCATGATATTGCTGTGGTACCAAGGCTTCTTGGTTTTCTTTAAAAAAAAAAAAAAAACTCAAGCATTGTCATCGGTTACTTTTAAGAAAAAGAAAAGTGACCACAGGCCAAGCTGATGCTATCACCACTTAACTGGTGGCACAAAGTTGGCATTGTTTGGGACAAATTAGTATGAGATCTTTCATATGCTCACATCCAGGCTTGGCCTCGGTTCCCTTCAGCCTCTAGAGATTCCTGCTTGCTCCATCTCAGGCTGCAGAGTGAGGTATGTGAATTAAGCCAGCCACCACTGGGGTCTGGTATTGCTGGGGTCTCCTCCCAACGTGGATGTTTTTGTTCAATGTACCACTGTCAGTTAAAGCCACAGAAAACCAGGCACCTTTCAATAAATGTCTCATTTGGATTTCATGAAGCTCGGGGTGTAACTGAAATCAAACAGCAAACAGAGTGGAAGGTTCTGCTATTTGCCCACCCAGTCTGAGCAAGGTGCTGCCTGATGTGTGCCCGACACCCACTGCTGTGTTTGCCTTGTTTTCTCTTCTTCCTAGAAAAAGAGGACTTGAATTTTAAAGTGTGGCTGAGACACAAAAAAACGTTGGTTTTAGCTCTCTCTGTTTATGGCTATTACTGAGCCAACAAAACAAGAAAGCCAATTCCAAGTAGGAATCACAGATTTGTTCTCCACAGGGTCCCAGCACTTTAGACCAATGTAGTCCATAAGTAGTAATAATAAGATGTAAGTTCATTAACATAGAAACATTTAATTTTTGTCTCTATGAAATCAGAAAAAAAATCGTTAATTGAAATGCTGCTTTTCACCATTTTAAAGGAGAAAATCATCACACGATTGGGAGTCACAATAAAACATATAACAGGGATAATGATGTTAATATTAGTAAATTCCCATTTCCCCAAATCCCGGGCCCCAAAGGAGTTTCCCAGGCCTCTTATTTTGACTTTTGTTTGATTTCTCTTTATTTCTCCATCTGTAAAATGTGTCGAAGATAAAAGAGCATATCTACTGAGGGTGGGGCCCCTTGAATCCATTTGAATCCTAGTTACACAGATTGGATTGCACGGAGTTAATAATTTGGTGGCGCTCGGGATGAACCCACGCGCCTTCTTGAGCTTGCTCTAGGGGTAGGATAGAATGAACCCGGTTCTGATGTAGTTACAGGGACAGCTGGTCTGAGTTACTTGCGCCAGAGTGGGTCTGAACGGTGCCCGTTGCTTGTAGTGGCACTGTGCCACGCTAGCGTTTCCTTGTCTCCTCATAGCATTTTGAAGGGACCCCGAAGCCTGTTTCTGGCTGTATTGAAGTGCAAAACTGACATATACCTTCAGTCACCCCATAAGCAGATAACGTGAGATTTAGTCTCACACCTACTTTCCCCTCAGACATCCTGCAGCTCAGGTCAAGGCTAACGCGAACTTAGAATCATCAGCATTCGATAACTCAGGGCTGAGTCGCCAGAGCGTGAGGCCCTTTCCTGGAGCTCGCATCCCCCTTGTGGAATCTCCAGGTTGAGTATCTCTTTGAAGAGAATAAAAATTAACCTCCAAGATTTGGCTGGATCAAAACAAAAACAGTAGATTGACCCAAGCAGGCTGCCATGCCAGACCCCAACTGCGACCAAATTCTGGGATCTCAGGGGCTGAGCGCGCAGGGTGCCAGCTCCCGGGCTCTCGGAACCAAAATGGACAAGGCTATCGCTCTCCAACTCGCTAGCCTGTGCCTTGGCGCTGAAAACCTTTACAAGCGCCTAAGATTCACAACATCATCACATCAAAAACCCCCAAACAGCTTCGGAGTGCGTGAGGACAGATCCACTCTAACCCGGGCGTGCGGATGTACGTGCTGTGCGGGGTTTGGACCCAAGTTGGAAATCTTCCCGCGGTTCTACTGTTGGGGTCTGGGCGCTTAGCAGATCCCGTGGCCACCTCATCTGTTCTAGGCAAAAAGTTTCCCGTGTGATCGCGTTCGGTTGGGGGATGCAGAGTCAACGCATCTCGACCGGAAAATGCGCTCCTGGAGCGATTATTGCAGGCGTCCGTAATTGCTTATTAAAGGAGAATGTTCAGACTTCTTATCTGCAACGAAACATGCCCCATTCTGAAATAATAAAACAATAAAATATGACGGCACTGTCCTTGACTGTTTGCGGAAACGCAGGGGGGAAAAACAGGCAGCTGGGCAAAGGGGCTTAATTCAATATCAAACTGATTATTTCACTAATTATTCTGCCTTCTGTATTGTGCCGCAGAGGAGAGGCGCGGGGGATCTTAACTGCACAGCTGCTAGGGAACCTTTGTGTCTTAGTGTCAGTCCCCACCAAAGATGTTGGCCAAAGCGGGGACTAGAGGGGGTAGAACACCTCCAGGGTTCAGGAAAACCGAAAGGAATGGATTTTTTTTTTTTTTTTCAATTGTAAGCAATGAAAGTGATGGCCTCCGGGAACTCCGGTAAACCAGTTTGTTAGCGTGGGTGTGAGGGTAGGTAAGTGCTTGGCTCGCTAGGTCTGGCTCTGGTTGGGTCTTCAGCACTCGGGCTTCTGATTCTGACACGGAAATCTTTCGCCATCCCCGGAATCCCAAACGCCAAGTACGAGGTTTCTCTCCATCAACCCTTTAGGTAAAAAGATAGGACAGAACAAAAAGCGACTCCTGTGTGTGCAAGGCCAGGAAGTCAGAGGGATGGTGTGCTTTGATGTTACAATGTCTGACGCAGACACTTTGGGTCGCTCTCCAACCCGCCCTCAGATTTGCACCTCGGAGACCAGCACCTTCCTGAGAGCACGGAGCGCTCAGAGAGCTGTGCTCAGGCCTCTAGGACCTGCCTCTGCCAAACTAGCATGAGCGCAGGAATGATTCCTCTACCTAGGGTAGACCAGGCTCGCAGACTTCAAACCCATTTCTTCTAATCTCCAGCGCCATGTAGGCTCCGGGATTGATTCCCACGGTGAGATACAGGTTCCCCCCAAAGAAACCTAAAGAACACCAAACCAAACAAACCGGCTGAGAGGAAGGGAAACTTGCAGGCAACTCGATCCAATTAATAAATGCTTAATTGAATTAGTGTCACCTCTGTCAGCCAATAGCAAAGTCCCCTAGCCTTGGGACTGCGAAGCCCCTCCCTGGCAGCACGCATATAAGCAGCCAGCGACAGCTCGCAAGTTTCCAAGCGGTCAAGTAGGCCTAGGGTTTAGCACGGTAGAGCCAGCAGAGAGGCGCCGGCTGCTTGCTAAATGGGAACTCGGAGCTGAGTCCTCTTCCCTGGTGTGAGCGTAGGTAGGGGTCCTGAGAAGTTAGACAAGGAAGGACGGAAGGAAAGGGAAACGCTACTTGCTCAGTCTCTGTCTCCCACCTACAACGCCAGGGTTGTTCCCTTGCGGAAAGGACACTGGATTCGGGGCGTGCGCTGAAGCCACCCGGCAGGTCCGCAGGTGGGTAGCCCGGGCGAGGGAGGAAGGGGACGTTACCTTCCCCTCGGAAGAGGGCGCTGGCTCCCCCAGCCGGCCTTTATAACCGGGCCGCAGGAGGCGAGGAGGCAGCGGGCTGCCGTCTGCGATTCGCAAAAGCATGCAGTTAGGAGAGCAGCTCCTAGTGAGCTCCGTGAACCTGCCGGGCTCGCACTTCTACTCGCTGGAGAGTGCTCGAGGAGGAGGTGGCGGTGGAGGAGGAGGAGGTGGCGGGAGCGTCAGCCTCCTCTCGGGTGCTGCTCCCTCGCCCCAGAGGCTGGACTTAGACAAAGCGTCCAAGAAGTTTCCGGGCAATCTCCCGTGCCAGGCGGGGAGCGCAGAACCCGCAGGCGCCGGCGCGGGGCCCCCCGCGGCCATGCTCAGTGACGCAGACGCCGGGGACACTTTTGGCAGCACCTCAGCAGTGGCCAAGCCCGGGCCCCCGGACGGCCGCAAGGGCTCCCCGTGCGCTGAGGAGGAGCTGCCCTCCGTCGCCACCGCCGCGGCCACCGCGCGCTACTCCATGGACAGCCTGAGCTCCGAGCGCTACTATCTCCCGTCGCCGGGACCGCAGGGCTCCGAGCTCGCCGCGCCCTGCTCGCTTTTCCAGTACCAGGCGGCAGCCGGAGCGGCCCACGGATCCGTGTACCCCGCGTCCAATGGCGCGCGCTACCCCTACGGCTCCATGCTGCCCCCCGGTGGATTTCCCGCCTCCGTGTGCCCGCCCGCGAGGGCTCAGTTCGGCCCCGCCGCGGGCTCGGGGAACGGCACCAGCGGCAACAGCGGCGGGGCCGGCGGTCCTGGCGCCTATCCCTACGGCCAGGGCTCTCCGCTCTACGGGCCGTACGCTGGAGCAGCAGCCGCAGGGTCTTGCGGAGGATTAGGGAGCCTCGGGGTGCCAGGCTCTGGCTTCCGCGCCCACGTCTACCTGTGCAACCGGCCCCTGTGGCTCAAATTCCACCGTCACCAAACTGAGATGATCATCACCAAACAGGGCAGGTGAGCGCAGCGTGGGGAGACTCCTGGGTGTCGGGTTGAGGGAGTTGTGCCCGCTCTCTGCGCTGTATACTTGGAGTGTTTAAATGCAAGCTGTAAAGGGGACATCGCATCTCCAAAGTCGCGCGCCCCTTTCCATCCGTATGCACACCTGTGGCTTGGGCTCGATGCCAAAGTTACTCTCCCCGGGAGAAATCTGGGAAGGGACCCTTAAGGGCGGATCTGTGTGAGTCTCTGGATCTCGAGTTTGCGGCTTGTAATTTACAGTTTACAGGCGAAGATCCGAGGGTGGGGGAGAGGGTTGGAGCTGGGCTGCTGGCCTGAACGCAAGTATTTGAAATGCGGATGTTTCCAGATGCATAGTCTTTGTTGGGCTCTTCTGTGAGACGAGCAGAAAAAAGAAATTGGGCAGAAGTTTTCTGAAGCAAAACGATTGTGTGGGGGCGGAGGGACATGCGGGGAAGGTACAAGAAAGTTCTGGTACATCTTCGAATCTGGAGGAAGAGCGGAGTGGGTACCAGGAGACAGGAACTCAAAACTCTGTGCGTGTCTCTCTGTGCCTCTCTGTGTCTCTCTTTGTCTCTGTCTCTCTGTCTCTATGTGTGTGTGTGCGCGTGTGTGTGTAAGTGGGCACGCCTTTGCTTATTATCTTGGGTCACCTGTACCTTTAAAAATTATTTTCGATATTTCAGGAAGGAAAATAGTAGGTTTCTGAAAGACCAGGGAGTTTGAGTGGATGGAGGTCTCAGAAGCGCATGAATTAAAATAAAATACTGATTTGGAGGCTGTTCCAAAAATTACCGATTCAAGACCATTTTTGTAGTTTTGGGCCTTGTCACTTATTTGTTTTGTTCGTTGAAGACTTCTCCCTGTGTGTCCAGGGGTGGCCTGAACGTCCTACTTAAATTATCTCCTCTGGTTCTGCTCTTTGCACAGGCGCATGTTTCCTTTCTTGAGCTTCAACATAAACGGACTCAATCCCACCGCCCACTACAACGTGTTCGTGGAGGTGGTTCTGGCGGACCCTAACCACTGGCGCTTCCAGGGGGGCAAGTGGGTGACCTGCGGCAAAGCTGACAATAACATGCAGGGTGAGGAGAGAGGAGACCTGGGCGGGGAAGATATGTGAGCCCCAGTGATGGACCAGTCGTATTTAAATCAAGTGCCTCACCCCCAGTCTGGGGCCTAGAGCATGAGTTGCTATTATTGAAGGAGTCTAATTGAACGAGAGAAATTTGTTCGGTCGTTTTTCTTGCTTCCCATTATATATGAGACCTTCACTTTGACCCTACCGGACTATGTTTGAGAAATGATTAATTTAATGAGGTCCTGAGTTTGGGGGAAAGCTCCTGGCATTTTATTATTCTCTTGAGAAAGCCCTGGCCACCTTTAACTTAACCTATTGAAAAAGTAGTCAATGAGGCACATTCCCTCCCGTTTTTGAATGCCCCAGATTAACATTCGTGAGCCATCTCTGTTTTAAATTTGGAGAGGTTGGTGATAGCAGTTCCTTGATTAAGAAAGGCTGGAAGCACCCTGGCCCTGGAGGGGGTGCCTGGAGTCCCGCTGTGACCCAGGGATTTATGGATTCTGGAAGCCGCTGTCCCAGGAAGAGACTGCTGCGGCAAATCTAAGTTTAGCCAGCAAACTGACATGGACCCTCATGAACAGTCCAGTCTGTGTAAATGCTTTTGTCTCCTTTCATTATCTCTCAGGCAACAAAATGTACGTTCACCCAGAATCTCCTAACACTGGTTCCCACTGGATGAGGCAGGAGATTTCCTTTGGGAAGTTAAAACTCACCAATAACAAAGGCGCCAACAACAATAGCACACAGGTAGGAAGACTGGAAGAGAAGCTATCTTCTGGCTGGCCCTGTGAGATGCCAGACTTTTGTTACTGTGCTTAATTATCTGCAGTTGGGACTTTGCTCACTCTTAACTAATTATTTAATTTACCTTTGTTACAATTATTCTTTCTAACTACTAGCTATAGGAATAACTTGGAAGGACTTGTAACCAAGAGGAAAGAGTGTTTATCAAATACACATAAACCCAGTTGGGGGGGTTGTTTTGTTTGGGGAGGTTGTTATCTTAATGGGACTTGTATATGCAGCCCAGGCTAGACCCTAATTACCTCCAAGTTCAGATGCTGGGATTGCTGGTGTGTTCTACTCCTTCAGGTTCAGAATTATGACTTTGAGTTGCAAAGGTGGTAATGCTGAGACTCTTAAAAAATGATTGAAATAAAATAAAAACTCTTTGCTATTAATGTTGTGAAAAGCATGTTCTTTCAGGTTTTTTCCTCATATAACACAAAAGAAGTGGGGGATCTGCTAGTGATGATTGGTGGGGAGCAAGCCAAAGTCCCATTTCAAAACACAGTTTGTTAGAATCTGCTTTTCAGGCCTAAATCGTCTTCGGATTTATTTGCAGATGATTGTGCTCCAGTCTTTGCACAAATACCAACCGAGGCTGCACATCGTGGAAGTGACAGAGGATGGCGTGGAGGACTTGAATGAACCGTCTAAGACCCAGACCTTCACCTTCTCAGAAACACAGTTCATCGCAGTAACTGCTTACCAAAACACAGACGTGAGTGCCCCTCCTTCGGCAGGAGCCTCTCAAGCTGGGTCTAGCAAGATAAAGCACTCAGTTACAGTTACTGTTCTTCTCCCCTCTCTAGATTACTCAGCTAAAGATTGACCATAACCCCTTTGCCAAAGGCTTCCGGGACAACTATGACTCGTAAGTACTGCTTTCCTTCATGGGCAGTCCCATATCCCAGGCTGCCTGCAGCTCACTGTGGAGATGAGATGAATTTGAACTTGAGATCTTCTTGCCTCCATCACCCTAGTGCGGCCGGAGTTCTCAGGCTTGGGCCACCACACCCAGGCTTCTAGCATGCTAGACAACCTTTCTATCAACTGAGTTTGATCTTCAAGCCCATTTCCTGCGTCATCTTAGAACAGGAAATGAGTCATCATTTTCCTGAGGACATATTTAGTATAACACTTTATATTTGGGATTTTTCAAACTTATTTTTGTGTTCCTTTTTTACTGATACACACACACACTGCGTACTGGGTATAAAACTCAGGGCTTTGTACATGGCAAGGCATTCACTCTACACTGAGCTATATCCCCAGACCTATTTTTGCTAATAAATGGCCTTGGGTAGTCTTGCTCTAGATTTTTAAAAAACAGATTTTGTTATTCTAGAGAATATTCACAGCTTAACCATGAAATTTCTTTTTCTTTTCTACACTTAGATAGAGATTTGGGTTATTTAGAATCTGAATTATTTGTGTTCATTTTCTTTTCACTTGATCCAACTATTTTCCAAAACTTTATTTTTATTTTTAATTGTGTGTGTTTGTGTCTGCATGCGGGTATATGCTCATGAAATGGGGTGCCAGCAGGCTAGAGGTGTCAGATCCCACAGGGCTGGAGTTTACAAGTGGTTGTCAACCGCTTGATGTATCTGCTTCCAACTGAACTCAGCCTTCTGAAAAAACAGTTCTTGATACTTCAGCTCCTGATCCAACTTTAAAAATTATCACTAGTAGATTTTTTTCCCTTCCTTCTGTGTTGTATGAGGAAAAACCTGAAGACATGTTTTTCATAACGTTGAATAACAATGTCCTGCTTCTTCAAATAGCGTTGAATCATTGAGTTGCCTCCATGGCATTCTATCCGTCACTTTGAAGAGGAAAGACTGTTCCTACTTCTTCCTGTTTGAGCACCAGTAAAAGTAGATTTTTCTATATTTGTTTATTTTGAGATATAGTCTCATGTAACTCAAACTGGTCTCAGTCTCTGTCTGGCTGTGTAGTTAAACAACCTTTTACTTCTGACTTCCTGACTCCACCTCCCCATGGTGGGATTACAGGCCTGTCTCATCATTACTGGTTTATGCAGGCCTTCATGTTGTCAAGGCTAGCCCTCTACTGAATGATCTATAGTCCAGAATCTATAGCCCACAGCAAACACCTGATCCCTGGGAGTAAACTTCTTAAATACTCTCTTATGAAACACAGCAGGCAGTCTACCCACCTCAGACAGTCAGCAGAACAAGGCTCTAGCTTCTGGGAGGCAGTTTGTTTGGGGATACATGAGGGTTGTTTTTTTTAAGTGTCTCTCTTTATATTGTAGCATGTACACCGCTTCAGAAAATGACAGGTTAACTCCATCTCCCACGGATTCTCCTAGATCCCATCAGATTGTCCCTGGAGGTCGGTACGGCGTTCAAAACTTCTTCCCGGAGCCCTTTGTCAACACTTTACCTCAAGCCCGATATTATAATGGTGAGAGAACCGTGCCACAGACCAACGGCCTCCTTTCACCCCAACAGAGCGAAGAGGTGACCAACCCTCCCCAACGATGGCTTGTCACGCCTGTCCAGCAACCTGTGACCAACAAGCTAGACATCGGTTCCTATGAATCTGAATACACTTCCAGTACCTTGCTCCCATATGGTATTAAACCCTTGCCCCTCCAGACATCCCATGCCCTGGGGTATTACCCTGATCCGACTTTCCCTGCAATGGCAGGGTGGGGAGGTCGAGGCGCTTATCAGAGGAAGATGGCCACTGGCCTACCCTGGACATCCAGAATGAGCCCCCCTGTGTTCCCTGAAGATCAGCTTGCCAAGGAAAAAGTCAAAGAAGAAATTAGTTCCTCCTGGATAGAAACCCCCTCTTCTATCAAGTCTCTAGACTCCAACGATTCTGGGGTGTACAGCAGTGCTTGCAAGAGAAAGCGGCTGTCTCCCAGCACCTCCAGCAATGGAAATTCGCCCCCCATAAAGTGTGAGGACATTAATGCCTCCGAGGAGTACAGTAAAGACACCTCAAAAGGCATGGGGGCATATTACGCTTTTTATACAACTCCCTAAGGAGTTATTTTAACCCCTAATGTTTTCCAGGTGGACCTGGTGGTGTTTTTGTTGTTTTCTTTGCCTAGGTTACCAAAAAGACTCTTACCTTCCACCTTTGATGTATCCTGTTTTGTGCAATTCTCTGAGAGAAGGTGCCAAAGCTTTGCCATAGCTGCAGGTAACTAACTGAAGCAAACCTAGCATTTTTTTTTTTTCTTTTGTAAAATAAAGTTAACAGAGGACTTGAAAGAGTTTTAAAATTCAAAGGTTGTTCAACGTGCTGGATTTATTTATGGGAAACAAGAAACATTCAGAAATGACAGACTATGAAGATTGAGCGCCAGGTGGTATCTGATAGTTCAAAAAGCAAGCAAAAGCCTCTGGCTCTCGTTTCTACTTGTAAATCTGCAAACAGCAGCCCAGTGTGTTAAGGTATTTTTGCTCCAGGAAGAGAAGGGCTGGGCCTTGAGTTTCAACAGCGGGTTCTTCAAGGCTGCTGTCTTCTGTCAGCAGCTAAAAAAGGCTGGACCTGAGAGTTAAGGAAAAAAAAAAAATAATGGGAAAGTGGCTAGCTAGTCTTAGCTGCCTGAAATTCCTTGCAGGATTTTGGAATAAACCATTTTTCATAGGGATGGCCTGTGTTGCTGGCGTGACCTGTACAAACCAGAGGGATCAGAAAGGAAGGGGGAACAGAAATGTACAGTTGTGTGTTTAGACACCAGACAGTAATCTGGAATATATTGTATAAATTCAGCTGCCTAGGTATCAGATAAAATAATGTAAAATTGGTGCTTTGGCTTTGTAAAGAATTTGCAGAAACACAACTTCAGTGTTAAGAGGCACCTCAGTATCTTGGGGATATTCTGTCCATTTAGTGCTCAGTTGCCTCTGTACTCACCTCAACCACGCTTAAGAGAAAAAAAAGAAACAGAAACCTGTTTAATCCTCTTTCCTTTGGTCATCCCCACTTCCCCCTTCAGTAAATGTGAAGAAATTACAGTCTGACACCACAGTTCCTATAGACTTTTTAGAGATTCTGAATTTTTATGTACAGTCGTAAGTCATTTTTAATAAATGTGGCTCAATAAGGGAATGGGTACAGCTCTGTCTTCTGTGCTATGGATTTTATTTAACTAATATTGTTTCCCTCTGCCCTTTTTCATAAGGAACAGCCTTTCTCTGTCTCAGTGTGTCTCCCCCTAGCACACACACACACACACACACACACACACACACACACACACACACACACCTAGCCCCTCAATAGAAGGCTTTAGAATTTTTTAAACTAGATACTGTGGTCTGAGGGGTGGGCAGGGGTGCTTCTGTTTATCTCTCCTCCCCCCACTCCAAAGATGAATGCGATCTACTTCCTCACCCACTAGGAAGTGTGGACAATGGGTGTTGGCCGGGGGGTGGGGGTGGGAGAGAGGGTGTTTGCCCTGGGGATGTAAGATTGGACTCCTCAGGCTTAATCTTGGTTTCCCACCCTTAGCCTCTGATCCTTAGTTTCCTAGGTTTACTTTAGGCGACCAGTTCCTAGGTTCCTGTGGCCATTCGAGCGCCGACGAGTTCCGGGTCCTTTAAGCACCTCAGGGCGCGATGTTCGCGTACCCTAAGACGTGCGCGCCCATCTGCGGTTTTCCGCGGTTGGAGCAGCCGCTGTCCACGATTGCTAAATTTCTGGAACTCAGGGCTTTCGCGCAGGCTACTAGCACTGGGTGCGGCAGCCACAAAAGAGAATTCCACTTCTTGTACTGCAGTCCAGCAAACATCTGGACAGCGATGCATCTTGCTCTTAGCTCAGCTTTCGTTAGTAACCCCAGACGACGAAGCCCACCCCACCTCCCGGCCCTCCCTGAACCCTAGGTGTGCGGAAGATCAGGCAGTTAAGGAAAGACGGCCATCCCCGCCCCCTGCCAGACGTCCCGCCGGGCTATCTGCAGTCGGCTTAAAACCCAGCTAGCAAACCCTTGGAGCCCCCTTCTCACCCTGGGGTAAAGGTCTGGCTGGGCGGGTCATTCTAACTGCAGAGCGCGGAAATGCAGCTGCTAAGAGGATTAGCTGTGGGGAGGCAAGCAATCAGCCGGACCCTCCTCCCCTTCTGCGCCCAATTAAGGCAGCCAGAAGATGTACCTGGACTGCGGGTAGTCTCACGTCCTCCAGACTTCTGGGGGTCAGTACCCTCTCTGCACCACCATGAACTTGGGGACCCACTAGCTCCGCATTTCCAAGAGTGTTTGCGCAAAACTGTTTGACAAAGCCGCCCCGACTGTTAACGGAGAGCCAGGTGTGTGTGTGTGTGTGTGTGTGTGTTTTCTGGAGATTTGTTTTTTAAATATGTATCTGTGTGGGCAGTATATTTGGGAGACGCCTAGTTGGCCCGACCTAGTCAGAACCACCTTATATCCACATCCAGCGGTTGGGTATCAAAAGATGCTCTGCCGTTTCTGTCATCTAGAAAAACCCGAAAATGCTAATCACACGCCGAGATAAAGAGGACTCTGGCCCTAGTCTATTTCAAGTCTCGTATATTTTTGCACTGTACAGTAAAAAGAATCTAGTACTTGTGAAAAGTTGCTCACAGTGTTTAATAGAAACGTAAATGGCTGAGTGGCCCCAATTAACACCTTGTGATAAGGCATTCCTAAGATGGAGTGTCAGACACCAAATTGTGAAGAGATGTATCTAATTAATCCTCCTAGGATGACACCGATAAACAAGACTCCATTTAAATAAAGATCAAGGGCGGGAGCCCGGCCGGCTTGTTTACACTCCCCACCCGGGCCCTTCAACCTTTGCGCGGGCGCAGGCCGCTCCACGGGCAAGGCGGAGATACAAGCTTAGGGGGTCTGCCGGCTCGCCCAAGTTCTCAGCCTTGTCTCAAACAAAACCACTTAATTAAGCAAACTATAACGGAAGAGGAACAATCGGCACAAACCCCAAAACATTCGTGGTTGAAAATATGTTTTCATCGCCAAACAATCCGGTTTTCGAGATGAAAAGAAGGTATAAAAAGCAAGTCAATAATTTCTGTATTAATTTTTGCTTTGGGGAAAATTCGAAGCAGGACCTCCTTCCTCCCTCGGCCCGATGCGGGTTCCTTCTCGATGCGTGCTGGTTTTCTCTACTGTGGTGCAAAAGGCAAGAATTGCAGCGGCGCGCGCGGGGGTGGAGGGTAGCTGCCCTGAGCCTGGTGGGGTGCCTGCATGGAAAACCGGGAAAGGCGGCAAGAATTAGGATAAAGCTGCTCTCGGTTGGCCTCTGCTTCTCGACTGGTGTTGAGGCTGCCTTTGGAGCTGGGTCACTAATTTATGCCCCAAACCTCAAGGGATGCTGAGGCTCCGAATTTCCTCTTAGCCCCACCCAGTTTCTCTCCTTTCTAATTAATCTTAAATCCCTAATGAAGAAGGTAGGTTCTCAGGCTTTCTCAAATTGGAGTGGGGTGGAGAGAGAGAGAGAGAGAGAGAGAGAGAGAGAGAGAGAGAGAGAGAGAGAGAGAGAGAGAGAGAGAGAGAGAGAGAAATCAGCCCCTGCAGGTGTTTGGGAAATGCTGGCGATCACATTCTGCCGCCCGGTAGGGACAATAACATCCTGGCTTTGAAGCGTTTGGACGTTGCTCCCTTCTGCTTCCCGGGACACGCCGCCCGACTGTCCTCCACTCCCCTACGTCCGGATATCAAAAATTCCGCTTTCATCCGATAGAGGTTTCTGAATAACCAGGATACTTTTAAAATCACAGTTGGAGGGGAGGGGGGAGGAGGGGAGCAGCAAAACCGACCTGTGTTGCATCCTAAGGAACCCCTTCGTAACCCCCACGCCCACCTCCACTCCCAGGCCTCAAGTTTGTGTTTTCAGACAAGCTCCTCAGGTCGGCCTTGGGAACATTCCGAGCCGAGCTGTTCCACCTGCTGCGATCCGTGCGGGTGGCCGGATCCCTTCCCGCCGGTGCAGAGGCCAGTCCCCTGGTCGGTGCGCTCCAGGATTGCAACTGCAGCCCGCCTGAGCAAACCCAAGTTGGGGTTTATTCCCGGAGCGCTCAAGCTGGGGCAATTACGGTTGACAAGTGTGAACGGGCAGCCACGATTTCCTCAGTTTTCTCCTTTCCTTCCTTTCGTTTCTTGTGTTTTTCTTTATTTTACCGTGTTTTATTTTGGGGTTTTGTTTTTTGTGTTGGATTCAGGGCCTCCAAGCAGCCCAGGTTGCACGCTAACTCCAGCTGTGTAGCTGAGGGTGACTTTGAACTCGTGATCTCCCTGCTTCTCTTTCTCTTAGTTTTGGTGACAGGGTCTCGCATTAGAACAGCGGCTGGCCTCAAACTCAAGATAATCCTTCTGCCTCACTTCCCAAGGGCTAAAATTGCAGGGGTGAGCCACCTCGTGGAAACCACCCACAACCCTTCTGTCCTGGTCATCCTGTACATGGGCCGCACACATGCAACCCTCCAAGGGAGGAGTTTGGCCCCCAGAGTGCTCATGTCAGATGGACCTCTGCCGTGGGTGCGCGCCCGAACTGCAATTTATTTCAGGGAGCACCATCACCTCTTCCCCTTTCAAAGACCCAAAATGCGTTTACAAAGCCAGTCTCCGGGTGTGGCTGACTTTCCCAGGCTCGCTGCCTGGGCCTCCCTGCTTCCAGCCGCGGGTACCCTCCGCCATCTGGTGGCCGTGGCGAGTACCGCTCCCCCAGAGGAACAGGACTTCCTACTACTGTCTGGGTCTGATTCTGTCTCTGTCTATGCAATATGCAGCACGTGTGTAGATGCCTTTGTTCATTCTCGCCTTACAAGAGCTTCCTGTTGTAGAAAGCACCCAGGACTCATTCTCTAAGACCAGCTTTCCAGGATGCACTATCCGTTTCCTCATCCACGGCCACAAGTGGTACTGTGAAGGAGAAAGATGAGATTAGAAAAGCACCTGCTTTATAAAATGGTATTGTTAATTATCGGTGTTTGTGGAATTGTTTGCTTTTGGTTTTTTTGTTGTCTGTTGGTGGTTTTTTGAGACAGGCTTTGTGTGGCTGTCCTGTAACTCACTCTGTAGACCATGCTGGCCTTGAACTCAGAGATTCTCCCTGTCTCTGCCTCACAGTGCCGGGATTAAAGGCTTTTTTTTTCATCATCGTGCCCGGAGTTAATTACTAATTTTATTTATAGCGGTAGTCATTACTGAGTGTTAGCTGTCACACTAATGGGTTTCACGGTGGCATTTCCATATCTACATTATGTTATAGTGCTCTGGTCATACGCCCCTCCCAAGGACACTTTTACTCTCTCTCACCTCCTCACACACACTCTTTTCCTAAAAAGCCCCTGTACTGTCCTGGAGCCAGTCTGCTTTGTTTTTGACCCTAGCTTCTGCACGTGAGAAGAAAACAAACATTTAAGACTTGTTTTTCTGCATCTGGTTTATTTGCTTCCATAGGGTGCTCTCTAGTGCTAACCACCTTCCTGTAAACGAACAATTCCACACTGTGTAAACACACACAGTTTCTTTGTCCCCTAACCTGTTAATGGGGACCTCTGCTGATCCCGTGACTGGGCCACCGTGAAAAGAGCAACAATAGACGATAGATGTAGATAGACAGGTATCTCTGTTTTTTTAAAAACAAAGATTGTTTTTATTTGTGTGTGTTTAAGTGTTTGGCTACATATACATGCATATGTGTAAGACGTGAATGCCTTTTCCCACAGAGGCCAGAAGATAGTGTCAGATCTCTGGAGTTACAGGTGGGTGTGAGCCACCTGATATGGGTCCTGGGAACTAGGGCTCCATGCCAAGCAGCAAGCATTCTTAGCCACCAAGCAGTTGCTCTAGATTTCCAGCCAATGTAACTTTTTTATGGGTGTAAGATCAAACACCATTGGGGCTTACTGAGTCCCTCTGCTTCAGAACTTGTTATGGGTACTATATAGAGAAACCCCACCCTGGTGCTTGAAAGCACCCCCCTCCCCCCCATTTTAATGCATGTGCCACCAGAGGAGTCTCCACCTGCCTGTGTTTCAGAATTGCTTTAAGGAGTGTTTTCATAATAGACCATATTTACAATTGAGCGCAATGCAGGAAGTGATTGTCAGAAACTGCATGATAATTGGAAACTTTATCGTTCCAATATTTTCCTTGAAAGCAATCTTCTCTCAGGCCCTGAATCTTTTCGACAGCTGTGTTTAATAAATGCTGCTGTCAGTTTGTTTACTATTGCACATATTTGCATCTCATGACTATAGGAAAGGAAGCAGGAAATGCGAACATGAGCCTGGTTGCTCAGAGCTTCACCAGTCTCTCTTACAGACACTTGCTTCTAACACTGAACATTGGTCCCAAATGAGCAATACAGATAAAGGGGCAGAGATGGCCAGCTTCCATTGTCAACTGGACCCAGCTTCGAATCACCTGGGAAGAGTCTCAGTGGGGGACATTAGATTGACCTGTAGACAAGTCTGGGGGGTGGGGTTGTCTTAAGTTTATTGATAAGGGACTATCCAGCCCACTGTGGGCAGCACCTAGCAGTCTCTCCTCCCCCACCAAGCTGTATGATATGGAGAAAATGAGCTGAGTGCAAGCAAGCAAGTATGCATACATTTATTTCTCTGTACTCTTGACTGGATGTGATGTGACCAACTCTCAGACCCCACCACTGTGACTGCCACACAAGGAACGGGCTGTAACCTGGAGTTATAAGCTATAAGCTAGAAAGAACCCCCTTTCTCCCCTGAGCTACAGCCACAGAAATGTAATTAGGACAGTGGGTTACAAACAGAATCTGGGAACACTAGGGTAAAGATATATCATTTACAAATTTGTTGCAAATAATGACTCTTGGGTCAAAAGTATCCGTCCTCTCAGCCCAGCTGGATGTCAGAAATCTTGGTTAGTCTATAGACAGGACAGAAGCAGCATGTGCTCATCCTAAGGAAAACAGTTCTCCTTCACAAGAAGGCTCCAAGTCTCGGGATCTTGTGCCACATCCTTGGCACTGCCTACCTAGGGTCTCAGAGCCACTCTTACAAACTGCCATGACCACTGTGTATCGTCCTAGGATGAATGAGATGTAGCAAGCTGCTGCAGTGCTGAGCCTGTGACATACTTGAGGAGGGAAGACTATTCTCCAACTTCTTTCATTTTTATCTTTTGTGTACAGTTGTATATGTGATATATGCATGTGCCTGCAGGTGTGCACATGTGTAGATTGGAGGTCAGGTGCCTTTATCAACTGCACTCTCTACCTTATGTTTTTGGGACAGTGTCTCTCACAGAAACTGGAGTTAGCCTATTTAAATAGACTATCTTGGGCCATAAGCCCTGGAATCTCTCTCTCTCTCTCTCTCTCTCTCTCTCTCTCTCTCTCTCTCTCTCTCTCTCTCTCTGTGTGTGTGTGTGTGTGTGTGTGTGTGTGTGTGTGTGTGTGTGTGTGTGTTTGGAGGGAAAGGGGTACTAGAGAGATGACTCAGTAGTTTAGAGCACTGGTTGCTTTTGCAGAGGACCCACATGGCAGTTTACAACCATCTGTAACTCCAGTACCAGGGGCTCTTACACCCTCTTTTGGCCTCTCCAGGCACTAAGCAAACACATGGTATATGTAGACAAAGCACAAGGAAAAATAAAATGTCAACTCAAGTCAGGACTGGTAAGGCACACCTATAATCCCAGTACTCAGGAGACAGAAGCAGCTGGATCTCTGAGTTAGAGGTCAGCATGGTCTACATATCCATTCCAGGCTAGCCAGAGATGCACAATGAGACCCTATGTGGGGGGAACAAGAGAGGGTTGGAGAGAGGGAGGGAGGGAGGGAGGGAGGGAGGGAGGGAGGGAGGGAGGGAGGGAGGGAGGGCAGGCAACCTGAGTTCTTAGTTTACAGCTGTTTACTTTCAGGATATAAAATAAGTCTACCTTTTATGACTTAGGCTGAGAGGATTGGCATTATTCTGACAGGCATGACCTCAAGTATGTTGGTTTTATCTTCTTGTGGCTTTAGCACTGATTCTTTGGTAGTTTTGGCATTTTAACTACAATACCATCTCTCTCTCTCTCTCTCTCTCTCTCTCTCTCTCTCTCTCTCTCTCTCTCTCTCTCTCTCTTTTAATTAAGATTGGGTCTCACTAAGTAGACAAGTGTGATGGTTTGAATAACAATGGCCCCATAGGTTCACAGGGAGTGGCACTGTTAGGAGGTGTGGCCTTGCTAAAGAAAGAATGTCACTGGGGGTGGGCTTTGAGTTTCAAATGCTCAAGCCAGGCCCAGTGTCTCTCTTCCTGCTGCCTGTTGATGCAGGGGCACTACTCTCAGCTTTTTCTCCAGCACCAAGTCTGCCTGCCCTGATGATGATGGACTAAATATAAGCCAGCCCCAATGAAGTGTCTTCCTTTATAAGAGTTGCCATGGGCATGGTGTCTCTCTACAGCAATAGAAACCTCAAGTAAGACAGAAGTTGGTCCCAGGGACTGGGTTATTGCCCTGACAGGCCCAACTCTGCTTTTGTTTGAAGGGATGTGGAATCTGGGACTCTGGATTAGAAATTCAGCTGAATACCTGAAATGGGCCTTAATAAGCCATATTGATAGGAGTGTGGAAGGCAGTGGTGCTGAGGGTGACTTGAACTGTGAGGGCCAGACTCAACGGGTTTCAGGGAAGAAGAATACTGGTATGTGCCCTAGAGATTGTTCTTGTGATATTTTGGCAAAGAATGTGGCTAAATTCTGCTCTTGTTCTAGAAAAATCTGCCTGAGGCTAATGGAGGAGTTATAGATTGACAACTTTGGCAGTGGAGAATTCTAGACAGCCTAGCACTGGCTGTGTTGCTTGGTTGTTAGTGCCCATGCTTGTGCAGACCTGAAAAGGAGCAAGTTAAACAAGGAAAAGTACAAAATATACATTTACTTGAAAAAGGGGCATTTTCCAGCCTCAGCAAGCAGCATAACTTTGAAACTTCAACCATTTGATTTTGCATGTAGAGTCAAGGAAACAAGAAAGAGATTATAGACTCTCCCTCTACAACTAAGGAAAGACTCTAAGGCCAGGCTTATGTCATGGATGTCCTCGCATGGAGGCCCAGAGAAGCCATTGTGTGAAACTGTGAAGGTGAAGTGTGGATTGCCTTGGAGACTCTGAGATATTGGAGATGCCAGAGCTGCTAACAGGGAGTGGATCTAGCCAGAGAGAGAGAGAGAGAGAGAAAGAGAGAGAGAGAGAGAGAGAGAGAGAGAGAGAGAGAGAGAGAGAGAGAGAGAGAGAGAGAGAGAGAGAAGCATGTTGCAGTCAGTAAAGCTGAAGGGTGTTGGAGATCTGAGGAGCATTTTGACGCCGGACATGGAGATGCAGAGTTTGAAGTTTGTCCGGATGGTTTTCAGTCTTACTTTAGTCCAGCATTTCCTGATTCCTCACTATGTTTCCTTCCCTCCCCTGTGGAATGGTAATATATATCCTGTGCCATTATATGCTGGAAGAATGTGAGCTGCTTTTCACTTTTTTCTAAAAAATTACAGTTAAGAGATTGCATGAGTCTCAGAAGAGACTCTAGATGAGAGTTTTAAACAGTGCTGATAAGGTGATATACTTTTGAAGTTGGCCTAGGATATGGCTACAAACTTATGGGGGTTAGGAAGTGGAATATGGAGGAAAATGGCACCCATAGGCCCATAGGGAGTGGCAATATTAGGAGGTGTGGCCTTGTTAGAGTAGATGTGGTCTTGTTGGAGGAAGTGAAGAGGCCTAAGTTAATATTAGTGCAGCCATGACAGGCTGCAGGCTAACCATACCGGGCCTAGGCCACACCCTTACAATAACCAGGCAAAACCACAGACTGTACCCTATGAGGGCTCAATCAGAATTGAGACAGCAAGTACTGAATGTTCTAGAACACCAGGGATAGCTTATGTAATGTGTATATAGGTTGCCAGTTTCCCTGCAGCAATGCCAGTACCAATCACTGTTTGACAAGACTTCTGTTGCCTTACTCCTGCCCAATCAGGAGCTCAACACCCCCCACCCCCCCAAACCCCCAACCCCCGATAAATAGCTGAATCTGGAATTCTCCACTTCCCTCTCCCCACACTTTACTCCTCTAAAATCCTGCCACAGTTGGCAGGGCTCTCCCCGTCCAATGGCTGTGTCAGAACAGATAGAAAGCCAAGGCTTGAGCTTTCAATAAAGACTCTTTGCTTTTGTATATGAGCTCAGACTCCTAGTGATTTGGCTAAGCACCAAAAACTGGAGTATTACTATTTTGTGATGCAATAAGACATGACTTTAAATAATCCGGCAAAGAATTTGAAATTGTTTCCAACCTCAATACTCTGGGTGTAAAAAGACCCTTTTACAGGAGTAGCTTAGGGTCACCTGCATGTCAAATGTTTGCATTACAATGACCCACAGAATGTTTCTTTGAAGATTTATTCAAGTTTATAAAACTGGTTTAAGGATATATGTCTAACCTCTTTGTTTTTGCTAGCATTATTAAGCTCTGGCTGCTTTGTAAACTGAGTCATACAATAAACTGTTATGTTTCTATAATGGTACACTATGTAAGGATCAGGAAAATTCCCAGTCTGTTTGTGGACTATGCTTATCAGCCAAAAGTCTTATCTTGATATGAAAAAGAGCTTTATTCAGAAATTGTTATTTTTATCATAATTGTTAAAGGTGGTTAAACCTTAAGATGTTCAGAACTATATTTATAAGTCAAACTAATGTAATCAAATACAAGAAACATTTATCTTGTCTCATATGTTTTCAAGATATAGCCTAAACCAAATAACTAAAAACAAACAAACAGGCTCAAATCCTCAATCTGTCAGAGATTTGCCGAAATGGCATTTAAGATATTTAAACTTATATGACAGACAGAGACTCTTAGATCCCAGCAATGACTCCCAGGGTCTCCAGGAGGACAGTGGGCAGAACAATGGACAGCTCCACCTGGACTGACTATGGTAATGCTATCCAGCTGACCACTGGAGAGACTGCCCCCAAGCCTAGCCATCTGCCAAGGCTCTGCTCAAACGCTGAGCAGGCAGGATACTGGAGAGCTGATACCCCATCTTGCCTGAATAAAGTGTTGCCAATCTCCCCAAATTCCTCATTCACAGAAAAGCCTCTAATCCTCTCAGCCAAGATAACTCCACCACCCTCATCATCATAGAGTCCATTGGAGCCTGGGATAGCTGACTATAAACTTACCTCTGTTGTTTTTGGTTAATCCTTCTCAGATCTCTGACACTGACAGCTAAGCTAACTGTAGTTTTGTTGGTTAGACAACAGCAGGAAAAAAAGGCGAACAGGTTGCCTTGCTCACAAGCTTCATATTAAAAAATATATAGAGATTTCAGATATAATTTTTCATTGAAAAAGAACATAAAGGCCTGACAATTGACAAGACAATTGGTCTTGGACATTAATCTTATACACCCTGGATGACTCATAAGCTTGAATGAAGGTATATCTTCACACTGAGATTTCAGAGGTATAGAGTTTTAACAGCAATAAGAAAAAAAGTGTTTGGGCAAACTGATAAAGCACTGAGTACTCACTATTTAGTCATGAGCTCAAGATTTTTTATTTTCTTTATATACTTAAAAATATTTTCATCAGGCTAACCCAAACCCATAGCTTTTTCTGTGTCTAACAGATACAAACCTTTTCCAGCTGTTTTACAGACACTTGTTGCAAAAGTCAAAAAGGCTTAAATCTGGAGATTAAATGGACTCCAGAGAAGTAAAAGTTCCAAATGTAAGGGGTTTTTTTTTACCTCCTAAATTTTAACTTTAGCCCTTAGTCTATATTTGTTACAACAGATTTAACAGACACCATCCAGAGAGCACCTATAGACGGCAAACTGATGCGCTCTGGCCTTGAGGACCAGTCCAGCTGATGTAATTACTCTCCATCCGTTCATCTGAAACAATCAGATGCTCCTAATAAATGCCCCATTGACCAGCCTTTGACCAGCTGACAACTGACACCCCAATTTCAGCAAGAAATGCAGCTACATAAGAGTGTACATTGTCCCTATCCTCTTTACAGGCTGAAAACAGTAAGTCAAATGCAAATTCCCTTTGGGAAAAACCTGTTGCTATAGCTCTGAGATATGATGATCCAACTCATGTATGATAGGACAAAAGAGTAGATTATTGAACCTACTCTGAAAAGATGGGACTATGGACATAACAGGATAGATTATTATATCTACTTCTTAAAAGCAGCTACTTTAAATGTCTTATATTGGATTAGACTTTATGTATTATGTATAAATTATGTATGTTGATACAAATTTAAAGCTAATTTTGTTACTGTACATGTATTTCTATTCTTGTTCACGGTATTGTGCCTATACAGTTTATTCAAAGAAGGTCAACTCCACATGGAGTTTCTTTGATGCCCGTCATCTACTGAAGTAGATTGGTGCTGCCAGAAGTAGACACGCCTCATTGTGATTAAAAAAAATTAAAAAGAACCTATGCTATTAAAATATCTTAAAGGCCTTATTCTGTAGATCTCTGAAGTATTTGAAGATGACCTGTCTTCAAATACATATATAAATGTATGTATATATTTATTTACAATATATCTCTTTTTGATCTTGAAAACATATCTGATTATAAGTTTGACTGTAATGTGTGACTACTAACTTGCATTTCTTTATATCCTAATTAGTTGGTAATAATAACTTTCAAGGACTAGCAATTTGTATTACATTGTTAGGTGAACTGTATAGGTACATTGCCTTGAGCAAGCGTAGAGATATATGTACATACACAATTTGTATATAATATACAAAAATCCAATCCAATGTAAGGTATTTAAAACTAGTAATTGCTTTTTTAAAGTAGATTCAACAAAATACTCATATCTTATATCTGTATCTCCTTCTTCCTTCCTTTCTTCCCCCTTCTCTCTTTCTTCCTTTCATTCATTCTCTCTTTTTTCAAACAGGAATGCTGAATCTAATCTCCCTTGTTCAGTTTTTTCCTAACCATAGCCAATAACAATTTGTAGCCAATCACCCTAAATAATGACAATCATCTATAACCCATTGAAAGACCCAAAACCACCCACCCCACCTCTTGGGAATGTGGGTGTCATGTTCTTAAATTTATTTCCTGCAGTCTGAGGGTGATGGTATCTTTAGGGGATCCTGAAAAGAAAAAAAAATTGTTAGTTGTCAAGTTTTAAAATAAGTAGCTGTATCATTTCCTGTTCTTTCTCTGCATAATGGGAAAGTACAGGGTTTATCTCAAGTTCTGGCCTAGAGTAGTCTGTGAGACTGGTTCATCTCAGCTAGCCATCTTGAAATTGTCCTGAGCAGTTTGTAGTCCAAATCCGATCTTTGATTGGTGTTTGTCAGGCTAGTGGTGTTGACATATTCCATGTGAAATCATCTTTGCAGGGTCCATCTTCCTTTTGGATACTTCAAAGGCCACAGTTAGGCATCATTATGGTTCACTGCAGAAAACTGGTAAGAGACTCAAAACCAATACAACGTACAGAAAGCTAGATTAAGCCTTTTTCCCCTAGAATTAAATAGTACTCTATTTGCAAGAAGTATATGAACATTACTATCACAACAAAATGTTTAATATGCACACATATTTTATTCTTATAGATAATCTTTAATTTTGGTTATTCTTCTGCCCCATATCAGGTAGCTCTTCGATAAGATAAAGACATTTTGCATTTTCTTTAACAAGCATGCTTAGGTTTAGAGAAGGAGAGAGCCACACTCCAACTCCAAAGCCAGCTTTAATTTTCAGTTGAACTAGGACTTCAACTTTCATTAGAAATAAAGAGCCACAGATGTTAAGCAGTGAGATTTTACCCTATAAAGTATATTGGTAGCAATAGGTCAAATATTCCTTTGCTTGTAAATATATTTTCTGGGTAGCCTTCCCCTCTGCTTTAGACATCTAGATAGATGTCTAAGGTCTTTTGATTTCTTGAAGATGGGTATTTTCATTTTTCTGTAAAGACAAAAACAGAACTCTGCCCTGACCCTTGTTTGGTGAGTTTTTGTTACAACTTAAAGAATTGTCATATGGGTGAATGAGTCATCATTTCTCATTTTCTCTGGTTGAAATTGAGTCCTTATTAATTTTTATGGTATCCATAGCTTTTCTTCTCTTGCAGAAACAAAATTAAACGCTTTCCCCAATGTAGCACATACCCTGGTTTTCATTCTGAGGTCAACACATCTCTGAAGTAAACAGGCTGATTTAGTTGAAATGTTTTTTTCTATGGTCCAATGCCTTTCAGCAGCTGTTTTCCTTTCTCATTAGCATTGAGAAAATTCCAAGTCAATAAAGCATTATGTAGTCTATCTCTAGGGGTCTTTGTTATTCTTTTCTGTTTATTTAGCGTATCATTTAGAATTGAATTTGATCTCTCTATGACAGCTTGCCCTGTAGGATTGTGTGGTATTCCTGTAATATGCTTTATACTATAATAAGCAAAAAAATGTTTCATTTTACTAGAGACATATGCTGGAGCATTGTCAATCTTAATTTGTACAGGTATTCCCATGATGGCCATAACTTCTAGCAAATGTGTGTTTACAGAATCAGCCTTTCCTGAACTCAGAGCAGTTGCCCATTGAAATGCTGAAAACGGATTTATTGTATGGTGTACATATTTTACTTTAACAAATTCTGTAAAGTGAAACACCCCCATCTGCCAAATTTCATTTCTATATATATGTGGTGGGATTCAGGTGTCAGCTGATAAGATCCAAAGACGCTTATCCAGGGTCCCGGGCTCCTGAAGGGGGTGTGGCCAACCCAATTGATAAGGGAGTGCTGCGACCCCAGAAAGCTGTTTTTGCCTGGTTCCTGGCTGCTGGAGAGACCGGTTTGGAATCCATTGTCTACTATTCCAGACTCCAGTCCCTGTTCAGGCTCCACTATAAACTGTTACCTGTACTGTGAGTGTTGGTTTATATTTTAATAAATATCTATCCTGCACTGGTGCCTTCTAAGTAAACTTCACCTACATCTGGCTCCCAACATGGGGCTTGAACCCACGACCCTGGGATTAAGAGTTCCATGCTCTACCGACTGAGCTAGCCAGCTGCTGTCTTGGACCAAAGTCAAAATTTACAGTGGAGAATCTGGTTTAGAGAGGAGGCCAAGACCTTAGAACAACAAGGAAGAATTAGGGGTTTCTTTGCTTCTCAGGACCAAATTCTTGGTGAAGGCATGTTTGCTGACATGAAGACTCAAACTACTTATGATGAGCATACTTTATTACTATGCCATACTGCTGCACTTAATGCATGGGAAAAGATTTTGGACTCAGGTCAAAATATTGAGCATTATACTAAGGTCAAACAAGGCTTAAAAGAGCCGTATACCGACTTTCTACAGAGGCTTACCACGGCTGTACATAGAGCAATATCAGAGCCAGAAGCTAGGAAGCAATTAATACTTTCTCTGGCCTTTGATCATGCTAATCCAGAATGTAGAAGAATGTTTCTGCCTTTAAAAATCAGAGCTGCACCTATTGAAGAATGGATTCAATATACAATCAATGCTGAATCTCTCCATGGCAATGAGGAGAATTGGGTAGGCCAAGCCATTGCTAATGTTAGGGTGAGGAACCAAGACATCACTTGTTTCAACTGTGGTAAACAATGCCATACAAGATGGAATTGTACACAAGGTACTCTTAGAAATAATGCCCGATCTAGGTTTAATTTGAACAAAAGGCCATTGCCTTCTGGATTATGCAGAAGGTGTGGCAAGGGACGGCATTGGACCAATGAATGTAGATCTACCAGGGATAAAAAAGGCAACCCTTTACCACCAGGAAACGCCTTTCGGGGCTTCCCCTGGGGAAGCCCCCACAAAATCAGACTCCAAATTCAAGGATGGCAAGTTCATATCCGGTCATAGTAGAAGACCAACATTCTCAGGACGAATAGAGCATCCAAAACCTGAACTAGAAGATCATACACTATTAGATAATAATATAAATTCAAAAGAAAATTCAGAAATTCCAAAAAAGAATCACTAAACGAATATTTTGGCAGACTTCAATAAATGAACAAAGACCAAAACTGAAAATACGGATAGATAATTGTCGCACGCAACCTCACCAGCAAGGACGACGCGACACCAGGCTCTTCTTTCAGCAGTTTATTCAGGAACTTTGAACACAGCTTCTGCTGCTGGGGAAAACCCGCTCCCAGCTAAATACCCTCTGGACTGCCAATCACGGGGCCCCATGTGGGCCATGCCAATAGATCCAGGTGCACGGAAGCAAGCCACACCTGGAAGCAAGCCATGAGCTTAGCCTTAGCCAAATAAGGAGTTGTTTATCTCAGAGAGCGCTCACCATCAGGAAGGTGGAAGGCGGAAGCCAGCACCATCTTTAAGGTGCAGCTCTGCAGCTCTCTATAGTTCCCCCTTTTTGTTTTTATAAAGGAATTAGCAGGTGAGCGCAGAGGTCTACTCTCTGTTGTGCAAGGAACATTATCCCAAGACTCCTTTTGGGGCGTCCCCCTAGGGATTATGGGACTCGTTCGACACCCTTTTTTCACAGAGGTGGGACATTAGGGTGAGAAACCCACATGCAAGCAGACATGCTCTCCTTGAGCCTTCCAAAACATAGCTGAGGTGCTCAACTGCAGTGCACTAGCCTCGCAACCTGCAAAAAAATTACTCTTTTAAGGCAGCTAGCCAAACGTAGGGGGACTGTTCAGTCTCTACGGCTACAAAGGCTTGGGCAATCATGGCTGCATCCCAGCGCTGTCTGGTCCTAATACGGCAGAGGCACCACAGGCAGACCCCGGAGACCAGCGCCATCAGGCCAGCCATAGCTCCTAGTCCCGCCCACTCCTTCAGATGATCCATGGCAACGGCGAACCAGGTAGCCAACCCCTCAGCCAATCTGGCATCTATCCGGGTCGAGTTGACAGTCACGATGGCCATCCGGAGATCTTCCATCAATTTTTCGAACTGTCCTGTCCAATTACCTAAAAGATAACTTGACAACTGTTGAGATAAATTTGCAGCATTGGTAAAATTCTCATATTTTATAAAGATTATTCAAGGTTTAGGCTTTTGACTACTTGCAACAAACACAAAAGGAGGATAAACACACACAGGAGTGGGCTTATCACACCCTGGATTTGTGGAGGCTGTTACTCTTATATCCAGGCCCCTCCTTTCCCACTGTCCCCAAGTCTGGGAAGAACTCCATGAAAATTGGCCAACTCCATGTAGCCCACCAGCAAGCATGGCCAAGGGTTCAGGCACGCTCGAGCCAAGCCACTCTAGTCACCAGGTGTCATACAATGCCTGTTCAGAGCTTCCACCTGAGCTACAGTAAAAGAGGCCGTGATGCCATAAGTTCTAACTGCTTGCAGCTGCTCTAGGGCTGCCTGTCCATCGCCTCACTATAGCGTTGGTCCTCAAGGCAGCTTCGGATCAGTTTCCAAATGGGTCTCACTCTGGCTTTGAGTGCTCCTTGTTCATAAGCAAAATATAGGTCTCTCCCTAATTTCTCCCATGAGGGGACTGTAAGGCTCCCGGTTACAGTGAACCATGGGGCAACAACGTCACACTCCTCTAGGAACCTTTCTAGGGTTTTCTTTTCTAATTTTAAACGTTTTGAATGTAGTAGCTCCTGTAGAGCCAAAAAAATTGGGTGTGAAGGAGAAGCACCCATAGCAAAATCCTTTTCTCTTTCACTTTTGAACTCGCTCGTCAGCGAGTCTTATCCCACTCTCTCTTTATGTTTTTTCTCCCCGCTTTTGTCGCGGATCCCCAATTTACCTGAGGACTCTTCACCGCTTTTGTCACGGATCCCCAACTTTACCTGGGGGCTTACCGGTGCACCCCCTGACTGCAGAAAGTTCTGAGCCTTCGTTTACCATACGGTGAAAACACGTTCTCCCCGTACAGACTACCACTTGTCGCACGCAACCTCGCCAGCAAGGACGATGCGACACCAGGCTCTTCTTTCAGCAGTTTATTCAGGAACCTTGAACACAGCTTCTGCTGCTGGGGAAAACCCGCTCCCAGCTAAATACCCTCTGGACTGCCAATCACGGGGCGCCACGTGGGCCATGCCAATAGATCTAGGTGCACAGAAGCAAGCCACACCTGGAAGCAAGCCATGAGCTTAGCCTTAGCCAAATAAGGAGTTGTTTATCTCAGAGAGCACTCACCATCAGGAAGGTGGAAGGCGGAAGCCAGCACCATCTTTAAGGTGCCAACACGCAGCTCTCTACAGATAATATTTATATCCAGCGTTTAGTCGACACGGGGGCTGATGTTTTGATAATAACCCCACAATCATGGCATCCAAGATGGCCTTTATGGGCAGTAGATATCTGGGTATTGGAACAATATCTCAGGTGAAACAGAGTGTGAGATGGCTTGAACGCATAGGACCAGAAGGTCAGAAAGGACGGTTGAAGCCATATATGGCTGACATAGCAGTGAATCTGTGGGGTCGCCACCTTCTAATGCAATGGAATACCCAGATTAAAATCCCTCCTGGTTCTGATGTCAACCGGAGGCTCAACTATGTTTCCAAAAATGATGCTTTAAGGTACTATGAAGGAAATTCACCAGCCATTCAGGTTGTACAAAAGAATTGCCCTATATCCACAGAACCTAAAAGGACACTCACAGCATTGCCTTTGAAATGGTTAACAGAAAAGCCTATTTGGGTTCATCAATGGCCTTTGATGAGAGAAAAAATTCAGGCTTTGGAACAGTTGGTACAGGAGCAGTTACAGGCTCAGAATATTGAAGAATCAACCAGTCCATGGAATTCTCCTGTTTTTGTTGTCAAGAAGAAATCTGGAAAATGGAGGATGGTCACGGATTTAAGAGCAATTAATAAGGTGATTCAACCTATGGGCTCCTTACAATCTGGTATTCCCCTGCCTTCTCTGCTACCTAAAGGATGGCCTATTGCAGTTATTGATTTGAAGGATTGTTTTTTTACCATACCTTTACAGGAACAGGACAAAGAGAAATTTGCTTTCACAGTGCCTACTCTTAATAATTCAGGGCCAGCTAAGAGATACCAATGGAGAGCCCTTCCCCAAGGAATGTTGAATAGTCCCACCTTATGCCAATATTTTGTACAACAACTGCTAGAAATACTGCACAAGTGCTTCCCACAATCTATCATTTACCATTATATGAATGATATTTTGTTGGCAGACCCAAGCCCAAAGACATTAGAAACATTGTTTGAAGAACTAAAGAAAATATTGCCTGATTGGGGACTACAAGTTGCTCCAGAAAAAGTACAGAGGGGAGATTCTATCAATTATTTAGGATATAAAATAGGTTTACAAAAAATTAGGCCACAAAAGGTAAAATTAAATAGAGATAAATTAAAGACTCTTAACGATTTTCAGAAGCTACTAGGAGATATTGCTCATATACGGCCCATGATTGGCATAAAAAACTATGAGCTTGTTAATTTGTTCAAGACTTTGGACGGTGACAAGGATTTAAATAGTCCAAGAGAATTATTAGAGGCTGAGAAAGAATTAGAGTTGGTGGAAAAGAAACTGAAAGAAGCACGTGTGGATCGTGTGGATCCAGACCTGGATTGTATACTTGTTATTTTACCCTCTAGACAATCTCCAACAGGAATCTTAATGCAAAGAGAAGCATTATATTAGAATGGATATTTCTGCCACATAGGCCAAGCAAGAAGATGAAGACATATATCGAAAAAATTGCTGATCTGATTTTTAAAGGTAAATTGAGACTCCGCCAATTGACTGGAAAGGACCCTGCAGAAATTGTTGTGCCTTTGACTAATGAAGAAATTGAACGATTATGGGCAGACAGTAAACCTTGGCAAAAGGCTTGTAGTGACTTTTTAGGAGAGATTAATAATAAATATCCTCAAAACAAGAGAATTCAATTTATAAAGGAAACTAATTGGATCTTTCCTCATGTGGTACAGGATAAACCCATTTCTGGAGCCCCTACATTTTATACTGATGCAAACAATTTAGGGAAGTCTGGCCACAAGTCTGAAAACTTAATTAAGGTGGCTCAGAGCCCTTATAACTCTGTTCAGAAGTCAGAACTGTATGCAATTATTATGGTATTGTTGGATTTCACAGAGCCTCTCAACGTAATTACTGACTCTCACTACGCAGAAAGAGTTGTTTTACATATCGAAACTGCTGACTTCATTCCTGATGATACAGACTTGACCTTACTATTCATACAACTACAGGATATCATCAGAGATAGGATACATCCTATGTACATAACACATATCAGGGCGCACACGGGTCTCCCAGGCCCTCTAGCGCAGGGTAATGATGAAATAGATTGGTTGCTGATAGGAAACGTGCTAGAAGCCACAGAATTTCATGAGAAACATCGTGTTAACAGCAAAGGGCTAAAGAAGAGTATTTCCATCACTTGGAATGAAGCAAAAGAAATAGTAAAGAATTGTAACATTTGCTCTTTCTATAACCAACCATCTTTACCTGCAGGAAGTAATCCTAAGGGTACACAGAGAAATGAGATCTGGTAAATGGATGTGTTTCACTTTCCAGAATTCGGAAAGATGAAATATGTACATCATACTATCGATACTTATTCTGGAATGCAATGGGCAACTGCCCTGAGTTCTGAAAATGCTGATGCTGTACTTACTCACCTTTTGGAAGCCATGGCCATAATGGGAATTCCCACTCAGATTAAGACTGACAATGCTCCAGCTAACGTTTCCCGAAAAATGAAGATAATTTTTGGATACTATAATATAAAGCATATTACAGGGATACCACACAATCCTACAGGACAGGCAGTTGTGGAGAGATCTCACCGCACGTTAAAAGAGATGCTTTATAAACAAAAGAAAGAAATGAAAAAATCCAGAGAGAGGTTGCACAGTGCCTTATTGACTTTAAATTTTCTTAACGCTGATGAAAAGGGAACATCAGCTGCTGAGAGACATTGGATAGTAGAGAAATCCTCTGAGTTAAATCAACCTATCTACTTCAAAGATGTGTTGACTTCTGAGTGGAAGCCAGGATATGTGCTTCGATGGGGTAGGGGTTTTGCTTTTGTTTCAACAGGGACAGGCCCAGGCATATCACTTGCTAGCTCTCTACCCTTCATCTAACCCATGCCTCTTGTTCAGCCATGCGGCTCGGTACCTTTCTTTAGAGCAGCATAATTGTCCTCTGCTTCTTTCGGCTTCTCTCTGGCATTCTGCCTAGCCATCTGTTCTCAGAGTTTTTAGTTTGGTAGCCCCACCCACACTTCCTGCCTGCCTTTGGCCAATCAGCTCTTTTTATTAAACCAGTGGGTGGGACAGTTATTTTCCATGAAACAACACAATACCCCTACAGGTACCGACAAAACTAATAAAAGTCCACTTCAAAAAGGAGTCCCTTCCTGAGGAAAAGAAGTAATTGCTCATCCTTGATATGACAAATGGCTACATGGTAAGGAAAACACATTTAACAAACCTGGGGCAGGGTCTCAATTTTGTCTTTACAGGAAAACAGATACAACTGTTTTTAAGACATTGACTAGACATTGAATAATTACTCACCTGCAATCGAAGACAGTATCAAACAAAGACCAAATTCCTTCCATGTGAATGTTTCTTGGGGTTTTTTTTGTTTTTGTTTTTGTTTTTGTTTTCTGATGTAGGGGGAAAAACACCTCTCTCTCTGTCTTAAACTAAATCCCCCTTAAGAAATACCAATGGACTCACAAAATTTGTTGTCGATGATTCAGATGACTGTGCAGTGGGGCAGCTACCTAGTGTGGTAGCAGCCTAAAAAAGGGTCGAGAAAAAAAAAAAAACCCACCAGGAAAGGGAAGTGACTGTTTGAAAAATTCACCCACATAATCATGGAGTAAAAACACACATGTAAAAAGGCAGTCCTTTAAGTCAATAACTATGGTAGACCATTCTGTAGCTAACAGAGAAGGCAAAAGAATTACAGATTGTAGAGAGCCCAGTGGTTGAATCACTTTGTTAACCACCCTTAGATCTGTTACCATTCTCCAGATTTCTTTTTTATAAAAATATGGGAGAATTCCAAGGTCTGCTTGATCCTGCAATATGCTGAGCATTTAGCTGTTCATTTACCAGCTGTGCTAAGGGCTCCAGTTTTTCTTTTGTTAAATGCCATAGCTGAATTCATATAATAGGCGTATCTTAACCATTTATGGGTAGAGCTTGAGGCCAACTCTGAATGGAAAACCTAATCAGCCAGGTAGTGACTTTAAGCTCTGGCCGACAAGTGGGTTTTTTAAAAATGCTATTTAGTATTATAATAAAACCTAGAGCCAGATTGTGAGGATATTTTCAAATATAATAAAAACAGGCTGAGATATCAGAGGGATCTACCCACAGTCAGTCTAGGAGGATCAGACAGTGGTAACTCACACCTCTAATCCCAGCACAGGGAATATCCAGGGAGTGGTGACCTATGCCCTTAATCCAATCTGAGTTCAAGGTCATTTTAGTTTACAGAAGAAGCTCCCAGGCAGGCAGTGGTGGTGCCACACCTTAACTGAGCAAAGAAAGTATTTAAGGCAGGCATAGAAAGACAGAGCAGGCAGAAGTCATGAGGAGTGAGGCTGAGGAAGCTGGAAGACAGCTGGGTGAGATCTGACTGTGGTGTTTCCTCTCTCATATCTCAGCCTTTCCCAGAGATTTGGCCCTGAGTTTCCTTTATTCATGCAACACCAGATATTAGTGAAAAGCTGAAATATCAGAGAGACAGGGAACAAACGACAGCCAATTCTCAACCAGCCAACTCCCGTTGCCAAAGGGGGTAGCTCCTGTCTCCTTGAGTCCTCAGACTGACTGGGCGCACAGGCGAAGGGAAGAACGACCTTCTTCCACCTTATCTTTCTTTCCCTGCCCAGCTGTCTTACTTCCTGGTTCAGCTCTCCTAGAGCTAGGACTAAAGATGGACGCCATAACTGCCTGGCTCTGTTTGGCCTTGAACTCACAGAGATCCAGAGAATCTCTGCCTCTGTAGTGGTGGAATAAAGGCGTGGTCACCACTCCCTGACCTTCATGGCTTGACTATGTGGGTGGCTCTGTCCTTTGATATTCCAGACTAGTTTTTATTAAATATACGATATATTACAACAGGGCAAGAAATTGCTCTTGCCTCAAGGGCTGACAGTATGATGTCCAAAATAGACAAGCAAGACACAAAAGCAAGGACTGTCAAATCTTGCTAAGACAAGGTAGAGCAGCCCTTCAGAACATCCTGCTTCATGAATAAGTCTGTGAAATACACTAGGCCTGTAGGCTGAAGAGAGATGCTCCACTGTTGCAGAGGAACCTTGAATGACTGTCCAGGCAGCAACTATTTCTGTCATTTCTCACATTTTTTGGAAGTTGCTTGCACTTCCTGTTTACTCAGTTAATATTCTTTCCTTCTTGGGTCTCTGAGAGGATTAAAGACTACGTAGTTATAATTATAGATTTCCTAGTTACAAATTCAGAAAAGAAATTCACTAAAGATATGTAAAGTGTTCACATTTGAGAGACATCAAAAGATAGTTTTCACCTGGTAATACAAGTTAGATAGAAAGTGAATTAAATACAATACTTTAGACTAACCAAGATAGGATTAATGAAATATTTTTTCAGAATTTGTCAACTGTTAATGGACTAGGCATTATTGATCTAATTATTGCCTGTATATATTGTATATAGTTATTGTATATAGTTTTTCTTATATTAGTCATAACTTTATTTATTTATTAAAGATTTATTTTATATGTATACAGTGTTCTGCCTACCCACCAGAAGAGGGTGCCAGATCTCATTATAGATTGTTGTGAGCCACCATGTGGCTTCTGGGAATTGAACTCGGGACCTCTGGAAGAGCAGCCAGTGTTCTTAAACTCTGTGCCATCTCTCCAGCTCCTCTTTTTAAACTGTTGACAAAAAGGGGGAAATGTGATATATTGTATATCTAATAAAGCTTCCCCAAAGATCAGAGGACAGATCCAGCTACAGAATTAGCTGCAGAGTCAGGCAGTGGTGGCACACACCTTTAATCTCAGCATTTAGGATCCCAAGTCTCTGCTCCCAGGACTTGGTGAGCACACACACCTGGATTTTTTTTTTATTAATGCCAATTAGGTAGTACTCATGATCCTCCAGTCTCAATGTCATAGCCTAGATCCCTTGGTTACACAGAACTCAAGATTGTGTCCTCTTTAATTACTGTCAGGGGGGTAACGAAGAAGCTTAACTTAGCAGCCATGACTAACAATATGAAGCCTAGGCCTCACTCTTGCAATAACCAGGAAAAAAAAAATCACAGACTGTACCCTGAGGGCAACCAATCAGTACTGAGACAAGAAAGTACCGAATGTTCTAGAACAATAGTGATAGCTTACATAATGTGTATCTAGGTTGCTGGTTTCCTTGCAGCAGTGCTAGTCCCAATCACCGTTTGACAAGACTTCTGTTGCCTCACTCCTGCCCAGTCAGGAGTTCAACCCCCATCTGAATCCAGAATTTTCTTACCTCCCATTAGTAGATCCTTAAAAATCCTGCCATAACTGAGCTCCGAGCTCTCCCCATCCAGCAGCTGTGCTGGAATGGTCAGAGCCCAAGCTCCAGATTGCAATAAAGTCTGCTGTGGAACTATGTTCTGGTACATTGTAAATAGTTGTCCCTCCTACTGGTTTAATAAAAAGCTGATTGGTTAGAAGGGAGATAGGAAGTGTGAGTGGGGCTACCAGACTAAGTAAACTCTGGGAACAGGAAGAGCAGATCAGAGACACCCTCAGAGAAGCCAGCAGACACAGAGGAAAGAAGGCAACTATGCTGCTCTGAGAAAAGGTATCAAGCCACATGCTAAACAGATTAATGGAAATAGGTTGAGTTAAGAAGAAAGAGCTAGCTGGCAATATGTCTGAGCCATAGGTCAACCAGCAAGAAATTAGTATAAGCCTTTGTGTGATTATTTGGGGCAAAGTGATAGCTAGGCTGCAAGCTAGTCCAAACCTCTATACTGGAAAGTCCCAGGCATACTATTAAAGGATCTTTGCTTTTTGCATACAGACTCAGACTCCTGGTATCACTAGGGAGGGGCTCATGACATGGGCATAATTATGTCACTGGTGTGGGCTTTGATGTTTCAGATGCTCAAGCCAGACCCAGTGTCTCTTCCTGCTGCATGTCAACCAAGATGTATAACTCTCAGTAACCTCTACAACACCCTCAGTTACCCCTGCAGCACCATGTCTGCCCGCATGGTGCCATACTTCCCATCATAATGATGATGGACTAAACCCCTGAAACTGTAAAGCCGCTCTAATTAAATGTTTTCCTTTATAAGGGTTGCCATGGTCATGCTGTCTCTTCACGGCAATGGAACCCTAACTAAGTTGACCAGGCTGGCCTGTAAATCACAGAGACCTGCTTGCTGCCTCTGTCTGCATGCTGGGACGTTAGGTGTGCACCACCAGGCCCAGTCATATAGGTTCAGTTTACAACACGTCTAAAGAGGAGTTCTTCTCTGGTTTGTGTTTGTCTGAAGTTCTAAGTGCTTCTTCTGCTTGTATGTCTGTGTGTCTTTCCCTCGCCTGTGGGAATGTTTGTTGAAATATTAGTTTCTGGCTTTAGCTTTTATCCTTTTACCCCATTCATTCTTGGATTTGATCTCTTGCTATGAATCAAAAGTTTTGGTCATGCCTGATTTTTCTTTATTGTTACCTAGTTGTTCTGGTCTTTCAAACATTTTTTATTTTATTTTTTTAAGATTTATTTTTAAGCTGGCAGTGGTGATGCACATCTTATCTCAGCACTCAGGAGGCAAAGGCAGGAGGATCTCTGTGAGTTTGAGGCCATCCTGGTCTACTGAGTGAGTTTCAGGACAGCCAGGGCTACACAGAGAAACCTTGTCTGAAAAAAAAAAATGATTTGATGTACATTAAGTGTTTTACCTTCATGCATATGCATCATTTTCATGCAGTACCTACAGAGACCAGAAGAGGGAGTCTTCAGAGTACCCCTAAACCGAAGTTACAGGCAATTGTGAGCCACCATGTGGTGCTGATAACTGATTCCAGGTGTTCTGAAATGGCAGCCAGTGTTCTTGACTGCTGAGCCCCTCTCTTCAGCCCCTATATGTGTGTATTAGTGGGTATTTTTCTCTTCTGATTATAATCTTTAGTACCATTTGGAGATGACAGAAATAATAAAGCAATGCTCTGGCACCAGTGCATGGCATTAAAATGCAGTGGGGCCTGGCAGCTGGCTATTTGAACTAAGTCCCCGGAGCCCACAAGAAAAATTGGATGCAGTGGCACACATGTACAATCCCAGAGGAAATGACAAGTTGAGACAAGAAAATCAGCTAGAAGCTTGCAGGCTGGCTAGCGTGGGTGAACAGCAAGCAGCAGATGGGAGACCTGCCTCAAGTAGGTGAAAGGCAAGAATCTCTGACTTTCACACAGTGTTCTGTGACGTATGTACAGCTCCTCCACACAAAGCATCTAAACAACTTATGCTTTGATGCACTAGGAAACAATTGGACTTCTTGTTACATCCTTATAAGAGTTGGGTTGTCTCATCACCTGGTTTGGATTTTTGGTTAATGAGCTTCTTTCTAGAATGGGCATGCTTTACGTGGTTGGTCCTGCCTGATGCACATAGATGTTAGAGAACAGGGCGTGGGGAAAAGAGAGGGTGAACACTGGACAAATAGACAGCGCCTCAGGGAGAGGGAGATGAGGTGCAACGGCACCATGTTAGTGACTGTGAGCACTTTTCTAGGCATAATCCAGGCAACACTATTCCTTCACAATAACGTTCTCTACCCTACCTAGGGCACAGGGTGAGGGGCAGAGGGAGATGGTCTCTGCCCAGAAGTGACACTGGATGCCAGTCAGTGCTATTGTCCAGTTGTCTCGGGGTGCGGCTTGTCAGAATCAAAGGAGTTGTCCTGAAAAAGAAACATTTTTAACTGGGAACAGATTGGGGACAATTTCTTTGGCTGCACCCATAACCACCCTGGGTTAGGCCAACTGCAGAGCTGTCACAGTCAGTGGTGTAAGGAACTGTTGTTAAAGGTCAACGTTTTCTCAGTCATCCCACAGTGCCAGGCTGTGGCCTCTTCCTGGTCCCTTGGGAGGTCAACAGATCTCACACGTAATAGGAAAATATACAAGAAAGACTTTGTTTTCTCTCAGAGACTGTTTGAGACAGGTGCAGGTCAGGGCACTCTGAATAATGGACTTTCAAATGGAGAATAGAATCCACTCCCTCTGAGAAATGTGGGACAATAGGTCCAGAGGTCACCACGGCAATCGATCCAGTACCTGTAGGTCTCTCTGGGGTTGACGGTGGAGCTGACGTCTTTGGGTGTGCCCATTCTGAAGCTGATCAACTGGTGCCTGGGAAGTGGTTTGCCTTGAGAGCTGTTTGGTGGAAGGAACGCTCAAGACAGATTGTCATGGGTATGGGGAGGGTGGAACATCCTGTCTCAGACTCCTTTGCCCCAGTTGTCTTACAGGTGAGCAGAGTGACCCTACATTCTCCCTGCCTCTCACTCGGCTGCCACCGGAACCACTAAGGGCAAGCTGTTACCGGGATAGGAGGGCACCGGTGCGTCTTCCCTGACTTTCCCGGATGCCTCGCCTCCCTTGGGTCCACGCCAAGTCTGACTCTTATTAAAGCTACATAGACTTGGATTTTCTCCACCCTTTAAAAAAATATTTTACGTGAGTGCATGTGTGTTTCTGCAAATGGCTATGTGCACCCATATGTGCCTGGTACTTTCTGAGGTCCAAACAGGGTATTTGATCCCCTAAAGCTGAAATTACAGCGGGTTGTGACCCACCATGTAGGTGCTGGGGACCAAACCCAGGTCCTCTGGAAGAGCAGCCAATGCTTTTAACTGCTGAGCCAGCTCTCCAGCCCCTCTGTTCTTATAAAAATGTAGCATCTAAGAGCCCTCTTTTTATAAAGGTCTTTAGGTGTTAAAGAAATTTTGTTCTAGGATGAGGAAATATCAGTTTAGATGTCTTTGTTAAATGCTGTTTAGTGTTCCTAAATTATAAGGGTGACCCTTTAAAAGTAGACAAAAATCTTCCTTTTCTCCTTTGAAATAATTTGTCACTCTTTCAGTAGAGACAATTATATATATATATAATATATTATATGTAATATAATTATATATATAATATAATATATATATATATATATATATATATATATAAATGAAAAGAACAGTTTAGAGGCTCTTTTGTTTGCCAAGTCTACCAACAATTGCCTTTCCTGCGCAAAAGGACTGTGTGTGACAGATGCAGAAATGCAAGACTTGAGAGGTGGGTGCCCGCGAGAGAGGTCTGGTTTGGGGACAGAGGCTGAGCCCAGCAAGGGAAGTCTGCAACCCAGAGTGTGGTGGCATATATAAAAAAAAAAAAAGCATGTTTTTTAAAGACTACTTTTTCATCTTTAAATTTATTTTTATATGTATAAGCATTTTGCCTGCATGTATGTATGCGCACTATGGTGCCTGCGGAGACCAGAAGAGGGCAATGGAACCCCTGAAGCTGGAGTTTTTAACCAGCTGTGAGCCACCGTGTGAATGCTCATAATCAAACCCAGGTCCTCTTCAAGAAAAGCAGATGTTCTCCGCTGAGTCATCTCTATCTCCAAGACGTGTTTGTTTGTTTATTTTTACATCCCAACCAAAGTTTCCTCCTCCCCTTTCAATGCCTCCCCCCCCAGCCACTCCCCCCCCCCCCCCCCCCCCCCGTTTCTCTTCAGAAAAAGGCAGGTCACCCAAGGATATCAGCCAGTCATGATATTTCAAGTTGCAGGGACACTAAGTGTCCCTCTCCCATTAAGGCTGGATGAGGCAGCCCAGTAAGAGGAAAGGGATCCAGAAGCATGCCACACAGTCAGAGACAGCCCCTGCTCCCACTGTTAGGAGTCCCAGAGAAGACTAAGTTACACAACTGTCACATAGATGCCTAGGTAAGTCCATGCAGTCTCCCTGGCTGTCAGTTCAGTCTCTGCGAGCCCCTAGCTCAGGTTAGTTGGTTCTGTGGGTTTTCTTGTGTCCTTGACCTCACTGTCTCCTATAATCCTGCCTTCCCCTGTTCCACAGGGTTCCCCAAGCTCCACCTAATGTTTGGCCCTGGGTCTGTACATCTGTTGCTTTGGAAGGCCTCTCAGAATAATATCATTAGGAATCATTTCGTTGACTTTTTTTTTTTTTTTTTTTTTTTTGGTTCTCTCCTAGGTCTTAGGGCTGAGGGGTGAGCTCCCTCTCGGGGTATGGGTCTCTGGCTAGACCAGTCATTGGTTGGTCAATCCCAAAATCCCTACTCTAGCTTTGCTCCAGCACATCTTGCAGAGAAGACAATTTTAGGTGAAAGAGTTTGTGGCTGGGTTGGCATCCCAGACCTTCCACTGGACGTCAGGAGATGGCTGTTTCCGGATCCATATCCTCCCCTTGCTGGGAGTCTCAGTGAGGGTCGCCCTCATAGATTCCCGGGGGGGTCTCATTGCTCTGGGTTTCTAGCTCATCCCACAGATGCCCTGATTCATGTTGTCTCTCCAGTACTCCCTTACGCCATCCTTCCCCTCCACCTGATCCTTCTTGTTCCCATCCCCCAAATGGAAATGTTCATTCTATTCCCCCTACCAAGACATTTTTGATGAGAGTATTTGAAGTAAAATACTGTGTTCGTTAACTATTCACATTGCTCTGACAAAAGCGGCTTTACAAAGAAACAGTATTTGGCTCCCAGCTTGAGGACACAGTCCATGGGGGTTGTAAGAAGCAGTTGGTCAATGGCAGCCACCTTCTTCCTTTTCATTAACATAGGAGCCCAGATCATGGGACGGCCGCCCACGTTCGTGATGGCCTCCTCTGCTAAACCAAACTAGACATGCCCTCATAGACATATCCAGAGGTGTCCTTCCCAGAGGACTCCAAATCCCAGCATGGTGGCAATCAAAGACTGTGACCTATACATTTTCGGCCTGTTGTACCCGTGTCACAAAATCCTCAGAGACCACTAAGGATCGGTTTTTCATGTAAAAGACCCACACAGGGGTCTTTTTATTGTCAGTTTTGAACCCAGAATGTAGCCCTACACTCAGATGAAGCAGATGAAGAGAATGTGGTCCTGAGCTCAGGGGTAGAAGGGTTTTAAAGGAAAAAAACCGCAAGCCTGGAATTATATGCCTTGGTATTTGGGGGTTGGGTACAGGGTAAGGGGTAAGTGATTTTTAAAACCATTGGTTAAACTTTCAGTGTGAAACCCAAACCTGCTGATAGGCTATCTGCGAGGGCTGTAAACCGCCAAAAAAAAAAAAGGAAGGTCTGCAGAAACATCTGGATCTCGTTAAGTTTTACTGCCCTGTTTCCTAATTGGCTGCTTCTAGGGCATCTGTTCAAATTTTGAGACCACGGCACATTCCTGAAATTCTTCCTGGAACTGAGTCCAGCCCCCAGACACCAGAAGGTCTAAGATGGTGGCCCTTCTCTAAGATGGAGTCTGTAAAGTTAAGTCTAGGCCTTCACTCAGCTAAACCCTTTTCCCCAAGACAATCTAGAGTTTAGAAATTCTATACTCTACCATAAAATATTTTGAGTCTGTTTCCTTTTGCAGATTCTGCAAAAGTTCTGAAATTCCAAATTCCATTCTTATTCTGAGGTTGAGACCAGAAGACATGCTTTCCTTCTTCATCTCCTTGTTGGCAAAGAAAAGCATTAAAATCTCATAATAAGCCGGGTGGTGCCTTTAATCCTAGCTCTCAAAAAGGCAGACAGATCTCTGTAAATTCAAGGACAGCTTGGTCTACAGAGCAAGTTCTGCTCTTGTACACTGTAAATATTTGGCACTGCAAATATTGGTCACCAGGTGGTAGTGGCTCACGCCCCTAATTCCAGCTCTCAGTAGGAGAGGTATGAGGATCTCTCTGAGTTAGAGGCCAGCCTGATCTACAGAGTGAGTGCCAGGACAGCCAGGCAGTAATACAGAGAAACCCTGTCTCAAAAAACTTAACTTAAAAAAAAAAATGGTTTAATAAAATGCTGATTGGCCAAAAGCTAGGAAGACAGGAAATAAAGGCGGGGTCAAAATTCCCCATTTTCTTCTTCAACATGTCAAAATAAATTTTAGAAGAGATAATGCATGTAGTGAAATTCAAGTGTCAGCTAATAAAAAAAAATATAGCCAGCCCTGTTCAAAAAGGACTACTAAAATCTTAAACGCCCCGTTTGTTCCTGCCTTCTTAAAAAATAAAACCAACATCTATCACTTAAACCATCCAATCACTCAAATATATTCCTATACTATAGCCTGTTATCAAAAATGTTAACTTATTTTCCAAAAATATTAATCTTACATTAATATATTTTAAATAAAATTTACTGCCATTAATGCATGCTTAGAGTGTAAATTTAAAATGTATAAAATGCATAAGGGATATAAAAGTAGTTACTACTGCTGACTCTTCCAGCTGTTTAATCCCTTTGCTGGGAACAAACAACATTACTGTTTCTTACCTTCCCAGATATATTATATTCTGTAATGTGTATGTTAAGCCATATAAAATTAACATTCTGAAGTAAGAATTAAAGTTCTTTCAAAATCATATATTTGTGTTTATATATTCAATATATATACATATATTTAATAATGGTATCACACCACATATATTGCAGTGTGTGTGTGTGTGTGTGTATACACTGGCATAACTAAACCTTGGGCCTTATGCATATTAGGCAAGTGTTCTACCATTGAGCTATAGTATATAGCTCCATCTCATTTAGAATATTTTTAAGTCAAGGGTTTGCTAAGTTGCTCAAGATGACCTTTAATTGTAATCCTTCTGCTTCTGTTCTCTAAGTCTCTGGGATATGGTTTTTAGTCGTCAGACCTGGGTTCTAGAAAGTCCTTTAAGACTACTTTACATTTTTCTGAAGTACTAGGGATTGAACCCAGGGCATAGAGCAGGTATAGCAGGCACTCAGCTCCTAACTACACCCCAGGGCTTCTTCAATAATTTCATTTTTAGAAGTAGAGAACAAATCTTCTAAGACAATTTATAATCATCATAATAATTCTATTCTCACAGGAACTTTTTGGTGGGTGACCATTTTAGAGTTAAATAAACACAATCAGAAAATCAGATAACGTAGTGTATGTCTGGAGTCCCAGCTATTTTGAAAAGCTGGGACTTTTCAAGCTGAACAATGTAGTGCAACCTCATTTTTTAACAAGAAAAAGGGAAAGAAAAGATAGAGAGGAGGTGGGCTGAGTGCTTTCTTCTACTACAGGTAATAAGTAGCAAGCTTGTGGGTTCAAGCCCACTCAGCTGATGTTCTTGTCAATGGACCATGCATCACACCCTCTCTCTAGGATTATGTCTGCATGTATATATGTGCACCATGTTTGGGCCTGGTGCCCCAAAGACCAGAAGAGAGACTCATATGTGCTGGAATTGGAGTTACTTACAGACTTCTGGAAACAGCCATGTGGGTGCTGGAAACTGAACCCAGGTCCTCTGTTAGGACAGCAAGTGCTCCTAACCACTGAGTTACCATCTCTCCAATCCCACGCTAACTCTCTGTATAAAATCTAACACCAATACAAAGCAAGCTTTTACTCGTTTTTAAATAACACACAAAAGTGAATTTGTGTGCGTTAGGGTTGGTTTACCTCACTTCATTACATAAAACCATAGTTAGCAGAAGACCTCACCCCTTTTAGTTTGGAGGTGGCGGTGGGGTTGTTGGTTTGCTTGTCTTTGCTTTTTGGACACAGTCCTGGATGTCCTGCATCTTGGTCTCGGCCGTGCTGACCTTGAACTCACTGAGATATATCTGCAGCTGCCTCCCAAGTGCTGGGACTCAAGGCATAGTCCATAACCACCGTAGCCCTGCTCCGACATTATTCTTAAAATAAATCTTGTATCTCAGCCCTGTGGGTTGAAGTTCCTCTCGGAATGGCTGTTACAGCTTACTTTTTGAGTTATTAGCTTTGCAACTATTTTTAACACATGCCCTATAACTAAATACAGAATTGTTGACAACTGAATAACTTAAAAAAACCAAGTGAATCTGAAGGGAGATGAGGAAGTCCTAAGCCTGTTATAGTTGGATACCAAATAAATAGTAAGAAATGGCATCTGCTCCCCAGTTCTGTGTGATCAGACACCCCTGAGCCATTACTGCTTGTTGCTCCCTTCTTAACTCTGCCTATTCATGAAATACAGACAACAATGGTAATAACATAGGCCCTTACATATCCTGTAGTTTACTTTTGGCATAAAATAGGAATTAAATTAAAAATGAAGAATAAAAAAAAATCTTCTACAGGAAAGTTACTCCAGGCCAAAAAGTTGGTCAAATGCCAACTTGAGTCACCAGCTAAGTTTAGACTCTGGGGCAGAGGCTGGGCTCCTGAGGGAGGTCTTCCAAGGTTTTATAGCAGTGATTTCAATAGCCTTACTCTGACGGTATGCAAAAGAAAATGTTCACATGAATGTTCAAATGAGAAACATTCAAACAGTGTAGATTTTGATCACCTGATTTCTGTCACCCACTCTAATAAACACAGGTCATTGCTATAGCGCAGTGTCTATGGTGCTCACTCAGAATGTGCAAGGCCCTGGAGTCATCCCCAACACATGTATGCACACACATACACACAAACATACCTTCTAAAACATACACACATAAACACACACAAACAGCTCCACACGTGAGCGCGCGCGTGCACACACACACACACACACACACACACACACACACACACACACTCCATATGGTTTCTGTCTTCCCTTTTCTAATAAACATGTACATATGAATGTATGTGTGTAACTTCTTCTCTGATACAAGTGTTAGGAAATCTGGTATGTAAAGAAAATGCAGTGGGTACACTTTTATATCCGAGGATGCTTGTCTGAATGCACAAGTTTAATACTGCAACCCAAAGACATACCACATTGATGGGGCAATCCACCTCTGGCCCCCCAAGCTTCATCTAAGTGGAGTGCACCCCCATTGTCCATTCCTGACTGCAGAAAATGTTTCATTTTTCCTCCATTTAGAGTAATATTTAAATGTTTTTAGTATATAGATTTCACCTGCATTTCTGATTATGCTTCATATGCATAACTGCTGTCCTCAGAGGTTATAAAGGGTGTTAGGGTCCCTGGAAGTGGAGTTACAGAGTGTTGTGGACCACCATGTGGGTTCTACAAGTACTCTTAACTGTTGCACCAGCTCTGGTATGAACTGGCATGAACTGAAGCAGTATATTGTTGGTACAAGTATATTGTTGAGAATTTTTGTGTCTAGATCATCGGGGAAATTGGCATATAGTTTTCTTTGTGTACATGCCCTTATCTGGTTGGACATGAGTATAATACTGTCTTCATAGAAAGAGTTGTTTTCTGTCCAGACTGTCAAGATTACTAAATCTTCTTTAAAAGTATGGTGGAATTTGGCAGTGAATTTGTTCAGTCCTGGGCTTTTCTTCTTGGTAAGACTCTTTATCACTGCCTGTGATGGCAAATCGTGATTATCAACTCCAGCTGGCAGCCATTGTTGGGTTCCCTGAGTCACATTCTGTCAGTCAACCTAATACTTTCCCTTTTTATGTGTGTGTGTGTGTGTGTGTGTGTGTGTGTGTGTGTGTATGTTCACTTCATCAGTCTGCTCCTTTTCAGAACTCTAAAACGCTGTTCTAATCTCATGCTCATTTTAGATGTATTTAAGTTGTTAACACCCCCTTCAGTCTTGTAGGTTATATGTGTTTAGAAATCTATCTATCTCAGTTCTTATCAATTTTACTTCTTTTAGAACAGAAGTCCTCCAAGTTTTCCCTAATGATCCTCTGGATTTTATTGTGTCGACTCTAATGTTCCCTTTCTCATATCTAATTTTACTAACTGGATTCACCCCACTGGTTAATTTGGCTAATAGATTGTTGTTTTTATCTTTTCAAAGAACCAACTCTTAGTTTCACTGATTTCTTTATATTCTTTCAATTTCCATTTCATCAATGTCTATTCTCATCCTTATTTCCATCTGCTGGGTTTGATCTGTTGCTGTTTTCCTAAGGCCTTGAGATATATTGTTGGTGTGTTTCTGAGTTCTCATGACCTTTCCTGTGTACACGTCTGTAGTGGCACTGTCTGGATTCATGACTGACAGCAGAAGGGCCCAGACCACTGTGGGCATTTCCATCCCTAGACAGGTGGTCCTGGGTAAACGGAGGGAGCCATGGAGAGCAAGCCAGTAAGCAGCATTCCTCCAGGGTCTCTGCTTCAGTTCATGCCATCAGCTTCTTGCCTTGAATTCCTGCAAACTGTGACAAGGTAGTAGAAGCTCAGCAGGCCTCCTTTCCTCTGGTGTTCCATCTGTATTCTTTGTCATACCTGCTGTGGGATGATGCTCTTAAACACTGTCAAGGTTTGTCACTTAAATTGGTTTAATAAAAAGATGATTGGCTAGTATTTAGGCAGGAAGTATAGGCAGGGCAACCAGACTAGGAGAATTCTGGGAAGAGGAAGGGTGGAGTCTGGAGTCAGGGGAAGGCGAGATGAGAATGCTGTGCTGAGAAAAGCTACCAAGCCACGTGGCTAAACATAGATAAGAATTATAGGTTGACTTAAGTTGTAAGACCTAGTTGGTAATAAGCCTGAGCAATGGGCCAAACAGTTTGTAATTAACATAAGCCTCTGTGTGTTTGTTTGGGATTGAACAGTTGTGGGACCAGGCAGGACAGAAATTTCCACCTACACATACCCTTTGTATGGAATTGGTAAATGTAAGCAAAGCATCGGATAATTCTGTGTGCTGTTCCAACAAATCTATCAAATAATCAGTAGGAGACCCCAGGAGACTCCATAATAGCCAGTAGGTCAGAAATGCAAGTCAAACAGCCTGGGCTTGTGATTGGCATTGAGAATTGGAAGTACACTTGTGGGGCAGAGGCCTCAACCTGTGGAATCTGGTATTCTGCCTCTCTGTCTGTCTCTCTCTCTCTCTCTGTGTCTCTATCTGTCAGTCAGTCTATCTGAGTATATCACTATGTAGTATAGCCTTGGCTGGCCTGCAGCTTACAGAAATCAAAAAGCCTCAGCTTTCCAAGTGCTGGGATTAAAGGTGTATGTCACCATGTCTTGATCTTAAGGTACTAAAGTATCAGAATGGAATGGGTGTCATTCAGGTAGTAACTGGTACATTACCCAGAGTGTTGAGAAATTTCACATGGGTCATGAAAAGCAGAGGTCACGGAAATATTTTGGGTTGTGCAAGTATAGGAATTTTTGTAGCAAATGGAAAGCCTAAATGGGGGAAGATGGTTCCTCTGGAGTGCAGTCAGAAATATTAAGCACTAAAGGTTGATAATTCTTACCAGGTATAAAATTGTGCAATTGTTCACTTGTAGGCCTTAGCTACTCTGGAAGCAGGAAAATCACTTAAGCTCATAAATTTAAGGTCAGTCTATGCAACATGGTCAAATTGTTTATTTTTGAGGTAGGGTCTTATTGTAGCTCAAACTGACATTAAAGTCATTAAGTAGCCAAGGAACGACTTTCAATTTATGTACCTACTGCCTCTACCTGGATGCTGGGTTTACAAGTATATCCATCACACCCAGTTTGTGCAGTGCTAATGATAGAACCCAAGCTCTCTTGCATATGCTAAGCAAGAACTCTACATCCTCGACCCCAGATCTCTTTAAATCAACTAACCAACCGACCTTAGAGAGAACTCTTAACAATAATTGTGCCAACCTACATTGAACATACTCCTGGCTCCCTAGCTCCATCCTCTCTCACTCCAGCCTTCTTCATTTTGGTCCTTTGTGTTGGGCTGTTTCACCAGCTGACCGCACAACGCCAAGATCCCCGCCAAAGGCAGTGCCGGAGTCGTTATGCGCGCGCGTTCATCTACACCGCTTCCATCTTGTCCACCTTGGCGTTCCGTAGAAAGCTCTTGGCGAGCTCCACGTCGGCCGCGCAGGCGCCCTGGGCGCGTTCACCTGCTGCCGTTGTCGCCGCCGCCGCCGCCGCCGCCGCTGACGGGGCTGGATGGGGGGCCGAGACCAGCCAGCGGCACCCGGAAAGAAGAGACGCGGCGGCGGCGACGCCGACACCCGCAGGACGAGCACTCCGAGGTGCCCGCGAGCTCTACAGGAAGGCGGCGAGGTCCGGACCCGGCCGCCCCGCGGGTAGAGACACCGTCGGGCCCTCGCCATGTTCAAGAAACTGAAGCAGAAGATCAGCGAGGAGCAGCTGCAGCAGGCGTCAGTCCCTGCCCAGGTACGGCTCACCCCTGAGCCGAGCCCCGGAAGGCGGGAGAAAGTTCGCCCGTGACCTTTGACATCCGCCCCAGGACCCCCCCACCTCCCCCCCACCCCGTGCCGGGACCCACGGTGACATCCGAGTTCGGAGTTTTCCCCTTAAGGACCGACCCGGGTTGAGGATGGGTGCCATGGGTTCGGATCCCGTGGGAGGGGGGGGGGGACCGTCTCCCGCCCCTGCGAGACTCTGACTTGGAGTGATGACGGGGGCTGGGACACCCGGGATATGTGACCTAGACCTCTAGCCGGGGTCCCCTCCGTGTCCACCCGGACGCTGGGTCTGGGGAGGTGCGGATCCTGTTAAATGTCCCGCTTCCTAACCCTGGCGGAGAAAGAGGGCGCAGGGTCGAGCCATCCCGGGCCAGGCTGCCTGCGGGAGCCCAGGGCTGCGTTCCAGCGTCCCAGGCTGTCACGAGTTAGTCACTAAGCATAACTCGGTGATGGCGGACAGGGCGGAGGAGCAGACGCTGAGCCCGACCGGCACGGAGCCTGTCTGCACCCCGCTCTTGCTTTTCTGGAAGGTCGTTGCTTTTAAAGGGAGAAGGGGGCGTGTTCGTGTGAGAAACGGACCAAACCTCTGGAGCGCTCACAGTTTAGGTGCTGATGATGTGAATGGAGGGAGGACGTCTGCTGAAACTCTCTCCAGCCTTTCCGAGTCTCAGTGGGTTGAGCCCTGATTTCTTCCTTCCCTTTAGGGTTATTAGAAATCTAGAAATTTCGTATTTCAAGAAAGGCTGCGTTTTGGCTAATTGAAGAGCACTTATTTTTTTGTTTGTTGTTTTTTTAAGATACAACAATCCAGCATTCTGTTTCAAGAAACTTGTTCTGAGAAGATTAGACTGCAAAAAGATTTAGTTATATGGTTTTCATTTTAATATTTGTTTGCGTGCGCGGAGGGCAGAGGACAACCTTTGCGTCATTTCTCAGACATCTTTTTTTTTTTTTTTTACTATTTTAAAAATATTTTGGATTTATTTATTTTATGTGTGCAAGTGTCCTACCTGTTGTCTGTATACCATGTACATGCCTAGTGCTCACAACGGGCAGAAGAGGGTGTTGGATCTCAGGGAACTTGAGTAATAAATACACGGTTGTAAGGTTGGGAGCCATCGTCTGGGTTCTGGGAACTGAACCTTGGTTGGCCCTCTGCAAGAGCAACAAGTTCTCTTACCCTCTGAGCCATCTCTCCAGCGCCCCCTCCCGCTTTGAGATAAAGTTTCTCCCTGGCCTGGAGCTCACCAAGTAGGCTGGACACAGGCTAGCAAGCCATGGATCTCCACTTCTTGAGCACTAAGATCAGAAGCATGTGCCGCCATACCTGTCGTTTATTATTTTTAATACTTTATTTTTATTTCATGTGCATTGGTGTTTTGCCTGCATGTATGTCTGTGTAAAGATTCCCCAGGAACTAGTTACAGACAGATATGAGCTGTGGGTGCTGGAAATTGAACCAGGGTCCTGAAAGAGCAGACCGTTGAACCATCTCTCCAGCTCCCATACCTGTCTTTTTAAACCTGAGTTCTGAGATGGAACTCAGGCAAGTATTTTACCATCTGAGCTATCTTTTCAGTCGTGTTTGATGCTCCACTCCGGGATGGGTGAAGAATTGGCTGGATAAATTATTATCAGGCAGCATTAAAAACAAACAACATTGGTTTGGGTCCCGGCTGGGCAATTCTGTTTAGCAGTTAACATAGATTATATCAATCTCACATAAACCTATGAGGTAGATATTATTCCTCCTATAAATGGAGATGTGAGGCCCAAAGATAACCTAACTGCTACACAGACAAGTGCTGTTTATATAGAATGACAGGTGTTGCAAGAGGTAAATTAGAAGCAGCATGCAAATTCTTATCCATTTTTTTCATGACAAAAAGAAATGTATTTTTGTAAGTGGCATGGTGGCTCACACCTGTAATCCCAACATTTGGGAGGTATAAAAGATTTCATATTTTGTAATAGAATGTTTCAAATCTAGCCTGGGGTATATGTCAAGCTCATGTTCCCCCAAATCAAATCAATATATGTATACATTCATGCGTACATGTGTGCATATGTGCGTGCACCCGGGTGTGAAAATACAAGTTTAAAAGGATATGCTGTGATATACTAATATGATAAAGTATTTATAAGGTATTTAATATACTTTCTCATATTTATTGTTGGCCTTTTCTCTAAAAGTGAACTGCACTTGTTCAGCAGCAAAGGGGGTTTTAGTAATAACAGCAAAAGCTTGTTGCAAGCTAATCTATTAGAGCTTGCAGTTTCTGTAGCTTTATACTGTTAGAGAATAAAGACAGACTCCTGTGTGTCAGTCCTCAGAGAGCCTTTGGGTAGAAAATGTCTTCACCCAGAACTGAAAAGTAAATTGTCAGTCTACCACCATTAGAAGCTTGAGCCCCTTCTGGTCTCAAATCTGCTACTTGGAAAGGAGAAATAGTCCTTGTTGTTTTCAGAGAGTTAAGGCCATTTCAGCCAGAGGTCAGCAGTCTCTTTTGATGGCTTCTCTTATGCAGTAGTTTGCACATCCTTGTTTTTAAAGCAGGGCGTCTTCAATTTGTGTATGATCTTGATGATCCAAGGTCATCTTTTGAGGATAGATTGCCTTCTCTTGAAGAAATCGCTGAACCTCAAAGGATTTTTTCCCCCTTTGCCAGATAGGGTTTCTCTGTGTAGCCCTGGCTGTTTTAGGACTCAGTCTGTAGACCAGACTGGCCTTGAACTCATGAGATCTGCCTGCCTCTGCCTTCTGAGTGCCACCACCTGGAGGCTGCCCTGGAGGATTTCTTGAGCTATGAAAGGCGTTGTTCTGCACACTCTCCTATTTGTTCTTGCCTACTCCTGCCCTAAGCCATCTCATCCCACCTCAGCCCTGCCTATCTTTGGTTACATTTTGTATTTTGTAATGTTTCTCATTATATGCTATCAGTTTTCTCCATGCTTTTTACACTATTGTGAGCTTTGAAATGATACACATACACTTTGCAAATATTAAAGGTAATTCTGAAGGGTTCTTTAAATGCATTTTAGTGTAATAACCTAAATTTGGGCATTCAGTTTGTTTCTCTAGAGGCCTTTGTCTGGTATGTTTGTTTCTTAGTGCCTGTCAGGTGCTGATAGTTCTCAATAACTATTTGCAAAACTTCCGTACAGTAGCAATAGTGATATCGTATAGTGTCTGCCTGCTTCCCCGCCCCCAACATATTAGCCATCTAATTCCTAGTAATTTTTCTTTGGTTGATGCTAAGATTATTTTAATTCTTTCTTTGTGGATGTTATTTTAAGTAATCATTTGCTCATATCTGATTATCTATATGATGCTTTAAATCATAGTTTGCCTGATTTTTTTTTTTTTTTTTTTTTTTTTTTAGGCAACACACATTTTTTTTTTTTTTAACTCTGTAGGATTAATTTACTAAAAGAAAAATTAAACAGTTAGATGGGGCTATGGATGTAGCTCAGTGGTAGAGTCCTTACTCAGAAGTCATAAGGCCCTGTGTTCAATCCCCAGTAGTGTGTGTTTGTGTGTGTGTGTGTGTGTGTGTGTGTGTGTATGTGTTGCATAAGTAAAAACATATTCTGGCATTTTTGTTCTTATACTAAGTATTACTAAAGCTTACTTAAATATTATGAAAATGGAGATATAAAAGGACAAGTATTTTCAGTCTGTTTATATGAAATGCATAAGAATAGCCAGATTTAACATGCTAGAGAACAGCACCTGCTCCAGGGACTGGGGGTTGGTGTTACTGTTTAATGGTTTGCAGCATTTTCATGGGAAAATGAAGCAGCTTTGGAGATGAATGGCTGTGATAATCTCATGGAGTGTAAATGTGCTTCATGGTACTACTGTACACATGTTCAAAATGGTACATTATGTAGTATGCATATTTTATCACAATTTAAACATTTTTAAAAAGCAGCCTATAAGCCCTGCTTGAACCTGCAGTTATTTATTTATTTCATTTTCAAGTAAGGCCCTTAAATAATGGTTAATGTAGTAGAAGCTAAAAACAAAACAAAACCTTAAAGTCCCAGCAAGATGACTCACAGATGGCAGAGCATTCCCCTCCTGAAGGGGCCTAGCCTTGTGGTAAATTTGAATTTACAGAGTGCTCCTATCTTAAATTCCCAAAGAGCACACAGAGATGGGAAGAATCTGAGTTTAGCCTGGTTGTTTATTTATTGTATTTGATTTGATGTTTGAGACTGGCCTTTCTGCATACCCCTGGCAGCTCTGAACTTGCTCTTTAGACCAGGAACTCAGAGATTTGCCTGCCTCTGCCTCCTAAGTGCTGGGATTAAAGGCCTGTGCCACCACTGCTCTGTGTCTAGATTATTTGTAATCTGTGTTCCTATCAAAGAGGATTCAGTGCCCAATGATAATGCTCTATATAGAAATGTTATCTATTTTATCTTTTAAAAATTTTATTTATGTATTTTTTAAGGTATGAGTGCTCTGTCTATGGTATGCCTGCATGCCAGAAGAGGGCATCAGATCCCACTATAGGTGGTTGTGAGCCACCGTATGGTTGCTTAGAATTGAACTCAGAACCTCTAAAAACAGCCAGTGTTAATCACTGAGCCATCTCTCCAGCTCCATTGTTATGTTTTAACAGAATAATCTTTGTTTATGTGATTCCAAAAAAAAAAAAAAAAATCCTCCATGTAGCTATTAACAGAGGGGGAAATAGACAATTCCATATAGTATCCTTACCAAAATGAGAAGTGCCCCGAAACCAGGGGTTCTCAGCCTTTAAATACAGTTCCTTTTGTTGTGGTGACTCCCAACTATAACATTTTTGTTGCTATTTTATAACTGTAGTTTTGTTACAGTTATGAATTGTAATATAAATATCTGTGTTTTTCAATAGTCTTAGGTAACCCCTGTGAAAGGTCTGTTTGACTCCAGGTTGAGATCTGCTGCTATTAGGGACTTTGACTAAGACTAAATCAGGGTTTATAGCTTTGACACTGGAAAGAATCTTGGAACGAGCCAGTTAGGAAGCAGACTGAAGATTTTATTAATGATATTTTTATGCAGACTTGAGTACAAAGCTTAAGAAAAAGAGGTTGCCCAAAGAAAGAGCTGCAAGTGTAAGGTGTACCCGTGTGAGTAGAGGCTTCTACCATTTTGGTGACTTAGCATCTGGAGTCTAAGCTGTGGAGAAGCCCTTACTTTTCCTCTCCCTCGTTTTGAGAAGTGAATAAGTGAGGGAGCTCTGGAGAAGCCTTGAATGAATTATGATCTGATAAAGTGAAAGCAGGAGCCACAGGATGCAGAGGGAGTTCATGCCCTCTTCTGGTGAGAGTCCTGGGGATTGCAGGGGTATGTCATGTCGGGGAGGGAGAAAGGCCACAAGTGGTGTGCCAAGTGCTGCTCTGCCTCCAGCACATTCCTGGGGCACAGGTCCTGTCCCCCTTCTGCACCAGGATTTTTCCTGCCTCAGAACCAGCCTGGTGACGCCTGCGGGAGACTGAGGCAGGAGGATCAAAAGTTTGAGGCCAGTCTGGGTATATAGGGTGACCCAGAGACCCAGACCCAGACTCAGAATACAAAAAAAGGAAATCTGTAGAGTGTTAGGGTCATTGAAAGTTTTGAGAAACTGAGATGAGTTAGCCTGATTTGTTAAGTTGTGAGATCCAGAGACATTAACAAGGGTACACTTTATGCACACCTCACCTCAGCTTTACACCCCAGGGGAAACGCAGTCAAATTCACAGTCTGTCTTAGCAGGCATGGCTGAGAAAAGAAGGTTACAGATTACTACAGCCCTTAACTCATAAATGAAGATGAGGATCTTACTAACAGTCATGGTCATGGCCACACACACACATACCACACACACACACACACACACACACACACACACACACACACACACACACACCACACACACATACCACACACCACACACACACCACACACACACACACACACACCACACCACACACACCACACCACACACACACACTACACACCACACACACACACACACACACACACACACCACACCACACACACACACACCACACACACACATACCACAACACACCACACACACACACACACCACACACACCACACACACACACACACCACACCACACACACATACCACACACCACACACACCACACACACACACACACACATACCACACACCACACACACACACACCACACACGCACACACCACATACACACACACACACACCACACACACACACACACCACACCACACACATACCACACACCACACACACCACACACACACACACATACCACACACACACACATACCACACACCACACACACACACCACACACACACACACCACACCACACACACACACATACCACACACCACACACACACACACACACACACACACACACAGTGTCCAGGGTTCAGGGCTCCTGAAGAGGGGAGTGGCCAACCCCATTCAAAAGGGGCTGCTGGGATCTTGGGGTCCCGTTTTGTTTGTTTGTTTGTTTGTTTGTTTGTTGTTCTCTGACTTGGGCTGCAGCAGTGGGATTCAGGTGTCAGCTGATAAGGTCCGAAGACGCTTATCCAGGGTCCCAGGCTCCTGAAGGGGGAGGGGCCAACCCCATTCAAATCACTTTTTCTTGGAACAGTTTTTCTTTTAAATCACATCTTGGAGATTTATAAATGTAATTCCAAAAACCAATTTTAAAAATCTTGGTAGTTAATGTGCTATTTCGAATTCCCCCCCCCCTTGATTTTTGAAAATAACTTGTTTTTTTTGTTATTTTTTAAGCCTTATTATTTAGTATGCATACAGTGTTCTGTCTACATGTATGCCTGCACACCGGAAGAAAGCATCAGATCTCATTACAGATGGTTGTGAGCCATCATGTGGTTGGTGAGAATTGAACTCAGGTCCTCTGGAAGAGCAGCCAAGGAGTGCTCTTAGCCTCTGAGCCGTCTCTCCAGCCCCCTTGTTATTGTTTTTTGAACTGTTAGTTTTGTTTATGTATTTCTCTTTTCTGTTTATTCTGTTGCCTAGAGAGATATCTTCAGGATTTTAACGTAGCTGCTTCCACTGGTCTTATTCTAAAATTGTATTTCTACAACTATTAATGACACCAGGCAGCAGTGATTAGGTCACCAAGTTTAGTTTTATATAATTAATTCAATGTATGTGTCATTTAAACCAGTATACTAACTTAATGTGGGTTTTTTAGCATCTCCACTTTTTCACATAAATGAGGTTGCGAGATTAAGTAATTAATCTATGGTGCTCAGCACCCACAGGGCAGCTCACAATGCCCCCTTCTGGCCTCCAGGCTACCAGGCATATATGTGGTACACAGACATATATGCAGATAAAACATCTGTACACATAAAATAAAATAATAATAATTGAAAATAAACTATAGCTGAAGTATGAATCTGGGCAATATGGCTCTAATACCATCAGTTTAGCTATTGTGCTGTTTTATTTTTAGCTTATAGTTGCTTTGTGGATTCAAGAGCTCAGCATTCACGATCTTAAGCATTACACACATTACCCACACATTGACGTGTATGGCAGCTGTATTTAGGTTATATAAGCACATAGACTTTGTATTTTGATTCACTAGATTTTTCTGGGTCTTCTGTTTACTTATGCTATCATCTTGTTCAGTTTTTTTAAGGAAGTCTTTTTGTGTGTGTGGTTTGTTTCTGTTCATTAAATCCTAGAGATTTATTTCCTTAGTTGACATGGCTTTTCTCTGCAGTTACCTGTTAGTCCTGTCTAGAGAGCTAGAAATCGTGTGTCTGTATAGGAATGGGGACTAGTCAAGCTAGAATTCCTTCCTCACTGGCAGCCCAAACAGCAGGCAGTCCCTACTTGGAACGGTGACTGTATGATTAATGTGTTTTCTAAATTCTGTGTGTATGTGTGTGCTAGGTACTTGGCTCCACACTGAGCTACACCCTCAAGATGGAAAGGAAACTGAATAATTAGGAGTACTTACCTTGGAATTTTAATTGGTATGTGCTAGGACAGATTGCCATTTAAGACTAGGCCACATTGTCTTCCTCTGTTGCCCTCTATGACACTCCTAGAAGGTCACTCATTGTACTGTTATCTCTGGGATGTGCTTGCATTGAGGCTGCTGACCCGAGGCACCTTCCTATTTGTTGTATCAATCCTAAATCTTCAGAAGGCAGTTATGGGAGCAGCAATCTTCTTCTATTTTAGGATTTTAGACTCTAACTTTCCCCTCTCCCTTTTTAGATGGCTATCCTCAGGGAGTGTGAGTTGATGGCCCATTGTCCATGCAGGCTTTCGGCCTCATCTGCAGATGGTCCACCTTCCATGCAGGCTTTCGGCCTCATGGGCAGTCTTTGCCCTTCTCCCCATCTCACTTTGTTAGTGTTACTTATTCTGAAGCCTTATGTTCCAGAAAGGAACCTGATGTTTCACTGGCTGTGTTGAGCCAGACAGGAGAGCTAAGGAAGGGCTGGTGAGTGAGTCATCCTGGTTGTGATCCTGCCTCTCTATTTCTAAAAGGCATGCACCTTTTCCTTTCAGTCCTAAAGCTCACTAACATTCTGGGGATGAACATTGCCTTACCTCATGTCAGCATTCCCTTCTGTGGGTCCTGGAGTTGTGGTACCTCGGCTGTGCTGGGTCTTCTACTATTTCTTACTTATCTCCAGTCTTCTGAAAATTGCTTGAGGGCAATGAATGTATCACATAAGCCATGTTTAACTGGCAATTGCCTTAAATTATTTTTGATGAGTAAATGTCACATATTAAAAGATCATGTTGGAGAGGTTAAACATTTATAGCATGAGACTGATGGTTCATTTCTGGAACAACTACTTTAGATTTCAGAATAACAAAGATGGTTGATTAAGGGCATGCTGAAAAGCTCCAGCTAGTGACTGAAATATAGATGTTATGTGAAAACTAAGGCCATGATAGTAACCCTTCTTAACTGGATTATCAAGTTGATTTGTGGTTTCTGGAGCAATATTGTAATTCAGAAAGGTCCAGTGACCCTGTCTCCACCCTCGGTGTGTGGGAAGAGTTAATAAGTAGTGTTCTGTATGCTAGCGCAGCCCAACATTACATCTGTTTCTGACATTGCATCTGCTTGGGGCAAAGTTTCAGAAGCAGGAGTTAAGTCAAAAGGCTGTGAGCAAGCCAAACATGCCAGTGATTCCATGGAGAAGGCCCTGAACACCCCTCATTTCAAGCTTGCTTAAGCTTGTTTTGTCTTAGCGCCAATACTCAGAGCAGTCCAGTTTTTAGTAGCAAGCTGAGAGGACTTCCTGGAAGTGACTAGCTGACAGAAAAAAAATTGACTTTTTTTCTTAGAAAGCTGGGGTTAGTTGATTTCAGAAAGTTCCAGATTCATGATAATAAAGCCTCCCTGATACCTAAAGAGGTTTGTGCTATAGAATTATATCTGTGTTACTAACAGGTCTACTCTCTTGAGTGTCCATGAAACTTCCAGGTAATGCAGCCTCTAGTAGAGTAAATTTAAATACAGACCATCCTCCTTAAATGAATATACAAAATTTTTGGCTTTTCCATCTTTAAATCATGTTGTTCAACATGAGATTAATGCTAGTTTCCTTTTAAAAATCATAATTAAAAACACGAAATACATTTAAGTGTATTGATTTGAAAGTTGGTGACCAGATATTGGAGCTTTGTGCTTACAAAGGTAACATGGTGCTGTGAAGGTACTCCAGGTAGCTTGTGAGCTGTACCTGGAAATGTGCTCTTGTATTTAATGAAAATACAGCCAGAAGATAGAGCTCATTCAGTAGGAGAGGTTCTTTCGCCAGGACCCACCCCTTCTTGAGTTGCTATTGACAGTTGATAGCTCCTGGGGAGGAAGAATCAGTGACCTTTCTTACTCATAGGCCACTGGAAGCTCTTACTGGGGTTTCCTCATGCTCTGGTGGATGCTGCATCAGTTAAGCTTACAGAGGATGTGGGAGGATTGGAGTATGGAAATGGATGGTGGGTATAATCATTTTTCATTGTGTATGTATATGATTCAAGAATAACAAAAATAAAATAAATATATATCTCATGATATGGAGTTAAATGTTGTAAAGACTGGCTGTGCAGCTCAGCAGTAGGGTGATTGGCTAGATGGTGAATATGTGGATTTGAGGCTCAGCTGCTATACTCTGTGCTAAATAAAAATTTTGTGAAACTTTTAAAAAGAGGTGTTTCTATGAATCGGGTAAAAGTATAGTGGCATTATTATTTTTACTAAGTCCCAGAGAAAATTGATAATTGGTCATCTAAAGAGAACTGCTGAGGTAGACAAGAGTTAACTGACCTGTGTACTAACCTGGTTCTTAGAGTCTAACTTGGGCAAGACATGTAAGCATTCTGAGCATCTAATCTTATCAGGAGACTGGGTGCAATACCATGTGTCCTTTGTACCTTTCAAATTGATTTTGAGGACCCAAAGTAACAAAACATACTGAACACTGTCACCTAGGTGGGTATGGTAGATTTCAGTCAGTGCTTGGAGGTCTTTGTCTCTTTGTGGGATGTTGAAGAGGTCTCTTTCCTAGAGACTGCCAACACTTGCCATGTGTCCCACGGGCATTTTGCTTTTATTTAGCATAGCAAGAGTACACATCTCTAGTCTCTGTCCTTTAGACCTAGATTTGAAAGGCTTTAGGTTAAACTTATCAGGGTAGTTTTTGTTTATTTTTTAATTTAGAATAAACTCATTTCAGCTAAAATGCTTTCAGAATCCCTCTTTCCATCTATGATAACACAATTGTAAGAATAATATGTCATTCACAGGGCAAGGGTCTTCTTCCTCCTCCCTCCTCCAGAAAGGGCTTCTCTGTGTAGTGCTAGCTGTCCTGAAACTCACTCTGTAGACCAGGTTGATTTTGAACTTCTGAGTGCTGGGATTAAAGGCGTGAGCCATCCCCATCTGGCTAGACTGGTTGTTTTTTGTTTTTTTTTTTTTTTTTTTTTTTTTTTAATACTGAAGTTGAAGCTTCTGGTCAGCTAATAACTTGGCAGGAATGAAATATGAATGTGAGTCTGGATAGTACCGCCAGTTTTCTTAGCAAACAACACACACACACAATTTGTTAGGCAAATGTTCAACCACTGAGCTGTCTCCAGCCCTTTAGATTCATACCTGTTTCTAAGTGTGAGAGGCAGTTAAAGGTCCATGCCCCAGGAGACCACTACCTCTCTCCAGATTCTTCCCTTGTAGCTCCAGAGAAGACACATCAGCCATTAGGCTGATGTTGCCAGGTGCTATTATACCTTCTGGGCACAGGGTGTTATAGAGCACATTCTTTATTATTATATACTTTCAAGACTGTAGTTCTATTTTTTATCCACAGTTGATCAGGCCTTCTGATTAGACTTAGAGGAGACTGAGGTATAAGGGTGATTTTAGAATTCACCCTGATGGTATATTTTTAAGTGAGTAAAGGTCTCTATGTAGGGTGTCCTTGTCTCTATGTAGGGTGTCCTTTCCTGGCGTCTGGGTTTTTGGAGAGCTGAATTAATAACCCAAAGATTTCTTAGATATTATGGAATCACAGCAGGGAATTGGTAGTTCAAGAGGCTTTTCCTCTCTGAAGTCAGTAGGGTCTAGTTGCTTTTTTAACATTCTATCACCTCTATCTCACAGGGAGCTCTGCCCCTCTAGTGGCAGCCTCTGGTATCTCAACCTTGAAACTTGGTAAGAAGAGTCACAGATGTATATATACTGTTGGGCTCCACATTTTACAGGAGTGACGAGCATCCAAAAACTCGGACTTCATGCTTGTACAGCAAGTATTTGCCCACTATTCAGTTTCCTCAACCTTGATGAAAGCTGTATGTGGAGGAAACAGGGTTTAGTGTACCCTCTGCCCCTTTCCAAAACAGCACAGACTTAGTTGTGTGTATTCTAGATGTTTGAGCCAATGATAAAGATTTATGTCACATTCACCTATTTGTCTTTTAAAAATTCTAACTCCTACCTAGTTTGTTCATCTTGTCTTTTCTTGGATGGTAGAGGATATCTTACCTCTTACGATGACTTTCACATAGCTGGTTTTAGTGGATCATGTGCTGATTTTAAGGTCATTTATAGAATGAGCATGTGTTGGAATTGTAACAGTCTAGGGCAAGAAGAAAAGGAATTTGTTAAAGAATGTTTGGTAGCTGACAGTTTCTAGAGGGCTCTGTAGCCTGGGCTGGTTACTGCTACATTTAGGGGCTCTTAAAAATGTTCATCTGCTCTCACCTGGCATGGCATTCCACTGTGTAGGGCTCCCTTGGCTCTTCCAGGTCTGTCCCTATGCTTACCAATGGGTGACCTTTAACTTTACATGTCTATTTTCTTACTGTGACTCAGTCTCACATGGGTGTGTCTGATTGGCAGATCTCAGGTTTCCTGTCGCAGATAAAGGGAGGACTGGGCCAGTACTTTTTTAAGGTTTAACTCAGGGCCTTATGAGAGCTCCTTGTTGAAGATGTGTCCTTGCCATTTAAACTCTCTCTGTGTCTGCTTTTGGCATACACAGTATTTTCATCCAGAGGCTAACATTTGTATGTTTCCCAGATGTGCAGTTTAGCTTGCATCTGTTGGTTTTCCTTTGTGTCATGTATGACTGTGCTATGGCCTCAGCTCTACCGTGGCTATAGCAGTGCATCCACACATAGGTTAGTTCCATTTGCCCACTTATTCTCTCATGTGGATGACAGGTATTTACTAAATGTTTTCTCTGTAAAGCTCTGTAGATTATGAGTAAGGAGGCAAACACGTAGGTGATGTCAGAGGTATTTTGTTACAAGTACAGAGGAGTCTTAATATCTTGATTTTATACTTTGAGGGCTGTTTTAGCTCATATTGGAGTAGACTTCAGACACCAGGTTTAGTATTTGGGCTCTTGGTTTTGTATTGAGGATTCAAGTGATCTGGCTGATCTTAGCATCTCAGCGTGCAACTATGCTGTACACTGGGGATTCAAAGACAGGCTTTAGACTACAGATGTGGGACATGGTAATTACCTGTAAATTTCTTAGTATCATGTTTCAGGGATTTTAAAGTTGAAATTGACAACTTTTTCTTTGTTTGGCTTTGCTTTTTCAAGACAGGGTTTCTGTCCTTGAACTTGATCTGTAGACCAGGCTGGCCTTAAACTCACAGAGATCCACCTGCTTCTGCCTCTTATGTACTGGGATTAAAGGTGTGCACCACCATCTGGCTCAACCTTTTTGTTTTGTTTTTAATGAACTTAAAATTTTTGAATATTTTATTTTACAGAAAAGTGGCAAAGATAGGAGAATGTTCATATACTCTTTACTTGACCTTGGTTTTCCCCAATATTATCATTTTAAGTATAATCATAGCCTTTACATATATTTTGCTAAAATTGACTGTTAAATCAAGGACCTAGTGGGTAGCCAAGTCTTCTAGTTGATTCTGTTATAATTATTCTTTCCTGCCTTTTTATATGTCCCTGACCTTTCATTGAGTTTGGGTACAAAGGGAGAAAAGAATCGCTCAGGGAATAATGTACTAGTCAGTGTTGTCTTCTAATTTGTACAATAATTTTTACATGTAGGCTTCCTCCAGCTCTTCAACAGCAACAAGGATTAGAAACAGGACATCTTCATTTACAGACCAGCTTGATGACGTGGCACCCAACAGAGAGGTTAGTGTGACATCCTGATAGACTTCTCATACTTCAATCTTGGTGATGGTGACAATAGAGGAAACAATTTTGACAAATCAATTATTTAATTTCTGGGTATTGCATTTGTTAATAATGTTACTAGTCTTTTTCTTTTTAAAATATAAGTAACAGTTAACTTCTATAAAGAAAAATAATTTAAAAGGAAAAGTATGTTTATTTAATATTTGGAGTTATTAGAGTAATTCAGTGATGTTTTGTTCAAATGTGGGGAAAAGTCCTATGTTTTCAAGCTCTTGGCTAGAGACTGAAAAGTAACAACCAGTTTCATATAACTAGCAACTGGCATGATAATCCATTGTTTTGTTCCTTTTTTTCCTGTGAAGTATAATATAAATATCAGAAGGTGTTAAGGGGACTGAAAATGGGTCAGTCCTTTACACAGGACCCAGGTTCATTTTTCAGCAGCCACCTGGGGATGCATACTGCCTACAGTTCCAGTTCTAGGGGTTCTGACTCTAGGAGGTGCTACCAGAGGATGGTGAATCTGCTGCATCTGTAGTTAGAGACAGTGGTGGGTGTTGGGAACTGAACCTAGGTCCTTTGGAAGAGTGACAGGCGCCCTTAACCACCGAGCCACTTATCCAGCCCAAGAGATGTCCAGTTCTTTTTTAACAATTATTTTATTTTACATTTATGGTTAGTGTCTTTGTGCCATGTATGCCTGGTACCCATGGAAGCCAGGAGAAGGCAACAGATCTCCAGAACTGGAGTTACAAATGGTTGTGAGCTACCATGTGGGTTTTAGGGATTGAGAAATTGGGTCTTCTGGAAGAGCAGCCAATGTTCGTAGCCTTTGAACCATGACTCTATCCACCCCCCCTTTAAACTATTTATTTATTTTTATTTTATGTATACAAGTGTTTGCTTTTAAGCTATCACATGAGGAAGTTGCAATTTGCTTATTTGTTGGGATGGTTGTCTCTTCCAGTTTAATATAGAATCATCATGTGAGCAGCTTTTTCTTCAGGGTGCAGTGCCCAGTACCACTCTGAAATGAGAGAAGAAATTATTTTTTAGCAACAATTTGGAACCAAGTAAGATAAGAACCAGATAAGAAAATACAAAAGTAACTAAAGACAGCTACTATACCATTTGAGCCCAGGATTTCTGCGATCATCCAGGGCAGCAAAGAAAGGCCCTACCTCAAAAATAAACAAACCAAAATTGATGAATTTAAACACTTCCCTCTCACAACAGGAGAGTCAAAGTGTGTGCTACTTACTTCTCTTTGACATTCTGTCTGTGGATGCTGGGCAGGACATGAAGCAAAAGGCACAGGCTAAAGGAAGCATAAAATTCTGTTGGTCTGCAGAGGATTTCTGTACAGAAAATTGCAATGAGTTTAGTAAAGAGATATCAGAACTAATGAGTTTAGCAACTAGATGCAGATAAGATTAATTTACAAACACATACATTGTATTTGTATGAGTCGTAATTTTAAGAATCCTCTTAACACATTGAAGAGGTATTTACAAAATCTGACTGTGGTTCATGATAAGAACAGAGTAGGGTGAAGGAAACTTGTTTACATGATAAAGGAGATTGATTAGACCATCCAGAGCTAGCACCCAGGATGTTAAAAGATTTAACATTAAAAAAAGTTTATCTATTTTGTAGGTATGGGTGTGTATGTGTGGGTATGTGCATCACAGTGTGCATGTGAAAGTCAGAAGACAGCCAGAGTCTAGGTCTCTCCTTCCGCCATGTGTGTCCAGGATGGATCAGGCCTGGTGCCAAGTGTCATGTTGAGTGAGTTCTCTTGCACCCATCTGTAGTTTCACTCAGTCCTGTGTGCATTGAGGTGGATTCATGGTTTATCTGGTATTCTGCAGACTGTGACACTCGTACTTATTGATACTGAAATTATATTTACCTTGCTTCCTGCAAATGGTCATGGTATAACATTTTATGGTGTGTGGCTGGATTTGATTTTGAAGATTCTCACGTGTTCATAGGCATGTCTGTCAGCAGCTTCCTCGGTTTTTGTTTTGTGATTTCCAGTTTTGGAATCAGGACACACTAGTCTCGTAGAACAGATTTGTATTCTCCTTTTATGTATTTCTTGGAAGTTTGTGAAGAATTTGATCTGGTTTTAGCCCCCTATTTTTTTTTAAAAAAAACGTGTTGTAGTATTTTGATTACCAATTTAATCTCCATAGCTCTATTCAGATTTATTCAGTTTTTTTGTTTCTTCCTATCAATTTTGAAATGTTTGCATTTCATCTGAATGAAGTTCCGTTTCATTATCTGATGTTACAGTGAGTTCTCACTGTTTGTTTCCCCCATCTCACAGATCAAAGGTTTGTGGATCTTTTAAATTACCTTTTGGTTATACCTTCTAATTTAATGATGAGCAGTTTCAGTGGTGTGGCGACCAGGTGGTCATGGTGCACATCTTTAATCCCTGCACTCAGGAGGCATAGACAGGTGGATCTCTTGTGAGTTTGAGGCCATACTAGTCTACAGAGCGAGTTCTAGCACTGCTTTCAAGGCTGGAGAAACCTTGTCTCAAGGGAAAAAAAAGAAGCAAAACCAGAATTGGAACGGCAAGTTAATGTTTGAGGTCTTATTTTTTTTTCAAGTCTTAGGTACTTTGAGTGAAACCTTTTATAGTCTGTATTATATCTTCATTCTGTATCTTTTCATCTGTAGTGTTGGTGTTGGGACCACATAGACATAGTAGAACCCTCACTGTGGCTGTGACCTTGGCCATCCTGACTCACCGCAGTGTGCATCACAGGTGCCCGCTAAGGTGCACAGTGCTGCTGCAAGGAAGGACACACTGCCTTAGCTGATCATTTGGATGTGTCCTCGGTGAGATAAGAGGATTCAAGCTGTTGGGACACTAACCTCCTTAGCACAGCCCCTCCATTACTCTGTAGGAAGGATGTCAATTAATTTGTGAATAAAAATGAAAAAAGGAAAAAAGACTTAATAAAAGCAAACTGAACAGTTACCTGGAATTAGCAGTGATTTTTTGAGGAATTTCAGAGATGCCCTTTAAAAAGCTGCAGGTTTTATGCGTGGCCTGCTTCAACAGCCTGCTTTGATTGCCCGGGAATCCACTAACCTCCCATGTACTCTTTCTGTGTTGGAGGCACCACATAGATGTTCTTCTCCTGTCCTTGAGGGTGTGTCTGGGTTCACAAACATGATAGACAGCTCTAGGCCAAGAGGGTCTGAAACCAATTCTGAGAGTGTGGACTCAGACCAAAGGCAGCTGTTTTCAATCACAGCTCTGGGAGAATGGAAAACCCCCGGGATGGTGTTAAGATGGTACCACCTAGTGGCCCAAGAGCTAGGTGAGCGCATTGCATGCTTTAGTATAGTTAGAGTGTGTGCTGTGGGCAGCAGTGCAGCTAACATGGCTGTCCTAGCTGCAGTAGTTGGCTGCTGCTGCCTGGTGCCCAGGGCTTTCTGTGGCTTGTTATGATAAGCTTCTGTCCTTGGGGAGGCCCACGATCAAGAACTAAATCACATCTCTGTTGGGCTTAGTGACTGAGCTTGCCATGGTTCTTGCCATAGACTCTGACCTAAGCTGGAGCCTTGGGAATCAGGTTAACTGGGTGGTGAGAAGGGAAGGTCACAGAAGGAATGACAATACCTTTCTCAAAACGAGCCTGTAAAGCAGTGGTTTTCAACCTTCCTAGTTCTTCAACCCTTTAATACAGTTTCTCATGTTGTGCTGACTCCCAACCATAGTCATTTTATTTGCAACTTCATAACTAATTTTGCTACTGTTATGAGTCATAATATAAATGTCTGTTTTTTGATGGTCTTAGGTGACCTTGTGAAAGGGTTGTTCAAACCTTCAAAGGGGTCATGACTCATAGGTTGAGAACCACTGCTTGGAAAGTCTAAAACAAGTCAACTAGCAAAACTAGACACTAAGATATGAATTTATAACAGATGAACTTGAAACAGTAGCATGATCTACAATAAGACAGGGGAAGAAATAGTTTCTTAAAGTCAGCAGACTATGTGAGAAAAATGTAGCCAAATCAAATTAGACTAGATAGATGTGAAAAGGAACTAGAAATTCTGGAGAAGGAAAAAAAGAGACATAATTGTGTCACTTATCATAAGACCAAGAAAATTGAGTGAGTTCAGAAGAAATGCTGACTACCTTACCATAGACAGGCAGATGTGGAGGAGATGGCATGTGTGAGATCTGCAGAGTGGGTTGAAATCCTCTGAGACCCTCCAGAGTTGGGAGAGCACACACAGGCTGAGGGATCCCTGGAGCTCGCTGGTTGACCAGTCTTGCAAGATTGGTAAGTTTTAGTTTCAGTGAGAGACTCTGTCTCAAGAAAGTAAGGCTGACAAAGCTGGACAGATAGCTTGGTGATTAAGAGCACTGGCTGCTCTTCCAAGAGCTTCCAGCATCCACATGGCAGCTCACAACTGCCTGTAACTCCAGGTGCAGAAGATCTTGCATCCTTACAGAGACATACATGCAGGAAAACACCAACACACATAAAAATGAATAAATATTTTAAAAAGCAAAATAAAAGAAGATTGACCAATAAAGGCAGATAGTATATGAGTTTTTGGTGTCCACATTTACTCACACTCTACATGCATACATACACCAATGTGCACATGCATACATACACCAGTGTGCAAATGCATTGTTTTAAAAAATTGTTTAATCCAGTTTTATTTTGTCTTAGTATGGCATAGTGACATCTAATTAATCCAGTTAGAGGGAACAAGAGTTGGGAGAGTCAGTGGTTCAAAGTCATCCTTGCTACATAATAATCTTGAGGCCATCCTGAGCTACATGAGGGCCTGTTTTAAAACCCTAACCAGATAAATAAACCAAAAATTTGTCTGTCTATAATTAGGATGTCTCTAGTATAGTGCTGGGCCAAGAATTAGTGAATACTTTAGTCAGAATCTGTAGCCTTAAAGTTCTGAGGGAAAGTTTATGTTTTTAAACTTTTGCACATACTTATTTTCAGACATGTCCTTTACAGGATATGTAATTTATTATATATCATGTACTGTGTTATATAGTGTATTATATGCCACAGAATACATACCATATATTTTTATTAAAACAACTGCTATCAATATTTCATTTGATTTTTTAACATTTTCATTTTACAATTATATTTGCATAGGAAATTAGGAGATTATAACGAATTTGTATATCCACTCTCCAAATAGCAGCATCCTATATAATTATACCATTGTATCTCAAAAATCAGTTATCAATGAAAATCTGTCACCACAGAGCTCCTATTGAATTCTCTCCTGTCTTACATGTATGATCTCTGTGCTTGCATATGTGTTGGTAATTTGTACAGTCTCTACCACTGAGGGGGTATGGGGAGATGGCTCATTGGGAACAACACTTGGTGTACAAGTGGGAAGGCTGTGGTTTAGATCCCAGGGCCCACACAAAAGCCAGGTGAGGGTGGTGGCAGCCTGTAATCCTCGCCCTTGGCCGACAAAGGTGAGATTCCTGTGGCAAGCTGGCTGGCTGTAGACTAGCTGGAATTGCAAGCCCGAGCTCAGGGAAAGTCCCCTGTTTCAATAGGTAAAATGGAGAGCAGTCAAGAAAGACGGCTGATATATATATCACAAAATTAATTAATTAGATGTCACTATGCCATACTAAGATATATATATCATGATTGTTTGTATATTGGTGTAATAGCTTCTAGAAGAAAAATAAAGCAAAAAATAATATGTATCAAAAGAACTAGTGCTGCATTTTTGTTTACTTCAGATGTCCCTTATGTGTGTACTTTTGGGCTAGGATGGGTGTTGACTGTGTTTCTCTGCAGCCCTGGCTGTCATAGAATTTGCTTCTGTAGCCCAGGCTGGCCTTAGATTCAGATATCTGCCTGCCTCTGCCATCTGAGTGCGGGGATTAAAGGTGTGCGCCACTACCGCTTGGCTCTTCCGTATGTATTTTCAATAAAAGTAATGATCAATATAAGTATTAATAAAGGTTTTTTGTTTTATTATTTATGTTTGCTTCAGTGCTGTCTAAGTATCTGAAGAATCACCTTAGTATTTATAAAATTTATGCTTAAGTTTTGTGTTGTTTACATTTATCTTCAAACCCACTTTGCTGAGATATGGTTGACATGAAAGTTTTCTATATTTGGTGTATATAACTCAGTGAGTTGAGGATGATTGTAGACCTTTGAAGCTGGCAGTCTTGGGGCTATAGCTGTACCCTATACCCATCACCTCCTGAAGTTTACTCCTGTCATCATTTTGCTGTTGCTGATGCTAAGTAAGGAGGAGGATGGTGTCTGGTAAGAAGACTTAATGTAATATCTAAAGATGTAGCCTCCTAGAAGAATTTAAGTATGCAGTCTTGTTAGCTCTGGGCAGTATTCTTTGTAGATCTTCAGAGAGTCTTCATTGCTTGTCACCAATATGTGGCACTTTTGTGCATTTTTTATATTACATGGATCTTTATGCAGTTGCCAGATATACTGGGTGCCAAGATGCCTGCTGCAGACATATGTATGCCAGTTAGCAAGTGGCTTCCAAGTTGGCTTTAGAAATTCTAAACTCACTAGTTCATCCCATTCCTGATATTTCCCAACAACTGACTGTTTCTTTTTTGGGAGAGGAGTTGATCATATGACAGTGGCTGTAGTATGACTGTAGTGCTGCACTGTGAGATCACTTTGGAACATGCCATGATTTGAATTCATCAGTTGTTTTGTCTTTGTGCCTCTGCTTATTACATTGACTGAGACAGGTACTAGCCGGGATGGTAGCAGAACCTGCCTTTCTCTCTGAGTATACTATCTTTGCTTTGGATCCCTCCCAACAGCCTAAAACACAGATTGACAGTGTGGTGAGTCACCCCACAGCCTTTTGCATTCCCCTGTGGGGAAGCAAAGCCTTTGGGTAGTTGTGCGGCAAGTCTCATGCGGTTTATCACTTACCTTCCTCAGAGCGTCTTCAGTGTCTGTTGCTAACCCTGCTCTAAAACCTCAGAGAACAAGTTGCTGAGTCTGGTAGCTGCTTCCTGGTAACTCTAATAGCATCACAATAACATTCCCCATCCCACTAATGGAGCCAAGGCAACCTTCACTCGTTAGCACTAGTGCTTAAACTTCATCCCTTAAGTTTGCTTATACTGAAAACCAGTCATGAGTGCTTAGACATCTGTTGTACTGTTAGGAGGGAGCCAGGAGTGTTTGAGGTTCCCCAACTTTTTAAGGACAATAATGCATTATGTAAATTAATAATCAACATTGCACAGGTAGGTGGGTTTTATTATAGCATGTTCACCTCTTTATTTTGAAACTATAATTAAGAAGTAAGTACACTGTGTTTTGTACTTACTAGATTTCGAGTATGAAAGGAAACAGCTGTCTCATTTTTAAGAATGAAATAATTTATTTAATTTTTATTTTATGATTTATTTTGGGAAAGTAGACATTTCTCTATTTGGAGTATCTGGTAAACTGATAATTTAATAAATTAAAATGCACCGGTGTTTACTTACTGAGGATAACTTTTTGATGTTCCCTGAACCCCATGGGTTTACAGCTTTTCTAAATGTTGAGAATTGGTAGCTAGCGGTAGAAACAGAACATTTGTTCTTAAACCAGCTGCTCAGTGAAGGTGTGATGAGCATACACCAGCCACTCTCCTCACTTCTGCTCTGAACTTGGGTCCAGAGAAGAAAGCAGCTCAGGGTGAAGGTGGGATGTCAGGGGACACTTGGAAAGCTGCTTCTCTTTGGCTCTGGCTTTCAGGAACATTTGGGTTGGGAGTCCCAGATACAGAGAATTACCAGTTTACTTAAAAAGACATGCTGTATTCTGCATGTGAGAGTAATAGCAACTTAAAAGAAAATTAATCTCAGATACATAACTCAACATCTCTCCATGACACAGAGGGAAACTGGAATAGTTATTTGCTATCTATCATGATACAGGTTTAGTGGGATTGATTGCGAGTTCACCAAGTTCTGAGGCTTCCCATTAGTGGTTTTTGTTTTTGAGGGAGGCAGGGTCTCTCCATTATTAGCTCTGCTGTTCTGGAACTTGCCATGTAGACTACGCTACTCTCAAACTCAGAGATCCACCTGCTTCCAGGTGCTACCCTGCCGGGCCGGGGCTTAATTTAGTTTGCGAGGACATCCTTCTCTCTTTTACTCTAAAAAACATCTGTATTCTTAGTGCTCAGCAGTCAAAGAGTAGTTATAAAAAGATGGAAACATAATTATGGAAGATTAAAAAGATTGAAGTATAATTAGAGAAGAGTGTAGGAAAAAATGAATATATTTGAAGACAAATTTGGCAGAGAATACAAGTTGTAGGGAAGTCAGTTGAATGAATTTTCTTAGAAAATTTAAGACTTTTGACTATGTGGGACCCAGAAACAAACAGAAAATCCAAAGAAAAGGAAGCTTTAGGAATCTTTTAAAGTATTGTGTGCTGTGAGCTTGATTAGTGATGTTTAAATAGCTATGGAGTGCTTTTTCACGTAGACCACAGTTGTGCATCAGGTCATTCATTCCCTTCAAGGAGAATATGGACCTTGCTGCCACTCTGTCTCCTGATCTATTTCATGGAGCCCTTTGAGACCTTTATTATTTAAAGTGTATTTTTGACCTTACAGTACATTATGATGTTGTGTAAATAATATGTCCTACATAGTATTACTTTGTCATTGAAATGGTGGCGATCAGGAAGGTAGGTTAATTCCTATATTCTCCCAACCTTTTTTCTATGTAACTTTAAAGAAACCTTTTAGACTGGTAAAAATTAAGAACTTATTTTAGAGGGAAGAATAGGCGCTTGAAAGGTTTAACTAAGGAAAATTGAAGCATATTATAAGTAGTAATACGAATATTTCCTCTCATCACATGTCCATTACCCAGTATTAACAATTAATAGCTCATATCCACCCTTTGGTATTTGTTACCACCCATTCTCATATGCCTGTGGCCACATTATTCTAGCCCTCCACATACATTCATTTTCCCACTTTAGATAGCTTCAGGAAATTAAATCCTAAAGCTAGGGGGTGGTGCATATTTGTAACCCAGGACTTAGAAAACTGAGGTGGGAGAGGATCCTCTGAACCTAACCTGGGTAACTTAGTGAGATCCTATTTCATAAAGCAAGAATGCCAAAGAAATCCTCTATTTGTAAATGCTTTCTTTCCTGACACAATTTATAATACTCAACGATTACTTTACTATTATTAAATACCTATTTACCTTAAGAAACTTGAGAATACTTTGGACAAGCCACCCATTTTTCCTTTGATCTTCCTTGGATTAGCTGGGAAGACAGAGCAAGTATAGCAGATAATTAACAGATGACCAGGACAGTGACCCCTGCTGTATGTGGTGCCGTGCTGCGGGGTAAAGCAAAGAGGTGGTTTTTCTCATGAGCTGCTTCTGTGGTGGGAGTGGATCGTAGAGGCAGTGTGCTGTGCATGCTGGACAGAGTTCTGAGTCTCAAAGAGTCCTGAGCATTGTCTCTGCAGTCCGTTTCAGGAGGTGACAGTGACTCCCTGGAACACTGGACTCACCAACAGAAGACAACAGAAAGCCAGTACACATGGAAGAATTTTTTTAGTAGAACATTTTTATGACAGTATTTATACTGGTTTCATTTTAATTGCTGGCTTAGAATAAATGAGGCATTTCAGTTACCAAGTTTGTTTTAGCTTTGCCCAAATAATTTTAATTTGAGTGTGATTTTACTTTAGGGAGCAGGTGATGTGACTTCTTTTTGGCCAGTGTTCTATTGGAGCGCGCTATGCTGACTGAGTCCCTGCTGATTTTTGTCATGGGGACAAGATTAAGGGTGTAAGAGGAAGGGCTTTGTGATTGGCTTGAAATACATTTGCTGCACACTAATCTTTGCTATTTAGTTTTATGTTTTATAGCAAAGTGATTTTTCTAAAATACTTAACCACACTACTTTTGCCTGCATGAAAATATTCTAATAAACAATTACTAATTTTGTTCAATAGATAAAAGTCTCTACTAGGTCTTACTATTTTGTTTTAACAGTTTTTAAATCTTAGTCTTTTGTCTCTTTTTTATAATGTTCTTTCCTGTTCTTAGAATGCACCAACTCAAACCTCGAAATCTCCAGATGGTGTTAATAGAAGCGAAGCATCTCCTCCTCAGGTTTGTTACTCACTTATTTAAAATGTCAGTCCTTTCAGACCTGTCTGTCGTCACTAGTATGTGACTGCCTAGGAAGGGCAGTGTCTGCTCCCATTTACAGATGAAGACATGCTGCAGAGGGACCCTTCTCCCTACAGCTTCTTGTCTCCCACTCTGTTTTGACTACTGCATCCTTGATACTTTATGATTGCATACTGGCCTTCGGGAAATAGCATCTCTGTTCTAGCATGTTCTCTCAGTAGAATGATAGCTATAACGAAAGTTCCACTGGTGCAGGGAGAGAACTGACTCCTGCAGATAGTCCTCTGCCTTATGTACTCTGTCTCCTGATGTGCACAAATAAATTATTAGATATAATAATTAAAAACAGAAACTTCTAGAACCAGAAATAACTAGTAAAAGCCCTTTCTCCCTTCCAGTCCCTTAGTCATCTTTCCTCCTTCTAGTGCTGCAAGGTAATTCTGTATTTGACTTTTATATAAAAGTGTCTGGTTTCCTGCCTGCCCACCTTCTCCCTCTCTCCCTTTTTCCATTTCTTTAAAACAGTGGCTGTCAACCAGTGTATCACAACCCCTAGGGAGGGGGTGTCAAATGACCCTTTCACAGGGGTCACATATCACATATCTGGCATACCAGATATTTACATTATGACTCATAGACTGTAACTCCAGATGATCCAACACTCTCACACAGACATAAAATAAATTGTAGTCAGAAGAAATATACAATATATCACTACAATAAATAATTAACAACATTACAATTCATGATGGTTATGAAGTAGAGTGAAAATAATTGCATGATTGGGAATCAGCACAACATGAGGAGCTGTACTAAAGGGTCACAGCCTTAGGAAGGTTGAGAACTCTGCTTTAGACAGTTTCACATCTCTCCTTGACTGGTCTAGAATTTACTGTGTAAGCCAGGTTGGGTTCAAACTGGGTTCTGCCTTCTGAGAACTGAAGTTATAGTGTGCGCCACCATGCCCAGCATGTCTGGCTGCTTTTGTTTCATACTCCATGGGATTTATCTTATTGTTGCTATGGTTTCATACTCCATGGGATTTATCTGTGTTGTTGCTATGGTTTTAAACCATTTTCATTGCTTTCTAGTATTTCGCTGGTGAACAAATTAGTTAAAAAGAAATTCTGTAATAGCTGCTTTGATCTGGGTCATTTTGAACAGTGTTGGTGCATGTGTAGGGATGGACTCAGGGTGATTCTCTTTGGCATCAACGACAGCTAGCAGTTCTTCACCATGAATTGTTGCACATCCTCATGCTGTGCATTGCCATAGTTTTAATTAATTATCTTCTGGACTGGGTGGGGTGGGAGTGAGGGGGTGAATTGCACTTCAGCACATTTTAATTTGCGTTTGAGAAGCTGACCATTTTAGCCTGGTTGTGTTGTTACACTCAACAAAACCTGGCTGTGGTAGGAAGGAGGAAAGAAAGGTTAGATGTCTACAACAGTACTTACAGCAGGAGGTTTCTGGCCCGGACAAGCCCACAGCCCGGATCTGCCCACTGCCACTTAGGCCCCTCCAAAATGACTCAGACACTTATATTATTTATATGCTGTTTGGCCTATGGCTCAGGCACATTACTAGTGAGCTCTGTCACCTTAACCCACTTCCATTAATATGTCTGCCACATGGCCCATGCATTGCTCATCTGTGTTCCTTACATGTTGATTCTTGGGCTTTTTATTGCTGAATCGCAGCAGAGCTGAATTGCGTCTCTTTCTGACTCCGCCCTCCTTCCCCTGTCTATGCTTCAATTTTCCCGTTTACTTCTAAGGGGCCTGATACAGGCCAAAACAGTTCCTTTATTCACAGCATATAGAAAGACATCCCACCTCAAGTACTTCCTGCTGTAGGTGAGCCTGAATTCTTCACACATCCACCTCATGAAAAGGGTGCTGCTGGCTTCATTCTAGACAGGTAGTGATAGGCAGAAAAGTTGTGTCACTTCATCAAAGCCACATGCCTTCCATGGCAGAGCTAAGGTAGGTCCCACAGCAAATGCCCTTAGTCCTTGTAAGTACAAGAGTGCATGTTCTACTGGCAAGCTACATCCACTGGCCTGATGAGTCTCTCATTTCTACCTTGGCTTTTGTTCAAAGTTTTGTTTTGTCTCTTGTTCTCCCCGTCTCTTCATGCTAATTGTTGCCAAGTGTTGTGTTAGCTTATCCAGTCTCTACTGTAGTCATGCAGAGTGGATGGCATCATTGCCATGATCATTGTCATCATCATCATCATTGTCACTGTGCTTCCATCCTAATTTCACAGGGAAACCAGGACTCTTGAGCTAAGTGACCTGCTCCAGGTCCTGCAGAACGACAAATGAGTTGAGACTTGAGCTTTGGTGAGACTGACTCTACCCCTGACGGGATGAGTCACACTCTATTCAGGAGTGTTACTCTAGGAATCAGGCTGACAGAGTGACACACTTGCCAAGCACGTGTAAGTCCTGCAGTCCTCCCCAGCTCCAAAAATAAACAATGAAAATTACTGCCAGTCATAGCAGATGTGGCAGCTTAGATGACTGGGTTGGCAGATACAGACTTTTGACACTATTCATTAGTTTCTGGAGATCCTGGAGTATCAGCTGTGCCTATCTGCCCATCCTGGGGTCTTTTGTAAGCATGGTGTGTGCTGGGAACTGAAAAGCATTTTCCACAAGTGACTGGTAAGGGATTTGCCAATAAAAGGAAGGACTAGCAGTTCCTAAAGACTCCTTGCAGGAAGCCTTCCTTCTCTTGTGGCCCGCCTTCCAGAATGGACTTGCACATTAGGAAAACAGACTAGAAAGGGCAGAATAGTATAACACAAAATTTACCACCTGAAGACACTGCTTACCTCTGCATGTGTCTGTCCTTTGTGACTTGTTCTGGTGGTACCTGTGAAAACATACATGGAAATCAAACAGTATTTATAAATAAGTCAAAATGAGCTCATGGTGTACATCCTGCCTGCCTGCCTCCTCCTCCTCCCTCCCTTCCCTTCTGGTTTTTGTTTGTTAGTTTGTTTTTGTTTTTTCTCCAAGATAAGGTTTTCCTGTGTGGCCCTGGCCATCCTGGAACTCACTCTGTAGATCAGGCTAGCCTCAAACCCAGAGGATCCACCTGCCTCTACCTACCAAGTTTAGAGTTAAAGACCACCCAGCTGCACAGTGTATTGTGAACTTTGGTATATACGTAGCAGTGTGCTCTCTGCTGTGAGCATTTGTGTAGTGTTCTAGGTTGTACTATTACAAACAGAGGCTCCAGCAGAGTTCCCCTTCTAAACAGAATTGGCTCATCAGTGCATTACCTCCTTCCTCAGCCCATTTTTTTCTTTTTTGGTGGAAAGAATGATTTGGAATCATTAACTTCATGAAGGCTCACCAGATAAACCAACTTGAATTGAGCTCCTCACCTCCCATTTTACCCTGGGTGCCCATACTTCAGGTGCCCAGTGTGTTCTTAAAGAGTCTCACAGGTGGGTAGATGAGAAATTACAGCCCTGTGGGATCAGTCTGCTAACATGCTTTCTTTTGCACAGATGTACAAACTGGAGGAAAGTGACTTAGGGAAGACTTGTGCTGTTAGGTGACAGGCATGGAGTTAGACTCCAGGTCCAGTTTTTTTACAGGAATTGGGCAGAGTCTTTCACTTTTCAGAAAACAGTGTTTTGTATGTCTTACCTGGAATGCAAATTGAGTTTGTTGTGGCTTGTAGGAGGCCACTGCTGGTGACAGGAGTGGATGTTTGTGGGTTTAACTCTTGCTCCGTTGGCTTTGGTTACAGTTCAGTGACACACAGACTTTGGTGCAGAAGCTCCAGCTCCGAGTGCCTTCAGTGGAGTCTCTGTTTCGAAGTCCCATAAAGGAATTGTGGTCTTCCAAAGAGTCTTTGGTTCGAACATCTTCCAGAGAGTCTCTGAACCAGCTTGACCTGGACTGTCCCGCTGCCACCTTTGATCCACCTTCTGATATGGAGAGCGAGGCTGAAGATGTACCAGGGAGTTCAGACAGTCTCAGCAGAGAGCAGTTGCTTCAGCGGTTGCGAAGACTGGAACGAAGCTTAAGTAGCTACCGAGGGAAATACTCAGAGGTAGGGACGGCTCTTGTGTTCCCCTTCGCTTGTTGTCTCACTCATATTACTGCCTTGTTCTTGGCCTGAGGCTGGCTGTCCCTGGTCCTGGCTACTGGGGCCAGGTCATTTATGGCAGGACCTACTCAGTCTTTCTGTGGTCCAGACTGACGTTTTCAAGATTCCTGTATGTAGTTTGGCTTCACATTCTCTGCAGTGTCTGCGCATGCCTAGGGCAGAGTTCATTCTCTTCATTTTCCTTTTTCCCCATGTACTCATCTCTGACTAGAGTGGCTTCAAAATGACCTCTTCTGACAGCTTTGGTTTAACTGAGTGGTTCTCAGCCTGTGGGTCGAGACCCCTTTGCATCTTTCATGGGGTCATATATCAGATATTTACATTATAATTCATAAAAGCAGCAAAATTTCAGATATGAAGTAGCAACAAAATGTTATAGTTGGGGGTCAGCACAGCATGAGGAGCTGTGTTAAAGGGTCCCAGCATTAGGAAGGTTGAGAACCGCTAGTTAGGTAGTTTAATGACCTCAAAGATGTGGATAATTCTCATTATATCAATTAAAACTGTTTTATTGTGTATTGTGTATTTGTATGTGCATGCATGAATGCTTGCCATAGCACATGGGAGGAGGTGTTAGGCAGCCTTGTAGGGGTTGGTTCTCCTGTTCTACCATATGGATTCCAGGGATTGAACTTGGGCAGTCAGTGCCCTTGGCCACAAATGCCTTTACTCACTGAACCATCTTACTAAATTCAGATTTTATATTTTGGACATTTAAAATTTTGCTGACATGAATCTTTAAAAAAAATAATTTTTATGTTTATAGGTGTTTTGTTTGTATGTATGTCTGTGTGTCACTTGTATGTTTCGTGCATAATATCAGACAGAGCCTCTGGAACTAGAGTGATGATATGGCCAGTTGTGAGCTGCCACATGATGCAGGAAATTGAACCATGGTAAACTGATAGAGCACCAGTGCCCTTAGCCACTGAGCCATCTCTCTAGCCCTCTAACATGAATCTTTTAACTACTAAATTCACTCCTGGTGTAAGGGAGGAAGTAAAGAGTGCTTTCCTTTCTTTCTTTGTTTGGTTTTTCTTCCTTCAGGAAATGAAATGACCCTTGAGTTCCTTTTTGTCCAGTGCAGTTAAATCCAGCTTCAGGAAAGCCTTTGTTGTCCACAGGCCTCGTTTACTATACTCAGTACTGCCAGATCCATGTCACATCTCACAGGGTTAGAGTATAGAGTTAATCCAGGCTTCTCTGTCTGTGTCACTAGTTTACTACCCATACTGCCATAACCAAAATGAAAGGAAAACCTTGATAAAATGCATAAAAACTATAAAATGTTGGCAAAATAGAAAGGAATCTCATAGACCCTGGAAATGGAAATGGGACATTGAAGTCAAGTATCTCTTTTGTAGTTGTGGAACTAGATAATGTTTCCTTCAAAAATGTTAAACTATTATTTTTTATTTCTACTAATGTTAATAATGGTCTTGAATCTTTTTATTTATCTTTATGCTACTTTTATAGTTTATTCATAGTTTTATGTCTGAAGCTGGGACAACAGTATAGTTAGCATTTAAGTATGCCGGACACCATTGACATTTATAATGGCATTTAATTTTGTATCATCCTTATGAAGCAAATGTGGTAGGCACCCATAAAGGTTAAGGAGCTTGCTTAAGACCACCTAGGGAGCAGTTGGTGGAGTCTGTATTTGGTTCTCAGTTGCTCCCCCATTCTAGGCTCGTTTAGAGTCAAGCAGCTTTTCAGGCGTAAGGAGACTCCATAGCCTTTGGAGCCTCCATACTTTTCCTTGCTGCTGTGGATAATGACATCTGACTCTTGAGCTGTGTTCTTCCTCCCACCCCACCTCTTTTGAGTACCAATAGCCTTTTCAGCCTAGAGCTAATAAAGGAGTCCTATGCCTAAGCTAGACTTTTGCATCTTCCTTACATCACTGACTGCCTCTGGACTCAGACATCAGTGACACTTAGAGGCGCACATCATGTTTCCTGGGAAAATGGAGAATCTTTTACTAGATCATGCTTCCCTACAGCTGCACTGAGCTCCACAGAGGCCACTGGCTCTGCTAATGTAGGTCCCAGCTGTGTGCTGAATTTAGCTGGTAGCTGTGTAAGACCTACAAATTAAAGAGATGTCACCTCATTGCTTCACCAAGTTGTGTTGGGACGTTTATCTTGTTTAGGGTTAGGGCTTGGATTATCATTTCTACCTGTTAGTTATGCATTTCTTGCCTCAGACATTTTTATTATTTTGTTTAATATTGTAGTCCAAAACAAAAAAGTCACCCAGAGAGCTTTTCAAACAGATTCCTATCTCCACTATGTTCCTCAGTTCTCAGTGAGCTAGTTTTGAGTTAGGCCTCGGAATTTGTTTCCAGCAGACATTTTTATAGTGCTGTTTGCTGCAGATGTAGTCAGTGACTCCGTGACAATGGTTGGGTAGCCTTCCACCTTCAGGAAGGTTGGCTACAATTCTCACCTATAAATTAGATGTTGAAATATAAAGACAAGCCTAGAGATTCACTGACTTACAGTAAACTTGCAATTTACATTTTAGAAATAGACTTGCTATGTTACTTAGTTTTCTTGTGGATTGGATTAGGCTCAGTTGCTTACAGAGGACTGTTGTAATTTTTTTTTTTTTTTGACTTTTATAGAGTGAAAAGTTTTAGCAGCATTTAGAAGAATGACTTGTATTTACTAGAAACAACTAATGCTATTTTGTGATTTGTTTTAGCTTGTCACAGCATTTCAGACTCTTCACAGAGAGAAGAAGAAGTTACAAGTGAGTGGTTTATTGACCATTGTTGGTTCACACTTGATTTTAAGGTTAGAGAAGTTCTCATAGAAATATTTACTCTCTTTTTAAAATATTCTATGTAGTTCCAAATTTAAACTGTTTGACCATTACTAGAGGTTTGATAAAAGAGTGAGTGAGGGAGACCCTGAACATGTTTTCCATGATAAAGACCATAAGTAGGCATGGCAAGCCCAGCAGCCAGGATCCTGTTACTGAGCCTGACTGATGCAGCACCCAGGGCAGCACACGAGGAACCACACAGTGTGCCTGCGCAAAACAGAACGTGTGGGCATTGTGTTTGCACCAGCAATAGCAGACCTTCATATAGAACTGTATTTGTACTAGTCCCTCAAACAAGGAACCACATTTACACCATCACAGCCTTTCTTGAGATAGAGGGATTGTATGTACACTAATCATATGCTTTCTGCTGGGTCATTAGGAGAAACATTTTCTTTTGCATAAAGGCTTGTAGGGGCAGAAAGTCCAGCACAAACTGAAACTATCATGGCTAGGACTTGGGCCTTCAGGACCTACAGTATTCTGGTTCAGAGTAGCCGATGCTGGCTGAGGGCAGTCTGGGTAACTGGTGGCTGACCGCCTGTCACTGACCTGGGGCACCAGTGAATGAGGGAGTCCCATTGCTCCACTTCCCAACATTTTAGCTTGTTTAAAGGAATAAATACTAAGGGTGTTTATAGTCAAAGTTTGTTGTTGGGGATCTCCAGGTCTCACCCCATTCCAGACCCCACCTTTTTAATAGCCCACCAAGGCTCAGCTTCTCTCCCGGGGCTGCTCAATACCAAACCTACACTATACTTAATAACTGATAGCCATATTTGCCATGTGATTCCTCTCCTGCTCTCCCAGAGAGTCATCCAAGAGTTGCTTTGCTCTGTTCATTAAACCTGAACTTCATTCAGTTTGACTGGCTTATTACATTAGTAGCGGCAGATACCCAATAACTAGGGATTCAAAACTTATCATTTAGCTAGTCTACAACATTGAACTTCTGCCCCACAGCCTCAAAGAGAAGCAGATCCCTCTATTTCAATAAACAGACATTTCACCTGCCCATATTCTCTCTCCTTGTTTCTGTCTCTCTCTTTTGTGAGCCACACAAATCTGAGAGACTACAAATCACCCCATTTCTTTTGTTTTCCTGAGACAGGGTCTCTGTATCCTCCTGACTCAGCTTCCTGTGAGTACTGTGGTTCCAGGCATATACCATCACTCATCCTAGTTCTTTACCTCTATATTGGTGATAGAACAGACCATACAGTATTTCCAGGGGCGCAACTTGTCATTCATTTCTTGTATTAGTGAAAGCACACTGCTCCTTGCCAAAGTGTGAGGCATACATCTTTTAATACATTACTCTTTTAGCTTGAAAAAAATTTAAAAAGAGTTTAGTTATTATTTTTTATGAGTATGGTGTTTTGCCTGCATGCCTGTCTGACCATGTGTGTGCCTGGTGCCAGCAGGGGTGAGTAGAAGGTGTCAGATGCTCTGAACTGAAGTTACAGATGGTTGTGAGCTGCAAAGTGAGGGCTGAGCATTGAACCTGGGTCCTTTGAAAGAATAATCAGGGCTCTTAACCACTGAGCCATCTGTTTGTTTTGAGACAGGATTTCTCCATGAGTAGCTCTGAATGTCCTGGAACTTGCTTTGTAGACCAGGCTGGCCTCAAACTCAAAGATACGTCTGCCTCTGCCTTCTGAGTGCCAGAACTAAAGGTGTGTGCACCACCACCGCCTGACAAAAAAGAAAAATTTTATTTTACATAAACCTTTATGATATGATAATTAACATGGTCTATGAACTCTAAGTTATAGTGAAATCATTGCTTCTGAAGTTTGAGTTTACAGATTCCCTGTTGTTAAAGTTAACATATAGTTAAGTTTCTAGTTTGACTTCCCATGTCTATTTATTTTAGCAAATATAACTACTCACATAGCCAGAATTCAGAGTAATCCTGTGCTATCATATTTTAACTGTTAGCAGATTTCCCAAATTGACACAGTCTTTTTACATGAATATGCCATGTAGATGCTTAACTACCTCTCTCTCTCTCTCTCTCTTAATTAAAGGGTATATTGAGTCAGAGTCAAGATAAATCACTTCGTAGGATTTCAGAGTTGAGAGAGGTAAGTTTGGTGGCTGGGACTTGAGAACAGTGATTTAACCTCTTAGTTTAGTAGTGATGCTCCAAGCTAGGAGGGCCTCACATGCAGTGGGAGGTGAGATGGATGGCCAACTGGGCCGACCTGTGTGTTCACACACCATCTCTGTGGTTTTATTTGTGTGATTTTCTGTGGTACGTGGTGGTGGTGTTGAAATTAATGAAATAAGATGTCTAAGTCTGCAGTGAGAGTAGTCAGTGTCTACTCCTAAGGCTTAATTGTTCCCACTGCTACTGCTACTTATCCTAGGCTTTTTGCATTTCCTAGTCTATGTGGTTTTGTTGGAAAAAAAAAATGGCTTGTAATTTGGAGTGACGATTCTTTATAGGGTTAGATGGAGCTCCCTTATGTCCCTCTGGGCAGATTTTACCTTTGAGCCCACACTGAGGTGGCTTCTCAGATGTCTCACTCTGGTCCCCTGCTCCTCTCTTGTTCTTCCTGGAGCCCAGCAATAAGCAGACATTTACTAGAGCTTTCTCCATACCTGCATTAGTATTGCTAGGAATTGTGATACGTTTTGTTGTGAATGTTGTTCATAGGCATCAGTTTGCTAATTTTGTTTTTATTTTAAAAGCTTCAAATCAGGTTATTTCAGGACAAATAAGAGAAGTTTAGAATTTTATGTATTTGGGATAGAATTTTATTGTGGAATGTATCAGTCTGAGATATATAGTGTGTCAAAAGTACAACTATGTTTACAAAATAGCAGATTGATGAATTTATAAATAGCAACGACTAGTCTAAAGACTGGGAATGTAGCCTAGCGGTAGAACAGTATTGAAGGCGGAGGGAGAGGGAAGGAACTTTGTCTGTGAGAGGAGGCAGAAGACAAGCAACAGAGCAGAGCAGAATCTCTCTTGAGCGATGGTGTCACCAAGAACAGCCCTGTTGTTTCTTAGAGCATTTGTTATTTTTAATGACACATTGTCTGTATTGCTCACATACGAACTTGTATCACATTATTATTTCCTTCGTATTGAAATTATGTTTAATTTCTAGTCTCTTGGTACATTTTGTATACATCCAGTTCTTACTGTTTTGTTCTTTAAATTCTAAACGTGACTTTGACTAAAAAAAAAAAAACAAAAAAAAACTAGGGTTTTTTTTTTTTTTTTTTTTTTTTTACTTCACCAAGAATACCATTGACCCTTATCATACAGATGTCGGTATTCATTCTTCCTTTGTGAGACCTGTTTTGGAGTAATAGCTAGAAGAATTACTTCTCCCTCTAAAGTGATGGTGAAGGGACTGAGCCTATCCTAGTGCACATTGCTGGTGTGGAGAGCGTGGGCTGAGAGTGCAGTGAGCAGGGTTACAAGCACCTTTGCTTTTCCTGGAGAGACAAATAATGTCTTTTTTGCCTAATGTATCATTTGTTCATTTTCTTGCATTTTGAGAATAAATGAAGATCATTAATTGATTCTGTTTGGGGCAAGGAATTCAGTGTCCAGGTTTATGCATGTAATGATTAGATGCATATGGAACACAGACTTGTTTAAAATCCAGAGAATATCAGCTAGAGGTGGGTACAAATTTTGAGGGTGTTTATAATGGTATTTATTTAGAGACACAGAATACTTTTTTTTTTTTGTCCTGCCGCATATCATTCTGCTAAGGAGTCCCTCACTGAGGGAGCTATCCTCAAGAAAATGGGGCGTGAACCTCTGCTTTATTAATAGATGGGTAAGCACATGTGATATTCCTTTTTGCTGCCTGTTAGTATCTTAGGTGCAAGGAAGAATACAGGGTACTTCAGTACAAGATAATGCCTCAGTGTTCTGAGCATTGATCAGTTTGAAACAGTGCAAGAACTAGGGATAACAGCCCTTGGGATCAGGTCTGTGAGGGATGGATTAAATCTAAGTGGGTGGACATAACTCTCTCAGAACCCTGTGGATGGACTTAATGATCTGGGCCGTGTTCACAGTTGTAGAAGAGAGAACCCAGACGTTAGACCCAGTGAAAAAACTGGGTTATAAGCAAGTATCAACAATATAACTAAAGTAGAAATTTGGATATTTTAAATGTAGGAAGTTGGTAAGGTAGCAACCCCAGAACAATAAGGGGGATCTCTAATATGTTCCTGCTGTTCCTCTCTAACATTCTAAGAAAGTGAGATGGAGGGAGAAATGGAGAGGACACACAACTGTACCGAGGGACAGATGGAATCAGTAAAGGACAGAGAAGGCTGGAGCTGGGAGGGTGTTGTGTGTGAGCAGGTGCCTAGATGCAGGAGCTCATTCTTGTGCCTGGCGAAGCAAAGAGAAACATTGACCTTAGGACGTAGCATTTGCATAATTTTGGGAGCTGGGAGTTTTCTTCCTTGTGTTCAGCCAGTAAAAGTTCATCTCTTGGCTCTGCAGATGGGAGCGCTGTGATTGGCTGTATGGGGAGGACACTACTGGCATTCTGTTGCCATGTTACAGTTAGTCTGCGCTGCACTTTTATCTCAAGCCTACTTTTTCCCTTGTACATTGCTCTCAATCATTGCAGGTATTTACAAGAATACTTTGTCTTTGGATACCTTCATATTGTTTAAGGAACAAAATATTTATGATGTTAAGGTTTTAAATATTAAATCTACTTCACTGAGGACTTAATTATTCTCTGTATGTTATCTTGAGAGCAAGGCCAATCTGTCACCAGGATGTTATAAACTTGAAGTTTGTTTTTGTTCTATATGGAAAGCTACCTGTAATACCTTTTATGTTTTAGGAGCTGCAAATGGACCAGCAAGCAAAGAGACATCTCCAGGAAGAGTTTGATGCTTGTCTGGAGGAGAAAGATCAGCATATCAGCGTTCTCCAGACTCAGGTAAAAGAGTGAACCAGAGCATGAGAGCCAGTGCGAGGAAAAAAACAAAACAAAGCAGGGAGTGTAGTCAGATAGTGAAGACTTTGCTTTGAAAACTACCATTTTAGCCCTGCATTTTATTTACCACACTTTTTGACTGACTGTGGTATCTCCACTAATAACTCATCCAACAAATAGCTGTACTGTGCTCTCTCTCCTTCCCTTTGTAGGTCAGGCTGGCCTTGAACTTAGGGATCCGCCTGCCTCTGTCCCAAGTGCTAGGATTAAAGTTATGTGCCACTGCCCAGGTTCACTCTATTTCTTATAAATTTTAAATAAAATATTACTGCCACATCTTTTTTCTACTGTTTATTTTTTAAAGGTCTCTCTCCTAAAGCAGCGGTTACAAAATGGCCCAATGAGTGTTGACATAGCACAGCCACCCCCTCCAGTGGAGCTCCAGGCAGAAGTGGTAGACGCCGACAAAGAGAAGGTGGAGGATGCTGGGGAGTCTGTGGGTAAGCTCCATCTTTGTCAGAGATAATTTAAAAATCAGAGGAGAAGCTTGAGAGAGTTCAGGATAGAACAGACTGAGGCAGAAGTAAGGTGTCCTTGACCCTAAGGTTTCTTCAAAGGTTCAAGTTAAGATTTTTTAAAAATTTACTTTTTTTTAGAAAAAAAAATTGATTTAAGACTTAAAAATGTCATAAAACTTAAGGAGACCACATTTTTTAATAATTGAAGTACATAAATTATATTACACTATTTTCATTTCCTGAGACAGGATCACTCAAGTTGTGATTTTTTTTTTCCCTGCTTTAGCCACCAGAGTCTAGGCTCACAGTTTTGCATCATCATACCTGCCTTATGGCTTTGTTCTCTTACAAAGAGACTCACAGAAGACTTTGGTCCAGGCAGAGAAAGTAAGTTGCTGAGCAGCCAGGCATCTGAACAGTGAATCTACAGGAGGATTCCGGTCCTCTGGGCGTGAAGATGCACATAAATGTAGGAGATAAAACCTACAGTTCACCAGAATTTCTCCCAGGAGAAGATTAGAATGTGCTAGAAAGAATACTTTTGGGATGGGAACTATTGTGGGGGCTTAGGAAGGAGCCGTTTAAGTGTGCTAGATCCAGTAAATGATGACATCTATATCGTTCCAGGGTAAGGTTGAACCACTAATGCTGTGAATTTATACTTGGCGTCTTTATTTAAATATCACACGGTAACTGAGGAGAGGTTTGGAAGAGTGCTAGTTGGCTTTCTGGGGTGTCCCTTCTCTGATTTTGTCTGTGTAGTTAGGTTTGGATAGAAGAGAGGACTGCAGGATCTGAGCCTCTAGTTCAGTGCTGGAGTGTGTGTTTAGCTTGCAGAAGGCTAAACATAGCTCCCAGAATCCCTGCCTCCCTTACCTCTAAAAGGCTGAGCTGTTCCTAGTGTTCTCTCGTATTCCTTAAATGTTTTTTAAATTTCATTTCTTCTATTTATTTAGTGTCTTTGTGTGTTCGTGTGCCATGATGTGCATGTGAAGGCCAGAGCACAACTCATGGTGGTGATTCTCTTCACCATATGGGTCCTGGGGATTGAACTCAGGTCACTGAGCTTGAGTTTGGTAGCAAGCACCTTCACCCACTGAGTATCTATCTCACTGGCCTTACCACTGTGTTTTTACCGACTGCCCCTGTTCATGCTGCTTTGCCATTTCATTTGTAGGAGGTGGAGCTTCCTCTAAAACACTAGAAATGCTCCAGAAAAGAGTGAAACGTCAGGAGAATCTACTTCAGCGTTGTAAGGAAACAATTCGGTCCCATAAGGAGCAGTGCACACTGCTGATGAGCGAGAAGGAGGCCCTGCAGGAGCAGCTGGATGAAAGGTTGCAGGAACTGGAAAAGATAAAGGTGAGAGACCACCAGATCCACAGGCTCTGTATGGCCTGTGCCTCCTCTGGGGAGCTGCCTTCATCCTCCTGCCCACAGACAGGATGGAGAGGGTGTCCTTGTCTGAGCACCCAAGTGCCCTGGGTCTTATAGCACTTACCATACATTGGAGATTTCCTGTGTGTTTCTCTCCATTACACTATAAGGTTTATCTAGATTAGATAAGCTGCGTAGAGTTCTCAAATAAGGCAAAGCTTTATTAGAGATGGCAATGAATTTCTAAAACTTTTTTAGGAGCTTCATATGGCTGAGAAGACTAAACTTATCACTCAGTTGCGTGATGCAAAGAACTTAATTGAACAGCTTGAACAAGATAAGGTAAAACTCCCAAATTTATGATACTGAGATTTGTCACAGGCTCCCAAATTCACTTTGAGAGCAGTTAGAAGCATTTATATATATACCTGCTTTTCAAAATTTTTGTAGCTGCTTTCATGAATTTTAACATTAATAAACCCGATTTCCTGACTTCTTTATACCAATCAGCATTCTGTCTTAGAGACAACAGTAATGGTCACAAAGGAAATCTGTTTGCAATACATACCTATTTTTCAGAGAAAAGTTATTTGAAGTTAAGGTATGCTGAATGCAAATGGTTTGAATATTTTCTTTCAAATTATAGAAGTAGATTGATCATTTGGATGGGTTGCCTGAAATGTAAATAAGTGACAATGTGTATATTATCATAAAACTTTGTACATGCAGGCTTCAGGGTGCTTAGGTTACTGGAGGAGCGAGGCAGGGCTGAGCTCACGGTAGGCACTTTGGAGTTAGAGGAGCAGCTAGCATCTGGTGGAGCTGGGAGATTACCGGTGAAGGAACAGCTGTGCTCTGCTTCACCCAGGCTCTCCAGCCCTTTCGTAGAATATCTCCCTGTTCATTTCACCATCATGTTGTTTAATGTTAGTTCATAACTACGCTATTTTAACCTAGGTTTGAAACAAGTACTCTTTATTTTTACAAAAGTAAAACCACCTAATGATATCTATTAGTTTAACATTATTCCATATACCACCTGCTATATAGTCATCTTCTGATTTTTTTATCTGGAAACTTTTCCTTTTACAAATCAAGTAGACTCTTTTATTGTGATTGATAAGATTATTGAGATTTCTGTTAATCTATAGGTTTAGTTGTTCTTCCTCTGTCTTTTTCTTCTTTGCGGTATGAGTTTTGGAGATAATGAAGGCCCGATACTCCGTTTTCAGTTTTCTTGACTATGCTTTACTCCCCTGGTTGTTAACATTAACATTGGCCATTGACAAGAGTCATAGTCCACAGTAGGGTCAGCAGGCCCTTCAGGTAAGGCCCGAGCACCTTTCAGGAAGCTAGCTGAACTCCCCAGGTGTCTTGTTTGATCCAGTGACTGTTTTCGTATGTGATGATTGAATTTCTTCTCACACACTGACCTTTATTTCTGTAGAGACCCTCCATAGAGCACAGTGAGGGATGGCGGCCTTCCTTGCAGTAGTTGGGCTAGTGATAGAGCGAGAGGGAGTCACAGGAGGAAGGAGAACCCAGCATGGCTGAGCTTCAGCTTTGCTTAACCCAGCTGGGGCAGCAATTACCCTACATAGTGAACCAGGCTTTTCCTCTTAGGCCACCAACCAGCTCCCAAGTCATGACTTCTTAGGATGAACGCTCGGCCTAGCTGAAGCTCATTTCTGGCTAGCTTTTTAACTTAAATTAACCTGTTTCTTTTTATCTACCTTTTGCCTCAGGGCTCTTTACCTTCCTCTGTCTGTCTTCCATGCTTCCTCCCTGTCTGGCTGGCAGTGGCTGCCTGGCTTCTGGCCTTGGGTCTGACCCTCTCTTTCTCCACTATTCTCTTCTTTCCTCCTATCCTCCTGCCTCGCTATTGGCCCGTGTTCTGCTCTCTACTAGACCAATCAATGCCTTAGGCAGGCAGGTGAAGCAAATACAACATAAACAAATGGAACACATCTTTACCTAGTTAAAGTAATATTGTATAACAACATAGTGTCTGCAATCACTTGTGTGCAAAGCCACAGATATTAACTGTGGCTTATTCTGGTTACATTCAGAGGCTAGTTTTATTCATGACTATTTATTAAGATGTGAATTAATGCATCAATAGCAAGATTGTCAAATAAATCTTGTCGCTAAAACATGTGATGCTTAAAGGTCTAAACTTACTATATTAAATATTTTCATATTGAAACCCCTAGTCTGCTAAGGCACAGAATGAAGACACAGACTTCAGTTTGTGAGCTACTGAAAAGATGCGTCCACTGTCCTTATTAAGAAATGTTTGTGCTGCCTCTCACATCCTTTGAGCTGTGCTGTGTGTGGTGATGCAGTTTTGTTATACAAATGCTTTAGAGTGTGCGCTTGTGTTCAGGGAATGGTCATAACAGAGACAAAGCGGCAGATGCATGAGACCCTGGAACTGAAGGAAGAGGAAATTGCCCAACTTCGTAGTCGTATCAAACAAATGACTATCCAGGGAGAGGAGCTGCGGGAACAGAAGGAAAAGTCTGAAAGAGCTGGTAAGAAACAGGGTTATATTTCCTATCCTCTTAAAAGTCGCAAAGTAGTTCAACAAATGAGTTCATTGTTGATATAGATGCTTAAGTGTAGCAACTCCTTTTAAGACAGTAAAGTGCTTGTTAGAGATGGTCTCTATGGCTGCTAGAAGAAAACGTGACACAGACCGTAAATGAAAATTAATATCTATCTGTTATGTTGTAGAAAATGTTGTTGACGCCTGCCTTAGAGTATTAAAATTCAGGCTTAAGGAGTTTACAAGTAATCACAGCATGGGGCTTATTTAAAATAACCACTTTTTATTAGATGATAGTGGGTAAACAGAGTGCATATGGTATGTATCTGCTTCCACTGACATCAGCAAACAGTTCAGTGTTAAATATATTAGCGGACAAGAATACAGGCCAGAGTGTATTCATCACATTCAGTACTGAGTAGTACTAAGAAAGAAGAGAGTGAGCAGCAGGTCAGGAAGTGCTTCAGTTAGTGAGCAGAGAGGAGCTAAAGAGAGGTGGGCTACAGACGTGTCAGTCACCATGACATTGTGAGTAGGCAGAAGAGCACGTGGGCATCAGCTGGAAACCATGTTTGCTGAAGTGGAAAATGAAGTTGAAATTTGCAGGAGCTGGCTGTTGATTTTACAGGTGATAGCTGCACTTAACCCTTTCCAAGACAATAGGAAGCCAGTAAAGGATATGGTGTGGTGGAAGTGGTGTTGTGTGTGGGCAGGAATGGAAGTTGGAGACAGAGCAGGAGTTCAGGTTTGAGGAAGAGAACACTTGGGCTGCCTAGGGTGGTGCTCAGGGAGGAGAAGAGAAGTTAGGATCTCAGGCGGTCCAACATTTTCTTCTAAAGAGATGCTGAGTACTAAGGGGTTCTAAACGGGGAAATTGGGGGTTATTACTAGAATGTCTGTTTAAGACATTTTGAATTTGAATTAACCGTAAGATTTTCCAGTAGAGTTGACTTGTAGGCATGTGGACATAAGAAATTGGAGCATCTTTTAAGAGTCATTAGCCTAAGAAGCTTGTGATTAAATCTGTAGAGACCATGTAGGTTACCATAGCTTTTGTGGTGAGGCTCAGAGTCATGTTAGTCTTCATGACTGCTTGTGTTTGTGTACACTAGTACAGCTGGGGTTAGTGTAATAACAAAGTGTGTGTTAGCACTAGTATAGCAGCGGTTAGTGTAATAACAAGGTGTGTGTTAGCACTAGTACAGCAGCGGTTAGTGTAATAACAAGGTGTGTGTTAGCACTAGTACAGCAGCGGTTAGTGTAATAACAAGGTGTGTGTTAGCACTAGTACAGCATGGTTAGTGTAATAGCAAGGTGTGTGTTAGCACTAGTACAGCTGGGGTTAGTGTAATAACAAGGTGTGTGTTAGCACTAGTACAGCATGGTTAGTGTAATAACAAGGTGTGTGTTAGCACTAGTATAGCAGCGGTTAGTGTAATAGCAAGGTGTGTGTTAGCACTAGTACAACAGCAGTTAGTGTAATAGCAAGGTGTGTGTTAGCACTAGTACAGCAGTGGTTAGTGTAATAGCAAGGTGCGTGTTAGCACTAGTACAGCAGTGGTTAGTGTAATAACAAGGTGTGTGTTAGCACTAGTACAGCATGGTTAGTGTAATAGCAAGGTGTGTGTTAGCACTAGTATAGCAGCGGTTAGTGTAATAGCAAGGTGTGTGTTAGCACTAGTACAGCATGGTTAGTGTAATGGCAAGGTGTGTGTTAGCACTAGTACAGCATGGTTAGTGTAATGGCAAGGTGTGTGTTAATATTACTACGGCAGTAGTAGCTTTCTAAACAAAATCTGGCCCTTAGTTTCCAGTGTAGAGCACAGATGCCAATGAGAAGAAAACTGGATAGCACTAACCATGGGAATCAGCCAGTGTCCTAAACAGAGCTCCCATGAGCAGCCTCTGAACGCCATCTTGCTTTTGGAGAATTTTTTTGCTCTATTAAACATCTGTCTTGTCTTTTGAGTAAGAAGTCCTTGAACATATAAAGGAATCAATAACATCATTACAGCTGGCTGTTGATATTTTAGAATCAAATGTGTCCACATAAAATTGTTACCAAAGAACAGAAACGATCCTGATGTGTTTTCCAGTGCAAGGAGTTGAATTTTGATGGTACTTCTGACCATGTGACTGTTGAAAGAGTAACTTATTCTGTTGACTCATTCTCTCTGGTGTTAGCACTGACTAACAACATTCTCTGTTGCTTTTCTCGTGGCACAGTTCATTGCACGGCTTCTCATATGTTTTCTATACAAACTAATGCTGCTGCGTGTTACAGGATAAAGTCCAAGTTAGTCTCATTTATAAAGGGGTTTTCTTAAATACTGAGTCATGAGTTGGGACACACTGAGTAAATAAAGCGCTTGCCACAGTATCCTGAAAAACACAGTGCAGATCCCCTGGAATCCACACAGAAGCTAGGCACACATGGCCGAACCCTGTAATCCCAGTGTGCAAGGGACAGAGACAAGATCCCGGGGGTAAGCCTGCTAGTTGGACTAGCTATAGTTAGTAAGCCCCAGACTAAGTGTAAGACCTTGCCTCAGCAAATAAAGTAGATACTTTATTGAGGAGTTTTTGATGCCTTCTTACAAATTGAGGAGTTTTTGATGCCTTCTTCAGACTTCAGTACAAATGTGCACATGTTTACATACAGCCACATACACATGTGTGCTCAAATACATGAGCACACACACACATACCACATACACATGTGTAAAATTACTAAGACATGAGAGTAATGAAATGCCTTCACCAGGACACTACAGGCTACTTCTAGCTCTTCAATGACTCCTGGGAAGGTCGGGCAAAGTGTTGCAGTTCTCACACTACAGCATTCTTGCTTCGTTCAAAATTAATACACCTGTGACAAGCACTGTGCAGGAACTATGATGTCATACCCTCCTAGGTGTCACCTAAGATGACGCTAAGATGATTAGCACCCAGTAACCTGATTTACAATGTGGAGAAATGTTACTATTTAGCTTTAGACATGCTGCCCTACTTAGACGCAGGAAATGCTATATACTTGGAAAGTATATTCTTATCAATGTAGAAAGCCTAACACTGGATCCTGACGGTGTGTGTGTATTTGTGTGATAAAGTAAAAGATAAGGGCGGATGCTAATTATTAATGAGCTGTATTCTGGAAGAGTAAAAGTAGTGAAAATACAAGTCCATCACTGTTAGAGCAGACTTCCCTTAAGTCTTTATACAACCTATAGTTTTATATTATAATACTGTGTACTTTCAACTTTGTATATTAGGAACCCTTCTAAGGTACTAACATACTTGAATGGTTGTGTCACAGTGCATGTACATCATCCTTGGTAACCACTGCTCTGTTGTTAATAGCTTATTTTTAAACATTTGCTCTTGAAAATACTGTATCAATTCTGTAATATAGATTAGTTTTATATCTTTGATGCTTTTTCTTCTCTCATGATTTTTTTACTCATGAAGCTTGTCTTTTTGTTAGTTACTGTTAAGTGATTCAAGTGTAGCTATTAAAAAAAGAAACCGCAAATCATAGCATGAACTCTCCCCCCAAATAAAAGGAAGTAAGATAGCACAGGAGGTGATGTTCTTGCCCCACACGAACGGTGACAAATTCAGTCCCCAGCACCTGCAGAAGCTGACCTGGTGCTTTGCACTTGTTAATCCCAGGGCTGGGGAGGTGGAGACAGGAGGATCTCTGGGGCTTGTTTGCCACTTCAGCCCGCTTGATGGGCTCTGGCTTGTGTGAGGCCCTGTTTAAAAGAGCAAGGAGAAAGGCTTCTGAGGAGCAAAACCCAAGATTGCTCTCTGGTTTCCACATGTACACGCACAGGCACACCCTCCCTCACTTCCTACTCATTTGTAAAAATGTTTAAAACATTTCCCAAGGACTAGGAAGTTTCTTAGAGTGCACTAACTTTCATAAGCCTCTCTTTCATGCCATCTTTGCTGACTTTATGTGTTTAAATAATTGGCCGCATGTAAAAATGTGGGTAAGCCGTAACATCTTTGCTTTTTTACTGCCATGTGTTTTCTTTTGTATGGTGCAGCCAATAAGCCAGACAGAAGTAGAGAATGTGCATTTGAAGTCTGGGGAGCCATTGAATTAAGCTGTGTCTTTAATGTGTCAGATTTATGCATATACAACCAACCCAAACCACTGTGTGTAAGTGCTGTGTTAGCTTTGATGCTTAGGTAACAGTTTCCTTGAGTGTCCAGTCTCAAGTCTCACTGAACATCTTATTTTTGTGCATCCACACATGCCAATAAGTGAATCCGGTGCCTTTCCCAAGCCTTGTATGAACAGGACTGGGGTAAGGCTGGCTTTCTGTTTTTTCTTATCATGGATACTTAGAATGAGCCTTTAAAAGAAAATTCCATGTTTCTCAGGCAAAAAAAGAGAAACTTTGTTATGTTTGAAGTTATTTATATTTTAATACTAAATGAATATCTGCTAGCAAGACTTACTGTTTTAAGTAGACTATTAATGGGTTTTTATTTATGTCCTAAACACAATCATTATTGCTGGAAAGCTTCAGCATCTGGAAGAACACTTTTGTGGCTAATCAGCTAAATTTACTTACTTGAGCTTTGATTGACTATTTCTCAGGTAGTATTTTAAAAATATGACACACTGGATGGATCTGCAGGTGTTTGAAAGTCAGGACACTGTGATTATGTGTTACATGTTTTAGGACATGGTTTCCTCTCCCCTCCTCTCCCCTCCTCTCCCCTCCTCTCCCCTCCTCTCCCCTCCTCTCCCCTCCTCTCCCCTCCTCTCCCCTCCTCTCCCCTCCTCTCCCCTCCTCTCCCCTCCTCTCCCCTCCTCTCCTTCCCTTCCCTCTCCTCTCCCCTCCTCTCCTTCCCTTCCCTTCCCTCTCCTCTCCCCTCCTCTCCTTCCCTTCCCTCTCCTCTCCCCTTCTCTCCCCCTCCCTTTCTCTCCCCTCCCCTCTCCTTCCCTCCTCTCCCCACCCCTCACCTCTTTCTCCTTCTCCTTTTTCTCCCCCTCTCTCCCTCCCTCTCTCTCTTTCTCTCTCCCCCTTCCTCCCCCCTCCCCCCCTTTTTCTTTTGATTTTTGTGACAGGGTTTCTCTGTGTAACAGTCCTGGCCATATAGACCAGAGCTGACCTTGAACTCACCAATCTTCCTGCCTTTGTCTCCCAAGTGCAAGAAGGGCCTCCAATTGGAGAGGCTTTCTCCAATTCACTGGTTCATGTGTGTGCTACTTCCTTTTGCCACTGAGTGGCAGTATTTTATTTTCATTTGCTAAATCATAGCCCAGTCTTCAAGTTTTTTAATCCCAGAGACGGACCTCTTTACGTGCTTCAAACTCAGGACAGTTCCAGGGATGCTGTACTCATGTTGGACATGTTAGTACCTTAAAAAACTGAAAAAAATTGAAGTTTTCACTTATTTTCAAAATAAAAATATATGCCTATCACTTGTTCTCCTAGATTTTTATGAAATATAGCTGTTTTTCAAAATAAAATCTACTGTGTGTTTATGCATTGTGTTACTTGGCTTTAGTGGAGCATGTCTGGGTTTCTGTCCCTTTACTCAGCAGTCTGCCTCCTGACATGTAATGCGTTGAGGAAGCTCTTTCCTTCATGCCACTGTCTGAAAGGGAGCGTGCCTCCCAGGTCCTCAAGGGTCTGCTCAGACACGATTTGTAAACTCGGTACAATAGAAGAAGTCTTACTGCTTTTAGTATTGACTGGCATCTTATTCACTTTGTAGTTGTTTTTTCCTATGACACACACACATTTTTCCCTCCCCAAGAATAAAGACATAGGCCCAGCTTACTTGTTTTGATGTCATTAGGCAGTGTCTTAGGATCAATAGTTAATCAAGAGGTTGTCATCTGTTCTTACTCCCTGAAGGGGAGGACTGGTCCTTCGAGCCTTCTGTGGACTGCTCTCTAGGATGGGAGCTAAAAAGTGAGACTCGGGAGCCCCAGAACTGATGAATTAGGATGCTCCAGGGCGGGGCAGGTAGACAGGTTTCTCTGAGTATTTGTTTTGTCTGCTTGGTCAGCTATCTCTATGAAGTATGTTCTGTATGCTATTCCCTAACATACAGTTGGCATATTTTAAACATCCTGTCAGAATTTGATGAATAAGTGGTGAGATTATTGAGCTGTAGGTTGCCAATCCTGCTCACGTAACTCCTGTAACACACAGGTGTCCATCTTTCTAAGCTCATATACAGGAAGTGAAGAACTTCCAATGACATCGCAGCCCTGCATCTCAGTTAGTTCATAGAAGATTACACAGACTTGCTTAGTTGGTTACATTTTTGCCGAGTATATTTTGGAAATATATGCAGGGTATTATTTTTTCCTTTTTAAAAAATATAAATTGCCTGAGATACATTGAATTTTGTTTTGGAAGAACACAGTGTGTGTTTCCAATACCGCGGCTGTTTGTGCTTAGCCTCCCTGCTCTGTGTGCTATGACTGGTTTCCTGCACCCCTGCATGTAAGGGAAGATCACGCGTTGGGAATGGCTCATGCACGCTTTTTGTCTCACTTGCTTACCCTTTGTTTTAGCTAAAAATAAATGACATAGGCATTCAGAATCTACTTCTGTAGTACTTTCATTGAAATTCTAGCGTCCTCTCACTTAGGAAGGATTGGGACTAACTTTTACATTGTGTAGGATATAGCTACCACTTTACTATCTTAGCTACTTGCAAGGTCACGCACATGTCTGCTTTCTCAGTAAATTCTCAATATCTTCGATGTAAACACTGAAATAGGATTAACTGTCGGAAGCAGAATTCTTGTGAGAAAGTGGTTTTCATTGTGGTATAGTGTAGAATCCATGGTAGGTTTGAGTATGTTTCATTTGTTTATTATATGTTGATATTTGAATTTACTTTAGTGCTCCAGGAAGAATACTAGATATTTCTTTAAAGCAGAGAGGAGTAGTAGGCAGGGGTAGAGTGTCCTGTTAGGACCTGAAAGCCTCTGGTGTGACTAGTTCAGGAATTCTGGCTAGGAGAAAGATTTCTACTTCACTGAGCTTGGTCAGTATCAGCATCTTTAGGTTTCAGAATCACACAAAGCAAAGGCTTATTTGTCCCTTTAAAGTTCCCCCATCAAGTCCATCTGCTGATTGGGCCCATTACTGCATTTGGCTGTGGCTATTTTATTAGAAAATTATAAAATGTTATTTCTAGCTGTGAAATCATTTCTTTCCCTGACATCAGAGTTTAAGTGAAGGACCAGGGAATCAAGTCGTCATTCCTTCTAAGTTTAGAGAATCTCCTGGTCTGCAGAGTCAGCGTAAGACTTCTGGGATGTGGACTAGAAGGTTGATGGTGGTTTCGTGAGAACAAGAGTGGAGACAGTGGTGACTTGTTTCATTTCCACTTCCTCAGCTGTTATGTTCAGTACTCAAGACCAAGTCAGCTCTGCGGGGTCTCCCATGCTCAGGCTGAGTGCCAAGAGAGGAAGCCAGTGTTTTGGGAGTAGTAATGGCTGACTATTACTGTATGCCAGACGCTAGATAGCGTAAAAACAGTTAAGTAAAGCAGAGTAACTGTCTTACTTTTCAGCATCTTTGTGTCTTAAGAATTATCCTGGTGTTTCCAGGCAAACATATAATTAGACTAAGACTTTTGAAAAATGATTTCAGCCAATATCATGTTCCTTTGAAATACTTTTAAGTATGCAAGATGAATAAATGGGGTAGATTTGCATTTTATAGAAAGATTAACTTTTTAATGTCGTTGAACACTGATCTATGCTTCCGGAGTTGAGCCTTTTGTACCTAGTGCTATTTGCTATTAAGAAATTGCTGTAGAATTGGTGTTAGTGCTCAGGTATTCCTGTGTCTAAACCATTGTCTGAAACCAACTTTTTTAAAAAAAAAACAACAAAAAAAACAAAACTATGATACTTCAAGTTGAAGCCCTCATATTTCTTAAACAACTTAGTTGTACAAGATACATTATGTATGTTGGTGAACAACTGTCTCCCATGGACTGTCTCTTGATGGGATTGGAAACCCTTCTTAAACACTGAGTGTGTGGTGGGAAGTCTCAGGACTTCTGTCAGGGCAGGAGGAAATAATCTAGGACAGTAGCACTAGGATTTCCACAGGGTATTTGTTCATAGTGTATATGTGGGTCTGCACATGCACACTTTCGTACCAAGTTAGCCAGCCATTGTACCATTGTATGATTTGATTGGATGATGAATGAAATTTTGCTCTGTTAGACACTTAAAGGTGATTATGTCTACAGGACCTGAACTTATCTTACCTATGAGCTGTTGGTAGAGCCTTTCTATATACCATTGTATTAGGTGATTTTCTTTCCAGTCAGCTGAAAACAGCCCTAGTTTGAAACTTAGGCATGTAATGCAGTAAGTTTCATTTCAGAAGTCCTTGCTTAAGTATGTGATTCACCCAGGAAATGATTTTTAAAAGAAACAAAACCCCTGCTCTTTTAGATTATGGTTAAAAAGTCTGAAAATGAGATTTACCAAAGAACTGTTTTTCCATTCTTAAAAATGTCCTAATGAGCCAGGCATGGTGGCACTTGACTGTAACCCCAGCACTCAGGAAGAAACAGGAGGATTGCAAGTTCGAATCCAGCCTCAAAAAAAAAAAAAAAAAGAAAAAGAGAGTCCTAGTGAGCACACACTGACACTACCCAGCTGTTGATGGTGGACAGACTGAGAACTACACAGGGCAGAGTAGTGATCTGACCTGTTTCCTGACTTGGTAAAGCCTGAGCATAGTTGGTGGGGAGAGCAGGGGCTTGCTAATGATTTAATACATTTTCCAGTCTGAGCTTAAGCTCATAGAAGCACGTGTACCATTCTAATCCAGAATTTATCAGTGCTGGGACAGCTGGTTAAAGCTTTGTTGAAATAGCTCAGAAGCATCTCTTAGAACAATGATATGTCTTCTAACCTGTCCTGCTACAGCTGCTCTTAGATCCTGTAAAGTGATTGTCAAACGCTTGAGCTTGATGATAATATTTCTTGAGGTACTTGTTTTCTGCTGTTTTCATTATAGCTTTTGAGGAACTTGAAAAAGCCTTGAGTACAGCCCAGAAATCTGAAGAAGCACAGAGAAGACTGAAGGCAGAGATGGATGAACAGATAAAGGCTGTTGAAAGAGCAAGTGAGGAGGAGCGCCTCCGTCTTCAGCATGAGCTGAGTCGGGTGACACAGGAGACCGTCAGCATGATGCAGGTAACGGTGGCTCTGACTAGAATGGTTTCAGCCAATGTTTATTTCCCAATTGTTTTATTATGAGAAAGAGTCAGTTTTTATTTTAGGCCCCGAGCATTTAGTGATGTTCAAGATACAGTGAAAAAGCACTTTAGTAGAGAGGTTCATATTTAGACAAGTCTCTGGGGCCTTCAAAGCCTTGTCCCCTCTCCGGTTACAGTATTTCTTACTGGTTTTCTGACCTGTGAAGGTAGATTAGTTATCTGCTTCAGTGCATATCCTCAGAACTCAGGAAGGTTGTTTGTCTAATATGTGTTGAATGAAAGGGAATTTGGGAGTATGTGATTAAGGTTGGGCATTTAAATGTTTTAAAGGGTAATTACTGGTTTATTGGGTTTTTATGCATTGATGGGAATCAAGCCTTTGGCTTCACAAATAGTAAACACTTGTTTACCACTGAGCTACGGTCCCAGACCCTGAAAAGATAATTATCAATGTTCTCATTAATCTTAAAAAATATACAGATACTTTCAAAGTGAGTAATGATTTTCAAACCTAAAAAAATTATTGTGTTTGTGGGTATATATGAATAAATCCCACCTGGTGTGTGGAGGTCAGTACAACTTGAGAGAGTTGGCTCTCTTCTTTGTGCTTCTACAGATGGAATTCAAGACATTAGTTTAGAGGCAGGTGCCTTTCCTGCTGAGCTCTTAAAGTTGTGGAGTGTGTTTTTGGTTTTTCCTCAGAAATAGGGTTTCTCTGTGTATCTCTGACTGTCCTAGAACCCGATTTATAGACCAGCCTGGTCTTGAACTCACAGAGATCCACCTGCCTTTGCCTCCCAAGTGAGTGCCAGAATTTAAGCCAGCACAGTTGTAAACTGCAAACTTCAAGTTTCTGATTCAGAGGTTATAGAATGAGAAAGAGAGACTCCCAGTGTCCTCCCCTGCCTCCACATGTATGCATGTGCACAGCCACACCCCACACCCATGTGCAAGTAACTAACACATAGAACATGCAAATGCACAGGAAAAAGAAAGAGTAATTTTCAAAATCCCATAGGTTTCCAGTTCTTCCAGCCAAGTAAACATATAAATATAGTGCCTTATCCCCATCCCCACCATCTTTTTCTTCATTTTAGACTTGATTGATTAGTCATCCATTTTATCCTATTTATTAATTTCTTACTTTTATTCTTGGTATTTGATTGTGGCCACTAAAATGAATCAAAAAAATTGCATGTCTGAATCACTAGGCTTGGATTCAAGACTTAAGAGCTACAGCAAATATTTTACAGTGATCTGGTAGGGTCTGTGGCTTTTACTTAGTAGTACAGGGGGTTACTATGTAAATATATTGTGCATATGGGCACAGGAGGGTGGAAAATTAAATGATTTTTACACATTTACTTTCTGGGGGACTATTAAAAAAAATCTCGAAAAATACCAATTAATTATGGTCTGTTATTGGATATACATGGCCTTGGCCCAAACTGACTGTATTTTAATTTTTTTAATAGGGAAAAGCAAAAAGGGGAGTCTTACTGGATGTTGCCTCTTTGGACAAGGGACAAAGAGATTTGGTGACCACCCACCTAGTCCATCTAGGGTGTAGGCTTAGGTAGAGCCAGAACTGCTCATGTAGTCCTGTTTTCAGGATGCTGTCTTAGTGCAGATCTCTTTCCTAGAGACTGGCAGTCCTCTGACTGACCCAGCATGAGATTTTTAGAGGAATGAGAATATATTTTCACTTGTAAGTGGTCATATGATGTGATAAGTGTTAATATTAGTATGGAATCTAACAACAGTAATTAATTAAGAGTTATTTTGAAGATAATGACATGACTTTATGACAGAAGTCAGAAGATGAAGCTGGGGAGGTGGCTCAGCAAAGATTCTGTTGTGCAGATATGAGCTCTTTGTTTGGATCCCAGCACCCAAGGAGAAAGCCATGTGTAGCTGTGCATGCCTGTAATCCTAAGTCTGGGAAAGCAGAGACAGAGGGTCTCTGTGGCAGAGTGGCCAGATAGTCTAGTGTGTCAAAAAATAAGGTATAAAGAGCAATTGAGGAAGACACTGGACATGAGCTTCCACATGTCCATAAACAATTTGCATGCACATTAAGCATACAGACATATAATTAAAAGGTAAAAAATATGCGATGAGGGTTGGAGATGCAGCCCTGATGGTGAATTCTTGCCTAGCATACACAAAGCCCTGAGTTTGCTCTCCAGCATTACATCACTGAGTATCTGCCTTTCAGTTCTTCCAGAAAGGCCAAGTTTTCTTTTTAAATATACTTATAGAGATGGGTTCCTATATTTGGCTTCTTGCAGTTGTCTGGTGCCCTTAGCGTCAGAACCATCTATAAGGTGCCATTTATTTTAAAGGTTGCTCAAGATTCCACCATATAAAGTTCTCATACTTGAGTCAGTCTCCCACTGATGGGTATTAGGTTCCCAGGGTTTGCTATTGCTGGTTATACGTGCTAGCATTATATGTAGTGGCTCTTGTATATCTCTGTAGCCACATATAGGGGTAAATCTCTGCCCAGCCATAGCACTTCCTGTCTCCACCTCCCTAGTGCTGGGATCAAAGGTATGTGGTGTATGGCTCTCTTTTTCTTTTAGACTGGATCAATCTTGTTTTGCCCAGGGTGGCCCTAAACTCCTGATCTTCCTGCTTCCTCCTCCCAAATTCTGGGATTAAAGGTGTGTGCCACCATTCCCTGGCCTCTATTATTAACTAGTATCTGGCTCTGCCCTCTGATCTTCAGACAAGTTTTATTTGTTAGAGCACAAACCAAATTTCACCACATATCTCTTGATGGTATGAATAAATGAATCCACCTTTTTTCCAGAAAAATTTATATGTCTTTTTAAATTATTGGCCTACTTGTTACAAGCCCTGTGACAGACAGTTTAGACTTTTCCAGCCAGATATTGGAAGACCCCTCATTCACAAGGACTGCTTCTCTTTTACTCTGAGCTTAGAAGGGGAAAAAGAGGCACCAATGTAGTTCTTACTGCATAAGTCTTGCCAGCCTGAAAGCGACTTAGATGCCTTCTTATATTGGGTTGATCTCTTGTCTTTTTTTGTAGAAGCTTTTTTCTAGAAGCTCTTTATTGACAGTGGGAGCTAGCCCTTTGGATATAAAGAACTTATTCAAATATTCTTTTTCTGTTAAATAGAAAGTTTTCTTTTCTTGGTATTTAAGATTACTAATTTTATTTTTTGCCTCCTAGATTTTGTTCTGTTTAATTTTAATTATTCATTCATTCATTTGTTTATTTATTTATTTGTTGTGTGTGTAGCCTAGAGGACACCTTGAGGGAATTGGCTCTCTCCTTACACTACATGGACACTAGGACTCAAACTAAGATTATAAGTTTGCCTTCAAGTACTGTAAAGAGCTGAGCCGTCCTGGTGGTCTGCGTTCAGTTCCGTTTTAAAACACATGTTGTCCTGGTTGAATAGGTCAGTGGCAGAGAGCATGTCTAGTACATACACGGCCCTGGGTTCAGTTCATTCACATTCACAACAACCAACACACACACATTCTAGGACCACTGTTTGGATTTTGTTTTGTTTTGTTTTTTTGTTCTTTGATTTTATTTTAGGTTTTGAGGCAGTCACCATGTAGCCCAGGCTAGCCCCTGTTTATCTTTCCTCAGCTTCCCAAATGCTGGGGTTACAGATGTGAATCACTGTGCTTATGGTTTTTGTTGTTTTTTTCAATTCTGTTGTTTTCTTTTGACATTTGAATTCTTTATTTGTTTATAGTTATATCTTTGTTGTGACTGAAATTTACTTGGTGTAGGGAGAAAGGTTGAAAACCAACTTAGTTTTTCCCAGAGCACTGCTAGCAGACTCTGAACCATGTATGTAATAATGTGCCCTAATATGCCCTTTGCCCCTGACATGCTGGTATCTCTATTACATGATAAATGTGTAAGATGTTGAACCCATGTCTATTTTTCTTTTTTTTGTTTGAATGTTGGGTGCTGTCTGTGGCTCTGTGTCCTATGCACTGCTGCACTGTGATAGTCACTGTGTCTGGGGAACTGTTTTCTGCCTGGTAGCCTCCCCTCACCCTGTTTCTCTTGGTTGTGGTGATGGGGGCATTGTTGGCTATTCTAACATGTACATTTTTGTCTCCTAAACAGCCTTCCTCATCCTTTGGTGTTTGACTACATTAACTTTTAGATTTATATAGGGAACCTTGATATTTTCATAAAGTTGATTGTTCCTTTCCAAGAAAAAAACAAAGCCAGTGACTCTTTAATGCCTTCCTGGAAAGCTAGGTGCAGCCAGACCACAGTGAAGGGTCAGTTCTGAGCGCAGCATTCTTGTCTCCTGCCTCCTCCCTCCCCATTGCTTTACCTTGAGCAGGGAGCATTCACTTGAGGTTATGGAAGTGGAGCTTCATCCCCATAGGGCCCCTGCAGCCCTCAGACTCTTTGATGGGCTTTCTTTTTACTACCCTGACTTTGGAGTATGTTCTTATGTTTCCTCTTAACAAGTTACTAGCATGATTAGTTCAGGAAAGCTCTGGGGCTACATGGCCTTTTCTGGATTTGTGCACTTACCATCTGGTTTGTTTTCAGAAGACCTCAGAAGAACAACTCGCTGACCTTCGGAAGTTGCATGCAGAAGAGCTGGCCAGCAAAGAGCAGGAATTGTCCAGAAAGCTTCAAATCCGAGAAAGGGAGCTACATGAACAGATGAAAATAGCTCTTGTGAGTACTGTTTCGTCAGAGGTAAACCTCAGAGCTGCCACCCATGTAGGTGGAGTGCATTAATAGCAGCCTCGACTTCAATGTCTGAGAGGGGAGGAAGCAAGCAAAAGGGGCTTGTTGGCTAAGTGTTTATTACATGAAATAAATTCCTGATGTGCCCGCATTCATCCTTGTTTGCCAGCCCCTTTATCCTAGCCATAGGCAGTAATTAGAAGGAAGAAAGGAAAGATGGTTAATTGTCTCCAAGTCCAGCATATTGGTTATACTGATAGGCTTCCTCCCTCTTCTTCCTCCCTCCCTCCTTCCCTTTCGCTGTCTTCTCGACTCTGTGTCCAAGTTTCTCAGCATTTCCAGCAGCATTGATTCTTGCTTAGACAACAAATTTTCTAATTTCTGGAGAGGAAATAGGCATACTTTTGCTAAGCTGAGAAAATAGCGTGGTTGAAATTGCACTTGTGTGGTGGTGCATGACTTTAATCCCAGTACTCAGGAGGTAGAGTCAGGCAGATCTATGAGCTTGAAGCCAGCCTGATCTGTAGAATCAGTTCCAAGATAGCCAGAGCTACACAGAAAAACCCTGTCTCAAAAAAAAAAAAAAAAAAAAAAAAAAAAAAAAAAAAAAAAATTCCTCCAGAAAGAAATTAAGATAGCTTATAAGAATATATCAAGTATATCAGGACAGTATAAAGTAAAATAGGGACATAAATGAAGCTGGGAGTAGTGCTAAATGGGCTGCTTTGGGTTTTGAACCCCGGGCATCAATACTATCTTCTTGGAACTGACATACCAAACTCTATTTCAAGTAGAGGAAGAAAGACATACAAACATGTGCACACACAGGTTTAACCTCTTCTTAATTTAACAGATGGGAACATAGCTAAAAAAAAAAATACTGAAATGGAAGTTGTGGGTAAGTCTGTTATTAGTCCTGTTGGTTGATTTGGCTCTTTGGGACCTGTCTCCCAACTCCCAAATAAATCATACAGGGAAGCTTATTCTTACTTATGAATACCTAGCCTTAGCTTGGCTTCTTTCTTGCCAAGTTTTCTTAACCTAAATTATCCTATCAACCTTTTGCCTCTGGGCAAAGCTTTACCTTTCTCTTTGGTAATATTTTAGTTTCACTCTTATCCTGTGGCTGGCTGGATGGCAGCGTGGTCGGCCCCTGGCATCCTCTCTTTGTTCTCTTGCTCCTTCTTCTTTTCCTCCCAGATGTCTCCTCCTATTTATTCTCTCTACCCAGCCCAGCCTGTCTCTCTCCTGCCTTGCTATTGGCCGTTCAGCTCTTTATTAGACCATTAGGTATTTTAGGCAGGCAAAGTAACACAGCTTCACAGAGATAAACAAATGCAGCATAAAAGCATGCAACACATCTCTGCATCATTAAAACAAACGTTCCACAGCATAAACAAAAGTAACACATCTTAAAATATTGTTCCACAGCATTTTCCCTTTTTTGTCTAAATAAAAAGTTTTAACTTTAACACAGTAAAATTATATACAACAAAACCAATTATTTCTAATAGTCTGTCAATGTATAGTTACCATGTTCTTAATGTATCAAAATTTTATACCTCATTTACTTTCTCTCATAACTAAGGAAAACTGAAACTATAACTATCTAGTCTTAAACTCCATTAAAGACCCAGAAGGATGTAGTATTATCTAACAACAGGGACATTTGTCTGCCTGAACAGTCACCTAAAGTTCCTCTGCAACGTTAGGGCATCCATCTTCAGCCTACAGGCCCAGAATAGCTTTAAAACTTTTGAATGAAGCAAGAAATTTGAAGGACTGTCATGCCATGTATTGGCAAAGTTCAGCAGCCACTTTCCTCTGTGTCATGCAGATTATCTGGCAGATTCTTCTGTAAAGCAAATAATTTGAAGGACTTGTTTTGGCAAAGGCCAGTGATTCTTTTCTTGTGTGTTCTGCACATCCAGTCTGCACAGCACATTGTAGCAATCAAAGGCAAGAATAGTTTTTTTGTTTGTTTGTTTTGTTTTGTTTGGTTTTGTTTTGTTTTTTGCCCAGTGGCTAACCTTGCCACAATGAAAGCAAACTCCTATGGAATTTCTTCAATGCCCGTCATCTCTGAAGTAAATTGGTGCTGCTAGGAATAGATGAGTCTTATTGTCACGAAAATCCTTAGGTTAACAAAATATTTTAAATGATGTATTCTGTAGGTCTTTAAAGTATTTGAAATCCATTTATTGATCTAAAATATACCCATTTAACCTAGAAAACATACTTAACGTGACCACAAATTTGATTATTATAGATTAACTACGAACTCCATTTTTTATTTATATATTGCATTTTTAAATGAGCTTCATAAGCACAATACCCCAAATAAGGGTAGTAGCAGTATACAGTGTATCAATATTAATTTCAAATGTGTATCAATATACAAAAATCCATGTCAGTGCAAAATATCTGAGATTAATAGTTGTCTTTTTATCCTATATTCCTATATTTCTCTGAATTATAACAAATATCTATAACCTACCAGTTAATTAAAGCCTCCATCCTTCTTGTGTATGTGAGCATCATGCTCTCCAAACTGCTTTATGCTGTCCAAGTGAAAGTGTCTCCAGGGGTCCCCAAGAAAATTGGAGATAATGGTGAGGTCCTGGGAATATAACCTTTGTTGATATACATCACCTGTCAAGTTTCAGAAGGTTTCTCTTGATCAGATCTGATACACATTAACTTGGAACTAATTCATAGCCTCTTGTTTCCTGTGGAAACAAAAGCAGACTTCTCCAAAGCTCTTTTAACTTCCGTTTGACCCCTGAAGTATTAGGTGGGGTCAGTTTTACAATTCTGCTCCCAGCCCATGTCTCCCAGCTACTGCCTCTTGCCCATCAACCATCAAAAAATTCAAAATCAGCACAATAACATTCAGGATCCAAACTCCCTATGTATTTATCATCTCTACCTGACTTATTCCTTTTTATTACTTTACTTCTCTCTGTAAAGACTTTATTTATTTTTAAACTATTTCTTTCTTTCTCTGACTGTCCATGCCCTTTTTTTTCTTACACACATAATAAAACACACTGGAACCTGTTTAGAGGTTTTTCCCATCAGGACCTTCTTTATTATGTATCTTTTAGCCATTTTTTAGGCATGAGCAAAATACTACTAAGCCTTGAGGCTAGGACCTCCACACTGCTTGGTGGCTAGCCTTGCCCCCTTCTCTGGTCAGGAAAGCCAGGCCTAAAGCCCACAGCCTGGTCAGAAGTTTGTAACAAAGAATGTGTTAAACTTTCCTAGCTATGGAAGCCGGTACCACAACAAGTTGTTTTTACTTCACTTTCCATTATTATTTAGCCACTGCCTTTCTGGCTGAACAGCAGTGCCTCTTAAAGGGACTGTGTCCTTTTTCTTTTTTTGCCTTCTCAGGCCCTACATGGAACTACAAGCCCCACGTTGGGCACTGAAATATTGTTGGTTGTTTTTAACTCTTTTGGCTCTTTTGGGGGCCTGCCACCTCGCTCCCAAATAAATCACACAGAAGCCTATATTTTCCTATAAATGCCTGGCCTCAGCTTGGCTTATTTCTCACCAGATTTTCTTAAATTATCCTGTTTATATTTTGCCCCGAGCTTTTACCTTTCCCTATTTTTGTGCACCTTTCAATACTTCTAACTCTAGCTTTCTGTATACCTGGGTAGCTGGTCCATAATGTTCTCATTCTTCTTGTCTTGCTCCTTCTTCCCAGATTTCTCCTCCTATTTATCTTCTCTGCCTGCCAGCCTCACCCATCCTCTCTCCTGCCCAGTTATTGGCCATTCAGCTCTTTATTAGACCATCAAGTGTTTTATACAGGCCAAGTAGTATAGCTTCACAGAGTTAAATTCAACATAAAAACATGCAACACATCTTTGCATCACTAAAACAAATGTTACACAGCATAAACAAAATAATAAAATAATATTCTATGACAAGTCCATTTTGTAGTATGAAATCATTTTGTAAAAACCTGTGTGTCACTGTGGTATAATGGTGTGTAAATACTGAGTCAACAATCTTTAAGCAACAGTATAGATAAGCACACTTAAAGTTGGAGTGCAATCAAGAAATGACAGTTTAATGTGCTAATTTGATGTTAAAGGGCTCTTAACTTTTGTTACGGATGTTTTCTTGTACTTAGAATGGACTGTTTTCAGAGTTGGCTACACTGGAAAGCCTTAGAGCCCGGGTCCTGCATTTGAGATGGTGCAGATCAAATGGAATGGTTCTATTGAATTGTTTGGGAATGCTGAAGATTTATGTGAGATTAAGATGGTATTAATTGTTTTGGGCACAGGAAAAGAGTCAATCAGAATATATGAAGCTCTCCCAAGAAAAAGAACAGCAAGATTCCTTGGCTCTAGAAGAGTTGGAGCTGCAGAAAAAAGCAATTCTTTCAGAGAGTGAAAATAAACTCCAGGAACTTGGGCGAGAAGCCGAGGTTTACCGAACTGTAAGTTCTGGGTGGGCTCCAGAGCTGGGGATGTGTGGGTCTGTGGAGACAGTTCTCTCCAGTCAGCATCGACTCTGATAAACTTCTGGCTCATGGGCTTGGGTTTATGTACTCATGTTCCTCATCATTAGTGAGAAGTGTCCATGAGAATACTGTTAGGGCTTTGGGCTCTCTCTACCACATTGTTCTTTTTGGTTTGCTCCTAGCTCCCCATGTTTCTGGCAGCCCTTCACTCTGCCTCTTAGCACACAGACTCTGCAGTGTCTCCACTCTCCTGCTATCCACCCGTGATCACTAGGAAGTGGCCTCACTTTGTAGGCAGCATATGCTCTGACACCCTCCTACTTGTCCAGCTTCCTCATATACTGTGTCCTAAGTGTAATCCCTGCTCTGCTTTTGTCATAGTTTACTTACACCTTTATGTTTAAAGTCACCCATTTTTTCACGTTAAACATGGTGCTGGAATGAAGCATTTGTTTCTATGTCTTGGAGTGTGTACATAGTGTTATGGCTCCCTAGCTTGTTTCCTTCTCAGGGTTAGAGAGGTGCTGCCTGTAGTGAAAACATGCCCATGGTTTCTAGAGCTTCCTTAAATAGTCCAGCAGCCATACTCTTCCCCAGTTGTCAGCCCTTCTTGGCTCTTCCTTTACCCACACTCAGACACGTGACTGATGAGTCAGATGCCACTCAAGCCCTTGCACCCATCAAAATGCATCGCACCTCATATTTTTTGCCAGCCACTGCGAGATTGAATTTATCAGTTTCTTGGGACTTTTCCAGCTGTGACGTTCAGAATGAAGGTTAATATTCTGTGAGATAATAGCTGTGGTGATATGTTATATATTTAATAAAACCAGTCTGGAATATCAAAGAAGAGATCCACCCACAGTCAATTCAGAAGGGTAACTCACACCCTTAATCCCAGCAGATCTGAGTTTGAGGCCAGTTTGGTTTACAGAGGGAGTTCCAGGCTCCCATGCAGGCAATGGTGGTCCCAGGCCTTTAATCCCATAGCTCCAGAGACAGAGATCCTTCTGTGTTTCTGTGAGTTCAAGGCTAACTACCAAATAGTAGTAGCTCATGCTTTTAATCTTAACCTAGATGTGAAACAACTGGGTGAAGAGGGTATTTAAGGCAGGCGTAGGAAGACAGAGTAGGCAGAAGAAGCCAGGAGGAGTGAGGCTGAGGAAGCTGGAAGACAGCTGGGTGAGATCTGACTGTGGTGTTTACTCTCCTCGATATTCCAGCCTTCCCCTGATATCTGGCTCTGAGTTTCCTTTATTACAACCAGAGTTTGTGTAATAAATAGCCTTTGGTAAAATGTGTTTAAGAAGCTGCTGCTGTTGCTGCTTCTCCTCTTTCTTCTTCCTTCTTCTTCTACTCCAAAAAAAACCATGCCAGGCTACTGAGATGGCTCAGAGCAAAGTGTTCACTGCACAGTCTTGACAGTCTGAGTCTGATCCTAACTCACAGTGGAGGGAGAGAATCAATTCTTAGAGATCTCCTCTGGCCTCCACAGCTGAGGCCTGCCCCCTCCCTCCCTCCCTCTCTCTCTGTCATACACAAATAATAAAATTCTTGAGGTGAGCAAGGTGTGTGGAGTTTTATGTATTTGCCTTTGAGGGTCGAAAAAAAATGAGGTGCTTTGTCCTCCAAAATGAAATTATAAAAGTAATAAAATACTATTGTATCCTAAAAGCATGGAGTGTGGAGGTTTTGTCTTTCTACAAAATCATTGCCAGTATTATTTATTTTCTTTTTTACTTCTCTTTGAAAATAGAGATAGTTAAAATAGCTACCCATTTCAAATATGTAAGTAAATACAGACCTGAGTTTGTGTTCATGATTCCTTTAGTGACTGAGCACTGCGTATTGTCTGCCTTTTCTTGTGTTGGGTCCGGTATGTAAAGTATACAGATTCCAGTCTTTAGGTAGGCCCATGTAGTCTATGCATCATTGCTAGTAAACAAGTATGTGCATTAGTAAAAGTACATTCATTTTCATTAACAGAGAATTCTTGAATTGGAAACCTCTTTGGAAAAAAGCTTACAAGAAAACAAAAATCAATCAGAGTGTTTAGCTGTTCATTTGGAAGCTGAGAAGAATAAACACAATAAAGAACTTACGGCCATGGCTGAGAAGCACAGGACAGAACTGGAGTGCCTCCAGCAGCAGCAGGACAGCCTGTGGGCTGAGAGACTCCAGGGCCTCACGCAGCAGCATCAGGCTGCAGTGCAGGAGCTCAGAGAGAAGTACGAACAAGAAAAAGATGCCTTACTAAAGGAGAAGGAGAGGCTTTTCCAGACCCACATACAAGACATGAATGAAAAGACCTTGGAGAAGCTGGATGTGAAGCAAACAGAACTGGAATCCTTATCTTCTGAGCTGTCAGAAGCACTGAGAGCCCGCGAGCAGCTGGCGGAGGAGCTTTCTGTCTTGAGGAGTAATTCAGATAAGATGAAGCAGGCTTTAGAGGCTAAGCTGGAGGAGCAGAGACGTCATCACCAGCATGAAGTCGACAGCATCAGTAAGGAACAAGAAATAACTGTCCAGAGAACTGAGAAGGCCTTAAAAGATGAACTCAATCAGCTGGGGCTTCTCCAGAAGGAGCGAGACGAGCAGCAGCAGGCTCGAATAGAGGATCTCGAGGCTCAGCTGCAAAGGTCTGCTGGGGAACTCCAGCAGGCCCTGGCTAAGCTGGATCTCCTCCATGCACAGCAGAGCAGCACACTCGAGCAGATGGGCCCATATAAGGAACAGCTGGCCCAAATGCAGCAGAAGGTGTTGGATCTGGAAACAGAGAAGACCCTTCTTACCAAGCAGGTAGCTGATATGGAAGCACAAAAAGAGCACATGTGTGTGGAGTTAGACACTCGGAGAGCCCAAGTGCATGAGCTTGAGGAACAGAAGCGTGAGCTGGAGGAGAAAGGCAGGTCATTAGTCCAGCTCCATGAGTCACAGCTCAAGGACAGTAGCATGGAGAAGGAGCAGACAAAGCAAATCCTGATGGAAAAGGAAACTGTCATTTTACAAATGAGAGAACAGAGCGTAGAAATAGAGACCCTCAGACAGAAATTGTCTTCTACAGAAGAGAGTATTGGTATTTTACGTGAGGAATATGAAACCAAACTGAAAAACCAGGAAAAAAGGATGGAAAAGATTAAGCAGAAAGCAAAAGAAATGCAAGAGACAAAGAAAAAGTTGTTGGATCAGGAAGCCAAACTTAAAAAAGAGCTCGAAAATAGCATCCTAGAGCTCAGTGAAAAAGAGAGACAGTTCAGTGCACAGATCCTGGAAATGGCACAGGCCAACTTGGCTGGGATCAGTGACACAGTGTCAAGACTGGAGTCGAACCAAAGGCAGCAGATAGAAAGCATGACTGAAGCTCACCAACGCAAACTTAATGACGTCATGGAGTCCTGGAATGAGAGACTCAGTCAGCAAGCTGAAGAACTGCGGGATAAGCACGAGAGCCAGATGGAGGAGAAGGAGCAAGAGCTGGCAGAGCTGAAGCAGAAGATCCTCACGTTGGAGTCTAAAAAAGAGGAGGTGAGCAAGGAAGTGGCGGAGCTGAAGGAGGCCATCACTAAGCAGGGCATGGAGCTCGCCAGTCTGCAGGAACAGTCAGAGCAGAAGTCTGCTCACATCCTTTCACTTTCACAAAGTGAAACTCAACTGAAATCCCAAGTGGAAAAGCTGGAAGTTGATTTGAGTCGTTCTCTGAAAGAGAAGGTTTCTCTTCAGGAGGAGCTAGCTGAGCTGAAAGTGTTGGTGGACAAGGGGACGCTCAGGGTATCTGAGCTCACCGACAAGGTGCAGGCTGCAGAGGAGGAGCTCAGGAGCTGCAGGGCTTTGCAGGAGAGCAGCAGAAAGAGCCTGGAGGACAAAGGCTTGAAGCTCAAAGTCCTGCTTGGGGAACTGGCTTCTCAGCTGCACAGTCGCTGTGAGAAAACCAACTCCTTGTTAGAAGCTAAAGCCAATGAGCTACTCAGCGTCAGCAGTGACAAAACGGACGCCATTCTCTCTAGGCTCTCCCGATGTCAGCAGCGCACAGCCACGGTCAGGGAGGCGCTGCTCATGAAAATGGGCCGAGTTTCTGAATTAGAAGCACAACTGACACAGCTAACAGAAGAGCAGAGCACACTGAAGAGCTCTTTTCACCAGGTTACCAATGAGCTGGAAGAAAAAGAAAACCAGATTAAGGCCATGAAGGCTGATATCGAAGATCTCGTCACAGAGAAGGAAGCCTTACAGAAGGAAGGGGGACAGCAGCAGCAGGCGGCCTCCGAAAAGGAGTCTTGCATCACGCAGTTGAAGAAAGAGTTATCAGAGAACATCAATGCAGTCACCCTGCTGAGAGAGGAACTTCTGGAGAAGACGTCTGAGATTGACAAGCTCAGCAAACAGCTAAGTGACCTTAATGCTCAACTCGAGAACAGTGTCAGCCTGAGTGACAAAGCAGCAGCCCTCTCATCACTGAGCAGGCAGCAGGAGGAACGAGAGTTGGAGCTGCAAGGTCAGCTGCAGGACCTGTCCTTGAAAGTCGATACTCTGACTAAAGAGAGGACGTCTGCTCTCGAGCAGGTGGATCATTGGTCCCACAAGCTGTCAGAGTGGAAGAGAAAAGCCCAGCCCAGATTCGCACAGTACCAAAGCACTATTAAAGAGCTGCAGGCGCAGCTGGACGCCAGAGCCAGAGAAGCTCGTGAGAAGGACGAGCAGGTAGAGTTATTGAAGGAGGACCTGGATCAGCAGAATAAGAGATTGGAATGTTTAAAGGGGCAGATGGAGAAGAAGGAGTGTGACTTAGAGGCCGAGTTAAAGGTGCAGACAGCAAGAGTTGTTGAGTTAGAGGACTGTATTACTCAGGGCAAAAAAGAAATTGAGTCCCTAAATGAAATACTTAAGAATTACAACCAACAGAAGGACACTGAGCAGAATGAGCTGCTTCAGAAACTTCAGCACTTTGAAGAGCTGGGAGAGGAGAAAGACAACAGGGTTAGGGAGGCTGAGGAAAAAGTCCTGAGACTAGAGAAGCAAGTGTCCTCCCTAGAAGCTGAACTTGGAGTTCTGAAGAAAGAACTAGAACACGTGCACTCGAGTGTGAAAGGCAGAGATGGGGAGTTGAAAGCTTTAGAAGACAAACTTGAGTCAGAAAGTGCCTCGAAAGCGGAGCTGAAGAGAAAGGCAGAGCAGAAGATCGCTGCCATTAGGAAGCAGCTCCTGTCTCAGATGGAAGAGAAAAAACAGCAGTATGAGAAGGACACAGAGAACCGGCTCAGTGAGCTGAGTGCAAAATTACAAGACAAGGAGAAGCAAATTCACACCCTGGAAGAGAAACTTAAAAGCCTAGAACATTCTCCACGATCAGAAATGCCAGTGTCTGGATCCATACAAAATGCGGCAGCGTCTTTCCAAGAAGCAGCAGCCGATTCTCAAGGCTGCACACTGCAAAGGGGATCAGCTGAGGAAGAGGGGCTGATGCAGAGCCTGGAGCAGGCAGAGGGTGCGTCGATGTTCCCTCCGTCTGATGTGCAGCTCCCCATGAAGCTAGGCCATACCCAGGCCAAACAAGTCGACGATCAGGTTTTGATAGAACATCTTCAGGAAGAACCGGAAGAAAAGAAGATGAAATGTTCCTACCTTGTGTCTCAGTCTGTGGAGGAAGAAACTGGTAAAAACAATACAGGGGCGAAGCAGAACTGGGCAAGTTTGCTTGACAGTGTCCAGAAAACCCTCCAGGAGAAGGAGCTGACCTGCCAGACCCTGGAGCAGAAGATAAAAGAGCTAGAGTCGGACTTAGAGAGAGAGAGGGACTCACATAGACTTGAGGTGGAAAAGCTGACCGTCAGGTGTGAGAGATCGCAAGCTTCACACCAAGAAGTGCACGAGAAAAGTATGTCTCTAGAGATGTTGGAAGACAGTTCTGAAGAAAATTCCAAATCACACATGCCCCAGCTGAAACTGGGGAACAACATGGATACCCAGCACAGTGACCTGGAGCTACAGTTAGCGGGAGTGGAGAGGGAGAAGCAGAAGCTGAGCAGGGAAGTGGCCAGGCTGCAGAAAGACCTTCGCGTGCTGAGAAAGGAACACCAGCAGGAGCTGCACATTCTGAAGAAAGAGTGTGTGCAGGAAGCAGAGGAGAGGCTCAAGTAAGTGTGTGTGTGTGTGTGTGTGTGTGTGTGTGTGTGTGTGTGTGTGCGTGCGTGCATGTGTGTGCGTGTGCGCGCGCGTGTGTGCACACGTGTGTGTGTGTGTGTGTGTGTGTGTGTGTGTGTGTGTGTGTGTGTGCGCGCGCGCATGCGCACGCGGCACTTGTTACATAAATCCAAAAAGTTAAATACTGAGGAGAAATAAAAATTAGGGGCAGAAGTGTTAGTTGGTTCATGGTCACTTAGGAGACACACCTTTTGCAGGTGAGATTCTAGCTGATGGGTACCTGTTGTAAGTAATGATCATTGTTGGATGTCATTACGAGTAGCCCCATAACTACTATAGCATATGTGTGTAATGGAGAAGGTGGGAAGAACTGTTCCCCAACCCCAGTTTGTCCCTGAAGGGAGCCATAGGTTTCTACTTCTCTAGTTTTCTCTACCTGGACACACACATACTGTAATGGACAATCGCCTCCATAACAGTAAGAGCACATTGTGCAAACTGTTTTGAAACCTCCTTGTCATTTGCTCTGTGGAGGCAGCCACCCGTCAGTGCCGTTCACTCTTGTTCCTCAGACAGGAGCAGGAGGATCTTGAGGTGAAGCATACTTCCATCCTGAAGCAGCTGATGAGAGAGTTTAACACCCAGCTGGCACAGAAGGAGCAGGAGCTGGACAGGACTGTCCAGGAGACCATCCGTGAGTACAGCTTGGAGCCTGGCCCGCAGGGAGACCCCCCCCTCAGCTGAGGCTACAGGCAAAGCCTGTTCTCTTTTTGCCCTTGTGGTAGGTGCTGTATGTTGTTAACTGGGGGGAAAATGAAGATGGTCTTTGTCCAAGAAAGAGCTTTTCTGGGGTCTCTAGACAGTCCTCTAATCTGGTCTTCTGGATTTCATGAACATTGATTTGAAATGAGAATTTCTACTGCTGTTAGGATTATAGGTAACCACAAACATGCTTTCTCATGTGTATCCCTTGTCCTTAAATAGATAAGGCCCAAGAGGTGGAAGCTGAACTTCTGGAAAGCCACCAAGAAGAGACACAACAGTTGCATAGGAAGATTGCAGAGAAAGACGATGATCTGAAAAGAACAGCCCAGAGATACGAGGAGATCCTTGATGTACCTTATTTTCATTCTTTAAGAAAATATTCTCTGTTTATGGAGGTGCTGATGTTTTTCAGATGTGGTGACATTTTTCCTTTGACAGAAACTAGACTAGTGAGTCTTTGTGCCTGTGTGAACTCTAGGAACTAGAGCAGTCACATGTCTAAGGCTGCTCAGCTCAGATGGGGTCCGCGCAGGACAGCTAGCCAGCCTCATTCCTTCTCCGTTCATTTTAGGAGTTTGATGGTCCAGGGTGGGGACCTGGGGAAGGGGGCTTTGTCAGCTAAGTGTTTTACATTAGTGGATGGTTATTTTTCAAAGTACTTCAGTGGTACTGCATTAGCAGAATAAAATAAACCATAAATGCTAGTAAGAACTTTGAACCCAAAGAATGTTTTCAGATATAAAACAATGTCAGTTATTTTCTGTTGGCTTATTATTCTCTGTTAGGCTACTCCAAGCTTTAGCATATGCCAAGAAACATTTGTTCCAGAGGAGCCATAACTTTAGCTGACTGTCTCAGCAGTACACGTGTGAGCTGGGAACAAATTGTAATAATCACTATTTTAAATGTAATTGAATTGAATGAAAGAAATTATGAAATATAGAATACTAACTGTAATTTGTAAATTTTAAATCTCATTAAGAAAATTTAAAAATAATTGCACATTTTCTTGTTCTTACAGAGTATACTAAATTTCTAAGCTGGGAGACTAGAGAGATGGCTCAGTAGTTAGTAGTAGTTCTTACTGATCTTCCAGAGGGCACAGGTTCAATTCCCAGTACTACATAGTGGCTCACAGCTCTCTGTACTCCAGTTGCAGAGGGTCCAGTGTCCTCTCCTCTGTGGGCACTGCACATTCATGGTACACAGAAATTCATGGATACTTGCAGGCACATCGTATATCTAATGCCATGTAGGACATGCACATAAATAAATAATAAATTAAAAAAAAACCTACTGAGGTGTTGGTGTACATGCCTGTAATTCTAGCACTTGAGAAGCTGAGTTAGGAAAATCAGGAATTCAAGGCCATGTCTTGCTATATGACAAATTCAGGGCCAGCCTGGGCTATATGAAACTTTATAAATACAGTCATTTCTTGACTCCTTATTGAAAGTTGGACCATGTAGTGTACCTAAGGCACCTAGCTTAATTTTCTCTTCTGGTATTTGTTATTGTGGTTTTGTTCTGTTTTGTTTTTATGCAGAAGGGAACGCAACCTTAGTGTAGTTAGTTATTTGTGTAACACTGTATATTGAGTTCTGGAGTAGAGATTCATCATTACCTTGTTCACATATTTCATAAATAGAGATGTCTTCCCAATGAAGGAACTTTAAGACGGTAACAGCTATTAATATTGTGAATAGTCAAGCCTGGAGCTTCAGGGAGGGGATGAGCCTCCCTTTTTTTTATTCCTTTTCTGTGTGGATGCATGGGTCAGTATTGTCGGACTTTCTTTTGGGGACCGTCAGCCCCCAGATAGTGACAGGGAGACACAGTATTAATTATGGAAGCTTGGCCTTTATTTTAGGCTTGTTCCCAACTAGCTCTTATAACTTAAATTAACCCGTTTCTATGATCTATGTTCTGCCATGTGGTCCTTTATTCCTCTGTTCTGCCAGTCCAACTCGCCCTGAGTTTCTCTCTTGGCCTCGAAGTCCCACCTTAGCCTCCTGCCTGGCAGATCAGGATGTGGCTCTCAGCATCTGTGCCATGTGTGTTACCATGTTTTGCCACGATGATAGTGGACTAGCACTCTGAAGCTGGGAGCCAAGTCCCTGCTATATGCTTCCAAGAGTTGCCATGGTCATGTGACTCCTCACAGCAGCAGAGCCGTGACTCAGACAGAGGGGACACCAGTGACAGGTTGCTGTCCTTTCCGCTTTCTGTGGCATGGTCACTGAACCTGCAGTTCCGGTGTGAACTGATCACCAGGCTCTTTTCACTAGCACTGCGGTATAGACTTGCGCCACCAAACTGGCTTTTTACACGGCTGCTGGAGTCTCACCCTGAGTCTTCATGATCGACTTCTCCATGCTGCACCTTTAGAAGTTCTCAATCTAATTTTTTATTCTTTAGAAACACTTGAGTCAGATGCACTCAGATATATATTAGAAAGTGGTGTAGTGAAAACAATCACTTTCATTGTTTGTTGTTTTTAAAGAATAGAATAAAGAAAATTAGACTTCACTCCCCTCTCCCTCCCTCCCTCCCTCCCTCCCTCCCTCCCTCCCTCCCTCCCTCTCTCTCTCCCTCCCTCCCTCCCTCCCTCCCTCCCCCCCCCCTCCCTCCCTCCCTCCCTCCCTCCCTCCCTCCCTCCCTCCTGTTCTCTTTCTTTGGATGAACTAGGGATATATGCAGGACCCGGTACCCTGTTGGCAGACACCCTACCCCAGACCCAGCTTCCTGTGACCAGTTGTCAGCTGTGTATGAAAATACTACATTATTTCCTGAATACCTGTAGACACCCACTGTAGAAAGTAGCCAACCTTAAAGCACAGGACTGTGACACTGTTAGACCCGCATTCTTGAGACCTGATCAACCAGGGCGAGAGGAGGGACAGGGTGAGGACCTTGGGCGATGGACAGAGGAAGAGTGAGCAGCAGTGAGGGGTGGCTGAGGGCCAAGTGATGAGTGCCGAGGACAGATCTACACTGCCACCTCTCTGCATGGCTTTATTGGTATTAACAAGTGGCTATTTTCATTCTAAAGGCCCGTGAAGAAGAAATGACAGCAAAAGTACATGACCTACAGACTCAGCTTGAGGAGCTACAGAAGAGATATGAGCACAGGCTAGACCAGGAGGAGAACTCGGAGGACAATGTGAGTGGTTCTTGAAAATTTCCCCACTGTGGATGTGGCTCGCCCATGTAATCCAGAGGAGCCCTGCAGGGACTCTTGCTTCCTTTTTTCAGTCAGTACAGCTAAAACCCAACGTGGGCAACACAGTGTTCGGCTCTCATGTTAAGTGTTGTAGTGGAGTTTAAATCCAGGCCCCCACACTAAAGCTTAGCCTTCTGTTTGTCAGTGCTCTGGGCCTTCCGACTGGGCTGCACCCCTCGGGACAGTGCCAGAAGCTGTTCACAGCAAATGGCACATACTGAAAAGTTTGTGCTGGGGGATAAAACTTCCTTTTAAAAAAGTCTGCGTTTTTAGTTTTTTTAAATTTATTTATTTATCGTTTGACAATTAGATATGTGCATACATTTCTGTCCTGCTCACCCCTCCCTGCCCATAGTCTTTCTGACTCCACAAACCTTCCTTTTCCTCCTAACAAGTCCCTTCCCACCTCATGTCATTTTGCTTTCTTTTGTGACCCCCTGATTTCAACTTTTGCCATCCACATGAGTGTGGGTATGAAGCTGTTACACCACTGAACAGAGTGACTCCCCACTCCCAGCAGCGTTCCCCCGCCTGTAGTTTTTGGACATAGTTAATCTTTATAATGTATCCTTAGTTGTATTTATGAACATGATAGTTTTTCAGTCATTCTTTGCTGTTTCATTGGCCACTGGGCCAGATGAAGGTACTGTGAAATGACTGGCCTAATGACTGACACTGTGTCCTTGGCATTTTTTTTTAAGTATCTCAGTCTTTAATTAAAATTGATGTTGTGAAAGATAAACCACATGTGCCTCTTGGCAGCTTGTCCTGCCGTATACCCCAGCAGTTACCCACAAAGCATGTAGGTCCCAGTTTGAGAAGCCTGACAGTAGAACATTTCTCTCTGTCACCCATCCCTTCTCTAAGATGGCTTCTTTCATAGTGTTGTCATGAGGCTCTTGGGAGTATGAGCTCACAGGTTGTCATGAGGCTCTTGGGAGTATGAGCTCACAGGTCTGTGACCCCCACCCTTGAGAAGATTTAGTACAGATTATCAGTTACTGATAACAGCAGCTCCATGGGTCTCCATAGCAGAATTCTGAGACAAAGCCTTCATTAAAAGGCTTGGCTGAGCATCACTCCTTACCAGATACATCTATACAAGCACTGAGCAAGCGGAAAGGTCTCTTTAACGACAGTGTTAATGCAGGTCTGTCTGTCTGTTTAGCTTGTGGTCACGGCTGTGGGCATTCTCGCTATTAAATACTACTTCTATGAAAGCACATATAGATCACTAACGTGAGCCCCCCCTAGCTTCAGAGTATTAGTATCGCCCTGACTACCATAGTGTTGATGCACTGTGAAATTGGTATTGGTGCTCGGAGTCCTTACCTTGTTGCAGAAGACAGGAGAAAATATAACTACAAATAGATTTGTTCCTTCATAGTCTCCTGGTTCTCCTTGAGCATGCTTTAGTGCTTCTAAACATTTTGATTTTGTTTCTTACTTGAGACGGTCATCCTGGTGTCTCCCAAGCTAATGTTCTGCTCAGGCAGTCTTCTCATCTCAGCCTTCTCAATAGCCCGCGTCACACTGATGCAGTATTCCTTCTGGATTCTAGATGGTCCTCAGTCACATGTACCTGTGCTGAGTTTGTAATAAGAGCCCAGCATAAGCCTCTGGGGTTGTGCTTAGAAATGTCCTAAAAGGACTATGAAAGAACTGAGCTGTTTCCTCACAAAGTTACCTGAGTGATAGACAAATATATTCCTGTGTCCAGTAACCCCGAAGGATAAGGAATCCAGTGTGTACTGGGCATTGGTCTCCCCTATTGCTGGACTGTCAAGGCCTTTTATTCCTCTGCTTATGGATGTTTGCATATACACATTTTACATAACAAAAACAACCAGGTTAAAAATAAAGGTTTGAGATTGCTTTATTTCAAACCTGTTCACTCTCTGAAGACCGGAAAGCTGGCTGTGTCCTTTGCTGTCATTTCATAGTGTTGCTTCATCGGCTCCTCTACTTGTCAGTTTTATTGTTAACATTCTTTTGTTTTTGTGTTTCTTTTTCATCTCTAGGTAACAGTTATGGAGCTACAGGTAAGATCAGTTCTTCACTGAAGTTTACTGAAGCTACACGTTTTATGCACGTGCCTCCCCCACCCATTATTTAAGAAGTTAAAACATGAAGATACTGTTACTACAAAGAAAGTTATTGTGAGCAGTACAGAAACATGTCCAGGAATTGACACACTCACGTCACTGGCTTGTGTTCTTTCAGGCACAGCTGGCCCAGAAGACCAGTCTTATCAGTGACTCCAGGCTGAAAGAGCAAGAGCTGCGAGAGCAGGTGCTGGAGGGGGGCGAGGGCAGCTTCTCTGTGCACTTGGGTGCTGGCCAATGAGGGGACGGTTAGCTAATGGCTTAATAGGTCTGAGAACTCAAGAACCAGTTCTTTTCTGGTTCTTAGAGGCTCAGTCTGTAGACCAGGCTGACACAAAGCTCCTCCTGCCTGAGTGTGGGACTAAAGGAATGTCATGCCTGCACCTGTGCACCACTTTTTGAGGAACTACCACTCTGTTTCCATAGCAACTGCTCCATGATACAACAGGGCTTTATAAGGACTTCATGTTCACATCCTGATCAACAAGATATTTTATTATAGCCACCTGAGAAGGTGGTTAGAGGTTTCATTGAGGTGTTGGTTTACATTTTTTAGTGATTGATGATATCAAACACCTCTTCAGCTTCCTTTGTATCTCTTCCTTGGAGTGATGTCGTGTTTAGTGATGCACTGGGGTTCTGTTTTCTTTTTGTTGCTGAGGTAAAAGGGCTTATTATGTATTCTGGATACAAATTCCTTATCAGCTATGTGATTGCAAATATTTTCCGCCATTTTATAATTTTTTGTAATCTTTTAATTAAAAAAGGGTTTTACTTTAATAAAATTCCATTTATTTATTTTTCTTTCATTGAATATGCTTTTAGTTTCTGCCAAAGAAGCTATTTCCTTTCCTTTTATCTGCATATGCTGTCCTTCAGCATTAAAGACTCTAACACCTCTATAGCTATTCTTTTTCTTGCACGCCATTTTCTTATTTTATGGTATGGTTTCAACATTATTTTTAGGTCCATAATTTAGAAGACCGTTTGAAAAGATATGAAAAGACCGTGTGTGCAGGAACTGTGGCGGCACCTTACAGAGGTGAGTGGACTTCTGCCATGCCACTGTGCCCCCCTCTCCGCCATGCCCCCTCTCACTGGCAGATTTATGAATGGATTTACTCTTTTTTTTTTTTTTTGCTAACTTATTTTTCTCTCATTTTTATTTTGAATCATTTTTAGTAGTTGACTAATATAAATTATATATACTTTTTGCAACATGGTGGAAAGCATAAATTGAGTCTACTGGTACATATTACCTTACATACTTAACCTCTTGTTGTGGTGTGTCCTTAGTTACTGTTATTTAGTTACTGTTCTGTGTAGTCTCCATCAGCAAAGCAGCTTGTTTAAATACAGTGCTTTATTAGGGTCTTGCTTTTAGTTTCCGAGGGTTAGAGTCCATGACCATCATGTGTAGCAGCATGGTAGCAGACAGGCAGGCCAACTTGGTGCTGGAGCAGTAGCTGAGACATTAGATCCTTATCCACAGACTACAGGCTGAGAGACAGACACTGGGCTTGGAGTGATTTTCGAAACTTCACAGTCCTCTCCCATGTGAAATACCACCTCCAGCAAGGCCACACCTTCTATTTTTTCCCAAAATAGTTCCACTAGTAAGGAACCAAATCTTCAAACATATGAATCTGCATAGGCCATTTTCACTGAGACCAGCACCATGAAGACATTTTAGATCTAGCCCTGCTGGTTTTCGGGTAAAATAATGCATCATTATGTCAGTCCAGCAACTGCCTGAATTGAGTTTGTATAGATTTCATATGTGAGTGCGGTCCTGTAGTACTTGTCATCCTGTGGCTGGATTGCTTTGTTTCGTGTAGTGTCTGGTAGACACGTATCTTACGGACATAATAAATTCTAGAGCCACACATTATTCTGTACACATTTAAATGATTAAAAGAATCCAAGAAGTACGATGGACTGTGCACACCGATCTCCGTGTTGCTGTTTTAAGACTTGCATGATGACCCTTCTATGGGGGAAATAAAGCAGCTCTGCTCCCTGTGTGCACCTTCAGGATGCTAGCTCTCTCTGACACTGACTTCCTCTCTCTTCTGTCTGTGTGTAGTCTCCAGCGACATTTTGTTTAGATTTGCTCACTTGAGGAATCTCCATGATCTGTTTCTGTTTTGTTTATATAAGTTTGAGAGTCATCTAGGTTGTGTATTTTATTCCATTTGTCTGGCATGTGCTTGTACATGTTTCCTGTAGTCTGCATCTGAAAGACGTTCTGTAGACTACAGATCTAAGAATAGAATCAACACCTCACAGGCCCCTTAACATCCACAGCAGCCTCTCTGCTGCTGATGTGCATTTCATAGACTGTTGTCAGGGTTTTAATTTGTTCCTGTTCATGATGATGAGTTGAGCATGATTAGGTTGTATTATTTGTTCCTTAGTTCTAACTGTATATATTTCTTCTTTGTGGAGTGCTTATATTCCCATGTCTTCTAAAGTTAGCTTGTCATTTTCTTCTTTATACTCTAGTAAATTTCCTGCTTATTTTTCTTATTTTTATTAGGATATATTAATTATACAAATTAGTAAGCTCTTGGGACATTTTCATGTATACATTTATTAGCAATAGGAAACAATGCCTCTTTCTGTTCCTTTTCTTGTGTTCTAGTGTGTCTGTTTTCTGAATGACAGGTTATTTGGCTTTGCTTTTGTAATTTTGATTTTGTCTTTCTTGACAGGTGGCAATTTGTACCACACTGATGTCTCAGTCTTTGGAGAACCTACTGAGTTTGAATATTTGCGAAAAGTGCTGTTTGAATATATGATGGGTCGTGAGACCAAGGTATGGGTCCTGCCTGGTGACTTTGTGTGAGGCTCTTTATAACACACACACTAGATTGCTATGTGCAGATAGTATTCACAAAAACGGACTCTCAGTCTTGTTCTAAAAACTACTACAATGAGCATTTCATAACCAATAAGTTGTTTTAAAAAGTGAAGTATGTGGCTAGTTTCTGATTTGTTTTCAAATCTTCTGTTGCCTTTTAAATCTTTTAAAAATTTAATTTTTTTTCACTTTACATACCCCCTCCCTCACCTCTTCATGCCCCCCCCCCCCCCATTTCTGTTTGTTTTGTTGTTGGTGGTGGTGTGTGTGTGTGTGTCAGGGAGAGAAAGAGACTCAAAGATCTTAAAAGTGGGAGAAGTGATTCCATTTTAAGGAGGTTTTATATCCTGTAGATAGCACTGTGAATCACGGTTATCACCATGACAGCAGCTGCTGAGGAGCATCCAGAGGTAGTTTAGTTTGTCACAAGTCATTTCTGCATGTGTGGGATCTTAATCATGTTGAAGTGACCACACTGTGCAAGCAGGATTTTGTTTTCTGGAATGTATCTTCTACATAAAGTCTTTGGTGTCTATAGGCTCGCCACATTTGTATCCTCTACAGTCTGTTGGTGTTTGTTTTAAACCTTGTTAGACATTTGCTTACTAAGTCTTGAATGGAATTGACTGTGAGGAATTTATGAGTTTTATCAGGAAAAGTTTTTGTTGTAATCAATTTCTGCTTTTGACAACTTGTAGACTCTTTGTGGGTTTTACCTTGTGTCCTGACAAAATGGTATAGGGAACTTTCTGTCCTTGGAAACAGTAGATATTTTACTGGGCTGAGTCATAGAGTTGCAGGCCAGTGATCTGGAAAATACACATAAAACTAAAGGGCAAAGAAAGGACCTTAAACAGTATCGCAAGCCAGTGGGTTGGCGATGCAGGAGTCACCCGAGTCCTTAGGATTTATAGAAATTCTGTTTTGTTTGCTTATGTCAGGCAGTTTTAGAGAGAATTTTTTTGTAACTTTGTTTTGGATTTTTGAAGCATGGTCTTGCTTCATGACCCTTTTGGCCTCCCAGGAGCTGAAATATACTATGATGTCTGCCATCAAAATCTTTGAAATAAAAATTATGTTAGAGTATGTGATATGAGCACATATCACAGAAAGGGATGTATTAGTTCAAAGTGGTCCAGTGTCCCTTTTTCTTCAAGACTTTTACTAAGTTTTCTCTTATCTTCAAGCACCACTGATGAATAGCTGCTTCCCCTTACTATACTCCTATGGAGCCAAAGCAGCAGCCTGACCTTGGCAGCCTGGGAGATGGTTAACATTATGTGTGTGCGCACTAGGTAGGAGGCTGAGCTTTGAGATTACTCTCGGGATTGTAGACACTTTGACCTACAGACTGTGACCTTCCTGAATCTTAACACACTAGCTGCTGTAGCCTGTTGCTCTTAGGGAGCGTAGTGCTTGTGAAGTGTTGTTTCCAAGTTTAAGCCTTTGGAAAAGAGACACAGCCCAAGTCAAATGTAACCTTGTGCTTTCTGAGCCTGTGGTTGACTTCAGGTTAGTTTGGAAGGCAGTAGAGAGCGCCATTCCAGCAGTCAGAGGCACATGTTCTTTATCTGCCGTTGTCTGCATTTGTTGAGATTTTCTGACTGATTCTTCTATCACATTTTACATGTAAACATTGAAGCTGGTGGTAGGTTTTAGTCTCCTGTTCATTTATTGATCCATGGACACCATTCCTGACTCTAGAACTGAGCAGTGCTTAGTTCTCAGGTAACCAAACTGGAGCATAATGCAGCTATGGACAGGGACAAGGAGGGTTAGGTCAGGGAGCTCAGCACTCATTCCCAGTGGGCAGTAACTCAGAAAGAAGGCCCAAGAACATGGCGTGTGAGTTACTTGAGTTGCAAGTAGTCCAGTCCAGCTGACCTTTGTATCTGTGAGGGACAGTTGTTCCCAGCTTAGACCAGACAATCTTGAAAGCTAGATAGTCTGAAATGTTTTCAAATTTTACATGTATGTATCACAGAGAAGAGTGCCCCGAACATTTCCAACAAGAATGAAGCTGGTTTTAGACACATCTTTTGCTGACTTACTTAGTTTGTATATATTAACAAAGAACTTAAAGTAGAGAGAAGGTTATATTTTAGAATGAGCCAGCACTGGAGGATGTGGCGGTGTGTCACCCTACTTGTTTCTTTTCACCTGCTTTGACTAGAGCATTCTTTATGGGGCAGGTGCTTAAAAAACGCCTGTATAGCACACATAGTTTTATAGTATGGAGCTACTCAACCCTCTTTCTCCGAATGGGTTTTGATCCTCCACCCAGTCTGCCTTCCCTTTTGCTCTGCAAGCTTCATTAAGGAGACATTCCCTGAGGAAATAGTAGCTAAAGAGCTTGCTTATAAATCAGGTGCTTCAATTGAACTTTTCCTTATTTCTCAGGGCCTGAGGATGTGGTTTGGAGAGTAGACAGTCTATATTTCTTTACAAGGTATAGGAAGAACCTGGGCTTCTCCAGAAAAGCTTTTCTGGCAAGCTAGAGGCTTTATTGGTTTTCAGCTATAGATTCTGGGTCACTGATGAATTTTGGGGTGGATCTTTCATTTATTTTTGTCTAGATGTGTAAAGAGACAACTAGCTACAGGTCATGGTTGTATCTTTACAAACATGTTTGCACATGCATGTGTGTGGTTTCAGAGTGAATTATACTTTGGTAGCTTGTGTGATACTGAAATTAAGAAAATGTTCCAAATAACTGAATTTTAGAATTTTAGATTTTGGTACCTGGGATGGGTGTATAAATGGGACACAGGAAGTTGCCTCTCTGTTAGCCCTGAAACTACATACTTCTTTTAGCCAGTTCATGATGCACATAACTTGATGTCTATAGTCAAGTTTAGCACACTAATTTATTGAGAGGTGTTGTCAAATGCCTTGAAATCCTCCAAGAATGTGATTGTTTTAAATCTTTTTAAAGCTATTAAAATGGCAAAGACAGGAAAGATGTCTGAGACTGCAGTCATGTGTGGGGTTTGCAGCCAAAGCCAGTCTCTGTTGGTCTGTTAAGTGAAGTGCATTATTAGGAGTGGGTAATGATTTTTAAATGTTAGTTTCTTTCCTTTCTGTTAATAATTAATTTTTTTCTAGTGATACAAATAAAGTTCTAACTTTGGGTTGATAGTATTGTGCTGATTTTTTCCTACAACTTTCCCCAGAACCCCCTGCTGCCACTGTACACACAGGCCTATACACAGAATACATGTAGCCATGAGCACTGGTTCCCTTTTCTGGGATGCTCTACCATGCACTATAGGAATCCCCAGGAGAGTGTTATCACCCGACTTGATGTAAGCACTGAACTCCTTATCCTTCTTCCTTCATAAGTGACATCCTCTTTTCTCTGTCTTCCTCACAACATCTCATCTTGATACACAGTAGGGAGTTTCAACCTTTGAGGAGAATTTTCCAGGAGTTTATGGGTGACAGTCTGGTTTACGGTATATTTATTCAGATCTGCACAGTTTATGATCTTGTTTTGCAAACCTCCATGTGTGATGTTCTGATTCATCTTGTGTTCTACCAAACAAAACATTGTGCTCCTTTAACATGTAATTTCTATTAGGCCAATGTGCTGCATGTCTTGAAAAGTATCTACTAAGCATGTTCATGTCCATGCAGTAGCCCATGTTTATGAGATATATGATGTGATTTAGTTAGAGCGGAACCCTGGGGCTTCTAATTCCTGTTATTTAGAGCATATGTTTTGGCAATTCATCCCTATAGATACTGCAGATATGAGGCCTTTTCAGATGAATTCATAATGAAGTTTCATCCTAATAAGACAAAAGACCAAGAGCTCAATCTTCTGCAGCTTCATGCTGTTGGAAATACATCATCTAAAGTAATTTAAATGCAGATCTAGAACCCTCTGAATTGAAACCCTAGTGCTTCCTTGACTGATAACCTTCACATCATACTTCTTTGTTTGTGGCCTCCATTGAAAGCACCAAAGAATCCCTCAGCAGAACATGTCAGACAGTGGGAGATTTCATCGCCTCGTGTCTGCTAATGAGTGCTTTCCTGTCCCTTCTAGACAATGGCAAAAGTTATAACCACTGTCTTGAAATTCCCTGATGATCAGGCTCAGAAAATTTTGGAAAGAGAAGATGCCCGGCTGATGGTAAGTTCCAGAAGGACGATGTAAAGAGGCAGCTTTCTTACAATTTATATTGTTTTGTTTGTGTAAACGAAGCTAAAATTTTTTTAAATATCTTTTGTACAACTTAAAAAGTGGTGTTGGATGGACATTAAGAAAGTGTAAGACAGCTGTGATGTAGACTCACAAGGGAGAGAGTGGCCTTTCTCAGTAGCATGGACACTTGATGCCACCATGCATGAGGTGTGGAGTTGCTGATGGGAAGGATGGGGAAGAGTTTATCCTTTTGATTCACAGCACATGGCTTCTAAACACCTCGGTGTTCATTCTTCTATTGTAAAGTATTTTTGTGTGCATTGATTCTAAAGAATTTAATCATCTTTTGGGCCAGTAAGATGGCTCAGCCAAATAAAGGCAGATGGTGAGCTATACCAAAACAAAAAACAAACAAACAGAAAACCTGCCAAGGCAGACCAAAAAATATTTATGCATATCTAAAGGAAAACACTAAGTCCTTTATCCTTAAATAAAACAATATTCCTTCTAGAAAGGGATGGAATGGGGGCTGGTTCTTGAGTTAATCTTCCTTTACCACTGAGGCTAACCTGCTCAGGCTTTAAACAAAGCCTCATTTCTCTTGAAACTTAACTTGCTGAATAAATTCAATCTACAGCCACTTACTAGTAAAGTTGTTACAAAGACTATAGGAAATCAGAAGGTTTAAAGGTTATGGAATCTTCAGTTTTAGGGGAATATAAGTGGTAACTCCCATCCAATCACATGATAAAAGTGGGCAGGAAATATGAAGTAAGTTGTGGGTGTGAAGTGAAAGAGACCCTAAAGCAGAAGTTGAAAATCAGTTTTGATTAGTGGGTTTGTTTTTGTTTTTGTCTCTTTGTAAAGAGAGTGTTATTTGTAAAGTGACTCAGTCATTTTCTCCATCTTTAAGAGAATTTCATTAAAACAATATATTGTAGTTGGCTGAAATTGGAACCCAAAGATTCTTTTGTTATGAAGAAGCCTCTTTTTAAGTCTTCCTAAAGCATGTTTTTCTCACTGAGGTTCTCCAGACTCATTCCCTTAGTGACTGCACTGGCAGGGTATTCCCTTTCCTTGGTCTCCGAGGGATTGCTTCTTCCTCACTCACTCGCTTGTGCTTGGCTCTCACACTCGTCCTCCATGTTGCCTGTGTGCTCAGTGCTTTGTGGTGCCAGAGCCTCGTGCGCAGTGAAGCCTTCCCCACCGAGCATGTCCTCAGCCCTGCGTTTAGCTCTGGGTCAGTCTAGTATTGGTCAGCCTTTTTAAATTTCCTAAGTTAATAAGTCATCTTTATAGCATTTTAGGTGAAGTCTTCCATGCATGCCAGGTGGAGTTGGAAAACAAATTCAATTAAAAATGACACATAATGAAAAATAATGTATATATAAATGTGTGTTTAACTGAAATACCAGTTTTGACTGATACTGTTAGAATAAGATCAGTTGGATCACTTTTTAAAGTGTTGCAAGCAAATCATAAAACTTACTTAGAAAATCTTTCATAATCTTTAACATCTAGGCTATTTGTCTCATGCCAAAATCATCTCTGTTAATAGTATGGCAAGCCTGGGGACATGCCAAGAATCCCAGCAGTTAGGAGGTGAAGCAGAAGAATTTCAAGTTCAAGGCCATTGTAAGCCACAAAGTGGAAGAGACTCAAATAAAATATTGAATAGCTCCACTAGATTTTTCTTTATTCAATTTGTTAAGTGCTTTTTTTTTCAGTTCTTAAAAACATAGGCAGTGTCCACATATCTATATCTTGCATGCTTCTGCATATTTTCCCACAGAATACTAACCTTACTATGCTGTGTGTATTGAAAACATTTTCATGTTTTAATTTTGCTACTTTTTACTAACTTCATATTAAATTTATATATGTACTTCAGAGGTTTGGCACGCCACCCAAAAATAGACGCAGGCTTGGTAAATAGGCTTTATGATCATACTGCCATTTCAAAGCAAACCATAAAGGTAGTTAATGACAGTGGTGATGTCACCTGAAATTAGGGCATGGAGTTTATTTAAAAGGTTTGCTACAGTAAAAATGAACTGAGATAAAATTCCTTTACACGAAATTGCAACATTCCTGCAAACACTCTGACACTGTTGAATTATAAGGGAATTATTCAGTGATAAGATTGATACTTTTTAGGAATGAGAGTTCAATATATAGGTGTACTATGCTTCAAATTCATCAACTTCTAAAAGTTTGTGGGTGTCAAACTAAAATGATGTAAATCAAGTTTTAATTTATATTTAAAGGAATTATAAAAAAAAACTTTATAATCTTACCCTGTAATTTAGTTGGCAGTTAAGTACACCCTTGGCATGAAGTGCATCTTTCAGCATTTAAACTTTTAAGTGAAAACGGAAAGTGAAAAATTAGGATGGGAGACGTGTTACACGGTCCCCTTATGATTGGCCTAATGACCCTGAATCTGTCCACTTCACACACAGCATAACCTGGGACTGTCTGTCTGAAAACTAACCCAACAAGCTTTTCCTCTTGGCCTTGTAGTTCTCTTCAGCTCGCAGTGGCGTCTTCTGATAACCCTGAGTCGCTCAGTGCGCATGTGGTGAGTGGAGAGTCTCGTCTCTTTGGGACTGAAGTCACAGATATTGCAATTAACCGTTTTGTTCTTTTCAATGAGCATGGTTATGACATTGAGTTATGTAATTGCTTTCTCTTGATTCTGTTAAATAGACTGATATATAGATGAATAGCCACCAAGAATGGCATTTAAAATTGCTACAGCAGATTCTGATAGATAAATGAAAAATAATTTCTAGATGTGAAGTGATGAAATATAGTGTGTACTGCATTTCAAATTCAAGTGAAGAGATGTATTTCACACATCCAGAATCTAAATTACTATAAAGCCTTATTAGAATGCTAGTTTGGAAAAAAAAACAAAAAAAACAAAAAACAAAAAAACCAGAAAACTAACAAAGTTGATTAAAATAAACACAGTTTCATTCCATCATAGGATCACACAGTTTGGTGCAAGCTAGCACATAAGCTCTGTAGATGATCCTAGTTGGCCTCATTTAATCAAATATGACTTTCTGATGAACATTTATTACAATGAGATGTAATTATCTAAAATGTTTCTCATGATTTACTGTCTTCAACATTTAAGGATTCTCAGCCTCACAGAGTATATATGTCATTAGCTTGATTTAATATTGCCTTAAGCTTTTAGGATACACATATTCCTCACCTTGGCTGTAATTTTCACAAATAGATTAAATCACAGTGACTAAGACCTGATTATACTTGATGATGGCGCTTTGTTTCAGCCATGAACAAATGAGCAGGGTGAGAGGTGTAAAGGTTGTGACATATCTTTTAAAGGAGGTTTAAAAAATGTTTATTTTATTTTTCAAAGTTTTATTTATTTTTGTTTTATGTGTCTGTGTGTTTGTCTACATACATGTGCATCACAGAAGGCAGAAGAGGGCATCATATGACCTGCAACTTGAATTACAAGGTGGTCATGAGCCACTATGTGGGTGTTGGAACCCAAACCTGGGTCCTCTACAGGAGCTGCCAGTGCTCTTAAACTGTGGAGAATGTCTCCAGCCCTTTTGTTTTTTAAAGTTTGTGTGTGTGTGTGTGTGTGTGTGTTTTTAACTGCCTGCATTGAGTCTCCTTTTGACTTTCATATCTTATTTAATTTGCTTGCATGGTTAGCTAGAGCTATCTCATTTCTGTTTCCATTACAATAACTGGCAGTGCAGAACATGGTTTTATTGGGTTGCTGCAATAAGCCTGGGGGACAACTTATGGAATCACCTTCCGAGGCTGATGGAAATATGGCAGGGGACAGATCCTGTCTTCTGCCATCCAGAATCACTTCTCCCTTCTACTCAGATGGCAGGGCTTGGTCTTCCACAGTCTCCCCACTCCCACCTCCTAAAATCCCTTTTACAGCACTTTACTGTAAGTGATGCTACAGAAACAAGGTTTAATGCTTCTGGGATAGACAAGGACAGGAGTACAGACTGCCCTGCTTATCTCCTGCCAGTAGGAAGGTCAGGCACTGTTAGACAGGGCTTCTCGGTAGCCTAGGCTGGGATCTTCCTGCTGCAGCCTCCCTAATGATGGGATCACAGGCATATACCATGAGGCCTGCCCAGAGTGGCTTCTATTCTCATGTCAGAGATTAAGTTTAAATGGAGAGGATCTAGCCAAAATCTCTGGGAGACAGTTTTCAAAGGGAGCCTTCTAAACCTTGTAGCATGGAAGTCTCAGTGAGCATGACCTGTGGCTCCTGTTGAGGGCAGAGATAGCTACAGCATTAACTAGACCCTGAGGAGAGCAACTCAAGGAGACCAGATTGAAGACAACTTTGTGGACATTTGAAAGTAACATTTTAATTCTGATAACAAAATCCATTGTTATTTTTAGTAAAATAATTAAAATTAGTACAGATTAAAATGAGACTTGAAAGGCTGTGAGTCTGACATGTATCTATTAAGTCAGGTCAACTCTGTCACTCACAGTGCTGCAGATAGCTGCTCTCTCACACTGGAAATGCCTGTCTCTGAGCTTCTGTTAATTGATTGCTTGCCCATTCCATTTTTGGGTTGAAACACTTCAGACCTACCTAAGCTTTGCAAAAACTAATTGGGTGAATGCCCATATCTGCCATCACCTTCCAGTGTCTAACATGTTATAGAACCTTCTTCCCATTCTCACCCTTGGTTTCGCTCCATACATTTTTTCCCTTTTGTAACATTTGGAAGTTACCTGTAAACATCATGGTAACAAGCATTTGGCAGTGCAGACAGTAGTAATATTTTAAAGAAGATTACACAGTATGATTATCATAATAAATTTAGTACTAAGATAATACTAATATCTGATAAACATAATAGTCAGTTTTTCCATTTTTTAATGAGATCTTTCATAAATATTTAAGACACAAGGCTCCACAAAGAGCATATTATTGCATTGAGTAGTCATGTTTTCTGAGGTCTCTTTTAAACTAGAGGTCTTGGTCTTTCTGCTTTTATAACTTCAATGCTGTGCCGCTTTGTTGAATTGAATTTTGTTTCCAATGGGTTTGAGCCAAGGTTTCAAAGTAATAAGTGAGAAGGAATGATCTTAGCAGGATTGTCACTTCTCCCCGTGGGTTCTGGGGCCAGCATGATTGTTGAGCTAGCTTTATAAACAAACACTCAGAACACCTTCACATTCCACTCCACTGAGTGTAAATGACAGTTTGTCTCTACCACTTCACCTTACTTGGAAATGTATTTCTCTAACATTTTAAACAGCATACTCAACTTGAGTACTTAGTGTGTAGCATTTTAATCTAGGAAACTCTTTGGAAGATTCTGGGGTTGTGTCTCATGGCATTTTTTAAGTTTTAATGAAACTTGGGGTGAAGCTTAGCCTTTTACACCACGATACCACTTGGCTTCCCCCTCCTACCATGCATATGAAACTGAGAGAATTGCAGGATGTAGGAAGTCTACACACTGGGAGAGTGAACTACCTTATTCCCTGAAACACATTCTGAAGAGCTGTGTCTGAGAGGCTCTCCACACAGTGCTCTGGGGTGGCTTTCCTCAGGACTCAGCAGCCCTGGACTCGTAGTCAGGGTCTCAGCTTCAAAGCCCATACCTAAATACTGGTCTCTGTCTGGGATTGCTCAATCAGTTTAAATTACTCTAACTAAGAATCAATATTTGAATTTTTTTTTTTACCTTTTTTAATAATGTCATCCCTTACCTTGAAAGAACAAAACAGTTCTCACAGATTGACTATAAACTCTTGTTTGTTTTGTTTTTTGTTACCTTACTGTAATTTCCCTCTTGTTTTTCAGTCATGGCTCCGAACTTCATCTTGAAGAAATGGGGAGAGAGGCTGGGCGACTGCTGCCTGGCAAACTGCCCGTGCCTGCTGTTCTTAGAGAAAGGCACGGGCTTTAGGGATGTCTGCTCGTGAAGACAGGTCTTACCCTGGCCCGCAGGTGCACTGCTCTCGAAGCAGATGTTCTTGTGTTCTTGGTGGAGAGATGGTGATAGTTTTGCTCTTTTTCCTTCAGTTTTTCCTTGGGAGTTGTCTGTGGTGTGGAGGCTGCTCTGACTGCCTGGCCTGGTCTCTTCTGTCTTCCTTATTTATTTTAGGTGATTTCTTTTTCCCCTTTAAAGACTTGTGCAATATATTTTGAGGTGAAACTTAGTGGATTTTTTCTAGTAAATTAGAGAATTTAATTGACTATTTCCCAGATTGATTTTTTAAAGAAAATATTTGCTAAATCCTAATTGTTTAAGCTATGATAAGTCCCAAATGGCAGCACCTCATGTTTACCTAGCTTTTATACTTATATTATTTTTCAGAGGAAAAAATACTACTGTAAATTGTAAATAGTCAATACATAATCCTATTGAATGCAGATCTGTGACTGTTGGCTATGTCATCTCAGAGGATCAGATAAATAAAGTTTATTTCCTATATAATATTTCTCATTGTGCTTCTTCTTAGGTCAAAACCACTTGAAGCTGGTTAAGCACCCATGTTTCAGTTAAAATGAATGCTATCAGGAGAGATAAGCATGGAACATTAGGGAAGGGGTGTGTGTGTGTGTGTGTGTGTGTGTGTGTTTGCTTGTATTGAGAAAGACATGGAAACCCCTCTGGCATATTACAGGAGGGCTTTTTTAGGCTCTGGTGGTTGAAGATTCTTCTTAAGTGTAATGAGAGAAGCTTCTGGAAACCAAGCCTTGGGAACTGCTCTAAAAAAGGTTAATACACCCTTCATGTTCTGGAGAACATCGTACTAGGAACTCAGATCTATAGAATGTATGCCTGAGAATGAATGTCAGTTATCCAGCCAGTTTGCTAGTTTTGCTGGCAGTTCTTGTTCTGTGAAGAGTATGGACTTTGTGGAGAGGAATGGGACCACCCACACCCTACAACTGGCCTGCTCATTTTTCTTTAGAGGGAAGACAGGAATTACACACGCGCACACACTCACAGGGCTTGGAGGCCTGTCTCTGGAGTACCGGCAGCCTGAATGGGGTGTGGCCAGACCCCATTAACACACTGACAAGGCACTGAGCTCTGCCCTGTTTTGTTCCTGTGTTTTTGGAGAGTGGATTGGCAGCCCCAATGTGGGATAGTTTTTACCTTTAAAAATTGTCTTATGGTTTAATTTGTATTGTGAGTGTTTATATATCTCTCAATAAATATTAATCTTTTATATGATATATTGTTAGTGAATTTTCCACTGGAGGCCTTGAAATTTTATAAGAGACATCATGTTCATAGCAAAGGACTAAAAAGGAGCTTTCCCATCACTTGGCATTGGGTCAAGGAAATTCTAGGAATTGTACTACTTGCTCCTTCTATAACCAATCCTATTTACTCGCTGTAAGTAATCCTAAAGGTACGCAGAGAAATGAGATCTGGCAGATGGATGTGTTTCACTTTCCAGAATTTGGAAAGATGAAATATATACATCATACCATTACTTAGGAATGCAATGGTCGACTGCCCTGAGTTCCCCAAAAGCTCTATTTACTCGGAAGTCATGGCCATAATAGCAATCCTGTTCAAATTAAGACTGACAATGTTCCAGCATATGTTTCCCAGAAAATGAAGCAGATTTTTGGTATTATAATATAAAGCACATTAGAGGGATACCTCACAATCCTACAGGACTAGCAGTTGTGGAGAGATTTCACCATACCTTAAAAGAGATGCTTCACAAATAGAAAGGAGAAATGAAAAATTCCAGAGGGAGATTGCACAATAAGCACACTTGCAGTAAGCACGATACTGACCCTGAATTTTCTTAGTGCTGATGAGAAAGGAACAGCAGCCACAGAGAGACATTGGGTAATAGACAAAACTTCTGAGATAAACCAACCCGTCTACTTCATGGCTATGATGACCTCATGGAAGCCGGGATATGTGCCTCGGTGGGGAAGGGGTTTTACTTTCCTTTCCACAGGAGAAGAAAAAATATAGGTACTGACAAAATTAATAAAGATCCGATTTGAAAAGGAGACCCCTCCTGAGGAAGAGAATTAATGGCTCATCCCTGATATGACAACTGGATACATGGTAGGGAACACTCACCAAGGCTGGGGCAGGGGCTCCTTTTCGTCTTTACAGAAGAATGGATACAGCCATCTTTAAGACATTGAATGGATGCTTAGACACCTAAAGCTGAAGGGAAATCGCTTATGAAAGGATTACAAACAAAGAAATATAAGGCCAGTTGATACCAATATGCACTACTGGGTAATTTCTCAATTCTCACTGCTTTACATCTGTATCTCTCTTTAAAAAAAATATGGTCCTGGTTGATTATAAATCAAGCTGGCTTTGGAATTGGAGTAAGTGGCTTTCTTGCTCTCTAAACCCAAGCACATTGGCCAAGAAAACTTGAGAGATTCTGTCTCATATCAGAAAAGCCATCTGGTGTGGAACAGAAGACAGCCAGAATGTATAGGGACCAATATTATTGTAATTTTATCTCCAATTCAATTTCTCTGTTTATTTCTCCCTTCTTAACCTTAAATTCTCTGCATACAATTTCCTCCTGAAGACATAAGGACATAAAATCTTTATTTGATATTGGTAATGTTTAAGTTTTCCACTGTAAATAACAATGTCTCCTACCAGCAATCTCCAAAGCATCCAGAATAAAGAAGGGCCCCCACCACAACAATTCTATCTGGAGTAAAAAAGGAGAGACAGACAGAGGCAGAAACAGAGGAAGAACCTGGTGTACACCACTCAGTGATTGCTTTGAAATGTAGACTTCATTCAGGACAGTTGCAAGATAGCTCTCTATGATTATCCGTCATGTCACATCTTTAACAAGAGTCCCAGATAGACTTATCCACTACTCTGAGAATGGTTATAGATGTTTATAGTCAGTCCATTAGGATCTAACCACTGTCTTAGTTTTTACAGGATCCCACAGAGATGCCACCACCCACAGGTCAGTAGGAAGTAACCATATGAAAAACTACATTCTTCTCCCCATAAGGTCTGTCCTCTGAGGATTAAGGGTAATTATCAGTCTGATAGGGTAGTTATAGATTAAAATTGGGTTGAGGGTAAAACTATAATATAGATTCAGGGATCCCTTTTAAGGAAGAGAAAGGGGAATAGGACAGGCATAGGTAGATTGTTGTATTTACGTGTAAAAAAATTATTAGCCAAATATTAGCCAAAGACAATTTGCACTGGTATAGATGCTTATGTATTGATATAAATGTGAAATCATTTTATATGTTTGAGATAATTTGTATATTGATACAAATTTAAATCTGAAATTGTTTTATATGTCTAAGGTAATTTGTATATTGACACAAAATTGAATCTGTAATTGCCATATTTTGCACAGACTTCTACCTCTGTTTAAAATATTTTTGTGCATTGATACATATTAAGCATATTACTGTCATTTCCATTATGTGATTTCTACATCTGTTTAATTATACTAGTCACAATATATAATTATATTAGTTATGTATACCTCTGTTTAGATACTTTATATGTAAGATACTGTTATCTTCTTGCAAGGTCCATGTACCTCTAGCTAATGTTTGTATGATAGTCATACTGGAAGCCATCACTCATTTATAGATTGCCTAATTTTACAATGTAAGCTTCAGTCCTTGGATAATAAGAACTGCAGGTCACCATTACTTAGGTTTGCCATGTAATAGTCATGTTGTAGGTTTCCCAGGTACATGCTAGGATATATCAGACAAGGGTCTTCAACCACTTCATAAACCCCCAAAATAGTTGTTATTCAAAATTCAGCCATGAGAGACACACAACTATTCCTTTCCCAAGATGGTGTTAAACATCAGACACTCCACTACAAGTTTGTCTTCCTTGGCGGACAGTGGCCTTTTGGCAAAAGACTGCCCTTACCTTAACTACTGTCAGTACACACACTGTCCAGTCCAGACCAACGAGATAAAGGCCAAAATCTGCCTAAACAAAATAAGACAGTTTCTCCAAAAATGCCCCACTTCTAAAATGCATCTGTCAAATATCGTAAGCCTTTAGCCAAATGGATAAATGCTCCAATGGCGCACACACAAAACCATAAATGACTGTTCAGGCAGCTGACTGTTGCTGTCCTCACCTAAATTGTAAAAGCTTCCAACCTTTAAATAATATTTTTCCCCCCTCAGGTCTAATAAGGTCAAAGACTAGACAGGTAAAGTTACTATCATCTCATCTCTTAGTAAAAAACATTTAAGTGTTAGATTTTATTATTCAAGATAAACAGCTTTAAAATAATTTCTATACCTCACCACTTACCAATACTCTAGACAAAATACCTTATATTTGTTGGCTTTTAGTTGTAGTTTGACCTTGCTTGTGTTTTGCCTTTTCCTCCCCCAGACATAACCTTATAATGATTCCTATTATATATAATCTTAGTTTAGAACTTTCTTAGTTAGACAAAGGAGGGAGATGTAGGATTTGGGTGTTAGCTGGCCAGGCTTGTGGCCAGACCCCATGAAGACCCCACTGGGATGCTGCGCTCCTTCCTGTTTTTGGTCTTAGTGGATCGGCAGCCCATCGTGGGGCAGTTCCTATCTCCACGAATTGTCTTAAGGGTCTTTTGTATTGTGAGTGTTCATATACCCCTCAATAAATATTAATCCTTTATACGATATATTTATTGCAAGTGAATTTTCTGTGGTACACACACTTATTTAAATTGGCAAGATTGTGTCCCACTGAAGGGTCTCTGACAGTAATATGACTTTACCTTTTTTGTGCTTCTTTCCAGGGTAGAAGCAATGGCCTCTTCTGTGCAGTCACTATAGCTTCTTAGAATTCCTCCTTAACCCATTTGTGGAGATGTCCACAGAGAAAAGAGCAGAGCTAAAATTCACTAGAAAAATCAGGCCCATCATTTTGGTCAATTTAAGCAAGCTTTTATTAAAACATTAAATACTGACCAAGATCAGCTGTGTGAGCTTCAAGCACAGCTTATATGAGCAAAACCCACAGGCCTATAATTTCTCATGAGGTTTTGTTTTTTTCCCAGGATCCCAGAAAGTTACCTCATTTTGGGCAGGTGGGGCTTATAGTTTAACTTAAGACCTAACATCAATTGGCAGAAATTTTATATGAAGGGACCAGATAGTGAACATATTTGGTCCCAGAGGCCATGTGCTTTTATATTGCAACTTTATAACTCTTGTTGGATCAGAAGCAGCCATAGATAATTCTTAAATGAGTGAACGAACATAGTGTTTTAATAAAACTTTATTTTTATTAAACATTTAATGTTCATACATGCATAAATGTATTTGGATGTTTCACCTCCCCATTTTCCTTCCCTTTAAACACATGTGCTCCTTGTTTTTAAAATTATTAAATTTAATGCCCACTGAGTCCATTTAGGGAATAGATATGGGACCATCTTCTGGGACACGGTATCCTCTCAGGACCCACATCCATGAAAAAAACCTCCTCTCTTTCCCAGCCATCAACTGCCAAGTGGCTCCTCAGTTAGAGGTGGAACTTTATGAGCCCTTCCCCATCCATTCTGGGATCTTGGCTGGCTTGTGAGGTGTTTTATCTAAATTGTAAAGTGTTCTCAGTAAAATCTCAGGATGTTAGTGTAAAAACCTGATAGATTAAAAAAGCAGCAGAGGAAGGACTTCTCCCAACTCTTACCTTGCCTCTCTATTGTATTGTATCCTGGGTCTTCCAAAACCTCTATGGCTAATTCCAGTCAGCTAGTTGTTGACTCTGCCCCCTGATTCAAGGTTAGCTTTTATTCACAGTCTTGGAGTGTTGATCTTGTGAAAATCTTGTGCGTGTAGCTCCAAGCTTTGTGAGTTCATGTGTGCACATGTGCTGTCATGTCCTGGAAGTACTGATTAAAATATTATTTCCAAAGCAGGTATCAGGAGGTGGAGAGATCGCTCAGCAGTTAAGAGTATTTTCTAATCTTGTAGAGGACATGAATTCATGGCTCAAAACCATCCATAACTAGTTCTAGGAGATCTGATACCCTCTTCTTACCTCCATAGGTACCAAGAATACACATGGAGCACATACATACATGCAGACAAAACATTCATACACAAAAAATATATCTTAAAAATCTTTTAAGCAGGATCCGTCAAGCTGGGCTTTAAGCATGGAGTCAAAAGATGTAGTCAGAAGTTTCTCTGGCCCTTCCAGTTGGTCCCATGGCCATTTGATTCTAAACAATTAAAGGCTTATATTAATTATAAACTGTTTGGCCTATGGCTCAGACATATTATTGACTAGCTCTTTCACTTAGCTTAGCCCATAATTCTTATCTATGTTTATCCACATGGCTTGGTACCTTTTCTCAGTGCAGCATTCTCATCTGCTTCCTCTGAGTCTGGCTGTTGACTCGGCTCTTCCTCTTCCCAGAATTCTCCTCATCTGGTTGCCCTGCTTATACTTCCTGTGTGCCTAGCATTTGGCCAATCAGTGTTTTATTAAACCAGTACGAGTGACAATCTTTAGCATATACAGGAACCTAGTCCCACAGCAGAGAAAGGAATAGCAGTTGATATGCAGGGTTGCTTACAGTCCTCTGACTCACAGCAGCACTGCATCAGCTTGTTTAGCCTAGTGGTCAGCAGAGCATTTAGTTATCTGGATGGCAGCAGCTTGGGCCCAGATGAGAACTTTGAACAGCTGTTCCTGCTCAGAAGTTGGGGGATGCTGGACTTTTCTCAGTGGTAATTATGGTACATGTTGATATCATAGGCAGTATAGGCTGGACACTTTGTCTCTCATATTCTGATACTTGAGAGACAAATGTTTATGATGACTTCAGGTCAGCTCCAGACTGCAGAGAAAAAGCTGTCATCTCAGACTATAGTCCAGGCCCAGCTCAAGCCTGGCTGTTTCCAAAAGATTATGATTGTGGTATGCAAAAAAAAAAAAAAAAAAAAAATCTGTTGCCAAAAAAATTATCATTAGATGTTGAAAGGTATTAGAAGCCGTGTGACACCTTGGCACAACTTTTACTTGTGACCACTGTAATTTGTGGCTGCTTTGTTTATGTGGGTGCATGTGAATCTTGGCAAAGAGTGACTTCGTTATTGGTTACTGTTAGAAATTGTTGAATTCAGCATTTCTAAATTAAAGGCTGGGAACATTAGTTTTTATTTTATGGTGTGCATATGTTAGCCTTTTAAAAGCAGTTTTTAATGTTATTTTATGTATGTTCATGCAACATGATAATGAGGCAGGTGCATGTCATGGTTCATGTACAGAGATTACAGCACAACTTTGTGGAGTCAGTTCCCTCCATCCACCTTCATGTGGCCCCATGGACTGACTCGGGTCATCAGCCTTGCACAGCTAGCAGATTTACCCTCTTAGGTGGTACTGCACTAAACCCAGGCCTCGGGAATGCTAGGCGATTTTCTTGTCTTTTCCCTTCCAAAGTGAGCCCATTTGTAATAGCTAGCATGTCGTCTCTTCCTGCTGCAGGCCAGAAAGAGGCCCAGTTGCAGCTTGTTCATCCACTGCAGCAAGGTGGGCAGAAGGCTGCACACTGAAACATTTCTGATGTTGAAAGAAATTGAGGTTCATTGTAAACTTCATTTCTACATTGCAAATTCAGGACATTTGAAAAGCCCGCTGTAGTGATGCATAGCTATGACCCAGCTACTCAGGAGGTTGTACCAGCACAAGACTAAGCATGCCAGTGTAGCAAGACCCACTGTCCTCAAGAATGCCCTACTAGGAAGGCATTGTAACTGTTTAGTGTGTTGATTCATAGGAATATTTTCCTAATATGTGAATAGACAGACAGAAGGATTGACTCTGTATGTGCACAAACATCCATTTGTAAATTTATAGTAAGTCATTAAAACTTATCAAACTGTCTTTACTGTTGTATGAAGTTTCTGGCCTGGCCTTTCTGGCCTATCCCCAAGTAGCCCTCCTGCCGCTTAGCCCCAAATAATCACATAAAGGCTTATATTAATTTCACACTAATTGGCCTATGGCTCAGGCATATAATTTGCTAACCCTCGACTCTTAAACTAACCCCGATTAACCAAATCGCTTAGTACCTTTTCTCAGAGCAGCACCCTGGCTTCTTTCCTCTGCATCTGCCTGGTGTCTCTGCCTGACTCTTTTTTCAGAGTTTTCTTAGTCTGGTAGCCCCGCCTACACTTCCTGTCTGCCTTCTGGCCAATCAGCATTTTATTAAAACAGTAGGAGGGACAGATATTTACAACATACCAGAACATAATCCCACAGCACTTTGCTCATGAGCAGCATTTTATTCAGAGGCCGTGCTGCTGTGTAACCATCTCTTAGATGGTAAATTGGTTATCTTTGTACTTGTATTACGTACACCATGATGAATTTACTGTCCATATGGAGAAAATAGTTCAAGATAGCCAGTCTTCCCCAGCAGCCTATGCTGCCACTTCAAATGGGTACACTTCAAATTCTTTGTGCCACATTTCTCTGGCACAGGCACCTAGAATTCCAAAACTGATGCTGAGTCAGTGCCTTCTAAAACCATCACCAAGATTTGAAGGGCTGAAGGTGACTTAAATACACCCAAAGTATACACTGTGGTAGTGGTGGGCGAGGATGGGTTCGGGCGGGGGGGGGGGGGGGGAGGAATAGCATACTCTCTGGCCCTGAGCCATATCACAGAGGCACTACAGAAGAAATGACAGCAGCAAAGCTGATGTGGGAGGTCTGCTCACCACCAGGGCCAGGCTACTGCCAAGGTGTCTGGTTCCACAGTGCCACCACAGCAAGGGTCTGTATAGACATCCAAGGCACAAGGATGCCCAGTGTCAGGGTTGCCACCTGTGGCCATGTAGGAGTCCAAAGACCTGTGCTGTCATCTGAGGCTATGACTGGACTGGTGTTGTCCAGTCCTGAGCTGCTGCTAAGGGCCATGTCAGGGTCCTTGGCCCTACAGCAGCCAGGGTCTGTGTTAATGTCCATGGGTGCTGTTGGTGTCCGAGGACCATGCCACCACTGAAGCCACACTGGTCTGGGTGGCCTGTGCTGTCACCTGGGACCATGGTGTCCAGCCCCTGGCTACCAAGGGTCTGTGGCCCTACAAAAGCCAGGGTCTGAGTCAACATCTATAGCTTCTGTTGCAACTGAAAGCCATGTGGTCGCCTGGGGTTTGATCAGCCACCTGGAACCATGTTGCTGCCCAAGGGCCATGCTGCAGCCAAGGCCACACACATGTGACTGACACATACTACTCAGTGCCATGATAATGTCTGGGCCAGGGCAGCAAGCAGTAGGTCCATAGCCCTACTGTAGCCAGGATCTGTATTGATATCCAAGGCCTCTGTTAGCATCAAAGAAAACGTGCCAGAGGTCTGAGGCCATGTTGGTGCCAGAGGGCCACTCTACTGCTGGAGCTGTGCTGACCTGAGTGGCAACTTCCAGATTTTGCTGCTGCTGAGGACTATGTCTAGGTCTGTGGTCCTACCATAGCTGGGGTCTGTGTTGAAGTCCAAGGCATGTGTTGACACCAAAGGTCACATGGAAGCCAACCTGTGGCCTTGATGGTGTCTGGGGGCCATGCTGCTGCCAGAGCCATCCTGATCTGAGTGGCCAGTGCTTCCACTCAGAGCCAGGATGTTTTCCGGAAATGAGCTACTGCTAAGGGCCATGTCTGGGTCTATGATCCATGCATCTGGGATCAGTGTTGATGTCTGTGGCCTGTGTCACCTCGAGAGGCCATAGGAATTATTCAAGATGATTATTCAATCGAGGGTCATGTTGAGCCAGCCTAGCCCTTTGCTAGTGCTGGGAAAGCTGGCCCAGCCTTTTGCTGGACACTGCAGCAAGAGAGTTTGCCCCAGCCCTCACCACAGGTGAGGGAGAACTGAGCCCCATGCCACTGGCATAGGGGAGCTAGCTCTGCCCCCTTATTTGATTGGGGCAGCCTCAGTAGCCTGGTCTGACCTGATCAGCTACCACCCAGGTCCACAGCTGGGCCGTGGGTTGGCCCACCTAACATCTATCTCATCTAGGATCTGCTGGAGCTTGTGAAGGGACTAGCCTTATGAAATGATCCTAGCAGGATATCCCAGAGGAGTTGCAGTGAGGATCCAGTGATGATGGTGTGTACCAGAAACCAGAGGCCTTGAACCAGACCAATGACTCATTTTAATGAACATTTGCTAGTAAAGCAGATTGGACAAAAGGATGTACTGTGTGACATACTGCTCCCAGTATCACCAGGATAATAAAGAAGTGTTGGAGAGTCAGGAGGATGGAGAATCAGAGAGGTTTTATTTGTTTTGTTCTTGTTTTTATTTGCTTGTTTGCTTTGTTTTGATTTGATTCACTGAGGCAGGGGCTCTGCAGGGGTGAGGGGAGAATATGGGGAGGTACTGGGTGGTGATGTAAAATTCCCAAAGAATTAATAAATTATGTGTGTGGGGGGGGTGGGAAGACCAGCCTGGGACACAGTTTCAGGCCTTTCAAGGCTACAGAGTAAGACCAGGAATTCAAAACAATAGAAAATGATCGAAAGAGTGCACGTGAGTGATGCAGTGATTAGCCAGAGAAGAAACAGAATGAAAAAGCAAGGGAGAAATAGATGACATGGAGATAGGAATTATACAAAGAGTGAGATCCTTGGGTTTTGGGAAAGATGAACAAGCTTGGCAAAATGTTGGTTAAACCAAAAGCAAAAAGACAAATTAATGTGCTTAGAGATGAAATGGACAAAACAGAGACCAAGGAAATCCAGAGTGGTCAGAGAAAATACTTGGAAATTTTATATTCTTCAAAAAGTATATTTTGTAAGTGCGTGAATTACCAAATGATAGCAAGAGGGCTTAAGCAATTATGTATAACTGCCAATGAAATTGAGGCAGGCCAGGCCCGCGGTGAGTCAACACCAGAATTCTAGTACATGTTATGGAAGAATGGACCAAACCTATTCTCTTAAGATGAATTATTTACCTTCATCCCACCAGTTTCCTCCCATACATCTCTATCTTTGGAAACTTGCCCAGTCCTTGGCCTATACACACCAATGAGATCAATGAAAAAAGCTGGTTGATTATCCAAATCAGGGAGCCATGGGGAATAGGGACAGACAGAACCTCTGTTCTCATTGATAAAGCCTTGAAGTTTGGCTAGGCAGATTCTTTACAGATCATATGAGTCTGCTTGTGGGCCACCACTCACATCACAGACCAGCCCTAAGTCCTATCACATTTTAGATATTTGCAATCTCAAAACAAAAGATGATTTTATATAGTCTAGGAACCTTAAACATCCTTGGAGATGTTGCCAGAGTATGGGGATTCCGGGACATCAACACTCTTCCTCTGCCCTCTTCAAGTCATCGGCTCACCATCAAAGATGAGTCCAGTCTCAACCTTTGAAAGGGTCAGGAAGATCAATTCAGATACTGGTGCCCTGTCTAGGAGGTGAGAATGTCCTCTAGAAGGTCTGCACAGTGTCCACATCAGCTTTGTGTGGTGAGATTCATTACAACTCCAGACCCAAGAGCCATGTGATAAGTATGAGCTCTGGTTGTGCTGAGATTGGACCCAAGGCTCACACATGGCAACCATGGCCCCTGAGCCACAGCCCCAGTCTTCCCCTTTCTTACTTGATTTTGAGGCAGTCGTTAAGTTGCCAAACTTGAACTTGCCTTTAGCCTCAGCCTCCCAAGTGACTCTGATGTACAGATGTGCACCATGACACAGTAGCGGAACCTAGGAGGGGGTTACGGAGATGTGGGCGGACAGTGTCCCAGATGCTCAAGTCAGATGGCAGAGGAGAACTGAAAACCTTTTGAAAAAGATCCAGAGGAACCAGACTGTCAGCTGAAAGTTGGTTACTTGAGACAGTGCCCAGGCACACCGGCAAGACCACCAAGGGCAGCCAAAGAACCCAAGCCTCCTACAGAGGTGGTAAGAGGGAGAGAATGAGCGAGTGAACAGCAGAGATCCTGAAAGCGGAATGGCAATGGGCACTTCCTGCTCACACGGGGGGGGGGGGGGGGGGGAAACTGAAATGTCATACACACAGCCCCTTCTGTGCCCGCCAGAGGCTCCCAAGATGGTATGGCCCAGTGCTCTACCTTCCCTGAGGAGGAGAGAGAGGTTAACTCTGAGTTCCCAGGAGAGGATTTTGCCTTGGATACAGACTCTCCTCTTCCTTCTCCTGTATTCTATCCCCCCCCCACCCCGTGTCTCCCCTTCCCTTCTCTCTCCTTACTCACCTCCCCTTCTCCTCCTCCTTCCCCCGCCTCTTCCTTAATCCCCCCCCCCCTTCCTTTCTCCTGTTTCCAGGGGCAGCCCTGCAATTTCAACAGAGCACCCACAGAGGGCGCTACTCTCCATGGAAAAAGAAAGGAAAGACGCTTTCTCCAGCCTGCTTTGTCACAGACCTGTGGAACCTGAGGGTGCAGACTCCTCTTTGGCCATATTTACTCTTGCAAAAAGTTTTAACTGGATTTTATGTGATAGTTACAAGGATGAAGCTTCAACAGAAAATGCTCAAGGGTGAGAAAACACCAGGTCCTTGGGTCCTGTGATAATATTCCATCTGTGGTAACTGTTGGAATCTTAGCTTAGGAACAGTGGATGTGCTGGACTTTCTCAGTTTTAGACAGTGTGGTTGTGGGAGGCATTCAAATATGCCAAGAGAGACAGTTCTTGCCATGAAAACAGCTGAGAAATGGCCACCGAAACATGTTAATCCTCTGAAATGTGGCCCTGGCCCCTTTACCTCAGGTGTTTTTCCCAACTCTCAATCTCTTCAGCTTTCAGGACATCTGTGGGCAAGGAGCCTGGGTCATCAGAGAGGTCCAGAAATGGGCCAGAAGCATGATGCTCTTAACCAGAGAAGGCAGGAGTTGAATCCTAATCCAGAGCATTTTAAGCTTATTGCCATGGCAACCCACTAGGGATCTGAGGGTGTGAGCTGAGAATGTTCAGCATCCTGAGGCCTAGGTTGGGGTCCCACACTATCACTTCTACATTCTGTTAAGCAGAGCAAGCTTGAAGGCTAATACAGAGTCAAAGGCTGGGAAAGCTTGCAGCCACTCCTTAATGCCAAGAAGTGTGGGTCACAATGATTACATGGGGCCAATGAACAGACCACTCAGCTATGAGCCATGAAAGCGAAAGATCTTTCTGCTCTCACCCATGCCTTGTGGTATATGTAGATTGTGGACCCGTTGCTGCCTTGTGGTGTGTGTAGATTGTGGACCGTTGCTGCCTTGTGGTGTGTGTAGACTGGATTGTAGTGGCATTGGTGGCATTGTGAGCCAGACTGCCTGTCTAACCCATGCAGTCACTCAGATAGGCTCCCTGGAAGCTCTCAGAGGCATGCTTTTGCTTAAGGGCCACCTGATTCTCCCCAGTCAGCTGCTCTAGTTGTAGCTCACTGACAAGGATTCAGCCATTCATATCTAATCCTGCATGCTGATTAATGGAGGCGGTTTCACTTTTATTGTCCCTCTGTGGCAGCCTGTCACTGGTGGCAGGGCTAGAAGCCACTTACAAGTCTGTGGCCATTTATGGGCAAAGCCAGAGCTCTGCTGTGCTCATTCAGAGATTACTGGGTCTAGGAGTAGGGGTAATGTCCTGCATTGTAAACTTGGCCAACACCACCCTAACATCTGCCCACTGCTTCCTTGTTTTCATTCCTTGGTGTGTGTGTGTGTGTGTGAGTGTGTGTGTGTGTGTGTGTGTGTGTGTGTGTGTGTGTGTGTGTCTGTGTGCGTGTGTGCATGTTCACAAGAGTGCAGACAGAGTCTCTCACTGGCCTGGTTCTTGCTGTTCCAGATAGGCTGGCTGGCCAGAGCCCCAGGGTTTCACTAGTTTTGATTCCTTGGTGCTGGGATTAAAAATGCACACTACTGAGCCTGCCTTTTTTAAATGTGGGATCTGGGGACCAAGCTCAGAGCACCAAGTGCTTCACAGACTCAGTCATCTCCCAGCACCCTCATTTTTATAAACAGAAGGTAAGACCTACTTGTCCTCATATTTTCCTTCTTCCCCAGCCCATTGCCATCAGCATGTGAATACGATGCTGTCCATTGCTTCTGTCTTGTGTGGTTGACCGTCTCTTCACACTATATTCCCTTCTAGGAAGCAAAAGGTCACTTTTCACACTGTCCTTCAAAGATGAGTCTTAAGCAAATGTCTGTGTTCACTGCCGCCACTCAGTGGAACTCCTCCAGTTAGTAATTCTCCTCATTTCTACCTCTCTCTTGACAAAACCAGAACCAAGACCAGCGGGTAGTCTCTGACCTCTGCTGATCTCCACAGAGGCTTTTCTTCTAGAAAAGCTCTCGCCTCATCTGGCGTGATGGTTCACCTTTGTCAACTCGTCTGGATTTGTAATCACCCGGGAGACACACCTCTAAGGGTGTCTGTGTGGCTGTTTCCGGAGAGGTTGCCTGAGGAGGGAAGCCCACTTTGGATGTGGAAGCTGAGCACCAGCATCCACCTCTGCTTCCTGAGGCCAGATGTAACATGACTAACTGCCTCACTTGCCTGTGGCCACGCCTTCCCCACCATGATGGATGGTATCCTCAAACCAAGAAGCTCTCCCTCCATTCTGTCAGGTGCCCGGCCACTGTGAATGGATTTGTCTTTGAGCCACCAGCTTGCATACAATAACATGAAGACTTATTATTAATTATGAAACTTCAGCCTTGCTTAGGTTTGTTTCTGAACTTGTATCTTTCAGTCTATGTTCCTTTACGTATCTCAATCACCTTGACTCTGTACTGCCCATCCTGCTTCCTCTCCATCTGGCTGGTGACTTAGCTTCCTTCTTCCCGGAGTTCTCTTTCTGCCCTGAAGTCCTGCCCATACCACTTGCCTGACTATTGGCTGTTAAGCTTTTTATCACACCGATCACAGAAATACATCGTCACACAGTGTACAAATATCCCACAACAGACCACAGTAGTAAGTAAATGATTAGACAGCTTCTAGGATGCCCGGCCACTGCCTTCCCTTACTGAATGACTCACACCCTCTTCCTGACTACTGCAGGATCTTAAGATCTGACCCTTTCCTCTTCCCCACATGATCTCATGCTGTCTCATGACCTTCACACACCTGTATGCCAATGACTTTGATGATTATTTGTCTAGCCTATTACAATAAATCTCACTTGCAATATACCAAATACAGGATTGATATTTAATGGAAAGTAATTTAACACTCATGATCACAGGTTACACCTCAGGAAGACACTTGAGTGATCCAAGGGTCCAGGCGATAGATGCTGATCCAATCTCTCAAGAAGGAAGGAACAAAACGGGCCAGTCAAGATCCCAGCAGCCCCTTTGGAGCGGGGCTGGCCACACCCCCTTCAGGCACCTGGGACTCTGGATATGTGCCTTCCAACTTTATCAGCTGACACCTGAATCCCACCACATCTCCTCCTTTTGCCCAACTAAAAAGGTTCTAAACTAAGACTATATATAATAGGAATTATTATGAGGTAATATCTGGGAGAAGAAAAGATACAAACTACAACTAAAGCCTAACACATATAAGGTACATCAGACAATTTGAGGATATTGGTAGAGGGTGGGGTGTATAAACTACTTCAAACTGTTCATCTGGGAAAGTGAAAATCCAACACCTGAATGTTCCTCGCTAAGGGATAATAGGGTAGTAACCTTAAATACCTATTCTTCAACCCCCTCAAGACCCAAGAAGGAAAATGTATTACCTGAAAGTCAGAAGCACATGAGAGTAGTAGCTTCCAAAATTTGGGAGAGGACAGCGACACAGCTACCTGGACAATCACCTCTGGTTTTCTGCACCATTGGAGCATCCACCATTTTGACTACAGGCCTTTGATATCTGACAGATCTTTTCAGAAGCAGGGCATTTTTGCAGGGACTATCTTATCCTGTCCAGGCAGGTTTCATCAGTCTCCATCTGTCATCCTGTTCATCCAGATTGAACATCGTGTGTGTACCGTCAGCAGTCGAGGTAAGGGTAGTTCTTTACCCAACCAGCCATTCTCTGCCAAAAGGACAAACTCCAAAGGAGTGTCCCTGATGCTCAACACCATCTCGGGAAAGGAACATTGACACCAGGAATCATCACGTCTCTCACGGCCAAATTCTGAATAACAAAATGTTAAATGCCATATTCTCTGGGTCTATGAAATGGTTGAAGACTCCTGTCTATCTATGGTATTCTAGCCTGTATCTGGGATGACTGTGACATGGCAACTTAAGTAATGTTGACTGCAGTTCTTATCATCCTAAGGATTGAAGCCTGTATTGTAAATTAGGTTACTTATAAAGGAGTGTACAATCTCTGAAAATGACTTTTAGTATGACTATCAAACATTAGCCAGAGGTATATATACCATGCAAAATGGTAACAGTATTCTAGACATGTATATACATATATATCATCCAAACCAAGGTATATAAAGCATCTTGTGCACATATCATAACTAGCATAATCATACATTATGTCTAGTATAGTTAAATAGAGGTAGCAATTGTATATTATATGTATAGGAAATTGTATAGGAAATGACAATAATGTGCAAATATTTTAAACAGACGGAGAAGTGTATGTAAAATATAGCAGTTACAGATTCAATTTTATATCAATGTAAAGTTGCTTTGGACATATAAAACAATTTCAGATTTAAATTTGTACCAAATATACAAATTATCTCAATTGAACATATAAAATGATTTTAAATTTGTATCAATATACAAATATCTATGCCAGTGCAAATTGTCTTTGGCCTAGCCCATATATTTGGCTAATGATTGTTTATAGGTAGGTAGAACAATCTACCTTTATCTATCCTATCTATTCCCCTTTCTCTTCTTTAAAAGAGACCCCTGAGGCTATATTATGTTCCATCCTCAACTTAATTTTATAACTATTCTATCAGAATAATAATTACCCATAACCCTCAGAGGACAAAACTTATTGGGAAAGGGGCATAGTCTTTCATAGGGTTGCTTCCTGCTGACTTGAGGGCGATGGCATCTCTTTGGGATCCTGTAAAAGCTAAAATAATGATTAGATCCTAATGGACTGACTATACACATCTATAACCATTCTCAGAGTACTGGGTAAATCCATCTGGAATTCTTATCAGAGATGTGACATGAAGGACAATCATAGAGAGCTATCTTGCAACCGTTTGAATAGTCTATTTTCTAAAAGCAATCACTGAATCCTTGATCGGTGTACACCAGGTTCTTGATTTCTCTATTTCTGTCTCTGTCTGTCTGTCTGTCTGTCTGTCTGCTGCTCCTTCTCTCTAGCCCCCTTTATGTGACTTTTTAAAATCTCTAAACCCCTATTTGATGTGTTTTTGTTCTTAACATCAATAGCCAACTTCTCCCCTAAAAGAGAGGGCCTGACGACATTTCCTGGCCCTCATCAGCCTTCTCCCAGCACTGACTGCACCAGGGGACTGCGGCTGGGCCCACTCCATGCTCCTCTGATTCTCCCCAGCTCTTGTCTTCAGGTGTTGGTGACATACATCTGTCAAGCTTACACAAACACCTTCAGCAAAGGCCTCAGTGCCTTCCACAGGAAGACAGCGAGAGACCCAAGCTTTGCAGAAGGGGCCCAGAGTTGGAATGTGTGAGGAAGTTATTACGTGTCCAAACGTTTCACACAAATACACAAGCATATAACTCAAAGAATAACAAACAGAGGCAGGCAGGCTAATGTGGAGCACATGGGACTGCAGGCCTGTCAGCATTTCAGCAGCCCTGCCTTTCCACCTCTGGACTCGGGATGACACAGCTGGCTTCCTCAGCTAAGAATAAAGGCAGCGTCGTTGTGGAGACTGTAAATATAAATGCTTTCATTTCTACAAGGATGGTAGGCTACACTTTAGAAGGGCTGACCATATTCTGCCACAGGTGTTTGCCATTTAATTCTGACTACAACTCACTTTTAAAGACAAAATAAGAACAAAACCCTGAGGCACTGAAAGTCTGCATTAAAGGGAGGAGCGTGCCAATGTGAGGCAGAGCCTGGGTTAGGGCTGGTTTGTCACATTTTGTCAGCTACGGTTCTGCAAAATGAGGTGGTGGATAAGCAGCGGGAGCAGGTTGCACAGCACACAGCTGCAGTAACAGCTATACGAAGGTTTAACAAGTATAACGAACTGCATATAATCCGGGGTTAGCAAGACGGCTCAGTGCGGTAAAGACACTGGCTACACAACACTGGCAACCTGAGTTGGATCCCTGAACTCCACAAAGGTTTCCTCTGACCTCTTCACATGTGGCCTGGCCTCCTGCTTTCTTCCACCCTCTGATAATCCTACCATGTTAGAGATCTATCAGGATGTTCCCTGTGGCTCTGGTCTTTCAGCACATGCATGAGTCATAAGTGAGGGAAAACACTTCGAGCCAAACTGTAGCATCCAGTGAATTACTGCAGTATTTACTGAGTCTGGGGGTTTCCCTATGCTTTAGATAAAAGCCTTGTGCTAGAAAATGTTTTTCTAAGACTTTTCTCTGGGTCTGGTTTGTATTTTCATTTCTGTCTAAAAAGTCAAAGCTTTTGATTCCAGTTAGGTCCTATTTGTACTTTGCATTTCAAAAATTATGTTGCACACTTTAGACATCTTAGTTACATCCTGAAGTGTGTGGTGGTTGATATTGTCAATGAAGCAGGATCTATAGTCATCTGAGAGAGCTTCTTCAAGCCATGTCTTTGAGAGTTTCTATATTGGATGGGAAGACCCATCCTAAATACCGGTAACACTATTCCATGGGTCCCTGATGGAGCCGAGTGCACACATTCATCTGGTTCGCTCTGGTTCCTGTTTTGGGGGAGGGCAATGTGACCAGTTGCTACAAGTTTCACCTTTATGCCTTCCCTGCCTTGACGGACTACACTCTCAAACTGGGAGCTAACTAAACCCTTTTGTGCCTGAACACTTCTCTCAGGTGTCCCATCGTGGCAGCGAGAAGTGTAACGGACACTGTTCTTTGGCCACTGCCACACAACCTACTCCTTTGGCAGCTCGTCCTGCTGCTTAGCCCATATGTTGATTTTTTTCCCAGTTATCAGTGTTTAAGCTAAGGACCATTCATTGCATTGGAGTGTGGTAAGCTTGTGTCTTTTGAGTCAGATCCGGTCAGCCTGTTAACCCTGTTTCTCAGAAGAAAGTTTTGTATTAGTAAGATCTCCCTTGGATGGAGCTGCTTTTCCATGACCTTACCTCTTGGTGTTCCTTAGATGAGGAATCATCTCGGTGCACAGGACCTTATCCCAGTGGTAGTGGACACAGAGTATTGATCTGAAAGTATCTCCCCTGGCAACTCAATTTTGCTTCTATTGGGCACTCAAGGGCAGTCTGGCCCAGTTTCCGGTTCCTATAGGCTCTCTCAGCACCTCTTATATCTTTGGCTTCTGAACAAGAGTCCTTCCTGTGTGTGCTTTTCAGTACAGACATCCTTTGAAAACTAGATTCTGATATCTGTTATATGGTAGGGTATCTTAAGAACTTTCTATCTCTAAGGAAACCCTTTCCAGTTTTCCAACATGACTATGGCTCAAAACTTCATCTTATTTCCCCAGTCTTGTGGTGATGGTGGGGAGGCTGTAGCTGATGCTCATCCCTCAGCATGAATGGAAGCTGGAGACAAGGACTGCACACACATGCAAGAATGCCACCCACACATTTAATCCCAGCACTTGGGAGGCAGAGGCAGGTGGATCGCTGTGAGTTTGAGACCAGCTTGGTCTACAGAGCAAGTTCCAGAACAGGCTCCAAAGCTACACAAAATAATTCTGTCTCAAAAAAAAAAAAAAGACAAAAATAAAAAGAGTGAAATTTGAAATTTATATCCCCTCTTTATGTATGTGCGTGTGTCTATTTGTCTCTCTGTGTGTGTTTCTGGTACCAAACCTAGAGCCCTGAACATATTAAGCAAGCACTATTCCACTTAGCTACATCCAGGCCCTGGTTAGAATCTTTGATGCTTGCCTCTTTTAACTGGTTCAAGGAAGTGGATTATAAGCCTAATGGCTGGTCATGACATGGAAGGAGCTTACAGACACAGAAAAATAAAGCGAGTTGGGCTGTTTAGGTACTTTCCAAAAAAATGTTTTCAATTCTAAATTAACACCAAGCTAAGCACATTTGAAAAATGAAAATAATCTCAAAGTGTTACAATCAGGAAAGTCATTTAGATAATAGTCAGAGGGAGGACAGCATGGGCCTTGTCTGTCAGGCCTGTGTGGGCCATTCTTCATGAAGCTCTTGGCAACATGAGGCCAAATTGCTCAGCAGCTTGAACAAGTAGTCACAGTGTCATTTATTCATGCTTTAAATATTTCTTGTATATATATGTATATGTATGTTGTGTGTGTATGTTTCTATGTATGTACATCTATGGAGTTTGCACATATGTGCCCTTAAAGATCAGAGGAGTTAATATCAGTTGTATTCTTTTGTCCTTTACTACTTTAGTTTTTGAGATAAGATCTATCACTAAATCTGGAGTGTGCCAGTTGACCTAGACTAACTGCACAGCAAGCCCCATGGATCCTCCTGTCTCCGCCTGTGCAACACAGTGGTTACAGGCATACACCACCACACCCAGCTTTTTGTAGGTGCTGGGGAGATGAACCTCATCTTTATGCTTCCACAGCCAGCACACCCACTGAGCCATCTCTCCAGTCCCAGAAATATCTTTTCAGATCCCTTCTGATATTGTTAGTGTCATTTGTCAAGTTGACACACCTGGGGAGAGAATCTCAGTTGAGGAATTTGCCTCCGTCCACTTGGCCCATGAGCATGTCTATGGGAACATTTTCTAATTGCCAACTTGATGTAGGAGAGTCCAGACCACCGCAGGCAACACCATATCTGGGTAGATGGGCCTGGGTGGTATAACACCATTTCTCTGTGGTCTCTGCTTTAGCCCCTGCCTCCTTGACTTCCTCAGATGATGGGCTGGAACCTGTAAGCCAAGTACCTCCTTTCCTCCCCCGTGCTGTTTTTAGGTCATGGCATTGGCCACAGAAGCACAAACCAAACTAGAACCCCTCTGTCTTACCTCGGCGGTTCCTCTCTGTGACTCTGGCTTGGGTGCCTGTTCTCTTTAGCACCTCTCATAACTGAGGGGGCCATTATTGTTATCCTTCTGCAAAGGCTTAAGTAAGGTGTTGTAACAAGCCCCAGGCCTGGCAGTCAGTAATAAATCTGGACTTTTGTGGTGATATATTGTGTATCTAATAAAGTTCTCCTGGAAATCAGAGGACAGCCACCCACAGATTTCGCCATGAAGGTCAGGGAGAGGTGACGCACGCCTTTAATCCCAGAACTAGGAAAGTTGAACGAGCAAGCAAGATGGTTGGGCAGAGAATGGGGAGGCAGGAGCTCAGCCCTTCCCCTGGAACGCCTGCCCTTTTGGGGATGATTCAGAGGATTCAGCATTCTCTGTCTCTCTGATCTTTCAGCTTTTCCCCGATACCTGGCTCCAGGTTTTTATTATATACCAAATAGAATTTGTGCAGTAGACTTTGCATCGGGCCTTAAGTCTCTCAGGCAATATTGCATCAGTCTCTCCACCACAGAGCCATTCCCGCACAGGAGGCATTAGGACTGTCCCCTCAGCTTCCATGTAGCCTGACTCAGATCAGTAGAAAGAGAACTGTGTCATGAGGCTCTAGCCATCAGCCCCATGCTCTCACCACCAAGGCAGAGAGACCCATACTTATCAGTTACTGTCCATACACCACTCTGTGATGTGCTTTACATGGCTTATTTAATTTAGTCCTGACAACTACCTAATGGACATGATGCCCTGATTACAAAATGGGAGACTGAGTCTTGTAGGTTCTGTGTTCTCAGGGCCACATACTGATGCTATCAACTGAGTTGTATGTGTTTCCTTAACACATACACACATATCCAGGGGAGGGGGAGAGGGAAGGAGAGAGAGGGGGAGAGGGAGAGAGAGCTCTACTATGTAGCCCCTACTGGCCCAGAATTCCTTGTGCAGAGCAGGATGGCCTCACATTTACAATGATCCTCTTGTCTCAGCCTCCTGAGGAGCCGAGATTGTGGGGACACACTGCCATGCCAGGTTTGGCTTCCTCTTTATGACAGGCTCTCATTCTGACTGGTGACTTGAGCTTTATGGAGGTACCATTTTCCACATCCATGGTAGACTATCTGCAGACAATTCAAACAATACAATGAATGGGTGGATGGACGGATGGATAGATGAATGGGTGGATGGATGAATGGATGGGTGGATGGATGGTGGATGGATGGATGAATGGATGGGTGGATGGATGGATGGATGGACAGATGGATGGATGGACAGATGGATGGATGGATGGATGGATGGATGGATGGATGGACAGATGGGTGGATGGATGGACAGATGGGTGGATGGATGAATGGGTGGGTGGGTGAATGGATGGATGGACAGATGGGTGGATGGATGGATGGATTGACAGACAGGAAGTCTCAATTATAATCATTGTTTCTTCTCTATCACTGTTATAAAATACTATGACCAAGGCAACTTATAGAAAGAAATGGCTTAGCTGGGCTTTGGTCCCAGAGGATAGTGGTTCATGATGGTGGAACAGAGGCAGAAGCAGGAAGCTAAGGGCTCACATCTTGAACCAAATCAAGAAGCAGAGAGTCTGCAAACTTGAAACGCTGCTCAAAGCCTGCCCCAGTGACATATGTCTTCCATCAAGGACATACCTCCTAAACCTACCCAGAACAGTGTCACCAACAGAATCTCAAATGCTTTTGACTGCAGGGAAATCCTATTCAAACCATCACACATTGCAAACACAGTGAATTCTGGCTTGCTCTTTCTGTACTGTGTGCTTATAGATGCGATTTGCATTTATAAGATTAGATTGAGTGTATCGTATGAGTTTGAGGAACTCATGCATGCTGCTTGTATGTATATAAGGCTGTGCGCTATCCATTTCATGTTGAAGGTGCCAATCCCAACAGTAAGTGGTTGCACTGTGGACTAGAGTGCATGTCTGAACAGTCTAATTGTTGAGTTCTTTGCCTAACAGCATAGAGCATCTGTCAGGGCCTCACGAGCAGGATGAACCTACCTGGCGAGCCTGCTTTTGTGGGTAGACTAGAACTATTAGAGATTGTTTTGGGGGAGGTCTGGAATGTTTATGAAGATAATCTGATCTGGCTTCACATTCCAGAGTCCCACATGTATGTTGGCTCCTTTTTACGGATTTGAAATTAGAGCCGGGGAGATGGAGGCAGAAGGGGCCCCAAGACTCATTGGCCAGCCTAGCTCACTAGACAGTTCAAGTCAGTGAGAAACTGTCTCAAAAATCAAGGTGCACAGAGCCTGAGGAATGGCATCCGAGGTTGTTCTCTGGTCTACTCTAATGCACACACACACACACACAGGCACACATACGTGAGTGTGTGCATATAAGGTGAACTTCCTCATAAGCAATAGGATTAACACATGATTAAGTTATTCAGTAATTTAAAAATTAGTGAAATTTCCTTTTTGGTGTTTTAGTTGAATAAATACCCAGACATCTAGAGCTGTTCCCCCCTCCAAAAAACCCACCTCAAATTGTTGAATTAAATATAAAATTGAACAAGGGATGGCTTGGCTGGTAAGAAAGTAAATACTCAAAAGCCAAAATAATTAAAAATTCTAACACACAGGAAGAATAGGTGATAAAGTCAGCTTAGCCTCTGTGTATCTGGATCTAAGCAGCCTTCCATGTGCCAGGGAGATCAGACAAAGTCAGGGACAGGAGCCTGGGCTACACTCCCAGGAGCCAGACTCTCTCTTAGGTGAAGTGGGATAGCCTGACCCATTGAAAGAGACATCCAAAGCTGTTTGTTTTTTGTGCTGTGATAAACACCACGACCAAGTCTTTCCTGTTTGGGTTGTAGCTCTTGGTAGGGTATAAATGAATAAAGTAGGAAGGCAAGCTTCAGGAGCACCCACAGCCTGCGTTATGCTATATTTAATTTATATTGTTTAACACCTTTGTCTGTCTACTGTCTGCTTATCTATATATCATCCAGCTGCCTGTTATCTATTGTCTATCTACCTATGTGATCACCTATTACTTATCTAGCCGTACATTTGCTGTGTGTCACTAGTCAGCCATGTAAGCTAGACATTAGACCACAGCAAAGGTAGATCAGCAGTGCCCAGGCGACTGCCAGAAAGAAACACAATTTGTCTACGGGAAAAAATATATTTCGAACAAAGATTAAATTCCAAGGAACATGAAGATGCAGCCAAAGCTTAGAACACACACAAGGAAGCAAACTATGCAGAGGCTGCAAGCTGGAGAGCGCGCACACAGTGAATCCTAATTGGTCTCAATAAAAACTCGGAGCCAGATATTGGGGTAAATGCTGAAAGATCAGAGAGGCTAAGGAACAAGCCATACCCACTTTTCACTTCAACTCCTCAGCCAAAAGAGGGAGATCTTGTCTCCAGGAATCCTCAGCTGAGAAGGCTGAGCTCCCGTCCCCTCCCACCTTACATTCCTCTCTCTGTCCAGCCATGTCACTTCCTGTCTCAATCTCCCAAGTGCTGGGATTAAAGGTGTGAGCCACCAGTGCCTGGCTCTGTGGCTAACTAGTATCTGGCTCTGTCCTCTGATCTTCAGGCAGGCTTTATTTGTTAGAGCACAAACCAAATATCAGCACACCTAATCGTCCCTCTCAGATTCATAAATTTCTTTTTAAATATACTGAGTTCACTTTACTCTGCCACATAGGGACATTGGCTAGAACCTGAACTTCCTCTCTGGAATCACGACTCTGAAGAAAATGGTCTTCCTCCCCCAATGGCCATCAATTGCCAATGGCTCTTCAGCTAGGGGTTGGAGCTGTGAGCCCCTCCCCCATTTGTGCCAAGACTTTGGCTTGATCTTGCTCATGGAGTCACTGCCATGGTAAGCTCCTGTGAGCAGCTGCCCCTTCATGGCCAGTAAACACCATTTTGCAGCAGCCCTCCATTACTACCAGCTCTTACAGTCTTCCCACACTTTTTGCCCTGGGGGAGAAAGAAAGTGTGAAACAGATGCTCCATTTAGGGCTAAGCACCACACAGTTCTTTGCAACTTGACTTTGAGTCTCTGTTAATCATCACCTATTGCAAAAATGATGCTTCTGTAATAGGAGCTGAGAGGGGTGCTAATCTATGGGTACAAAGGAAGAGGAATATTGCGTTGTCATTTTAGCTAGAAAATTGGACAAGAAGTACAGTTTCTAAAACGACACAGTGTCAAGAAGCAAATCTGCCTCCTATGTGGGCAGGTTTGAAAAAGAATGCTTACCCCTGTGTTCATTTTGTCTTCATTATCAACTTGATTGAAGACAGTCACCAAGGAGACACACCTCTAGACATGCCTGTTACAATAGGTTTCCTGGTCCTGTCCTGCCAGAGGTTCAGACCCACAGACCTGCAGTCCCAGACCGCTTAGCTGTCTGCTGCTGCTTAGGCCCCCCAAATGACTCAGACACTTATATTAAGTTCATGTTGTTTGGCCTATGGCTTAGGCACATTGCTAGCTATCTCTGTCATCTTAATTTGACCCATTTCCATTAATCTGTCTATCACATGGCCCGTGGCTCACCTGTGTTCCTTACATGTTTCTTCTTGGGCGACTGGCTCCTACCTATTCTGATTCCCCACCTACTTCTTCTATGGTGCTCACCAAGGGCCAAAACAGCTCCTTTATTTAAAGATTAATATTCACAGCATACAGAAAGACATTCACACATCACATGCCTGCTTCCGTTGAGGTTTAACTGAGGTAAAAGATCCACGCCTAATGTGGGCGACACCATCCTATTGCCTGAGATCCCAGACTAGACTTAAAAGGGGTAAAGAGAAAGGCAGATGAAAGGTATTATATCCCTTTTTCTCTGCATTCTGGTCTAACTGGATGCGGTATCTCAGTGCATGATCCTGGCCATTAGCTGTGTGCCCTGCCTTTCCTACCATGATGGGCTGTTCACCAACAAGCCATGGGCTACAGTGAAGCCTTTCTTCATGTAAGATTCTACTTGACAGATACTTTTTCACATTAGCGAGAAGATTCACAGATGCCCCAACCCTCCCTCAGCCATCCTAGAGACAGGAAAGTTTATCCTGACAGGGAGGAAATGGAATGAGCTGCCGACTGCTGGTGTCTGACAACATGAATAACTAATAATCTTTCCCTTTCTACAATTTTTAAAACAACTCAAATAGATCATCAGTAAGTTTCAAAGGCTTATCAGTTTATTGATAATCTCCTTGCCTTGACTTACCAGGCTGGCACAGCTGGTCAGACCTGAGATTTAAGCCCCGGTGTTCCCTTTCAGAGTCTGTGGCTTTCTTGCCATGTCAGGACCACAGTGAAGAACTGGGGATCTCTTTCTTAAGGACATGCCCTCCCAATCCCCGTTGCTTAGCAGCTTGACTCTTGGGCCTTCCCCCTTAGTGGCAATAACCCAGCTCACTGCTTATGAATCTATATATTTATTTTATTTTTAAGTGATTTCCTGGAACTGGTGTTATAGATGGCTATGAGCCATCTGTGTGGGTCTTAGAAGCAAACCTGGGTCTTCTGCAAGAGCAGTAAATGCTCTTAATGGCTGAACCAACCTCTTTAGCCCCAAATCTATTTTTTATGCTATCCCTGGATTCAGATGTATGATCATTTTTAGGAGCCTCTGTTTTATGAAATGAAAGTGATCGGTTTTTATAAGGTTTAGTTTGGAAAGAATGTAATCAGTGAGCCTTAGACAATGAATCCTAACCTCTTTCAAAGATCTATTTACTTTTATGTGTATGATTGTCTGCCTGCATATTTGTATGTGTACAACATAAAGTCAGTGCCTGTGGAGACCAAAAGAGGGGGTTGGATCTCCTGGGGCTGGAGTTGTTTGTGAGCCAATATGTAGGTACAGAAAGCTGACCCAAGGTTCCCAGCAAGAGCGGGAACTGCTTTTAACCTCTGAGTTGTTTCTCCAGCTCCAGGTGCTTGGGCTTTTAAAGGCTACTTTACCTCTTAAGAATTTGTTAAAAATCTATGGATCTTTCTTTAAGGCAGGCGCGCGCGCGCACACACACACACACACACACACACACACACACACACACACACACACACACACACTTTTACATAGAATTTAAGGTATTGTACTAGTTAGCAGTAACTGTCAACTTGATATAGCCTGAAATCACCTGAAACAAATTTTTAGTTGGGTAATTGTCTTTATCAGGTTTGCCTGTGGGCATGCCTGTGGGGGTGGTTGTTAATTGATGTATGAAGACGCAGTTATAGGTACTATTTCTTGAACAGGTGAGCTATATCATATATAAAGCTGGCTGAGCAAGGGTAGAACAAGACACCGAAGAAGCCAGTAACTTAGTTCCTCCATGAATTTTTTCCTTAACTCTTGGTTTGGCTTCATGCCCTATCTTTTGACCATTTCCTGCCTTGAGTTGCTTTTGGTCATGGTGTTTATCACAGCAACAGTAGCCCCAACTGAAACAGCAGTTTCTCATCAGAGCTATGCAAATGGCCTGAATACAGTAGCTTAGAACAGTTGTCTAATAATTCTGCAGGTCAGGGTCTACAGGACGCCAAGGCATCTCTGGGCTGTGTTCCTGAAAGCGAAAGCGTAGGGGAGAAGACATTTCACTTGTCTTCAATTTTTTGAAGCTGCCTGAATTCTTTGGCTCATGGGCCCCTCCCTCCATCTCCAAAGACGACAGTGTAGCCTCTCTGTGACCCTGCTTCTGCTGACAGCTTGGAGAGGCTCTTCACCTGAAAAGATCCACGTGTTTAGACTACCGGTGACTAGATAATTCCAAACGTGCCAAACCCCCCCCCCCCCCCCCCCACTGGTTGTTGCCAGGACAAACCTGATTAGAAAGAAAAAGACCGAGCAAAGAAAGTGTTTAGTATGAGTGAGATTTGGGCATTGCTTGCCTGGGATGGGCTGCGGTGGGGTACTTTTGATCATGTATATGGTTTGATTTGCAAGATTTGGCTACATTGTGCGTCTGCCAAGTTAGAAAGCGCCAGGCAGGTCAGGGAGTGTGGAAGGCACATGTTCTCCTCACTTCCACGCTAATTCCTTCTAAGAACAACAGATCCAAGATCTGGAGTGCTTGCCTCCAAAAAAGGGCTTCCAGATGGGCAGGACCAGAACATTCACCCATCCTTGGTTCAGGTGCCTTTGGGGGCTTGGTGTGAGGTTCACAGGGTGACACAAAAAGAGAAAGACCCATCCAGCTGGGACCCCAGAGCCAGGTACATTGGAAAGGATGGAGTTCACTGGGGTCCAGTACCGGATCTACCCGGTGTTCGCGGCGCCACGTCCAGCAGGGGGCGCTGCGGACCCGTCCCGCCCGGGCCTCCCGGGCCGCCCACCCCGCGGGCGCGCCTCTCCGCAGTCCAGCGCCGCCCGGGCCCGGGACCCGCTTCTTCCGAGCGCGCAGATCTCTCCACGGTGGTCAAGAGGACGCGGCGCGCTGGCGGCCGCCCCTGGCCTCGCTCCGGCTCGCACTGTAGCGCATCGCTGCGTCCCGGGCTCCTCCTCGGAGTGCACAGCTCGTGCCCCGGGCAGCGGCGTGTCCCGGGAGCCCCGACTGTGGGGCAGGGCGCAGGGCGGCGGCCGGCTGGGGATGGGCGGCCCGGCGGCGGCGTGGACGGGCGCCGGGGGGCTCCGGGCGCTGCTGCTGGCGCTGGTGGCCGCGGGGGTCCCGGCCGGCGCCTACAACCTCGACGCGCAGCGCCCGGTGCGCTTCCAGGGCCCGGCGGGCTCCTTTTTCGGCTACGCGGTGCTGGAGCACTTCCACGACAACACGCGCTGGTGAGTGTCTCCGCCGCTCCTCGACCCCGGCGGCCACCCCGAGGCCCCCCAAGTCGGCCGCTGCCTTTCCGGCCTCTTCCACGCCGCCTCCCGTGGGACCGATTTAAATGTCTGGCGGCCACGCTGACATCCTGGCCTGCTCCGGGAGGCCAGGGGAGTCTCTGGGTTCCTACCCTCCCGGCGCTATCGGGCGCAGCTTTGCTTTTGCCACCGCAAAGTTACTAGTGCTATAAGACCTCGAGGGGCCACCGAGCTAGCCAACTGCCTCCCGGGGCCAAGATGCTCTTGGGGACCACTTCATGTCCCTCTAGGGCAGCTGTGTACATGAAACAAGGGAATGTGGTAGGAGTGGGTCCTGAGGGCATGGAGATCTTTAGGAGAGGTACCCGGCGGGGGAGCCCCCACAAAGTCCGGAGAGAAGCCACGATGAAGGGAAGGAGCAGGGAGCTTCCCCACTCCACCCTCGGAGGAACAGACTGTGTGGCTGGTGGGCAGCCTGGAGCCATCTCCCATGTGGCACGCCAGTCTAGAGACAGGTCTTAAGAGGCTGAAGTTTCGTTTGGATCAAGGGGTCCAGATGTCGACAGATGAGTTGGGTGGGCCTGCATCATTGGCGAAGTCAGCTGACCCCCACAGCGGGAGCGCTTGCTTAGCGAAGATGGGTACCCTGCTAGCCCACTTCCTTGGAGTGAAGCAGCCGCACCACGCCCACCTTTTCATGGCAGTTATAGTTCCGGTGTCGGTAGCTCCCCAACCTCATTTTAGATTATGTGTTACTGTGGGCTCAAGTGACAGCTAGTTCGAGTTGATGGTATTATCCAGTGTAAATGGGGAGCCTTAGAAGAAGCCGGCTGGGAGAGGGAGATTATAATGTGTGTGCTCTGGGCATGTAATATTCCCGGAGTCTGCTCAGAACTGGGCAGGGACTGTGGACGAGGGATTGTGGATGGGGGTTCTCCAAAACCCCGAGGAAAGGAAACTTTGTAACCTGCCTCATTAACAGTTTCGAACTTAGGAAAGCAGCTTCCAAGAGAACCAGTTTTCAAAGTGTTTGTGTGGAGTTCTCATCTACATCCCTTCCTGACATTGATTTTAGCCATAGAGTTACCAGCCTGGGCAGCTTCCTGCATTTGCCAAACCCTTCCTTTCAAACAGCAGACAGAACATTTTCCTATGTTTTGCAGGCTCCAGGTCCACTGTGGGCTTTGGGTTTGGTACAGATTATGGCTGGATAGAAACAGTTTGTAGAATACATCCCAGAGCCCACACAGTGTGGCCTTGGCATTAAACTTACAGGAGGAGCTGTCAAAAAATAGAAGGGCTGTTTTGAGTAGAGGGGCTACTAAGGAAAAGCCAGGCAGTTGTGGGAGCCAGGGTTTCTGTGGGAACTGCAAGCTTGGGCTGGTTTGTACCCCGCAGCAATCCCATGGTTCCGGGAAGAGAGATCCAGGTCCTATCACCTGGATTTGAATGGCCCACAGGTCACAGCCTCTCCAACTGAACAACCAGGTAGGAGCGGACCCTCCAGAGACAAGGTGTCCAGCTTGCTTTCATTTAGAAGGAGGTCCTGAATAGATTTCACAGGGAAGGATGGTTCAGCTTGATGCTCAGCACCCAGGCTGCATTGTAGGGTGGTGATGTGGGGACTTTCTCAGGAGAGGGTCAGGCATCTGGGTGAGGACAAGCAGCTGGCCTGATGATCTCAGAAGTGTCCCCTCCTGCCCAGCTACTCCCTGCACTGGAGCGCTGGTCTCTCAGTTTGGGCCCCTCTGAATTCTACTATAAAAATTTCTTTGAAGCAGATTGCCATCTCACCATAGTGCCTTGTTTTTTAAAAATTCTTTTTTGATTTCTCTTGCTACTTAAAGAAAGAAAAAACCTTTTTCTCCAGAATTTTTCTTTTTTCCCTTCATCTCCCCAACTTTTTGTCTTGGCTCTTAAGTGTGGTTTCTTCTGATGCTGCTCCCTGCTCAGAGGCATGTGGACTTAGAAGCAGGAGAAACTTCTATTTCCTCTCTCATTTTCTCTATAGTTAGACCTGCTTAAGGCTAATGGAGCAAAGACTTGCACAAGCCCCCATGGCAACCCTGTGTTTACTTCTATTCCTATACTTTTAGAATCATCTTAAAGCCAGTTGCTGTAAATCTGTAAGATTCCAGTCTTGTGAAATATGCATCTACCCTAAATCTTTGCCTTAACTTTTAACTCTGGGGTTGGTTGGTTGACTTCATGACTGACTGTAAGTTTCTCAGTATTAGACAGTCCCTGGGCCTGTGGACCTCTAGACTCCTCAGATTGTTCCCAGTTGTTTATAATTGTAATAATATATGTAAGCATTCTCACAACGAAATACTGTGGACATTCTTAATTATTTCCTTCCAATCAATTCCTGGAATCAGAATTCCTGGGTCAGCAAGGATGACAGATTTACAGTATTCTGTATTACAAAAGTTCATGTGAAATCGGAAACTCATGGGGTATTCGGGTCCTGGGGTTTGGTAGCTGTTTAGGCTGGTCTTGTGCAGAGGGAGAACAGAGAAAGTTGCATAGAGTAAGTTAGAAAGTTCACAGTCAAAGATGAGGAAGCGATTTCTATATGAACTCAGCATAGGAAAAGACGCTAATGTTAATTAAGTAGTAACCGTGTGCCTTCTGTCCTGGATGGATTGTCCTTTATCTTAAGTCACATGATTTGAGTTCTTAGTTTCATGTTAATGAGCTCCCTGTTTTACAGGTCAAAGGATGTTTTGGACACAGGGCAGAGTATGTGCTATAAAGGACAGGGAGAGCCCAGACACCAAGGGGCAGAGCTGAGGGGTCGGGGTTGTGCTAGTTGACAATTGTTACTGTATCAAACACCCAGGATAGTAAACTTACAAAGAGAAAGGTTCCTTTTGACTCATGTTCATGGCTGTTGGCTCTGCTGCTTCTAGCTCTGTGCTGGGGGAGTGCACCATGGTGGAAGTACATGAAGGGATAAAAATAGAGGAGGCAGGGGCTGGATCCCCATCATTTCTCAAAGACCCAACCTCATAAAGGTTTGCCACCTCCCAGTGGTGACAAGCTGGGCTTAAGCCTGATCCGCAGTGACATGTTTTACAAGGCCCCCAGTTGGGTGTGTATTGCTGAACACATGAAGAGCCTTGGCAGTGAATCTGTCAGCTCTTGGGTCTATAACTGAGTTCTTTATGAACCCAATTTGTTTCTTCTTGGAGGAGGTCAATGTCTAAGAAAGAACAGGGGTGACCTTGCTTTTCAGACCCCTGCATTGAGTCTGGCCCCTGTAACTGTATCCCACTCAGGACACAGCCAGACTCAGCTTTGTTCAAAGCACTTATTTGACAGACCCTTGTTACGATGCATTGGACAGCAAGAACTGTCCCCATGGTGGATGGACCATAATAACCTGATGACATTTGTATCAGTTTTGATTCAGACATGAAAGTGACTAAGCTTTCTTTTTTCTAATGACACCCGGAGATTGTCTGCACACTCAGCTCTCTCCTGTCCCCACCCTCCCCATCCCTGATTCTTCTGGCATCCTTTGAACACCAGAAGTAGGTGCCAGAGAACGTAGACAAAGCCAATTTCTGTCCTCATTCCTAGCAATTTCTCAGCTGCAGAGCTGACAACTGTAACACTCTGTGATATAAATAAATGGAGCTCCCCTCCCTTACCCCCGCCCCATGCTGTAGAGTCCAAAGTGGTTGGGTACACTGGCTTCCTCTCTGGTGACATGCTTCCTGCTTCTCCTGGGACAGCAAGACTGATGTGCTCAGGCACTGAGCGAACACTCGGAAGTGGCAGGCTGGCGAAGCATCACTGAATGAGGCTCCAGAGTAGCTCCAAGATTCCATTTGCATTTAGAGCTGAGAACCCAGAGTTCTGATGTACTGCCAGAGATATTGGGATTTACATAAAAATGGACTAAAACTGGATAAAATTAAGAATGCAGTCTCACAGCCCGATATGAGCAGCCACACATGGCTAGTGGCTATGTCTGGGACAGTCCCAAATAGGGAAGTGACCATCACACCCAGAAGGCTCTAATGACTAAAGTCTTAAAGAGCTAGGCAAGAGTCAAAGGAGACTTAAGGAACAACAAAACATCCATTCTCAGCATACTTAACTATTCACACCTCAGCAAGGTTTTAAACTTGTGGAGCACGAAAGGAGGTGAAAATCTTTCCATTTGTAGAACACCAAAGCACCTATTTTGTGCTAACAGAAACTTCACTCACTGTTCTGTGGGGCTCTCACCTTGTTGCCTCATAGGCTCCAGCTGAGGGGCAGCAGACATGGGGTGTTTATTCAGAGGGAGGCAGGAGATTCCTAAGGAAGTGAAGGAGGGCCTTGAGATTCGGGGCTTCATTCCCCAACCCCATCTGGCCCTGTCAATCTTTGTGAGGAAACACTGGAAGTGGTGCTATCCTGTCATCTAACAAGATTTCTAACCTATCAGCTCACTTGTGAATGCTCAGTGAGCTCTTCTATTCTGCGCTTGACAGGGAAGGCATACAACCGCTTCCTGGGGGGCTTTTCTGGACACTCATGCTCAGACCAGGCCTCCCTCATCCTACAGAATGTGCTTTCTCAACCTCCTGGGATGCATGCATGGGGTTCAAGTTCCAAGGGGACCCAAAGAGCATCCTCTGGAGGATTTTCCTGAAGAACCTGAAAACAAGCCGGGTGCTGTTTCCCCCAGCTAGTGCTGAATCACCTTCTTGCCCAAGGGAGAAGGTTCCAGGGCCAGAAGACAGACCATCTTCTCACCCAGCCAGAGACAGACCTGAGTCTGAGAGAGTGAATGGCCATCCCCAGCCAGCTCCTGTTCCCCTGTGAGGTGTGTCTGTTCAGAAACCAGCCCCGTCTGAAAACATGTGTGATCTGTCCTCGGAAAACTGTTTTCATGTTTATTTAAAGCAGACATAGTGTTCTCAGAAATTGTTTACCTCCAATGGAGTTGATTATAACTTTAAAAAGCAAAATGAATTTCATCAGAGAGTGTTGCTGGGTATGGCTGACAGGACAGCCACATTCATAGGCATAATTGAATTTTGTTAAATGTGTATATGTTTGTATGTGCTCATGCACATGTATCAGCATATATAGAGGCCAGAGGACAACCTGAGATGTCATTCCTTAGACACTGTCCTCTTGGTTTTTTGTGGTTCGGTCTCTCGCTGGCCTAAAACTTGCCAAGTAGTTTAGATCAGCTGGCCAGCCAGCTCTAGGAAACTCAGAGTCATGATTATAAGCATATGTCACCACACCTGGCTTTTTAATGTGGGTTCTAGGGACTGAACTCAGGTCGTCAGGGTTGTAAGGCGAACTTTGCCAACTGAGTCATCTCCCCAGTTCAATTAGCTGAGTTTCCCACCCTCCTCCCTCCACCACAGACAGCCCAGGAGACTTAGAGATGATGATGGGCTTTGGAAACGACCTGGAAGCAGAGTCCACATTATTCTTGCCACTAGCTGGCTCTTGCGGGGGGGGGGGGGGGGGGGGTGGGGTGGTGGTGGTGGTGGTGGTGGTGGTGGTCTTTTTCTGATGCCAGACGGCTAAGAGGAAGGACATTGAAGGCAGAGTGCTCCCTAACTTTGAACCACCAAGGTCTATGAACTGTAAATCTTTTTAAGCAAGTGGATTTGGCTGACAACCAAGGCAGAATAAATTGTTTTATTCTCTACCTTCCTTTGTGCCAGAGGAAGTCTTGGGGTGTGAAAGCAAATTTAAGCTGGGGGCAAACTGAAAGCCTGAAACAAGGGGCCGGCTCACTTGGTCTCCAAGGTCTGCTTTTTGGAGAGCCCAGGGGACTTTTGTTGTGTTTTGAGATTGGTAACAAGGGCTGCAGCAGCAGGTGGGAGAGGTGGCTCCTAGGTGGCCTGAGAGGCTTCAGGGCCAAGAGTACAGGGGGAGTAAGTGTTGGGAGTGAGACCAGGCAGAGGAAGTAAGTCTACTGCCTTTCATATCCCTGTATTTGGGGCAACAACTCATCTTCCTATACATATTGTCAGCCTTGGGAGCAGCCAAGACAGGAACTCCCTCAGTCACTGGTGAGATCTGGAAGACTCAGAATGGATGGTGATGTGGGAACAAGGCAAAAGACTAGGTGAATGCGAGGGTGTGTGTGTGTGCAACATTCCATCTTTCCAAGAATACTTAATGCCAGAAGGACTTGGTGTGACTGCAGGACCTTTAATCAGAAACCTATGGGATCGTAGGTCCTAGGGTTCTGGATGTCCCACAGAGCTGGACACAGCTGGAGCCTACCCCTGCCACAGGAGCCCTGGTTCCCACCCCAGGTTCCACATAAGTATAGGAAGTAAGTTATTAGTCATTTAAAAATATCATCTCTGTGATAAAACACCCGAAAGAAAGCACTTGGGGGGGGTGTGTTTCTTTTGGCTCATGGTTTCCAAGAGTTAACTGGGTCCATGACTTCTTTGACCAACACACATGGGCAGGCTATTGTGGTGATAGGTGTGTGTGGCTGAGATACTTCTTCTTAAAACATATATAGGGGGATGCTTCACTGGATTGCACAATAGGGTAGGAAGCCTAATAATGACTGTCTGCGTGCAGGAGAGCCTGAGAACTTGGTAGCTGTTTAGTCTGTGAAGTGAGACACATCATCAGGCCCAGACTGATGATCCGGAAGATTCTCAAAGAGTCTGACACACACCTGTCACCTGTCATTTCACTATGCAAGGTTGAAGAAGCTGGGTTCCGATATCAGCGAAGGATGATGCTAGCAGCAGGTGCTATATCAGGATAGACATTCACCAACGGGAAGGGAAGAGGGGCAGGCCCGCAGCCCAGAGGAATTCTCTTCAAGTACAGCAAGAAGCAGAAAGGAGCCAGAGCAAAATGTTCCCCAAAGACATACCCGCCCAGGGACCCCCGATTCATCCAACAAGACCCTGCCTCCTACCTTTCCATTCCCTCCTAATGACGTCATTGAAGGTATGAAGGGATGAACCCATCCATTAGGTCAGAACTCTCAAGATCTCTGGAAAGGTCATCACAAATATCCCCAGAACATACTTTTACTGATGTCTCATTCTAGTTAAATTAACCATGGGGCTGAGGAACTCAGTCATGCACTGTTCGCCACACATGCATAAGGACTTGAGTTCCATAAAAAGCAGGATGTGATGCCATGTGACTGTCATGGCAGCCACTGTGTGAGTTCCAGACCATTGAGAAAACTCATCTCAAGCAAAGAGGCCCAGTGCCTGAGAAAACAAAACCAAATTTGTCCTTTGGCCTTTACCCACACCTGAGCATGTACACACACAAACATATACACAACCATTACAAATGCCTGCAATTCGAAGGGGAGGCAGAGATCATGAGAATTTTATATTTCTACCATTCTATAGACCTTGGAATGTGAAAGGCTTCCCTGGCTTTTCTCGGAGGAGAAAATGATCGCAGGAAAACAACAGGTGGATGTAGAGGCTCTGACTTTGATCTCCCAGAGGCCGAAGTGTGTGATATTGTGGTCACAGCTCCTGCCCCAAGCCCAGTTTAGCCACCCATTCTCCACTAGCCAACGAAAGCAGCCAACGAAAGCAGCAAAATTAGTAGGGAAAAGCAGAAAAATTTTCTCCAATGTGATCCCATTAGGGACAGTGGGGAGAGATCAAGTTTGTATCCAGGTCTTGAAGTTACAGTTCAAAGAGAAATAGAGTTATGCATGTCAAGGCAGTCGCCGGCAAGGTGTGTACCTACCTATGTATTATTGTTTGGGGGCTCTGTTCTCTCTAGGAAGATGGGCCCCAAGTTATCAACACTATAAAATCTCTTTTTGAGAGAAAAGTTCCCCTCTGGCTGGACCACACTTTAACATTTTCTTCTCACAGAATGAGATTCCTGGGGGAATTCCAGTTTTCCTCGGGGGGGGGGGTGTCCATTGTTTTAATAGTCCAGTAGTCAAAGTGTGGGACACAAATATCACTGATAACACCCTCATCCCTGCCTGACAGTTTCCTTTGGACTCCATTACAAACTTGATCTGTGAAGGAAACATGGCTCTTGGTACCTGCGTCCTGTGGTACATCTGTTAAGCGCAGTGGCCTCTGAGGTGCCTCTGTCCCAGCATGACCCGTGCCACTCTGTGCTCTTCTGCCTCAGCTTGAGTGGAACTCCATCTGTTCCATTGTCTGATATGACTCTTCTTCCCTTGGTTTACTCCAAGCTATAGGGTTGGTTTCTGGTTCGGGTTTTGTTTTGTTAAACCAGCTTTTGATGAATACTCCTGTGTGCCAGAGGCCCCATGTCAGCCTGATGCAATGGAGGCTACCAGAGAAATTAAGTCACCTGTCCAAGATAACCCAGCAAGCAAATGGCTGGGGTTGCCATTGGGATCCAAGTTGGCCTAATTTAATGCAGCTACTCTGTGGATAGGCATGTGGACCACTTTCCCTCTAACCCAATCAAGCCCTTGTCCCAAGAAGTAAGTTTTCAAAAAGAAAAGAAGTGGGCCAATACCTCTTTCAGTAGCATTTTGTGAGTCTTTGGCCTTGCAAATGAAAGACCCCAACCCACCCACCTTGTGGTATGGGGTCTCCAAACACTTTGACACCTACTGTTTCCTTATGTGGCTCATCACATTGTTGTGTTGGAAGGGGACCATGAAATGTCCCTATTCTAGAGGCAAAGAGAAGGTGAGGAGCTCTGTCAGTAATTGTAACCAAGTGCCTGGAAAGAAGCCATTTAAGGGAGGGAGTTATCAGTTAGAGTTTGCAGTTTGAGGGCGTAAGGTCCACTATGGTGGAGAAGGTATGTCAGCAGAAGCTGGGAAGCGGCTGGTCACATTGTATCCACACTGAGGAAGCAGAGAGATAAATGCTGGAGCTCAGTTCACCTTGGATTTCAGTCTTAGCCTATGGGTTGGTCCTGCTCACATTTGGGGTGGGTCTCCCTCCTCAGTCAATCCTTTCTGGAAACATCTTCACGGACACACTCAGAGGTGTGTTTCCATGCTGAATCTAAACCAAGCCACGTTGGCGATGAAGACTAATTATCACAACAAACTTTAGAAAACCGTTCAGGGCTTCCAACCAGAACCTACCAGGCCTCTCACAGGTCAGAACCCTCAGCAACAGGTCTGTGGTCCTGGCTGGGGATGACAGTCGTTTGGAGGAAGGACAGTATGGCAAGAAGAAGAGGAGCCATGGAAATCAGCTAATCAGCATAACTGGATTGGACTCAGTAGCAAATGGATGGGTGGAAGTTACTGAAACCCAGTTCCCTTAAAAAGAAAAGAAATGACCCTAAAGCCAATGGCTGTTACCAACCATCATTCTGTGGCTATCAGGTTAGGCTGGGATCAGCAGGAGTTCTATCCTGAGCCTGGCTCTCCTTGGCATTGGTGGCCAGCCTCTGTGGTGGCTGGTTGACCAGTGGTGCAGGATCGGCTTTAGCTGGATGGCTCATCTCTGCTCTCTATCACTTTCATCGTCTAGCAGGCTAACCTGGGCTTGTGCACAAGGTGGCGGCTGAGCAGGGTGCCAAGAGAGTCAGAGAAGCCCAGCAGGCGTCAACCTTTCATCTTCTTTCACATCCTATTGGCTAACACAAGTTATAGGGAGGAGGAAGCAGACATCACCTTTCAGAGCAAGGAGCTGTCAGATTCCATTGAACAAGACAAGGATACAGGAAGGGTGGAGAACAGTGGCTGCTTCCCTAATGGGACTGGTGGTGAAATCACCCTCACCATCCCTGGGTTTCTGTGATGTCAGCGGAAAGCCTGAATAAATGCCTGCCTAGCACAGCAGAAAATAGAGCTGAGTTCTGAGGACCTATGAGATCCTGGGGTGCTGCCAGGAGCTGGAGCTGGGACAAGTGAGGTGTCAAAGACTTTGCCCATTCCTACCTAGTATCTAAGCACTTCTTTGAGCAGCTGGCGCTGGGTGCCTTATGACATTCTGTCAGTCAGTCTTCATAGGAGTCCTTCGCGGGTGTATTTTTACCCCTTCCCATTTGATAGCAGAGGGAAACTGAGGCTGAGTGTCCAAGAAACACATTGGAGGTCATGCAACATATTGCAGGCAGAATCTGGTCTGTGTGCCTTATACTTTACCATGAGTAATTGGGCCACAAGGCTTAGAACCACAGGTAGAAAGCTAGTGATGTGGTTCAGAGGGCAGGATACTCGTGTCACATGCATCAGATGCAGTCTTTCATAAAACCAGGCTTGGTGGTACACATCTGTAATCTCACCACTTGGGGTTCACTGGGATCAGGAGTTCAAGGCCATCCTTGGCTATAACGTAAGTTCAAGACCAGGCTGACATACAAGAGATTCCATCTCCAAAAGAGGAGGGACTTGTGAGATGAGTCAACCCGAAAAGTGCTTCATGTGGGATGGTGAGGACCTGGGTTTGATTCCTAAAACCCATACAAAAAGCAGGACGATGTGGCATGTGCCTGCAATCCCAGTGTGAGGAGCCAGAGACAAGGGGAGTGCTTCGGTTTGTTGCCCAGCCTTTGTGGATAAAGCAGTAACCTCCAGGTTCAGTGAGAGACTGTCTCAAAAAATAGAATAGAGAGTAATGAGGAAGACCCCTGGCATTGACCTCTGACATATACATGTATACTCACACATTTGCATGCTTAACTCCACACACACACCACCATGTACACACTTGTGAACACAGACACTGGCCTCTTGCTTTCTCCCTCCAGGATGAAGCCTTTAATATGGTCGAAGGCTTCAGCACAGTTCTGTGCTCTGTTTAGCTGTCTAATGCCTAGTGGGCAGAGCGTGGGGGGGGGGAGCACTTCCCGGGGTTCTCTGCATTAGATGGTCACTGATTAAGCTTTATTCTTGTCACTGGAACATGGGTCCCTGGGGCAGCTTTGGTTTGGAACCAAACGCATGAAAACAAACCTAATGGGATGGAAGTTTGTAATCCTCACTCATTGTCATCAAACTGGCTATAGGATTGCCCTGTGGTATGGCTGCTGGGGAGAGAGGAAGGGAGGGAGGGGCTTTGAGACATTGCTGGTCCCTGGCTTTCAGAGACCAGAGTTCAGAGGAAGGTAGGGCTGCAATGGAGCTTTTGCAGCCAGCTTGACCCCACATAGGAGAACTGAGAAAACGTTCACCAGAGACATGGAAGCCACAGAAGCTGACACGCAGGTGTGTCCAACCTTTAGACATTGTGACATTGTCATCTACAAAGTACACAATTAGAATGGCACAAGTTACAAACACACACACACACACACACACACACACACACACACACACACACACACACACCAGTCTCATAAATGCTGTTGGGGAGATGGCTCAGTGGGTAAAGTACTTGTTGTGAAGGCATAAAGACCTGAGTTCAATCCCTAGCAGCCTCATAAAAATGTAGACCCGGTGGTATTCACTTGTGATCCCAGCATGGTGTGGGGGAGATTGACCCTGGAGCACACTGGCCAGCCAGTCTAGACAGTTGTTAAGCTTTAGGTCAGTAAGAGATGGAACACAACTGAGAAAACACACCCAGAGCCAACCTCCAGTCTCCGCAGGCATACACAGAGATCTCAACCTCCTCACATAAGTTTATGGTTTTGTATTGGGAGCATGTGACTGCCTATTGGGAAATAGTTGAAGGGATTGGAGAGAGTACCTTAGATATGAACGCTGGGATCCGAGCCCACCACTGTCCAGTATGACAGTGTAATCCAGCTTCCCAGAGAGGAGCACACGCAGGAAGCTGCCTGCCTGAATTTGCCTTCATCAGGAACCAGGTTCATGTAATCCTAACTGGTGGATAAATAGATGGTATATTTTTCCAGAGAGGTTTATGAGCTACTTACCAGGGAGGTGGGCCTTTGGATAGCACCATGCTGGCAATGGCAAGGTTTTAGAAAACCTAGACAGTGGCTGGAGTTTACCTCTTGCATCCTGGGAGGCTTTCTTTATGGACCAGACTCCAGTCTTGAAATGACAAGCTCCAGAGCCAAGTTTTAACGTCAGAGTGTCCACAGGGCCTCCCATGGGCTTCCTTGAGTATGATCACACACATGAGTAGCTGCCAACAGAAGGGGCACTAGACACCTGCTGGTTTCTTTTTCCTCCTTCCTGGCTGGCATGGTCTGAGCAGGAGGGGGAGGCTTGGATGATGTGCTGCTATGGATGACATGATGCATCCGGCAGTTAGGGTCTGGGACAAGTTTCAGGGCAGCCTTGGCTGGCTGCTTCTCATCTGTGAAATGGGATAATGTCAGTGGTTCCTATAAGTACTCCCGTGAGACCACACATGAAGGAAGCAGAGGTGGGAAACAGCTTGATGGCTTATTTCGTGGGAAGCTGTGGCTGGGGACATATAGGTCCTTCGATAGGGTACCTGTACAGAGGAAAGACATGCTCTTCTTTAGGGTATCAGTGAAGATGTGAGGATGTTTGAAGTTGTTGGAATATGACTTTGTAACCCAGAGGAGGTTACAAAGAAGAGGCAGTACCCTGAACTCTGAGCCCTTTTAATCTCTGTCTCAGAATCAACTTGGCCGGCAGCCAGCTGAATGAGCTTCAGACAGGCCACGCTCCAGGGCTGGCCCGTTGCAGCCATCTTGTTGGATTATGGCCTAGGTAAAGAGCCAGCACTGGGCTGCCAAGGAAGCCACAATGTTCTGGAAACACATAAACATTCTCCAATAAGCGATCTTGTGTGTGTCAGGCACGTGCATAGACACACGTGTCTCTTGAGCTCACACCACAGGATCTGAGAAAGCCTTTCTTGTTGGTCCTGCTGAAGAATGACCCAGAGGGATGCTAGCAGGTTTAAATTAGCAGCTGTTGAGGACTACCGAGTTTCTGGGCTTGGAAAAGCATCAGAATCCAGCAGGTCCCTTCTCTGCTCTAGATTCTGGCAAACATTTTGTCCCAGGTCTTGGCTCTAGGGTGGAAGAAGCAAGTGCCTGAGCGTTCTGCTGTCCAGCTCCTAGGCGAACCTAGGTCATATCTGGACTGGAAGTAGTGGCGCCAGCTGGCAGTTTCAGGATTGTGGTGATAATGTTGGAGACATGGTGGACCCACAGCCTGCTGCTCCTGTATCCACTTTCTGACTGCGTGGGCAATGGATTTCCCTCTTCTTTACTTATTGTGATTTCAAAGTTCGAGAATACTTCTTTATAACATATTTGATCACATCAACCTCTCATTCTACAGTCCCTGTTCCTCCTGGTCCCCTCCCCTCTTTCTCATATCCCCTCCCTCAGCTTCATTTCATTTTTAATTTTAAGTTAGATCTATCTGTCTGTCTGTCTGTCTGTCTGTCTGTCTGTCTGTCTGTCTATTTTGAGGCAGGCTATCTTTAGATAGCTCTTACTGTCCTGAAATTCACTATGTGGACCAAGCTAGTTTTGAACTCACGGAGATCCACTCACCTCTGTCTCCCTAGTGCTTGGATTAAAGCCATGTGCCACATGCTCAATCCATTTTCTTCTTAAAAAAAATTATAATCCACTGAGTCCAGTACTTCTGAATTGTCAAGGGTCGCCTTAAAGAAAACTGTTTCTCTGTCTCTACCCCTCAGCGGCCTTCCCAGGCCAGTAGCTTCTCAGCTAGAGCTCCTTCTGGATCTGTGCTGGAATTCTTACGGGCTCGATCTTGTGCAGGTCTTATGCAGGCAGTCACAGGCACTGTGAGTTCAGGGCTGCAGTAGTTCTGTTGTTTCCAGAAGATACTTTCTCCCAGAAGTCCCCTCAACCTTGCCCTTATAATCTTAACAGCGCCCTTCACTGATGTTCCCTGAGCCCTGCAGAGTAGCAGTGTGATAAAAATGCCCCACTTCTGGTTGAACACCTTGGTCACTTGCTGTCTGCACTCTGACTGGTTGTGGGTCATTGTATCTGTCACCCAGGGCAAGCAGACACGTCTTTGATGAGAGACTAGAACAGAACTAATCTATGGATGTAAGGATACACGTCTAGAAGGCAGCTGGATGCAATGGTGACTTCATTATTTTTTGGTGTGTGGTACTAGACATGGAACCCAGGGCCTCAGGCAGGTGCTCTGCCTTAGAGCAACACTCAAGCTTCTATTGTTAGTGAGTTACAAATGGTAATTGTCTGCTGGGCTGATGGGAAACTTGAGTCTCTGAGAAGCTTCTGGCCCAGCACTAAGGTTTTATACGCCCTAACCTTGGCATGGCAGACTGTGGACGCTTCAGCTTTTGTCAGTTATCAATCTGGTAATTCTTTTCACCTGTGAAAACAACTGGCATTCTAAGAAAGATTCTTGGACTTAGTCACTCCAGGGAAGGTGATGGGGTGGGGGAACTACCCCTTAATGTGGCTTCCTCCTTGGGTGTGATTCCAAGTGTCATTATGGATTTGAGTTAGAGCATCCGAGGACTGGCCAAACCTCCCTTGTATGGCTGAACTAGGCAGTGAGTCTGGCCTGCTTGGAGAAGGACTCCCTTAAGCCTCCTGGACACAGGGTTTCTGCTAAGGAGTACTGAATGAGGACCATCATGGAGGGGATAGAGGAGTGTGACCTGTCCCAGACAAGATCCTGCAGGGACACATGGCAAGGCTGATGGGGCAAGAGCCCTCATTGCTGGAGGCTTAGCTCCTTTACTCCCCAGGAAGACTACATTCCAGAAGCAGACATACACCTCCCAGTGTTAATCTGGGAAGACATACTTCCTTGCAGGGACAAGGATGAGGTGTCCTTAGGGCTCTATCACGTTCTGGGGTGGGAGCCTTCTGGTGGCACCTGACACCAGGCGTCTGAGCCAAATTAGTAACAGTGTTCCACTAGCCTTTGCTGAACTCTACAAGGGTTTCTGATGTCCATTGCACAGGGTGGGAGCCTTGTATGCCAATCTCTCTGTCTCACTAGAGCATGGGCAGGGAAGGTGCTAATCACCATGAGGTCTCAGTGGTGGGGAGGTGACTGGATGAACGAATGAGACCCCCAAAAGAGGGGGCTCCGGTGGCTCCTGGAGCAGAGCAAGGGGATCCAGGGTCAGCTTTCTTTACCCTAGAGAGGCTACTAACTTCTACTTTGCAGAGAAGCCTGATAGCAGTGCATTCTATCGCAAGGCCTGCTGTATCCTGGGATGCTCAGCTCTCTCCTGTTTCCTGACTGCTAGATACAAGGGACAGCTCATGTCCTCACTGAGCAGGGCCTTGGAATCTGCAGCTCTTTGAGCATCAATCCAGATCTTGTCCAAAGTGTCCTCATACGGTGTCTTTTTTCCAAGTGGCTCACATTGTGCCTATTTGTTAGTCTTCTGGACTGTAGAACTTGGGGCTGCCACCTTCCTGAAATAACACTCTAGAGCTGGAGAGATGGCTCAGCTGGCAAGGAGCCTGCTGTGCTAGCACAACGGCCTGAGTTCAGTCGTCGGTGCCCACTTAAAGTCAGGTCCAGATTTGTGAGTGCCAGGTCAATAAGGAAGTCTTTTTCCAAAGAGAAGACGGACAGAACCCAAAGAATTACGAACAGGAATGACCTTTGGTTTACACCCCCCCCCCAAAATATAACCCCACAAACTCTAGAGTAGACTTACTTTTGTATCACCCTGAAGTGAACTTAATGTTACACCCCTCTTTGGATTTTGCACCCAGCAAGCCTAGACTGAGTCCCCTACCTTCCCCTATGCTACCCTACCTATGTTACTCTACCCTATCCTACACTACCGTATTCCTCTATTAGCTGGTAACTAATACAGCTGAGCATCTGTTCATATATCTACCGACCTTCTTAGTCAGGCTTACTGTTGCTGTGATGAAACACTGTGACCATAAGTAACTCTGTGAGGAAAGACTACGTGGCTTACACTCCCACATAATCGTCTGTCACTAAAGAAACTCAGGGCAGAAACTGGAGATAGAAGCTGCTGCAGATGCAGATGAGAGCAATTTACTGGCTTGTCCCCCATGGCTTGCTCAGCATGCTTTCTTATAGAACCCAGGACCACCAGCCAAGGGATACACCACAGTGGGTTGGGCCCCCCACATCAATCACCAATTAATAGGATACTCTATAAACTTGCCTACATACAATGTTACGGGGGCATTTTCTCAATGGAGGTTCCTTCCTGTCTGATGACTCTAGGCTGTATAAAGGTGACATGAACACACACACACACACACACACACACACACACACACACAGAGAGAGAGAGAGAGAGAGAGAGAGAGAGAGAGAGAGAGAGAGAGAGAGAGAATAAATACTCAGATCACTCACTGCCTCTTCTTCCCCAGCACTGGATGTGACAGTGTGTTTTTTCTTTTTGATGTGCAGGGTCCTGGTGGGTGCACCAAAGGCAGATTCTAAATACAGCACTTCAGTAAAGTCCCCTGGAGCCGTGTTTAAGTGTCGTGTCCACACCAACCCTGACCGGAGATGCACCGAACTGGACATGGCTCGAGGTGGGTGGACATGATTATCAGCATAGAAATGAGACTGACACCTTCACACCTTGTTCTTTTTGTACTTGGGATGACCTCATCATTCCCTTACCTGCCCTCTCCCATCTTACATATGCAAATGAGATCCGATTAGTTAGTAGGCACTGGGATATACCAGTGAACAAAGCAAACAAGGGGGTCTTTCTGGGCCTTGAAAACCAGTAGTTAGGACAGACATTAAAATAAACAACAGAGTAAAAGAAATTCAGAGGGGGAGTGTGTGTTAAGATCAGCTCTATTGGAGGTTAGAAGAGGCTTGCTTCCTTGGGGACCTTTTTGTGTATGGCAGGTGATCAGCAGCTAGCTGGGCAGGTCCAGGAAGTGAAGTCTCCAAGCAGAGCAATGGCAGTATCACTGGTAGACCAGATGGACTGCTTTTGGTCCAGCTCTACATATTGGGAAAGGATTGCCTTTCGAAGGCTGAGTTAGGAGAGTCAAGCATAGAAAATCTAGCTCAGTGAAGACCAGGCAGGTGGCTCACTTGTCACCCCAGGCCATGCTTTCCCCAAAGCCCTTTCTCACCGAGACTTCTTCATCATCACATTTTATACACAGATGGCTGTGGAGATGACTCAACTATTAATCTTTATTGTGAAAGCATGAGGTTCTAAGTTCATCCCTTAGAATCCACATAAAGAGCTGGATGAGGATGCGTGAGTCTACAACCTCAGTTTTGAGAACTTGGAGGAGAGAATCCCTTGGGATCAGTGACCAGCCAATCACTGGTAGCTAATTCTTCGAGCACCAAGTTCAGTGTGAGACTCTGCCTCAAAGAAGAAAGTGGAGAACAATTGGCATCAACATGGACTCAACATGTGTGAACACACAGTTGAATGCACACCTCCAACATGTATGCACATACACAAACATGTAAACCTGAACACATGAATGCACACCTCCAACATGTATGCACATACACAAACATGTAAACACACACATGAATGAAATCCCAACATACACACACACTAACACACACACACACACACACACACACACACACGACTGCACATTCCGGACATGTGCACACACATGCAAAATTATAAATATACACAACAAACCAAAGAAAACAAATCTGTACAACAAAATTGTAAACATACACAATGAAGTCAGAAGAAGAAGTGTCCCGGTTTTCTTTATCAGAGGGAGTATTGTCCATGTGTTATCTGTTCTGTGAAATGTCTGTAATGATGACTTCTCAGACAACCACAGACACCTTTTTCTTCATGGGGAACTTTCCTATAAAAAACAATGGGCTGAATTACATAGCAACATTTTGCCACAAGTTTCTCAACACAACTCTGGCCTCTCTTCCCCTCCAGGGAAGAACCGGGGTGCGTCCTGTGGGAAGACCTGCAGGGGAGACCGAGATGATGAGTGGATGGGGGTGAGCCTGGCCCGGCAACCCAAAGCAGACGGCCGTGTTCTGGTAAGACTGGTGGGGAGAGGGTGACTTGAGATGGTGGCCTGGACATTAGCCAGAGCACAGCTTTGAGGTTGTCCATTCACCTTGCTACTTTGAGGTGTACCCAACCTGCAGCTTCATGCCACATGCAACTGCACACAGCAGAGGGCAGCTGTGTACACAGCCCAACACAAAACCATAAAGTCACTTAAAACATTGTGAGATACTTTGTGGCATTTAAAAATTAACTCAGTTGTGTGGTTCTCACATGTGAACCTGCAGGTAACAGTAGCAAAAGTGGACACACGTATGACTCATCTTTGTGTTCTTTAGACACACTGGGCTCAGTATAGCTCTTTAGTAGGGTGCTTTCCCAGCATACATCAGTCTCAGGAGGCATTAGGAGAGAGAGTATGCTGTAATAGATAGAAAGGAGTTTGTTATGCCATTTACTACCTAAGTATTTTGGGTCAAGGTATAATTTGCATAAAGTATACAAGTCATGTGATTTTAGCTTGGGTCTTGGCAACTGCACATATCTGAACACCCCAGGAAGTTATCTGTGTCTTTATCTAGTGAACCCCTCAAATCCCAGAGGCAGCCGCTGTCTTGCAAACACTGCTGTTGGTTTTTCTAGAATTCCACATAAATGTGATTCTATAGATCGTTCAATTCCTGGGAAAACCACAGTGAAGGAAGAGAGAGAACTGACTCCCACAAGTTACCCTCTGACACACACGCACACAGACACACACACATGCACACATGAGGGCACGCGCGCGCACACACACACGTGCGCATACACACACAATGCACACACGTGCACACACACATGCACACACACGTGTGCATACACATGCACACACACACGCACAAGTGACAAACAAAATGTAATTATAAAAACCTCTGTGACATAGACTTGGTTATTAGTCACTGTCTCTTTCTTCTTTTACACTTTCCTGGTTAAGGCACTCAAGCATGCACATTTTCACACATGTACAGGCTTCCCCATGACCAGAACCTTGAAGGCTCCTTGTGCCCTTTCCCAGGAGGCTGGTGTCCTGTAGGGTGATTCCTTCAGAGGTTCCAGTCGGCTTTCCTTGGAGGCTATAGGAAGATTTGTGTTTTAAAAGTTAAAGGTTGAGAAGGGAAAGTGAGTCCAGCTGCTGCATGTCAGGGGTTTCCACTGCTGCATCTCAGGGGCTTCCTTTGGGCCACAGGCTGTCAAAGCTGTGGGTTTTATGGATGTTTGGTCCCAGGGGAAAGGGTTTTCCTCAAGGATTTGGGCCAAAAGTTTCTAACCTCCTTTGAGTTCTATTCTCTGCTGACCTCAACCCCACATCGGTACACTTAAGAGCCCCTCCTCCCCCATTGCTGGGTCCTTGGAAGAGAGAAAGCAGCTGGATGCTGTCACCAACATTGCAGGCCCCCCCCCAATGGACACTAGTGTAGGTCTCATTGAACAACCTCCCCATGTCTGCTGGCCTTGGATTCTAGATCTTTAATCCTTGTCTCAGCAAGCCATGGATGATGGCCAAGCCACCACATTCCTCTAGGCATGGTGGCCTGACCCCACAGGGTGACTCAGCCCTGAAGGGTAGGAACTCTTGTCTGCCATTCTTGGGAAAGATGGGGAGAAACCAAGTATGTATATTCTCCAGAGGGGACCCAGAGCCGTGACTCAGAACCAAGAGAGAGAAGGAAGGAACTGGATACAGTGCTACAGGAGATGCTCCTCCAGGCAGAGTCTAGAGATAGCCCACCCTGCCAAGATACACTTCCTTGGGGATGGGGAGCCTCAGTGTCGCTGAGAGCTTATTTGCTAATGTACAAGACAAAGACTCGGTGCTGTGCCTGTTTGTACAAGACTAGACCCAGTCTGTGATCTTAAGCAACAGCGAGGAACATGGGAAACATTTGGCACAGGAAGTCGAGAAGGCAGGACCAGGCGTCTGTAGGAAGTGATGCTGTGGACAATCTAATTAATTGAGTTAAATTTCTGTCTTACACAATGCTGTACCATTTTATTTTGGTAAGCCACCCCATGTGGGTTCTGGAGGAGAGGTGGGCATGGGAGGGTGTCTACAGCTCTCTTATCTCTTGTCCTGTCGCATCATGTGGACATAACATATTATAGACCTCAGCCTTAAAGAGTATTCTAGGCTCTGAGGGTTTCTCTGGGCATGCACATGCATGTTACTGATAAATGAAAAGCTCACCTTCTTCTTGCTAAAATTAGGAGATTGAGCCAGAAGTTTGTATGGAAACGTTGTGCAGCAGCATCTCTGGAACTCTTGATCCTGCAAATGCTAACTGTACCCATTGAACATGACTCCCTTCCTGCACATCTCCCCCCCCCCCCCCCCCCCCCCCCCCCCGTTCCCGGTGACCATCATTCTAATTTCCAAGTGCTCCAGTGTATCAGATCCTGTACAAGTGGAAGCAAGCAGTATTGGTCTTTTTCTGTGATGGTTTCTTTCATTTAGTGTAGCGTCCTCACTGCTCAGCTCTGTTGTAACATGTGACAGGATTTCTTTCTTTCCTCTTAAGACCAAGTGGTACTTTATCACATGTACAGTCCATATTTTCTCTGTTCATTCATGAATGCACATTTATGTGGCTTCTAGCTCCTTGCCATTATGCATAAGGCTGCTATAAACATCAACAAAGCTTTATTTAAGACCTCACTTTAATTTCTTCTGGGCATATGTGTGGAAGTGGGGTTATCAGATCATGTAGTAATTTTACTTTTTATTGTTGGAAAGACTTTGTCCCTCCAAAGTCCATGAACCATTTTGTGTTTGGCCAGCATGTAGAAAATTCCAGATGCATTTGTTCTTCTGCTTGCTATTGTTGTCTTATGGTACTGAAGATAGACTTCACAGCCTCATACATGCATGCTAAGTACATGTCCTGTTACTGGGCCACAATCCCAGCACACTCCATTTTCTTTGTAAGTAGTGCCCCAAAAGTATAAGGTGATATTTCATGATAGACTCACTTTTGTCTGTAAAACTTTTCTGGGAGGCAAGTATTTTTTAAATTAAAGGTATAAAGCCATTTTGAGCCCCAAGGGATACCTTGTGGCACAGGATGAGACCTATCTCCCTAGGGATACCACCTTTGACTTTAAGGATGGCATGGAGAGGGAAGAGATGGTGGCTGCTTGGAAAGAGAAGCTGGTGTGGATTTCAAACCAAAGAATAGAGGACTTGGGAAGCTGTGGCAGGAAGTGGCAAGACCCAGGATGTCAAGCTAGCCTGCCAGGCTGACTTTGGCTCCGTGGCTGCCCATCTTGACTCTGTGGATAATGCGGTATCTTCCAGTTCCCCCAGGGACCAAATGGTCAGGACTGGAAGCAAATCCCTTCGATTCTCGCTCCGCTTCTGCACCCCAACAGTGCTGATGGTGTTCTCAAGAGTATGGGAGGGAGTATAGATGGCTTAGTCAGTGATGACAGGCAAGTGTGAAGACTCGAGCCCAAATGACCATGGAAAAGCCATGCACAGCCACTCATGTCTGTCAGCCTAGCTCTCAGGAGACAGAGACAGTGGACTCCTGGAGCTCACTGGCCAGTCAGCCAGGACAAAATGGTCAGCTCCAAGTTTAGTGAGAGTTTCTGTTGAATACAGTGGAGGGAGATACTCTACATTGACCTCTGGTCCTCATATGTACATGTGTATGTACGCATGCGTGCGTGCACGCGCGTGCGCGTGCGCACGCACACACACACACACACACACACACACACGCACGCATGCACACATGCACACACGCACACACACATACTCACCTATAACCCCTACCTTGAATGGCATCTAGAACATTCAGAACCACTGTTTCTTCTCATCAGAGCTGCCAAGCCTTAGGTAACAAACTGTATCTAAGCTGCTCAGAGTTTTTCTGGCTGGAAGCCAGGCCTTCCGGCTCTAACTGCTGTTTCCTTTCTGAGGACTCTCCCTCTCTGTCTACTTCTCTTGTGTCCATTTTCTTCAATGCTGTCGGGTATGTGTCTGTGAGTATGCCTGTTGCTGTTTCCTGGTTCGGTGTGTGTGTGTACGTGTGAATGAGTGCTTTGCTGAGATATGCAAAAAAGTGCTTTTAAGCCACGAGAACATACTGTGCTGAGTTTTCCTTAGGTTAACAGCTGCCAAACAATATTCCCATCACCTACCACCCCCAGAAACTCCTTTCCTGTGCCTCCCCAGCTGCTACAGTTCTGGGGTGGCACCCCAGCCTTGCTTTTATTCTGTGCCCATCACACGTGTCTTAATGGCCGTGGCGTGGCCTGGCTGTGCATGGTGGACCTGGAAGGGACACACAGAGTGCAGGTGTGTGAGGGCGGCAGGAACAGACAGGCATTTGTGACAAAGCCACCCTTCAGGAAGGACATGTGAACCACAAAGAAGGCCTTTGAAGAAAATTGGGCATTTTCTTTCTCTTTTTATTCCTTGGAAGGAAAATCAGCCCTTGCAACTCTAGTTGTGTGAGAGGCTAAGATGTGGGGTGATGGTGGGTCTTCAGCCCTTTCCTACAATGATGTAGATGCTGAATTTAGACAGATTATTGCCTCTGGGACCTCTGCCTCTCCCTCCCCTCCCTCTCTGGCTTTCTCTTTTCTCTTCCTCTTCCTTCCTCTCTTCTTTACATCCTCTTCCTCCTCCCACATGCTGTTTCTTCTTTCTCTTCCCCCTTCTCCTCCTCTTCCTCTGTTTTCCTCATATCAAACATAGGCTTATTCACACCTCTAATCACACACTGTACCTCATTCACACTCCTGATCACACACTGGACCTCATTCACACTCCTGATCACACACTGTACCTCATTCACACTCCTGATTGCACACTGTGCCTTGTTCACACTCCTGATCACACACTGTACCTCATTCACACTCCTGATCACACACTGGACCTTGTTTACACCTCTAATCACACACTGTACCTCGTTCACACTCCTGATCACACACTGTACCTCATTCACACTCCTGATCACACACTGTACCTCGTTCACACTCCTGATCACACACTGTATCTCATTCACACTCCTGATCACACACTGGACCTCATTCACACTCCTGATCACACACTGTACATTATTCACACTCCTGATCACACACTGTACCTCGTTCACACTCCTGATCACACACTATACCTCGTTCACACTCCTGATCACACACTGTACCTCATTCACACTCCTGATCACACACTGTACATTATTCACACTCCTGATCACACACTGTACCTCGTTCACACTCCTGATCACACACTGTACCTCATTCACACTCCTGATCACACACTGTACCTTGTTCACACTCCTGATCACACACTGGACCTCATTCACACTCCTGATCACACATTGTACCTCGTTCACACTCCTGATCGCACACTGTACCTTATTCACACTCCTGATCGCACACTGTGCCTTGTTCACACTCCTGATCACACACTGGACCTCATTCACACTCCTGATCACACACTGTACCTCATTCACACTCCTGATCACACACTGTACCTCATTCACACTCCTGATCACACACTGGACCTCATTCACACTCCTGATCACACACTGGACCTCATTCACACTCCTGATCACACATTATACCTCGTTCACACTCCTGATCGCACACTGTACCTTATTCACACTCCTGATCGCACACTGTGCCTTGTTCACACTCCTGATCACACACTGGACCTCATTCACACTCCTGATCACACACTGGACCTCATTCACACTCCTGATCACACATTATACCTCGTTCACACTCCTGATCGCACACTGTACCTTATTCACACTCCTGATCGCACACTGTGCCTTGTTCACACTCCTGATCACACACTGGACCTCATTCACACTCCTGATCACACACTGGACCTCATTCACACTCCTGATCACACACTGGACCTCATTCACACTCCTGATCACACACTGTGCTTTGTTCACACTCCTGATCACACACTGTACCTCATTCACACTCCTGATCACACACTGGACCTCATTCACACTCCTGATCACACACTGGACCTCATTCACACTCCTGATCACACACTGTGCTTTGTTCACACTCCTGATCACACACTGTACCTCTGAGCTACTCCCACAGCAAACAGCAAGTCTGGCGCTTCCGGGAATTCTTTGCTTTTCCATTCTTCTCTCTTACTTTCCCTACAACCCCTCAAGTCCATCACGTCATGGTGTTTTGCAGCTACTCAGAATCTTGCTCTTTTTATACAGGATGCAGGTCAGGCTGACATGTGAGTGTGATGATGATCAGGCTGAGTACAGTGCTTTCTTCTTCAAATGTATGTTCAACTCCTTTCTGTTTTCTGCAGTGGGGCCTGCTTTGACCTTTGATCTCTGTCCTCTGAGAATACTATAAATTAGGTGAATGTAAAATGTAGTATTTGGGTCTCCCAGCAATTCTCCAAGGTCATCCCTAGACAGTTTATGGGATGGGAAGCAGACGATACAATAAACATTACATGATGCTGTCCATGTATACAGCTAGCTGACAGACCAGATCACAATAAGCTTTGGCCTCTCTAACTCAGACTGTGACAGGTAACACAGGCTCTCAGCACCCATATAAAAGGCTAACCTGGTTGATTGAAATGACTAATCCCAGAACTGAGGAGGTCGAGTCAGGCAGATTCCCTGGAATTTGGTGGCCAGCCTGTCCCTGAGCTGAATTGGCAAGTTCCAGGTAAAAATGAAGACTCTGCCCCCCCTCTCCAAAAAAAAAAAACAAACAAAAAACCAAAAACAAAAAAAAAAAACTAGATAGAAGATATCTTGAGGAATGAAACTTGAGATTGAGGTCTGGTCTTCTCTCTCTCTCTCTGTCTCTCTCTGTCTCTGTCTCTGTCTCTGTCTCTCTCTCTCTCTCTCTCTCTCTCTCTCACACACACACACACACACACACACACACACACCAAGACATTAGAACCGCTGATTATTTTAAAGTTTATTATTTTAAGAAAGTATGTCCATTGTCCAGAATAAAGTGAGCTGATACTAGAGTAAGTAGTTCTCACGCAGGAGGAGAAGGCTGGGATGTGCATTCCCTGAAGCCTAGTACCTTTCCCATGGAGAATCTTATACCACACTGGGACCAGAGGTCATGTCCCAACACAAAGCAGAAGTCCACAGAATGAGCCAGGTTTGTGCTCTGGCTGGTGGCCCTGGTTCTCTTAATAGAAACTGGTCAGCCTCAGTGTTTCCTTAGAAGTTTGACCCCAGCAATGAAAAACTGCTCCGGAAAGCTGGCTGAAGGCCACCTGTCCCCAAGGTTCTCCTCATTGCTCGTTTATGTGACAGTCCCCTTCATCCACTCTCACCCTGAACCTTCTCTCTGCTCCCCCATGTGCCACACCCTTCTTGTTTTCGAGCTCTCCTCACAGGGCTTCTTCTGACTAGCCTGTGAAAGGTAATCATTGCCTGGCACTGGGAAGCCATCTTTACTGAGGGTTTGGGAGCACACTGTGCACTTACCAAAGCTCATTAAGTATTCATTTGAGATGTGTGTTGCTGGACACTCAATTACTTCAGTAGGACAGCAGCAAATACCTACTTCCAGTTAGGAAGTGCGTGCTGAGCGTCTCTGCAGGTAAAAAATCAAAGGTAGTTTCTCTTCTTCCCCATCTTGTTATCTTGCCCTTCCAGCCTGTTGCTATTTACCCCCTTCCCTTCTCTCTTTCCCATGCCCTGTCCTGCTCTGGGCAAGCAGCATCTCCCCGAGGGCTACCCACGCCTCTCCTGCCCACCTGCAGTCTCTGCATGGCAGATGAAGAAAGCGTCCAAACTGTAAACACGATCAGACCTCACATTGGCAGAAGCTGTATCCTGGTTTGCCATTGCCCATCCACTGAAATCAGCCACCACTGTGTCCACAGACTCCATCCTTCCCATCATTGCCTCAGGAGCCTGGCTCCCTCTCGCCCGCTTCTCTAGACCCTCAGCATTCTTCCCCTGAAACCTCCAAGCTTATCTTAATTCTCTTGTCATTTGCACTAAACATTCCTCTTTCTGGAAATTTCTTCCTCTTGTGCCCAGTGTGGCCCACTCTCTGCACTCTGCCTAGAAACCACTTTTCTTACCCTGGACTCTGGTCTACTGTCTCCTTCCATTCCATATATATATATTGGACTCACTGTCTCTCTCCTCCCAGTGGCCTCCCTGGAGCTGCTTCTCTCATTCCATTTTTCTGATACGTTGGTGTGAACTTTCTATTCTTACCTCCTCTCTGTCCTTTTAGGCCTGTGCTCATCGTTGGAAGAACATCTACTATGAAACAGACCACATCCTGCCCCACGGATTCTGCTACCTCATCCCATCCAACCTCCAGGCCAAAGGCAAGGTGCTGATTCCCTGCTATGAAGGTGAGTGGGGACCAGCTCTCCCCACTGCTCTCCTTACTGGGTAGCTCCCACATCTCCCAGCCCCCTCTCTCCACACCACCTTAGCATTGCCCTGGTCTTCTAGCTGACATGAGAGCAGGGTTGTCTATTGCCAGACTGGCTTCTTGATTCTGGTATCAAAGTCATGTCCAGAGAAGAGGCAAGTACAGAGGGTAAAGTGGTCTAGGCCCTGTCCATCCCCACCTGTTCCTACCACAGAGCCCACTGTGCTCTTTATGAAGTCCCAGAGACAAGCTTTAGCCAAGTGATTCAGTGTTTCCGGTAGGTTCCTGGCACCGGCAGTCACTGTAGGGTCTTGGGAAACTTACTATTTTATTTTTTCTGGACCTAAGTTTCCTTATCAGGAAGGCTTAGAACTGGTCCCCAGCACTGCTGCAATGCCAATGGTCACTGGACTTTCATACAACTCCTGTTCTAGTGTGACCGAAGTCTGAACACTGAGTCCCACGTATTCAGTCATGACGTCCTACTTCTGAATGTTGCTGAGTGTCCTGGAACTGGACAGAAGCACAGTCCTTGGGTCTGAGGAACACTTGGTATCAGTCAGCTATTACTGCGTAACAACACATTTTCATGCTAAATAATGATAAACATGGATGGGTTTTCCCACTTGTACAATTCCACACGGGCTGGGCTAAGCTTGGTGAGCTCTGGCTGCAGATTCAGTTCAGGCCCATTCTGCATGTTGTTCTGAGACCAGTGAGTCACAGAGCATGTCCTGTGAGAGCACAGATGACACTTGGGGTCTTATACAGAGCCCTGTTTAGAACTGCAAATGCTCAGCCAAACTTAGTCATTGTCTAGCCAGTTGAGACTGAACTTGAGGTGTTATTTGGGGGCCTGCATTCCTGTTTTCCTAACCAGATTCTGGTGCATTTGCTTTCTATTTGCCTCTCAGTTGTTTGAAAAGAGGCCTTTCTGGCCTGGGTCCACAGTGCCTTACACTTCCCTGAGGTTTGCACTTGTGGCCATCAAGAGGGTTCTGACACCGTCTGGACATTGTAAATTATTTTTGTCTCATGAGGGGGGACCCAGGGCACCATTTGGAACCTAGAAGGCCCAAGCAAAATGTTCTGTGAGCTGTTCTCTACAGAAAGGCCAGCAGGGACATGGCGCAAGGGATGGGTCTTCTTCTGGAATGACGACAGGCCATGTTCATAGCTGCCTTTCTTCTCTGCTTCAGCATCTGGTTGGCTCTGGCTGGGTCAGGGGGAGGGCTGAACTCTGACCCTTTTTGCCTCCATATTGTCCCAGTAAGGAGAAAAATGTCATCTTAAAAATGGTGGTGATATAGTCAGGGTTGGAGCTCAGCTGGTAGAGTGATTTGCCTGTCATGCACAAAGCCCTGGGATTTTATCCTACAGGCCAGCTATGGTACATGAGCCCTTGTCTCAAATGAATGAATGAATGAATGAATGAATAAATAAGTAAATGAAAGTCATGTAATCAGTCAAGTGAAGGATCCTATGAGCACCATGCCAGGACATCAGGTTCCCACCCACCCATCACAGCACTTCCCACATCCCACATAACTCACTGGTCCTGAAATACAAACACATAGAACAGATCTGACCTCTGTTTGTAGCCAGAGGTTACCCATGTCAGCTAAGCCTTAGCTCATGTGTAGCTTCCCAAGTGAGAAATCAATATTCCTTATTTGCCGTGAAGAATTACAGTTGTTATGCAGAGGTAGCTGACAGATGCAGGGCTCAGCCCAGGAACTCAGAGTCCTCACACTTGATTATTTCTTGCCTCCATGATGATCAGATGAAGCCAGAGAAGGTATTAGCAGATGGTTTTGCTCCCACCTGACTTTGTTCCGTGAGGACAGATACATACTCTCATTTGTACTTGGCAGAGAAAACAGTTAGGGGTGGGGCTGGTATTGGGAGTCCTGGGGTAAAGAGCAGCTGCTGAGGAAAACTGAGGGCTGGACAATGGTTCTGTGTTCTTGGATCTGTAAAATGAGAGGTCTGGCGATGCTCAGATCTCTCTAGAAGACTGGATTAGTGAGGGGGAGATTAGGTGGGTGGCAGGCCCCAGTGAGAGGGCCCTTGCCTGTACTGTTGGTTTTGGAGACCTCTACTTCCCTGTTTTGTGATCTAAATGAAGCCAACTTGGGCTCCTAAAACAACCACTATTTTCTTTTAATGTGGAAAATCTCAGTGATGCAAGCTTCCTGTTCCAGGTGGGATCACATTTTGGTTAAGGACAATAGAAGCATTTAGTGCTCAACAGAACCTCCTCTAGACCAGCTTCCTAGGTGTACCAAGGACCAGAGAGATAAGCATGGTTATGCAAGTCAGAGTTTTCATGTGGTAATTCACTGTGTGGAAAGTGAATGGCAGAGGCTAGAGCAAAACTCAGGACCCCAAATGCCAGAGTCGTGTGCTTCTACTGACAAGAATTTAAATTCTGTGTCTAGCTTAAGTGATCAGTACTTTTGATTTTTCAGAGCAATGTCTGCATATAACCACTAACGTGGTGTATGCTGAGCATACTACCCCCCTCTCGTTATATATGCTTGTTATATGCCAGTGAGCAAGGCACTAAGCAAGGTTTATCAGTCGTTGTGAGGTGACTAACTTGTGTTTCAGGACTGGAGCTTGTTTAGTTTTGTTAAGTACCTGATAGGCATCAGATAGACACAATCCACAGACATAGTCCCAGAAGAGAGAGCAATGGGCTGTGGGAGTAGTATACAGAAGAGAGGGGAGTATGTGAAAGGAAATGGGGAGGGGGCTTGGAAGGGTAATAATGAGGGGAGGGGTGAGTGAAGGGTGTACTAATACACTTGTGAGAGATGAGGGGTGGCTCAGTGCTTAGGTACTTGCCACCTAAGCACAAGGACCGGAATTTAGGTCACATATAAATGCCAGGTGAGTGTAGCAGAGACAGGGGTCCCCACACAAAACTGTCTAGTGAGACTAGCTGTTGTGGTGAGCTCTGGGTTTGATTGAGAGGCCTCGCTTCAATGGATAAGACAGAGGAGCAGTTGAGGATGATCCTGAACACTAATCTTGGGCCTTGATATGCACACACACGTATGTACATGAACATATATGCATACCCACATATGCACCTGTATACACATACATATGAAAAAATTCATGCTTGAAAATGTCATAATTAAACTTTATTTTTTTACAATACTTAAAAAAATGGATTGAAAAGATACATCTTCCACTTTCAGGGAGAACATAGGAAACTCCATGCTTGAACGTTGGTGTTGTGTAGGCTTGAATTTCCAGCCTACACATGTTCTGTTGGGTACCTCTCCCCAAGCTGCACCCAGGCTAATGGAGGCAGGATTATTTCATTGTACGATTGAGGAAATTGAGATCTGCTTAGGGCTTACAGTCTGTGCATGTCAGGGAAGTGAGGGACAAAGCAACTTTACTGGAAGTCATGGCAGCCAGTACAGAGTGGGGTGTGAGAGACCCCTCATTTCAAATTCCCTTTCTGTATAATGAATGCAGGAGTAGCTGAGGCAGGCTCGATGGAGGTTAGTGTGCCACACTGCCTCCTCCTCGGCATTGCTGAAGCTCCTGCTTGCTCTGCAGTGGGATCGGATGCTGACATGTCTCCACTGCTCTTGGGGTTGTTATGGAGAGTTCATGACAGCACTCAGAAAGCCTACCTGTTGTCCTATAATGGTAGTTCCTTGTAGGGCTCTCTGAAGGGCCGCTGTGTAACCGTAGGGAAAGTGGAAGGTTAGTTTGGTAAAGGCTGTGGGTCACCCTCCCAAAATGCCTTGAGCTTTTTTTAAAAAATAATTTATTGTTGAGAGGTGGTGACACATGGCTTTAATCCCAGAACTCAGGAGGCAGAGGCAGGTGGATCTCTGTGATTTTTGAGGCCAGCCTGATCTGCATAGTGAGTTCTAGGACAGTCAGAGCAACACAGAAAAATTTTGTCTCACCAGCCCCCAAAATAGAGATATTTATTTTTCTCTCTGTGAAAATAAATAAATAAACACACACACACACACCCACGAGTAAAGGTTCCATGAAGCCAGGAGGGGGCATCACATTCCCTGTAGCTGGATTTCAGGTGGTTTTGAGTCATACGAATTGTGTTCTCTGTGAGAGCAGTACACACTCTTAACCCCTGAGTCATCCCTCCTTTCTGTCAAGCTTTTGATTTCTTAAAAAATACGGGTCTTGTGTTTGGCATAGGACATTTTTCTCATGGCTTCTCAGGTGCTTCCTGTTGGACGGGAGAGGCTACCAAAATATCCTGTTGGAACCAGGAAGTACAGAAGGAACTGGAAATAGAAAAGAGTGGACCTGAAGTAAGATAAACTCACAGTGCATCCCTTCTGCAACATGCTGAGTTTACACTGTCCCATAAAGGACAGTATCAATATGCACATATACTGCCTTTGTCAGAATGTAGAAGAACAAAGGGGGGCGACTTGGGGAGACTTCCAGAAAAATAGAGTGAGCACTACTGAACATTAGTTAATATACAAGAAATATTTTTTAATTTTAATTAAATATACAAGAATTTTTTAAAAAATTTTAATTTTAATCATGTGTCTGTGTATGGGTTTGTGCATGTGACTGCAGATGCCCCTAGAGGCTAGAGGTCAGGGGTATCAGATCCCCCAACTATGTCTCCAGTTACCACACGAGGGTATTTTAAGCCTTCCTAAACTTAAGTCTGGACATGTGATAAAATCAAGTAGAGACATTTCTTCTATTCTTCATCCTTGAACCCGCCAAGGCTAGAAGCCAGAGCTCCGCAGGAGACTGCGAACAACTCATCTTTTTATTGTGATGAGAAAAAAATCTCATGAGCCTGGGGTGACCTGAGAGCAGTCTGGTAAAATTAGCAGTTAGAGAGCCAGCGAGATGCTCAGCTGGTAAAAACGCCTGTTGCCAAGCCCCATGACCTGAGTTTGAACACCAGGCCCCACACAGTCGAAGGAGAGAATTAATTACCATAGATTGTACTCTGACCTCCACATGTGTACAAAGCATGTGCACATACCCCTGCCCCGCAAATAGGTGAAGAAGTAAAAACAAATAAATATAATTTGTTTTGTTTTGTTTTGTTTTTTAAATTGTAGTTAGTAGCAATGATGGTACCAACTGTATTTCAGGATGTGGTGCTACCAAACATTAACATGATTGACAAGTTCCTCCTTTCCAGTTAGGTGACCTTGCACAAGCTTGAAGTTCCTTGTGAAGACTGGTGCCTCCTGATGAGGGATTTGAGGTGTTTTAAGTGCCTGACATGGTTCCAGGCTCAATAAGTGTGAATTTTTGATCAACTTTCCAGTCATATAAAACTCTTGTTTCTTGTTCAGTGGATGCTCCTTTAGTGACTGATAATTAAGGACAGAGTTCTGGGTCCCAGTAAAGTGACCTGAAAAGCCTTGAAAGGTCCCTAATTGTGTGTGGAGTCAGGTGTCCCTGTGAAGCTGGGACTGGTCTGAAATTCTCTGTCCTCCTGCCTCAGCCTCCAGTTGATGGAGTTACAGGCCTGTGCCCCCATGCCTGGATTATATTTTCTTAGCTAGCTTTGAAAGCCTTATTTGTGTGATTTGTTAAGTTCTCTGCCCTGGTTGCTGAAAGGGATCTGATGTTGTGTGCAAATGCTCTATGTTTGAGATTGAAGGGGTCTGAATTGGTCACATTTTTCTGTGCTTTAAAATTGATTTTTAAAATTTCTGCAGAGCTGGTGTATGCTCAGAGCAACTGGCCTTTTATTTCTCCTGTGCATTTCTTAAAGCAGTGACCATTCCCAGTGAAAGAACCAGACCAAGGCACGCAATTGTGAAGACATTCGTTTTTCTTCTCTTAATACTGAAGGCCAGGACCCCACGTGGGATAAAAATCAATCACGATCTATTTACAAATCAAAAGCAATTGAGGTTTGAGTGGGTTTTTCTTTTGTTTTAGAAGGAATTGTAAAGGGCTAAGCCCATCCACTTAACAATTCAAGAAGCCCCATCCATTTTTTATTAAATAATGAGCCCTGCTTTTACACAGGGCTTTCTGCTTTCCAAAGAGCTTAACATTATCTCAAATAAATATGGTGAATTAAACAATAGGATCCTGTTCTGTCTATATTTTGGCCAGTTAAGAAAAGGGTCCTGGGGCTGGAGAGATGGTTCTGTTGGCAAAATGCTTGCTTCATGGGTGTGAGAACCCCATTGGATCCCCTAGAACCCATGTTGAAAACAAAACAAAACAAAGGAACAAAAAACCATTTCAAAATGCACGCCTGCATTTTAGCTCTGAAGAGGCAGGGGCTCACTGCTCACTAGCTGGCCAGTTTGTGGTCTGGAGAGTTACAAGTTCAGTGAGAAGCCTGTCTCAGAATAGGTGAAGGCTGACTGAGGAAGACCCCTGATGTTTTAACATCTCACTTCTACATGCACGAGCACACAGACACACATAGACACAGACACACACAGACACATACACACTCACACATATGCACACACGCAGACACACACACAGACAGACACACACTCACACACATATGCACACACACATATGTACACACACAGACACATATAGACACAGACACACACAGACACACACATATGGGCACGCACACACATATACATACGTATACACACACACATACACAGAGAGAAAGAGAGAGAACAAACATGGGAACCAAAAAATGAAGAGTGACTCCATAGGACAGACAATCAGGGCTAAAAGGAGGTCAGAGGTCTTTGAAAATGGCCCTGGAATTCAAGGATTCTAAGCTTCTTCTTGGAGCCAAGACTTTTGGGACAACGATGGATTCTGCATGTCAAATACGTTTCCACTCATTGTGCAGGCTTACTGTTTAAATTGTGTCTTCTAACATTACAGATGTCCACATTTTCTAAGTCAGCCCTGAAAGTGCCTCTGTGTGGCTGAGTGTCTTGAGGAATGTTTTCTGGGAAGCGCCCAGACTGGAAATCACCTGGCAACTATTAAATACCTATCAGGTTCTGGGAGTCTGGATAGACTTTTGAATCTGTGATCATACTTATGATCACATCATCTTGGGGTTTTTTCTTGTACTTCTGTGGGACTGAGTCCTGCTTTGTAAGCCCCAATTACCCTGGAGCTGGCTTTGGACCCATGCTGATCTCCTGGCCTTGCCTCCTGGACACTACAATGCAGGAATGTGTCACCCTCCCTGGCTGGGGTCAGGGTTCACAGCCAAGTTGTAGAGATGAGAAAGTCGAGATTCAGGGGAAGTGGATGAGGGTCTTATTAAGGATGGATTAATCACAGGGTAGAGAGAGTTGCTGGATTTTCAGCACAGGTGGCTTTTATTTACCATATGGCGCTTTTCTGTTGCCATGCTTCAGTTTTTAGTTTGGTTGGTTGGTTTTTTTTTTTGTTTTTTTTTAAGGGTTAGATACAATCTAGAAGTAAGCCCGGCAGTTACTGGGGTTGACAACCCTAGCCACATTGCTTTGATACTTTAGCTGTTCATCAGCAACAACATTGGATTCTATTTAGTTCTCAGCTGGAGCCTTCTGACATGTGATTGTCCCATGCCCAGAGCTGCTGTTTCTGGAGGGAGGAATCATAACCCAGTGTGTACCAAACTAAACACACACACACACACACATGCACGCGCACACCCACCCACCCCCACGCATGCACATGTACACCCACACACACGCACCCATACCCACACTCACGCACACCCACCCACACGCGAGCGCGCACACGCACACACATACACACACACACATGCACACCCCCCACATGCACTCCCACACACATGCACACACACATGCACACGCATTATTATGCAGCCTTCTTGACGCTTCTGGAATGGGAAGAGACAAAATCTTGCTATATCCTGAGTGGAAGCAGCTACTAATGAGTTAAAATTATATTTTTTTGTAATTAAAAATGTTCATTTTATTTGTAATCACATGTATTTGTGTCGGTAGGTAGGTATGTGCATATGAGTGCAGTGCTTGTGGTGGTCAGAAGGGGGTGTTGGACCCCTGGAACTGGTAATCTAATTCTGGTTCTCTGCAAGGACAGTAACAACGGAGTCATCTCTGCAGGCCCTCGCCTTATAAATTTTTATTGCTAAAAATATAGATAACAATTAACATCGTAATCACTTCTGAAGCCTTAATCCCATTCACACAGGACAACTGTCTCCACTGCCTTTATCCAACACTTAGATGGTTCTTATCTGAAACTGTCCCCAGTCAGCAAAAATTCCCCATCTCTTACTTCCTCTGTCCTTGCAAACCACAAGCCCACTTTTGCCCATGAGTTTGATTACTCTGGAAGCCTCATCCAAGTGGAATCATCCAATATGTACACACATATGTGACTTACTCGATAACTTCATTTAGCTCAGTGGCCTCAGGGTGTATACTGTATAGTAGGATTTATCAAAAATGTCTTTCCATTTCAAGACAGTAATATTCCATTGTAGCCATATATCACATTTTAAACAACCCATTTGTCTGTGATGGAAAAGCAAGTGTGAAATGTAGGTGAGATGCCAGCAGCCCCACCCTTCACTGCTGACTGGGGCTCAGGAGCTGTGTGGCTTCAGGTAAACCGCTGACTGGGAACAATGGTGCCTTGATCTGTAAAATGAACGTAAAGGGTCAAAACTGTCCTATGTTCTCTGTAGCTCTTTTCTCTTCTTCCAATCTCCTTCCTGCTGAACTGCTTTATGCAATCAGCTTTCAGGACTTGCTGCAGCCTCCTCTGGAATTGTTTAGATAAGTTTTTTCTCTTCCTCTTCCACTGCTATTTATAGCTTTACTCTTTATTTCCCATGTAGACAGAAGCCCATCAGAAAGGAAGGTAATTTATCTCCTTTTCCTTTTGGGGGTGAGGTAAAGGTTCATTTTATACTGAAGACCTGGCTGCTGATAAGCATGGACGTCTAAATTCCTGTCTTATTTTCAGTTCCTAAAGGATTTATCACTCCTTGCTGATGTTTGCAAATAATTTAAAGCTAGAAAGCCATTTTCCATGATGGTTTTATTTTCTAGCTGAGTTAAGAACAACTGGAGAAATGACTTTGAAGTCAGTGCATTAAGAAGACTAATTTTGAGCAGGAGAAGGCTCTGAGGTTCGCAGGCTTGCAGTGCGCACATGAACTGACTTCAGATCCCCAGTACCCATGGAAAGACAAGGTGTGGTAGTGCATGTGTGTTACCCCAACACTGGGATGGAGGACAAAGACAGATAGCTGCCAGGGTTCACTCACCAGCCACGCTATCCATGAGCTCTAAGTTCATTGAGAGATTTTTGTCAAAAGAGTGGAGAGTGCAGGCAGATCTCTGTGAGTTCAAGGCCAGCCTGATCTACAGAATAAGTTCCAGGGCTGTGCTGGGACTATGTTACAGTTGTAAATAATTGTCCTGCCTACTGATTTAATAAAAAGGCTGATTGACTGAAGTCAGACAGAAAGTGTGGGCGGGGCTACCAGACTAAGAAAACTTTGGGAAACAAGAAGAGCAGAGCAGAGATGCCAGTGAGATGCAGAGGAAGAAGTTGAAATGCTGCTGGGATGGCTGAACAAGATAAGAGTCATGGGTTAGTTTAAGAGCAAGAACTAGCTAGCATATGCCAGAGCCATATGCCGATCAGCATAAAGTTAATACAAGCGTCTGTGTGTTTCTGTGGGTCTGTGAGTCTGCAGGTCTACAGGTCTGGACCACAGGCTGGACAGGCCAGAAACCCTAGTACTACACATAGAAAAGCCCTGTCTTGAGCCCCTCCCCCCCCCAAAGAGTGGAAAGTGATTGAAGAAGGTACCCAAAGTAAACCTTTGACTTCCACATGTGAAAACATGGGCAAGGGCATTTGAACACACATGCATGCCTACACACTAGCTTTGCCAAAACTAAACATGAGCTATCGTATGAGTAGGCTATCTTATCCCTAGATATATACATGAAGAACCCAGGATTCCACAGGGACATCTGCATATCAGTGTACAGACTGGATGCCCATTAAAAAAATACACACAGAAAGCTTTAGATACATGTATGTCTTCATATATCTCTACATATATGCATACAACTATTATATATGTGTATGTATATTTATGTACACATATTTAGTTGGGCCACTAAAAAGTGAAATTCTGCCATCTAACACAAAATGGATGGATGTATCTGTATGTGTGTGTGCATGTGTGTGTATTAGATCACCATATTGAGTGAAGTAAACCAGACTTAGAAACAGCATGCTTTTGTGTTAATTTTGGGCTGTGTACTTAGTTTTTGTCAAATTAGCACAAACTGAGACATAACGAGGCAGAAAGAACCTCAGTTAGAGTTAGAGTGTGGCTTCTATCAGAACACCCTGTGGACAAGGCTGGGGGATTTTCTTGGTTGTTGATGGATGGGGGAGGGTCCACTAGAGCAGTGCCACCCCTGGCCAGGAGTCCTGAGCCGGTCAGCAGCAATCCTCCAGTCTGCGTCAGTTCCTGCCTTGTGTCCCTGCCTCAACCTCCCTCAGTGATGGACTGTCATCTCCTCAAGCTGTGTTAGGCCAGTGTTTTTATCACAGCCACAAACTAGGTCCTGGAATTCTTTATATACACCTGTGCACCTATAAGCATTGATCCTAAGTCATTGTGTAATGTTCAGTTATTAAGGCATTTATTATTCCTTGATGGCACGCACACACATATACATACACACATACATACACACGCATACACAAATGCACACACACATACACACATATATATGCACACACATACAGATATATATTCACATCCATATACATATACATGCACACCCACATACATACATACATACATACATACATATATATATATACACATCCACATGCACACACACATACAGATATATACATGCAGATACACATCCATATACACACACATACACACGCACATGGTTATATACATGACTGTATTATCTGAAAGTATAAGAGAGACTGAAGGAAGGAAGGAGGTAGTTGCAGGAAAAGGGAAGGAGACTAATGTAGGAAATGGGAGGAGATGAATATGTCAAAGTACACAACAGTCTTTATGAAACCCCCAAAGATACGTAATCAATACATGCAAAAGACAAAAAAAAATAAATAATTGGCTTTGGAAAATCACATTTTTTTTTTCCTCTAAGTGCTAACCCCAGCATCCAGTCCCATAGCTTCTTAACGTTGACTGGTTCACTAGCTTCAGGGTCGACTGTGGGCATTTGAAGCCCGTGTTCCTCCTCATCTTGGAATTGCCTTCTGTTTAGCAGGGTTTGTGAACCCAGCTGCCTTGGAGGGAGGAGCCCAGGACTTGATGAATTAAAGTGTGTGGTGCTAACCAAGCATATCAAGCCTCTCTGCCCAGCTTCCAGGTCCTCTTGCTCAGCCTGGATTTCCTTAGTGACTTCAGTTTCCCCAGGTCAAAGATCCAGGAACTTTACAGAGAAGGCAAGCTTCTGTGACTGAGCCTGCTTCTTTCCTGTGTCTTTAAGGTGGATACATATTTTATTCTGTAACTACGAGGGCTCTACCTCTTTGCAGTCTTCTCTATATGGCCATGAGTTGGGGATGGCTGGAGACCAAGTGGAAGAGCCCAGAAGTAGCCAGATAGATGCTGGGGCCAACTGCCTCTGTGTTTGTGTACAAAAGGGTCTTCCTGGGAACACAGGAGGCTGGAGGTCACCCCCAGATCCTCCTTGAGGATCCCTTTACCATGTACTTCCTTAACTGCTCAATGGAGACAGGGGTATGACTTGCTCTACTTGGGCCAGCCCCATGTCCTGGGCTCTACCAAGCCACCTTCCTTAGCTTTGTGCACAAGGTATTCCTTCTGTTCAAGACTAGACAAGCAGAATTAAGTGTTGAGGTTTTTATTTGAATGAAGATTTTAAGTATTTGAATATATTATCATAACTGTCTGTATTCTAGACCCTTAGTGTCTGTAAGATATTCATTCTGAATTTGTTTAGTATAGACACAGAGTCTCATGTTACCCAGAATGACCTTGAACTTCTAACCCTCCTGCTGCAACGACCCCACCTGAGTGCTAAGATTATAGGTATGTACCATCATGCCAGTTCATGATGGAACCCAGGGCTTTGGTATGCATACAGTCACTCTACCAACTGAACTACATATGTCCCTAGTCCCCATGCTATTGTGTCTTGTTTTGTTTTACTGAAAAAGAATGGGGTATCTAGGCTTAGTAGTGGGCTTTCAGGCCCCCATGGCTTGATGCTGCTGAGCCTCGAGACAGGTGGGTGCTCTGGGGTCCTACAGTGAAGCTGCTCACACCCTGCTTCAGAAGGCTTTGCTTTGCTCAGAGGCCGTGAACACTGGCACAATGACTTTCCATGACTGTAGCTTGTGTGTGTGTGACTGGGATTGATCCCAGGTCTTCAGAGAAGACCTTCAGTGAAGGCCACAGGGTGGACAGAAATGGCTGCTTTGTCCTGCTTCTCCTGAGGTCTACAAAGACCACAGAACTTACCCAGGGTAGAAACAATGTGGAAAACCCAGAAAAATCTGTGCTGTGGGTTCCCCCCCTCTTTTTCTTTCTTTTTATTTGTCTTTTCAAGACAGACATTGTTTTTTGTTGTTGTTTTTTGTATTTTTTATGTAGCCCTGGCCCTTCTGGGACTTGCTCTTTAGGCTAACCTCAAACTCATAGAGATCCACCTGCCTCTGCCTCTATGTGCTGGATTAAAGGGGTGGGTCACTACCACCCAGAAGGTCTTTCTCTTCTTGTAACACCTTTTATGTCCTTAGGTCTCAGGGTTAGTGGTAGCATGGGCTGTAGAATCCATGATTCCCAGTACATGAAGTGCAAAGCCTTTCTGCATGGTGCTGAGTATGGGACTCTGGGAGCCTATCTGGGTGGAGGTGGGAAGGGTAGGTGAGAAGGCCAAGGATACAGGGAGATTTCAGAGTTCAGGATTTTGGTGGCAGGAGAGCACACCATGCTGGCCCTTGGGCATTTCTGCCTCGATCTCTAGTCTAGTGTAAATACATGACAAGACGACACAGCACAGTCAAGTGTAGTTGGGCAAATATGGGCTAGTGTTGAGAACACTTAGGCAAATACGCTTGCCACCTTTGTGATGGTAAGTGTACCATTTATGTTTACCTGCAAGGTCAGCTGAGCAGATAAGCTGAGGGGGCATCTGGAAAGCTATATATCGCAGCCTGGGACCAGCCTCTTCTCTGACATGGCCACCGGCAGCTGTAAAATCCTATGACATCTAGAAAGCTAAGTCCTCTGAGAATAGAGTAACTAGGCTTCCATTGTCCTCAGGTGTGTGTGGTAAGGGAGGCCAAAAGAAAATACATAATCCTACTCCGCATTGAGAGAGTTCATGGCTGAATCATTGAAGTTTCTGGGAGGTGGAGATGTGGCCTGTCCTCTAGCAGGGATTTCTGAGTGGTGGGGTCTAGGCAAGTCCTCTATATCCATCCTCTGGAGCCTCCAGAGAAGGCAGGTCTAGACCTGGTAACTTTAGAAAAGTTTAAGCCATTGCCTGTGTGTCACAGGCCCTCAGCCCTGGAGTAAGGAAGTGCCAGCTTGGAGAAATGGTGACGGTACTCCAAATATTACCTCCTGCTAGCCGAGGCTGGAGTGCCAGGGACAACTTGCTCCTGTAGGGCATTAGCGTGGGCCAGGATGAAGCCATCTGAGAAACTTCAGCTCTCAGCGTAGGGACCATCCTCACAATTTGGAAGGTTGAGGGAGGAGGTATGGTGATGTTTCTCTGTGAACTGTCTTTAGAGTCCCAGCCGTAAAGAGACTCGGAGTCTTTTAAAAAGTGTAACATTTGCTCATAATTACTATTGTGCCAGATTTACAAGGCTCACCTGTGTCAGGCATGACGGTCTCTTTGGACCTTTAAGCCCCAGTTTTCTTGATAGTTTCATGTTTTAGAGTTACAGTCGCAGGGAGATGCTTGGTCTGTCAAGTATGCCCCTAAAAAGTAGGACATGATAGTTTGGACTTGTAACCTCAGCACTGGGGAGGTGGAGTCCGGGTCTCTGAGACTCCTGGCCTATCTGGGAATCTTGAAGCCAGAAATCAAAAGTGATGGTTCTTGATGAGTAGTGCCTTTGGTTGGCCTCTGGCCTTCACATTCTTACATGTGCATCTATGTGTAACCCTCGTCCAAACAGGAACACACATGCATACACGCAAGAATTACAGTGTCTTGTTTAGCTTTCGAGTCTAGAAGTGGAAACCATTTATCAGACATGCTAGGTTTTCTATGTAACTGCTTATGTTGGGCATTCTGATCTTTTATTATTGTGCTAGTTAAAAAAAGATGTGTGTGTGTTGTGTGTGTGTGTGTGTGTGTGTGTGTGTGTGTGTGTGTGTATGTGTGTAGGTGCCAATGGAGGTTGTGCAATTGGAGCTATAGTTATAGGCGGTTGTGAGCTTCCCTACATGGGTCCTGGGAATTGAACACAAAGCTTCTGAAAGAGCAGCAAGTGTTCTTAACTGCTGGGCTGCCTCTCTGGTCGTGCATTGTGCTGTTTGAGGCAAGATAGAATTTCACTTTGCATTATTTCTGTATCTTACAGTTGATGAGTTCTCCCTTTCTCTCGCTCTCTTTTTTCTTTCCTCCCTCCCTCCTTCCTCCCTCCCTCCCTTCTTCCCTCCTTCCTCCCTCCCTCCTTCCCTTTCTCCCTCTCTCCTTCTTTCCTTCCTCCCTCCCTCCCTCCTTCCCTTCCTCCCTCCCTCCCTCTTTCCCTCCCCCCTTCCTTCCTTTATTTTAACATAGGGAGTTCTTTAATTAGGTAAATTAGAAATCTAGGAAACCAGCTCGTGGGGGTACATCCCACTTGTCAGAGAGAGCCGAGATGGCAGGTAGTCCTGGAGTTGGGAAACAGTTTTGATCATCAGCAAAATCTGTGACCCCACAGTTTTCTGACCTGCCTTGAGCTGAAATCTCCTATTTCTCCTTCTCCATGTCCAAGATCTCACTCCTGGTGCTTGGGTGTGCACAGCTGCTGCTTCTTGAAATAAGCCTCAGTCAGGTGTTTGGGGATTTTAACCTTGCTGATATCAACTTTTGTAGATGTGGTGAGGAGAAACTTCTGGTGTGTTCTGCACAGAGGAACTCTGTTGAGGGCCAGAGGGTGGATCACTAGTAGTCACTGACGTCACTTCACTTCAGGAAGACCCCTCTCTTGCCCCTGTGGTATCTGGCGAGGATGATCAGAAAGGTCCCAGGAGTGACACCAGCATGCAGCCACCTCACGGCTGAGCAGCTTCCAAGGCACAGCTTCCGTAGGGTACCTGGGCATTTTCCGCAGCTTAGCCACACGGGTGCCACTATTCTTTCCACTGCCAGCTGGTTTTGTGGCAGTAGCAAGGACTTTCTTTTCAACCTTGGTTTGGTTTTTGTAGCTGAGTTCCCCCCCACACACACACCCCAGGACAGGACAGGGTTTTGGCTGCAATGGGGCTTCTCCTTCTTGGGCCTTTTAACCCTAGGGCCACTCGTTTGGCTGCCTCAGTGAAAGCTTCGTGACTGCAGGTTTCTTTCCTTTTGTGTCAGGTTTCACATCTTCTTCACCACCATCTTGTAAGAAGGGAAGGAGAACCAAGGTCCTGGCTTCCTATCTATAAGCGACCAGGATTTATTTCTTTGTCCAAATCTTCTGCTCAGCCCCCACTGAGATTTTGGGCTGCTTTCTGACAGCCAGGGAGTTTTCCTTATAATGACTGGACAAGGCAGGAGGAACTGGTTCTGGCCTCACCGGGAGAGGAGTAACTCAATTAATGTTCCATTGTAATTTAGCCTGGATTAGTGGCAGCTTACTGGAAAATGTTACAGGCTTTGTGGTGTGTTGTTGAAAACTAATTTCTCACTCTATGTCCCCAGGGCCTTTCCCCTCTGCCTGGAGCACACACTTGGAGCTTCAGGAAGCAGTGTCCCTGTTGCAATCACAGCTTCATTGTTCCTTTGTATTATTTATTTAGTGTCTTTCAAAAAATATTTCCATTGCCTTTAATGATACTAGAGAATTGCTAAGAGTCTTGGGGACAGGGTAGGGGGGGCGTTACTAGGTTATTAAAAGGGCAGCTCCAGTCTGAAAGTCTCCAGCAGCATTATTGCCACATCCTTGGAGAAACTTGAGGGTCCTCAACACATCTCCACCCCCTTCTCTCTGCTCCTGAGATGACTTCAAAAAGTCAGTTGACCTCTTTATCTTGCAAAATCGTTCTGTAAAAGCTTGGTTAGAACACAGCGGTAAAAGAATGTGTGTTAAGTAGCTGTGTGACCTTTGGGGATTCACTTTACCTCTCTGAGAACTGGTTTTCTTACCTGTTCATGAATGGAAAGATATATTTCTAGGGACAGGAGATTCAGTAAAATGGTGGGAAGAGAGGCAAAGCCTGGGGCTGGCTAAACAATTCTTGAGTGGCCTCCCTCTCTTCCCACATGGCTTAATAAAACACCCCCCCCAAAAAAATGTCCCCTATGCTGAATAGAAGCCCGGTGTGCACATGGGTGCATGTTCAATTGTGTTTATGTGTTACTGTGTGCACATATGTGCACTCCTGCATGGGGAAGGCAGAGGTCAACCTCATATACCATCTAATTTGATTTTTTGAGACAGGGTCCCTCCCCTCTCATCAAGAGTCCTCCAGTGTCCACCTTCCCAGAACTGGGATCACAAATGTGCACATGCTCCATTCTTTGAAAACATGGGTTCTGGGTACTGAATAGGTCTTCATGCTTACACAGCAAGCATTTTGACCAATTCAGTTAACTCCTAAGCCCCGGTTCAGTTTTGGCCCCAGTATCTCTGTTTCTTCCACACAAGGCAGATGAGGTGTTTGCACACACTAGCTACACACACCACATGCTGGGGCCAGTCTCCTCTACCTGAGTGCACAAATGGATGGTTTGCTTCTGGTTGCCCAGGAGGAAGCAGATTACTGGGTACTACACCAAGTGACTGTAGGAGTGTTTACCTCCTTCTAGGGGATTCCACATGGGGATGTCCACAGTATTCCATTTCCTAATCCTGTTTTTAGCTCTCTGGGCCCTCTAGGGACCTTAGTCCTCTTCAAAGTCAGTGGATGACCATGGCTCTCACTCCCTCTCAGAATGGAAGTAATCCTGTGAGGCACTTGGCAGCCCGGCTGCTGATGGCTTCAGAGCCTGGATTTTTGAGGTCTGATGGATTCCTAAGACTTTCTTACTGTGCCTCAACCTGGACGGCATCCCTGGGCCCAGCCCACAGAGGCGTGGGGGAAGTGGTCAGATCCGCACATGCCTGCCACACACTGACATGGCTGTGGTCTGCTCTCTCCCCCTTCCTCCAGAGTATAAGAAGAAGTATGGGGAGGAACATGGCTCCTGCCAGGCCGGGATGTCGGGCTTCTTCACTGAGGTGGGTGCCAGCCACGTGGCATTTATTTTCTCTTCCTTTCTTGGTGTTTGCTTCTTTTCATTTTGTGGTTGGGTGGCTCCTGGAGATGGGCTCTCTGGTGTCCTGGGCAGCTGAGCCCTGCGTGAGTAGGTTCTGGTGTCTCTACCAGAGGACTTTAAACATAATGAAAGGCACCAGCTGAGCTGGGACCACTCGGGTGTTGGGGCTGGGCTGGCTCGTGGGGAGATTTCTACAGAGTTGGCTTGATCTGAGATCTGTGGAAGAAGCGGACAGCAGTATGTCCATCACCTGGGTGTCACTTCACATTACTTCTACCCCCTTAAGCAGAGAGACTCAATTTTATACACATTGGGCTTTGCATTTCCTGAATTCTGAAGGTTTCTACTCTGGAATGTGCCACAGTGACAGGAACAGAATGATTTTTGACTGCAAGGACATTTTTAGGTACTGTTTATTAAAAATATATTTTTTATTTTGTGCACATGTATGAGTGAGCATATGATGTCTCATATGTGGAGGTTGAGAACAACTTTCAGGAGTGTGTTCTCTTCTCCCACCTTTGTGTTCCAGGATCAAACTCAAGTTGTTGAGCTTTGGGCTCAGTGTCTTTATACACACCGAGCCGTGCCATCCCCAGGGATTTATACACACTGAGCCGGTGCCATCCCCAGGGATTTTTTCTTATTTAATGCTCATCTTCTATAAGTTTTTACATTTTTGTGACAGCCACATGCCATTGGCATGCAGCAGTCCCATCTCTGCACTTATTCAGGACAAAGATCAATTGCACTCTTGTGAATCCTTTTAACCCCCAGAACATATCCCAGATGGCTGCTGCTTTGTGTCATCATCTTATTTGGCAATGGCCACAATGCTTCTAGAAAAGCCACCAGTGCCACTTGCTGGTTCACTGACCCCAAATTGTCTCTCATGATCCTTAATTTTCTAAAAATAAGATTTTATAAATTATATGTATATGTGTGAGTGTATGTGCATGTTACTGCAGTGTCCACAGAGGCCAGAAGAGGGCGTCAGATTCCCTGAGGCTGGAGTCACAGTTGATGGTGAGCTCTCTGGAAATGGGTGCTAGGGACTGAACTCAGGTTGAGCAGCAAGCATTCCTAACTGTTGAATCATCTTTCCAGACACACCCCCTTTGAAAAATCATGGTCTAATATATACAATACAAACTCTCCCATTTGACTATTTTAAAGCTCACAGCTAATTTGTAATGAATTCACAGTGGCATGCAGCTGTCACTCTTGTGTAGATTTTTCTCCTTTTTTTCTAATTTTTTCACTCCAGCCTGGGTCCTTTCTTGAGTGGTACCATATGTTTTCTGCCCAGTAGCCTGAGGGATTTTGCAAAGTGAATCCTGACTTTCTGACCTCATGGCCTCCTATTACATGGAAGACAGAAGCCCTGATTCCACACTGCCCAGGGCCTGACTCTCAGGACCCTGTGCCTTTCCCTCCTGGAGAAGCATGTGTTTATGGGGCAAGGAAGAGCATTCTCTGGTTCCTGGGCTGTCTTTCTAAAGAACAGCTCAGGGCCAGGAGTGGATTGTCCGTCCCTCTGTTTTCAGAGACTCTCTCTAAAGTCAGGGAGAAAACACTTTGTTATATAGTAGCCAGTCTAGAGCAAACAAAGGGTGCCAGCTTAATCAGCTACACTCTCAAACTAGGGAAGGCCAGGTGCTTTGCCTCCAACCCTGCCTTCAGTCACTTACCACACCCATCCACATCAGCACCCTTTCCTGACTCTGTACTAGTGATGTTCAAACCCGGTGGCTCAGGATCTCCATGGATTTGGCCCAATACAAGATACAAATGCATTTAAAATGTAAAATTTACTCTTGTGAGTTTATCACATTCATACAGCTCTTATGCATGGCTGCCAAGTTCTGTTGGGATGTCAAAAGGATGGTCTTGCCTGGCCTACAAAGAGTTCCATGCTGGGTCATGGGACTGACACCACTGTTTGTCGTAGCTGCTGAAGTTAAAATGGGAGGCTCCTGCCTCCCTCTCCCCTACAAGTCTACAGCCTATCACCGAGACATGTTTTATCTCTGTACCCTTCCTCCTCACTGAGGAAACATTGTCATCTTCCCCTGGTCTGACCTTCCAACAGGAGTACCTCAGAACTACCCTCTACAGACAGCAAAGGCATCATGGTTCTCTTGCTCAGACGTCCAGTGTCTTCCCATCCACTTTTGATGACATCTGAACTCTGTCCATAGCCTCCCTGTCCTGCTTCCCAGCCTCCTCCTGCTCACTAACTCCAGCCATAGCCATAGCTGCTGCTGAGATATCAAGTCCTCACTGTGGCATTGCACTGGAGTGCTGCACAGGGCCTAGTCCTCACTGTGGCTGGCATTGCACTGGAGTGCCATACAAGGCCCATGCACTAGAGCTTGCTATGCACATTTCATCCAAAGGCATTCAACAATTGAACTTTGCTATATTCTATTTTTACTGGACTACTCAGAGAGTTGCTTCTAGAATATTCTTGAGCACAGGCTACCCACAGGCAGAGTTATAGCTTGAGTAACACAGCATGGGGCAGTGAGGAGATATTTCTCCTTAAGGATAGAAGAGAAGGTTGATTCATGGCAGAAATCAGAACTCCTTAAGCTTTTGACAGGAAGTAGAGGGACAAGGATTCCTGGGGGAGGGAGGTTAGTGGGGGAGTTAGGGGTGGGGAGGTGAATCTTTTTGGTCCTATTAGCTGGCAAGTTGGAGAGGGTAGGACATTAGAGCTGGACAAAAATAAAGCTTGAAGAGGGTGGGGAAGGTCGGTTGGTGTAGGAGGGTGACCAGGAGAGAATGGGGACCCAGAGCCTGAGATAACCCCGGTGCTTTGACATTTGCCTCCTAGGCTCAGCAGATAAGTAGGGGCAGAGTGTCCAGAGCACGGGAGAGGGTGGACGGCTCTGATGGGAAGGCCCTTCTTTCTGCCATATAGTCTTTCAATTTCAGCCATTGTCTCCTGACTCACCTGTGCCTCAGCCTGAGCTGTGGTTCCCAGGCTTTGGACCCCTGTAAACAGCAGGTCTTTGAACTTTCTCTCTCCCTCATTTCTGGAACTTTAGCTGTCTGCAACTGAGCAGGAAATGTAGTTAAGAGGGTCCCATTCTTCTCCCTCCCACTGACCTCCACCCTCTGCCACTGCTGTGAGCTGTAGTTTGCTGGAAGTGACCATGCTGGGCCAGACTGTTCCCACCAGAGATGTCTGCTTGACCTGTGGGTCACTATCCCTGAGGTCATCAATCCTCTCTAAGTTATGAATTCCCTGTGTCCTTGAGGATAAAGGACAATGTTAGCTATTTTTTTTTTTTTTTATTTTAGACTAGAATATCAGAGGTCATGTCCTCCAATCTTGTAAAGGAGTCAAGGAAAGGCCAGCCCACCATGGAGATGTCAGGTGACATTTCTTGGCTCAAATCTAATAGTCGATGCTGTGCTGCACGGTGCCAGGTTAACAAAAGCTGGTGACTCCTTTCAGGGACATCCAGATGAGCCTGCACTTTAGAGGTATGGTGGGGAAAGGCCCACAATGTTGATTCAGGGATTGGATTTAGTCAATTGTGTATTTTACTTGTGTATTTATGTACAGCATTGGCATCGGCTGTTTCTTGCATGACCAAGAGCTTAGAATTGATCACATTATGTGACATTTGTGAATAGCACCAACCAAAAAGGACCCAGCCACAGCTCACAGGAAATAGAAAAAGGCAAACACAAGGGCTTCCAGGAAGGCAGTGTCTCCCTTAAACAGAGCCGGGAAGGCCACAGCTTTGGCTGAGTCTCCACTGAGGACTGAGATGAGATTGATAGTATGATGATGTACATACACACACGTGCATATGTATACACACTTGTGCATGCTTCTATAGAGATCAAAAGTTAGCTCCATGTGTAGTTGTTGTTCAGAAGCCATTCACCTTTTTTTTTTTTTTTTTTTTTTTTTTTTTTTGAGGCAGGGTCTCTCAGTGAACCTGGAATTCTCTGATTAGTCTGGCTGACCCATCCTTTCCAGTGTTAATATTCTAGGCACATGCTAACATGCTTAGGTTTTTCTGTAGGTGTTGGGGATTGAACTCAGATCCTCATGCATGTGTGGCAAGCACTTTACAAACCAGCTAGCTCTCCAGGCATCTTTTAAAAAAGGTTTTTAAGGAATGAGATGACTGTGTTTATAAACTTTGTGATAGTTGAGAAGTAACAGGAGATATTAACTATCTCTTTAGGTTTTTTTGTTTTTTTCTTGGATGAATACAAATCACAGGCAAACGGTGTGTCCCTCACTCGGGGCCCTGCAGGCCTCCTGCTCGTGCTCAGAACCTTGGCTCAGAACAAGCTGCAGATAAAGAGAATTCTGCACTGTGTGTACAATTGGTACTGAGGGCATCGCTCACGCTCCTCAGTGCCCCGTGTGTTTGGGCATTGATTACAAATTCTTTTTTAAGCTCAAGGCCAGGAAAGGAGTCTCTCTCCTCTAATGGACTTGGGGTTTGTCTTTCAAACACCCTCGGAGGACGAGCACTTGTCTCACCTCACTGTGAGGAGAGCGAGTGGATGGGTCAGTGATGGTGCATCGCACCACCTTCTCCTGGTGGCCGTGGAAGTGATCTTCCTCAAAGGGAGAGAGGATGAGATGGAGAGAAGAGAAGGCTTCCCATAGTTCTGTGGCTCAATGGAGGAAAGAACCACAAACATGCGGAGATTCAGCCACCTGGTGTGTGTCTACGTATCCACGCAGATGTGCTATTCAAAAATTTATAATCTCAATAAAAACTCAAGTGTACCCCAAGACTGTCTCTCGGTGCCTATATTTTTATTTTATTATATATAGCTATTTTTTTAAAGACTTACCTGAGTATCTGTCTGTGTATGTACATGTGTGTGCATGTCATATTTTTAAAATTATTAACTTACAAAATAATTAGATTCCATTGTTTTCTTTATGAAAATTTTTTGTTTCCACACATCTTACCTTCCCTCTCTTTGGGCTTTTCCAACCCTAGGAACCTTCTTTCCATATTTAAAATTGTATTTATCTGTCATTGTGTATGTATATGCACACACTTTTGGTGTGTGTGAGTGTGTGTGTATGTGTGTGTGTGTGTGTATGTGTGTGTGTGTGTGTGTACGCGCACTTGCATGCAGGTGTACCTGCCATAGCACATGTGTGGTGGCCAGAGGACAACTTTCCACCTTTTTTTGAGGATGGAACTTAGGTGGTCTGGCTTTTGCAAAACCGCTTTTACCAATAAAGCCATTTAACTGGCCAATATTTTTATTGCCACAACATGTCATGCAGCTCAGGTTAGCTTTGAACTCACTGTGTAGTCAAGGCTAGCCCTGAACTCCTCCAGCCTCCATTTCCCACCTGCTGGGATTATAGGCGTGAATCGTCATGCCAGGCTTGATGAAGCTGTGTGCTCCTGAGCACTGCCTCCTGGAGTCACATGATTTAGAAACAGTATCAATTGTTCACCATTTCATGTTTTATCTTAGGGTGATGATGGTGTGTGTGTGTGTGTGTGTGTGTGTGTGTGTGGAAGACTCCATACAGCCTCATTGGTGGCCAAAACAGGGACTTGGTCTGTCACTCATGTCTCCCCTTGCTTAGAAATCCCATCGTGAGGCCTGAAAATCCTAACTACATGGTAGACTCCACATTGCCCAGGACCTGGTACCATAGGTGTTACTGTAGAGAGGCATTGTAAATTCATTTTTCAACTCTCCTTTGCTGTGACTGTGGCTCTCAATGTGTTAACTAACCTTCTCTGTCTCCTTTTGGATTTTTTCCCCCAGGAACTGGTGGTCATGGGTGCCCCAGGCTCATTTTATTGGGCTGGGACAGTCAAGGTGCTGAATCTCACAGATAACACATACTTTAAACTGAATGATGACGTGATTATGAACAGGCGCTACACCTACTTGGGTGAGTAGCTGGGGAGTCTGTAGGTTTTAAGATAACTGTGAATGATCAGCATCACCACAAGCTCATGGATTATTGTTTTATTAATAAAAAGAGGCAGATGGCTTTTATACCATCAATATAATTAATTAAACTTAAATTAGAAGTTTTTTTTTAAACATCTACTTGCCTACATGGGTGATAGAGAGATCAAAAGAAGAAACCCAATCAAAACTGGATGGTTTTGTTAAAATCTGCTGAGGAATCCTCCAGGGGACCAACATTCCTTGCCTTGCTTTAGCAGCCAATCACATTCAGATGGCCAGATAGAAAATGAACGCGATGGAACCTGGCTTAATAATTTTGAATGCTGTGTTTGCTTCCTGGTACAAGCAGGAAGAATTGGAATTTTCATGAGACCAAGTAACATAATGTTAAGCTTTCCTCAAAGGCTCTGGAATTATTTTTTTCAGTTCTTTTAATTGTCTAGAAAGAAGATAATTTAATTTAGCAATCACCAGGCAAAAATGATTCTGGCCTTGGGACAGAAGTGTGTATCCATAGTTCTTGCTTCAGCAGGAAGTTTATGGAATCAAGAGTTGAGGACTTGATTAGACTACATAGTGAGATACAGTTTAAAAATGGGGGGGAGAAAAAGGAAACAAAGATGGAAGGAAGGAAGAGGAGGGAGAGAGGGAAGGAGGGAGGGAGGGAAGGAAGGAAGGAAGGAGGGAGGGAGAAGGTTCTGATGGAGGCCACGCTCATTTAAGGATAGAGAGAAGTGGGCGTGGTAGCCCATACCTGTAGTCCCAACACTCTGGAAGTCAAGGCTGGAGGATACCAAATTTGAGGTCCGTTTGGGAGACATAGCAAAACCTTGTCTCAATACCCCCAGACAGCGAACAGACAGCACAGGCACAGATGGGTCGCAGTCGCCTTTGCTGGTTGACAGTACATTCTCTTTTGATCAGCCCAGGCCTTAGGTGGGCTGGAAATTAAATTGCATTTAGAAAGGTTAATAATGACAAACTGATGTCTTTCCTGCCTGTTGTATGTCAATTAAGCCAGGGGAAACTCCTGAACCCCGTTTTTGAGTAGAGAATTTCCTGGGTGTTAGGAGTAGGGAGCTTGCCATTCCCAGCTTGATCGTTTTGCTGACTAGCAAGGACTCAGGAGCCCGTTAAATGCTTTGAGGTGTTTCTGCATCCAGTTCCTTAATCCACCACTTATTAAGCATTTGCTCAGTGCCAGGCTTGGTGTGTAACTTCTCCCTGTTTCTGAAACAACCTTTTAAGGCAGCCGTTATTGCTGCCATCTACAGTTCCTAGGTGAGGAAGTGGGAAGGCATTCTGTAACTTGACTGACAGGCAGTGAGGTCAGTTATGAACCCACAGTTTCTGATGCAGGGTGTGAATGCTGAAGCCCCTACCCCCAGGGTAGGTGCTGCAGAGACCTACTGCAGCACTTGCCTCTACTACTGAATCTCCCATCATGGAGCTCATCACTGTGAGTTCCATGAGGTGGGGATTTTGCTCACATTCTCAGGGTGTTGTATATTTAGTGACTGGAAGAGACTTAACACTGAGTCACTGATTTAAGGGAAGGCACAGAGAGTCACAGCTACTTCCTTGGTGGCTTTAGGTTTGAGGATAGGTCCTGAGAACTTCAGGACCTGTGGTTTCTCTCAGTGACCGAGCCAGAGGCCCTTATCTGCTACAGGGATTATCATAGTCAAGGGTGGGTATCGCTCATGGAAGTCTTGAGTAATGTGAGCCTTCAAGCTGAGAGAAGCCAACTATGTGGAAAATGAGATAGCCATGCTGAAGTGATCACAGCCAACATGTCACAGGTCAACATGTAATCAGAGCCTTAGGGTTCGAAGGTCATGAGAAAGCTTGAATGATATACAGTAACATATACTTTTTCTACTGGCCAGAGGTGTGATATCAGCCTGCCAGCTAGGCATGTAGAGGGTAAGAGACATTTAAATCAAGCCCAGATGACCTCTTCCTATTGTCTCTGGGTTCCTTTCAAGCCCAGATTCTTTGACTGCCTATCTGCTCACTCATTCATGTATCCATGTATCATCAGTATCCCTCAATTCTCTTAAAATGGATATGACATATTTGCTAACCGCAGAGACTCAGGACTCATGCACATTGACTTTGAATCTTACTTGGTAGTGTTGAGCATGGTTATGTGTCCATATGCAAAAAAAGAATATTGAACTATTTTTCAGTATTATAAATTGAACCCAAGAATTTTATATACACCAAGCAAGCACTTTGCCATTGAGCTGAACCCCTTAGCCCTATGCTCCTTGTTTAGACCTGGGTGGGGTTGCACTGCTAAGGATGTTTATTCTCATTCACGAAGTTGTATACTTTTGTGTGTGGACTGTGTCATTAGAAACGTACTTGTTCATAGAGATGTATACTTTTTGTGTAGACTGTGCCATTAGAATTGTATTTCTCCAAAGTAAGAAACAAAAAGGGTATTTAGCATACTACTTGTTCGTAGAGGGATAATCAGAAGGCACTGCCCTCTCAGCGACCCTGTGAGCACACATTTTTATGAGCTAAGCAGTTTAATATGAAAAGATTGATTGACAGATGCTACTAGTCCTCCAGAAGGGTTTATGTCCCAATAATAACTAGAGCATACTGTCTGGGTACAGTACCCACTTAGGAAATGTTTTCTTTCATATTTTTCTTTTCTTATCTGACTTTCTCAAGAATACCCTCTCTTTCTGTTCAGGCTATGCAGTGACCGCTGGCCACTTCTCTCATCCATCCGTCACTGATGTGGTAGGAGGCGCCCCACAGGATGAAGGCATTGGAAAGGTAAGAAGGAAAGCCCGAGGCATGTAGTACCAGGCAGAGGATGGGAGCATGCTGCGCTGTAGAGGTGTTCCAGTTTGCTTTGTTCTGGTGACTGAAAAGTAAGGTACAGACTGACGGGGAAGCCTCCTTTTTTGACTGTTACATTGGGAGAGTTCACCTTGAAAGCTTAGAGTGTGTGCATCTGGTCTTGTGTGTGATTTTAAAGACTACTAACCTTGAAATCATGGTGCCCTCCAGAGGAAGAGCATCCAGTTCTACTGTCTGAATTCAAACACCTCCACCTTCCCAAGCAACTCTGACTTGATGAAATCAGATCTCAACTTCAATGTCTTGAGAGCTTTGTAATATCTGATCTTCATTTGTTTTCCGGTTGTTTCAGAAAAAAAAAAACCCAGACAAACAAACAAAAACTCATTGTGTTCTCAAGTCTGCTGTAACCAGAGCTACCCTGGGAATGTGTAGACTGAGTAACTGCCAAGAAGGTAGAAGATACTCTGTAGTCCAGAGCACTCTGAGGATCTCTGGGAGTCATGGCCTCTAAGGGCTCAATATGGGGAACTGTGGCTGTGGTTCCCCACATGGTTCAGACATTCTTGCTTGGGAGATCCACATTTATCTTACTGACTGTACTTATTATTCCTCATTGCTGTGACCAAGGGCCTCTCAAGAAGGGATTTAGGGAAAGGAGAAGTTATGGCTTAGAGTCTGAGGAGGTAGATTCTATCAGGATGCAGACGTCATGGTGGCAGAAAGGAAGCTGTCTGGTCACATTGTGTCCACACTTCAGAAGCAGAAAATTAACCTCAAGGCCTGCCCCTACTGACCTTCCATGAAGCCTCTTTCCAAACTCTCCCAAACAGTTGAGAACTAGGTGTTTAAACCCAGGAACCTATGGGGGACATTTCACACTCAAACCAGTGCTGGGAAAAGCTGAACAATGGTGTAAATTTTGGGTCCATAGTCTCAAGGGTAGACCAATGTTCATGTCTGATCATATCTCCTGTAATTCAAAGAGTTCTAGAACCCATACCTTGGGCACCTTCAGCAGAGAAGTCAGAGAGCTCAGGAGCCATCAGTCAATGGGGCTTCACTGAGATGTCACATCACTGGATCATCTTGGGCATGATGTTATAGAGAGAGGTCCTTTGAAAATGAAACCAGATAAATCAGGGCTCTGTGAGAGAAGCTGCTGCTGATTACCTGTTGAATGCTGATAACTTCTGTTAAGAACTGCCTCTTTCTGAGTCACATGAATTCCTCTATACTGTGGAAGGAAAACCCCCAGTGGTGATGGGACTGTCTGGAGAGGAAGCAAGGCCACCAGACTTTCCCACCATGACCGTTAGAACTTGAACCCTTTCACTCCTGGTGTGAGAACACCAAGGCTTCGCACCAACATGGCTGTTCCTTAGCCTAGGGGAAAAAAAAAAAAAAACAAACCCTGGTTCTCATTAGCTCATCTTTGAATAATATGTAACCAGAGACACTAGAGAGGTGGCTCATTGATTAAGAGTGCTTGCAGATCTTGTAAAGTTCTATAGTTCAGTTCCCAGAACATTCATCAAGCCGCTCATAGCCACCTGTAATTCCAGCTCTCGGATCTGATGCCCTCTTCTGGACTCTTCTCACACTACACACATGTGGTGCGCACACACACACACACACACACACACACACACACACACACACACAGAGGTGGGGAGAGGGAGCACAGAAATAATTTTTGAAGATGTAATGATGAGGGCCTGAGAGATGTTTCAGTAGTTAAGAGCACTTACTGCTCTTGCAGAAGATCAGAGAAAGTCAGAGAAAGGTTCCCAGCATCCACATGGTGGCTCACAGCTTTGTGTAACTCCAGTTCCTGGGGGGTTAAATGCCTTCTTCTGACCTCTGTGGGCACCAGGCATGCAATATAGTGTACACAACATACATGTTGGCAAAATACTCCTATACATAAAATTATATCAATACATCTTTTTTAACAAAACAAATCAGGCATCAATGAATTCATAGTGCTAAGGGTCTTGAAAAAAAATTGCCATAAAGGGATTTAAGTTTTATCCACACAGATTCCATAATTCTGTTATGTGGAGTCATGTTGGAGAGGTTATTTCTAGTGCTCACCTTCACCACTTGGCCTTAGGTTGAGACATCCACCAAAGCTCTAGCTCCCAGAATTGAAGGAGTTAATTTAAAGAGAAAGCCTACCTATCTCCTGAGAGTCCAATCACTCAGTTATAATTGAAGTCCTTCTGGGCTTATTGTGCCTGGTTTCAGGAGCTGTGGTGATCCCTTCCACCCCAGGATCGACAGACACTTCCCTTGTGAAGTTGCTACAGCTCTGTCAGCTCCCTCCTTATCATTACCCAGTGCACACACACCCGTGAGAGACCACAGGATGACAGCAATGGACGCCTATGTCCGTGTCCTCATGCTGATGAGGTTTTGTTTGTTTGCATTCCATAGGTTTATATATTTAGAGCGGACCGACGATCAGGGACCTTAATAAAGATTTTTCAGGCATCGGGAAAAAAGGTGAGTTCTTGATGGGGTCCAAGTGGGAGTCAGTTCCCTTAGAGGATGTGTCTAAGTCTCATGCTCATCTGAGGAGATAGGTAATGGATGAGTTTGTGTACAGCTAAGTTACAGGTTTGTTTTAAAAGGTGTCATGGTCCAGGTGCTGGCATCCAAATGCTGGCATCCCCTCTCTCTGCCTCTCCTCCTCAGTTGCTTGTCTTCCTCTAGCTGTCCCGTGCACACACAATCCAGCCCAGAAAGATCAGGGACTGATCATTATTCCTGTCTCTTCTGCCCGATGCTGCCTCCTCCTCCCATGTTCTTGACTTCTGACTGTCATTGCCAGGGGGGTCTGCTATCACATAAAGAAAATTCAAATGAAACTTTCGTGTACGTACAGGGGTGTTCAACCCACAGTCTTTAGTCTGTGTGTACCATTGGGTACCATGGATGCAGTCCAGCAGTGTTCTTAGAGGGTTGGGAAACAATAACCACAAAGCCCTTTCTGAAGGCTGTCTTGGAGAAGGGTTATATGACACACCCTACCATGCTCAATTCCCTCCTTGTTTCCTGGAAGTTCCCACTGCAACCCATGAGATTCAGCCAGTAGAATGGTTTGGTGAATCATTGGCACCCTTTTCCAGGGCTTCCCTCTTCTGCATGTGTTTTTGTGGCTTAGATCAGCATGAAGGTGTGACTGATTTAGTGGCTCTGTGGATGTGGTAGAGGCTAGGATTGAGGGATCTTGGAACAAAGCTGAGGATGCATGGAGTGTGGGAGGGAGCTGCTTGGAGGGTTTGCCCACAGTTTTCCCAAGACAAGGGGAAAACAGTGATTGTTCCTTCCTGGCCCACTTCCCCTGGTTCCTGTTTCATTCTTGTTCTGCGTTCTTGCCTCACACCAGCCTGGAAGTATTCCGTGTCCCAAGAGTGAGCAGTTTTCAGATATCCGAAGATCCCACTTACACATAGTTGCTATATTTTTCCTCTGGTTGCAGTTTTAGCAATCTTAATATGTACACTCACTATATAATGATCATAACCTTTGCATGAAAAAAATATACCCACAAACTTGGCTTTGCTTTTAGCTCTTGGAAGTGTTCTGGCATGTGTTATTTTAACATTTACCAAACCCCAAAATATTAGCATCAGAAAATAACAGTGAAAAATTTGCAAAACAAGTTTTCTAAGCAACCCTAAAGTTAGAAAATAGCCATCTATGATCTATTTGCGATGTATAAAACAGAGCCAGCCCCCAAACAAGTGACTGTCATGTGGTAAATGGATGGTTGCGTCCATTGTGGGTAGTGTGCCTACATGTGAAATTGTGAGCATTCTTTCAGACCTTTTAGAACTGGACCCTACCACCCTGTTTCTTGAGTGCCCTTTTGTTATAAGTTGGTCCACAGCTTCACTTCTCTGCCAAAAGCCTCTAGGTTTGGAGAGGGGCTTCCATGACCAGTTCTGCGATAGTGAGTCAGGTTTGGTGGATGATTTGAAAGTCAGTGCTGTGGGAGAAATCATACAGCCTTTAAGAACCCTTCTCTAAGCTTCCTGAGGAATCAGTGCATTGAGTTTGTTTGAATGGCCTCATTGGGATAGTGAGTCAGGTTTTTCCATGCAGAGACTTCGGGTCCAAGGTGCTTTACTCCAGCTCCACAGACATCTTCCTAACCCTCTCTCTCCTCCCTCCCACTCTCATGTGGATGTACACATGTATGCTCATGCTGCTGTACATGCATGTGTATGTGTGCATGTGGAGGCCAGAGGCTAATGTCTGGTGTCTACCTCAGTTGCTCTCTTTATTTTTGAGAGAGACCCTCAGTTGGGCTGAGCTCCAGGGGTCCACCCAGCTGTTTCCTCAACATCAGGATGACAGATAATACACTTAGGTCCTCATGTTTTCACAGCAGGTTCTTGCCTGGTGTGATGATATATTCTATAGTTAATAAAATCAATCTGGAGTATCAGAGAGAGGAAATAGACCACAGCCAATTCTCTTCCAGCCAACTTCTCAGGCTGAACAGAGTAAATGCCATCTTCAAGGGTCCTCAATCTGACTGGTTGCTTCTACAGAATGAATGAATTTTTGCCTCCTCCTGTCTTATATATCTTCCCTGCCCAGCTGTTTTACTTCTGGGTTCAACTCTGCATCATAATCCTAGAGTTAGGATTAAAGGTGTGAGCTACTACTGCTGGGCTGTTAGGCCTTGAACTCATGGAAACACAGAAAGATCTCTTTCTCTTGAGTGACGGGATTAAAGGCATGGGTCACCACTCTCTGATCTTCATGGCTTGACTGTGGGTGATTCTGTCCTCTGATATTTCAGGCTGATTTCATTGAATATACAATATAACACCACAGCCTAAGGCATTTCTGGGGACCCCATCATTTATTTAGGGCTCTTCTTTGCCGAGCCATTGCTCTGCTCTGCAGTTACTCATAAATCATCTACACCCCATGCCCTGTGAGTATCACTGTACCCTCTCAGCATCTCCAGCTACCATTGTGCTCACCATCCATCTGACCTTGACATAGGCCTTTCCCTTCTGTTGACATCTGCTTGCTGCTAGAAGATATTCTCAGCTCTCTGACTTCTTAAAGAGAGAACACATGACACACACACACACACACACACACACACACACACACACACACACACACACCACCCCCAGGCTTCTAAAGGCCACCTCTAGCTTTGCCCTTTTGTCCAGGGCTACATAGACAAAAGAAGGTCCCAACTCAGAAAGCCACACATGTACTTCTGCTTTTCTTTGGCTCCATTTCAGTTCAAATTGTCTAGTATCCTGGCTCCCTTTCAGGAAGAAAGAAGAACAGTCAAAAAAAAAGAGAGAGAGAGAGAGAGAGAGAGAGAGAGAGAGAGAGAGAGAGAGAGAGAGAGAGAGAGAGAGAGAGAGAGAGCGCAATGAAAGTGGTTTTCTCTTTATTGAGTTGACACTGGTTCAGGCATGAATACAGTCACACCGAGCTGCCCAGGATTGCCAGTGAAGGAGCTCTGGGTCCCGTGTGTCCTTGACATGTTGATGTGTCATGGACTCACTTCAGTGGGTAAATGTTTGCATATAAAAAATCCGTACTTTTTTATTGAACACCCATGAGGACACCAAGCTAAATAGCCTGCTGGGGTTAAGCCTCTCACCCCCTGGGGCTCAGCCCAGGAGAACAGCTGTTGGCTCTGCTCTTCTGTCCTTGCCTGGGTTTCTAAGCAAGCCCTCCATGGTCAGTGTTAACTGCGGGAAGTAGGCTGAGCTCTCTCCATCTCTCTGAAACTCCCCAAGGTCAGCTGCCAACAGGTAGGTCTCACAAGCAAGCGAAAATTCCAGATCCTTCCCCTTGAAACCATTTTCCTAAAACAATAGCACCTTCTTTTTAGTTAGAAAGGATTTCAAACCTGCAGTCCTGTAGGACAGGCATGCATACTATTTGCTTATGTACTTATTTATAACTGAACTGGGTATTAGCTTAGGCTCTCTCATTTGCTAGGTAACACTCTTTTACTACTGAGCTATATCCTTAGCTCCTTTGGAACTTTTACTTAAAGATTTAAACCATGTGTACATGTGTATGTGTATGTACGTGTGTGCAGTACCCATGTGAGCCAGCGATGCCAAATGCCCTTGGAACTGGAGGTGGAAGTGGTTGTGAGCTGCTCAGTGTGGGTGTAGGGAGATCTTGGGATCTCTGCAAGAACACTGTACACTCTTAACCACTGAGCCACTGAGCCATCTCTCCAGCTTCTACTCCACGAGGGGGGGGGGGGTCCTTGTTAAATTTGCCAGGCTGACCTTAAACTTGGAGTACCTGTATCTCTCAGCCTTCTGAGTAGCTGAGATTACAGCCCCAGGCCACCAATTCTATAGCAATTGGTCTTTTAAATAAATAAATAAATAAACATGTTGTCAGCATTTGGAATAGGCACTGAAAGTCAAGATTTAGATAGATAATCTCTTGGAAATGGAAAAGCTGATGTGCCAGGAGCCAACTCTCCCGGTGATGTTAGCAGGGTGGGGCTGTTCCTTCAGCTGGGCCTGTGGGCTCCAGGTTGCTGCAGTCTCCACCATTCACTTTCATGACTTAGACACATGACTCAGACACTACCTGAAAGCACACCTGAGCTGCTAGCTTCATCCAGGCAGAAGCATAGGTCTGTGGTCTTCGTGCTTGAGAAGATTGATATAAACAGATAACGGGGCAAGGGGGAGGGCTTAGTTGCAGAGTCTCATTGTACAATTCTGAGGACCTGAGTGTGATCCTTGGATTCTCAGAGTGCAAGGGAAAAAGCCCAGAGTGGTGGCATGCTCTAGGAACCTCAGCACTGGAGAGGTGGAGATGTACATACTATTACCAGCACATGTGTACTTGTACATATATGTACCTACACTCACATGAACAGGCACACCATGAACATGGACACCATACACCCCCCTCCCCCCTCTCCGTGCGCGCGCGCGCGCGCGCGCGCGCGCGCGCACACACACACACACACACACACACACACACACACACACACACACACAGAGGGAGAGCGAGAGAATAATAAAGTAGCAAGAACTAATTACTCTCTGATTCAAGATTCCCCTATTTCCCCATCTATGACGCATGGTACAACATGACAAGTATGCATTCTTCCACCATACTAGCCCATGCCCCATCTGTTAGTCTATATAAGGCTGGAGAGGATATGTGCCCCATGCCATACTTTCCTACCTGTGTGTGTTGTGACACTTCATATTCCTACTTGCTATGCCTTGTCAAATGTCTCGTTCTCAGGGGAATGTCCCTTTGCCCGCCCCTGATGGGACTCTAGGAAAGGAATCTGTAAGATGACCAGCTTTGTTCTCTTACTGACTAGAAAGCCCACAGGAGCTGGGTATGCCACTCTTTGCTCAGCTGACATCATTTCTGAGGGGCTGGGGGCAGGCTGATGAAGTGAGGGAGTTTAAGGATAGTCTCTGAGCATGCTGCTGTGATTGTCCTTGATGCAGATGGGCTCTTACTTCGGATCCTCCTTGTGCGCAGTCGACCTGAACATGGACGGCCTCTCTGACCTGCTCGTGGGGGCCCCCATGTTTTCTGAGATCAGAGATGAAGGGCAGGTTACTGTCTACCTCAACAAAGGAAATGTGAGTACAGTATGGGGCAATGAGGGGATGGGTATTGGGGAGGGACATCTGTCTAGTCATAGTGACTAGCATCCACTGGATTCCACTGCATGTAAATTGCATATTGGGCCATGTTATCCAGAGGAGATTAAGACCTGTGTCCTGAATGAAAAGATTTAATTGTCCATTAGTGGACAGTTGTATACAGTGCAGAACCCAGGAGGAGCTTAACGGTTATTGGTGCAGTGTGTGGCGTTTCCTGCTTTCTCTAAGTGACATCCGCAGTAAGTGACATCATTACTACCCATGGTAGTAATGGTCTCCATGTTTTCAGATGAAATAAACCAAGCTCAAAAAGGTTAACTTACTTGCCTCAAATTTTACAGCTAAAAAATAGAAAGGCTGGGATTTACCTCAGTAAGCTGGCTTCATCTCTAGGCTCCGCCACCTTTCTGAGGGTTTATAAAGATCTTTCTGGAGAGACAGGGATAGGATGTCTGTGAGGAATCTCAAGGAAGGAGTAGAACAGTTAATTGGACTGGGCCAGAGCTCCCTACAGAAAGATGCATGTGGGTTAAGTGGTGAGGTACCAGGACCCTTCCCTAGGTCAGCATGGAGCATCTTCTAGGTACCAGCTGATAAACTGCCCACAGACTGTAAGCACAGAGTCCCTTTTCTGCAGAATCATAAAGGGAAGAGACAGGTACAAAGGTGCCTCTTTCTCATCTGCAGCTTGTGAAAGGTGGGACCTCGGGAAGTAGGGCAGAGCAGTAACTGGAAGGGGCAGAAGACCCATGAGAAGGTAGACTCCCAAGTGTTCACCCATACTTGCTGTAGTTACTGCTGTATGGATACTCAGTGTACCAGGGCATTCTTGTTCCTATTGAACCACAGCCCACTTGGTTAGTGATTGCATGGCACTCTGGAGGGGTGGAGATATTGATAGGGAGGCCTGAGCTTGAGTCTAAACCCTGCCAAATCTTCTATGTGAAGGATGAACAAGAAGCTTGAACTTCATTTCTTCCTCTACAAGGTAGGAAGTGCCTCATGGTCTAAACAAGATGACCATACAGTACATGGGTGGATATTCACAGAAGGGCTTGGGGTTTTCCCCCATCACATTAGTGGGAAGAATCACAGAACTGGCCATCTGTAGCTAAGAGTGCTTGGATTTAACCAACCACAGATTGAACATCTGGGGACAAAAAAAAAAAAAATCATTGTGTCCTACTGAACATGTTTTCCTTGCCATCGTTTCCTGAATGACATAGTGTAAAATGTATTTGCATATCATTTGCATTGTATTAGACATTGTAAGTAATTTAGACATGGTTTAAGGATGGGGAGGGCGTTCAAAGGTTCTATGCAAATACTGCACTGTTTTATATAAGAAACTTGGACATCTGAAATTTTAGTTCACTGGGGGGTCCAGGCATCTATACTCCCAGACATCAGGGGACCATCTTTTGTGTTTGGGGATGGAGTCTTACCCATTAAATAAATCAAATCATCAGATCTTTATGTATTGTTTCAGGCTGCAAGTTCTATTTATAGCAATAGAGTTTAGTCACAGCAAGACAGGCCCTGGTGTGGTGGACTAGGGGTGTATGTATGTCCAAAATGCCTCTACACCAGGCAATATTTAAAGATTCTTAAGCCTGCAGACATCCGGTGTTTTAATGTCCTGGTATTTATATGCCAGAGTCGTGGGACCATGAGCACTCTTGAATGGCTTCTGCTGCCGTATGTATCAGTGTCCCTTTCAGTGTTTGCCCAGAAATCCCAAAGCTGAACCACGTGTGATGCTACATCTCTGACCACAGGCACCACTTGTCAGACCAGGGCCCTCTGACAAGATTGCTAATGCATGCTCTGTGCAAAGCAACCTCAGGGATTTGTACCAAAAGGCAGAAGAGAAGGAAAAACTAAAAAATGTGCATTCCCCTGTTTACCAGAATCTAAGGTTTCTACCCTTCACCTTTCCTCACAAAACCCAGAGTCAGAATTGTAAGGCAGGAAATAGATTTATTCAAGGCCAGCCCTGAGGAAAAGACAGGAGACTTCTTAATCTCAAATTGACATCCTGGGGTAGGAGGCTCAGGAGAGCAAAGACACAACGGTTCCATATAGGTGCCGAATCGGACATCGCTGTGCTGGGGAGGGCCTTCCCCCCTGAGCCTTCCTCTCTCCAAAACTGGACCTAGGAACTTGGTCCTGGACCATTTCTTTTTAAATGGACACAGTCAGTTTATCTATCCTGAGGAGAGAAGGCCTCCAAAGACCCACTCCTTACAATTTAGAAAACCATGGGAAAGAGCAGGGTAACAAATTAGGGAGAGGAGCAAAGGTGACCATTTATTACTCTGTTGTACCTTAAAACAGCGTTGAACTCAGTATGGTGGCTCACGCCTTTAATCCCAGCATTCAAAAGGCAGAGGCAGGAGGATTTCTGTGAATTTGAGGCCAGCCTGATCCACACAGAGAATAGCCAGAACTACGCAGTGAGACCTTGCCTCAAAGAAAACAAAAACACACTTTGGAGGAAAGGTTAGGCTACAAGCAGATCACAGAGGAAGGACACTGTGGGGACATGGGGAAGGAAGGCTTGTCTGTCTAAATCTGGCCAGGTGACTGGTGACGGTCAGCCATCGGTCCACCTGGCCCGTTATCTCCTTGCATAGCAGAAAGGCTTTACTTTGCTCTGAGGAAAGATGTTTGGGTTCCTGTGATTCTGCCCGGCTGTTTCCTGTCCCTGGTTGTGTCCTAAGAGGGTGGTGGTCTGAGCTCCGAGTTTTCATTATGCTTTTTGGCCCACACCCCCTTCTTTCTCTCTACTTCCATCCTGTTTCCCAGGGAGCCCTTGAGGAACAGCTGTCCCTGACCGGAGATGGTGCCTACAATGCACACTTTGGGGAGAGCATTGCCAACCTGGGCGATCTTGATGATGACGGGTTCCCAGGTGAGTAGAGCCTCCCTGGGGCACGGGGTCCCTCCAGGTGCAGCAGTTAGCCACACTCTAACTTTGTCCCTTGTTTGTGACTGAATCTTGGATTCCCCATTCCACCCTTGAAAACACAGCAACACCCATGGGGAGAAAGGGCAGCTCTTAGAGATAGACTGGACCCCAGAACATCACTTCTGCACAGCGCATTCTCTGTGCAGAGCTTGCAATGGCCTCTGGGGCTGATCCACAGGGGGCTTCTTCCCATCATAAAACGCTTGTCTCTACATCTGAGATGTTCTGTCATATTGTTGGTGAATCAGGAGAGAATTAGATATTCAGCCTGTTTGAGCATGTGTGTGTCAGAAGAATGGGTGGCATTTGTACTTAAGGACCATTTCCTCTGGACAATGATATCACTTGTTTTCTCTCTAATCCCTCTTTCCCTTGCTGTATGTACCAACATTCGCAGCCACTTCTGCAGGATTGGGATGTGGCTCTTGCCTAAGCCAAATATCCTTCAATACTTCACATCATTGGCCACAGATGGCTTCATTCAGTGACAGGACTGTCATCTTGAGGTCATGGGAATTCATACCCCTGACCCTTGATCTCACATTAGCAGACACATGACTTATAGAAGACAAGCAGGAAAAGGAAGGCAGACTCAGGCTTTATTCCAAGAAAGAGCTGTCATTTGTGGAAATACGTGTGTGTGTGTGTGTGTGTGTGTGTGTGTGTGTGTGTGTGTGTGTGTGTGAAATGAATGTCACTTTATCCACTTCCTTTACCTAAAATAAAGTTGGCTTTTTCACCTGCACAATAACACACTCTGACAGGCAGGTTAAGATGGGTTGTCTTTCTCTGCGTTGCTGTCATGGATTCCTTCAGTGTCCTTGCCTCTGAGGATGGGAAGAGACTCTTTCCTGGGAGAAAATTCTCAGCTTTTGCAGCTTTCCACCCTTTCAATGTTAGTAGGACCATTTACCTGATTAAATGTTTGCATAATGAACAGTGGAGAAGTTGTGAAACCAGGGAGTTCAGGCGTTAAGAGTGGAATTAAGGAACCACTGATATTAGTGCACATGGCTTTTCTAATTAGCTGTCTCCCCCTCAGATGTGGCTATCGGGGCACCTAAGGAGGATGACTTTGCTGGAGCAGTCTATATCTATCATGGTGATGCCGATGGGATTGTCCCCCAGTACTCAATGGTAAGTGGTAGGAGACGCCATCTTGACTGTGTGTGTGTTGATGGAGGCTCCACTGTGCACCATGGCTATAGGAATGTATATGGGTTCCTTTCATATTTTTCACTGGTGAAAGAGACAAGCAGTTGGTACTGTTTATTAAATAGAGAAGAAATCATTATAGACTCCCGCATTCTCTCATTCAAGGATACATCCTGCATTCATTAAAAAAATCTAATTTATTATTTTAGATATTTTGTTATTTTTTAATTGTGTGTATATGTGGGGCAGGGGTGTGTTGTGGGCATGCATGCAATGCCTTCAGAAGTCAGGAGAGGATGTTGGGTTCTCTGGAACTGGGGTGACAGGAGGCTGTAAGCAGATGGGGGTGCTGGAAACTGAACTTCAAGCCTCTGCAGCTTCATCTCTCCATCCCCAACATTAAAGTTCTCTTCTAGAGTTAGAGCTATCTATTTAAGGAATATTTATTTTTACACGAATTTATTTTATTGTGTATGCACGTGTGATTGTGATGTACAGGTCCCATGTGGAGGTCAGAGCACAGCTTACCAGAGATGTTTTCTTCTTCCACCACATGAGTTCCAGGGATCGAATTCAGGGTCGTCAGGTTTGGTTGCAAGCCCTTTTGCCTGCTGAGCTGCTCACTCATCCCCGTAGCTACTTATTTAAAAGGAGAGATCTCTGTCAAACCACCTGTGTATTAAACCAGTGGAATTTAATATTTTTAAACTTTCTTTTTTTGGACAGTGTTGTGAGTAGCCTAGGCCACTCTCAAACTTACAAAATAGTTGAAGGTGGCCTTGAACTTCTGATCTCCTACCTTCATCTCCAGTGGATCTCACCATACTCCATTGTATGTGGTGCTAGGAATTGAATCCAGGGCTTTGTTTGTACTAGGCAAACATTCTTCCAGCAGAGCCACATCTTCAGGCCTCTGAGGAATATGTTTTGAAGGTGTAATCTAGGGACACAGGACTCCACAAAGGAAGGCCTGAAAGTCGTCATGGGTTATTGTCAGACTTGGCATCAAGAGCTAATCAAAGCTCTGGTTTCACATCCCGGACTTGGGAACATGGAAGTGGTGAATTCTCTATTTTTGCCTTGTAAGCACAGTGCATACTCAATCTTGCTGATGATATGGAGCCCAACCCATGGGAAAAAAGGAAGTCAGACTCTCAGCAGAAGTATGGTCAGGATATCAGTGGATGTGTGTAGAATGGTTTGTGTCTTTCTCCCAGTGGGTCAGTGACAGAAGAGAACACACACCAAGAACTGCAGTCAGTTGGTGGAGTGCTTGCCTGGCATGCACTGCATGCATCCTGGGTTCCAGGAATCATGGATGGCGTCGCATGTCTATAATCTCAGAACTCGGGAGTGTAAGGTCATCCTTAGCTACGTAGGTAGTTTGAGGTCAGCTTCAACTGTAAACCAAAACCAAACCAAATCAAAACAAAAAACTTTTTAAATCAGTAAATGTTTAAATTGAACACTTATGTATTGAGTACCTTCCTGTTCACATCTGAACATACAAGTTTGTGTTTATATGGCTGAGCTATCTCTCTAGTCCAAAGTTTGTATTTTAAGAGACTTACGTAAATTGGAGTACAATTTCTTTTATTACTAATTTATTTATGTGTGTATATATGTGTGAGTGTGTAGTGTATGTGTGTGGTACATGTGCATGTGTGTGGAACAGAGGCCAGAGGTATTCCTGCTCTGTCACTCTGCTTCATTCTCTTGAGACAGGAACTCTCACTGAAACTGGGACTGGGCTAGTGCCTGGGAGTCCAGCAATCTTTCTGTGTCCATCCCCACGCAGACTCATGTGGCATTTACCCACGGAGCCATCTCCCCAGCCTGGAGACACAACTTCGAACTGTCCTTGCAAGAAATGTACATTAAAAGTTGGGGCCTTGCTATCTAGGGAGTCATGAGTTCTTTCCCTCCCTCCCCTGCTCCCTCCCTCCCGTTTATTCTATGTTTGATCTGAACTGAGGGAAAGATACTTAGGGAGAGGCTTGGAGAGAAGAATGAGCCTGTTACTTCTTTATCCCAAACCCAAATGACTACTGTGTGAGATGGATCCTTTATGACCTGCTGACTTCCCGATGGCTTTTAGTACCACACAGGGTATTGAATTTGTCCTCAGCAGCCACCATTCTCAATGACATTTTGGAAAAAGGTCCTCCCAAGGAAGTTTCACTGGAAAGCTGACAGATACTGAAACTTGTGTTGCCTCGAAACACACTTTCAAGGGGCATCCACCCACAGACTGTTCTCTCATCATAGATATGAGCAACCATGGAAACAATAGACTAAGGTGGTTCAGCCCACTTCACGGTTTGGGTCAGGGATGCTGGGTCACTAAGGAGTCCCTGCTCAGGCAGGAGGTGAGGGTCATTCTCCACACATCCTCCTGGAAGCTCGTGCCAGGAACTCGGAAGCTAATCACACAGAATGGCCACCTGTGTGAGCCCTGTCTCCCCTTTGGCCAGTGTTTTGTTTGGTTGCTGGGTGGAATCCTTGCAGAAAGCTGTTGTGCACATTTGTGGTTAGTATGGGACAGCAAGTCGGAAGCCACGATTGGCAGCTGGAAGCCGTGCCTTCATCAGCACGCACCCTGGCTTACTTAGCCTTACAGGGAGAAGTGGTTTGGGGCTCCTTAAATAAAATGGTGAAGAGAGAAAGAGAAAGAGAAAGAAATGGAAGATTATACTTTTTCCAAGCTTGCTAATATGTATATGATAAGGCCAATGATTTGAAAGAGGAAAATAATCCATTAATGACAGGTCCTTCTGGGCCGGGATCCTGGACAGAGCGGGCATTGTGTGCAGGAATGGGAAGAAATCAGAAACCATCTAGGCAACGGGATCACTTTTCTTTGGCCCCAACTCATATTATTTCTGCTGGAGAAATTGTGAGATCACAGCCTGGACTCTCCTCCCACGTTCCTCTCTAGCTCATGCCCCTGCTGCCTCCTTTTACCATGAAAAGTGTTGATTTTAAGATCCTTAAATGCCTCTCTCAGTCAAGAGCCCCCTGGGCATGTCGTGGCGGCCCCTGTGATCTTCCCCTCGCCTTAACAGACTCTGAGTATAAACCTGGTCAAGCAGAGGTTTCCCACAGTTCCTGGTTTCCATTTAGGGTTATTAGCACCGTGCAGACTTATCTTCCTGGCTTTATAGCATAATGGCCTGCAGATGTCAGTGGATAACTTAAGTCTCCATTGCCACCCCCTAAACGGACCACCCCTCACTCTCTCCCAGTCCCAGCCACAGCATACTCAAAAAACCAAAACCTATAGCAAGCTGCTTCTGATGTTCTTGGCTTCTGGAGCTGAGATGTACCTCTTCAAAGTGTGCCTTCTACTCTGATACACAGACAAGTTTGTTTAGACGGAGCCATGTCCGATGTGTGGCTGAGCGTGTTAACAAGTTGTGTTTCAGCAGCATTGCCCTCAGGGCTCAGCTGCCCTTTGATGCTCACAAGGTTCCTGTCGAATGCCTTAACAGAATATGGCAAGCAGCCCTCTTAGGTCATCTCTGGGACAGTTCCTCTGGACAGGGAACAACCTATCTCCAGCAGTAAAGCCCACAGACACTCTCCTGCCTCCACAGAATGACTTTGTAAAGACATGCATGGAGAAAGAAAAGCAGAGTGAGTTCCTGGATGTCTGTGAACTTGGTTCTGTTGTGGGCTTCATGATGTGATGTGGAAATGAAATATGTCTCCAGTTATCCATGAGGAGACTTTATGTTAGGGTTATCCGGTATCAACTTGATATAAGCCTAGAGTCACCTGGGTGGAGGACAGCTTCTTTAGACTGACCTGCAGACATGTTGGTTAGACATTTTTTATGTTGCTAGTTAATGTAGGAGGACCCAGCCCACTGTGGGCTATGAGAAAGCTTGCTGAGCAAGCCAGAGAGAATAAGCTGATAAGCATTGAGGCCCCCCAATTGTTTCTGCTTCTACTTCCCAACTTGACTTCCCTTAAGGATCGACTGTAACCTATAAATGGAAATAAAGCCCTTGTTCCTCATGTTGCTTTTGGTCACTATTTTTATTACAACCGAAAGCTAACTAGGACCCTGTGGGTGGGGATAAAGGAGAAACTGATCAGATCTCAGAAAATGAGATTTTCCAGCTCAAGAATTTGGTGTCTTTGAAAGGAACAGTGCCACACAGGTGTGAATGGAAAGCTTTATGGGAATGAGGGCTGGCTTCATGACAGGTGGCCGCTTGTTAAAAGTATATTATTATTTTTGTTTTTAATTTGGTGCATTTGTGTATCAGTGTGTGGGCACATGTGATGACTGCAGTGACCTAGGAAGTCGGAAGAGGGCACTGGATCACCTGGAATTGGAATTACAAGCATTTGCCTCTAAATGTGGGTGCAGGAAACCAGTTTAGAGCCTTTGCAAGAGCAGGATGTGCCGACCATTGGGCAATCTCTCCAGCCCCGTATTCTTTCTTTCTTTTATTTTTTTATGAGTATGTGTATGTGGACATGTATATATAGCGCAAAAGGACAGCTTCAGGTGCCATTCTTAGCAACACCATCCACAACCTGTGACTCAGGATCTCTCATAGGCCCACAGTTTACCAATTAAGGTAGACTAACCAGAGCCAATGATCTTCAGGGGCCCTCCTGTCTCTGGCTCCCCCCTCCCCAACATTTAACCATATCTGGCTTTTTATGTAGATGCTTGAGACAGATCTTAGGTTCCATGCTTATAAGCCAAGTACTTTATCAGGTGCCGCAGACCCAACAAATGTTCTTGAACTAGCCTGTCTGTTGTGATGAAGTTCATGGTGTACAAAAATGTGATACGGTAGTAGAGTTGTGAGTGTGACTTGTGAGTTGAGGAATGCCTTGCAGGAGAAATGGCTGACTCCCTCCCACTGCTTTAGAGGAGGCTCAGTACCACACAGTTTTAGGTTTACTAGGTCAAGTTGCTGAGTAATTTCTACAAAGCTTGGGAGTCCGTGGAGCTCCCAGAGGTGGGCTGGCTGGAAGGGATGTTTCCACACGGCTCTCTTGCCAGCTGGATATGTTAATAACCTGTCCACCTTAGGGGGGCAAGTAAAATAATACCTAAATATGAAATGAGAGAGGAGAGGAGATGCTTCCAGAGTGTCAGCCAGTTGTGTCTGAATCAAAGCAAAAGAAGAAGTCATGGGCGTGGGAGGTCACGGGCGTGGGAAGTCACGGGCATGGGAGCTGCCTTGGTCAGTGGAGTGTTTGCCCACAGCCATAGGGACCTGAGGTTGACCCCAGGACCCATGTTAAAAACAAACCCCACGTGTGATGGCATGTAATTATAATACCAGCTCTAGCAGAGGCAGCAGGCTCTCTGGGCTTCTTGGCCACCCAGCCTAAACTACTTGGTAAGTTTCATACCATTGAGAGAGCCTGTCTATAAAAAGAAAAACAAAAATAGTAGGCAGCACCTGAGGGTTAACACAAGGCTGTCCCCTAACCTCTATGCATGTGCGCGTGCACACAGATTTGTCTTGTATTTCAATGTGTCAGAGCCATACAGTGAGCCGCTTAGGTGGCTCAGTAGGAAAAGGCATTTGCTGCCAAGCCCCAGGACATAAGGTTAATTCCCGGGACCTACATGGCAGAAGGAGAGAAGCAATTCTCTTAGGTTCTCTTTTTACCTACACATGTGCACTGTGGCCCAAGCAACCTCTGCACACAAGTAAATATATATATAAAATTTTAAACCATGTTTTAGTACACATTTTACTGTCACCAAGTCAGACAATTTTTTAAGTGATGACATCTGGCCAAGGAAAGCAATAATAAGGAAATGTGTGACCTTCAAGTACCTACTACAGACCCTCTGGCCGCAGTCTACCAACATTTTCTTCTTTTTCAACAACTTCAGATCCAGTGCCCCGAGGAAGCCGGGTTCAAACAATCCCGGGTCCTAACCGCCCTCCCGTGACTCTGCTCTTTCTATTGTCTGTTTCAGAAACTGTCTGGGAGGAAGATAAACCCGATCCTGCAGATGTTTGGGCAATCCATATCAGGCAGCATTGATATGGATGGAAATGACTATCCTGGTAAGCTGTTTTTCTCAAAACATGCCTGATAAATGAAGATAGGCATGTGAGATAAGATAGGTCTTTTGGTTTGGTTAACAGTTGTTATTCTCACAGCAGAATGGAAACTTCTGCCTGGTGGCAGACTTTTAAAGGACTCAGCAAAGATAAAAAAAACAACTCCTTTATACAAAATCTTGCTAAGAAAACCAAAATTCTTGGCAAAAGATCTGTTTTCAAATCACTAAAAAAATTACCAAATACTGATTCTAATAAATCATATATACATAGGATTAAGATAATATTTCCTTAAATAATTAATGATGTATAATATATGTACTAGTAACTACAGAAAAATATACATAAACAAGATGAAATAAATTTTAATGAAGTATAGTCCAATATAGCCAACATTTTATCATTTTACTGTATAACTAGTATAACAGTTATTAATGAGTTGATTTTTAAAAATTAGCTCTTCAAATCTGCTCTGTATTTTACACACCCAGCTCTATTTCCAGGCCTCAGTAGCCAGATGTTCTTGGTTACCACTTAGGACAATGTGACTGTCAGTCTTATAAAGTCATTACACAGCCAGACAGCAGCAGCAGGAAGGTTCCCTGACCACAAGGCTGGGCCTCTGTCACGGTGACATCATGCCAAAGGGCAGCTGGGTCTGATTTCCATAAGGTTCTGAAGCTATGACTTCTTGTTTTTAGATGTCACCATTGGAGCCTTCCTGTCTGACAGCGTGGTCCTCCTCAGGTAAGATGCCTGGCTCTTGCTCCGGGGGGTCATGTTCTTCATATTCATAAATTTTGTGGAGGAGGCATGGGATATGATCCCATCACTTGCCTCTTTCTTTTGGCCTAGTCCTTCAGGTTGAAGATGGTGCATGTGCAGAATAAATTCTGCCTCTATTCTCCCAGTCATATTCTTTACCACAGAGTTCCAGAGTATGGGCCTTAACTAGTTTATAGGGAGCTGAGAGCTTTCTGGGACATCTTGACAGGGTTTAGGGGTGACCCAACCCCTAATCCAAGGGCTGTTTGTCTTTGGTGTTGACCATCCCCTTCTGTTGTTGTGCTATATAAACATTCCGTCTATTATAGGCGCCAGGCATTCACAGGGATGGGGATCCTGTCCAGATTAGTCTTTTATCTCTATAAGCATTATCTTCACCATGGTTAGGCCTCAACCCCAGGGACCAGGAGCTTCCAGTCCATCCACAGATGGCAACAGAGGTGAGGGACGTGCACTTAGGCCCAGTACTGGCTGAAGCCTAGACAGCACCATCTCCGCCAATGCACCATCTTCAAGTATTTCTGTGTGAGTCAGAGGAAGCAGAATTGCACTTTGGAATGGGAGCCAACAGATTTGTTAATAACTCGATGGCAGAATGTTCTAAAATAAACTGCTATGGTCTTACAGCTGGAAGGGATCCCAGAGGCTGTGTAGTCCTATACACAGATGCTTCTCATTTAGCCTTGCCTTCTCTGAGCCTCCCCAGAGGGACATGCTCTCTTCTTGAATGAGGGGGCTTAGTGACTTAGAGAGAACCAGCTGGCCGCTAGATAGTTCTAGACTTTGAATTGTCAAAGTGGCAGAATAACCTTGCAGTTGGGTGTGACCTAGAAGGCAGCTGGCCTGAGTTCAAGCCCTGCCTCTGATCTTCGAGGTGAGCTTCCTGGGCAAACTCCTTAACACATACACCCCACCTCGACCCAAGGTTTTCCTCTGTGAAAGACAAAGACGGGATTATTTCCAGAAACTGTAGGCTGATACGTGTAAATATGAGACAGCCTATGTAAGGATCCGCAGGTCTTACATAGCTCTGGTTAAAGTTGACTTCCTGAAATTCTGCTTCCTGATCTGGTATCATCTACCCAGAAGCCTTGCAGTATCAGAAGATAGCAATGTGTCCTCACATGGTATCAAATCTCCCTGGCCCCTTGAACTGTGCCCCACGTAACTGTGTTTCCACTCTTTCTCTCCTTTTTCAATGGATGGTGGCTTTCCTCCTGGCCAAGGCCATGATGAAGGTTTGTGACATGGAAAGCCACAGTGCCACAGTGATCTGACAGCTCCTTGTGGTTGTCAGGATCCCTCTTAGATAAAACGTGTCCCTTGGCTTCTTACGGTGGCAGTAGGCCATCTTGATACCCAGAACATCTGTTTGCCTTTTAAATTTTATCATTTTAAACTGAAAAATAAATTACCTTTCATGCAATATATTCTATTCACCACAGCCTTTGCTCTCTCATCTCCTTCCAGATCCTCTCCCTGTCCATCCAACCCCAGGCTTCCTTTCTCTTTCATTTTCTTTTGGAAAAAAAAAAAAAACAGAGAAATTAAAACAAAATAACAACAAACCAGACCCCAGTATTAAAAAAAGAAAGAAAACCATAAGACACACACACACATAAAATCCATTAGCAAACAATAAAAAATAAAGCTCAAACAAAGCATTATGAGACCAAAAAAAGAAAAAACCCCTCTAAAACCACCATTGAGTTTGTTTGTGTTGGGTATCTGCTGCTGGGCACGGGGCCTGCCCTTAAGTTTAGCTTATGTGCTCAGGCGACTCCATTGGAGAAAACAATTTTTTTCTTTTGCAAGCAATTGTCAGTTGGAGATAACTTCTGAGTTAGGGGTTGGAGGTCTTGTCTACTTCCCCGCTCAGTGCAGGGGCCCCATGAGTCTTCCTCCATGAGTTCAAAGCCAAAGGAGACTCTTCTTCCCTCTCTCCTCCACGGGTGTAAGTGTTACTAAAGTGCCTTCCCTGTGGATGTTTTTCTGTCTCCTCTGAGCCCTGCAGTCCAGACAAATCTCTCCCACCTGAGGTCTCACAGCCACGTATAAAATAATTACTCAGAGGCTTATATTAATTACAAACTGTTACACCTATGCTCAGGCTCATTACCAGCTAGCTCTTACAACTTAACCCATTTCTGTTAATCTATGTCTTGTCACATGACTTCATGGCTTTACCCATGTTCCATTATATCTTGCTGCCCCTAGCAGCTGGCAACATCTGCTCTGACTCTGCCTTTCTTCTCTCTCTCTGCTTGGATTTCCTGCCTGACTGTAAGCTGTCTTACCATAGGCCAGAACATCTTCTTTATTAACCAATGGAAGCAACATATATTCACAGCATACAGAGAGACATCCACATCACTATAGGAACATTTTATGTACATTCCTGTGCTTAGCCACAGGCATGCACTCAGAGGATTGCTTCTTTAGGGGATTTCATCATGGCTGAGTATATCAGTATGTACTTATATAAACTAAGGCATCTATGACATTACTATGTGGCGCCACCTATGGGACTGCTGTCATACATGCAGTCTGTCTTCATTCATACAGTGAATGACTATATTTACTGTGCCTCCCCCAACTCCCTTGGATTAGTTTGTATACAGTAAAATGTACCAGTTCGAGCATGTGGCTCAATGAGTTTTGACTGGTGCACATACCCAGGTAAACTATGCCACTGTCAAGACAATCTTCATTCCCATGGTCCTGCAAGTTTTCTTAGGCTGTTAAAAATTATTTGTTATTGTGCTGGGACGACACATATCAAGACAACACTGTGGAATGAATTTTGTCCTTCTACCTTTATGTGGGTTCTGAGGATCCATCTCAAGTCCCCATGCATGCAGGACAAGGACTTTATTCGCCAGCCATCTCACCAGCCCCTCTTAGGCTCTAATTGCATCTTTCACTCAATAGGCATCAATGTTTCTGTGACCACTTTTGCCTGTTCTAGGATTCCACATGAGTCACACCATGTATATTCCACTTCCTGAGTCCCTTCATGTGACTTGGATGTTTCTGAGATCTACCCATGTTTTGTATTCACCATGTGGATTGATTTTTTTAAACAACTCCATGACATGAGCAGTGCTATTATCCCCCTTATGGGTGAAGAACTGGGAGCTTTGTGGTGGTGGACTTGGTTATCAGTTTGACAAACCAGAGAAGAGAGAGCCTCAGTGGAAGAATTGCTTCCATCAGATTGGCCCATGGGCATGCTGTGAGAGATTTTCTTGATTGCCAATTGATGCAGAAGGGCCTAGCCCACTGTGGGTGGTGCTGTCCCTAGGCAGGTGGGCATGGCTGTATAACTACATGTTCAGGGGAAATGAGGGTATTTAGCAGGTAGACCAAGTGGCCATGTCCTGGCCCAGGTGACACCAAAGGTAAGTGATTGTACTGGCTGATGTTACAGCAGAAACCACATAGTGGTGGGTAGTTGAGTGAAAGAAACTGGCAAACAGTGGATCTTGGCTGCCTTTCATGAAGCTGGGCTAAAAGGAGCAGAGATCCACAGGAGGTTCCGACAGTGTCTGAGGACGTTAGTTAGATGTTGAGTTTCTTTTGATTTTGGGTGAGACAGCGGTTGTGTTTACTGTAGTTAAAGGCACCGAGAGGCACCTTGGGAAAGCTTTGGACCCAGCTAATAGAAAACCTGATTAGCATCAGCTGTGTGAGCACAGAGAAACTTGTAACCAGACTTCACCTGTTCCTGCCCTGCCAGAACACCCCTGTGCACGCCATCCACTCATTAGTTACCTGGAAGTACAATGTGGAGATTTGCTCTCCCTGCCATTGAAAAGCACTCCATTTCCTTGCTTCTTTGAAATTTTAAAAGCACTTTGGTTCTGCCCTCAGGTGCCCCTTGCTGTTATCTAGAGGTCTGAGGGTGGCAGGTGTGGGAGTGGGCGCAGGTCCCAGCTCTGCTCTCAGGAAGTTTGTTCATTAGGGCAGGTCCCTGTTCCGGTGATAGGAGCCCAGTCCTATGCCACCGAGGGGCACAGGAAGTGACCAGAGAGACTTATGAAAGATTGCTTTCCTCATCCAAAAACAATACTTGAAATGAAAACAAAACAAAAAAGCCTAGGGAACCGATGTAACGGATGTTGGAAGGAGGTGGGCCCGGGAAGGGCCTTTGGCGGCCCTTTCAAAGGATTCCACTTTGCAAGTGTTGCCCAGTTTCTTGTCTGGATTGCTCCTGTCTCCTGCTTACCTCACCCAGCTCAGCTGAGCTCTCTGGGCAGAGACTGTGCCTTCTCTCTGATGAGCTGATAAGGGGACTGACTGGTTGTCCCCTTCTTTTTCGTGGGGGTGGAGGATGCAGGTCAGGGGTGGCCAGGGTGTTATTGTAGAAAGGAGCCTAGCCCTCTCTGAAGCTGTGGATACTTTATCTCTGTCACCCCTTCCTCAGTGATGGGCTTCAGATTGTGGGTCATGGTTAGAGACAGTATTTCTTTTCCTCAAGGCAGTGGGTGGAGTTAAGTAACAAGAGACCACCCAGGGGAGAGGGGGGAGCGAGAGAGGGGTGTTTCTTCTTTTTATTACTATAACAAAATGTCTGGTTTGTGTGTGTGTGTGTGTGTGTGTGCGTGCGCGCGCGTGCGTGTGTCCGTCCGTCCGTCCGTCCGTCCGTCCGTGTGTGTGTGTGTGTGTGTGTGTGTGTGTGTGTGTGTGTGTGTGTGTGTAAACTAAAGTGTATGGAAGAAAAAGGTTGTGTTTACTCCATTTGAGGACAGGGTGGGGTCCATTAGGGGGTGATGGGGGATGTTGGGGGTTTGTCATGGTGGTAAGAACATGAGGCGGCTGGTCACAGGGCATCTGTAGTCCGGAAGCAGAGAGTGATGAACGCTGCTGCTCAGCTCCCTTTCTCGTTTTTATTCAGACACCCCCAGCCCATGGGATGGTACCATCCCCATCCAGGGTGGATCTTCCCACTGCCTCACTTGACCTAATCCAGAAACTCTCTCACATGATCTCATGATGATTCAGATCCTATCACGTTGACAGAGTTAACCCTGACACCATTTTACACCGACTAGGGAGAAGGGATCTTACGAATTCTTCTAAAGATGAGCCCAGAAAATGGACAGAGCAGATTTCTTTCAGACATTGTTGCTGTTCGTCTTCCTTTTGCTCCAGAGCACATCTGCTCAGAGTTCCCCAGTTCACTGTCCTGTCCCTGCAGCAGCCTCAGCCCTGGGGTCCCCATGCCATCTGTGCTGTGGGTCTTCACACTACATCATGCACCCAGTTTTCCTTTAATAACATCCTTAGCCTTGGGGTTCGTTGGTCATGTCCATCATCATGGCTCCTTGGTGCACTTTGAATGAGCCTGTACACACGCGAGGACATTATTCCCAGTTTATGCTCCTGAATCTCAGGTCACTCCAGAAGCATGAAGGCCCGGGATCCTGAGGGGAAAAGGTCCTCTTTGTGAGGTCAGGTTGGGGGAGGGGGAGGTCAAGCCACAGCTTAGGTGCCTCCCCCCTAAGCAGATGTGTACATGGGAAAGGGATGCAGGCTTCCTTCTCAGCTTTTGTCTGGTTGCCCCAGGGGAGTCCAGGGATGCTGCCCATCTCTCAGCCACTGCAGGGGCATGTCAGGGAGAGGGCTCTGTCTATTGGATTTCATTTTGTCCCAAGGCTAGCCAGGTTAATTCCTTGAAGTGCTTTGCTAGTACCAGCTGGGACTCTGTTAATCGATTCATTTTAGACGATATTCAATGGATTGATAGAGAACGTTTGACCAATTTATGCTGACTATGGCTGGGGAACCACTCAGTATCTATCTAGTGGTCTCTCTGTCTCTTTGTCTCTGTCTGTCTTGTCTGTCTGTCTCTCTCTCTCCTTTCCCTCCTCATCTTCCTCTTGGTGTTTTAAAGCAAGCTCTCACTCCGTGACCCAGGCTGACCTAGAACTCTGGGAAGTCCTTCTGAGTCAGTCACTCAGATTCTGGGATCACAGGAGTGAGTGTCACACCCAGCTTTGCATCTAGCTCCTGAACCATGCCTTATGTTATAGAAACTTCTCCTCAGCGCATTCATGGCTCCCTAGTGAAATGGAAATCGGCACTTCTTGGGTGAAATTTTAAATAATCACCCAGCATCTGGTGGTTGATTTACGGCTTCAGCCAGCTGTGTTTCATTAACAGCTAACTTGCCTTTGTTACTAGGAAGCAAAGCATTAGTATTGTAGGGAATATGCTACTTTTAAAACCAGAAAAAAAAAAAAATACTTACAGAGCACACTAGCCTTTCTCTCTTGGGGGCATTTTATTCTTTAATTAAATGCTGGCTGAAGTCCTGGGGGTCTATTCTGCCTATATAGCTCTTGTTTGGTTCTGAGGCTGCAACTTAGCACAGGTTTCCTTCTCTCTCCCTGTCACGCAGGGCCAGACCAGTCATCACTGTGGATGTCTCCATCTTCCTCCCAGACTCCATCAACATCACAGCACCTCAGTGTCATGACGGACAGCAGTCTGTGAACTGCCTGAATGTCACCGTGTGTTTTCGGTTCCATGGAAAGCATGTGCCAGAAGAAATCGGTAATGAGTCACAGTGTCAGGGTTCAGGGTACCTGCCTTAGGCTACGAGATGGGGGAGGGGATGTTCCAAGTTGCTTCTTGCGCTGTGTCCCCAGTGGGCTTTGTGGGCAGGGGCTGGTGGGCTGGACACTTGTCACCTTCCTTCTCATTTACATATTTCAAATTTCACACACCCTTCAGCTCCAGGACACGTGACACTAAATTTTAAGTACTCTTCCCCCCAATTATATGAGGACTAGGCTGGAACTCACCGGGTGGGACAGAGTCTTGGCTGGTGAGGTGGAGTGCCTGAGCCTTGCCCATATGGAACACTTCATGCAGTTAACATAAAGGAACAATAAAACTCTGGAGGCCCCCCCCCACGCCTACTCCTGCCCCCCTCCCCATCCTCTCTATAAGCTTGCAGTATCAACTGAGTATCAGGGCTGCCCCATACCACTGACAGATCAGGATGTGAAGGTTCCCAAGGCTTAGGTGTTTAAGAGCATGGCCCTACTCTGACATCTCAGAGCATTTGAACAGAAGAAGCTCATGTTCAGTAAGCATTCATATACAGTCCACGTGGGATTGGGCCCTCCCAAATCAACTGTCAATCAAGAAAATTATTAGGCAATCTGATCTGGGCTGTGCTTCAATTGTGACTCCCTCTGATAATCCTAGGCTGTGTCAAATCCAGAGCTGTATCTATGACAACAGCCTTGTGAGGTTTTTGTGTAACCTAAGTGTAGAAAACACTACTCTGGTGCTCACACATGTGCACATCCCCCCCCCCAAACTTGCAAAAACATACTTATATATGTGGTTCACTCAGCTGAACGTTAAACATTCCATCTTGTACAGCAAGCCAATCCCCTGCGCTCTCATTGGCTGGTCAGCATGATCAACTGAACAAACTCTACAATTAAACCTTGCACTTATTTGTAAAGATTTTTTTCCCTTAAAGAAAGCTTAGAAATTGCCATGTTGAACACAGCCATATGAGAAAGCTTGGGAGGGAAGATTAAGGTAAATTTTATATATAGTCCAGGGAGTAAAATAATATTCTTTATGTTTGTACAGTATTGGGCCTGGGTACTTAGTCTGATATGTATAGTTGCATTTTTCAATCGCTGTTTCTTCCTATCATTATTATTGTTGGAGGCACCAAAGTCTGATAAAAAAAAAAAAAAAAAAGGCTTCTGGTCCTCCTGGAAGTCAACAGCAGCTCATGATAACTAGAATCAATTCATAAACATTTTATAGGATGCTGTAATTATTTTGGATCTAGGGATCAAACCCCAGCCTTCTTGCTTCATAAATACATGCCTGCCACAGACCTATATCCCCCAAACCCTGACTGTTAATTTTGATGCACATAAAAAATATTTTATAACTCCAAAAAGTAAGCAAGCAACAGTTCCTGCAAGTTCTCATTTGCTAACTATTCACTGTGTGCCATACCCATGTTATGCACTAGAGTCCTGCTTTGTTCCTGACATGCTTCCATGATCCATGTTCTGATGAACATGAAAATAACACGGCATAATGGGAACAGAGGAGAAACTGAGAGTGAGTTTAAGCAGAAGTGTGCCCAGAGCGTAAGATTCCTGGGCTGAGTGAAGAGATGGCATAGGGACCCCTGTGATTTTTCAGCCCTTTCTGGACCCACGGTCAAGCACCAGCTTTTACAGACCACTAGAAGAAAATCCACAAGGGTCTGAGCTGGACCGTAGCCCTTCAAGGAGTAAAGTGTTATGGATAAGGCAGGCTGTTGGACAGTGTGCACCTCACAGGCAATGTGGGGTCACTTGGTTAGTGGTCAGTGGTGGGTGGTTTAGCCCATGTGCAATCGTCCCATATTCCAGGCACTTCTTTAGCCCCTGTCATGTTCACTGAAGTCAAATGTCTCTATACTCTGATGCTGTCTAGAGATCTTTACCATTTAATACTCAGGTTGGGGCTCAAGTTATAGCTGAGTCATAGAGAAAATGCTTGACATGTATGAGGCCCTGAGTTCAATCCCCACAAGCACATGTATGTGCACACATGGAAGAATTAAGAATCCGGTATCAACTATAGAATGTTGATAGAGATAGGGCAGTAAGGAAAAACACCCTCATCTGTCTGTTGTAAGATGTTATCCTTCAAGAACAACAGCCATTGTCCTCTATGAACACCGTGGCCACTCAAGGGGTTGGTAACTGTTCTCTCAGAGAAGGCAGAGGGGGATCATTGGAGTCACCTGAGATTCCAGCCACTCACTCACATACTTCCTAGCCATTTGTATGTTATTCTGTCCTAATTACACACAGCCTGTGATATTGGGGCAACGCTAGAATATGTAAGCTGTGGAAGGTTAACAGGGAGGGGAGAATTCTACTATGCAGCTATGAGGAAGTTGTCGGTGCTGGGGTGAGACTTTCTAGTGGTAAGGCTGCTTTGGGGTTACCCACGCTCCTCCAAGAGCCCTCATTCATGCTCTGTAAATTAGCCCAGTAATCCCACTGGTCCCCAAGTTGGACTTAGGGGTTCACAGTTTGTTTTGGGCTTTGCGTGGTCCATGGGGCACTCCAAGGAGGGGGTAGATATTTGTTTACATCTCTTCAGGGAAAGCATCGTTTTCATGAAAAGGAAGCACATTCAGTCTTTGTGTTAGAGGCAGAAATACAGCAAGCAGTCCAACAGAGAACAAGCTGGCAGTAGAGTGGGGGGCTTTGGAAGGGAAACATTGATCGCTGTTTTGGAAATGTAGTCATCAGAGACGCTGAGGAAAGGGTAGCATGCTGGAGCTGTGTAGGCCTGGGCCAACGGTAGATATTCTTTAAGGTCTGCACAGACGGAGATTCTTGGCTCCACAGAGCTGGGAAGACCGGCTCTCTAGGCTTTAGGTAAAGGAAGGTTGAGACTGTCTCAAGAGCACAGAACCGTCTGCCCAGGGTCATACCCTGGGCCTCTGCATTAGGAAGGCAGAGCTTGGGCTCCGTATTAAGCATGGGAACCCAGGCCATTCTCTGTTTTGTCTATGGGGCTGTCTGGTGATGCCTGTCTGGAAAGGTTTTCTGAACATTCAAGGTCTCTGGATCCTAGGCTGTTTACCAACAGATAGCTGAATCTGGGCAACCCCACCCAGGCATCTGAATTACAACCAGGGGTGGTATCTCCTGTGGCATCTACCTGGTGGGTCTTCAACCATGTGGCCTGTTTGAATGATGTCTTTGAGAGGCAGAGCAACTGTGGCTTGTCCCTCGGGCTGCTTCTGCTTATCCAGGTTGGGACCTAGTGGACTTGGGCATGTACACTGTCTCAATTTTGCTTTAGCAATGGGAAAATCTCATTTCTCTTTTGACTCAGGAGCATCAGGGTGGTTGTCTAGAGAGATAATTGTGACTTCTGGGAATAATATGGGAAGCAGGTTTTCCATAGAGGGGGTGAATCTGCCTTTTCTATCCCTGTAATAGGCAAGATTCAATCAGGACACAGATTATCACACTTTACATTTGAACAGGATTTGACTCTTAGAAGTGACTGAGCAGGCCAAGAAGGATACATTAGCAGCTGCAGGGAACAGCTGCCATGGCCAGGACTGTGCAAGCCCTCAGGTCAGCTGGATGGCATCACTTGGAATTTTGTTAGCCATATACAGTCAAATGAAATGAGAACTCTTAGGCACCCAGCAACCTGTGGTTTTTTTGTTTGTTGTTTTGTTTTTTGCCAAGTTTCCAGTGGTCAGGCAGGTCAGACTTAGTTAATTCTTCCCTTGGGGTTGGCAGAACTTGTGAGTTTGAAAAAGGAACCTGGTGCATCTGGGACCTGAATCTTTAAGTAGAGAGGTTGCTACTCTCTCCTCTGAGAAAGTACAATGAGGGCTTTGGGTTGCGTAGGGGAATCTATCTAGGGAGTAGCATCATGGCTGTTGAGGCCAGCTGCCATGAGAAGCTGTTGGTTCAACAGACAGATAAGCAGGGAGGGGCAAAGCCCTCTTCTCTCTCCTTCCTTGCAGGCTCCTTCCCTCCTGTCTCCCTCTTGACAGAAACTAATAGGGAGCTACTGGCAAAACAAATTTGCGGGATCTCAGCCCTGGTGCCACAGCAGAGCAGAGAAAGGTGGGCTTGGAACTGAGAACCAAGGGCTGCATAACCAGCATAGAATATCAGGTTCCTGGGGGATCTGAAATTTTAAGGTCATGTTCCTACTCCAAAGAGTATTGGCTCCCAGAGGATTTCTTCGTGCTCCCTCTGCTCTCTGGAGAGGCATGGCGGTGAGAAAATGAGCCTCGTCTATGTTATTTTGGGCTCTTCGATCAGTGGAGAGTGAAGTTCTACCAGACCCTGTGCTCAGCCCTGGGCACAGAGCACAAAGTCACGTTCTAGAGAAAGGAGTCTTCCCGCTTGCCCTTCTAGACGCGTGCTGAATGGTGTGCAGGCTGGCTTTCCACTCTGGCAGCAGGCAGCCTAAGAACAGGTTTATCACACATTTCACTAAGCAATTTCAAACAAGATTTCAGCTCATTCCAAAGAGTGTTTTCAGACACTTCATCTTTGGCTCAGGGGCTGACTGTGGCTTCTCAGAACCTCCCGGCAGCCACAGAGAAGGACCAAGTGCTGTCGCCAAGAGTGCTGTACTCTTTACCCACAGGCTGTGTCTCTACCTTCTTGGCTTGCCTGTCTAGAGGCTGAGAATTGCAATTCTTGACTTTTGCCATGCATCAATGAAATCCAGGAAAGGATGTGCTCCAAGGAGTTGCATTTCCCACTCTGCTTGTCCAGGGATTGAAGCCAGGGTCTCACTCATGCTACAAAAGCACTCCATCACTAGTGCGGTGATATAGTTTATATTTAATAAAAACAGCTGGGAATATCAGAGGACAGAGCCATCTCTCCAGCCTTTTGCTTGTTTGTTTTGTGGGGGGACTTGGTGGGGGGAGCTGTACTAACAGCGAGAGGATCACCATACACTAGCCTATGTCCCCAGCAATATTTTGCACACTGATCCTCTATCCTTATGTTTCCTGGGCTTACAGGCAGCCTGACAAAGCTTTTTATGAGCAGAGGCATCAGCACTGCCTGCAGACAAGCTCTGGATTCTAGGCCCTGAGAGATGTCTCCATTCCCAGATCACCCACAGAAATTAGAAGAAATACACTGGCAAACAGATACCTTGTGTCCAACTGAAGTTAGAGGGGGTGTGTCTACACAGGAGAGCTTTTGTACAAAGAGAAAGTTCTCAAAGCTTCCATTCCCCAGAAGTGTAGGGATGCGATCAGGGAGAGCCTTTAAGGAAAGGAAATGGGGTTACCTAAGAAAGTAGTTATTGCCAAGTAAATCCGGCATTCCTTGGAGGAAGAGGGGGAGAATTAAGAAAAGCTAGTAAAGTGGAAATATCCCTTTCCCCCTCTCCTGGGAAGTGCTGAGGGAAGCCGAGTACCTCTTTAAGCTGAATCTCTGTTCTGGTGGAGATTTGGGAATGATTCGGTGTTGGCTGGGATAGACCAGAGCCCCCGTTGATGCAAGGCAGCTGGCGCTCTCCAGCCCCAGACCGTGTGGGGGGCCCTTGGGAACCAGTTTGGGGGGTAGGGAAGAGAAGCAGGCGAAAGCATGACTGCGTATGATCAGCTTTTCCATCCACATGACATCATTCGACATGGCACAGACACAAACTGCCAGAAGGAAGAGCCTGATGTGTCATGTGCTGTGGGAACCCGCTCTAATCAGAACCAGCATCATGTTCTCCTGGGCCAGGCAGGCTTCGGGCTTCGAGAGCTGGCTTGCATTAAGGGGTTGCTGCTGAGGCCAAGCTGCAGGCCTGAGGCACCGCCCCCCACCCCAAGCAAGCTGATTGGCTGCATCCCAACGTGCTTGGGGCACTTGAGCGGGAGCTATTTAAAGCTACCACTGACTCACAGGCTTCAGAGTAAACTATTTCTTCTTACCTCTGGCTGCTCCCAGACTTTCTGCGCTTAGTGGGGTTTCTTCATGGCGAATCTTGCTTGCTTCTAGAAGTGAGAGTCAGATACAGAATGAATTTCTATGTATTTATAATGTCAAGATAAATGTTGCATCAAGCACGAAGGAGGCAGTTCTAGAGAGTAAATGCTTGCAAAGCGATTGCTCCTGGTGCCTGGATATCGGGGTCTGTCTGGGGTTAGAAACTGGAACATTTGAGAAAAATCTACTTGGTTAACGGGTTGGCACCCGCGAGCCCCACCTGGAGCAGGGCAATCGCCTCATCTTCATCTCTGAACTGCAGCTTCCTCCTCTCTCCTCCGTGGGTCTGGAGGGTCTTTGCTGGTGACCTCTGTGGGGTAATTATTTACTGGTGGGTGATTTGCTTGCAAAGTACTCAACACAGCTCTGGGAACATGTAGAAAGGTCTCCTTTCCCAATGTGCCATTGTTAAGGTCTCTCCCAACCCAAGGGTCTCAGGGCACTCCTTAGCATAGGGATGAGTAAGAGCCTGTAAATGGCACAGAAAACTGGCATAGGCAGGATTCTCCAGAAGACCAGAGCAGGGAGGTTGGGAAAAGGGAGAAAGGAGTGAGGAGGAATGTGGGATTAGCAGATGGGTTTCAAGGATTGGCTCATGAGGCTGTGGAGACACAGGGCTGAACTGAAGCTTAGATCTGTGGGTGGGCTAGACACAGGACTCCGTATATATATATATATAAAATTTTCTTCTCGAGACCTTCAACTAATAAGGCCTACCTACATTATAAAGTTTGATTTGCTTCATCCAAAGCCTAATGATTTAACTGTCCGTCTCATATTTAGAAGGCCTCCACAGCAGTGTGTTGTTTAGTGCTTGACTAAATATCCAGGTTGCACATAAATGAACTATTCTAGCAAACCAAACAGAGGGTGTTTGACTAAGCATGTTCTGTGGGTCCATCAGACTCAGTCCTGCTGGGAAATCTGGGAGGTCAGTGTAAGGCATGCCTCAGTGTGAAGTGCCCTAAGTGCCAAGAAACTGATGTCCTGTCTGTTGCATGCTGCTCAGAGACCTGACCTGCCATGAACCGGAGAAAGCTCTTAGCAGAGCCAGAGAAGTTTGGGAAAGGCCAAGAGGCTGTGAGTTGGAGTCCATACTGTCCACTCTGTCTTCCTGCGTTCATTCCCAGTTCTTGCTGCACTCATATGGCTAGATTACTGGGGTCTGCTGTTCCTTCCGTTTTCCTTTTCCCGAGGAACAAGGATGACCTTCATTTGTCACCTGAGAGATTGGCTGGACAGGGGCGTAGAGACTCTGCCGCTCCCACCTTGGTCTATACATCCACGGTCTCTGACTTATCTTCAAGCCCTGAGCACCTCCAGATGCAATCTAAATAGCATTTTGAAACTCGCGTCATTTAAACATAACCACTTGTATTGTTGGGTTGTTACTGCCTGGAGTAAGAAGATTGGCTTAGGGTTCAGCTCTGAACTTCTGTGCTTGGTTCTGCTATTTGTGCATGTAGTAGGAGGTTTCTGGCCTTGACTTTCGGGCCTAACCTCAAGGTTTAAGATCCACAGACCCGCAGTCCCACAGTCCCGCAGTCCCACAGAGGCACACAGATGCTTTCAATTAGTTTTAGGCTGATCAGCCTAAGGCCCAGGCATACAACTTGCTAGCTCTTTACCCTCAATCTAACCCATGATTCTTCTTGTTCAGCCATGTGGCTCGGTACCTTTCTTTAGAGCAGCGTAGTTGTCCTCTGCTTCTTCTGGCTTCTCTCTGGCGTTCTGCTTTGTGCTTCCTGTTCTCAAGAGTTTTCTTAGTCTGGTAGCCCCACCCACACTTCCTGTTTGCCTTTGGCCAATCAGCACTTTTTATTAAACCAGTGGGTGGGATAATTATTTACAATGAAACAACACAATCTCCCACATGTGTATTCCAATAATAAGAGGTTTCAGGACCGGTGGGGCAGCTTGAATGTAATTGGCTCCCATAAGATCATAGGGAGTGGCACTATTAGGAGATGTGGCTTTGTTGGAGTAGGCATAGTATTGTTAGAGGAAGTATGTAGGGTGGGCTTTGAGATCTCATATATGCCCAAGCAATGCCCAGTGTCTCAGTCTACTTTCTGTTGCCTTCTGATTAAGATGTAGCTGGCAACGTGTCTGCCTGCATGCTGCTGTTCCCTGCCATGATGATAATAGATTGAACTAAAACTGTAAGCTACCACCTTGGTTAAATGTTTTCTTTTATAAGAAGCACTGTGGTCATCGTGCCTTTTCATAGCAATAGAATCCTAACTAAGAAAGAAGGTACCAGGAGTGGGGTTTTACTGTGATAGGCCTGACCATGTGTTTGAAGGAATATGGACTTTAGGACTGTGGATTAGAATAGCAGGTAAATGCTTTAAGAGCTGCTTAATGAGTCATACTAGTAGGAACATGGAAGAGAGTGGGAGTGATTTGAGCTATCGAGTGTGTGGGGGGTCTAGATCAAGAGGTTTCAGAGGAGGAGAATGTTAATATGGGGCCTAGAGACTGATCTTGTGATATTTTGGTGAAGAATGTGGCTGCTTTTGCCCTTGTCCAAAAAGTCTATCTGAGACTAAAGTAAAACATTTGGATTAATCCCATTGGCAGAGGGAATCTCAAAACAGACTTGAATAGACTCTGTTGTGTGGTTATTAGCATTCACTCTTATGAAGATTTATAATGAAAAGGAGCAAGCTGAGCAAAGAAAAATACAAAATGAACAATTTGATGAGAAAAGGGGCACCAGGAGCTAGAATGAAGCTAAATCCATTGTTCAAGGAGGTAAGCAGGTTAAGAAATGGAATAAAGGGAGTGGTGGCCTCAGGGAAAGATCCCACCCGGATAAAGTTCCAACTTGTAAAAAGGAATTAAAGAAAAGCTTAGAGTCACCTATGATGGTGATCCCAGCCCTCAGAAGAATGATGGATCTCTGAGTTTGAAGCCAGTCTGGTTCCCAAACAGCCACGCTTGAGCAATGAAGAAAACCATCACAAACAGAAAGCTGGTAAAGATGTATTGAACAAGGGAGGTGTGTTCCAGCCTCAGCAAGCAGCAGAACTTGGCAGCTTTGGCTTTAGAGTTAAGGATAGAAGAATGGGGTTATGGAATCTCCTTAGTGATTAAGGAAAGCTGCTGAGGTCAGGCATAAGTCAGGCTTGTCCCTCCATGGAGGCCCATAGAGGCCATTGTTTAAAGCTGTGAAGGTGAAGCCTGGATTGCCTTGGAGACCCCAAGATGCTGAAGATGTCAGAGTCATGAGATACCTGTCTAGGAGAGCTGCTCACAGGGAGTAGAACCAGCCCATAGGAAAGAAGTGTGTTGTAGTCAACAAAGCTGAATGGAGCTGGAGATCTGAAGAGCATTTTGACATCAGACATGGAGATGCAGGGTTTGGAGTTTGTCCAGCTGGTTTTCAGTCTTGCTTTGGTCCAGCATTTCCTCACTGTGCTCCCTTCTCTTTGTTTTGAAATGGCAATGTATGTCTCGTGCCATTATATGTTGGAAGTATGTGATCTATTTTTTGATTTCGATTTTAAAGGGGAGCACAGTGAAGAGACTGCATGAACCTCAGAAGAGACTTTGAACTTAGGGCTTTAAAAACATTATTGAGACTGTGATAGACTGGGGGGACTTTTAAAACTGGACTAAATGTATTTTGCATTATGATATTGTTACAAGCTTATCGGGGTCAGGGAGTGGAATGTGGTAGTTTAAATGTAATTACCCCCATAAACTAATAAGGACTGGCGCTATTAGGAGGTGTGGCTTTGTCGGAGTAGGTATGGCCTTGTTGGAGGAAGTGTGTCGCTGTGGGGGTGGGCTTGAAGTCTCATATATGCCCAGGCCACATCCAGTGCCTCAGTCTACTTCTGATTGCTGTCTGATCAAAATGTAGTCAGTATCATGTCTGCCTGCATGCTGCCATGATGGTGATGAACGAAACCTTTGAACTGTAAGCCAACAGCTCAATTAAATGTTTTCCTTTATAAGAGTTGCCATGGCCATGGTGTCTCTTCACAGCAATAGAAACCCTAACTAAGACAGCAAGTGAGGTTGGGAAATTAATTACTTAGATGTACTGTGGTATGAATAGTTCAAATTAGATCTGGAGGGCTCTGGATTCTGCTGTGTGGTAGATGGTTCATGGACTTTTTCCTTTTGGAGCCTCCGGTCCCTTTGTCCTGAAAATGAAGGTTTCTTTAAGGGTTGGCAGTTTATGCACACACTCCACTTCTAACACTGGCTGGGACCTGAGTTTTCTCTACTGAGCATTTCTTCTAACTGTTCCCTTATTAATAGTAGAACTTCTCCTGGGATGATCCATGTCCTGAGTCCCTCCTGGTGACCCAGCTTTGCCTCAGAAATTAGCTGCTTGTTAGAATAAGCAAGTTAGGGCATCATAGCCTTCACTAGCTAGGAATCTGCCATCTGGGCATGATGGGAGCTATGGTATGGCAGGAGCCCAGAGAAGCCATTAGATACAGCAAAAATATGCCACGATGCAGCCACAGATGGCTTGTCAAGTTACCTTTCTCTGCCCCACTCAGACTTCCCTTGGTGGCAGTTCCCTTTGATGTTATTTAAGGACATGGCTATTCCTGTGAGTTGGCATCACCATAAACACTGACAAGGCACTGGCTTCTGATGGACATTTGTGTGGAGATGGCCTGAGATAGCTCATCTGCCTTCCCACTGGTCATCTATCTCGTCTGGTCATTTTAGGGCAGAGTCTATTGTTTCTCCCCCCATAAAACCACTTACTGGAGCTAGATAAAAGAATTAGTGGTTGAACTCTCTAAGGGACCCAAGTTGCCTGTACCTCTAGTCCCTGGGGATCCAACACTTCCTTCTAGCCCTCTTGGGAACCTGCTCTCATGTAGCATGCAATGATATGCACATACATATAAAAATAAAAATTAAAAAAGCATAATAATCTCAGAACCCATGAAAGAGTTAAGAAATAAAATGGCTCACAGAGACTGGCCCCTGACACAGAGAATAGTGTTGTAGATTTAAGTTTATCTTACCAGATAAAATACATGGCTGTCTGTTTACTTAGAGGCTCCAGAGTAATGGAGGCAAGGTCGATTTGTTTACCCAGCATACATTTGGCATCATAGCATCCTTCTTTCCTTTTTCGGTTCCATACTATGTGCAGGCCATTCCACTGTCTGACATGCTCTCCTGGGTAGAGGGCTGAATTTTCAGTAGAAAGGCTCTGTGTAGGAGCCACCGTGGCCAAAACACCCTGAGACCAGAACCAGCCCCAGCCTGTGCCTCAGTTTCCAAGTATGGAGCTCTATGAAAGTGGGCTCTTTTTGACCTGTGGTGTTGACACCTCATTGTGTCATTGCCTGTGTGCAGTCTTCTCACCCCACATGATGACACACAGTTTGGAAGATGTTGTGGCTGAGAGCAAGACGCAGCATTTGTGGGAGATATTGAATCATTGCAAGCAGTTCTTTCTTATCAGAGCATATGTCTCAATAGAAGTCACTTTTATGAAGTCAGCAGCTTCTAGTTACATCCGACATGTTTGCCTTGATGCTTGCCTATGCCTGGTTAAGTAATCACTGATGTACATGTATATTGATGGTTCCATTGCTTCCTCACAAGGGCATGGGGCTTAAACTAGGGAGAGCCATTGGTCTGATGTACATGGGATCCCTGGAAAGACAGAGGCTATCCCGGCTCTTCCTTAGCCTGGTTACAGACTTCCTAGAAGCTCTTAATGTGGGTGCAGGGAAGCCCCTTACATTGTGTGAACTGTGCGTGGGGTCTCCACAGGGCTGTGTGGCTGGGTGGTCTCACCGTTGAGTGTCCGTCTTTGCTGATGTTTTTGACCCTTCATTTCCTGTCAGATCTGAGCTACAATCTGACGGCTGATGTGGCCCAGAAGGAGAAGGGCCGGCTGCCTAGAGTCTATTTTGTGTTGCTGGGAGAGACTGCCGGCCAGGTCTCAGAGAAGCTGCAGCTGACGCGCATGGAGGAGACATGTCATCACTACATGGCTCATGTCAAGGTCAGTTCCTTCCTCTTTTCAATCTGCAAATCTGATCCCTATCAACGGCTATTTGGACCTAGCATGCGCTACTTTTGTTATATTATGTAGGCTCTGACTTCCACAGTTCTAGTTTACAATACGCATTTCTTCTTTTAAAGTTAAAAGCTGGTCATCTCATTTATTTTCAGTTTTTTAAAGCACCATTGAGTCGTGGAGGGCTGCTGCCTACCATGGTACACGCGTGGAAGTCAAAAACAACTCTGTGGAGCCCATTCTGTTCTCTGCCTTTAGGTGGTTCTGGGGTCTGAACTCAGGTCATGGGGTTTGCAAGGGAAGTGTTTTACCCACTGAATCACCTCACTGGTCTCCTTTTATTTAATGTGCTACCCTCAACCTCTGAGAAGGTAGAAGATGCCAGGAAGACCAGTCTCTAACTATGCCTCATTCTCTGGGGACATCTTCATCCTCTGGCCTCTGCAGTCTGGTAGTCATTGAAAGTATCAGTACCATGTTCTGAGCGTCATATCTGATGCCTTCATCAATGGTCCACTGTGCGACATAGTAACTCACAGAGTTAATGCATTTAAAACTGGTTGCACACAATTTTCTTGTTGATTACTTTCTATTTATTTTAGAAGTGCATTTTTACGGGACTCTTTCCTTCCCCTAAATCAACTTCCAAATGTTTTTCTCCTCTTGAAATTATTTTCTAAATATATTCTGCTGTAATTCAGGAAGCCAGGCTTTGATTAGTGATAGAGTGGCTGCTGTACAAGGTGGGAGCAAAGAGGGATGATGGACCTAAGATCCGCCTTGGGCGTTGGCGTAAGGCTTGTAGCTGTGGGGTTGAAGCGCACCAGACCTGGTGTGAATCTAGTTGTGTGCATACCATGTGTGAGTCTCTGTCTCTTTAAAATGTGCACAAGATATTCACCTTGAAAGTAGTCATTAGCATCCAACATTGCCCAGAGCAGGGTGGCATTTGCTGTAAATCCCAGCACTTGGGAGGGATAGGCAGAAGGATCATGAGTTCAAATTCTGCCTGGGCTACCTGGAGAGTTTTGGCTTAGGCTGGGTTCATATGTTCAGACATTATCTCAAAGCAAAACAATAAAAGATAAACATTGCACAGTGAATATAAAAACTTTGCATGGAGTCTGATAAAGACACTCAGGTTTATTATTCTTTGGTTAGGTTTGACTTACATAAATGCCAGTTTTCTATAGTTTAACATAATATTATGAGCCATAGATTTCTAGCAGATGAACTGTGTAGATGGAGTGTCTTTCCAGTGTTGCCTTGTTGGGTCATAGCCAGTAACAGCTGCTTCTAGGCTATGTGTAGAGAATTGCCTCCATGTCTGCACCACATGATCTGGCCTGGAGCCTCTGAGTTCTTATCTCGGGATGCTTTGCAATGGAGCTGGGCTCTGCCCTCTGCCTGACTCATGTCAGATGTCAGGCCTGCCCAAGACAGATGCCCTCGACAGGCTGCTGGCCACTTAGAAAACCACCCATGCTTTTGTTAAGCTTCCCAGCCCTTCTTGATCTTAGATTCCCTTGGCTTATGAGTGTCCTTGAGGGTGTGGGCTGCTCAGGAGAGGCTTGTGTGCAAACCTTAAGATGTATCAAATGGTTATTTGACACTTGCTAGGAGGTGGGGTATCTGGCCTTCCCAGTGCTAAGACTGTTCCACCAATGTTTCCTTTGAGGCTCTTTGTGACTTCTTGCTTTGGCCGAAAAATTCATAGCAAATGGTTCATAACAGCTAGAAGTCTTGGAAGACAGGGCCCCAGAGAACCTGCTGTAGGTCCTGGTGAAGTACATCCAGAGAACAGCCCTAGTGAAGTGTGGGCTGGGAGGGATTGTTGCCATGGTGGCCTCTGAGGAGGTCTAGGGCAGAGCTGTGCCTGTGGTGGTCACTGAGGAAGTTGCTCCAGAGGTTGATTTAGCTTCTTCTGTTACATATACTTAGCAGATAGAGCAAATAAAAAGTTAAGATTTTCCATCAAATTTGAATCTTAGATAAACTTTTAAAAAGTATATTTACAAAGTTTCCCCTTCTTAGTTACCTTCTCCTTGTGGAGTATCAGTCATGATAGGTCACTGAGGTCCAATAGTTGTATAAGGTGGTGGTGGGGATCTAAAACTGTTAAATACATTCTACCACAGGTTATTGTGGTTTTATTTTTTGCCTAATTTATGAACTTTATCATAGGTGTGCATTTATACGGGAAATATATGTTAGATATTATTTAGTTTCATAAAGCTGAAAAATGTCTTAGAACATGTCCTATGGATAAGGGGAGATTTGGCATCACCCAATACTGCATGGAATGCTGTGATTGTTGTGTTAGGACTCCACAGGCTCTAGAGTCATTGGAGGCAGACCTCCAGGCATGCCTATGAGGAATAGCCTAGATTAGGTAAATTGAAGTTGGAAAACCCACCCTAAAATCAGGCACCTCCGTTCTCCAGGCTGGGGTCCTGCACTCCATGTAAAGGTAGAAGTGAGCTGAACCCCAGCATTCATTGCTTCCTAACTGAGGCTGCGGTGTGACCCCCCCCACCCCGGCCTCAGGCCCTTGCCACCAGGACTTCCCCAGCAGGGTGGACTGTCCCCTTAAACTGTGACCCACCTTCCTTAGACTCTCCTTCCTCTCAGCTGCCCAACTGCTTCGTCATAGCAAAGACAGAGTAGTTGCTGTGGATACAGACATAAATGTTGGTTTGTTCTTGAGATAGTCTTCCGAAGCCACCAATACTGGGTAGAAATTCACCGTGTCTCCCAGGCTGTTCCCCCAGTTCACCCTCCCAGGTGCTGGGATTACAGGCACGTACTACCATGCCACTTATCTGAAACTCACTGTTAGCTTGGCATCCCATTGGTATGTCTAGCTCGAGCAGGCCCCATGTGGGACTTCTGGGGTTTCTCAATCAACACCTAGCTGACCAGAGCAGAAACTGAGATGTGGGTGTTCAGGAAGAAAAAAACAGACCCCTTTAATGGATTTTACCTTATAATTACTGTTTGGCCATTTTCATGCAGCGGGATGAGGTGGTGCCATAGACCAGAGAGATACAGAATTCCAGGGTCTTTATGGTACAAAAGGCAACTCCTTTCTTAAGAAATGCTCAAAGCTGTAAATATTTACTAACCACAAGGGAAGCTTTATCTTCCAGTTACTAGCTGGGCCCTAACAGAGGACCTAGGTGAACCAGAGTGAGGGGAAAGTCAATGCGCTAGCTAGCTGTCCTTCTATGGCTGGCCTAGGAGCTCACAGACAAAGCCTGTGGTTTACAGGGTTTGGGGGAAACAGCTATGGAAGCTGTGGCTTACGTGGAAGCTAAGATAGGCCACAAGGTTGGGGGGTGGGTGGCAGTGATCACTTCCCAGTCTTTGGGTATGGACTAGGATCTTCGAGTCAGGGCTGAAGGACCACGGCATGGTCTCTATTGCACGGGCTGGCTCTCAGCTCTGCAGACATATCATGGAAGATGAATGTAAATGCTCCGTCTTATCACACACCATATGGCCAGCAGACAGGCCAGCACTGGGGCCACGTGTGTTTTGTTTAGGCTATCTTTAGGCATTTTTCTGTCTGTCTTTAAGCCTGTTCAGTATTCTCTTGTTTGCTTTTCCTTTCTCCCCCTAACATTTTCCTCCATATATGGTGATGTTCTCCACTGCCGAGACCAGCTTGGACCAGTACCTGCCTCCTGAGCTAGCTGTGTGCTACCCTGAGTTGCTCTTGAAGTGACTCCCTTGGGAGATTCCAGTTTTGTGACAAGCCACATCTTTCTCTTGGGGTAGTACTGAAGCTCTTCAGTTGCTTCTGTGACTGTTCCTCAGACGCTATGTACCACACTTATCTTTCCCTGTTTCCCAAACCAATCCAGCTTTGGAGGTAGGACCCCCTCCACTAACTAAGTAGATGTTTGGAGAGCTCTAGTTAGACCCCATGGTCACAGGTAAAATCTAGAGCACTTCCTCTTGGCCTCAGGGCTCTCAACTATTCAGCCTCAGTTTACCTTTTTAGTTTTATCTTCTATTTGTACAAAGCAAATGCTGTACTTCTTTGGTAAGCTGTCCTGTCCCCTTTTCTGTAAAGCTGCCTCCCATGATTTCCCACCTCAGTCCTTGGGCTCATGGTTGTATCTCTAGCTTCCGATTATTTTAGGTCCTGTTCTTGGGTCTCTATAGAGCCATCACCTCTTGCTTGCTTTTTGCCTTCCTTCTCTCTTAAGGTTGTACCCCCTAACTCTTTGATTTCATAATTTCTACTTAAACCAGATGACTTTTAGCTCTTTTGTACAGTAAGAGGGTTGCACCCTTGTGTAAACAGAAAACCAATTATTACATGCCTGACACAGAAAGCAACTATAAAAGCAAAACCCACAGAAGTCAAAACAGTGTTGTTGGATTCTGGCCCTTTCATTGTTTCCCAGTCTCTGGAGGCGCTGGTCCACTCTGTGTGTTAAAAAGGGAAATTACTAGACCCTGAGAGATTTAAAAACATTAGGATCCATAGTGGTGTTTTCACCCTAATGCCACTAGAGAGATGAATAGGAATTTGACTGCGAGCCAACTTCTTAAATATGATGGTCCTGTTATAGAGCCATGCCAGAGTGTCACTGACAGTGCCACCATTAGCTTACTTGGAAACCTTGGCCATATTCTGATTGACATGCTCTACCCACCTCATCTGCTGAAGATTTGACTGTTCCAGACCCAGTCACAGTTCTGGGCCCTGAGGAGCCCCCCTTATGTTCCTGCCTCCTGTAGATGGTTCTAAGCTCCCGACTCCTGCTTTGGGATGTAGGCTCAGAAGAAATACCTAGCAGACTGAACCGTGCTGGAAGGGCACCTGGGGTCACAGGGAGCTTCTGATACAGAATGGAACTCATGTATCTGAGGAGCCAGTAAATGGTGTTAGGACGAGATGGGCAAGTGAGCTTGGGAAAGGAACAAATGTCTCATGGCCACCCCTTCTCTACTCATCCTCAAATTCTGGACAGTACCCCAGAAGCATGTCCTGTACTTCACATTAGATGAAGCATGAGACAGGAAACCATAGCAACCCAGTTGAGTCAAACACAGGTATGGGAGGAATCTTGCATCTGCACACGTGGGCAGCTCTTTTCTCTTCTCCCTCCTGTGAGGATCAGTAATGACCTCTTGGCAGGACCTCAAGGGCTGGTGACATGGCTCAGCAGGTAAAGGCATTTGATGCAAAGCCTGACAATCTGAGTTTGATCCCTGAGGTCTACGTGATGAAGGAAGACACCTCACTTCTGAAAGTTGTCCTCTGACTGCTACACTTAAGCCTTAGTATGCACATGCTGTGTTCACATGTAGTGTGTATGTGTGTGCGCATGCGTCTCTCCTCAGTCTGTCTCTCTCTTTCACACACACCACACACACACACACACACACACACACACACACACACACACACACACACACACACACACACACACACACACAAATAAAAAACAAAAGTTTTGTTGAGCAAAATGAAGTACACATCTTTCCAGGAGCTGATAATCATGATTAATGTTATAAACAGACATAGGCAAATCCCACAAGAACAGCTAAGCACTTTGGCCATTCCCAGAAGTCACAGCTTTCTTGGAAATGGCTTTAAAACATTTCATGGAGGGGCTTGCAAGGGGACTTAAATCAAGTTTTTGTGACTCCTACTTGTAGGAATAGGCACCCTCCCGGCCTGGCAGGGCCTCACACTGGGCAGTGTCAATCATGGGCTGAGATCATGCTTTGGGTTCCATCCAGGTTTCTGCTTCCATTTTCATATCCCATAAAGCACCTTCGAACCTTGTCTCAGTCATGTGCTGGGAGTCTGCAGAGCCACTGAGTGATATTCTGTCTTATCTCCTGCTCACCTCCATCTCCATGTCCACAATATGGTCCCATCTATTATGGTCCTGTTATGTTCTCCAAGATTCCACACGGAGAGCTTGCCTTTGCAAACTTGTCTTTGTGACACTGGTTTATTTTACTTAATGTAACAATTGTCCTCCAGTCTGTTCATCATCCAGTGCCCTGGGAAGGGAGGGTTTCAGTCCATCACTGAGAGGGGGGAGGTCGAATTCGGAGGTAGGAATTGAAGCAGAGCCCATGGGGAAGTGCTGCTTACGGGCTTGCTTCCTAGGGTTTGCTCAGCTGTCTTTCTTACACAGCCCTGGCCGCCTGCCTAGGGCAGGTACCACCCATGATGGTCTGGGCCCACCAACATCAGTCATTGATCAAGAAAATGCCTCCCAGACCAATCTGATGAGGCAGATCCTCAGAGACCCCCCCCCCCCGGGGTATGTCTATGTTTGTGTCTGTTGACAAAGCCGTGACAAAACTGTCCTTTCCTGTCCTCTCGTTGGCTTATTTCACCCAGTATGATCTCCAGCTCTTAACTGCTATCTTTCCAGCTCCTATTCATTCGGTTTTTTTTAAAATTAAGTTTTAAATCTTTGCTTGTTTTGTCTCATTTTTTGAGACAAGGTCTCATGTACCCCAGGCTGTCTTCTAACCCACTATGTAGCTGAGTGTGACCTTGAACTGCTGATCTTCGTGCTTTCACCTCCCAAGTTCTGGAATTACTGGTGGGTCTATCATAATATCTAGCTACTTTCCTTTTATTTTGGCAAACATTTATTCTTTTGGAAGAAATTGAAATCTGACAGTCAGTCAGGTACCTCTGTGTCCTCTTTAGTGTGGAACACAGTGTGTTGTGGGGAGGAGCCATGAGTTTGATAACACAGAAATTAGTATCAAGCCTTTAGTCATTGACCTCCCCCTGGAAATGATTCTTAGAAAAAAAAGAATTCCACAGCATTTTGAGTGACAGTCACGGGAGTGTCCAGCACATCTACGGTGTGACAAATTCTGTCCTTTACCACTTGTGACTTAGTTATTGTCATTGCCCTCATTATAATCTTTCGGAAATAAGGCATAGAAGAGGCAAGGAATCGCCCACAGCTTCTGCCTGACAAATAGGGACTGGAACCCAGCAAGGCCGACCTTTTAACCACAGTATGGTACCATTGCTCCTACAGATGATGCTTAGACCTTGTGTGCCTCTGCTCTCTTCTCATATGGAGGAAAGTTAGAGGAAGTTGCCCATAGTTGTAGCACTAGTAAGAGGCATCTCCATGGATTTCCAGGAACATCTCTGTCTGAGCACGTGAGATCACAGGCAGTTGCTTTAGAGGCTCTGCCTTCTAGAACAATGGTAGGCTTCTAATGTTTAACATCAGGCTTTTGATGGTGGGAGGGGGGTTGGGGGTAAGCCGCTAACTTGAAGCCTTCTGCTCCATTTCCTGGTGTAACATTTTCACCGTGGCTAATTTCAAGAAGTCATATGATACCCCACTAAGGCTGATTTGGAAGAAATATATAACAGCACATTTTTATATAGCATATTTAATACTTCTGAGCACCTTCAGGAGCATAAAACACAATAATAATTAGGTTGACTTTTGGGAATTTGTGACCTTAATGTTTTAATTTGTAAGTTTATCCAGTTTAACTTTTACTAACGTGTGCATTGAGCCCTGACTTGGGGAATTCTTGGAAACGTAACAGTGGACCCTTGCAAGCTGGCTGCTGCGAGTTCCCGCCACTGACTGGTAGCCAGCGAGGGTATCATTCATTCGAGTCATGCCTTACACACAGCTGTTTATCAGGGTCATTCATTTGGCTTTGAAAATGGATAGGAATATGAATGTTCAGGGTCCATGTAACTGCCAGACCACAGCTATGTTTGTATGTCTGGTTCAGAGGCGGTCTGTGTTTTGGCTGAGTTTATTAGACTGTATCATCATTCATTTTTAAAGTTCTAATTGAAATGTGATGAGATCTTTTTCCCACCCCTCATCCCGTGTGTGTGCACACGTGGTGTTGAGGTCCGTCCTGCAGCCCTCTGTGTTAAAAAAGAATAAATGGCTGAACATGGAGTGTCTGGTGGAGAGCAGGTGCTGGTAATAGACGTTCTCACCTCCTTCTAGACCGTGGATGGTTTCTCTCAGCCTGAATTTGATCCAGTTCTGATGAGTGGACATTGGCGATGGCTGTTTTGGGAGTCGTGTTTTTGACACTTTGTTTTTGCCAGGTGACTTGATCGAGTGAGACCTAAGGGCTAGTCCTGTCCTTTCTTACCAATTACTTTTACTGAGGGCAGTGCATCAAGGTAACTGAAACTGAGCCATCCTTTCCAATCTCTACACCTACCTAAGGCGTCCTTCTGAAGTCATTTAGATGAATTATCTGACTTTCACACTGCTCAGGAGCAACAGGTCTTGGAGCTGCCCTTTGCCTAGCAGCTGGTCCCTCATTGTCTCTAAGGGCTGCCTTGCAAACCTCCTGTTCCCACAGATTCCAGGTTTGGAACAAGTCCTGTCTCTTTCCTACCAGGTAGAGTTCTTATGTCTGAGACTTGTCCATCTCCATGTGGGCTTCCATGCCTACCTTCTGTCACACTGAGTCCATGGTGGATGATGACTATAGCAAAGGACACCTAACTGACGTGGACCTCTGTGCTTACCCTTTTGTACATGTGGCTGAATCCTTGGTGAATGATCTAAGGGAGAATGGTTATAAGGAACTGGAAGCTTTAGTGTTGGATAAGAAAACCAGTATTTTGTGGGCTTAAACAGGTTGACTTTTTTTTAAAAAAAATCGAAACCATGTAAATATATATTTTTATTTCTGCCTAGCAAAAAAATTGCTTTTAGTAAGTCTATGAATATTGTGTCTTCTTAAAAAAGATGTATCTTTATTTTATATGTCTAAGTGTTTTTTGTGTCTGTACTATGCATCATGTGCATGCAATGCCATCAGAGGCCAAAAGAGGGCGCCGGATCCTTAGGACCTGGAGTCTAGAGACCATTGTGAGCCACCCTGTGGGTACTAGGAACCAAATGCAGGTCCTCTACAAGAGCAACCAGTGCTCTTAACCCCCTGGCCATCTCAGCAGCAAGGTCAGATCATTTTTCTCTGACTTTGGGGAAGGTGCTTCAGAGTCTTTAACAAACGAGTCATTTTCTCAACAAGCATTTGATCCGTCTGGGGTTATGTGAGGAGGGGCTAAAGATTAGCCATGAAAACACCGGGGTAAAATCAATTGGGAAACCAAACCTTTGACAGATAGCTGTGAGCATGTTCTTTATCTCCGTTCTCTCTTCCTCTGTCTTCCTTCCTTGTATGAGAATGTATGCATATGCACATGTGTGTTATATAAAATATTTTCGTTTTGAACTATCACATGTAAAATGTGAAGGCTCTGAGAGATGAGCACAGACACTGTAAAGTGTCTGCCCACTGACCTTTGTCTTCCTGCTTTACCAATGTTCCTACTTCGGACCTCTTGAGGGGAAGTTGAAGACAGGATGCTCCCCTCTCCTGTACCCATCAGTCACAGTTCCTAAGAACCAAACATTCTTTTCTGTAACCACGACACAACTATTGAAATAAGGAAATTAAAAGTATTTCACTGTGATCTCAGACTTCTTCGGCTGTTCACACGTCCTCTGAGAAGTTATGTGGTCCTGGAGCCTGCCATCACATTGGGTTGTTATGTCCTTTAGAACTGGAGTGATTCCTTGGCTTTGATCTTCCATGCCAGGACAGGTCAGCTATTTTACAGAAGATCCCTCTGTTTAGATGTTTCACAGTGCTAGATTTAGAGTACACATTTTCCGTAGCAACACCACAAACAATTGTGTCCTGTGAATGTAAATACACACACACCCAGGATCATGGAAGGACATGCTTTTACTATGACTTCAGTGTGGCACTCCACAGCTGGGTCTCTATTCCCCGAGGAGAGGGAGGATGGTTAGCATTTGATGGATTGGATCACAGCAATGAATAGCTTGCCATCTATCTCTGCTCACTCCAGGTCCTAGAAAGGTGATAAACTGATTCCTTAGAAAGGGTTGCGGGGCTGGTGTCTATTCTCACTGCATTCTGGGAGTTAAAAGGATACCTTTGGATTTCATAGAGCCGTAGGCTGGGAATTCCATGCAGCTGCCCGGGATTGAGACCTGACTACAGGAGTGTAAGCACATCGAGCTGTCTTCCAGTCAAGGAGAAGCAGTTGGGTTCTGTGCACTCACTCAGGAAACGAGCATTGTGTGCCTACTGTGTGCTAGGCTGGTGGACCTCAGCTTTTTTCATAAGTGAAAAAGATTCTTGCTATTGGGGGCTAATATCTCAGTGGAGGGAGGTGATATAAAAAAGGTAGTGAGAGCCGGGGGCTGGGGGAGAGCCTAGATCAGGGTGAAACAGACTGGGGGTGCAGGCTAAGGGTTAGGGAGGTCAAGTGACCTCACTGACAGGATTTGAACCCATACCCGAAGGAGCTTTGGGAGTCAGCACAGTCTTTCCTGGAGCACAGAGAGGGGAGGTCAGAGTTCAGACTCTTGGGTGGGACTGTATAGAACCTCACAGTCATGGGAAGGGCAATGTCTGTGTCCTGAGTAAGGCAGGAGCTGTGGGGGAGGTAGAAGTGAGCAGGGTATGACATGGTTTACCATCCGTACTTAAAGAACATGATCTGGCTGCTGGGTTGAAGTGGATGGCAGGGGGTGGAATAGAAACAAGCCCGGTGAGCAGACCATGAGAATGGTCTAAAGGAAGAGATGGTGGCTCTGCCTGGGATGACGGCAGCTAGGATGGTGAGACGGTGTCATATTCAGAAGATGTTTTTAAAGTGGAGCCTGCAGAATTTCCCTATGGTTCAGTAGCTGTTAAAGGTGGCTTCCATGTCACTGGTATGCAATTTGCTCTCAGAGATGGTGTTTGAAAGGCCATGAAATTCACTGAGATTACCATCAGGGCAAAAGGCTAGAAAAGAGTCCAGCATGGACAGAGATAGGGGCTGGTACTCAGAGTGCCCTGCCCCCACTCCAAGGATGCTGCTGCCGTCCAGCTACCCTGTATGCTTTCCATGTACAGAGAGGAAAAGTCAAAGGGTTCTGTTGATCTAACCTGAGACCCTTTAAAGAGCTGCCAATGACTTAAAATTCATTTACCATCAGCATCTTAAAAGGCAGTTGTGAAATGCTTTTAGCTACATGTCTTATAAACTCTACCAGTTTTAAAGCCCAAAGAACTCACTACGAAGATGGAAATGCCCACTATATTGGCCACTAGACAACAGCTGACCACCTAGCCTGGAAATGTGGTGCAACTGAAGAACTGACTTTTTTGCTTTTACTTAATTACAATTTATTTAAATCATGGTGTGGCTCATGGTTCGTATATATATGTGCACAGCTATGAGTGTGCATGTGCAGGTGTGTGTGCCTGCATCAGAGGAAATCCTGCAGATGTCTGTTCTTTCCTACAATGTGAGTTCCAGGGATTGAACTCACATCATGAGGCTTGACAGCAAATGCTTTTATCTGCTGAGCCATCTTGCCAGGCCTTAGCTCCTGTGTTGGACGGTGCAGGTATTGAAGTGTGGTGGTTAAAGAAGGTGAGATAGACATGGATTAGACAGCTCACATGTATGCCACCACAGAACATGGAAGTGTCCAGGGCATAAATCAAGCCTCAGGACCCAATGGACAAAGACAATCATGTCCAGGCCAACGCCACCTTTCCACTTTGGATGCAGACTGATTGAACCCGAGTTTTCCGCATGTAGTGAAGTATGGTTCTTCAGATCCATTCACACACAGGTGCTTCTGTTTACATTCGTATGGGCCTGGGATGCAACCGGAGATGCCATATTCAAGGTTTTGGTTGATTCCCCCTGAGCTGGTCATTTAAAAGATGTTTTAAATTCCCCATCTCATTTTCTCAGGGCCGAAAAGCTATACAGAAGATGGCAGTGTGGAGGATGTGGTGCAATCCCTAAGTTCTTAATGAAGAGCAAATGGGGTGTGGTGCTGTTGGCCTAGGATCCCAAGGACACAGGCTGACCAAGGAGTGGGGTCTTGATTTCTAGGCTAGTCTGACTCAAGAAACAAAGCAAACAATAGATAAAATAAAAGAGAGAGAGAATGTTTTAAGGCTTATGTGTGAGCCCTATTATGGAGTCGCCTGTAATGTAGAAAGGGTCCCCTTCCGGATGCTCTTGCTCAGGGTGGGTAGAATCCATTCTCATTCAGCATGTGTGAAGCATATGAATTGCAGGCTTCTCCTGCTTGGGATGGCAAGAGCCAGCCTTGGTCTCCTGTCTTATGTTGCCTCGTTCTCATAACGACATTAGCATCCTCTGGTCAGAAAGAAAGACTATCACGGTTCTAAACTATTTAAAGGGATCTGGAAACCACTAGCCCCAGGGCCCTTTGCCCCACATCACCCATCTTTCATTCTACCCGTTTTCATATTTGGAATGGATGGAGACACATCTCATTGGTATTCAGAGGATTAAAAAATTATTGAAAGCAGATGGTAAGAAACAAAAGTATAGGAAGCAAATAATAAATTACACAGAGAAAGAGGGCAGCATTTGACAGCAGGACTTTCTCCGAGACTGCTATTCCACCTGAAATAGAAACTTGGGGCCTCACTTATCTTCATGAAGTTTACCAGGGCCCTTCAAACTATGGTAGTGGGCACATGAAGTACCCCGGGGCCAAGTTGATACAGATTCTGGCACAAGAGAGCTGATAAAAATTGCATGCTCCTTGATGAGATGGTCATTCTGAGCCCACATCAGAAGAAATGGGTGCCCAGAGTTAAGAGTGACAGAAAAAGGTGACAGCTGATAATAGACTTTGGTATCACCAATGAATGAGCCGAGGAAAGGCAGATGCTGCTCCCATCATCCTGGTACCTGATGGGTCACTGGTGGTGTGAGAGAAGTCCTCATGTGTGGAGGTCATGTGGAAACTCTTTACAAGATGCATGAGTGCTTACCAGTTAGGGGAGTGCATCAAACAGTCTGTAGATGCTCCCCATAGGTATGAGTGCTCCCTGCATGTGGGAGTGCTCCCCACCAGTGGTACTAACAGTTTCCAATCACAGCCCCTCCCCCACAGAGTTAAAAGTCTCTCACCTGGGTGGTGGCACTGAGCATATTTCTCATTAGCAAATAGATTGGAGGGTTGGCATTTACGAGTGGGCTGTTGTGGCTCCTTCTAAGTCACTGCCTGAACTTACAGAACATGGTTCAGAGCAGTCCCATCTAATGGTTGGGAATTTTGGGACAGCTATTGGGATGTCTGTGTCCTCCCCAGTGACAGGGAAAGCACAACTCTATGGTGGGGTTTCCTTCTCCTTATCCCAGCTCTGTCTTCTCGGGGTCCAGGGAGCCAAGAGGCCACATTACACCCATGTGCTCTCCTCCTGCCTGAGGACAGTGGTCCTTTCTCCTTGGCAGGTGACAAGCTTGGGATGGCAGCCTCCCCGGGATTTGTTCAGAGGATGAAGTCTTTTGGTGGTGGGATGTATATTCTAGGTGGCATTAGACTCACCACGGAGAGCCAGGGACAGACCTCCATGCAGAATAAACCCATATCTTCCAAAAAGCTCTCTGTGGTGACTTCTGTGGTGATATGTTGTATATTTAATAAAATAAGCCTGGAATATCAGAGGACAGAGTCACCCACAGCCAAGCCAGGAAGGTCAGGGAGTGGGGACCCACATCTTTAATCCCATCACACAGGAGGGTAGAGAATACAGATGGATCTCTGTGAGCTCAAGGCCTAACAGCCAGGCAGTGGTGGTGCATGGTGTTAGTACTAGCACTTGGGAGGCAGAAGCAGGAGGATCTCAGAGAGTCCGAGGCCAACCTGGTCTACAAAGCAAGTTCCAGGACAGCCAGGACTGTTACCCAGAAAACCCTGTCTCTAAAAAACAAACAAACAAAAAGGTCAGAAGAGATGGCTCTGTCCACTGATATTCTAGACTATGTACAATATAACACCACAGACTTCAGAGGTCTTCTCCAAAAACAGACCCTCACCCACATCCTGAGGGTGGAGGGAGAGTGGGAGCATCCGGGGAGGTCTGTCCTTTTGTATTCCAGGAGGATGAGAAGAGGTTGGCAAGTGGCTTTTTCTTTTAAATCTGTTACGTGTTCTGGGTTTAATCTGTGTGCATGAGACAGCTCAGTGACTGAAGGCCCTCACTGCCAAGCCTGGCAACCAGGGGTTGATTCCTGAATCTCACATAGTAGCAAGAGAACCTGCCCATGAATTCTGTGGCTTGCACTAAAACAATTATTGGTCTTAACAAGAGCAACCTTTATTTAACCCTTTAAAAAGCCAGTTACATACGTCACACTGCATGTGTCAGAATTAGATTTAGGAATCTGTTTAGACAGCTAAACATATTCAACACCTTCCAGCTGGCGAGCAGTGAGGTCTCAGGTTTGAATTCCATCTGGCACCTAACTAGCTTGGACAGGTAATGTGACTCGATCACATATGCAGTGTGGTACTCCCCTGTCTAAGGAAAAGCATGCCCTGCACTGGCGACTGTCTCTGGATCAGTCTGTATGGGGTTTCCCATGTCAGCTGGAGAACTTGAGGTTACAGCTATGACTGAACCCAAGTGTCTGTCTCACATCACCTGCTCCAAGGAGAGCAGAGTTCTGGGTACTGGGTCTGTCTTATCTGTGGCTTCAACAATTTTAAGATTTTTTAAAGGAACTCTTTTTAATCCTCTGCTGGGGCACTTCTGCCTGTTTTAAGCCTGCAAGCTACTGGTCCCCAGAGCCCTTGGACTTTGTCATTCCTACCACCTTCCTGCCCTGTCTGTATTTATCTTTTCTGGATGATGGCCAGTTTCGCCATTTCACGCAGACACCTTTTTCTAATGGATTGGACTTCAAAGGCAGGGTTTTTTTTTTCCTCTTATAACAAATTTCTCTAACCCTGAAATAATTTGGTGACTGAGACCATATGAACATAACCTTGTTGTTGGGGTCAGAAAATACAGAAACGCTTCCTGAATAATACCTGTCACTGGTTATAAATATGGAGAAAGCCCTATGGCCAGATAGGGGCCTCATGGGACTGGTGTGGATAAGGTGGTGCTTAAGGCCAGCGTGGCAAGCATGCAAACAGTGCATGTCTGGGAATCCACTCAGCTGGAGCTTCAAGCAGGTGCCCTTGCTGCTTTGGTTAGCTTTTTGCTGGTTAGTCAGGTGGCAGTTGTGGGGTTGAATGTGTTCAGTGGCATCTGCATCCTTGGCCAGCTTACCAGACCTGGGAAAAGGAACAAGAGAGTGATTCAAACTATTTCAGAAAATTCTTCAAAGATTTGTTGCTTACAGAAAAATCAAACCATCACCTGAATAGAAAAACTCACTGGTTTATTGCTGGGTGTGTCGGCTGTCTTGTTGCTGGGTGTGGTGCTGAGCACCGAGACCCTTGATTTAAGTGAAGGGAGGAACCACTAAGCTGAGTTCCTCCACTGGAGTAGACTGTTTGCTCCACTGTGGAAACCCAAGAGCATCACTGATTAATAATATAAGTGTTTGTGTGTGTAAATGTCAATGTTTGCATATATATGGTAGTAAGTGTAAAAGTTCAATAGACAAAATTAATCGTAATAACATAAGCGTTCCTCTGCCCTGGCAAAAGCTACCCCTACGTGACTTAAGAAACATCTCCTCGCTCACAGTTCTGGGCTCCCAAGCCCTAGCAGCGGTGTATCCACAGGCTTGCTTTCTTCTTGTGTCTGTCCTGGGCTGTCTGTGGCTATTGTCTCCTCACAGCCCTCCCTCTGCCCAGCACATCTGCTGTCTGTGCCTGCATCCAAATTCCTTCTTCACACAAGAACACCGGTCACATTGTTTTAGTGAACAACCAAATGGCCTCACTTTACACAGCCCTTTAAAAGCCTCACATCCAAAAACAGTCATGCTCTTAGGTAGAACACTATTTGGCATACACAGCATTTACTGTTTAGTTCACTAGATGAGAAATATTTTAGCCTATAATATAAAAACTATCTCTGTGGAATTTATATTTTGTGCTGTATTTGATCTTTGATATACGGTGTATATTTTAGCCACATTTTAATGTTCACTAGGTACATTGGACAGTGTAAGGAGAGAGCCATACCTCTTGACCTGGGGATATAGAACAGTTGCAAACAGGCTTTGTGGACTCACATTCATAAGCATTTCTAGAGTCAACCAACAGACCTTCTCCTAAGGTTTGGAGCAACACTGGCAAGTTGGGAAGGATGGTTCTGGAACTGGGGGATTTGGAGGCTGAGTTCCATGAGCGTGGTGATGAAGGTCTGAAAAAAGTCTTTTTAGAGTTTCAGAACACTTAGCCAGAGTCACAGTGATTGTCATCTGCTCCTTGGAGAGGGTCATATCATTGCATCATTGCAGCATAGTACCCAGCAGGTGTGTCAAGGCAATGCATTTGCTATGGGACTCTAAGCGCTTGGCTTTCTGATGATATCATAGGAAACCCCGTGTGAGCACATAAAAAAAAGCTCTTCCCTTTGACTCACTCACAGACTCAAATACAAGCCTTCTAGGGAATTCTTTGTCAGCTTTCTTAACACACTCAAGGGTTGGATGGTGCCAGGGGGGGATGGAAGAAGTGAGCATAGTGCTGAGAGAGCACTTCCTGTGTTAAAGTCAGGGCAGGAACATTTCCTGTGTGCCACAAATAATGCTCCCCACCTGGCCAGAATGCCTGGGAATTGCAGCACCTGCCTTCCTGCGGGCCCTCTGCCTGCAGCTGCTCTGCAGCTGGGGTTCCTCCCAGTCTCAGAGTAGACAAATGCGTTGCTGGGACCTGTGGCAGGCAGCTCTTAGCTTTGGTGGTCTCTATAGAAGGACACCACTGTGAAAGGCTGCCTGTCCAGTGTTGGATAATACCCATTGCCCAAAAGCTCTTCTTTAAGTTTTGTGAACCCACCCTCCTCTCCTATGTACCCCTGAGCAGCCACAGATGGCCTGTCCTCTCACCCACCCCCACTCCCTGTTTCTCCAAGCCCAGTAGCCTGAATTTCCTTGGGTCACTAGTTTATTTTCCCTTTAGTGAATTTATCCGTATCTGTTATTTGTAATTCATTTCTTCTTTTGTTTTCATCTCTGTGAAAGAATAACGAAGAAGAATTTCACATAACCTGGTCATGTTCATTGTTACCAGTGGTTGGAAAGATGCCTGTGACAGGAACATGACATGCCATTTCCCCTTTCTTCCTGCTTGCCAGTTCCCTGGAGCTGATTGGGTATAATCTTATCACTCAGAACCACAGCTAGCTCCATTCTTCAGGTAATTGTATGTTTGTGTGGATAAAGCAGTGGTGTGCATTCATGAGGCACTCCTGAAGGAAACTTGTGCTTTCAGCCTATACTTCTCCTGGCTTGTCATCTGGCCTGGAAAGCCTCAATTGAGGAGCTGTCTAGAAGAGATTGGCCTGTGGGTGTGTCTGCAGGAGATTGTCTTGATTGTTAACTGCTGGGCCCAGCCCACCATGGACGGAACCATTCCCTGAGCAAGTGGTCTTTCACTGTTTAAAAAAAAAAAAAAAAAAAAAAAAAAAAAAAAAAAAAAACCTAGCTTAAGCATGGGCCTGCTTGTTCATGAACCAGCAAGAAGCTTTCTCCATATTTCTGCCCCACTTCCTTGGCTATGAGCAAAGCCCTGTCAGAGACAGCACTGTGTAGACTGACAAGCAGGCTTGCCTTCAAGTTCCTGCTTAGTTCCTGTCCTCTTTCTGCAATGACAGCTTGTACCTGCAGTTGAAACAAGCCCTCTGCCTTCTAAGCTACTTTGGTCATAGCATTTGTCCCAGGAACAGATGGGAACTAAGGGAGCTTTTCCATCAGTCTTGTTAAAGACAAGTTGGCATGTACTAAATTGGATCCTTACCTGATTGACTGATGAGCCCCAAATTCCACAAACTTGGATTAGAATCATAGTGGTACTAGAAAGAAATATACATGAATTCAACAAGATTCAGAGTGATGTTTTTAGACAATAAAGCCATAAAGAGCGTTAGGAAGATTTTAAGATGTTTGGCATTCACAACTATTTTATTTGCCTCAATCTCCCCAGCATCAAACAGAGTAATTGACATTGACTAACTGCTTAATAAATGTTCAAAGATGTTGGACTATGTCCAAGATGAACATATGCTTAAGATATTCTTTTAAAAGTTGTACAGTGAAGCTATTACATTAAATCAGTGATCTATTTTGAGTTAATTTTTGTCTGTTGTCCAAGAAATTCTTGAACAGCTGTGGAAAAAAATAATGGTTTGGCATCAGGGGCAGACATCAAGCTTGTTGGATCATACAACCTAATGGTCAGCTTTGAAGACGTGGTCACCCAAGCACCTACATTTTAAGGCTGGCATTAAAGGGGGAAGCCCAAAACTCATCTTGTCCCTGTAAATTTGGGATTGTTAGAATGAAGTCTTAGGCCATGTATTTAAATTTAAGCCACCTTTGGAAGGAATTGGTTCTGGGCTCAGACCTGGCTTCAGTCTGAACAAGGCAGATTTTCTACTGCACATTCTCAGGATTCTGCATGTGCAAGATCCTAACCACTCTTATTGTGGGGTCGTCTCCAGGTACCCGACTACCACTTCTAGTGGAGAGCTTCTTTGAAACTTTGAGGTGATGTTTCAGTGACGATGTCTCCTCAGATACCATTGACATTGTCCTCAGGCCACCATGCCTATCTGATGTCCTTATAGGCATCTAGGACTGGCTTCTGACTCTGTTGCTGCCAGTGCCTGATGTTTTTCGTCATCCTGTGACACGGCTTCTTGATTAACAACATGGTAACATCAAGGGCTGTTGTCTAGCTCACCAGCATTTTAGGAATAGATAGTGTATTAATTATTTTCCTTGTTGCTATGACATGATGCCTGAGAAAACTCAATCTACTAGAAGAAGGTCTTACTTTGTCTTGCTACTGGAAGGAATACAGTCATGGTGTCAGGAGGGTGCAGCTGGGCATCTCACCTTACATCATGGCCAATCGGGAAGCAGAAAAGAGTCAGGAAGTGAAAGTGGGCTATAGAATATCAAGGTCCATCCTCCGTCATCCACATCCTCCAGTGAGGTTTGACTTCCTAATGTTTCCACCACCTTCCAGAATAGTGTCACCACCTGGGGACCAAGTATTTAATACTCCAGCCTATGTGGGATATTTTATATTCAAGACACCACAGATGGTAACAGGTCTTACGTTAAAAACAAAATAAAATTTGTATTTAGATACATTTTATAACAAAGTTCATTTAACACATCCCAACCCACAGTGGATGGGCTTCTGGACTGCAAAGTTTTAGAAGCCCAAAACACCCAAGGAGATAGATGTCTACATTTCCCTAAGTACTTGACCATAGAACATTTTGTGACTCTGAAGTGTAGGTGTCTTGCAGGCTAACTAGTTTTCTGCCTTCATGGGTCTTTTATATTCATATCAAAACTCCTTTTTAGCATCAAACTTCAGTACTAGAAGAACTTAGTGATAGCTTATATACACAGATGTTTTCTAGGACCATCTCATCAATAAGACTCGCCTAAAGATAGCACAGGCCGGAATAACAACCCCTAGGCCCTCCACTATTATTTATAGGCTCCCATCAGGTCTTGTGATGAGTTAATTGTTTTGTCATGGCTTTAGAGGGCTTGTGTAGAAGACTCTTTGAAAGCCCACATCTCATGCTAAATTTAGTTGGACCCTTTTGCAGTCTTGATTGGGTGTTCATCTTAATGGAAGAAAATAGATCCCTTCTCCTCCGCCCTTGCCATTCAATTATTACAGGTTTATGTCAAGAGGAAGCAGCGGCTGAATGAATGGGGATCTTTTTAAAAATCATGACACATCACCAAGACAAATATACTTGCTCCTTAATTCAACAAGCATCTGTTGATGGCTTTTGTGCACAAGCTCTAAGCTGGGCTTCGAGTCCTGTAGTGTAGTCACACCCAGATTTAAGGATGAGAGAGGGGATGAAGGAATCTCAGTAGGATTAAGAGACATCCTGAAAGACTGACTCTCAGGAGGAGAGCAGAAATGCTAGCTAAAAATTCAAGAGGCACATGAGCTTTGAGTGTTGAAAAAAGCCAAGTCTGGGCTTCTGAAGACCTGTGTGAGGAATTGCTGAAATTTTAAAAGGCTGGGACTCTATTGCAAAAATAAGGGCAGAGCTGGGATGTGAATTGAATCCTGTACCCAACAGACTGAGACTAAGAAACACTTGCTGCCTCGTTGGAGACCCAGTTTCCATGAGATGGAGATAACGTGGGATTGTAATAAGGGTGAATAGAGATTGTTTATACATAATACCCCAGAAGGTGCCTTGTATATGGCTGGTACTCCTGGATCCATAGGTTCTCTTTCCTAAGGTCCTATGGAGCCTGGAGTGATACCTAAACTCCAGGAAGGCATTGGTTGACTTATCTAAGTAGGATTCTGCCTCCTATAATATACAGCCCTGGGACGGCTGGAATATTCTCAAGACAGTTCAGTGATAAGTGAAAAGATAAGATCATGGGTGTCAAATACAGTCAGTGTTGATGTCATGTGACTAATGACCCTACACTGTGTAACTACATGTGTGTCTCCTACACTGGAGTGGACACACAGTCGCCTGGGGATTTAAACGATTGATAATAAGTAGGGGTGGAGTTAAGACGCTCAGGAGGTGGACTGTAGAGATGTTGATCCAGCAGAGATGAAAGCATAGTGATGTACTTCAGTGCCAGGAACATTTACACTTAGAAATCCTTTAAATCAAAAGTATGTCTATTTAAATCTCCCTCCAACAGGTGAACATGTCCCATGCCTGGAGACTTGGGTTCTGTGGGTTTAGAGCAGGAACTAACAAGCCAGCACCCAGGGATTCCCATGTGACTGTCATACTGGCCTGGGAACCACACTCTGAAAGCCTCAGATGATTGGGCAGCAGCATATTAGTTACTTCTTAGTAACTTGACAAGGTAACTGACAGCAGCAAGTTAAGGAAGAAAGGTTCACACTGGCACATGGTTTAGGGAAACAGTCAACCATGGAGTCAGGAGCTGGGAGCAGATAGATGGATGCTGGTGCTCAGCTTGCTTCTCTCCCAGGACCCCAACCCATAGAATGGTGCCATCTACAGTGAAGGTGGCTCTTCCCACTAGATAATTCCTCACAGGCATGCCCAGAGACTAATCTAAGCAGGATGGTCCCTCACAGACATGCCAGATGGTTCTAGAGCCTGTCACATTGACAATCAGTACTGACCCTCACAGATAGCAAATGACCTCAAACTATTTATGTAGAAATCCTGGTGGGATTTTAGTGGTAGCATTGACTATATCTTTTAGTAGTTCTTAGCGATAAGGTGTGGTGATATTTTCAAATATAATAAAAACAGTCGGAGATATCAGAGGACAGATCCACCTCCTCCTATCTTTTTTTTCCAGATAGAGTTTTCTGTGTAACAGCCCTGGCTGTCCTGGAACTTGCTTTGAAGACCAGGCTGGCTTTGAACTCACAGAGATTCTCTTACTTCTGCTTCCCAAAGTGCTGGGACTAACAGTGTGAGCCATGGCTTCTTCTGCCTTTCTGTTTTTCTATGCCTGCCTTAAATACTTTCTTTGCTCAGTTAAGGCGTGGCCTCACCACTGCCTGCCTGGGAGCCTGGAACTCCTTCTGTAACTAAGATGACCTCAAACTCAGATTGGATTAAGGGCGTAGGTCACACTCCTGGGATATTCCCTGTGCTGGGATTAAAGGTGTGAGTTACCACTGTCTGATCCTCCTAGATTGATTCTGGGTAGATCCCTCTGACATCTCTGGCTGTTTTTATTTTGTTTGAAAGTATCCCTACAATAAGGTCCTTAGAAAAATCTCCTCTGTCCATGTAGAAAGTATTCTGTTATGGTATAGACCCTGGGAACAGTGATCCTGGCTCCTATCTCTCTCTCTCTCTCTCTCTCTCTCTCTCTCTCTCTCTCTCTCTCTCTCTCTCTCTCTCTCTCTCTCTCTGTGTGTGTGTGTGTGTGTGTGTGTGTGTGTGTGTGTGTGCGCGCGCGCGCGCCTTGATGCATACATGGAAGCCAGAGGGTAACTTTGTGGAATCTGATCTCTCCTTCCGTCTTTATGTAGGATCTGGAGATTGAACTCCGGTCTTCAGACTTGCACAGCAAGCACCTTTACCTGCAGAGTCACCTTGCTGGGCTACTTTTAGCAAACTTTTTTTGAAGTAGCACATGATTCACAAGTTGCAAAAATCATTTAAAAAAACATAATATACCTCTGATTCAGTCTCTATTCCCTACTCATAGAATAATAAGGCATTGGTGATGGTTCAATACTCTATGCTAATTTGTGTTTATTTATAAATTTATTCATACAGGAGGGGTAGGATTTGAACCCAGGGCCATGCATATGTTACAAATACATTTTCTTTCAGGTATGTCTCCAGCTCCTTCACATTTTGCAAAGCAGGATAAATTCTAGGTTGTTGTTTTTCTGGTTTTGTTTGTTTTTTAGATTTATTTTATTTGTATGAATGTTTTGCCTGCATATGTTTATGTGCACCATGTGCTTGCAGCACCCATGGAGGCCAGAAGAGGGAGCTGGATCCCTGGAACTGGAGTTGCCCTATGAGTTCTGGGAACTGAAAGAGCAGTAAATGCTCTTACTCTCTGAGCCATCTCCTCAACCCCAGTACTGTGGTTCTTAAGATGAGTTTTAATCTTCAGCGAAGTCTGATTACAGAGGGGAAGACCTACCCTGAACAGTTTACTGTATTTATTGCCAGTATCTTATGGCATCCAGCTTGTCCTTTGAAGCTGACTGTCTGAGGGAGTAGTTTCTTGTCATTTGAGAGAGTCAAATGTGAGTCCATGGAGTCCCGTTTCTGGCTCTAAGAGAAGGCGTACACTAGTTGCATGCCTTGAAAACCACAGCAGTATAATATCAGAATCTGCATCAAACATTGTGTTGTTTTTCTTTGTAACTGTGGCTGTCTTTTAAGCAGTGGCTGTTCTAATCAGCAACTGCAACTCTACTGTTCAGCCACAAGGGCCGAAGCTTGAAGCTTGAAGGGATTCTGTTCCCTTAGGCATCGACTCTCTAAAGAGCTCAAGATTCAAAGGTTGGGATGGAATTCTGTTCACCCAGAGAGGCTGAATAGCAAGTAGCTCACCTTCTCTCCTTGCTCACAACTCCACAAAAGCCAGACGTCCTAATTCTAGCTCCCACAAAGCCCTTCTCTACCTGGTGCCTCTCTACCACTTCATGTCAGCTAATTACTGACTCAGCCTTCTGACCTGACAGGTTAATTATATTTCATTAAAGAAATGTTCCAGAGTATTAATAAAAGTAACTCACCTTAAAATAATTCTATCACATTGATTTGACATGACTGCCCAAATGGGTATCTTCCTAAGCTCTAACCTAAGAAGGCCAGGCAGTGCTGGGGCACAGAAGGGGGCTGGAGTGTTTACTGGATTTGTCGATCTAGATGTGGTGTTGGGGACAGAGAGAAATTCCATGCTAAGTCCATTGGCATGGCTTTTGTGTGTTCAGCCTAGGACACTAGAAAACATCGGTATGATGGATTATAGACCTCCAAGGAATAGCTGAGCCCAAAGCTGGGTTAGATTAAACATCTGAGTGATGCTGCTATTTTGCTGAAACTGCTTTGAGGATGCCCATCATCGAATTGTGCCAGTGAGAAAATTTAAACCATCTTAATTTAATGCAGTTGTGAGAAGCCAACTCCCCTGAATTAAGGTTGGTCAGTGAATTTGCTGTGCCCTGAAGCAGCTGCCTAGATCCCTAATAACCCAGCATTTCTGCCCTGGGTGTGGCTACCTCTAAGCCTTGGATGACCTCTTGGGTGTAGCAAACACCCAGTTGGATGAACCTCTTAAGTGCTTGGCAGCTTTTGCTGGGCATCTTTGGAGTCCTGGGGGCTATTTTGGTTGTTTTCTTATATGTAAGTGCTCAAAAGCTTGACCAATAAGATCTCAGCTGGGCAGCACACTTGGGGTGTTAGTGGGGGATGATGCAGCTGTGAATGTGAACTGGAATGTGAAGGCCAGGCTGCATTTTGAGCTTTTTGTTAATTATGGCAAGGTTTGGTATTTCTGGATATGTATAAATTATAGTTGCTTTGTTTGACCTGACAGATGCCTCCTTTCTCCACATTTTCCCTGTGGTATGACCTGTCAGACTTCATTGGAACATATCATTATGAATTTAGCTAAGGCTTATGGGAAAGAAAACTGGACCTCTGAAGTTGATCTTTGTGAGGCCAAGTGGGCACATGCACACTTTTCCACCAAATATGACATCTCAGAGCTTTCTTCAGGTTTGGAGTGGAGGTTCCATAGATACAGAGGTTCCATAGATATGGAGATTCCATAGATACAGAGGTTCCATAGATACAGAGGTTCCATAGATATGGAGATTCCATAGATACAGAGGTTCCATAGATATGGAGATTCCATAGATACAGAGGTTCCATGGATATGGAGGTTCTATAGATATAGAGGTTCCATAGACATGGAGATTCCATAGATACAGAGGTTCCATGGATACAAAGGTTCCATAGATATGGAGATTTCATAGATACAGAGGTTCCATGGATACAGAGGTTCCTTAGATACGGAGGTTCCATAGATACAGAGGTTCCTTAGATACAGAGATTCCATAGATACAGAGGTTCCATGGATATAGAAGTTCCTTAGATACAGAGGTTCCATAGATACAGAGGTTCCGTAGATACAAAGGTTCCATAGATACAGAGGTTCCATAGATACAGAGGTTCCATGGATACAGAGGTTCCTTAGATACGGAGGTTCCTTAGATACGGAGGTTCCATAGATACAGAGGTTCCATGGATACAGAGGTTCCTTAGATGCGGAGGTTCCTTAGATACGGAGGTTCCATAGATATGGAGGCTCCATGGATACGGAGGTTCCTTAGATATGGAGGTTCCATAGATACAGAGGTTCCATGGATACAGAGGTTCCTTAGATACGGAGGTTCCATGGATATGGAGGATCCATGGATACGGAGGTTCCATGGATAGGGAGGTTCTTATCTCAGTCGTCTTAATCAGAGAAAGTGAATGTAGATGCCGTAGAATAACTTGAGAGCAAAGAGATGAGAGAAGGCTTTAAGAAAAAAATTAGCTCAGAAGTCGCGCTAGAGAACCCAAGTCATGATGGTACTGATGAGAGGTGGAAAGGAATAAAAAGCCCAATTCAGTGACCCAAGAAAGGGCTCAAGTGATACAGAGAAAGCATCAAGGGTAGCAGGCATGTCAATGTCTACTTGCTTCAGAACTATGCTCACTGGGGCACAAGCAGATGACCCACTTTTTCTGAAAAGAAACTTAGGCTTCAGGTCGGCTATAAACAGAAGAGCAAACCCAGAGTCCAGGCCCTGACGTCTGAGGTGGCTAATTGAAGGTACCTCAGTATAGCCACTCATTAAAGGCAAGAGGAGATGGGATTCACAACCATTCTGGATGCTTGCAACTGCTGCTGGTTGCCCAGGGCCCCACTTAGGCATGCAGGGTGACTAAAGGCCACATGTCATAGGCAAGTTATCCGAACAGCAGAGAGGGTCTAAAGTCCTGCCTGCACTGATAGAGAACCTAGCTGTATATAAAATTACATAGGTGTTAGGTTAGGGATAAGGGGTGAATTGAAGCAACGAGACAATTGAGATGATTGCACAGGAGGGCTGAACCTGTACTGCAAACTCAGAGGAACCCTGGCTAGGAAGTGACTCAAATGGCCAGAGAGATTGCCTGGATATCAGCCGGAAACAGAAGAGCTAGGGCCTTCCTGTAGTCCCATGATTCAGATCTGTGGCTCTCGTTAAGACCAGTGATTCTTAAATTTTTCATGGGCATCAGAATCACACACACACACACACACACACACACACACACACACACACACACACACACACACACACACACACACACACACACACACACACAAAACTTCTGGGCCCCAACTGACTCATTTTTTATTCAGTAAGTCAGCGATCCATTTGTTGTGATTGAATAAGCATGTTTCTCACAGGCTTAGATATTTGAAGACTTAATCCCCTGTTGGTGATTCTGTTTGAGAGGGCTTAGGTAATACAGCCTTGTTAGAGATAGTATATCACTGGGGGGTGGACTTTCAGATTAGTGACCACTACTCTCTGCTTCATGCTTACAATTAAGGATGTAACTCTCAGCTTCCTGTTCCAGCTATGCCATGACTCCCGCCATGATGGACTCATAGCCCTCTGGAACCATAAGCCCAAACAAACTGTTCCTTGGTGTGTTTTATGACAACAGAAAAATAACTAATATAGTATTTCAAGTCATCTCTGGGCGATCCTGGTACTATACCATACTCCATACTGTGAGGAAGTCTGGATCCCAGTCAAGGAAATCTTACTCTACTTGTATAGGCACAGAGAAGCCAGGGAAACCCAATGGGATGGATGATGGCTGGGGTGTGTGAAAGGAAGAAGTTCCTGCAGTCAGGCCCTCTTGGTTTACTTTTCACTCACTGGGATAAAATACTCTAATAAAAAACAACTTATTCAGCTCATAGTTCTGGATATAGTCCATTATGTGGGGCCATCACAAGAGCAGAAACTCAAGGATCTTGTCACACTACATTCATCATTAGGAAGAAAGAGCAAAGATTGTGTGCATGATAATATTTCACTCTCACACAGTCCAGGATCCTTTTCCTGAGGATTGATGTCACCCATAGTGGGCTGGTCTTCACACCTCAACCTAACAAAAAATAATTCTTCCCAACATCCTTCAAGGCCCATCTCCCAGGCCATTCTCAATTTTGTCAAACTGACAACACTAATTATCACCCCCCCCCCATCTCGAGAGCCATCATACTTCATTTCATCCCAACTTTCTGCTTGTCATTTAGTCTAAAAAAGTTAGAAGGAAATTATAATGCTACATTTTTGTTTAAAAACATTATGGAAGATAGGGCTGAACTGCCTGTCACACTCTGGTGAGAACTATGGGGTTTTGTCAATTATTTTGATGGCCTATTGGAGCCTCTCAGAATTTTACCAAGTTATTACTAAGAATGCTTGCTGAGTTTCCAATGATTATATAGAACATGAGGTAATGTCAAGTTCACATTTTACCCTCAAGAAATCACCAGGGAATCCTGATGGTAGGTAGTTAAGAACATGGCCCAGCTCCATTCATAGATTTGAGATTTGATTGCTGTGAGGGATAAACAAGGTAACCTGACTTGGACGTCTTTGCCTCGCACTCGGGCCATCTGTGGATGCTTCAAACACCTAACCAATATTTGGAAAATCTGGAAGCTTTTCCCATTTTTGTTTTGCTTTGCTTGTTCCTTCTTTAATCATTGCTTCTCATCCTAATTTTCTGGTCTTTATAATGGATTGTGGAGGCATAAGTCATGTGCTCAGAATGAAGGTGTGTATGGCTTGGCAAGGTTCCCCACACAATGACTATACATCAAACTCCTCTCAAAATGTCTTCGCCTGTTGCATCTTTGTTCAAACTGAGGGATGATCTTACTGGATTCTCTCAGTCTCATTTTTCAGTTTGCAGAGTGGACACCTTTTGAAAAGTGACTGGTCTAGACTCCATAGACAGCTAACCACAAACCTGGGATTTTAACATTATCTGCTTCTGGAATGATCTTCCTAGAACACTACTGGTGTTCTCACTTAAAAATCTTCTCATGGCAGGATGGTGGCTCCATTGCTCCAACTCTGATACTCACACCTTCTTAAAGATTTATTTACTTATTATATGCACAGTGTTCTGTCGCATATAGGTCTGCACACCAGACGGGGGCATCAGATCTTATTATAGATGGCTGTGAGCCACCATGTGGTTGCTGGGAATTGAACTCAGGACCTTTGGAAGAACTGCCAGTGCTCTTAAGCTCTGAGACATATCTCCAGCCCTGATATCCTCATTTTTAACATTTTTTTTTAATCATGTGTGTATGTGGGTATTTGTAGAAGTCTGAAGAGGGTGCCAGATGCCATGAAGCTGGAGTTGCAAGCCATCTAGTGTGGATGCCAGGAAGTGAACTTGGGTTCTCTGCAAGATTAGGAAATTCCTCTAACAACTGAGTTATTTCTCCAGCCGTAACAACCTCAAGATTTGAATATGTAAAACAACCATTTTAGTTTGCTGGTGTAATCTGTGGGTCACATAGCATGGTCAGAAAGGATGGCATGTAGGATTTCATGTTAGGGGCATCAGCTGGAGAGATATGACCATAGGGCTGGAATTACCAAGGCATCTTCATTCACATATCTGGCAGGGGCAAGGACCTCAGACAGGATGGCAGCCTCTCAATGGGGACCCCCTGCAGGGACTGTTCTGGGTTTCTTGGGGGGCGGGCAAGGCAGTGAGTGTCTCACAGAATAGGAAGGAAGTATGTGTTGGTGCCTGTATGACCTCGTCCCAAAGTCACAGAACATTGCCTTAGTGCTTAAAGGATTCACACGTGCCCAAGTTTAAGGCAAATGCGAGCAGATATCACCAGCTAGGGAAGCAACATCAAAGTCAAGTTATGAGAAAGCAGATATTAAGAAAGAGAGGACTTGTCTATATGAGTTTTGTATGTGATGTAGATCTGGGAAAGCAGAGTTAAGGATCCTGAAAGGGGAAGACCAAGGCAGTTTGGATGTAGTGGGGAGACAGATGACAAATGGGGATTATTGGGGCCATCACCCCACAGATAGATGCTCTGTCCAACTCTGAGCCGGTCAGAGGGAACAGGACACACAATGTAGACTCCTTTGGGACAGTCACTTCCCACAGAAGGCTCGGGACTCAACAATATATTTCATCCTGCTGAAAATCTGAACTTCTTTCTACTTAGCAAAAGCCTTACAAAGTTCCATATGCTGTCTAAAAGTGAAGGGTTCTTCCCACTGTCCTGCCTTTCTAATGTTTGGGTCAGATGGGAAGAAATTAGCACCAGAGAAGATGGGCTGTAAAAGTTTGCTTCGTGTTGATATCAAGTTTATTTTTGTTAATCTTCATAGAGCAAGAATCTCCCTTGATGGGCAGTGCTGTATTTCTTGCCCATTTGCCACTCCCCTACCAAAGGAAGCTCACTTTTATTTTTAAACCCTCTCCATGCTCTAAGAATGTCTAACTTTAAATAATGGCTGGAGAAGCTCCAGGTTAAGAAGAGAATAAAATTTCTCTGCCTTTGACCTCAGAGGTAAGATCAAGTGTGATGGAACATACTATTAGTCCCAAGGGTCACCTTGGCTGTCTCTTTCCCATTATTCTTTCCTGTTGTTCCATATTCATGGAAGTCTTGCAGCCAAAGATTGTTTCATTAAAATCCAATCTGAAATTAAAACTTGAGGTTTTTAACCAGTAAGCTGTAAAGCTGCTGAACTCCTGTGGGGACAAGTTCACCTTTCCCTAAACTTCCTGAGTTGTCACCTCTTAGCCCCAAAGTTGATTTCTTGAACTTCTGGAAAATTCAGTTCCCTGCTGTTTTCATCAATGTGGGGAGTGTAACTGCTAACCGCCAGAGCTCAAGGTCACAGGCTCTGCCCCTAAGCTCTCCTGGGAGGGGACACCGGCCTTTCTGGGTGGTACAGACTGAAGATCACATAAGAGAGTGGATCCATATCAGCAAAGGAGTCTCACAGGATCTGAGCCCAGGCTTCCAGAGGTGGAGCACTTCCTCAGAGCTTCTAGAAGACCTTGCTCTGGAATTACCTTCAGGGGTCCTTTTGATCTGTGCACAGAGCCTATTTTCTTAGAAGTAGTACTCCTGAGCAGGCTCTGAGTTCAGCATAACAAAGAGAGTACAGAACAACTATATACAGTTGGATCTGGCCATTAAAGAGGGAAGAGTGTTGATGGGAAGGAAATGCAGGCAGTCACAGACTGCTTATCACTCCACTGTACTGGTGCCCCAGGTCACTGGAGTGTACATTCCTATTTGGTGTAACAGACTTTGGATTTTATTTACTTGGTATTTGTGTTTGTGTGTGTCTGGGTAGGTTTACATGGACTGTGTGAAGGACGCCTGTGGGAGCCAGAAGAGAGTGTAAGATTCCCTGGAACTGGACTTACAGGGGGACAGGGGGTTGTAAGCCACCTTTCGTGGGTTTTGGGGACTGAACCTCCAGCCATCTCTCCATGCATCTTTCTCCTCCAGTGGCGAGTAAGGGTAGGTAAGATCTTTCAAAGAGTATTGATGATGACCAGTATTTGTTGAATGATTATCATACACAGACACATTCCCAGCTCTTTACCCACGTTGTTTCTCTTACTCTTTACCCTGTGAAGTTCATAGTGCCATGAACCCATCAGGAAACAGGCCAGAACAGTGACTTTGCCCAAGGTTTGATGAACAGAAAGTACTAAGATAGTCTAAACCACTTTAATTCTAACCCAGGAAACTGTGCTCTATAATTGAGTGTCTTCTTGACACAACTGTGTATGTGTGTATGTGTGTGTGTGTGTGTGTGTGTGTGTGTGTGTGTGTGTGTGTGTGTGTGTGTGTGAGAGAGAGAGAGAGAGAGAGAGAGAGAGAGAGAGAGAGAGAGAGAGAGAGAGTGTGTAAAAGGTTGGCTTTGCAGATATCCTATTAGATAACTCCACCCCTGTGCTTTACATTAACTTGCCCCAAACCAGGCAGTTTTAAAAGTGTGAAGAGCACCATGGGAACTAGTCATAAAACCCTGATATGAGGAGAATTTGAAACCATATGAAAAAATTTTCTCAAGGGACAAAGTTTCAGAAGTGACAAAGAGTCAGCCATACCCCAGAGAAGTTCCCAACCCAACCCCAGGTCCAAGTTCTGCTGCTGTTCATGGAGCGCCTGTCCTGGGGGTTACTGGTTGGTCTCCAGCAACACACGGTCCATGATTATCCCAATGCTCAGCCTCAGGAAAGACACAGGTGGCTTCAGCATGGTATGCCTTGGGCAGACAAGTCTGGGAGCCAGTGGAGAAGGGAAGGCATTTGACCTTGGCCTGAGATTGACACTTACCTTCTAATGGTGAGTCTCACACAGACACACTCTGAATTAGAAATCCTGATTCTTCTCATTCACAAGATAAAGCCACAGGCTTGTTATAAAGTGACACCTAAGCATTAAGTCCTTGATCTTATCATGAGAGATTTTCATTTATGCCACATTAGGTGACATTCTACCTGCATTGTCATTGTACATCTGGAAAAGTCCCCTTGGAGTGGGGGAATCTACATGGAATTGTTTAGGAACGTCATGAAGGCCATCACAGAAAGTCCAGCCATTATCCCTACGGAGGTAACTCTGAAGTGGAAGGGATACCAAGACTGCATTCTGGAGCCTGTATTGTAAGATGCCTGAGGTTAACCCCACACAGGCTGATATCAGGACCTCATTTCCCTGGACAGTGCAGTTCCAAGGCTGTTTCTCTAATGTGCTACAGGTGACACAGGTGAAAAGAACACATGGGTGTAAGGTCACTTCCAGAGAGGTCACCAATGCCCTGAATTGCTTCCGTGGCACTGTCCGTGGATGAAGGGGACATTACTATACTACTCACTGCATGTGCTTTAAAGGAATTTGGCTGAATATGTAGTAAGTGATATTATAAAACCTAAATGATGCTCTTTGGCCTCAGCTAATCAAGAGTACTTACTGTCCCAGACCCTGTGGTAGCAACTGTAAGAACAGCAGGCCTTTTTGAGATCTTTAGAGTCGAAGGGTGTACTTGGGCTCCCTGGAGACCTATAAGATGTGACCACATGGAGCTCCAGGGTCCACATGGAAACCAGCTATTTCTGCTTTTCATTTGTCATCCAGTGGGGTTTCCCATCCACTTTCTCTTGAATTTCTAAGATATCCTTAAAAGGCACCGAGACGTCACGAGAATAATGGCTACAGAAATGAAGTCCTTTTCAGTGACTTCTCCAGTTTCAGGTCAACAGTATTCTGACTGTGAAATGACCCCACAGGGTCATGCATTTACATACATAGTCTCCAGCTGGCAGTGTTGTTCTGGGGGTCATGTGGGATCTTTGGGATGATGGAGCCAGTAGAAGTTGGGTCAATGAAAAGTGCAAGCCAAGTACCCTTTGCTGGTTCCTGATCTGGAGATGTGAATGAGCAACATCACACACTCCCCACACCACCGGAGTTACCGTGGCTTCCCTCAACCACAATGGACTGTGAAGCACCCCTCCCCTCCACCCCCAAGTCATGAGTCAGAATATTCACCCTCAAGTTGCTCCTGCCAGGTAGGCAAGAAAAACAAGTGACAGAAATTAATCTCGTGAGTAGCTTTTCCAGGATAATTTATTTCATTTTGATTTTAATTAAGTTGTGCACAAGAAGAACAGTTAACAAAGCCTCTGTTGTTACCCTGTGAGGTTTGGTAAGGTTTTCAGAAGGACAATGAATAAGTGTGTGGGCTGTTAAGGATCTAAGTAGGCTTTTGGAGACATTTAGCCAAAGATGTATAGTATAAATAGGGTCCTCAATGATTCTCATGCTGGTCTTTATTCCCAAAGGGCTTCACTGTTATCTTGGGCTGTGATCTTATGTTGTATGGGGAGGGATCTGAGAGTCTATTTCCCTGGGACATTGTTTACTTTGTAAAAATAATATACTGTAAAGAATGCTGGATATTTAATCTCAAACCCAAACATGGTTTCTAATGAGGAAAAGATAGTCTGTAAGTCTAGACTTTTTAGTTCTAGAGAGAGCTGGTTGGGGGGGGGTAGTCGAGAGGTGGAGAAGTGTTCTGTGGTGGGAGACCAGATTGACTCCTACTTTTCCAAAAGTGTCATGTTTCCTGTGTGGGGGTGGGTATGATTTTGGGATTTTTGAATGTACTGCTTAGTGTTGCTAAATTTTCATTGCTCGGTAGGAAACTTTGGGTGAGCTCATTTTATAAGGAATGACATATGTCGTGGGCAAGGGTAGGAAAAGGGAAGGGAAGCTTGTCACCTTTAAGAAGCCTCTTCAGAGGGACAGGCTGTATTTCGGTAGGAAAGTCAAGGCCAGTCTATTTTGGGGTGAATTTTCAAGGTAGGTCAAAGTGGTCCTTCCTCAGACCAGGCTCAGTGTTTCTTCCTGATGCCTGTCCTTGGTGCCCTGTGTCAGGACCAAAGCACAGTGGTCCTCCACTGTGAGCCTGAGATATACCTTTTTGTTTACATCACACGAGAGAGGCGATTCCTTTGGTTTCCTGGCCTACAGTTAGAGAGAGACAGAGAGATAAAGTGTTCTGTTTGCCATCATCTACCATCTAATTATGCCAAGAATCAGTTTCTCCAACTTTCCTTTCTTTCTTTTTCTTCCTTTATTGTTCTTTCTTCTTTTCCTTCTCATTTTTGAGACTGAGTCTCACTTTGTAGCCCTGGCTGTTCTAGAACTCACTCTGTAAACCAGACTGGCTTTGAACTCACAGCGTTCTACCCACTTCTGCCTCCCCAAGTGCTGGGATTAAAGGCATGAGACACCAGAGAAAAGCCTCATCATGGTGGGAAGAGCAGAAGGAGGCGAAGGAGATAGATTTGCTTTTACTTCTACGGTAGCCTGAGGGGTGAGGGGCAAGTATGTGATTGGTGACAGTTAAGTGCAGCCAGATCTTGTCAAGGCGACCTGGTCATGTTTCACACACACACACACACACACACACACACACACACACACACACACACACACACACACACACACACACACACACACACACACACACACACACATCATTGGGTTTCCCATCCTTCCCACCAGGGTATTGGAGTTGCGAACCTCTGGTGTCCGGCAGCAGCCTTCCCCAACAGCCCCACAGTCTCAGGTTAATGCTGTCATCAGCCATCTTTGTGATGTCTTTACCCTTTCAGATGAAATGAGTTAGTCACATGAAGCAGAAAACCCAAATAAGAAATATTAAAGGTGGGGGTATCCTCACATGAAAGTCTCCCAGGACTCAGGTTAGGGTGACTTTGCAGTCATAAAGGGATGAAGGAAATTCTCTCCTTGTAACTCTCACACTAGAGCTTCCAGCCTGAAAGTCCCCTCTGGTGTCCAAGCTAGCCCAAATAGTAGAAAGAAAGAACCTGGACACCCACAAGCTCATCTCCCCACTGATTTCTCTCCCTCCCTGGAACACCACCGCTGCCAGCTTCTGCTGATATTTTACTGACTGCTACTTCCAGGAGACTAACTAGGAAGTGCTGCCCTTTACCTCAGGAAAATTTCAGGCTAGAATAAAGTCAAATTCAGCTAAAAGAGAATGGCAGGGAATGGATGCTGGCCAGGCAAAGAGCAATCACCCCACATGTGAACAGTTACAATCTACTGAGTGCTTTAGTTATTATGCAATATCTAACCCTCCTATCAGACCCTGGGCTGCTTGGAAGCCCCAAGCTTATCCCCTCCCTCCTCCTTGTACCAACACATGACATCATTGTTCAGCCCCTGCCTGCTGAGCTCCCCTTTAATGGGTCTACAGTTCTAAGTGTTTTCTTGTTAAACGCTTTTGAATAATTTACTTCCAGAGGGCTTGTACACAATTATCTAATTCGTTGTTAATGTTAAATGTTCCACGAGTTTTCCATAAAACTGGAAAACTAATTCTAGGTCATGAAAATGAGCAGTTATTGGCACCTACAAGGTTTTACAACCTGATTCCAGATGTTAGAAAAAGCAAGACAGAGGGCTAAATTGGATGAGTACGATACAAAACAGAGATCTTTATGGACAAAAGGAAAACATTTTCCCCTGTTTTGTTTAAGTTTTGATGATGTAGAAATATAGGAGGTGTCTGAGGACACTCACGTGAATACCTCATGTTTATAAAATGGCTGAGAAGTCTGCTGAAAATCTATTTACATAAATGCCTAATTCACCACAGGAAACTGCCAGTGGATGGGAGCGGGCAGGGTAGGTGGAAGGAGAGGCTTTGCCACTTGCTCTTAGAGAGAGGAAACTCTGAGTGGGCTGGACATCTTGATGTCTTGGTTGGAAAGTGTCTTTGGTGAGTCCTAACATGTGACCAGCTGATTCACTTTGTCCTTTAAATCTCCAGGGAGGAGATATAAACAGCTTCCATGAAGAGGGGAAATAGCTACTGGTCTAGCCCTCTAGCATGGACGCAGAACAGAGCCGAGGCCAAAGGCAGACAGAGGCTTGCCACTGCATGTGTCTTGGTTGGGGTTTCTTTGGCTGTGATAAAACAGACGAACATGAACTTTTGAGGAGGAAAGGGCTTATTTGAGCTTACACTTTCCTATCACTACAGGAACTCAAGTAGGGCAGGACCGGCTTTCCAGCTTGTTCAGGCAGCTCTCTTACAGAACTCAGAACCATGTGCCCAGGGGTGGCACTGCCCACATCAATCAAGAAAATGCTCCAGCGGCTTGCCCACAGACCAGTCTGGTAGGGGCATTTTCTCAGTTGAGGTTCCCTCTTCCCAACTGACTTCAGCCTGTGCCCAGTGGACATAAAAACCAGCCAGCACATTCAATTCTGTTTTTCATATTGATCATAGCATCAAGATTTGTTGGGTCTCTCCCCTCTTTCTCTTACTTTATCCTTTCTCAGTTTTTATTCTGGAATGTGCTCCTGGGCTCCAATCTTTAAAAATACATGAGCCATGCATCTTGGGGAATTCCCTGCTGTATTTCTGGATTTGACTGATGAGGGAGTTAGGAGGTTGGATCAAAAGAGCTTGGACTTGAGTATCTAAAAACTCTGAGTGTTACCTCTATTGTTACCAGCTAGCCATGTGGTCCTGAACAAGGTGCTTTACTTCTCCAAAGCTCCAGAACCTCACCTGTGAACTACTGTTAATTTCTTACTCAGGGAATTTCGGGGAAGCTTGGATGAAATGATTTAGGAAGAAAACCTCCTGAGAGTTAGTTGAGAATGTGTTGTATTGTTTCGTCTTGCGAGGTAGTTGCTGTTTACTTGGGCATGTGTGTTTTTAGGTCTCCCTGGCTCTGTGCTTTGGAGGTGGGGCAGAGGTGGAAGCAGAAAACGCAGATAGAACATGAGGACACTGGGCAAGATGGCTGGACCTCTGTGGTCACAGTGGAGACAGAGGATGCACAAGGGTTGGGAATGCTTTTTGAAGGTAAAGGGAGCATAGATGACATGGAATGCAGAAGACAAAGGACAGATGAGGACACATCCCAGCCTTGGTGCTGAGGGTGTGAGGAGATGACACTGGCTGAGAGCTGTGTTCATGGGTGAAACCCACAGAGTGCTGCCTGCTGAAAGGCAGTGTCTGGGACAGGATGTGCTAGATACTTCACATAAAGGAAGGGGCCAAGTGCCACTGTGGCTCTTGATCTGGAGGTCTTATGCTCCAGCCATCTACATTGTTTAGAAGGCAGCTTCCAGAATCATGTTCAGCAAGGTTTCAGGACCTCAGATGTTCACCTACTTAAAGCCCTGAATGAAACTGCAGGACTTCACTGAGAGAGAGAGGTAAACTGAGGAAAGGTCCTGCAGAGAAGGCTTTGAGGTGAGTTTTGGGATCAGAGAAGCCTGCCTGTCAAAATCTGGGTGTTCTAGAGGAACCACTGTCATCATAGCCACAGATCCCCAAGGTGACCTAGAAATCTGGGTTCTGAGCCCCTTGGAGAGACATTGGTGGGAGGGTTCCTTTCTTTCTTCCTCCCTCTCTCTCTTTCTTCTTCTTTTTTCTTTTTGCTTTTCAAGACGTGATTTCTCTGTGTAGCTCTGGCTTTTCTAGAACTAGCTCTGTAGACCAGGCAGGACTCCAACTCGGAGATCCACCTGCCTCTGCCTCCTAAGTGCTAGGATTAAAGACGTGTGCCAAGTGGGGTCTTGCTACTGTCCTTCTCTTCTTCCTTTAAAAAATATAAAATTATATATATATATATATATATATATATATATATATATATATATATATATCACATATCTTTGCCTGCATGTGTATCTATGTACCACATCATGCTGCTTGCAAAGGTTAGAAGAAGGCATTACCCCCGGAACCAGAGTAGTAACTGGTAGTTGGGAGAAATGAGTCCTGGAAGCCAAACTCTAGTGCTCTGCAAGAGCAGCTAATGCTCTTAACCACTGAGCCATCTTTAAAGCAACTCTCTCTCTCTCTCTCTCTCTCTCTCTCTCTCTCTCTCTCTCTCTCTCTCTCTCTCTCTCTCTCTCTCTCTCTCTCTCTGGAAGTCAGTTTTGTGGCAGCTTCTCTTCCTGTTCATAATTCAGACCCTGGAATTAATAAAAGCCAAGAGGCCCCTCCTCCTAAAGGAGGAAGAAGCCCTGCCGCATGTGCTTTGTGCAAGTGTTCCTCAGATAATGACCATAGCAGCGACAAGTGACATTCGTACATATGAAATCATTGTTACTGAGTCACAAGTGAGATAAAAAGTCTTTGGCAAATCTATAAAAAAATATTTCAAAGAGAAAGGGGCCAGAATTTATAGAGTCTAAAAATAGTCACTGAAGTGCAGCTGTGTTTAGCTTGTCAGAGAACCTGTCGAGACAGGCAGGGGTTTTATTTCTCTAGCCCTGAGGTCATTGGTCTTGTTTAAGAGGGGATTGCAAACATTTCCAAATAGGGATTGGTTTTTGAAAGAAAGGAAGATGGCTGAATACACTCAGAATCCCGAGTTTCTTCTCCTGCCCTGACCTCTCGTGACCTACTCGAAATCTTTGGGGAGATGGAAGAGTCAGTGGCACGGTCCCTGGCCGGTGGGATGCGGACCTATCCTGGTGATAGGTTCATCTTTGATACCTGTAAAGGAAGCCTGTTCCTCGGAGGGCAGCCTGGCTATTCTGAACTAATGTTTTAAGATGAAGAAATAATATCTAGTTGAAGAAAAAACAGCCTGACTTTGCTAAGACTAAGGGGATCTGGGATCTTTTTTGCTCTGTTTCTTATTAGGGATAATGTAGCAATCTTTCTCTTCTGTAACTAACAAGAACAGCGACCCAAGGCCCCTGTATTGATGGTCCAGACCAGTGAGAAACTCACAATTTTCCACCTTTCTTTGATATAGGTCAGTATTCAGACCTGGAGTGTTAAGCCTTTCTTGAGCTGTCGGCGTAGGGTATGATACTCTCTCCTGATGCCAAACAGCCGCTCAACTGCAATACCAGGGCTCGAAACAACCAGGACTCCGAAAGCATCCTGTGTAGCAAAGTTGGGTTAGATGTATTGAATGCCTTTTCAATTCAGGGCATTCCCAACATAATGGACTTGTAAATATAGACTCATTTTAAGCCAAGAAAACCCTGTGTTTGCAAATGTTACAGTGTCAGCACCCCAAACTCTGGAGTCGGGATGATATCAAGCCTCTTGCCAATCAGTATTGTCCTTGTTTTGGTTCTGTTGTGGTGATAAAATACCTTGACAAAAGCAGCTTAGAGGAGAAAGTGTTTATTATCTTAACATCTCAGGTTACTGTCCATAATTGTGGGGGAAGCCAAGGCGATGGACACTCGAAACAGCTGGTCACATCCACAGTCAGAATCAAGAGAAATGCATGTGTGCCTGCTTAGTATTCAACTTTTTCCACCCTTATACAGTCCAGGGCCCCAAACCAGGGAATGGCAACCCACACTTTGTGGAGGAGACATGCCCCAGACCAATCTATGGAGGCTCTCTACCCAGGTAATTGTAGCTTGTAAAGTTGACAACCAGAACTCACATCACATGTATTCTATGGAAACCTTTTTGAGATGAGTTTTTTTATGGTGTCAGGCCTAAGGGTTATGTCATTTTCATCCCCATACTGAATCTCTATCACCAATGTTTAGCTTGTCTTACATCAACGCTGACCTGAGTATCTGTCAATACTTCAAACCATTTTGTTCATAAATCTTGATTTCTGTATTTTTCTCCTGGTGTATTTAATGACAGATCTTTAGTTGAGATTTCTCCCTCCAAGGGGACCCCGATTCTTGTGCGCAGGCCCTCCAAAGGTGGGTCACAGTGAGAAGTAGACACTGTACTCTGGAGGTAACAAGAGAAGCACTAACTGGGAAGTCTCTTACTGTGCACCGTGAGCACTCTGCACTGTCCGCCATCACTGTCATTATGGCGGTCAGCATGTGTCTGTGGGGTTCTAGTGAGGATTTTGTTTATGCCATAACCTAGTAGCTCATGAGGCTCTATGAGAGGTATCCCTGTCAAATCTCAGTACGGAGAAGTAGCTGTTGCCTTACTGGCCATCTAAACCTTACTTGTGACATGAATCCTGTATCCGTCTTTGTACTAGGTCTGGGGAAACTCAGAGCCAACTCTGTGGTTCGTATCTCGTAGAACAGATATTTGGCTGGTTCAACTGTCATGTTCTTGTTTCTCAGCTTTTCATGACAGCTTGCTTTATTATGAGAGTTCTTTTTCCATTTGTGTGTGGTGTGGCATGTGTATATTGGATGGTGCCATCCCTCACCTCTTCAGACCTTGTATGGTGGTACCCACATAACTGTTCTACCTAGAGTGCTTTGCCGTGGGACTCTCTTTATAAATCCATCTCCTCTCCCGGAAATAGTCCCTACAATGTGTCCATCTTAATCTTTCTTTACCAGAGACATTTTACCACTGGCCAGATCTCGATTCCCTTCTCTCACCTCTGTGCTAGTAACCACTTATTTCATACAGCCTGGACACCTCATGAGTTGTTAGACCAGGGGTCCCCACTTCTTACCCTTATCCCTCTGAAAAACCTGGATGATCCATTCATCACCATGAGTTCAGTCAGAAACAATGTACGTTACTTCCTGGAAACCCTTTTTCAGACAATTGGGGGACATGACCCTTCAAGCTAAGTATTTTCCGTATTAATTATAGAAAGCTTATTTTCCAGATGTGATGCCTGCCATGTCAGAACATAGAGGGAAGGGGTGGCTATAAAGGCCTCAATGTCTAAGAAACTCTGGGTAGAATCTTCTAGTACCAATTGCCTCACATGGGAAGTTGCAGTCACCCACTTGTGTGACTCAACAGAGCCATACATTTGTGGGTTTGTTTTGTTTAAGAAAGACATAATGGTCTCTCAAATTTTAATTTCCTGAATGGGTTTGAGAACCATTGGAGGATTTCCCACACTTCCGTCATGAAGATAATATTTTGTTAAAAATTCACATTCCTCAAGCCTGAGGTTGGCCTACTAGAACCTGCATCCTGGGTATTCATGTTTCTTTTACTGGGCCTGCCTAATGATTCTTACACATTCTGGACTGTTGCCCAGGGAGAACAGGATGATGGTAGTCTCAAGGGTCCTACAAAAAGTTATAATTTGCTGGAGTTTTACCTGTTTTATCTAATGTTCCTACAGCTTTCCTCTCCAGGGCTTGTACTTGCCCAGAATTGCCTGTGTTGACATATTATTTATTCTACCACAATTGGATGACAGCCAGTTGTTCTTAAATGCTTTAATTGATGACATGTATGTAATATATCTATTTATATATACATATACACAGATATGCATATACGTGCACACGTATAATCATGAAAGCTGCAAGCAAACAGCCCACCCTTTGTAAGCCACTGAATGACTTCTTGATAAGATTCTGCTCATCATTCTCCTCACCCGATGTCTAGATCCTGAAAGAAGTGTTTCCAGAATGTTCTGAGGAGGGTGGTTTTATTTTGTTTTACCTATAGTTCTTGCAAACACAAACAAAGGGAATGTCACCTGCTGTCTCCCTGGAGAATAGTACCATGTTACCCCTAAAAGGGCTGGCTCTTTCCTCCAAGTCAGGGAGTTTCCCTTTAAGAATGTGTCTTTTTGGAGTAGTTGTCAAAAGCAGTGCCTAGGAAATATGGCTGTGTAGTTCCACTATCAAAAGCTTGTGTTCTGAGGACTTTGAGGGAGGTAGGCTTTGAATAAGAATGACTCTCATAGGCTCATATATCTGAAGGCTAAGGCACCAAGGAGTGCAACTGTTAGATAAGATTAGAAGGATTAGGAGGTGTGGCCTGTTGGAGGAAGTGTGTCATGGGGGTCAGGCTTTAAAGCCATGCCATACCCAATCTCCTCCACTAGTGTGTGTGTGTGTGTGTGTGTGTGTGTGTGTGTGTGTGTGTGTGTGTGTGTGTGTGTGTGTGTGTGTGTACGTGTACGCCTTAGTTAGGGTTGGCTGTGAAGAGATACCATGACCATAACAACTTTTATAACATTTAATTGGGGTGGCTTGCTTACAGTTTCAGAGTTTCAGTCCATTATCCATCATGGTGGGATATAGCGAGAAGACATGGTGCTGGAGAAGGAGCTGAGAGTCCTACATCTTAGAGGCAACAGGAAGTGGTCTAACTCACTGGGCGTGGCTTGAGCATATGTGAGACCTCGGAACCTGCCTCCACAGTGACATGCTTCCTCCAACAGAATCACACCTTATAATAGTGCCACTCCCTTTGAGGGCCATTTTCTGTTCAACCACCACATTCTACCTATGATCAGGATGTAGCTCTTAGCTAATCCTCTAGCACCATGCATGCTTGTGTCCATGCTCCCTGCAGCCATGTTCCCTCCCATGACAATAATAGACTAAGTCCCTAAACCTGAAAGCAAGCCCTCAGCTGAATTCTTTCCTTTAAAAGAATCGCCTTGGTCATGGTATCTTTTCACAGCAACAAAACAGTAACTAAAAAAATGAAAAACAACTTTTAGAACATAGTCAATACATTTGGGAATATTGCTGAATTTTAATCAGTTGCTGGGCAGCCTGGGTGGCCTGTGAACTTACTGTGTATTTGGATGTTGCTTCTGTGAACCTCCAAGGAAATGGCTGGCTGAGTTCTTTAAGGGTTATTGATCAGAGCACTTTTTCTGTTGCCCCACATATGCTATTTGTAAAAGTCAATTCTTTTACTGTCTTTCCATCCCCAAACCACATCCCTTCCCATGCCCTCCCCCAAAGTCTGTGGTAGTGCGGAATGAGTTAATATAAGCCTAAGGGCATGGAGGAACAGAAGCTGTGGTACCCATGTGTTTATTTATTGGCACAGTTTCTTTATCCACGATGGCACCTTGGGTGGAAGCTGGTTTCTTTATATATCCCTTAATATATATGACATTATGTATCAAGGTAGGCAGCATATTTGTTATCATTCTACATTTAAATGTCAATGGCCAGAAGTCAAATCTCCCTTAAACTAATAATTCCTAGAACCAAAAAGCAACTCTACATTCCAGAGTAGACCCTAGGCCGTGGTGTGTCTTTGAGAATCTCAGGACAGAGAGCCCTGAGATGTGTCTTCCAGAGCTAAGCTTGTGTCCCTTGCTATGAGCGCAGGGAACTGCTTTAAAAGTGTGAATGCTAGTCCCAGCTCCAGGAATTAGTTCCAAACCTTTTGTTTCCGTTGTTCTTTCTGAAAGACAAATAGAGTTTGTATTGTGGCATTTGAGGTTCACTTCAAGGGGCAGTGTTGGATGAATCAGTACCAGATGGGCAGTTCGTGAGCACTGTGTACTCTGGGATGTACATTAAAGAAGTCATCCACCTGTCCATTGTCCAGCCATGTCTGCTTGCCTATCCCATGCTCATCCACTAATTCCATTTATTCTAGTCACTAATTCTGCAAGGCCCCCCAGCATGGTGTTTGCATGCTAAAATTTCCATAATGAAGCCAAGGAGTGACAGTGACTATTTTTCTCCATCTGTCTGACTGATTTGTGAGGGAAGAATAGTGACCACCAGCTTGTGAAGGGACACGTGAGAGAACAGAGGCTCTTGTCTGGGGTCACATGACCAGACACAGGTCTACACTTGAGTCATTTATATCAGAGTGCAAATGAAGTCCCACTCAGTGAAGTCTCAGTATTTAAAAGTAACAGTTCAGAGTCGTATTGAATACACTCTTCTGTCCCCCAGACCATCCAAAAGGCCAAAATGAAACTTGGAATTAGCAGGCTCCTCAGAGTTCAGTGCACAAACAAATCACTTTTGGGGAGCTGGTTCCCGGCTCACCGGCCTTCACGGTTATCATCTGACTCCTGTCACACAGCAGTGGCCTCCTGTGCATTTGCATAGACGGTCCAGGCATTGTGATAATCAGGTCTGTACATGGCCATTCCTTCGAAGAGTTATCCACTCACCCCTGGATGTTGTAGGTGCTTTTTCTCAGGTTTGAGGAGGCCGACTTTTTTTGAACCTTAGTTTTTGGATAGGCAGTCGCTATGAGCCAGAGCGTCCTCACATCACCCCAGGCCCTGTTCCCCTGCCTGGATGAGTGGAGCTAGAGGACAAGGGATGGGAGGAAGATATTCCAGGGCTGGGTGGAGGATTAGGGTGGTGTCCAGCTGAGTGAGGGTGTATGTGTGAAGGGCCCAACAGGAAGGAGGGCTGGGTTTGCTTTTTCTTATTGGTTCCCAGCCTTACAGGACTCATTTTAAAGATATATTGTTCCTATGTGTGCCTGTAGTCAAGCTGGACTATTGAGCTTCGGCCACACCAGCTAAAGTCTGCTTAGAACTATGGTGTGACCAGCAGTCCGGATGCTTTCCAAGAGATACCCACCCTGTTCTTTGGCATCAGCCTGGGGTTGGGAGGTTCTCCTGGGTCTATTGCCAAGGGCAGCTGTCCTCCTTACTGGTCTGTTGGTGGGCCCTGGAGGTGCTAGAGAAAAGACAATGTGGTATTGGACAGTGCTGAACTGGAGGAACTTTCTTGCCCTGCCCCAAAGTCCTGGACCCTGAGGGTATGGGGAGATCTGGGTTCTAAAAAGTGAAAGTGCTGTGGTTTAGGACAGATTCATTGTCTTCCCCCATGCCTGTCTTCCCGCCTCTTCACGTTATGACTGTTAAAACAAAAGCTATTGTTTATTTAAAAGGACCGTTTGCCTAATGTCCCTGGAATTTATTTTTTTGGAGCTTTTTCTATGTTAATCATTCGTTCAGACCTTGGCTGGAGCTGTGTGATTATGTAACCTGGGGATGGAGTGAATTCCACTGGCTTGTGTGGACTCCGGTGCACCCACTCAGCCTGTCTGAGAGGGAGCAAGTGTGCTCCTGGTTGTATCTTCAACCCACTTCTGTAAACTGCTAGAGGTGGGGTGGAGGAAAGGGGGTGGGAAGTAGGGAGGTGGGAGGTGAAGAGATGTTAGTGAGGTAGGAATAGCCCATAGAAAGAGTTGGCAAGCAGCTAGAATTCTGTCAGGATGATTTCTTCATGGGAACTTTTTTCAATTTGCTCTAGAACTGCCTCATTCTCCTTAACTATTGACACTGGGGCTTAGTCCTTTGTGTAAAGCCCAGACCCTCCTCCCCCATCTACACCATAGCAAAAATCCCGAATATTGTTACTTGAGCCTTGGCAGGATCCAGAAAATGTTCCTGGCCCTTCCTTCTCTGCTGGCCTCTGCCCTGTGTCTCCATGTGCTCCAGCCCTAGCAGTATTGACATCAAGAGCCGCCCTTTGCCAGACTTGTCCATTATTCTAGTCTGAAGCCTTGTTTTTGGGTTCATCAGTGAGTTGTTTTGTCAGGGATCAAAGGAAAGGAGAATTTCTTAGTCACGGCTGGGGGGGGGGGGAGGTGACGATGGGTGGAGGGGTGGACAGAAGTTTATTTTGCCTTAGATACTCAAAGGCAAATCAGATGAGGATTTGAATCCCTAACTTTAGTCATGGTTGAATAAGGGTGGGCTGCAGAGAGGGCTTGCCTTGTGGCCCCCATCTTGGGCTCTTGTGTTTGGAGATTACAAACGTATCCTGTCTTGCATCCCCCTCTCCTGTGTGACAGGAGATATGTTTTTTCTCCTTGTTCCTCTATTTACTCTGCGTGTTTATCCCCATTAGGGCAGCCATGTCTACCCATTTAGCACAGTACTAACTGCCTAACAAGATCTGAGGTTCCAATATTCTGACGTAGTCTGGTGTTGATGGGCCAGTCAAGCCAGGGAATTCCCCACTGGAAGTAGCTTTTTCCATGAAATGTGGGGATTCCGTGTTCCTTCCATTGTTGATTCTACCATGCCCTCAGGACTTCAAAGCCTTTAGCTCCCTGGGACAGAAGGAGGAATAACCAGTGGAGAAACCACACTTCCATCTAGAAATGACCCAAATGCCTTCCACTCACTGTCCATCAACGAAGATTTAGTCATATGGCCACAGCTGACCTTAAAAGAGCCTGGGAAATTTGGCTTAGATTGGACAGCCAGCTAGTCATACAATGCCATGGGATCGGGCTAGAAGATAAAGAGCAGACATCTTTGAGAGGTGACAGGGGAATGGAGCATGTGTGGACCAATGAAGGGAAGTAGGTGGCCCTGAGGCCCCCTGAGGTCTGCTTGACAGACAGGTGAGTGATGATACATTTTCAGGGGATGGATCTGACTGGAAGAAGACAAGATGTAAAGAAGGAATGTTCAGGCTGGCCAGTGACCCGCCATGGCCTGGTGCATAGAACTATGTCACGAATACAGGAACCCATAGAAAAAGGTGATTAAAGACCTTGCATCCCTTCTGCCGATCCTGTGGAGGACTATTCAGGAAGATGTCGGTACCATACTCACAGTCTCAGCCCCTGACAGAATCTGCCCATTAGTTTCCGAATACAGAGCTCATCATAAGGAGAGTCAAAGGGAAATACATAACCAGTGTCTTAGACTGCTCAATCTCCATGACAAAATACCGTGGATTGGATGGCTTATGTAACAGAATTTGATTGTCACAGCTCTGAAAGCCACAAAATATAAAATTAAGATGCCAACATGGTTGGTTTCTGATGAGGTCTGTTCCTGGAAAATAGATATCACCTTACTGTTTCTTCATATGGCAAAGAGAGAGGGGAGGTGAAGTGTTTGTGTGGGGAGAGGTAGTAAGGAGCACACACATAAGAAAACCTTCTGATGTCTCTTCTCCTGAGGGCACAGATCCTATCTCAAAGGCTCTCCTTTATGATCCTTCTTGAACCTGCTTCCCCCACCAAAGGCTCTATTGTCAAACTTAGTTACAAGGGGAGCGTAAGCATACAAATTCAGGGGACAGAATTCATCCACAGAAGCCAGCAGAGCATGCTTCTCCAGGCATGAGAGGAAGGCAGAAGCATGGAGCCTGATGCCCTGACCTTCTGTCCCGGTGGGGAGGACGTGTTCTGTCCTTGTACAGATGAAGCTTCTCTCACTCACTCTGCCTCAGATTTGTTCCTCTGGGCGTGCGATGCCAAGAAGGACTGGGAACTGGCATCCCTCAAACGTCCCCAGAAAGGCCAAGTCTGAGGCTGTAGCCACAGCCACTTGGCCAGTGAGTCAGTGGGTCATTCAGTCCATCCATGGGCTCATAGGTGCCAGTAGTGCCAAGAAGCCTGAGGTCACCTGAGATTGGGGCTGCCAGCCAGGCACTGGAGCAGGGACTTAAAGACACTTTGGGGGTGGGAGTTGATACGGGGTATAAAAGTCACAGTGCCAGCTTTCTACTGTTGTGCCCACAGGGTGGGACTCAACTCTCTGCCTATGGTGAACCTGAGCAGTTCAAAGTTTTCAGAGGGGGAAGTCCCTGTTGAAGTTTGTTGATGCTCTTCATGAATTCACATAAAATACAGAAGAGATCAGAAGGGCTGGTTATTGGAAAGGAAGGGACCAGGCATTCAAGACAGACATCAGGAAGCTAGAGTCGGCACAGTACCATGTTCAACCTTGGCAAGTTATATAGCTGCACAGTGCCTCAGTCTCCCACCTGCAAATGAGTAGGAAACACTCCTCCCAAGAAGAGCCAAATGAGGCATCACCTGGACCCTGCCTAGTGCAGAGCCTGACAGATATACAATAGATGTGAACAGAATAGCAGTCCCAACCAGTCTGCTTTGAAAAATATCTGTATTAATTTGATACCTGGATAGCACCTTTTAGTATGAGAGGGATCACCATATTTGCTGAGCACTGGCTGGGTGCTCTGGGGCTCTAAGGCCAGGCAGTGGTTGAGACACAAAAAGGTGTAAAGCAACCGAGGACCTAGCTACAGCAGTGTGCAACTCTACATGACATCATCTGATGTCCTGGCCATTCCTAGACATCCAAGTGCGGGGTTAATACTGGAACTGAAGAGCTTGAAGATGGTTTTCTTGATGGAGTTTGCGGTACACAAAGGACTTTTGTAGGTAGAAGGGAAGGAGGGTGAGCAATAGGCTAGACCAAGACCATGAATTGGAGAAGCATGTCAGAGTAAGATTGTAAGGTAGATTTAAAGCCAGTTAGTGTTTTAATGATTCCTATTCCACCATGAAGGAAACTGTTTATGGAATATCAGTGTCTTACAGGTTAGCATGGAGTCTGTTTTAGAGTAACTAGTAAAAGATGCTTTCCCTAGGGAAATGTATGCCTCCTTCAGTCTTATTCTACAGTGCTGTAAGTTGACATGAAAGAGTGTCTGGAACACTGTTGCTCTGTTTCATGGCTGGGTCAGTTGGAACATCAGGAAGAGAAGCAAACAGGTAGAAGCTATATTGTCAGGATGGAAGAAAAGCTATGTTGAAATATGGAGATAACCATGTCTCCAAATATATCTTGGGCAGCCCAGAGGTCCCAGAAGCCAGTTTGGAGCAATGGAGAAGATTCTAGAGGGCTCAGACTATGTAAAGGGATAAGTCCATGTATCTGGCATGGCCGGGACCAGCAGCAGGCCAGCCAGCAGCATTGGCACTGCAAGAGCCAGACGAGCAGAGAGAAGAAAACACAGTGAGAAGAGACCATACCAGCAAGAAGTACAGATGGCAACAATCTTTAATGGCAGGTGCCCAGACTAGGTCCAAACACATGGAAAAAAATAACCAAGATTGAAAGCAAGCAGACTCCCCGTCCAAAGTCCACAATTCAGAAAATGCCAGAGCAGCATAAACACTGCAAAGCAAACGTAGCTACTTCGTCTCTTTATTTTAGTCATCAGAAGTGGCCTCAGCTATGTGGTAAGGATCACCTTTGCCTCACTTGGCTGTTCCCTTCTATTCTAACAATTTCTAAGGGCTGCCTCACCATTCCATTCCTTTCTTGGCATGACATTGCAGTTTGCCAGCCCACGAGAAAGGACATTTTGGGGCACTTTCCTATCAAACATTTTTTAAGGACATTCACTTTGCCCATACATGGAGGGGTGCAAAAATGACCTGATTCCTCATCCAGGACTACTAGCCATGTGATTTGGCTGTCCATGGACCTGGGCCTATGTTCTGCCATGGCAGGAAGGTTGAAAGGCTTCTCCCAGCCTTCACTGCCATGTTGGGCCAGTCAACAAGCACTCATCAAGTATGAAGATAGGTTAAGGTTGTGTGGGGGTCTTTTGACATCTTGAGTAAGGTTTTATGAGGGAGAATAGAGAATAAGTCCTTGGTAGCTCAGGCTTTAGAAGTGGCACAATACTGTTTCTTATGAACTCTGTTGGCTCATATAAGTTGAATGGGGAAGGTAAAGCTGCCTCTTGATGAGAAGAACCACCATGTCATTTGCTTAAGATACATATGTGAGAAAAGCATAAAATTGTGTGTGTGCTGAGGACTGAGCCTGGTGGGCTTTGGAGCCACATGGGACCTGGAATTGCCGTGAACATATTCAAAGATCATTTTGAGGGCTAAGGAACTGGCTCAGTTGGCAAAGCAAGAGGGCCTGGGTTTAGTTCTCCATTATCCACCTAAAAGCGAGGCATGGAAGATCCTGGAAGCCTATTGGCTAGTTGGCCTAGCTAAACTGATGGGCTACGGTTCAGTGAGAGACTGTCTCAAAAAGATACTGTGATGAGTGATCAGGAAAGATGTTTAAAGCAACGTCTGGCTTCTACATGTACACATGTATACATAGAAAAAAACGTACACTCATAGTACACACAGCTCTGCTTGAGGATTTACTAATGCTTCCATGTATACCTAATTCTTGGTAAAAATCTTTTTCCCGTCTTACCCAAAATTTATTCGGTGCCTCATTTTTTAGCTTGAAACACAAGGTCTCTATAGAGTCACACTTTCCTGAGACTGTCACTTCTGTCTTTGTTCAATATAGCCTCAGAGTTGAAGTTTGGAAGACAACAAGGGGTGAATATTTATCCACACTAAAAATTTAGAAAGGCAAGTTAATCTAGGGAGAAAAGGTGGTCATGGCAAGAGGCTGTTAGGTAAACAAGGAAAGTTCATCCTCTCTCATTGTGGCCCTTCCTCCAGACCACCTCCACACCTGAGCAGTGTGAGACGCCTTCACACCTGAGCAGTGTGAGACACCTCCACACCTGAGTAGTGTGAGACGCCTTCACACCTGAGCAGTGTGAGACACCTCCACACATGAGCAAGGTGAAGACACTCCCATACCTGAGTAGTGTGAAACACCCCACATCTGAACAGTGTGAGAAATCCCTACGCCTGAGCAGTGTGAGATACCCCCACATCTGAATAGTGTGAGACACCCCCTTTCCTGAACAGTCAACACCTCCACACCTGAGCTGTGTAAGACAGCAATTCTAAGAGTGTATGTGCAAAACACTAACTTGCATTATAAGAAAGCAGACAGCATTCTCTCTCATTGCCCACCTCTGTGCTTGAGCTTGGCACTGAAAAGGCATCTATCTAGACTATGGTTCCAATTTCAAATGCCTCCAAAGTCGTAGATCGTCAGTGGAGATGTTCAAGGCTCTTCACTGTATGATGTCATGGTCTCTCTGCTCCCTGTTTCTATTCCACAACCATATCAAAGAGCCCCAAATCTGCCTTTTCCTTTTTCCTCTCTTCTTTATCAGATCCAGGAAGGAACTGCCCCCACCCCACCCCAGAGCAGGGTAGTGTAGAGGAAGGCCCACTATGCATTTAGAGATCCAGGCAGCATGTGACCAGGGAAGGTGAAAGAAATGAGATTCTAGAGACAGGGCACTGCTGGCACCCCTTTCCTTGTCTGACTCAGATCCTGTCTTTAGTGGTGTGTGATAAAGTATGACCTCCCTCAAGGATGGCTTGGGAAGAAAGAACTTTGTCAAGGGCTGGAGCAGGGGCAGTACAGAGAACTTCCCTACCATGTGCATAACCCTGCATCTCATCCCCAGAGAAGAGAGCAGAGACACATTTTCTCCTTTGATAATACAGCATCTCCCCTGAGTCCCGCAGGCAAGTATGGAAATCCCTCAACCATGCATGCACATACACTCCCAGCTTCAGGGGATGAGAAGCAGTGAAGACTCCCGATCCTTCCCACCCTTAAGTAGCCATTGCTGAGCAAAGGGTTGGATAGAACAGTGTGAATGATGGTTTAGTGCAAACCACACAAAGTGGATGCTGTCCACGGTTTCTAGTCATGCCACTGTGAAGGGAGATTTTTGTGACTTACCTGTGGACCCATTATGGAGCTCTTAGATCCTTTCCCCTATCACAAAGACCAGTTGTGTGTAGTGGGGGGGCATGTGTGAGTGTGAAGGCCGAGGTCAATGTTGAGTGCCTTCCTTTATCCATATTTTCCTGAGTCAGACGCTTTGGCTGAATCTGAAATTCACCAGTTTTGCGAGATTATCTAGCCAGTGAGCCCAGGGATCTTTCTGTTTCTACCTTGTCAATGCTAGTTTTATAGGCACAACTGCTCCCAGTTTTCAGAAATATTTATTTACTTCAAAAAAAATGTGTGTGTGTGTGTGTGTGTGTGTGTGTGTGTGTGTGTGGTGCGCGCGTGCCTGAGTGTGTATATGCACATCACGTATGTTCAGGAGCCTGTGGAGGACAGGAGAGCATCACATCTCCTGGAATTGGAGTTACAGATGATTGTGAGCCACCATATGGGTTCTGGGAACTGAACTGGGGTCCCCTGCTATACCAGCCAGTGCTCTTAACCACTGAGCCATTTCTTCACCACCACCCCAGCCATTTTACATGGGTGCTAGAGATTGAACTCAGGTCATCATGCTTGTATGGAGAAAGTATATTACCCATGAGCCAAGCTCCCAAGCTTCCATATCAGTCCTTCTGAGAGAGAGCAGAGCTTTCCCAGGCTACTCAGAAGGGAAGAGGAATCCCAGAAACTTCCTTCCTGCCATGCTTCTGTCTTCCATTGGGACACTTCTATTCCTCCGTCCATAGTATCTTTCTGAGCAAGGCAATGGTTACAAAAAGTCAGTGTGCTTCACGGTCTTAGATAAGACCCGTAAGAGAGGAAGAGGGCAGTGTGAATAGATTCACAGACACTCTAGACTTCTTGTCCTCCTGAAGAGAACCTGAAGCCAGAAGGAATAATGACCCCAGGCTGGCACTCAGTCAGGTGCTGTTCCGAGAAGGCAGCACAGGGAGATGGAGATGATGCAGAAACTCGAATTCCGTGTTCATCATCCCATGAACTTTGTCCCCATTAGTGACTTCTCCAAAGCAGCACATAATGAGAATGTGTCACATGATCTCTAGAAACTATTTACATTCCGAGATTTTTTTTTCAGACAGAATAGAGTTCTTTCCAGACGTAGTAATATCCACAGACATCAACCCAAGCAGTGGTCAGCTCCGTTTCTGATGTTAGTCAGACTTGAATTCCATCGGCTGAGTCTTTAACAGAATTCTCAGTTACGTTATCAAAACTCACATTCCTTCCATTAATCAGATTCTTAAAGTCAAATGATGATAGCTTTCTTTTTCTCTGAAAATGGAAAATAGCCATAAAAACTTGATCTGAGCTGTATTTTTGTTTTATAGCTCATAGGTCTGTTCAGCTAGCATTCAGTGGTGATGCCTTAGGACAGTTATGCAGGGAAGTCCTGGCCCACTTTGTGGCAATGACAGAAGCATGTACCTCACATAGCTGAAGTAACTTCTAAAGAAAATTTAAAGTATACTAAATAGGAACTGGAGGGATATCTCAGTGGCTAAGAGTTCTTGCTACCCTTGCAGGGGACCAGGATTTGAACCATTATCCACATCACAACCACCTGTAACTATAGCTTCAGGGGATCTGATCCCCTCTTCAAGCATGGCATGTGTGCACACAGACATCCAAAGAAAAAGAAAAGGAAAACCTTAAAGGAGACTGACTCCATAGTAAGCAAACATGTGGCTTGTGTTGTTTCGGGAACCATGGAAGAGAATGGCACTGTTGCCGTCACTGTTAATAGGAGTTATTGCCGATGTAATAAGGAAAATCAATTGCCTATAAGTAATAAAAAATGAAAACTCACTATTGTCATATATAGTTGGTGCCCTCTGCTTAGAAATCCAACAGGATGTGCTATCATGTTAAGTTTTGGCAGCTTAACGTATTATAAAAATGGTTGGCCTGTTTACTGGTACTTTGTGATAAATTATAATTTGAAAATTATAATTCCCAATAAAATGTAAAATATCTAAGAATAAATTTGAAGAAATGTAAGAGGTTCATATAAGGAAGACCATAAAACTATATACAGGATTTTTTAAAGATTTCACTCAAGAAATAGCATGTAAATCTGGAGCTATGACATACACCTACCAGCATTATTATAGAATTATTTATTAAATTGGGCTTCATATCCTGATTGTATAATTTATATTTAAAAGAATTAAGCATTTAAAAAAATAAGTCAATGTAGGAAGAGCATTCATAAGTATAAAATTATTATAAAATAGTAAAACCATATGTAATCAGTACAGAAGTTTGTAGAAAAGGCAAATTATAACTTCATGACATTCACAAAATAAATTATTGATGGATAGAAAGTATTGTGTCAAAAGCAGGGCGGGGGCTGTGGATGTGGCTCGTCGGTAGAGTACTTGCCTAGTACACACAAAGCCCCAAGTTCCATGCCCAGTATTACCTCAGTGGGATCTGGTGGTACACACATGGAAGGAAGGAGGATCAGAAGTTTAAGACCACCACTGACCTTAGAACAAGGCCAACTTGAGATATAAGAGCTATGGGACCCTGTCTGTCTACACCCCTCCTTCTAAAAACCAGTATTCTAAGGGCATTCTAAAAGACTAAGAACTTTAAGTGGGATGGTCACCTTAACACAAGATGTCACCACTGTGAAGAATATATTGGCATAATTCAAACCCATTTTATATGTCAAGAGATGACACAACAAGGTAAAAGGTCTGGAAAGAAAAATGGTAGCAGACAATACGATAGAAGTTTCCTAACCTATCTGTCTTCTTTAAACAGTAAGAAAGCTACGAAGCAGAGTACACAAAGGGCAATGCAAGAAGTTCCTAGTTTGGACACAGGACATACTATTGCATGATAAGCTAACAAAATATAAACAAAAATATTAATTCACACCTGTGCTCCAGTGAGGGCGAGGCAATAAAATGCATGTATAATCATAGCAGTAAAATGAAAGATTAATGATAGCAAACGCAGATGAGAACAGGGGAATGGCTGCTTGGCTTTACGAATGACAAAAGTGTCATTTGACTTTATCGGATGTTTTAGTTGTTCAAATCATTCAACCAAGTACTTCTATAGTTTCTCCGTAGACCAAATTGTAGAGTCATTGATAGTGTGAGAAAAGTTGAAACGACCCAAACACCCATAAAAGGGAAGATGGTTAGATGAGACGCAATGAAGAAGGGTATGGGATTCTACGTGCCGCCATAGCAAGCTTCAGATGCCCCATTTTCATGATGATAAAGGCAACACAGCAGACGCCACAACGCATATCTCAGAGCTCAGAATAGGATAGTTTTCCTCTAGCCAAACTCTTCACCTGTCCATTGCACTAATCCTCACCCTGTCCAAAGACACACCCCCTGCACGAGCAGCTTCTGTCCGGTGGATCCTCATAGAGGAACATAGGTCAGAGCCTCTTGGTCCAGCTTAGATTTAACTCAGAAGAACCCTCTGGTCTCAGATTATATGCCTTCTTTCAGCGCTGCAACCCAGCTTGTCCGTCTTTCAAGTCCCTTCCCCACTGTAGGTGTTGGTCCCAAGAACAGTAATTCTCATACACACAAATCTAGAAACCTATATTCTGTTAGTTAAATTATGGAATCCCAGTCACAGGTGCTGCTGTTTATATCTGGACATCCTTATCAGTCTCTATGCGCATTTATGTATAGCATACAACCTCGTGTGGATGTGTATGCATACATATATGCATATGGAGGCTAACAGTTAATGTTGGTATCTACCTTGGGAACTGCCTGCCTTATATTTTTAAGATTTGTTAATTATGCATTTGTATGAGTATGTGCATATGGCAGTAGGTACCTGCAGAGTCCAAAGGAGTCAGATCCCTATGGAGCTGGCGTGCCAGATGGTTGTGAGCTGCCTGACATGGGAGCTTTCAATCAAACTTGGTTCCTCTGCAGGAGCAGTGCGTGATATTAACTGCTGAGCAAGTCCATGGCCCACCGAGCCATTCCACAGGCCCTGACATTAAGTTCTAAATGTATCTGTTTCCTTACTGACAGTAAGGGGCCGTGTGGCGGGGACGTTTGTTTGAGTAAGCACTGTGTACTACCTTCAGTCTATGTGTCAGGATTTGTGAGGTAGCTTTCATTTACGTCTCTTTCCTTGCCACTGGAGGGAAGTGTGCCTCAGGAAATTTAATATTCAAATTATCACACCCAGGGACTTGAGTCCCAGAGCGGGGCCCTTCTTTCCTTACATTTCTCTGCTATCGGTTCACTGGGGTAGTGAAGAAGGGTTTGCTGGAGCATGGTCCTCGCTGTTCCAGCTTCGGTCCCTCATAATGGAACCGCAACGTGGGACATTTAATCAAAAAATGGTCAAAAGCTGAGGACAAGCAGGAGTTCCTTTTGTGTGCTTATACAACAGTAAACGGTTTCATCCGCGTCTTAAAGTATCTTTGCTTTAAATGGAGAAGGACTTGGGAGAGGCCAAGAACTAAATAAAGATAAACGTTCAGAAAGACACGGGTCCTAAGGAGTTGAGGCTTTCATGGACTCAGCCTTCTAACTCTGGGTCAAATTCCATTGCGCAGCTATATTAAACCAGCCAGCCAGTGAATGCTAGAACCAGGTTTCTGGGAGATGAAATTGCCCCTTCAGTGTATTTAAAAAGCAATTTATGGGAATATCTCCCTCCTCCCGTGTTATGGGCTGGCAGCAGGAAACGAGCTCCTGTGTAATCAGACACACAAGCCGAGCATTAAGAGAGCCTTGCCCAGGGAGCCAACATTTAACCAGAGTTTCCACACTGACGGCTTTGTGTCCCGATGAGGGATGGTGCAAAAATCTCATGCCCCTCACGTTCCGCTCCATCTGTCATTATGATTCACCTTTGCTGAATGTCCTCTCTCTTTCCTTCACTGGCCATTGAAGAGAAACCCAAAAGATGTATTTTTTGGCAGGTGTCCTTTTTGGTGGGGTTCAGCATTTCTTACTCCACCCATTTAATCCCCTGAAAGGAGACTTAGGTGCAGAGAGTGGAGAAAAACTCTAAGTAGAGAGGCCCCTCCCCTCTGAGACCTAGGGCTTGCTTTGTCCATCCAACTGTGACCTTATGCCGCTCATTTACCAGCTCCTTCAACTGTGACCTTATGCCGCTCATTTACCAGCTCCTTTGTTTGCAGGGACTCCTGAGAGTCCAGGAGACAATTATCTTGATGGGACCTTCCATCTAATGAGAATGATGGGAAGTGGGTGTGTGAGGCCAGCACGATGGCCCAGTGGGAGAAAGCTTTTTCCACAAAGCCTGAAACCCATCTTAAGATGGACGGAAACACTGTAGAGTTGCCCTCTGACCTCCACAGTGTGCTTTGGCACGTGCGCACATACACACACACACCACTCATATGTGTGCACACACACACCACTCATATTCACAATCATAATATAAATAAATAGAATCTTAACAGGGTGGCAGGGATGCAGAGAAGACTAGATTCTAATGGAGCAGAGCAGGGTGGATACTGGGTGTGTTCTCTTACCTGTGCTTCCTAGATTTTCTATAGATAAAGCCACATATGTGTAAATGACATGGAAGCATCAAACCATCTAACAAAGACTCATTTGAGGGGGGGGCAAGAAAAGGAAGCATAGAGCAGAAATGGGTTCTACATACATGTATGTTTCTACCTATATATTTTCTACACACAAAAGTTTTACACACACATACACACACATACACACACACACATACACACACATACACACACATACACACACACACACACACACACACACAAACACTTTTTGAAAACAAAACTAGAGAGTGACTGGCAAGAGGAGGAAATAGACATTCTAAGGGAGAGTGGTGGGGAAGAAAATAGAACACATGATCTGAAAATGAAATAGGGGATGTGGACTGGGAGAGGGAGGCTTGGGGGAGGTAAGAACTAAACCTAGTGGATAGGAAAATTTAATAAGGAAATCTAATTTGCATATTGACAGAAATGTAAGTGAGCTGGCAAGCAGGTGAGCGAGTGCGTAGGCGGTGAGCAGGTGGGTGGGTGAGTGAGTGAATGAATAGGTAGGTGAGTGAGTGAGTGGGTGAATGGGTGAGTGGGTGAGTGAGTGGGTGGATGGGTGACTGAGTGGGTGAGTGAGTTCGTGAGTGAGTGAGTAGGTGAATGAATGAATAGGTGGGTGAGTGAGTGAGTGGGTGGGTGATGGAGACATTCACAGAACCACTTCCTGTCAAATTTAGCAGACCCTGCTCAGTGATTGAAGCTAAGTAAAGAAGCTGTGAGAAGCTACAGAAGGTTTTCACCCAGTGTGTTGGGGGCGAGGACTGTGACTTGGCTGATAGAGAACCCAGGCAGGGTATCTGCAGGCCTAGAAACTGCCTCCCATCCCCTGGACCCTGGAATGCATTCGAATTCTGCCTCTGCCAGTTCATTACTACACCCTTCTGGGCAGGTCTCTTGATCCCTCTGGCATTCAACTGTTCACCCCTCATAAAACAAGGACAAGTATTTTCTCATGTGGTTTCTAGAAGGAGTACGTATTCATAAAGCCCTCTGTAAACTTGGACCGTATACTTATTTGAGCCCTGGTGTTATTCATATAGAGAGGCAGTGAAAACCCCCTGCAAGGCTGGAAACCTACCCTGCTGCCTCGGGGTGAGCAAGGTTTTATTACTGCCCAGGGCTAAAAAGATGCTATTGTTTCCTTATTGCTGTGAATGCCTCTAAGGGGGAGGGTTGCTGATTTTAGGAATCATGTGGTGTGGTCATGTATATGTAACCATTTACTAGGGTAATAACTTGGAATGCTTGACCTTGCTTCTATATTTGTGTCTCTGTTCCCCATCTGTGCATGATGTATTCATGTATTTCATCATGGATAGGAACAAGACCTAGAGAGGCCATAGTTATTTTCCTGCGGACAAGAGGCCACAGGCTTTTAGCAGCCAGTCAGTACTTACGAGCCATCTTGTCCTCCAGTCCTGATGGTGCTGTATTCTAACCTCAAATGCTTCATTGTTGTTAGGGGAAGGTCCCATAATACTTATTTTGGCTTTGAACAAAGAATGTCTGTCTTTTATCAAGCATGTAGGCCATGAAGAATACTTTGGCTAGGAAAGTTCCGGTTCCAAATGGCATGCTCTATTGTGGCACCGACCTGTGCTGTGTGCCATCCTGTCATCCAGGAGTGTTTTGGGGGCTCCCAGAGACCAGCTGTAAAATGTTCATGGAGTGATACTGCGGTGGAGAAATGTTCCAGGTCTGCTGCTTGAAGAAGCAGAACCACAATCCACATGGAGCCACATAGAACTTCATTTGGCTCCTTGTGGCTTCTGAAGAGATGGCTCAGTTTATAAAAATACTAGCCCTGTAAGCCTAATAATCATCTGAATTCAGTGCCTACAACCTTCCAAAAAAAAAAAAAAAAAAGCTAGACAATGTGGTATGCATCAGAATCCCAGCACTTTCATGGTGAAGATGAAAAGCTTGGAGGCCAGCTTGGCTGGAGTAGTACAGAGAGAGAGCAGCACACAATACACACCAAACACTGTACTTTGTCAAGGTGGAAGGAGAGAACCAACTTCTGAAAGTTGTCCTCTGACCTACACACACACACACACACACACACACACACACACACACACACACACACACACACACACACGAGAGAGAGAGAGAGAGAGAGAGAGAGAGAGAGAGAGAGAGAGAGAGAGACAGAGACAGAGACAGAGACAGAGAGACAGAGACAGAGAGATCATCCCTGCCTGTTACATTAAGGCTTCAGATACATTAAGGCCTCAGAACTCAACATAGTGGTAATTAACACATTATAACAACCAAAAAGGAAATAAATGTATCTAGATGTAACTGCTGTAACTAGTGAGCTGAATCCCAAGTTACATCTTGGAATTTTGACTTCAGCAGCCCGGCATGGTTTGTGGCCACTGTGCTTGAGCTCAGAGCCCCAAGAGAAGGTTTCTTTTCTCTGGAAGACCATCTCCTTTGAGCCCTGAGGATTACCTGAATTAACTTACACTCCTGTGATTCCCAACTGTCTCTAAAACTAGGGACGCTGGCTAGATGTGGGGGATTGCTCAAACTCTGTGAGACTCCAGTGGTTTCGATAGGCTGTCAATGCTGTTAATTTTTCCTGTTTGATTTGCTGTTTGTACCTTGCAGATGGCAGCAGGTCCCCAGGGAGGAATGAGTCATTTCCTACTCTTAGTGGCTAATACTGTCTTTCTGGCACACACGCCTGAATGTCTGTGTATGTTTTTGTTTTGTTTTTGTGTTTTGGGTGAGACTTTTGTTTATTTGCTTTTGCTCGTATCATCCTTCAGCCTGTGAAAGATCTCTGGGAAATTGTAACACATACTTGACAGTAATAATAGCTGTGTCAGGGTTAAGAGCACTGGCTACTCTTGTGGAGGCCCCAAGTTCAATTCCCAGCACCCACACGGTAGCACTCACGGTGGCCCAAAATTCAGATGTTAGAGATCTAGAAGGGTAGCTTTGAGGTCTCAGGACCCTGGAGGGGGTGTGGCCAGCCCCCATTGAGAACCTCATTGCATGCTGCCTGCCTTTCCTGCGTTCACAGGGAGAAGATTGACTCCATCACTGTGTGGGACAGTTCAGCTCTCCAAAAATTGCCTGAAAGTTCAATTTTATATTAGTGTTTATATAAACACCTTCATAAATATTAATACTTTATATAATTAATTACTAATAATTCATATACTATCTGGCACCCAATATGTGTTTCCAGACCCCTGCCCACATCAGAGACCAAGGGCCACTCATACAAATATCTTTGACTCCACTTCCAGGGTACCCAATATCCTCTTCTGGCCCCTGAGGTACTACATATAAATGGTGTGGAGACATATGCAGGCAAAACACTCAAAGTCATAAAAACAGTATCTGAATTTGTGGCTCTTTTTTATCTTCAATATAGGAACTTCTGTGCTTGTCCATTTCTCTAGGAACAGGAGTATTCCAGCAGATCCTTAACAATTGGATGAATGGATAGATAGACTGGTGGTTGGGTAGGTGGGTGGATGGGTGGTTGGGTGAATTGTGGATGGTTAGGTAGATGGATGGGATAAATTGGTGGGTTGGTTGAATAGATGACCGTGTGAGTGGATGTATGGGTGGAGAGTTGAATGGATGGGTGGGTGGATGTGCTATCATATCTCCCTAGAACCATGAGACTGTATAGGTAGTTTATGGTCAAATCCTAGTATCCTAACTGTATGGAGGAAAATGTCGAAGATTGTTCTAGTACAGACAAGTGAAACAGGGTAAGAGAAAAGCCACAAGACCCAACAGTGTTCCTGTCAATCAACAAGGAAGGGCAGGTTGACAGCATGTTTCAAGCTTTGTCAGTACAGTAAGTATTAATCATAAGTGGGATCTAAGTTTCTTTTAGGATTCCATGACTGGGAAAGCTATGGCTCTCAGATGAAGGCATTAGCTCTCAACATAACAGGTATTAGTTTACATTCAACATGGCTAGGGTTAAGGTCACAGATTGGCATTTGAGTGCTATCCATCATAGTATGTGGTGTGGGATAAAGCAGAAGCAACATCACTGTCCGGAAGAAGCCTGGGGAGTGAGTTAGGAGCCAGGAGCCATGATGGGTATGGGCCAGTGAAAGGGCTGACGCTTCTTTGTCAAGTTCCTGGTTACTAAGAACCATTTTTAATACGGGTGTAGTCCAGCTTCGCCATTAGTGACTGTGTCACAAGACTTTACAGAAAAGACTTGTTTTGGGGGGCTGGAAAAAGTGGCTCAGCATTTGAGAGTACTTGTTGCTCTTTCAGAGTGCTAGGACCCAGTTCCCAGCACTCACTTGGCAGCTCACAAACATTTGTAACTTTAGTTTTAGGGGATTCAATGCCCTCATCTGGCTTCTATAGTCACCTGTGCATGTGTGCTGCACAGGTGTATACTCTGGCATACATACATAGGTAATCAGAAGTTTCTGGCCCAGCCTAGCCCCTCAGGTTGGGGACCCCAGGTCCAAACCTACAGTCCTTCAGCTGCTTAGTCTGAAATAGACACACATAGGCTTATATTAATTATAGACTGTTGGGCCTATGGCTCGGGATTATTATTTGCTAACTTATACTCTTAAACTAACCCATGATTCTATTTATGTCTAGCCACATGGCTGGTACCTTTGCTTCGGTTCAGCATCTCATCTTCCTTCCTCTGTGCCTGGCTAACATCTTCCTTTTCCCAGAATTCTCCTCGTCTGAATACCCTACCTCTACTTCCTGCTTGCCTTCTGGCCAATCAGCATTTTATTAAACAAATACAAGTGAAAAACATTTACAGCATTATCCCACATACATACATACATACACATAAACTCTTACAGACTTATTTTAATTGTGTTTTTATGTGCACCCATACAATACCTGCAGTAGCCAAAGACTTATAAGCACTGTAAGCCACCCCAGTATGGGTGCTGGGAACTGAACCAAGGTCCTCCATGAAAACAGCAAGATCTCTTGAGAGTTGAGCTGTCTCTCCAGCCCTGGATCTCTTATTTCTTCCAGGAAAGCTGGATGGCCAAGCAAAAAAGGCAGGCTAAGACGTTGGGTTGCTGGTGACTATTGGGAATACAGCCAGTCTTTCCCTACAAGGCACAGCTTTGAGCTGATAACTTAACAAGTAGGAAGCCTGGGTAGCAGTGTATGTATCAGTTATGATTTCAAAGTATTCCTTGAAAGAGGACAGCCAGATTTCCCTTAGTTAGAGAGGGTAGATTCCACAGAAAAACCTTGGCCATTTGTGTTTCCCTTTCCAATATAAGAAGTGTTATTAATTTGCCCACTTAAAAGGTTAAGAAGAAATAGGTCATAAATCATTATTTCAAGACCCTAAAGTAAGCTGTTTTGCTAATGGAAAAGACATGTTCAGATACTGATGCAAGGGAGGAAGAGAGAAGGGATGTAGGGGAGGGATGAGAGAGGGGAGGGATGGGGGCAATGGACAGGGAGGAGGAGGGAAAAACTAAAACTTATAGGAAATGACCCAGTCCAGAAAGACTACAAAACAGATGTCCTTGGATGTGGCCATATGTAAAGTGTCAGTTTACAGACTCTAGGCAGTTCGTTGAAATTGCATAATGTATCTTATATGGTTATCCTCAAGACCCCAGATGGTCCATTAGGATTTGTGAATCCTCTTATATGACTTTGTCCTCGGTGTGAAGAATACAATATTAAAATATTTGGAGCTTTTATTGTGCTTCTCTGTGACATCAGCTTGAAGACTTCAGTGCTGTTCTAGGCAGCAAACAGGACCAACTCTCATATGGTATATTTGAGAAGAGTAGAGAGGTTTTTTTTATTGTTGTTGTTTCTTTGAGGTTTTTTGGGAAACTTCAGATTAGGGTGGCCCTTGAAGCAGAGGCTGTAATTCAGTCTCTTGGGTCAGAGTGATGTGGTGGATACTGAACCTCACTTTCTGACCAGAGGCGTTGTGACACGGAGGTGTACGCTGATGCCTCCCTGATGTGGGACTTACCACAAAGCAAGTGGTGGGTTTTAATCCCCACAGAAACAAAGTGTCGGCTAGAATGCCATGATTGGCTCTTCCTGCACCCATCTTATGAAATGGGTGTTTGTCTCACTCTGCTCCCCTAGGAACACTACACATCTACCCCCCCTCCCTACTTTCATTCCCGCCTCCCCACACATTTCCTAATTCTGAGCACCTGCTTGTTCAGTGTAGAAGGGTTTCTACTTCCCGTGAATTCTTACAATGGTTTGTGCTTTTTTAGGTTTGGATTAGAATTATTTACGAGTTAATCTTGTCTTATCTGAAGAAAATGGAAAAGTGTTGTTTCTGTGAGGCTGGCTGAAGTCTTTCTGCCTGTGTAAACTCGGCCCTGCTCAGAGCACATTCTAAGTGAGCATTTGCTGAGTGGCAAGTGAGAGGTTAACACAGTAAACATGTTGTGTCCCACGCAGGGTGGAATCCTTGTCAAGGAGAATAACATGTCTCCTAACCCATGACACTGTTAAATAAAAATGTCACAAAATATAATACTTTTCGCTATGTACTACTGCGTAACAAGCTATCCCAAGTTGATGGGTGTAAAGCAACAGCCATTTTACCATCCTCACAGGTTCTATGGGTGGGCAAGCTAGACAGGTGTTGGAGGCTATGCAATCGTTCTTATGAATAAAGACCGCTAGGGATCTGGCTAGAGAGATGGCTCAGGGGTTGAGAGTACTTGCTACTCCTCAGGAGAACTTGGGTTTGGTTCCCAATTCATGTATGAGACTACGCACAACTGTCTGTAACTCCAGCTCTAGGAGATCTGACACCATAAATCATGGAGGTGCTGGTCTCTTCTGAATCACTACTAATTTCTCAGCTCCAGCTGACAAACTAAGAGGGCCCAGTGGCACAAAGGTTTCACTTCAAGGTTCTGACCTCTTGTAAATCACAGTTACTCTTCATACAAACAACCTGACAGAGTCTTTGCTTGCCTCTGAAACTTTGCAAGCTGGGCCTTCATTATCTGCATTTCTCTCAAAAAACATATCTTCCATGTTCTCTTTGAACAACTTACCAAGATATAAAAACTCAATGGTTCTTACAACCCAAAGTTCCAATATCCTATCACAATCTTCCCCAGGACAACATGATCAGGTCTGTCACACCAGTGCCCAACTCCTTGTACCAATTTCTGTCCTAGTTAGTAAGATTACCATTGTGATGAAACACCATGACCAGAAAGCAGGTCCAGGAGGAAAAGGTTGATTTGGCATATACTTTCACATCATTGTTCCTCATTGAAGGAAGCCAGAACAGGAACTCAGGCATGCAAGGAACTCAGAGGCAGGAGCTGATTCAGATGTCATGGGGGGGGGGGGGTGCTGCTTACTGACTTGTTATTCATAGCTTGCTCAGCCTGCTTTCCTATAACACTCAGGGCCACCAACCCCAAGGGTGGCACCACCATTATGGGATGGGCCCTCCTCCATCAATCACTAATTAGGAAAATCTCCTACAGGCTTTCCCACAACCTGATTTTATGGGGGCATTTTCTCAATTGAGGTTCCCTCCTCTCGGATGACTATAGTTTGTATAAAGATGACATAAAACTAGTCAGGTCATCTGGTAAACCCACAAACTGGAGGCAGGTGAGTGCAAAGTGGTATCTGGAACTAAAGATTTGTGGTTAGGTATGGCATGACCTCTTTTGACCTTAAAAATTGCTTTGAGGGTGTAAATAGAAAAGCAATGAGGGGTGTGTGGATTTCTCAACTCCAGAAGGAAGTCATGGAGCACAAAGAGATAAAGCTTCAGGTAGTGGTCAGCTAAAGGTTTACAAATACGTTATATATTGACTACATGTGTAAGATCTCTTATATCTGCCTTTTTTTTTTTAGAAAGAGTGCTCTCAATATATGCCAGTGACTCACAACTAGATGACTGTGCGCTGCAGCTCATCTGACCAAATGTTTATTGAGCTGACACCTTATCCCATGCACTATGATCAAAGCTGGCCATGCTGAGGTGAATGTGAACTGGCCTTGTGGCTGGAGGGGAAGTCTACTGATTTGCCGCTCCAGAAGAAGAAGGGACATCAGGGATCGGAGGGGTGGCATCAGGAGTAGTCAGGGATGATAAGTTTGAAGGAGTCAGTCAACTCTGAGAAGGATTTACAGGGGTCAAGAAAGATGAGGGCCATTAGCTCTTGCAGCGTGGCAGCCACCGGTGAGTCCACTAAAGCCAGAGGAGACAGAATAACAGAAGAGCAGCCCAGATCTCAGGGAGCCTCATTTGATGAGATGCATGGAATTTTGATGACCTTGTTTTATGGCAGGTTTGTGGGGAGCTTCTGTCTTCATTCTAAGCAGTAAATCACACAGATCAGTGGTCCACTGGGCCCCCAAGCCAAACAGACAGGCCCACTGTGGCTTGAGTAATGTAGAATTCCTGTGAAGACAGTATTCACCTTTCCCCTGCATTCAGTCATGGTTCAGGATTTCTGCACACCACCAAGACCTGGGGAAAGTGTCTTGGTTTTCTGGTTACCCTCTCTGGGATCATGAAGCAGCAGGCTTGCCCCAGGGATCAGGATTCCCTCTGTAAAAACATGCCAGCATCCTCTACCCTGCCCTTCCCCTCCTGTGGGCTCACAGGGCAAAGCAGATGCTTGATTATAATTCCTACCATCCAAGTGGCTTCACTCCATCTAGCCCTGAAGCATCTATTCGGGACCAAATTCTTAAAACCCCAGGGGTCCAGGGCGATCTTTCTGCCCAGGCCCTGAACCTGTCATAAAATGTAATGGATGATATGTTTTTAACTACTGAGACCAGTTTGTTCCTCTGTCCCCAGAAGACAAAAGCAACATAATGTTTGTTTCTGCAACGCTAAAGCATATTAAGCATTTCAGAAGCTAGAGGCTGGTCTCTCATCATCCCTCATTATTAAGGCAGAAGTTCCTCACTGATTCTTTGGGGAGTTGGGAGATGCATATAAATACCTTCCCAGAAGAATGTTTTAAGTGCACTTAAGATACATGGTATCATAGAGAAATTCAGTTATATTAAAAAGTAAATTAAAATGCAAATAAAATTACTAGACCACATTTGTAATATGGTTATCTAGATTCTTTTTATTAATGTATTATATAACAATGCCTGAAATTGTTGGTGTGTGCATGCATATGTGCGCATGTTCGTGTGGTGGGTGGTGCACACCAGAGGACATCAGATGGTGCTGTGCATTTTTGTTTTGTGGGGAGCATTGAGACAAGATCTCTCATTGGTTTGGAACTTACCAAATAGACCAGGCTGACCAGCCATCGAGCTCTAGGAATTCACCTGTCTTGGGTTCCTGGGTGTAGGATTAAAAAGCATGTACGACCATCCCTAGTCTGAATGCTTTGTTTCCATCCTTCCTCTCTCTGTGTCCTCTGTCTCTCCTTCCCTCCTTGCCTCCCTCTCTTCCTTTTTTCCCCTCTTTCTTTTAATCCCCTGGGTTCTGGGGATTGAACTCAAATCCCTGTGGCTGGCAGAACCTGACTGTGCTGGCTCCAGCAGTATCTCTAACCTTGAACTGTCAAATGTAAACAAAGTATCTGCGATTTTACCATGATGTGTTAAGTCTTTGAGTATCCACTGATGGAGGTCTTGGTTCTTCATGATACTTCTCAAAATGTGCACATTTCTGATGAATGAAAAATGCTAATTTTATGTGAAAAAGTGATAAAAAAAAAAAAAAAGATAAGCACATTGTTTTTCCTCTCTACAGCTTCACAGACCTTCCGAATCCCCTCCAGGTTAATAGTCTCTGGTTTAGAAACAATGAAACAAAAAGTCCATCGTTTACTTGATACATTATAACTCCTTGGGTTTGCAGTGTTCACTGTCCCTGCTAATCCTTAGGTAGGCTAAGTCCTGTTGCTGTTTTCTTTTTTAAAAAACAATTCCCTTCGTTAATCTCTAACTACGCCCCCCACCCTCTCTCTCTCTCTCTCTCTCTCTCTCTCTCTCTCTCTCTCTCTCTCTCTCTCTCTCTCTCTCTCTCTCACACACACACACACACACACACACACACACACCATCTCTTACAAAGGTCACCTCAAGCTATATCTAGCTTTTCTCTCCTCTTTAGGATATTTAGACCAAGCTTAGGATGGGACTTATTAAATGGCATTCTGCATCTGTTTCCCAGAAGCAGAGTCTGAAACATGGGGGAGTTAGGTCCAAGATTTATTGGGACAGTGATGTCAAAATGAGGGAGGAAAGGAAGAGGGTTGAGTAACGTCTTTGAGTCAAGCCCCAACCAAACCCCATGGGAGGGCTCTGGTGTACAGCTTATCCTACCCAGCCAAGAGAGGCCTGGGTTTTTATCTGTCTGCATGCCCTAGCACCATAAAGCAACACACATGTGTTACCTCACAGCTTCTGTGGTCCAGGATCTGGACATAGCCTAGCTCTAGCCTCTGCCTTAAGTCTTATTAGGTTGCAATCAAGGTTTGTGGCAGGTCTTTTGGGAGGATGACCCTCTAGGCTCCTGTGGTTGTGGTGGAACTGATTTTGACGTCACCATGGAAACCATGAAAATTTGCTTCTTCAAGGCCAGGAAGAGACTGTATGAGGGGCCACCTGAACAGGTCCACTATGGGGATATTTTCAAATATAATAAAAACAGTTGGAGATATCTGAGGACAGATCCACCTCCTCCAGTCTTTGTTTGTTTGTGTTTTATTTTTCCCAGACAGAGTTTTCTGTGTAACAGCCCTGGCTGACATGGAACTTGCTTTGAAGACCAGGCTGGCTTTGAACTCACAGAGATTCTCTTGCCTCTGCTTCCCAAGTACTGGGACGAACAGTGTGAGCCATGGATTCTTCTGCCTTCTCTGTGGCATATCTGCTCTATTCTTCCTGTTCCCAGAGTTTTCTTAGTCTGGTAGCCCTGCTCACACTTCCTGTCTCTCTTGGCCAATCAGCGCTTTTTATTAAACTCATAGGTGGGACAATTATTTACAATGTAACATCATAAGTCCACTATAGTCCACCCAGATCATAGGTCTGTCCATCTGACTAACTCAGTCTAACTGATTCAGGACTTTAAATTCATCTGTAAACGTTCTGTGCCTTTGTTATATAATGCAGCACAGTCAAGTAGTGATATCCACTAATGTTCAGCCATTCCTACACCCAGGAGGGGATTATTCAAAGGCATAGGCAGTGGCATCAGTTAAATGCAGATGGCATCCAGACTGTGGCTGACTGAAGCAGCTCTGTAAAGAGCCCATTTACACACTCCGGCACTCTGTCAGTCACTCTGACTGCCTGAGGGGTTGTTTGTTTAGTGCTACCTTCCAACATCTGTGACAGTCTTCATTGCTGAGGAATGAGGTGAGGCCACTTTTCCTTTGTGTCTGTTTTTTCTCCCTTACCTTCCCTGCAAGGCTCTTCCGAAGTGGTAATCAAGCTTCTGCTGTTTACTTCTCCTCAGGCCGGGATCCCTCCTAGGTCTTCCGGACATACTATGTCTCATCCCCTCTCACTTTCCCCCCCTTTTTATTTGTCCAACCCTGAACCTGCTACTGTGCTTCATCACTCCCAAACACTGTCTTACTAAGTTGCCCAGGTTGGCTTTGAACTCTCAATCCTCCTGTCTCAACTTCCTAAATAGCTGGGGTTACAAGGCTGTGCTACCAGACCCAGCTGTGTGCCCTCCTCACAGCATCATGCAAAGTCAGTTCTCTCAATCCATTTTACACACAAGGCAGGTTCAGAGATAAGAAGTGAATGGACCCAGATCAAAGTTTGTGAGACATGGATTTGGGATTCTGCAGACTTATTCTTTCCCTTCCAGGACCACCTCCTTTCCAAGAATTACTTTGTTGCTCATTTTTCATTTGTGTATGTATGCATTTATGTGTGTGCATACGTGTATATGTGAATATGTGCAAATGTGTGCATGTGGAGACCTGAGGGTGAGGTCAGGAATCATCTGAAATTGTTATTCCACATTATTTCTTGAGGCAAGGTCTCTCAATCAAACCCAGAACTCATAGATGTGGATAGTCCTGCTAGCCCACCTTCTCTGGGGATCCCCAGCCAAGGCTAGAACTAGAGGTGGGCCCAACATGCCTATGTGGTTTTCCAGCCTTTTGCTTATTTGACAAGTACTTTGACCACTGGCCCACTTCCCCAGCTCCATCCAAGGCTTCTTGACACTTCTATGGGTCAGAAACTACCCTCCCTCGCTGTGCTTACTGGTCACTTTCTCATCTACATTGCTGGTTTTTGCTCACATTTCCTCTTTGCCTCTTCTCTGATTCCCCATAAACCTGGAACCAGGCACACAACACCCAGGTGTGTTGGCATGAGGCCATTGATGTTCTCTTGAAGGTCAACCAATCCATCCTGCATTCTGTACCACTCTACACTCCACATCTGCCCCCTCCAGCTCAGTCTTGGGTGCCTATGCTTCCATCCTTTCAGACAGGCCCATTCTGGAAGAGCCCACAGCAGAGCTGAGATCCCTTTCCCTAAGCCAGCTCCCGCCCTCCGTCTCTGTAGACACCGAAGCAAACACTTCCTGACTTTTCTTGTTATTACTGTCAAACCCTTGGTGAGAAGAGAGATAAGGGAGAATTTATTTTGCTCATGTTTTGATGGTCAAGTCATTATGGCAGGAGAGGCATGGCCGTAGGAGTGTGAGCTAGCTGGTTCTGTGGTACCAGAAGTAGGGACTTGAAGCAGGAAACTTCAAGGCTCATCTCCACTTCCTCCAACAGCACAACCAGCTGGGAGCCAACGATTCAAATTTATGATCAGGGGTGGGGTGGGGCACCATGACATGAACAGATTCCCACATCCCCAGCTAGATGTTGGTTTCTCCAGTAGCATGTGTGATTTCCCTATGTGAACAGAGCTACTTATGCAAGTGTGTTCATTGGAAGCGGGTTGATGCTTTCTTGTACTGAGTACCACTGCTTGCTGAAGGACTCACATATGTCAGGCTCATGATGCCATCTGTTAGTGTGATGTACTACACACAAAGGGGTGTATGGCTTTAATTAAAACCCCAGAAACAAGATGTCTGACCTGCTCACTGCTTCCTGCTTCTATGACAGGATTTCTGTGGTCCTTTGAATTTTCAGAGCTCTGACTGGCTGATGTTTATAACTGAATCCTTCCGATAATAAAATCTCTCCCCAATGTAAATCTTGTCCTGGAAGACTGTTACAGTTGGTGGTGCTTTTCATCACTCTGTTTAAAATTATTTATAGAATTTCCTTTATGGTTTTTAATTTTGCCTGTTTGTCATCTAATTTATAGGTCTCCAAGTGAAACCACACTTGGCTTCAGTTTAGTTTCTCATAAAATGGGAAATAGAGCTTGCTCTGCGTATACATTCTGATAAAGATTCACTTAGCAGTAGGACGGGGGGATTGTTTCATTTATTAAAAAGTTTGGTAGCAGATTTATTAAGGCTCAATTCATATGTTGCACAAAAATAGTCATTTAAAGCATGTCTTAGTGACTGTAGTGGTTTGAATCCATAAGTCTAAGGCATTTGAATACTTAGGCCCAATGGTCGAACTGTTTGGGAAGGGTTAGGAGGGCTTGCCTTACAGGAAGAGCTGTGTCAGTGTGGGTGGGGCTCTGATACTTCAAAAGTTTCACAAGACTCTTGTCGCTCTCAATATTCTGTCTCCTACTTATGGATCAAGAGGTGAGCTCTTGGCTGTTCCCGCTGCCATGCCTTTACTTTCACCATTATGGACTCACCCTCTGAAATCATAAGCCTAATAAACACTTTCTTTTATGCCTTGCCTTCATCTTGGTGTTTTGTCACAGCAATGGAACAGTAACTAAAGCAGACTTTTCTCTGCTCTGACCAAATACCCGAGAAGAAGGAATGTGGTGAGATATTGTATATTTAATAAAACCAGCCTGGAATATCAGAGGACAGAATCACCCACAGTCAAGCCATGAAGGTCAGAGAGTAGTGACCCACACCTTTAATTCCATCACTCAGGAGACAGAGGTCTTTCTGTTGCATTGAGGTTTCTGGTACCAGGTGGCCAGAAGTCTAGACCCACAGACCTGCAGCCCCAGACCCCTTAGCCGCCCGCCGCTGATCAGGTCCCCAGAAATGACTCAGACGCTTATATTAACTTCATGCTGTTTGGCCTATGGCTCAGGCACATTGCTAGCTAGCTCTTACATATTTACTCAACCCATTCTCATTAATCTGTCTGCCACGTGGCCCATGGTCACCTGTGTTCCTTACATGTTGCTCCTTTGGGCTTCTGGCTCCATCTCCCTGACTCCGCCCTGCTTCTACCTATGCTGTGATTTCACCTCCTACTTTTTCTATGGTGCCTGTCATGGGCCAAAACAGCTCCTTTATTTAAAGATTGATGTTCACAGCACACAGAAAGACATTCCCACATCACCTCCCCCTCCTTTCTGTCTAATCAAAAAGGTTTCAATTTTAACATAGCAAAATTACATATAACAAAATAGCCATCAAGCAAGAATTACAGTTACAATATCTAGTCTATTTGTATTTGGCAAAATTAAAGAAAATACTCTATCATCTACCTTATCTTTATGAATCTAAAGTTTCATATCCAATATACCTTTCAAATAACTAAGAAGAACTATACATATAACTATCTAATATTCAACTACATCAAAAACCACAGAAGGATATATTTACCCAAGTAAACCCGAAGTACAAGCAACTTCTAAAATCTAGAAATGACAGAGATGACACCTATCTGCCTGGACAGTCACCCAAAGTTCCTTTATAAAGTTGGGGCATCCATCTTCAGCCTACAGGCCCAAAGTCTTTTTTCATTTCAGTGAAGCAGGAAATCTGCTCTGTCCATTCATCAGTCGCTTCTCCTCGAGTCCTGAAGAATGTCTGACAGTTTTCTCTGCAAAGCAGGAACCTGAATGACCATCTTGGCTTGTTCTGCCAAAGTTCAAAGGTCACCTTCCTAGGGAACCTGCAGGTCCAGTTTTAACAGCATGCTGTGAAGCAGTTAATGTAAGAACAGGTTCATGTCCAGTGGCTAACTGATACCACAAAGAAACTAATCTCTATATGGAGTTTCTTCAATGCCCATTTTTCTCTTGAAGTAAATTGGTGCTACCATAAGCAGACCTGTCTCACTCTCCAGAAATGTCTAAGTTCTTAAAACATTTTAAGTGCCATGTTCTGTAGATCTTAGAAGTGTTTGAATATTACCTATCTAATTGAATTATATCTTTGTATACCTAAAAATCTAACTAACATGCATTTCTTAATTATACATTACAATTTTAAATCAGTTACATAAACATCATGTCTTAAACAAGAGCAGAAAAATATATACAGCATTTGTATGTATTTGGAATTGACCTTAAATTGGTATCAATAAACCAAAATCTATACCAATGTAAAACATTTTGAGATTAACAGCTGATTTCCTGATCTAAGTAAATTCAATAATCTAATTTTTAAAAAATCATTCATATACCATATCCCCCTTTTCTTCTTAGAGATTAACTATGGCCATTAACCACTTACAATGAAAGCAAACATTTATAAACAATATTTTGGAAATTTGGGCGTAGTTTTCCATTACTACTTCCTGCCGATTACAGGGTGTTGAAAAATCTTCTTGAGACTGGATCATAATCTGCAGTCCTGAAGCTAATTACAGCCATCTCTTCCCATCAGAGATTTTTTTCCAGGGAGTCTTGGTTGATGAAACCATATTTGCCTGGAAGCAACCCACAGGTTCTCATCTTCTGTGGAAACAAAAGCAGAACTCTTCCAAAGCAATAAATCCTTAGACACAAATTTCAAAATCAAAATACCTTTAAAATATATATTCTTGTTTAACTTAGTAGCCTTTGCATTTGCAATCCATTGTCTTTCTAGAGTTAGCTTATTAACAGTTAAAAACTAAAAGAAAACACAATAATAACCAAAATCCAGATTTTGTGTCTATTTTCCATCTTTACGTGGCTTATTATATTTTTATTACTCTATTTCTCTCTTTAAAGACTTTCTCTATCTTCTTTCTTTTCTCTCTGAAGCCTATGTACCTTTGACACACATTATAACCCATTTACAGGGTTTTTTTTTTTTTTTTATCTGAATCTGTTTTATTGTGAATCCTTAATCATCTTCCAAACAGAAGAGCTTTTACAATACTCACACTCTCTTAAAGAGCCACATAGTTTTTGCAGATAAAGCTGAATCAGTAAGTTCTCTTAAAGGGACCACGTCTCTGTTCGCTGCCAGCAAACAAAGCCGACCCAAGAAAATGCTGCTACTAAGACACCATTTTTGTTTCCTTTTTGTTCAAAGTAAACAGAAACCTTAAAACAATCACATGCTACTGAACTGGCCTGGTCCCTGCTGCCAGTCTGCTGGCACCATTTTGAATGTGGCCCAGATGTGGAGCTTTCTCTGTACAATGACCCCGCACTTCAGATACACAGTTTGGAAGCTGCTTTGGCTCAGTTTCTGTGATCTAGAGCCCCTTCTAATCTTTCTGTGGCTTTATGTTGGTGTTCAGTCCATGTTAGGATGCCATCTGTTATATTTCTGTGAGTTCAAGGCCTCACAGCCAGACAGTAGTAGCTCACACCTTTAATCCTAACTCTAGGATTATGATACAGAGTTGAACCAGGAAGTAAAACAGCTGGGTGGGGAAAATATTTAAGGTAGGAAAAGGCAGAGCTTCAGGCATTCTGTAGCAGTGACCAGCCAGCCAGAGGACTCTTGAAGATTGTATTTACCCTGTTTGGCCTGAGAAGTTGGCTGGGTGTAGTGGATTTGTGATGTTACATTGTAAATAATTGCCCCACCTACGAATTTAATAAAAAGCGCTGATTGGTCACAGACAGACAGGAAGTATGGGAGGGGCTACCAGACTAAGAAAACTCTGGGAACAGAAAGAACAGAGCAGAGACCACAGAAATACCACAGACAAGCCAGTAGATGCAGAGGACAACTATGCTACTCTGAAAAAAGGTACCAAGCCTCATGGCTAAACAGGATAAGAATCATGGGTTAGATTGAGCAGACCTAGCAAGTTATATGCCTGGGCCCCAGGTCAATCAGTGTACAATTAATATAAGTTTCTGTGTGTCACTGTGGGACTATGGGTCTGTGGGTCTGTGGATCCAAACCTTGAGGCTAGGCTCTTAAGTCCGGGCCAGAAACCTCATACGACAGCTGGGTGAGAATTGACTGGTGGTCTGTTTCCTCTCTCTGATATTGCAGCTTTTTCCTAGAGTTTGTTGAATAAAGGAACCTAAAGTATGGGGTATACTTGGCTCATGGCTCAGGACAATACCGTCCATCATGCACAGAGGATAGTGGCGGGCAGTTCTATAGTCAAAGCAGCCCTAGGCCAGGACTCCTCTCCTCATAGAAAGAGATGAATATTTGTCTCCTTTTAGTTTAGTCTGGAATGCCAGCCTATGGGATGGTGTCGCCCACATTCAGGGTAAGCTGACCCAGAACAGATAATCCCCTCTAGGATCTCACAGACATGTTCAGAGGTACATCTCTAGGTAATTCTAAATCCACTCAAGTTGACAATCAAAATTAGTCATTACAAAGTGTGTGTACATGCATGTGTGTGCGCGTGTGTAGTTTACTTTCAATGTATTCATAGTTCTACAGACATCCCCACACTCAATTTTAGAATACTCTCGTTACCACAGAAGAAATTCTATATTTTCCAGTGGCTCCTCACTCAGCCTTTGTAACTTCCCCAACCTCCAAATTTCAGTCTGCTGGTGTTTCTATCTGATGATAGGAGTAAAGTCTTACAATTTTTCTTATCAAAGACACTTTAAAAATTAGCCCTAGCTGCCACTTACTGTTCATGTGTGGTTCACTGTTGTTACACTGTTATGCTAAGTGTGTATCAATTATTAATGTTACAGCTTTCCCTGCCCTCCATCTGCCTCTGGGGTTCATTTCTGAGTTTCCTCTTCCTTCTCCTTCTATCTTTGTTGACTTAGCTCTCAGGTCACAGTCCTCTGTCCTGCTGTGTCTGCAGCTGATGTGAGCTCTGATCTCAGGACTTACCTCCTGCCTGGGCTTCATTCCCACAGCCCTGTTGCTGTGGGACCTGCCAGCTGCCTAGAGGGTGAGTGAAGCCTGGAGCTCACCCTCACTCATCTCACAGCATGGGTTTCTCATCCTGGGTCCTCATCCTAGGTCCTCATCCTGGGTCCTCATCCTGGGTCCTCATCCTGGGTCCTCATCCTGGTTCCTCATTCTGGGTCCTCATCCTGGGTCCTCATCCTGGCTGCCTCTGAGCTCAGCTCACAAATCCTCATTTCACATCACTGCAAGTCTGGAAACCTGTGAAGGCAGAAGTGCCCATAACTGCCCTGGTCACCTGTGTGTTCTTTCCATCTTGGGGGTACTTGAGACTCTGAAGTCCTGATTATTTCAATAGTTCCCCGATAGTTTAAAACCAGTGTTTTAGACACATGCACATGCCCCCCCCCCCACGCCATAAGCATATGCTTATGTGTATCCAATTTTTCCAGTTGTCAGTGGGAGGAGATAGTTTTAGTAAGCTACTCTACTATTCCTGGATGTGGAAAATCCTTTGTTTCCTTTTAAACCAACCTCCCAAGCTTATGAAAAATTTTAGGTCACCTGTAACACTTTTAACTATCATTCTGATAGCATCTCATGGTGGAGGGGGCTACTTTTTTGCCTTTGTAGGAATACTGCAGAGTGTTCTCAAACCCACCAGGAAGGCTATGATGTCACTAGGTGATACCATCTATGTGGTTTGAGGAAAATGTCATTATGTAGTCTGGCTGTTTTCTGAGTAGAGACATGGAAATGCCATACCATGGAGATTTCAGAGTGTCTGTGAGGTCAGCGTAGGCAGAAGTAGAGAGGGTTAGACTCAGAGAACATCTGAGGATACATGATGGAGGAGGCAGAAAAATTACATTTTGAAAAAGAAAAAAAAAATCGAGGTCTCAAAAACAAAACAAAACAAAACCCACTTAGTGGATTTCCCCCAATAATCTGATTTGATGCTAACTGCTTATTTACTGAACTTCTGTGTTATTTGCAAATTTAAAGTGAGGCCAGCCCCTCCCATTTTTATTTAATATGCTACCACTGTGAGCTAAGGAAGGAAAAAAATTGAGTCGCTTTTTCCCCCCAGTGGGGGAAAAGCAGCCCTAGACACATGGCTAGTTAGCTGTTACCATGGTGATCAAAGCCAGCTTGCTTTGGGCCCACAGTGACAGTGGAACCAAATCACCCTGGGATCCTCCCAAACAGTAATGTGGGTCTTCTTCAGGCCAAAAAAGGGGCTCCTCTGTGTCTGGCCCACTGTTGGGTCCTGGCTGCCGGCCTCCCATGGTGCCATCTTTTTGTCTAAACTCCTTGGCCACCACCTTCCTTGCCTTTTCCAGCCCTATTGCTACCAATGTCTCCATGCTGCAGCATAAGGTTCTTTCCAGAACACAGCCTGTAGCATCATGTTAACTTTGTCCCTAGGCTCCCCAGTTTTATGGGCCTCCTTGCCTCTGCCTGCCTATCATCACAACTTGACTTTTCTGTGTCTTTGAGTCCATGGGGTCCATTGACACCTGTAAGCTTGTGCCCTGCTGGACCAGCTAAGCTTTACACCTGCCCTCAGGCACATGTCCATCTGTCTTACAGCTCAGTTCAGGAGTTGCTCTTCTGGGAAGCCTGCCAGGCCTATAAGAATTAGGCGTAAATTTCCTTTGAGTCCTCAAAGCCACCTCTGCCCTAGGGCACACTGTATGGCATTGTCATGGCTAGGCTTTTCCTTCTGAAAATGTTAATTCCCTGGGAGTCTTTTATGTTTGTCTACTTGCCACCCAGCACACTGCCTGGCATAAAGCAAGCACCCAATAAATTTCAAATGGAGCATGTGTTACATTCCCTATAAAAATGCCAGCCACGGCCTGGTCTGCCGCTAGCCTGGATGTCCTCCGTGAGCATGCTTTTCAAAGTAGGAAACTCCCAACACCTTTAGCTGGAGAATGTGGATTCTGCCTCTCTACTGATGAGGCTAAATATGTGTTCGATTTAAGAAGTTTCTGTTTGTAGCCTAGTGTAGTGGCACACACCTGTAATCCAGCACTCTGGGGGTGGAGGCAAAATGGTCTGGAGTTCAAGGTTATCTCTGACCACATTTAAGTCTGGAATATATATGACTTCATCTCAAAAGAAAAGGAAATGGGAAAGGAAAATAATAATAATAATAATAATAATAATAATAATAATAATAATAATAACCATAATAATAATAATAACATTCAGCTTGTAGTAGTGACTTTTTAAGCTGTAAAATCTGAGGCACAGTGGTGAAGTGCCAGAGGCACAGACTTCTACCCAGGCCAGGGTCTTTACTTCATGTGGTACCGAACAGAAGGAAGCAGACCTTCCAAAAATGATGGGGAAATACCCAAAAACCACGTGGCTTTCCCTCCCTGGCTTGGAGCAGCCCAAGCCCGTGGGAGGTGGGGCTAGACTTCAGGCACAGCATCCTCCTCTGCCTCCACCCCCACTCAGTGCAGTCTGAGTTCCTGGCTCCTCCAAGCTACTGCAACAGGAAACAAGAAGCTGCTTTCCAAACTCATTAATTAAAGTAGGTTCATGCAACTGCTGCCAGAGAATATGCATCTGCCCACATAGATGGCTCCTTGTATTCATGGTCCAAACTCAGACACACATGACTAAAGTCCTTCTCCTTGGAAATCGCTTTATGTGGTCACATACTTATAAACACCGTCACTCCATGTCCTTATTTCCTAGCTACTATTGATTTCCGATTCATTCTTTTTGATGAGGAGAGGAGTTGGTGTGGGGGGGGGAGGTATGGGGGGTGCTTGCCCATTCATGTGCCTGTGGAAGCCAGACTCTGGTAGGAAATGCCTTCTCCTCTCATCCTCTGTGTTCCTTTTGAGACAGGATCTCTCACTGAAGTTACCGCTTACCATCTTGCTTAGACCGTGTTGCCATCAAGCCCCCAGGATCTGCCTGTCTGCATCTACCCTGCACCAGGGTTGCAAATGCACATCAACATGCCAATCTTTTTATGTGGGTCCTGAGAACCCAAACTCAGATTCTTAGGCTTGCAGGATAAAGCTTCTCCATCCAAACATCTCCTAAGCCCCTGAACAAGGCTTTTTTTTTTTTTTTTTTTTTTTTTTTTAAGGAGTTGGTGGAACCTATTGTGATTGGGATGGTTAAAAAGTAGAATTTGATGATTAGGGTATTTACATACATTCGCACCTGTAATTGCAGAACTCAAGTGACAGAGACAGGGGCTCCACAGGATTGGGGTCAGATTGTACTGTGTAACAAGCTTAAATCTAGCTTGAACTAGCTACATAGTGAGACCTTCAAAACATTAGCAGCCAAAGCATCTAGTGGAAAGTGAGGAAATTCGTTTTGTCTTGGGTTCCAAGAAGTCTGGTTCTGCCACAGAATGAGCTTTGAGATAGAGGAACAATTTGTTTGGACTCCTGGGTCTCACACACCCTCTGCAGAAGCTGAGCAGAAATCTACCCACCTGATGTTGTGAGGATTAAGTAGAACAAGTCAACTCAGTTTAAGAAGAAGGCCCTGAAGTACACATGGCAATCCAGAAGCAGGTAGTGAATGCCCCCCCATTCTTCCCCCATGCCCAGAATAACAGTGTCCTTTGGAGTCTGTTCATCCATCTTTCTCCATATTATCTACCATCTTTGAATTCTGGCTAGAGAGCAGGGTGGGGCATCTGGATTCTAGGTGCATGGCTTGCTCCTAGAAAGATCTCAAGTCGTAAGGATCTATTCTAAGATGAAGAGTTCCAGAGAACTTTCTGGAAACCCTTTATGTAAGGAACTTCTGTCACTTTGCTATGGAAGTCCTGTATTTTTGTGAAGCTGAAGAATTGAATCTTTTCCCAGGTGGATACTTTACTGACGCGAATGTGCATCATCTGCTTCTTACCAAGCATCAGACTCTTACGTCACCTGTGTTTCTTTGCTGTACCCTTCACACCCTACCTCACATCTGCCACATCTGTCTCCCATCTCATCCTACTCAGCACCACTGACTCCTTCCCAGAACTATTCCAGGAAGTTTCTAGCACCCAGCACCTTTGAGTGTCTTCCACTCAACACCCCTTCGTGAAGAGATCTGTGAGAAAACATGAAGTACCATGGCCCATTAAACCTGGGACTATTCCCCATTTCTCAGACACAGTTGAAGTAAAGACATAATTGACAGTTGTAACAATAAGATGCTACTTAACCTTGCTTTATTTTGGTGTACTTAGCCAGACTGCCCCATCCTAGGGAACCCAGATTCCATCCTGAGAACCAAGACCCATCTGGAGATCTCTGTTATAGCCTGTAGGCTGCCCTCTCCCTTCACTTCTAAAGCATATTCACATTAAAGGGGGCCATTTGTTATTCATATAGTCACAAGCTGGGCATCCTTACAAAAGACACTGATGTTGGCAAGGGTGCCTGTTGAGCTCAGAGATGGCAATGAAGCTTGAGAGCCGAGATGCTTGGCTTGTTTTTTCTCATGCTGCCTGAGAGTCTGTCCCTAGCTGTCCCCAAGGAAGCCATGGCTGACTCTGTGTGAGAAGACTGGCATCCTGAGGGTTGGAGAAAGCTCTCTTCTAGGTTCTTCCTGTGACATTTGGATCATTCTGCCATTTTGAACACAATGAGACTCCAATCCTAACCCCTCCACACTTCATAGAGAATAGTGTGAATTCTTGGGCTGTGTATTCAGGTCTCCTAAGGTGGGTACATCAGCTGCCTGCCCAGATTCTCTTGTTCCATATAAGGTGTTTCTCAGTTCCCCGTACCACACCCCATGCTCTCCATGATGGTAATAGAGCAGAGAGACTTAGCTTTGGATGATGACCTTCTTAGCCTTGCTGTGTTAAAGTAGACCACCCCAGATAATGTGCCAGCCCTTGATGCAAGACTCCTAACCAATTCTTGCCTCTAATTCTCACCTGTGAGGGTGTGGAGCTTAGAGTCACCTAGATGCAGTACCACTATGCAGGAAGACCATGAACTTAAACATTGAAAATATCAGGATCCTTACCAGGTCCATGTCCTGTGAAACCTTCCTTGTTTATTTCCTGTGTGGTGATGTGGAGTGTGTTGTTCATTCCTAAAGCCATGTCATAGACCTAGACATCTCATTATTAGATTATATGTCTCCTCCTTTCCTCCTGTACTGGTCGGAATGAGAAATGTCCCTCTAGGCTCCAGTATTTGAACACTTGGTCTCCTGTGAGTGATGCTGTTTGGGAAGGTTTGGAAGGTGCAGCCTTGCTGGAGGAAGTGTGTCACAGGAAGTGGGCTTTGAGATTGATGAGTTTTTATTACTTGCTGTTTCTCATCTCCCTTCACCCTGATCCTTCCTGCTTTTGATTGAAGGTCTGAGCTCCCAGCTCCCTGATTCTGCTGCTTGCCACATGCTTTCCCACCATAATGGACTCTCACCCTCTGAAACCACAGCCCCAATAAACTCTTCCTTCTATACATTTCCTGGGTTAGAATGTTTTATTACAGCAACAGGAAAGGTACCTAACATAGATTTCCTGCCCTTCTTGTGACTTCCAGTCGACCATTCCCCAGAACCTTGAAATCCTTGGGTTCTAGAAGAATGAGCATAAAACTTATGTGACTTCACTAATGGCCAACCTACTGCAGACACCGTTCACATCAGTGTTGTGGGTTCCCCTGTTCTGACACAAAACTGTAATTGCACTATAAAAGGGTTTTAGTCATCCATACCCCATGGAAATGAAGGGTCAAGGGTTTTAGTCATCCATACCCCATGGAAATGAAGGGTCATTGTAGAATACTGATACTGTCCCAGCCACCAACTGGCATCTATGCCCACATAGGTGATGAGTTAGATAATGTGTCCAATATGCTCTGGAGAAGATGATCTAGTACCACCCAAGGTAGCCTGAGAAATCCCTGCCTTTCCACAGAGACCTGGCAGACTGGCGTTGGCCCTGGACCTCCCTTACCTGCCTACAAAACAAAAGCAGTGAAGCCTTAGTTTCTAAGAGTGGTTGTGAGAACCACCTGAGGTGGGCAGTGTGGCAGGCTGGTCTGTGTGCACAACAGAATGCTGCCCCAGCATCCACAAATACTCATCATTAATGCCCCTTCTTGTTCATGGTTGCAGCGGAGGGTCCAGGATGTCATCAGCCCTATCGTGTTTGAAGCTGCCTACAGCCTGGGTGTGCATGAGACTGATGAGGATGATAGGGAGCTGCCAGACCTGACGCCTGTGCTCCGTTGGAAGAAAGGACAAAAAATCGCCCAGAAGAATCAGGTAAGAATCTTCTCATTTTGTTCCTGTCTCTGTGATAAAATACCCTAGCAGAAAGGAATTTAGGGGAGCAGAGGTTTATTGTAGCCCTCAAGTCTAGGTTCCAGCCCATCACCATGGAGATGTCAAGGAGGGAATTTGAAGCAGCTAGTCATATGACAGCTACCATGAACAACAGAGAGGGGGGGGGGGGAGGGAGGGAGGGAGGGAGGGAGGGGGGGAGGGAGAGGGAGAGGGAGAATGTGCTTGCATGCCTAGCACTCAACTAGCTTTCTCTGCTTACACACACACACACACACACACACACACACACACACACACACACACACACACACTTGTTCTGGGAAAGGCTTCCTGTAAGTCTTGCAGGACACTTAGACTCAGAACATGACACAAGGAAATTAAAGAAGAGTTAGGACTCAGGGTGTCTCCATGGGGCAGAGTGCAGGGCTAGCCTTAAGGTGATGTGCAAGAAATCATCGAGAAGGGGAGAAGGCAGTAAAGATGTTTCTGTAAGAATCAGACACTCTGGGGACCGGGGGGGGGGGGGTTGGCTCAGCTGTTAAGAGCTTGGCTGCTCTTGTGGAGGACCTGGGTTCGAATTCCAGCAACCACACCATGGCTCACAGCCACCTATAACTCCTGTTCCAGATGATCTGATGTCTTTCTCTGATCTCCAAGGGATCAGACACACAAGGGGCAAACACATTTATGGTAAATTTTGTCAACCCTAGTAATAAATCCCTAGTCCCACTGTTACTCTTGCTTAAATCTTGATAGCCTTAAAAAAAAAAATCTGTTAATGTTTGAACGGTAGACATCAGCACTCAGCATGTTAGGATTCATCTCAGCAATCCTTGAGTTTGCTGAGCCTCCCGACCGACCAGGAAGACAGCTGCCAACTCTAGTCAGTGTGTTGCTAGCTCCGAGCAGACTTTCCCTGGACCCTCATGCCTACAGGATCTGAGCACTGAATCGGATCTTTCTTACTGAAGAGCATCTTAAAACCTTTATGGACTAGGACAGTGAGCAATGCAGTCTGCGCCCAAGATGAAGGGAAAGATTGGTACCAACATGTCATTCTTGGTGGTTCCAGGTTCATTCATTAGCAGACATATGACTTAGCAGTAAGCCAGACAGTTGATTCATTGTATCTGAAGAGTTAAATAAACTGTCTGAGGCATGAATATTAGCTGGTCTCCCCAGAGGAAACCCAGCCTGCCTTCCCCTAAACATATCTATAGACTTTTACCCTTAGCGGTAATTGGCAACCAAGAAAAACTGACTTTAGAGAAAATGTGGACATGAAGAAGAAAGGCTGGTGCTGGAGAGATGTCTCCAGGGTTAGGAGCACCAGCTGCTCTTCCAGAGGATCCGGGTTCTCAGCACCCACAGGGCAGCTAACATCTGTCTGTAACTCCAGTTCCAGGAAACCTGACACCCTCATGCAGACACACACTCAGGCAAAACACCAATGCACATAAAAATAAATAAATCTTTCAAATAGAAAGAAAGGAAGGCCAATCGGAATGAAGATGAACAGAATATTTGACTTAGAAGGCAGACAGTCATTCAGGGAATAAAAGGGATTATACATTTTTAGTTTGCTTTTTGACACAGGGTCTTGTTGTATAGCCCAGACTGACCTTCAGACGTATGTAGCACAGCCTGGCCTCAAACTGGTCAGCTTCCTGCCTTAGCTTCTCAAGTGCCAGGATTACAGGACTGTCACCACACCACATCTGAGACTAGCTCACAACACACCTGTAACTCCAGCTCCAGGGAATCTATCCCCCTTTCCTGTCCTCCAAGAGTACCTGCACACATGTACACATACATTCACACACATCCACATAAATAATTTAAAACCCTAAAAAGCAACATGCCCAATAATGCCATGGTTCAAATATAAAGCACATTAAACTGGGATTTAGGTAAATAGGTGGGTACAAGAAAGAAAAGAACCCAGATAGTAGACGATTCTCTGTTAAGTCAAAGTCATGTACTCCTCGATTCAGCTGGGCCCTTGTAGAGGACTTGTAGACAAAGACCTGGGCCCCACTGTGGCATCCTGTAGACATAACAACATGAATACTACTTACAGTCTTCAGTCTCCACCGCCAAGCCACAATCAGAGCTACAGTAATAACATAAAACACAGATGCCATCAGATTGACGAGGCAGATGTAAAAGAATGATAATTCTCTTAATATCCTAATCTCTTAATAGCTCTTTTAGATTGGTAAGCCAAGAGATATCGCAGAATTTGATGAAATGAAAAATAGCTGTTTATTACTTCAGATCGCAGACAACGGTAATAGAATACTGGCTTCAGTAGCCCCCGTGCCAGGAGCCCCAGCTGTTCCTGGGATCATGTAAAAAAATTTGAAAGTAGAGAAGATGATTCAGTGGTTAAAGGGCTTGCCACGCAAAACATGTGAAAGTGGGGATGGGATCCCCAGAGCACGCTGGCTAGAGAGACTAGCCATATCAGCAAGCTCTGGGTTTGATTAAGACATACTACCGCAATGCCGAATGTATAAGAACAATCAAGGATAACTGACCAGGTCAATCTTTAGCCCCCACATACAAGCATCCCTACCCACCCCACACAGGAGTGTACGTACCTACATGAAAATTAACATTGACAGAGGAAAAGAAAATTCCTCTAAATTCCCATCAAAACACACTAAATCAGAAAGGAAATCAAATATGGGCTAGCACATGTTATAGGCTGATTTGGGCACAGCTAGTTTGGGTCCATAGCAGGAAAAAAGTGAAGAGTCGGAGACGGAGCTGGGAGGGAGCCTGGTGAGAGTAATCTTTAGCTGTGGTGGCAGTTTGGTGGGGCTAACACGTCAATCTGGTAAACTAAGTCACCAGATCACTATGCTTTCTAGAGACCCAGAAATAATCACCAAGAAAAGGATGAGCAGGCATAGTAACAGTGCTCTTCCCTCCAGAGACTCAGTGTGGGGCGGAATGTGATGAAGAGGGCAGTTTTACGTTTTTTTCAACCATGTCATTCTCTGGTTGAAATTAAAATAAAAGAAAAATATTGTTCTTAGATTGGAAGGATTGTCCAGGAGCCTGAGACTCTTTCTAGGGAAGCAGTTCTTTTTTTGCCTGATTATGAAAAACAACAAAACCGAGTGGGTTTAATGATCTCCACCGTCCGTCTGTCTCTCCATGTGTCTTCCAGATGTTGGCTCTGTGCATGGTTCTGCTCAAAGGCAAGAGCAATGCACTGCTAGCTAAGGCCACTCCAGGAAGCAGAGCTGATTTCTCTGTCACCTCAAGCTCAAATAACACATAAACAGTACACAGTTCCCTTTCCGTCTGTCTGTCCTCCACACCAACCCCATTTCCCAGGCCTGACCATGCAGCTTGTCACCTAGCCTGTGCCTCACACCTGTGTCCCTAAGTAACCCTGACACGGATTTTCCTATCAGCATCCCAGGATCCTGCAAGATGGTGCCCTGAGTCTCCAGTACTCTACAGAGTCACCCACATACTACATTCCAGCCAACCTCAAACCTACTAGGCTTTGGCCCTGCTGACCCCTCTTCTCTGAAGGTTTCTACATTGCTTATCTCTCAAGACCAGCCTTTATGTTTGAAGTGTCAGCCTGAGTGTCCCTACCTCAGAGAACTGTCTGTCAGCTCCCCCAAGTCAGGTACCTGTCTGCTCTTTCCATCTGCCCCTTGTACATCTCCAACACTAGAGTGGAGCTCAGTGAATACAGATAATCTGTCTTCTCGCATTAGCTAGTAATTTCCCAACACCTACCTTAAAACCTGGCCTCATGTTTCCATCCAAAGAGCTCTGGTGAAGGGACAAAAGCCTATGTCATTCTGCAAGGCTGTTTAATGAAATGGGATACTCTGCTAGCTCCCTTTGGGAATCCTTCCTTGGCCAGTGTATGCTATGTGACTTCTACCTCAGGATGTGCGTATGTGTGCTTATAAGTCTATTTTTCAAAACATAAGCTAGAGGAAATAGAGGTGGCCAAAGAGAAGGCCTTGGCTGTCTTACATTGTTTCCCTCTGGCATTTTGTCATAGCAACGTAAAGGTGAGTGATACAGAAAGAGATCAGCCCAGGTTGGTAGAGCTCAGCAGGTAGAGAGAGTATGAGGTTCTGAGTTCACTCCCCAGCACTATGTAAACCAAGTGTAGCGGGTGCATGCCTACAATCCCAGCTCTCAGATGGTTGGGACAAGAGGATCCGGAGTTCAAGGTCATCCTTAGCTACAAAGAAAGTTCCAGGCCAGGCTGAGCCATAGAAGATCCTATCTGAACAAAACACAACAAAGCAAGGTCATGCGTGGTAGTGCACACCTGCAATCCAACACTCCAGTGGATTTTTGTGAGTTCAAAGCCATTCTTCTCTACATGACAGTTCCAGGCTAGCCAGCTCTACATAGACTTCCAGGTCAGTCCAGACTCCGTAGTGAGACTCTGTCTCAAAATAAAACAGCAACAAAGCAAAAGCAACCAGCTTGTGTTTCCTCCATCTAGACATAGGTTGGAGAAGAGCTGGAATTCCCGAGACCCTACACTTTCACAACATGCCTCATGAAAGGCTGTGTTGAGTTTTATTAAAATAAAATAAAAACAGAAATCTTCTCTCCAGTTAGGACAATTGTACTCACTTTAAATACTAAATACTAAGCCAGGTACAGGGTTTGAGTAAGAATGACCCCCATAGGTTCATATAATTAAATGCGTAGTCAATAGGAAGTAGCACTACTTGAGAAGGATTAGGAGGTGTGGCCTTGTTAGAAAGAAGTGTATCACTGGGAGTGGATTTTGGGGTTTTAAAAGGCCCTGCCAGGCTCAATTTTTTTCTCTTCCTCTTTGCCTATGGGTCAAGATGTAGCTCTCAGCTACTGCCCCAGCACCTTGCATGTCACCATGTTCCCTGCCACCATGATAATGGCACTAAACCTGGAAACTGTAAGCAAGCCTCTAGTTGAATGCTTTGGCTATGCTGTCTCTTCACATCCACTGAACAATGATTAAGACACCAAATGACATGCGGTCCTACACAAATTTCACATAGCTGGGGCCTCTTGTACCTGGAGCTCTCACACCAGGCCATAAATGTCACTTCTGTGGGTCTGGAAGAAGTATGAGTCAGGCAGCCACTGTGAAGTCACGCTGCATATCAGAATACATCTTGCTTGTCTTCCTTTAGATAGAGCCTTCTTGATTAATCCCCTTGGATGGGATTTAAAACACATTTACTCACACCCAACCTAATCATTCTGCTTTTCAAAGGCTTCAGCCTGGGACTTGGTTGCCTTAGTAAGCAAATTTACAGTGTACAGTTCATGTACATGATTGCAATTTAATTTAAATCAAGTATCACCTTGTCTAAGGAAAGAGTCTTCTTTGATCTTAACAAATACATCTAAGTTTCACCCTTCCTGTTACCTGAGAAGGGAGATTTTTCTAGTATGGGTGTGGTAATAGAAATGGGTCCCTCAAGGCCTGAGCATCTGGACCACACACGGAGTTTCCAGCCCCTGAGTCCTGTGCCCCCATCCTGCTTTGGCACCATGGGAAAAGCTCACACAACTCTGCCCCAAAGGAAGGCGCCATTAGACCCAGATGCATCCATCCCCAAACCCAAGCCCTAAGGTGGTCATTAGCTAAATATGATACAGTGGGAGTCAGCAGGCTGTAGCCTATGGCCAAGTGTCATTTTGAGTGCCGAGGTGGGGGTGGGGGGCTCAGTGGTAAAGAGCTTTTTGCACAAGCATGAGAAACTGTTCGGACCCCAAGAACTCATATATATTCTGGATGGGATTGGTAGCCCATCTGTACTTCCAACCTTCAAAGGTGATCCCTTGAGCAAGCTGTCTAGGGAGACCAATCATTGAGATCTAGGTTTGTCGAGAGACCTTGCCTGAATAGGTGAAGGAATGGTTGAAGATTATCCCCAACACCATGCATGCCCACACACATACAACTGTACATACACACGTGCCTACCACATACACACAAACATACATACACACATGCCTACCACACACACACATACATACACACATGCCTACCACACACATACATACATGCACATGTGCCTACCACATACACACACATACATACAAACCTACCACACACACACATACATACACACATGCCTACCACACACACACACACATACACACATGCCTACCACCCACATACAAACATACATGCACATGTGCCTACCACATACATACACACACACATACATACATGCCTACCACATACATACACACACACATACACACATGCCTACCACCCACATACACACACACATACACACATGCCTACCACACACATACACACATGCCTACCACCCACATACACACACACATACACACATGCCTACCACCCACATACAAACATACATGCACACACGTGCCTACTGCACACACGAGAAAACAGAAAAAGGTCAACATCATACACCCTTCATGTGATGTCCACAGCCACTTTACTGCACAACGTGACTGTTGAGTCATTATAAAAAAGACCACAAAGGCCCAAAACTCAAAGATGTCCTATCTTACTCATTTTGGCCAAAATTAGCTAGCCTCATCTAAAAAAAAAATTTTTTTAAAGTAAGAACTCAGTGAGAAATAAGAAAAAGGATTTTCTAAATGAAAGTGAAATCCCTATGAGAATCCAAAGCGAAGAGCAGAGTGAGGAAGAAGCCAACACAGAATCCTAGACTAGTGGCGCTAGCACCTCATTCTTCAGCCATCAGAAGCCTGGGGCAGGAAATGAATATCTCCCAAAAGAGATTTTAGCTTCCTGCAATAAGGAGAAATGAGATCCGCTCCCATGGCTAGGAAGGATGCCTCCAGGGAAGGGAGTAAGCAGGGCTGTGTAGCAGCAGGTAGGGGCTAGAGGGTAAGAGAGAAACAGCCACCAAGCTGAGTTCAGCGGCTCTCATTGACATAACTCACTTGGGTTTTCCCAGAAGACTTTGGGTGCAGGTAAAAGTAACTTGAGTTTCTCAGGAACCAAACTTACAGCTGTTAGGATTGTTCTCTAGAAGGAACGTTTGGAGCTGGACCATTATCTTAAAGCCGTGGTCTCTAAGGAAAAGTTTTCATTATCCCTGGAAACTCTGTGCTCATCCAGCATGGTGAAGCTACACTGTGCCAACTCTTGCCTCCCAGAGTCAATTCCTAGGTTGCAAATTGGATATTTTCCCAGAAGAGACTCATTTAGGTCCAGGCACAGGAATCAAATTTCAACCCCAGCATGCATATGTGTGGAAATGTGTGTGTGTGCATGCACATATGTGGACACAGGTCTCTTGACTTAATTGTACATCACATTTTATTTTACCTTTAGTGCAACGGCTTTCCAAATTTACTAAAGGGCTTGATTCAACCAAGGTTTCAAATTGCATATTCCACTCCTGTCTTCAGTGTTCCAGGCTGTCTTGGGATTTCTACTGCTGTGAGGAGACACCATGACCACAGCAACTCTTATAAAGGAGAACATTTAACTGGGACTGGCGTACAGTTCAGAGGTCTAGTCCAGTATCATCACAATGTAACATGGTAGTGTGCAGGCAAATGTGGTGCTACAGTTGAGACTTCTACATCTTGACTTGAAGGCAACAGGAAGTGGTCTGTCTCAATGGGCGTGGCTTGAACATATATGAGACCTCATACCCACCTCCACAGTGGCACACTTCCTCCAACAAGGTCATGCCTCCTAATAGTGCCACTCCCTTTGGGAGCCATTTTCCATCACACTGATTTAAGGAAGGCCATTAGGTTGGTAATAGATTGTTAAAGCCATGCCTACATGAGAAACTCCTCAGGAATTTGGCTCCCATTAGATGTGAGGAATGTCTGTAGGTTACATCATCTTTTTAAATTTACCTGTTGATATGCTTTTTCCATAGTGCTGCTGCTGTGAACAGTGCTGCAATAAACATGAGAAAATAGCCAGCTCTTGAAGGTGCATGTTGCCTCCATGTGCACATACATGTGAACATGGATACATCCACGTACACACTCACACATGTTTTAAAGACAGTAACTTTGTCTTTACTGTAAATAGACTAAATTCCTGCAAAAAAAAAGAGAGAGACATAAAATGTTGAAATGGGTTAAGCATACACAGTGTGTTGAATATTAAACCAAAAGAAATTAAGAGTAGCTCACACATGTGAACTTAGACGTTAAGGGCAAGAGCTGTCTCTGAGGGCAAGGGTCTTTACACAGTAATAAAAATAACAGAATTGTTTTTAGTGTGTAAGCTCCCAACACCAGAAAAGTTACATTTGTAAAACAAATATTGGCATATCTGAAAGGAGCCTTTGACAGTAAGGTGAAACCTACTCCTGGTGCCTTCCTTTCAACAATGGGTAAAGCCCTACACAGAGGACTCTGGTCCCAGTCATCGCTCAACAGGACAACTTAGAAAAAAAGAAGCATTTACTTGGGGGCTCGCTTGCAGTGTCAGAGAGTGAGGGAAGACAAAGCAGTAGAGGCAGATGTGGTGCTGGAGCGGCAGCTGAGAGCGGAGATCTGGGCCTCAAACACTAGGCAGAAAGAGATGGAGACCGGAACTGTTATGAGCTTTTCAAAGTATATCCTTAGTGACATTACACCTCCTCCAACAAGGCCACACCTTTTAATTCTTCCTAAACAGTCCACCAACTGGGAACCAAACATTCAGATGGCTTATAGAGGCCGTTCTCATTCAAATCTCCATCACCAACAATCAGGAGCTACAGAGCCCTATAGACCTGTAGACGCACAGATGTTCACAGAGTGTTCTAGCCTACAGCAAAAGATGTATGTGAAAATTACATAAATCTTAACAAATCATAAATCTTAACAAAGCTTGAAATCATGACCAAATATCTTTTCTTTCCACAATGGAAGGAAACTGAAAATCAGTAACAGGGGAAAAATGAGGGAAATGGGGAATCTGCTCATGAATTTTCCATTTGGCAGCCTTGGTCAAGCCACTTCATCTCTCTGCACAGAGTTCATGTCTCCTGGGATCCCATCAAGGGCCCTGAGGTCCCTGAGAGCCCCACTCTTGTGACAGCTTGATCACTTGGGAACCTCTTTACAGAAAGCTGGGGTTTCCTTGTCTCGGAGAAGCTAAGTTCATGAAACAAACAAACAAACTTCTATTGCTTCTTATGGAGTTGGCTTAAAAGTCACACGATACAACTTTTACTATAGCCCTGGCCGTGCTGGATGTCGGGAGGCAGTCATTAGCTTGTGCTTCTCTGTGGGAGAAACTGTTGTATCTGATTATTAGGAGCAAGAGGGGAGACATTCTGTGTAAAGTCTTGAAAATTGCCTTCATCTCCACTGGAGCAAGTTCATATTTACAGCTACTTCACCGTCAATTAGAAAGTCTCATGGTACTCACTTATTAACACTGTAAAATTGGAGAGGTCTGTCCGAGGGGGGTTAGGGCATGGGAGAACTGACTTGAAAGAGGTCAGAAGGACAGGGCTCAAAACTTGAAGTATATTTCTCACAGGATGGATTGAGATCGCATTCTCTCCTCTGTTTTTACCTCTCTTCCCATCCCCCACCTCTTCCCATCCCCCACCTCTCCCCTTCCCCGCCTCTTCCTGTAGTAGGCTTTTTGGATCACCTACCAGCTCCCAAATTAAGACACAGAGACTTATTAGTTAGAAATGTTCAGCCCTTTATTATACTTGCCCACTAGCTCTTGTAACTTAATTTGTTTCTCTTCACCTACATTTTGCCTCAGGACTTTCTACCTTTCATTCTGTACGCCCTACATTTCCTGCTTCCTTCACAGCTGCCTGTCTGGCCCTAAGTGTCTCCCCCTCTTTCTCCCTAATTCTTGTTCTCTCTCTCTCTCTCTCTCTCTCTCTCTCTCTCTCTCTCTCTCTCTCTCTCTCTCTCTCTCTCTCCATCCCTCCCTCCCTCCCTCTCTCCCCCTCCCCCCTCCCTCCCTCCTTCCCCCCCTCTCCCTCTTGCCCCCTCTCTCTCCTAAAGTCTTCTTCCTACTTGTTCTTCCTGCCTGCCCGCCCCACCTATCCCTCTACTGTCTAGCTATTGGCTGTTCAACTTTTTGTTAGGCCAATCAGGTGCCTTAGGCAGGCAAGGCCTACCATCTCTACATGGTTAAACTAATGCAGCATGAACAAATGAAACACTTCTTTATATAGTTAAAGTAATATCCCACAGCATCTCCTCATCCCCATTTCTTCCCATTCACACTTCTTCCCAGTCACGTGTTTTATCCCATCTCTTCCAATCCCCATAGGTCATCCCATGCTGTCTGCAAAAAGCTCATTTTCAAAAAATAAATAAGTATAAAAGGCTTGTTTGTCATTAAGGGTGTACCTGTGATTAGAAAGAGTTTATGAGACAGACCTGGAATCGCTCACATATTTATCAGAAAAAAACAGACTTTGAGGCACAACCTGTCTCTAAACATAAAGAAAGTTGTTACACAGTGACAAAGTCTCAATCAAAAAGCAGATTCCAAGTTTATAACAAATATACATCTGATATCAGAATAGCCCAATCTATCTCACTTGCCTGTAAAGTGAAAGACACCGGATTTAGAAGTGGGTCTGGGTTTTGAGGCCCCAACATAAAACTGCAAGGATGAATCTAAAAGAAAAAAAATGTAAAATTAACCATGTAAAGTCCATTCACAGACCTCAGGGGGGGCGTGCTCCTGATGGGCCTTCAAGCTGATGTTCTAGGAGTTTATTGACGGTGCCTTCATTTTTATCCTTGCCCTAAGGTCCCCCAGGTCTCTCTTTCTTTCTACCTTAGACATCTGCACAGCCCCACACCCTCTTCCCCTGCTTCCTCCTTGGTGGTGATGGGACATTAGAAAAACCTTTGATTAAAGACACTTTGGAATTTGGCTTTTTCTTTGCCTCTGTATGGTTCAAAAGAACACAGGAAGTTGTTACTTTTTCCCCCAAAACTTCCATGATAACCAAGGGAGGGAGTATTGGCTAGGACACTTTATTCTTTTGGAAATGTGGCATGGAATTGTGAGTTTCCATGGGCAAAATTATGCTGTCTGGTAGAGTTTAGACTCTGCTTTAGCCAGCGGGCTTGTGGAGCCCACACCAACACCCTGAGAGGCCCGGCGTACTGGCAGTCTAAGAGAACAAATCACCTAGAACTGTGCTTGGTAGGAGGGAGAAGCAAACCTCACTGACTGAGCCATAGCCTGGAAGGCGTCTGATAAAGCAATGAGGTTGGGAACCATCTCCACTGTATAGTAGGGAGGGTGCTCTCATAGATCAGAGCCTCAGAGAGATGGAGACCACATGAGGGACCAGTTCTCACGTGCTCCTATACCTCAGCCAGTACTGCTCCCCACTGTATGGCCAACCTTCACAGGCAGGCTCACACTCAGGTGCATCTTTGGTCTGTGGAACCCAAGGCAGCTTTGACACACTGAATTTCAGGCCTCAGTACTGAGTGGGGCTTTGACTGACTGCTGAAGCCCATCCCTGGTGAGAGAAATGATCTTTTCTGCTTACCACTGGCTGCTAAAATATCCCTGCCATCTTGCATCCTCAGCTTCAAAGCCTGAATATCTTTGGACATTTCCCTCTGGGACTAACAATTCATTATGGCCCCACCGCTCACGTAGAAATGCTTCAAGGGAAGACTTTCTTTTTCCCCACGAGAGAACATGGAAGAAATGAGCAGACTGATATCCCAGAATGTGTTACACGATGGTTGGTTACTGATGTCTAAGAACATCTAGGAGACATTCCTAGACCAGCTCTGGCTGAAAGGCATCTGTCGTGCATGGCCATGGCTGGCTTTTCATGAACGCCCTCCCTGGGAATGCAAACTGAGGTCCTGAGAAAGTGTCCATTTTCCTAGCTCCTCCTGTATGCCTCTGGAGGGAACAACTCGAAGCCCTTAGTAAGCCAAGAATTAGAATGAGGGACGATGTGCTCGTAGCCTTGGGACAGTGATTGACAGGGCCTCTCTGGAACCTTGAGAAAGCCCTCCCCCCCCCACGCCAGGGAGCTGGCTTCTGGGTTTGGGAGGGAAGCTCCTGGAGAGACAGAGACCTGCCAGGTTGGCTATTCCTCATTTAGATTCTCTGCTTACCTTCTCATTTTCTCTCCCACAGACAGTTTTTGAAAGGAATTGCCAGTCTGAGGACTGTGCTGCAGACTTGCAGCTGCAGGGGAAACTGCTGCTTTCCAGGTACGTCACCGTGTCTCTCATAATGCTGTTCCTCTCATGACACTTCCAAAAACCTGGTCTTTTTTTTTTTTTTAGACCCAGACCCAAAGCCTAAAAATTCATATTTCCCCAATAAAAAAGGATAAGCAGTATTGGATATTTTGTGAGTTGGTTTTAGAATGTATATTATAAATACAATTTTAATAGCAGATATTACCAGAAGAATTAGCTGGGGTTCAGTTTGCAGTTTCACCCCAACTCACAACTGACTGCTCTTGCAATTTCTGTTATTGTGTTTATTCCTGTGTGTTCAGAGGCGACTTGACATTTATCACGTTGTGTTAGATTGTGCTGAGGAAAACTGCAGCATTTGACCTCTGGGCTTGCTCCTGTGTGACTTAAGGTACTATTATGTGATGATTCCTTTTATCTTTTCCCCTGACATTTAACAGTGGTGTCTGTTTCCAGCAGCGGAACAGCAGTGAAGCGGGATGGGGTGAAGGAAGGGGGCAGCCGGCCTGCCGATGCGAACAGTCTCTTTATTATTTCAGGGCTTCCTCCCATAGTCTGCAAATCCCCCACGGCTAGAGATGAACCACACCAGAGCCTTCTGTTTCCCCTTGCCAGCCTTTTATTTTAGGCTTCTTTTAGAATGATGGTGCTTGTCCTGAATCTGCCATATGTCAGACAATGGTTTCCTTTTGTAAGATGCCTTTTGAAAGATTATATTAGCTTTGGAGCCAGGAACCCCCTCTGCAGGATTAATAGCTACTTCTCAAAGCAACCGTAGTATTAATAGGTGTAGAGAGTTTCACAGTGCCCTTGCCCTTACCTGAAATGTTGAGAGTTAAGTTTGAGTCAGTGATGACACATACACCTGGGACCTTTTCGGTGTTTTCTTTTTGTTTGATTTAGATAAAGTCTTGCATAGCCCAGACTGGCCTCTAAACCTCACCTGCCTCAGCTTCTAAAATGCTGGGATTAGAAATATGGATCCATGGCATGACATTGTCACTTTTCTGTGTGTTTGTGAGTGCAGGGCAGTGTGCAATCACATGTGTGCCTGTGGATTCAGAGGTCAGAATCACCTATCATATCAAGGGCTATACCACATGTTTTCTGGGACAGGTTTCTCTCACTGGCCCCATGACCCTGGAAACCTTGAACTGACTAGCCTGTACTGGATGGCCAGGTGAGCTCCTATGCTCAATCACCTGTCCCAGCCTCCACAGTGTGAGAATTACTAGTGCACACCAGCAAGCCCAGCTTTTTAATATGGGTTCTGGGAACAAACTGAGGGTTCTCGAATCTGCATGATGAGTTATCCACTGAGCCAGAGCCTCGGTCTCCACACTTTTACTTTTAGTGTTTAATAATATTGTATTCACCATAGAAAAATCACACTAAGATTTCATTTCTTTAGTTGGATCAGACCAGGGAAGGTGGCATACTGTCTCCGCCCTCTCCCCCTCACCCCAGTGTACATGTGTGAGCGCTTCTCCCAATGCCTTAGATACTAATTGCCTCTGGTTTCACTCTGTCAGAAGAGGTGGCTTTAAGTAGCACATGGTTTCCTAAGCTTAGGAAATTGCTTTAGACTCAGAGAGTGGATAATGGGGCTGTTTAACAGGGAAAAGAGCCTCCCGGGCTGGTTAGAGACATCAATTTTAAAGAAGGTTCATAAATTATCAGCTCATTCATTTTAATTTTAGGTATGTCTTCCAAAAAAAGTGTTTTAGGGAAAATACATGAGTTTCCTTTTATGTTGAGCTAGAGCATAAATGGTTGGGTTTATTTTGGATCCTAGAAGACTTCATGTGGTTGGAAAATATCCACTTGATCTGTGGTTAAGCGTTGCTAGAAAAGTCCTGGCGTCCCTACTGGTCATCTGTAAATTGTGCTTTCTGTGTAGCAAAATGGAAAACTCATGGGTCGTGGTCAGATTAGCACTTTTGGCCTGGCTATCCCAGCCTCATTTTCTTCTTTTACTGTTCCTCCGGAACCAGTGGACTAGAGTGGGCATTGTCTTCTCAGAGAAAGTCAAACGTGTTTGAGGGCCAGCACCAAGAGGAGATGGTCCTTTAGGCCTGGGCTCAGAACTGGGACACTGTTACTTTGGCCTTGTTCTGTTCGCTAGAGCATGTCCCACGGCCACACTCAAAGTCAAGGGCTGGAAAATATTTTTTTGCCTCTTCGTTAGTGGATTTCCAAAATTTAGAGAGGAGAAAAGGATAGTGACCGTCTACCATGGTCCATAAGGACCAGGGCAAGTTCATCTCTCATCCTTAAACCATAACACGTTCAGGGTGACTATGGCCTTTCTTGCAATGTCATCACCTCAGAGACAGAGATGGAAGCTCTGGAACCTAGGTGACGTTTCTGAACCTTAGACGTCTGTGCCCGTCCTTAGGAATGAGGCGTTTTCCTAAAGGATCTATGGTCTCTCCCACAGCCAGATCATCTATGAAAGAAGCCTTTATGATGCTCTTAAAACCCCTGGATTCCCATAGGAGTTCTCAGGGAAACACCCAGCCATAGCCTGGTGAATGGAGACATGAAAGCAAACCACGGATCCTTGTGAGCCAGGCTTGTCAGGGAAGACACAGCCAGAAAACAGTGGTGGGAACGAGGCTCCAGTTGGGTTCGGTACAGTTGAGTGCCTTGAGGCAGAGGAAGCTTTCTTGGTTGTTGACTAACCTGTGATTCCTTGTTATCTGGGGTGCAACATACCCTCGTTTCTTGTTTGAACAGGTTCTGTGAACTGCTGCAAAGGTAGATGGCAAATGGATCCTGCCTTCCTGGTCTGTGTAGTTTGGCCAGGTCTGTTGTCTCTTAGACATCCAACTCTTGAATTACAACTCCAAGAGCTTTAATAGGTTTGAGCCCTGTACCATGGCATGTTATCCACAAATACCCAGGAACAGGGATGAAATTGTTCAGGTGGTCTTCATTAACACAGCTCTGCCAATTCCATTCATAGAAGATCCGGCCACCTGTCAGGGATAAATAATAAAAGCATCAGACATCATCACGAGAAAAGAAACAGAAAGGAAAATAGGTTGTGACAGTTGAGCTGAAAACTGTTTTTGAGCATCCCACTGGGGATAGCAGAGCACATCAAGTTTTCCTTAACAGCCAACCTCCATTAAAAATTAAGGGCCTTGAAAAGACTGTGGAATATTTGTGAAGTCCAAACCATTTGTGGCCACATAATTATACTCTGGTTGTAACCTTGGTAGCACTGCTTTTATGAGGATTGAGAGTGTGTTTTCCTAAACCACCGGCTGGCTGGCAAGTGGCTAGTTCCACCAATGAAAGACCAGCTTGTTAAGAGAGGACCATCCCAGCCCAAGAGCACCTGTAGTTAGCAACTAATTGTTCTTCTTCTTAAAAGATTAACATTAGCGTGGTGGAGAACAGAAGTGAGCTCTTCTTCTTTATTGAGCTTCCACTATGCACTCCGTACTCTACAAAGTTCTCTGTGTGGTCTGCAGAAATGACTCCACATGGAGGCCTACAATCATCTCTGTAACTCCAGTCTCAGGGGATCCAATGCTTTCTTCTGGTCTCAAGGGCACCAGCCATGCATTGGTTATACACACATATTTATAAGTATAGCACCATACTCACAAAATTAAATAGTTCTCCAATGTACACAAAAGCTCCCTGGTGTCTTGTTGGCTGTGCCACTTTGAATAAGGCATTCAGCTTCTCTGTGACTGTCTCTTCATCTTGAAAATGAAGAAATGACTCCAGTCCCAGAAAAGGCTATTTTTAATATTTAATACATTCCTACATATTTCACTGATTCTGAAAGCACCTGCTTGGCCAGGTGCAGAGGTGCACACCTTTAGTCCCAGCACTCAGAAGGCAGAGGCAGGCGAATCTCTGTGAGTTTGAGAGACCAGCCTTATCTTCAGAGAGGTGTAGGATGATAAGTGTACATAAAGAGACCCTGTTTCAAGAAGAAAAAAGAAAAAGTGTCTGGTATCTAGTGAGTTCTCTGTAGGTGAGTTCAAGCCCCCTCACGCTCAGAACACTGTGGGGAAGTACACATAGCTGTGCTGCCTCTGAAAAAGTGCTGACGCTCAGGAAGAGCCTTGCTTGAGAGCTCATGCTATAGGAAAAACTAAAGCTGCCTGAGAAAGGTTCTGGAAGTTACTCATATTGAGGTCAAAACTTGAATGGCAAGCCCCGAGCCCCATGCTCTGTCATTTTGATTATGGTCTCTTTCTTTATGGCTGGGGACCTCGCCCATCTCAAGGTGGAGATGACTTGGAAATTCCTCTTGAATTTTGTTTCTTTTCCTGTGTGTTGGGACTCGGGATTGGAGGGAGACTGCCACCCAAAGAACCGACCCCTTCTTTAGTCAGAAAGAGTCAAAATATTGAGGGTACCTTTCATGCACACAAACAGCGGAAATCCATCCCAGTAAAGAACTGCATGGGCAGCCCTCCCCACTGTTGAGATTATGATGGGATTGTTCTACCTTCTCCCTGGATGTAGAGCACTGGAGGAAGACTGAGGCAGTGACCTTAGCATCCATAGGAGAGGTGAATGACATGCACACACTGACCCCCCCACCCCCCAGTTCCCTCAATGTTTGCCTAATAAACTTTTATTTGGTAGTATTATCTTTAGCATACAAATACAGCCAGCCATGGGAAGTTTCTCTGTCAGAGCCTCTCCAGCCGGGTTGCCGTGACAGAACTAATAACTGGACCCAAGCAAGGGACTTACTGAGAGAACGATGCCCCTTCCTATCTTAGCATACTGTGTCTTTGCTAAGATGTTTTTACAAATTTTTGTATCTCTTTACCACTAAACACTAGACTCATCACAGCAGGGCAGATTTGTAGTTTCGGGAGAATGAAATAAATTATGAAGTGTAGAAGACTTTCTTGGACCACCAGCCCCCAAACCATGACACAGAGACTTATTAATTATGAATGTTCAGCCTTAGTTCAGGCTTGTTTCTAGATAGCTTTTTAAAATTTATTTAACTTAAGTCAACCCATTTCTATTAATTTAGGTGCTGCCCTGAGGCTTGTTTACCTCAGTTGTGTACTGTCCATTCTGCCTCTCTGCTTTCTCCATGTCTGGCTGGCCAGGGTCTGTGAAAGCTGAGCTTAACACCCCCCCATCCACACACACACACCCCCAACGCATACACAGAGACCACTGTGAGAGCTGTGTTTAACTGGGAGCTAGCTGCCTTTAACCACCCCGGCTCTAGGAAGTTGGTGCCTGCACTGTGGCAGGCGTTCTTACTTAAGCTTGTTTTTACTTAATGTGCCCACTGCTCAAGTAGGCACCGTACAGCTAAGCCCCTCTGCCCCACTGTGTGCTGTGACATCTAGCTATCAGGAAGTTATGTCAGTATTTTCCCCCTCAGACCCCACTTAGAAATGCACGCCCCACATTGGGCATCAAAATGCTGTTTTATCTCAGGCACAGTGGCTACACTTTAAATTACTAGTAGCTTGGCAGCTCAGGCTGTAGCCGGAGGGGGATTCTGTTCCTCTAGATAATGGCTCTATTGCTGCCACTGAAGGTAGCTTTAACTAAATCTCTATCTTTCTAATAAAACCCAAAAGCTAAGGTGAAAACCTGTGAACTCAGAGAGCTGGAGTAGCAACTGGCTAATGTTCTCCTTTTGCTGGCGTTCTGGAAAGCTTCTCTCCTTCTGCACAGTCCCAACTAAAAAGCATAAGCTAAGCTTCCTTCCACCCACTTCCTGTCAACTAATTGCTAACCCCTCCTCTCTGAGCCCAGGTTTAATTAACACAAATGCAATACAACCTTACAAAGTTAAACAAATGCAGAGTGAACAACCGTAACACACCTTTGCCTATTTAAATATTCCACAACAGGGAAGCTGGGCAGTTAACTTTGTTTCCTGTAAGTGCATACTCTTTCCGCTCCTCAGGCTTTTTCTGGTCCTGCACACTCTCTCTCAATACCTTCTGTCCCAAGCTTAGTCTGAACCACCAGGTATAAGCAGAGGTAGATGAGGATACCCTGCTTGTTCTTATAAACAGCTGTACCTGAAGAGACACGGTCCTTTCTGTTTGTCCCCTATGGCCAATGGCTGTACCACCCCTACCATATGAGCCAAAGGTGAAGCTTGGGTAAAACGTGGAATGCCCATAAATTATACTTCACTTCAATGGGAGGGTGGGAACCAGGTAAGAAGACTTGCAGATTTTATGAGCCTTCATTCCTTACTCTCTTCCAGGTGGTCTCAATCTGAGCATGGTAAGCTGGGTGGATGCTGTTGGCGCTATACCCAAGTCCCTCATATGCCAATGAGTAGCACGCACCACTGCATTGTACTAATAACTAACCATCTTCCTCAGATTCAGAGATTCACTGTGGTCTCCTGTCTATGTAGCTACCCCTCCACTCAACTGCTAACCAATGGGTGACTTGTGCTATGTGGAAGCCCAGCCCCTTAAGTGAAGTCTAACTAGATAGCATCATCGGTGTTCCGCACCTTCTTGTGAGCCAGACCCAAGACCCTAGGGCCTTGCTCAGGCTACACAGGCTGCTTAGGCTGCCTCCCGACACTGAGATACTTGGAAGTTACACATCATATCTGTTCTGTCTGTTATTTTCTCTCCTAGATAGGCAGAAGTACTTTGTAGAACTCTGAATTTCAAAAAGAAATCCAATTTAACGGACTTATCAGACATGAGTGATGGGACAGTTGTTCACAGTACAGCCTTTCTTAAATTTGCCTTAGAATTGGAGGGATGTGGTGTAGGAGGCTGCTTTAGGTTAGTTCATAGGACCTGGATTTTAGGGATTGTTTCCTGATACCCAGGAACTTTGGGACTATCTGTATCTACAGGATACAGGCAGAAGACCATCCTCATGGGAGATGCTCCCACTGTAAAATGTGCCTACTCAGGGGCAACTAAAAAACCTGCAGTCCCAAATAATTACATTGGCTAGTCTATGTCTCAGGCTTATTACTTGCTAGCTATCATACTTTAAGTTAACCCATATTTGTGTTTATGTTTAGCCATAGGACTTGGTGCCTTTTTGCTCAGTGCAGGCTTCTCTTTCTGCTTCCTCTGCCTTATTGGCATCTGCCTCTGCCCTTCAGCTTCCCAGAATTCTCCTAGTCTGGTTGCCTTACCTCTACTTCCTGTCTAGCTACTTGACCAATCAGCATTTTATTAAACCAATATTTATAGTAACAAATGTTTACAGTGTACAAGGGCATAGTCCCACAGCAATAATGAGGTTTGAACAGGGGATAAATGACGTTATCTCGTTAATATTTATATTTCTTCAAGGAGGAGTTTTTTTTTTTTTTCTTAGTTGTTCATTTTCTTCTGGTGTGGAAGCATGTAAACCATCTGACCTCCTAAGCCAAGATGGAGAAAATTCTCACCTATGTCACTCCTCACGGTGGGGGGGGGGGCGTTGAGGAGAAGGAAGCTTGTTGTTAATCCAAGGGTGGTTAAGATTGTGGTGATGTTGTTATTGCAGGGGAAGGATTGTGGTGATGTTGTGTTAATGCAGGGGTTGTAGGATTGTGGTGATATGTTAATGCAAGGGTTGTAGGATTGTGGTGAAGGAGGTCAGCTCTAACTTCTGATTCCTTATTATCAGATGCCTTTAAAAAAATTCCCTTGTCATCTTTCTTCCCCCCTCCATCACAGCTTTTCCTCCACATCCTGAAACAAGCTCCCGCCATCATGTGCATAGAGCAGGTGCTGCCTCAGCCTGCGCTCTATGCCCTGTTGGTGGTCTGAGCTAGAATTCATAGGGTCTGTGAGCTTAGGCAGGAAAACAGTCACATCTTGATTTGCCTTAGCTCCAAAGAGAAAGTAAACATTTTATCCAAATGTGGACATGGGCAGCCAGCCACAGAGAGTGACATCAGCAGGATTTGTAACTTTGTCGCACACAGTCACAGATGCTTTTAGATGACGCTGTAGACATTTTGAAATGTCATTTGTCCCTGCCTTAGAGTTGTGACAATAGTCAAGCCCCTTCCACACCTTATCATTTCTGTGTCGTTTTAGGAAGCACAATGTTGCTAGATCACACATTTCTTCCTCATAATAATCATCTATTTCTGCATGTTTGGTTTCTCCACTTTCCATTCATGCGTCATTTTGAGAAGAGGTTCTTTGTGTCACTGGACTGCCAGTGTGATAGTGCAGCACAAAATCAGGTTAGAAACATGATCTAGAAGTTTCCCCCGCATGTGGGTAAAAATTGAGTGTGAGAAAAGCGTGTTCCAGAGGTGCCACAATATTGTAGTATCTAGAAGTGGGTCTTCTTTGGAAGGCTCAGTCATTTCTTTAAAACATATAGGCAAGTTTTACAGCCAGTCTGTCCCAGTGGCTCCCAGTAACACCTATGGTGACACCCATAGCCACCCCCTTTCTCTCTGCTCATTAAGGACACAGGGGATTCCATCTGAGCTTCTCTGAGCTTAAGAAAACACAGGCTCAAAAAAGAGGGAACTGCTTGGTGGTATGTGTGGGCAGTCACACTGTGATTGAGCTGCCTGGCTACCTGCAGATATATAGCATGTGCTTATTCACACCCTCAGGGGGGCCTCACTCAGGGACCCAGGGACCAAGGGGAAAGAGCTGGGAGGGAGGAGGGACTTCTGTTCCCCTGTGGCTGCCTCAATTCACAGCACAAAGGATGTACAATTAGGGAAACTTGCCATCTTAGCATATATATATATAACCTGTTGCTATGGATGTCACTGATTGAGAAACATTGTACCCTAAGAGAGAGAGAGAGTACTTGTCAAAGGGCCATCATGTCCTCAATCATAAGGCTGGCAGGCTTACCCGAGCAGCACAGGTATGTGGGACACAGTATGGTGTGAATAGGCCTCTGGCTAGGCCAGGGCAGACACTCCCACACAGCTCCCAGCCTCCCTCATGACATAAGACCCCCAGACAGCCCACAGATCTTGGGAACTTCTTTGCCTCCGGCCCCTCCCCCACTGAAGGATTTTTAGTCCTTAATCCAGTTGTTACAGGGAATGAACCTGATTCATTCCAGATGTCCCGAGACTTCACGGTTCCGGAAACTCCTGAGCTAAAGGCTGATGAGGCTCTGAATTCCTCTGCTATCAGGGAAGCAGCGCTTCTTTCAACATTTACACAGATGGGACAGGAAGCCCTCCAGCTACCTAGAGGACAGGGGACAGGGTGAGGGTGGGGCTTCGGGCTTGCTAAATTTTCTCATTAGAAGAAATAAGGTTGTCTATGCAAGTCCTGGCTTTACCATTACGTGAGTTACTGAATGAACCAGAATCACTGGAGACTCGAGCTACTCGAGTTACTGGCTTTATTTATCCGAACCTTGCTGCAGGAACCACTGTCTTGATCCATTTCTCTTGATCAAACTCACTTTACTTTCACTGTATGAACGTAACATTGTCCCAGGTGGGTGTATTTAAGGAGGGTAAAAAGTATTTCTACCTTTGTATACATGGATTTTCAATCCGACATTCAGCCCCAGGAGCCATCTCTCTGACCCACTGCAAGCATCGGTGAGTGCCTTACAGAGCCCTCCATCTCCAGCTGGGTCTGTTCTGTGAGACTGGAAAGGATTCATAGAGCATGGCCAGATGCAAAGCGCATCTCAAGCTACGAGACGTAGTTCACTGTTGGAGAAAGTTGCCATTTATATATGTACACAGCGTATTCTGTTTAATGATGGCAGTTTGGGTTTATGTGTTGTTGAGGATGTAAGAGGCATAGATATGAAAGTTATGGTCTTCCTCCATAATCTTTGGGAATATGTCCCAAGAATGCCTAAAGCCGTAATAAAATTGAAATCTTATAAACTATATTAGTTGGGGTTGTTCTCTAGAGAAGCAAAACAGATGGAGTGAATGTATCCATTCACATATGTGTGATTTATTAGAGTGATTTACAAGTTATGGTTCAATTATACCAACAAAGGCTATCTCCTGATATAAAATTTAAAAATCCAATAGTTGTTCCGTACACAAATCTAGACGTCTCAGCTAGTCTTCTGGATGTGCCGGAATCCAAAAGAACTGGCCCTAAATCCTAGTGAAGGAATGACCACGCCAGTGGTGGGGGGAAGGGAAGGATGGACAGAAGCAAAGGCTTCTGTCTTTCTTGTCCTTATAGAAGCTGATGCTGGAAAGTTGTCTCAGTGGTTAAGAGCACCGACTGCTCTTCCAAAGGACCTGGGTTCAATTCCCAGCACACATATGGCAGCTCATAATTGCCTGTAACTCTGGTTTCAGGGGATCCAGAACCTTCACACAGACACATACGTAGGCAAAACAGGAATGTGCATGAAATAAATAAATTGCTTAAAAAAAGAAAAGTTTTGGTCTTTCCACACAGTTAGAAGGTCGTGAAGAAAGCAGACTGTTGTGGTGCCACCCTCCACCTCTGCATGTGTCGCAGAGCTTCTCGGGCTGCCATATTGGGCCAGAGCATCCATCCGGAGGGTCCCCACCTCCCTGGTCCATCGCAGCCGCTATGAGGAGGGACCAGGGAGGAATTTGTTGTTTTCAGTTACTGCCTTAATGACTGTGTACTTTGGATCTGGATGTGCTGCTCCTTTCTTTATAGTAGGCTTCAGAAAAAAATGAAGATAATTAATTCATTCATTTAACAGAATGAAGATTTTTTAAGAGATGTTATCTGAAAATTGGATTAAACTCTTGAACTCCTATTACTAAATAAACTGTAAATAAACTAATGACTTAAAAGAAGAAGAGGAGGAGGAAGAGGAGGAAGCCACCGACAGTGGGTGTGTCCCGGATTTATGGTGGATCTTCCCACCTCACATGATCTGGATTTAGGAAGCATCTTCCCACTTCAAATCAATCAATCAAGAAAAATCTCTCACAGGTGTATACAGCTGTTAGGGTTTTAGTTAATTCCAGATGTAGTCAACCAAGCATGAACTATGTTTTCTTTCTATGTGTATAAATCGGGCACAGAAAAATTACTAACAAAGTAGACTAATTATAGTAATATGCTATAATAAAGTGGTTATTATTATAGGGTTAGTATTGATATTCTCATTGAGCCCATTATTAAGTAAAACATGAAAATAGAGACTTGAATGCATGGACTCTGACACTGAAGTCCCAACTACTCCAGTCACCCATGTTGTGGCTTGAGTGTGAAATGACCCCCACAGGCTTACATGTTTAACACTCAGTCTCCAAGAGGTGGCACTGCTTGGGGAGGCAATGGAAGCTTTAGGAGGTGGAGCCTTGCATCAGGGGTGGTTTTTGGGGGTTATAGTCTATCCTACATCAGGAGCCACTCTCTCAGCTTCCAGTGTGTGCTTGAGACGTGATAGTACCACTTCTTCCTGTCCCCATGCCTTCCCTGCCATTGTGGATGCTCTTCTGGAACTATAAGCTAAACAAACATGCAAGTTGCTTTGGGTCATGCATTTCATTACAGCCTTGTAGAGTAGCTAATACAAGTCACTTTGTCTTTCCAGCATTAAGATTTTAGTTGCCTGTGATTACTGGTTTTTATGCTGTCCTCGAACCACAACTTTTCTGGTTCTCCTTACGATTTTGTACCTAGTTTCTGGGTTTTTTTTCATGGGTGTCTTTTGTTTGGTTTTGAGACTGGGTATCATGCATTTGAGCTGACTTCAAACTTGCTGAGAATCACTTTCAATTAATGATCCTCCAGCCTCTGCCTCGTAAGTGCTGGCATTACTGGTGTATATCACTATGTCTGGTGCTACTTTCTGGTTTGATTCTGTCTTGTGAACTAACTGGCATCGGCTGTTTTCCTGTGTGGACTTGTGAGAAATGTAGACTTGAATCCTCGAACACGCTGGGATGAGATTAAGTATTACTGACATTGGTGATCAAATAAGTTAATTAGTCACTTATTTAATAGCTGATCCTTTAACTGCAGAAGGAGCTAGAAGCTAGTCTGCTGTTGATTCTGATAGCCCTCTTGGCATTGAAAGTTCCAAAGTCTCTATAGTTTCATCCCATAATATATGTGCATAAACATGGATACATTTTCCTTCTGTTCTGCCAATAGTTTGTTTTTTATCATTTACCTCCCATGTCTCAGTCTTGGTCTTCATCACACTCTTGTCAGTGGAGTATTGAATGAGGCGACTTGGTCTGGTATTTACCCCTGCAGGCTGACGTTGCCAGCTTTTGACTCTTGATGTATAGAAATGTCAAAGTCTGAGAGTGGATTTTTGTGCTGTTGGTCACAGATCAGTAATTTTCTATGAAGAGCAGTTGCCAGTGTGGCAGAGGAGAGAAATGTGGCCGAGGGTAGAAATGCTTCCATAAGAAATCCAGGCATCTCTGAAATAACTCTGATACATGCATGTAGACTTGACCCTGGGCGATCTCGGCCTTTGTAAATGGAAGCTGAGGAGTAACCACCACATCCTAGGACTGAGTGTTGTTTGTGTTGTGAGGTGTCTGCTGCTGCCTTGCTGCCTGCCATCTCTTTTCTAACCTTGATACTTAGTCTCCCCAACGAGATTTCCATTTGAAATCACAGTAATCTGTACCCTCTGGCTGTGCCTAATGCTTAAGGTGTGGCCGCTGAGGGCACAGGCAACATTCTAAGATCTTATAGTCTTATGAAAATTGTCAGCCATAGATGACTTGGACATGTCCTGCATGAAATCCCCAAATGGTCAGCCCTGGCTATGAGGTGTGTTTATTATCTACATGCATCAGGAAGGTCAGGACTGAGTAGATTGGAAGCAACCACAGAAATTGAAACTGTATGGAGGAGCCAGGGAGGTAGCTCAGTCAGTATAATGCTTGCTGGGCAAGCATGTGGACATAAGTTTGATCCACAGAACCCATATAAAGCTGAGCATGGGGATGCTTGTTTATAATCTTAGTGCTAGGGAAGCATAGACAGATCTCAGAGCCTCACAGGCCAGCCAGCCTAGCATACTCAGTGAGTTCCAGGCCAGTGACAGACCCCGTCTCAACAAATAAGGTAGATGTCTCCTTAGGAACAAATCTGATACTGATTCCTGGCTGCAACCCCCACAAACACACACATGTGCTTCCTGCAACCCTCATAAACACATACATGTGCTCTGTTTTGAACACACAGAAAAGAGACTGAAACTATGGTACTTGGGGTGTACCCTTGTGAAAATTGCCTGTGGAATACAAAGATGAGGTTGTGTGTTATCCCGAACCTGGAGTCCTTTCACACGGAGCCTGGACTCCTCTTTGTCAGAAGTAACAGGATTAAGTGGTGGCAATCTCTTTCTAGTGACAGGCTTCGCCCATTGGCTATTTCCTGTTGAGAACACTGGCAGAGGACCTCAGAGATCCCTTTTATCTCTGCCATAAGTTTCTGGCCTGGATCTGCTACCAGGAACTGCATCTTTTCTGCCCATCAGTGTTGCTCAGAGTAGGTGACACCTCCCCTTGCTATAACAGCCCACAATCAGGGACTGCCTAGAATAAGTGTACAGATAGTCTTCATCCCTAATGGGATAGCTCTGAGGCTTGTGTTTTTCATGTGTCCTGAGTATTCTCCAGTGTGCCTTGATGCCACATCCCTCATTAGTTGCCTGTTCCCCAGTGTCTGCTTACCTGTGTCCGTTTTGGAGATCACTCCTGAAAATGTCACTTGCTCTCAAACCTGTCGTATCCCATGCTAAGTCTCATGTTCCTGTTCTCCATGTGTCATGGCCCACCTTTTTTTCCCCAGCACGTCACTTGTGAGGAATTGCACTCACTTGCCCGATGTGAACATCAGATTTAGGTGAAATTAAAAAATTACTTTGTGGGAAAATTCATATAGATGTCTTCTCTTTTGGGGCATTTCTCAATATTTACAAGGCTATGTAACTTATTTTACAACCTATTTTGGTCATACTCCTTCTCCTCCCCCAGCTCCTTCCAGATCCCTCTCCCTCCTCACCCCCCTTGATAATTTAGAAATGAGTTTTTAAGAGATAAATACCATCATCCTATCATGAAGGCTTTTCTTCAGGTTGCTGGGATTAAGCCTGGAGCCTTCATATACTAGGCAAGCACTCTTACTACTGAGCCACATCCTCGGACTTCAAGCTGATTGTTTTTTAGTAACTAATTTTGATGTGGGATGTCTTTCTGTATGCTGTAAATTACCATTAAATAATAAAAGAACTGTTTTTGGCCTATGGCAGAGCAGCTTGGAGATGTTTTAATCTAAACATAGATTTTAAAAAATAGAAAGAGGTACTATGAGCTGCGGCTTAAGGGAGCAAGATGGGAAGCAACAGAGGTAAAGCCACATGCCTCATGGCCAAACACAGATTAATAAAATGAGTTTAGCTATAAAAGCTAGCAGGTAATGAGCCATAGAGCAAACAGCTCCTTTATTGTCCAGTGGTAACTCAGAGTGTACAGGAAGACGTCCCATGTCATGTCCTGATATGCATTATTACGTGTTACTATCCATTGGTAATTCACAGCATACAGAAAGAAATCCCCATCGCAGTTTGATTTAGTTTATTTTTTTCTGTAGCTATAATTGGGAAATTCTCATTGGTGATGATTTTGATAGATATTATTGACTTGGATGCGCTTAGTAAGCTTGCTTAGTTGGTGTCCTCACTTAGGCCATTTTGGTGCCAGCAGCAAGCAGAAAGTATATTTTATGGCAAGTAGCTTATACCTCCAGGGAAGGTCACAATTTAGATCTTTAGGAACATTTAAAATTGCCCAGTTTGGAGAGGGGAGGGTTAGTCACTGAATGTCCTTCAGCCACTTTCGTTTCTTCCAATTGAATCTTTAGAGCAGTTTATCAAGATAGAAGGAGGGACGTTCTCTTCTCATAGGATTTAGCACAAGTCATTGATAACATAAATGTATCAAGTTTACTTAGCAGAGACTTTGGGTGGTCATCATGTTGTATAGAAGGAATGAGATCATAATATTGTATGGGAAGGATGAGGTCATTGTGTTGTGTGGAAGCAATGAGGTTATCATGTATGGGATGAGGTCATCGTGTTGCATGGAAGAAATGAGGTCACCGTGTTGCATAGGATGAGGTCATTGTGTTGTATGGAGTGAGGTCATCATGTTGTATGGGATGCAGTCACTGTGCTGTATGGAAGGAATGAGGTCACCGTGTTGCATAGGATGAGGTCATCGTGTTGTATGGGATGCCATCACCATGCTGTATGGAAAGAATGAGGCCAGAGAACAAGTGGAGCAGAGAATTTAGGGCCACACACAATTCCTAGTTGGTTACCGGCAACACCTGACATTGGAACAGTGAATGAATTCATGCTAAAGAATTAGGAACCCCATAAGGCATTCCAAAAGTAGCTGCTTTGGCATGGATCAATGATTAAGAGTACTGACTGATTTTCCAGAGGTCTCAGGTTCAATGCCCAGCACCCACATAGTAGCTCTCAAATGCCTGTAACTCTGGTTCCAGGGGAACTGGCATCCTTTTCTGGCCTTCATAGACATTAGACATGCATACAGTACACAGACATAGATGCAGGCAAATACCCACACAGAAACCATAATACAAAGATATATTCCGGAGCAATTTTTAATAAAAAATTAAGCAATATATGTCCACCAATCTATGAAAGTGCTAGAAAATGGGCCTTGTAGAAACAGCGTAGTTTAAATCTTTTGGTGACTGTTAATGATGCCTTTTTATGTGAAAATACCAAAGAGGTCTATGTTCAAAAGAACATGACCCACTTAAAAGGCTGCACAAGCACACTAGAATTAATGAGAAAATTTATCAGAGGATAAAATTCCTTGAAAATTAGAAAGATTGTTCTTCAATAAATAAACAAGCACCCATGGAATGTCTGGCACACAGACTGTGCACAATTGTTTTAAGCTCTTGGCTGGACTCTCTAAGAAGCTGTTCTTCACAGAGTCCTGTTCAATTCAAATGTCATTAAAAGAACATCCCTTGCCAGAGCCCATCCTGATGGAACTTATTATATGAGAGCCGTAGCAGGGAGATCTGAGAGCATTTGACACAAGCTTCAGTCCAGACCCGTCATGGCTGGGTGACCCCAGTGAGTGGGTCCTCTCTCAGACTCAAGTTCTCCTTCTGGGAAATGCGAAGGTTTGGCTGATGGTCTGCCATGGAGCTGTTGGGGTGTCTGTTTGCTCCCTCAGTGGTAGGCTCACAGAGCTCTCTTGGGAGAGGCCAGCCTCTGATGTCCCGCTGAAGGATTAAAGGCTGACACAAGGGTTCCATTTGAGACATTAAATGCTGTCCTCATTTGTTAAAGGACCATCTCCCTAATTGCCAGGAAATTGTATTCACTTAGAAGATTGGTGCCAGAACCAGTTGTGCCCCTGGGAGTGCAATGATGAGCAGTCCAAGACAGAGACTCTTGCCCTCTGCTGTTAGACCTTAATTTCTTGTCCCAAATTAGTCTGTGAGATCTACCAGTAGCCACACATACACAATGATATCCCTCCCCCAGAGCTAGCTATAAACTGCTAATAGCTCCTCAGTAAGGAATGGGGCCTGAGGAGAGCCTCCTGCACCTGGTTTGGATTTATCTTGTGCACCTAACCACAGTTTGTATGATGTCATAAGTATCATAACCATATCAAGAAGTTCATGTTTCACACCACTGGCCCCTTATACACACAGACATGCCAAGTGGGCTCAGTCAGTGTGACAGTTTGAATGCAATGGCCCCCTTGGGGACCGTATGTTTGAATGTTGGGTCTTTGCTTAGTTGGTGGAACTGTTTGGGATGGATTGGAAATTGTGACCTGTATGGCTGGGAGGTATGTCACTGGGGCTATGAGGTTTCAAAAGCCTGCACTGTTCCTAGTTAGTGCACTCTCTCCCTCCCTCCCCTTGTGACTGTGGATTAGATGTAAGCGTTCAGCTGTATCTAGTGCTCTAGTGCCTGCCTGCTCATGCTCCCACGATGACCATGGACTCCAAACCTCTTGCACTGAAGGCCCAAATTAAATGCATTCTTTTATAAGTTGCCTTGGTTGTGGCACTTTGTCATAGGAATAGTGAGTTAGAGAGAGGGGGGATATGAAGTTGGGTAGAGAATTTGAAAGGAGAAACTAGGGGTATAAATGATGGTGTTTAATTGTTTCAATGTATAAAAGTCCTTAAAAATTCATTTTAAAAATTAGTATGTAGCCATCTTGGTAAACTTCTGAGTAGGAGAATGAGAATCCGAGAGGTGCTGAGCTCACAGTAGGGACCTGTGTTATTTACACGATGTGAAGAAGGACCTCCTGGTACCTGGGCAGTGGAGAGGAGAGGGCTGTATAGACATGAGAGGTCCTCAGTTCTCATCCAGCTCCTTAGCTCTCTGCTTCCTGATTTCCTCATCTCTGAAAGTGGGGTTTCAGAAGAGCTTATTTGACAGTACTCAGCCCCATGCTAGCAAATTGTATTTTCGTCTCATTTCTAAGAATAACTTAGGGAGCGGCAACCTACTGTTTTGGTTATAGAGTTTTAGCTTTAGGAAAAGAATGCAAACAACTTTGAGGTTTCTTCTAAAAGATTTCGAGTTCACATTTTACCCTGGAAGGTGCCTGGCTTTCCTTCATTACAGAGCCACGCTGGAATCACTTGACTATGGAAACCCAGAAATGACCTTACTGTGAGATTAAGTGGCAGAGGCCCATGTTGTGGGGGCCTGGCGTAAGTTCAGATGTCCCTAGCCTGATTCTTTGGCATTTATACATGAGAGAAAGAGATTAGTTTTGTGAACTACGACACTGAGAAGTGATGGCAGTTCTCGAGCCTGTGACGCTGCCCCTACCTATGTGGTCTCTGCTTAACGTCCCACAGAAAGTGTCACTCGGAGGTGACTAGCCATCTGTGAGCGAGTATGCATGTCCTTCCCTTGATAAAGCTGGGTTAATGCTGTCTCATAATTCAAGGTCTGAGGGTCCCTCCTTCCATGTTACAAAGCAAACGGGGACCGAAATAGCCCATCAATTGTTTAAAACCAGAGTGGCCAACAATAATAAATCACTGCCACAATAGCTTGAGGCCAAGGTCTTCATTCATTGGAGACCATTCAAGAATTTAAAGCTCTTCTCTAAGTTAATTTTTCACATCTTGTTTGGCTCCCTGGAGCTCTCACTTCCAAAGCAAGGCCATCAGATTTCTTGTTGAGCATGTTTTTCTTGGCGTGCCAGACACACCGGAGGAGCAGGGGCTTCTTTCCTAAGACAGATAACGTCGGTTCCTTCCCTCAAAGAATAGTAGCCTATTGAGTGTTTGAAGAGTCTTCTCTTGCATGCTGCATTTGCTATGTTAATTGCTGCAGACAACATGACACATACCGGTTAATTTAATTCTGGTTTATTAGAAAGATACAAGCTGGTTTTGCGGCTTCAAGAGGGCTTGGAGGGGACGACCAACTTCAACAGAAGACATGGGAGGTGAGGTTTAACTCATGAAAGCCACTTCTGGGTCTTTAAACCTTCTGCATCCACCTCAGATAATCACAGAACTATAATGTCCTTGTGAAACCCTCAAAATTCAGGGTTGTGGTTGGGAGCTTTATCACCAAAGTAAGGTCACTTGAACATCCTTAGGTCACAAGACTGTTTAATCAGATGTCCACAGCTTAGGGACCATGAGGGGTAACTGCTCCGTCTCTATTGAGATACTCTTCATATCTATCATTGAGTCTCTAACCAAACAGCCAAAAGTAGCAACTGTCCATTGCATAGATATAGGGTTCTACACATCTATCTCCCACCGGAGTGACTTTACTTTTCCCAGAGCTTATATGACTCAGTGCTCATTTTTGTTGCTTCCTTCATCCCCTTCATTCTCATCCTTGATCCACTCACTCCCCTGCTCTCCCTGCCTTTACCACAACCCAGCATCCTCTGCTTCTCTGCTCTCCTTGTCTTTGACTCTGTTCTACTTTCAATGCCCAATACCAACAGCTACAAAGGAGTCTGCATTCTCCACCCACACTCAGCAGCTATGCCTCATGCGCTGTTCATTCAGGCCCAGCCTTTCCATGTGTTCACGAGAACCCCCCAGCAATTGTCCCATCATGTGTTCATTGTGCCTTCTCCGATGGGTCATTCCCATTCAAGTACAAACGCCCTATGATAATTCCCGCCCTTTAAAAAATCATCTCCACGGCCTACTTCCCCGGTAGCCTCTCTCCAGTTTCTCTTCTCCACTTTACCAAAAGAAACGCCTCTGATGCCCACCTGTACCCCACCCCACTCAGTCAGGCTTTCTGCGATGATTCACTCATGGAATTCATAACAAGGTCACCAGTGACCTCTGTGTATGTCAAAGCTTCTTCAGCTGTGGGTCATAACCCATTATGGTTTTTTTGTAGAAAAACCTTGGGGATTGCAAAACCCTGGCATGGTAGGTTTCTGAACTCATGATAACTACACTTTAATTCGGATTTAGGATGTCCCTGGCAGGGCTCACCCACATTATACCACCTGACTTCTCTGTAGTGCCACCATTCTGAACTTCATACTTGCCATCACCCACAGTGCTGAAGAATGCTTCCTGGGTGTCCATTCAGTTGACCCACTATCTTACAGATTGTAGCTTTTTTTAAAGCTGTACCTACCATGTTTTCTGCTTTTATAGAAACATAATGATGTAATTACAGAAAACAAAGGTTTGTGGTAATTTTTTACTCTTTATTATGCATCAAGTATGTTTTTAATTTGTTTTAAATAATATCTTTGTACTTTGAGTCTTTCATATATGTATACAATATATTTTGATCATAGTTACCCCCTCCCTAAATCTTCCCAGACACACCCTTACTTCCTCAAACTCCCGGTTTCATGTTCTCTTTTATAATGACCCACCAAGTCTACTTTGTGGCTATTTTGACTGTTCTGCCATGCTGGACAAACCTGACATTCTCCCTTGGAAAGAGCCTCATGTGGCCGCTCTGTGACACCTCCCCGGGTTTTCTTCCTCTAGCTCCACCTGTCTCCTCTCTTCAGATTCTAAATGAGAGAACATACCCCCTTCTACACATGTTCTCTGGTGTCCTTCATATTTATGCCACGTGTAGATCTCCAGCCCCAATGCCCCCTCCAAATCCTGTCTCATGAATCAAGCTACCTCCGTATTTCCTATAAACTGCAGCAAGCATCTGGTTTGTCTCTGCTCCCCCTTCTCTCTGTACAGGCCCTTCCCACCTCACAGATGCAGCTGCTGAGTCCCCAAAGCCCTGGAATGACCTTGTCTCTTCATCTGCTAGCATCCCTCATCTAATTAAAAAGAAAAATCCAAGGTTGGCACAACCTTAGAAACACCTCCAAATGGCTCTTTTTCGTACGTCAGCTGCACCCGCCTGGCTGACCTTTCACCTTCTTCCACATGACTTATTTTAGGAGACACCTCACCCAACTTCTCTTAAGAGTGTGCTCCACAACTGTTTTCACCATATCCTCCTCCTAAGATAGCCCCAAGAATTATTCCTTGTCGGCTCAGAGCAGGTAGGGGCTTCCACCTGTATCATATTTACACCAAGGTCTTGGTGGTGACACATCAGGATCTACAGAACTTACCATTCTCATTTACTTTGAGTCTCTTGAGTTCATTTCCTCTCAATCCACTTAATCTTCCCTGGCCTCCTCCTCTCCCTCGAACATGCCAGCTCTGTCCCTGCCTCGGAAACCCTCCATTCTGCATATCCTGCTCTCTAGTGAGAGGCCACCTCCTCATCAAGGCTTTCCTAACTATTCAAAATTGCAGCTCACTCCTCCAGATCAGACACTCCCTACCCTCGAAGGTTTCTCCAGCTGGTTATGTATATTTGTTTCACATATGTATTATCTGTCTCCTTGAAATTACATGCTACTGTTTGCAGGGTCTGTCCATCTTTTCCTGTTGTTAAGATAAAATTCTCTAACCAAAGAAGCTTGAGGGAAAAGGGATGGATTTTGGCTTACACTTCCAGGTTACAGTTGGTAATAGCAGGAAGTCACAACAGCAGGCGTGGTTCATTGCATCTGTATCAAGAAGCAGGGTTGAACACCAGTTCTCATTTCCTGGTCTGAAATCCATGCCTGGGGAAGAGTTCCACCCACAGGGAAGAAGTGTCTTCCCACCTCAGTTCACACCCCGCACAGGCATGCACAGAGGCCATCTCCCAGGCAATCCTAGATTCTGTCACACTGACACTTAACACCTAACATCACACCCGTGAAGACAAAAATATACAATCTACTCAGAACTGAATGAATGAATTTCACGTAAAGTTTTAAAAATACTTTCAAGCTTTTCAAGTTTAATGTATAGAGTTTTTGTGAGTCATGTGATAGTCTAGTGAGTTAAAAAATGTAGAAGCCTGATGTGGGAATGTGTTTATGTATGCTGTGAATCTCAATCTTTAAATAAAGGAGCTGTTTTGGGCCATGACAGGCACCATAGAAGAAGTAGGAGGAGGAATCAGAATAGGTAGGAAAGGAAGGGCGGAGTCAGAAGCAGATCGAGCTGAAGCCCAAAGGAGCAACATGTAGGAACACAGGTGAGCCACGGGCCACGTGGCAGACAGATTAATAGAAATGGGTTGATTTAAGATGTAAGAGCTAGCTAGTAAAGTGCCTGAGCCATAGGCCAAACAGCATCAAGTTAATATAAGCGTCTGAGTCATTTCTGGGGGCCTGAGCAGGCGGCTGGGTGGCTAAGCGGTCTCGGACCTCTTGCTACTCGAGACCAAAGAAACCACACTACTACAGAAGCCCCTGTTTTAAACAAAAGCAATACAAAACAGAGGCCCATGGGCGCTGGTTCTCCAAGGCCATGTGCCTGGTGGATGGGGCTCCTGAGAGTTGTGTTACCATTCCCCAACACCTCCACACCACCTACTGGTGCCTCTGGTTTTATTACTGAAAGATAATACTAATCAGTGATTATTTTTCTCTGCAGTATTGATGAGAAGACCCCATACCTAGCTTTGGGGGCTGTGAAGAATATCTCTCTAAACATCTCGATCTCCAACCTTGGGGATGATGCCTATGATGCCAACGTGTCCTTCAATGTTTCCCGGGAGCTCTTCTTCATCAACATGTGGCAGAAGGTAAGGAAGGCTCCCCTGAGAGACAGTTATCTTCCATCTAATATGCGTGCTAACTTGCTTTGTATTACGGGTTGTGTGACCATTACACAGAGGCCACTCCTGAATAAGGGACTTGGAATTGCTAGAGATCGGCTTTCACCTTGGACTAAGAAAGTTGCTGGAACAGCCCAAGTGTGAGCCATAAATACACACCAGGGAGCGTGTCCATCTCACTGGGTCCTGTCCTTTCTCTCTTGAGCAGCTGTTATTTCCATCACATATACATTCTATAAAATCTCAATTTTGTGCCAGTGGTTGTGAAAAATTCCTATGGATGGAGTTCCGCTTGTCATGATTATGATCACGAACAATCCATTCCATGCTCTCTGTCACATGGGCGTCTGTGTCAGCTGATACTTGGCCATATTTATTCCTGCCATATTGGAGGGAATTGAGGAAATTTGATGATATCCATGAATTGAGTGAGCTTTTTTGTAGACCCAATTTATTTATTCAAATGAATTGAAGTTTATAGAGCATGATTCCAAAAGAAAGGGGGAACTGCTGGTTTCTCTCTCTCCAATGCCCCTCAATGCACTTACCCTCGTGAGAAAGGAGAGCAGACTTGGACAGGATAGACCCCATTCTACTCAGTTGCTCTGTGACAGATGTTCAGGTGTTTTCAGGTTTTTAACATGTCACATGGGACCTAAATCACTTTATGATGAAAACTTTCCCGCTGGTCCTCAGCTCATTGTTGCCTTGAGGTGCACATGTGAGCATAAAGGAAGCCTTCTGCTCTGTTCAAAGATAGTGTTGATGAGCTGATCACCCATAAGTTCTAGACAAAGTCTGCAGTCACTCGAGGACAGTAGACTTGAAAAGGCCACAGGAGTGAGTCATGGCTGGTCATGGTGACTATGAGGGTGAATCAGGTTGACCTTTTTACCAGTGAGTCCAAGTAACAAGTTACAAGACACCATGTAACTCTATGGACCAACCAGAAAACAGATGGCCAAGGTGACAGAGACAAAGGTGCCCCTCTTATGATAATCATTCTTCAAGGTTCAACTGGGATATAAATGACCTGGCTCAGCTCTAACTGCATCTGGTGGTAGGTAGTGATGGGTGACCAAGAAAGCTCATCCACTCTGCCTTGGGGGCAATACATGGACTTTACTGGGCTCTGTATGAGTGGAACAAAAGGATTCTAAAACACAAAACCAAGAAAAGGCCAGTTCAAGGTGAAATAAAATTTAAAAGATTGTTAGCAAAGGAAAAAAGTAAATCATCCAGAACATTCCCTTTTATTTAGAGAGTAACTTCACGAGGCATTGTGTGGGAGCAAGCAGCTAAGACAAGAAAGACAGGAGAGTGTTTTGATGAGTGGTGAGCACATGGGCTTGGCTTTGTAGATCTCTGAGAACCTGAGGTGATACTGCTCAGCTCCATTCCTCTCAAGGGTGGGGAGACTGCTGGGGAATTTTCCCACCAATTTCTGTCAATCACTGTAGGAAAAAAAGGAATTCAGAAATGGGAACACTAGGCTTCCATAGTTATGCCCACTTCCTTCCCAGAATGACAGATAAACACTGACTGAAACAGGTGGAGGGATAGCTCAGCTATCAAGACACTTGCTGCTCCTACAAACCCACATGGCAGCTCCTATCTATTGGACCTCCCCGGGATCATGCACACATATACATACACTCAGACATGCACATGTACCCAAAAAATAGAATATTTTTAAAATAGAGGCTTAAACAGAAACAATTTTACTGATACTTCATTTCAATTAAACTTACATATAGGATAATTACCACCACCGTAGATACATAATTCAGAAGATTAACTAAAAGTAAGCCTTCTGGGGCTGGAGAGATGGCTCAGCAGTTAAGAGCACTGGCTGCTCCTCAAGAGGACCCTGGTTCAATTCCCAGTGCTCCCATGGTGGCTCACCAGTCATCTGTAATTCCAGTCCTAGACAATCTGTTCCCCTTTTCTGGTCTCTGTGGGCACCAGGCATGTATATGGCACACAGACAAGATGCCCACATATAAAAATAAAATCTTCTCTAAAAATTTAAATAAGCCTTCTAATCTCAGGTAAAGCAGCACCATTTAAGAATGTGCTAGATTTTGTCATTCCTCATGCCTCACAATTTTCAGGATGGCGTTGGGAGTCCTCAGCTATTCCTCCGAGGCCACCCGAGCCCCATCCTTCCAGGCTACCCCCTTCCCCAGACTCATATTTCACAGTGCCTATCATACACACATGAATCGGTCCTCATTCATGACTGAGGCTACTGTACAGTCTTCCCTTCCATTGCCATCCAATGAATATTGTCCCAAATTTCAGCTCATGTCATCTATTTGGCTTCTTGCACAGGACTTGTTTGGATAGCACTTACTAAGTCCAGTTAAATGCCAAAGACCATACCAGTCACTAGGGGTGACAGATAGGAATAAGCCCCTGCTCCCAGGGTGCTTCCAGCCTAATGGAGATAATAATTAAGATAGCAACTACCATGCAGATATGCTGAGAAGTTGCTATGAGACCCAGGTGCGCCAGAGTAAAGCTAATCATTACCGTGAAAACTAGTCTCGTGTTGGCAGAATCCTTGGTCAAGTGCTCAGGGTTGGTGCCGAAGAATGTACTGTGAGTAGGGCTGACATGGAGTGGACCAGGATTTTGGCTGGTGAATCAGGAGAGCAGGCTGGAGCAGGAGAGAGAGGCAGGGGAGAGCAAAGGAATAACTCAACCGGAGAGGCCTTGGCAGGATGGGAAGAGGGCTGTCCTGTGGAGTGGAGGACTCAGCAGGATGGGAAGAGGGCTGTCCTGTGGAGCGGAGAGCAGGGAGCAGTCCCAATGGCAGCTTGATACCAGAACAGTTGAGAACTTGCCTCCTACTGTCCCAAGCTTGTCAGGACTCCTGCCTTTGGTGGTATATTGCATATTTAATAAAAATAGCTGGAATATCAGAGGACAGAACCACCCACAGCCAAGCCATGAAGGTCTGGGAGTGGTGACCCACACCCTTAATCCCGTCACTCGGTAAAAGCCAGGCAGTGGTGGCATATGCTATTAATCCTAGCTCTTGGGAGGCAGAGGCAGAGGCAGGAGGATTTCTGTGAGTTCAAAGCCAGCCTGGTCTACAAAGCAAGTTCCAGGACAGCCAGGAATGTTCCACAGAAAACCCTAGATTGAAAAAAAAAACAAAAACAAAAACAAAAAACCAAAAGGCCAAAAAGATGGCTTTGTCCTCTGATATTCCAGACTATTTTTTTATTAAATATACAATATACACACCTGCCCACTTAGTGCCTCGTGTGATGGTGAGGAGTTACATGGGAAGAATTAAAGAGTCTTGAATTCAAAGAAGGGCCTTGGCTGCTCCTATGTATGTCTTCATGGTAGCTACACATTCCAGAACATGATGGAAACAGACAGGGCATGAAAGAATAAACTTTAATAGAGGTGCTAGAGAGCTCCCAGCCTGAGCTTGGGCACTTAAGGTAGCAGCCATTGGCCATGAAATTACAGAGACCTCTGTACCAAGAGAAAGGCAAAATAGCAGAGAAAGGCTTCCTGTATTAGTTGCCCGCCATTGTGACCAAATTCCTAAAAACTCAGCTCACAGGAGGAATTCTCTATTTTGGCTTATGGTCCATGGTTGCTTGTTTCCACATACGTGAGCTGAACATTATGGCATCAGGAGCATCTGGCATAGAACATTATCGACCCTCATGACAGATGAGAAACAGAGAGGATGTAAAGGGGACAGATGTTACCCTCAAAGGCACATCCCCTCATGACCTCCTTCCTCAAGCTAAGCCCTACATCCAGATAAATAGTCACCAGCTGGGTACCAATCTTTCAACACACAAATTCAGGGAGAACATTTCATCTTCTAACCAAGTGGTGGTCTGATAAGAAATGATGACCATAAGGCTCAGGTGTTTGAACACTTGGTCCTCAGTGGGTGATAGCCTTTGGGGAGGTCATGAAACCTTTAGGTTTACAGCCTTGCTGGGGAAAGTATGCCACTATAGGTGAGATTTGAAGGTATAAATCCTTATCCCATTTCCTGTTTATTTCCTCTGCTCCCTTTGTGTGGATGAAAATGTGGTTGGTCAGCTTCCCATTCCTACTTTCTCTTGCCAAACCTTCTCCACCATGATGGACTCTGTCTCTCTAGAACCATAAGCCATAATTAACCCTTTCATCCATCAGTCATTTGCAGCCATGGCTTTTTATCACGGCTACAGAAGAATGACTGGTACAGACCACGGTAGGAGAGGCTTTCACACTGTGAGATGCCAGCTTGTTCTGTGTCTCCCAGATACTAGCCTGGAGGCGAGGAGCTGGCAACACTGAGTCTATTTGAAAGAGAGAGGGAAAAGGAAAAGTAGGCAGTTAAGCCAACTACTTGTGGTGTGAGAGGGGCTTAGTCTTGCCTCTCTCGAAACTATAGAGAAAAATATACCCTAGGGATGAAAAGGAAGAAATTTATACTCTCTAAGGAAGTGGTTCTCAACCTGTGGGTCACAACCCCTTGGCATCAAATAGCCCTTTTACAGGAGGTCACCTAAGATCATTGGAAAACACAGGTATTTACATTATGGTTCATAACAGTAACAAAATTAGTTGTTAAAATAATTTTATAGTTGGGGTCACCACAACATGAGGAACTGTATTAAAGGGCCACATAGCATTAGGAAGGTTGAGAATCATTGGTCTGAGGATTGGGGTGGGGACCTCCTGGGAAGCCATTCCCCAGCACATCAGAACAGCACCCTGACAAACACAAGTCCTGTGGATAGAGCTCCTTGGTGCCTGCCAGGGAGCCAGTGAGCATCTCACTTCCTAGGCTCCTGGAAGTTGTAAGTTAGAGCTCTGCTTAAAGATCACTTTGCAGTTCTGGGAGTTGGACAAGGCAGCCGTGAGAATAAATGAATATGTTCAGGTTTGGAAAAGAATATGGTAGATTCTGTGGGAGATGGAGGGTTCCTATCACCCATGATCAGCCACTTCAGTAGCCCCAGTAATTGATGTGGGAGTATTAACTGGTGGGGCCAGATTTTACTTTTCAATAAAAACCAGAACTTAATTTTTATGTTACTTTGGGAGCTAATTAAAATGTTTTCTAAGTATTGTATAAGCCAAACCAAACGTGCCTCCTGATTGTATCCAGCCTGTAGGTCATTGGTCTAGACCTCTAGGCTATCTATTTCTCATATATGCTAGGTCTGTGTCCTAACCTGCTTGTCTGTCATGTGATTCTGCATTATTGGTCAAACTTTTTCCACATCTATGGTGTGTCTCACACCCTTCCCTAACAGCAGACTAACTAGCCACATTGATTAGCATTTGGAGTGTATGTGTGTGTATATGTGTATGTGCCTGTGTGCCTGTGTGCGCATGTGTCTGTGTGTTTAGGGGATGGAAGGGAATGGAAAAGTCAACCCCAAATGTAGCATCCATGGCATTTTAAAGCTAATGACTTCTAGGCTAAAGTCTGTGCTTTGGAATGATAACAGAAGTTAAGCTAGAGTTTACGTTTACCGTGTAAAGTGTGAAGTGGGGAGAAAGTGAGTGTCGGTGATTACCTGATGCAGTCTGAAGTTCCCGTTTCTTTGGTGATCAGTGTGATCCTGGGCCCAGAGTAACAACTTCTTGCCCTATAATGTTGGTATGTGGTAAGGATTGAGTGGGGCCTATGCCAAGCGTGTGTATCCTTCTGTGGTAGACACTTGACTCTCACTGTGTGCAAGCACATTCTGTACAGATCCATCATTTATTTGGTGTCTGTTGGTCTCCGCCTTATGACAGTTCAGCTTGTGACTTCTCCAACTTTATGATGATTCAAAATCCATACTCTGTTAGCAAAAACTGTGCTTCTGGGTTTGTCCCTGGATCTTTCACTGGGGCTGGCAATACACAGAACAATACTCCCTTGACACTAGGCAACATCATTGACAACTTACAGGAAGCACCATCAGGCCAGAGGAGTGGGAAGGTTAGATTCAGTGATGAGAGTGTTGGAAGACAGAGGCATGAGGAGGAAAGGATGGTTGTGAGCCTACGTGGAAGAGGCATACCTTGCCCATCACACTTGCAGAGCACAGCTGAGCTGCCTAGAGCTGTAGTTCACAGTCCATTCCCATCAGTCCCTGTGTTTGGCTGTGGAGTTAGTTACGGCTCTGTCTTCTAAAATGAGGGGATAGCACCTGGGCCATTTTACCCCTCCCTTGACAAGGCTTAACGAGGGACACAGTAGCGTATCAAACATTTTCTCTCTTTCTGAGAAATGAATGGTTTGAATTTCAGTCAGGCTGGGCTTCAGAGTCTTTGTTAACTACCAGGTCAGCTTACTCTGTTTTGGTTTGGTTTGGTTTGGTTTTTGAAAAGTGGCATCAGAGTTGGTGAGTTTGTTTTGATTGTAAACTGAGTCTCTCCACTAACGGCTACCTCCACTGTGGAGTGGGTTTTCTGTTTCTCTCAAGAATCTCTCTCCTCACTTTCAAGGCAAGCGACTCACGACGGCGCCAGATGATAAAACCTATCAGCTTTCTCATCTGAACTGAGGGAGGATTTGGGAACTTAATGTGTTTGCATAGCTTTATGTTTGAGAGGGTACCTGACCCTTCCATGGGTGGAAGGCTCAGTGCAGGAACCTGTTTGTCTGTGCATGTGAACAAAGCAAGATGTATCAGTGTTACTGAGGCCCCAGCCATTGCCAGGACAGAAGTACCCCCCATCCTCCGGTATGTAAGCAAAGTACAGATAGCTTTCCTTCACTCTTTGATGCTCCCTGGCCACAGGATCTGCTGATTGCCATTGTGCTTGGCTGTCTCCGGTGTCTTTTATCAGGTTAATAGTAGCCCCCAGTAAAATGCAACCCCCAGATGTTTATAGTCATCCTGGCCTGGCCATTAAGATGATAAATGAACTCACTGCTAACCCCTGTAAGAGAGCCCTTCGGGGGAAATCAATACTTAGAAAATAATAAGTCTTTTCCGTTCCCTTCCTGTCTTTAATCCCATGCCCTGAACCCCCTGGTGACTTTACCTTGAACTTTTAGCATAATGCCATGCAGTGCTCCTCACCTGGCCCTGGTCCAAGTGCCACTATTACCCTGCATTCACCCTGATGCTCACTTCCTGTTTGAGTGGCTTCTGGTTGCTGAGAGAAGGTGGAGGAAAGCAGGTACCCAGAGGCCAGGGCTGTCAGCCTGAGGGCGGGCACCAGGAAGGTAGCCTAGACCGAGTGTTGGCCCTTCTGGTGGCTGTGAGCACCAGGAAGTGATGGAGAACCCCAGATGTCCATTTCCAATCACAGTGTGGCCTGTGTTCCAAGGCCGAGCTCAGCTTTCATTGGCATGAAAAGCTTCATTTGTGTATTCATGGGGTTTGAGGGAAGGCTCCAGTCTAGCTTGAGAAATGTCAGGGAAGCTGTAACTGCGACAGGGGTCAATTCAGAATGTTTGCCACCACCATGCCATGGGCAGATCTGTGAAAGAATTTAAGAGGTGCACATTAAAACTCCTGGATCCCACCTTCAGCTGGATGTGGAGCAGCGTTTACCCATTTCCTCTTCTAAAAGAGAAAGGAGGGGTTCTGAATTTTCAATATTTTCTCAACGGACAACAAAGTACCTTTTTTTAAAAAGCCATGAAAATAAACCAGTAAACGAAGACAAAAGACAACTTTAAAAATAAATAAACCATTAAAAACAAGGTCTGGAATATGGTTCAGTGGGTGAAGCACTCCTGATGAAGTGATTTGGATCTCCAGAGTCCAGATAATGGTGGGAGGAGAATACACCTCACATCATACACACACATACACATCATCATACACATTCGGTAATGAGCAGGGAGACTGGGAGACAGCTCAGTGCTTCAGAGTGGTTGGTGTTCTTGCCAAGGACAAGAGTTAGGTTCCCAGCACCCATGTTACCTGTAACTCGAGCTCCACGGGGTCTCTTCTGGCCTCCAAGTGCATCTACACTCAGGTGCTCACACACACATCCAATTTGAAAAATAACCTATTTTTGAAGTCAGGAAAGAGTTGAACATCTCCTCTGGAGTGATGATGAGAATTTTCAGGGAAGAAGGTTAGAGTGAGGCAGGCAGGGCAGGGCAGTCTCAGGCAAAGGCCCTCCAACCATAGCCCTCAGCTTGATCTTACAGGGAAGCTGGGATTCCGTTCCATCTCAAAGCAGGAAGTTGCACTCTGGGCCTACACACAGCAGACATTAGTTTAGAGCCTCTTGGCTCAGTGGTTAGGAGCACTGGCTGCACTTCCAGAGGATCTGGGTTCAATTCCCAGAACCCACATGGCAGCTCACAACTGTCTATAACTCTCTTTTCAGGAGATCTGCCACTTTCACACAGATGCACATAAAATAAAGTTAAATAAGCTATTTTAAAAAGAAAGAAAGAAAGAAAGAAGAAGGGAGGGAGGGAGGGAGGGAGGGAGGGAGGGAGGAAGGAAGAAAGAAAGGAAGGAAGGAAGGAAGGAAGGAAGGAAGGAAGGAAGGAAGGAAGGAAGGAAGGAAGAAAAAGAAAGAAAGAAAGAAAGAAAGAAAGAAAGAAAGAAAGAAAGAAAGAAAGAAAGAAAGAAAGAAAAAGGAAGGAAGGAGGGAGGGAGGGAGGGAGGGAGGGAGGGAAGGAAGGAAGGAAGGAAGGAAGGAAGGAAGGAAGGAAGGAAGGAAGGAAGGAAGGAAGGAAGGAAGGAAGGAAACCCGCCCCAGTCCTTTCTGTCCCCAGGATGAGATGTGGACAGGGTGGGTCAGGGAATCAAGATACTGCTGGGTGTTGATGTGGACAACAGGGGTTCCATGTAAGCTTGAAGGAGGGATTGTAAACTAGCTAGCTCAGCCTCTATGGAAATTAGTATGTGGGTTTCTCAGGAAAGAGACACAGATTCATTAGAGCTAATGTATTACTCAGGTCCACATCTCCTGGGTACGGACTCCACATCAGCACATCTCGGAGAGACGGCACATCAATGTTGACTGAGCATTGCTACAATAGCCTAGTTACTGAGCCAGCCTATCTGTACAGAAAGAGGGAGATGGATAGAGAAAATGTGGTTTTTATACACAATAGAATGTTTCTCAGCCGTAAGAATGAAGTCATGTTATTTGTAGGAAAATGGATGCAACTGGAGGCAATACCATTAAGCAAATTAATCCAATCTCAGAAAAATGCTTCCCTCTCTTTTGTGGTTCCTATATTTTATATAGTCACATAGAGTTATGTATGTATATATTAAATAAGTGGAAGTGAGATTGTGTAAGGGGCTAAGCAAAGGGAAGGCGGGGGAATGGGAAAATGAGAATATATTCACCAAACAACAAATTCATATAAAAACCTAAATTTAAAGTAACATATTTTGAAATGGGGACCTTGTGAGGATGCATGGAATACCCTAGGAAGAGAAAATGGATCAGATCTCCTAGGTAAACTGGAGAGGAGGAGGAGGAGGGGAGAGAATAAGGATGGGGTTGGAACATGAGGGATTGGGATGGTCCAGTTGGGGGAGGGACAGAGAAGGAGAGCAATGGAAGATACAGCTTGATGGGGGAGGCCATTGTGGGGTCAGGGAGAAAACTGGTTCCGGGGAAACTCCCAAGAATCCACAAGGATGGCCCCAGCCGAGACACCCAGCAGTAGTGGAGAGGGTGCCTGAACTGGTCTTCTCCTGTAATCAGATTGATGACCATCCTGATTGTCATCACAGAACCCTCATCCAGTAACTGATGGAAGCAGATGCAGAGATCCACAGCCAGGTACCGGGCTGAGCTCTAGGAGTCCAGTCGAAGTGAGGGAGGAGGGATTATATGAGCAAAGGGGTCAAGATCATGAAGGGGAAACCCACAGAGAGAGCTCAAGGACTCTACACAAACAGCTAGGGAGCATGCATGTGTGGGACCGCCCTAGGCACTCTGCATGTGGGTAGCTCAGTCTGTTTGTGGAGCGCCTAGCAATGGGACCAGGATCTGTCCCTGGCGTATGAGCTGGCATTTTGAAACCTATTTCCTATGGTGGGATGCCTAACTGAGTCTCGATGCAGGGGGGAGAGACTTGGTCCTGCCTCAACTTATTAGGCCATGCTTTCCCATGGGAGGCCTCACCCTTCCTGAGGAGCATATGTGTGTGTGAGAGGGACTTATTGGTGTAAAAAATAAATTTAAAAACAGAAAGAAATGGAGATCTTGCAGCAGTTTACTGTGCAGGAAGGAAGCGGTGATAAGAGCCCCCTGATAAAGGACACAAAGCTAAGCTGTGCATATGCTGGTAAAATACAAGACATTTGAAACTGGGAGAGATGTTTAGGGCTCCATATGAAGTTCCCAGGACCAGCTTAAGGCGGACAACACAGGCTACAGATGTAGCTCAGTGGTAGAGCACTTGCTAAGCATGCTCAAAACCAGAGTGTTTGAAATACTTCAAATGAAGTACTTCAATGTGTTTAAAATATGTCAAATATGCGTGGGTTTACAGGCGCACCCCACCATACCTATCTAATTTTTTGTTTTCAGTTTACACCCAGTGTCCATACAGTACTGTTGCCGATTACGGAACTGCTTTCTTCCTGGAGTTGATCCTCCAACTTTCCCATATGAGCTAGACTTGCCCCTTCAGCCAGAGGTAGGCAGGTAGGCTGCTGGAAGCAGGGCCAGTTATCCAAGAGACCATTATCCAAATCAGCATGATTGTTTCTCCTGACACCTTCGATTCCTTCCTCTTCCTGTCAGGTTTTACCCCCCAACACACACACCCTCCACACACCTGCCCCACTCTGGTTTATTTTTCTGTGTGTGTGTATGCAAATACATTTTCCCATTTGTATGGCTGCACTTGTGTGTGCAGATGTGGAAGCCTGAGGTTGGTGTCAGCTTCCTTTCTTCACCTGATTCATGGAGTCAAGGCTTCTCAGTTGGACCAGATCAGCCACTTATGTGGGTTCTGGGGGCCAAACTCAAGCCCTCATACTTCCTAGGCAATTACTTCATCCACTGAGGCACCTCCCTAGCCCTGCTTTATTTTATTTTTTTATTTATTTGCTTTAATACCCTGCACCTGTGAGTCTTTAGAAGACTGGCCCTCAGGTTGATGGAGCCTATTTAGCCATAGTTATAAATAGCCACAAGTGCCAAGACCTGGACAGCCACCTCAGGCAGAGGTCAAAGGCCAGCACAGTTCAGGCCACCTCTGAGGTGTGATCTCCCTCGGGGATTGCCCCCTTTCTTCCCCAGTTTGCTGGCCCCTCTCTCCTTTACTGTCCTTCCTGAAGGCACATTTTTGTACAGATTTTTTTTTATGACTCCCCCATCTCGGAGTCAGAATGTTGTGGAGTTTTTGTGTGTGACTTCAGTTTTTTCCCCCTCAAATGATGCTTTTAAAAATAACTCTGTAATGTAAAGGTAGAAGCTTGTAGGTCTACTCTGTTGATATTTAGTCTGGGAGGTTTGACTGGAATCCAGTCTTGTCCCGTTAAGTCTGAAGGTTTTGATCAGTTATTGCTTTCTTTCCGTAGACTTAAAACGCTGGTGTGTTCATATAAGTTTTATTTTGACCTTTTAAGGAAGTGAACTCTATTTTTAAAGTTTCACCCCCTTAAAGAATGAAATATGATGTTGGTTTCATTTCTAATATTTTGCTCACTATGTTTGCCTCTATGGTCATAAGCAGGATGCTTCTCTTAGCTTGCTCTCCTGTGTGGTCTCCGTCAGGTTTTGAATTTGAACTTTTGCTAGAACTTTCTAAAATAAACAGAAAGCCTGAATTCTTCTTGGTAGTCTGAAGATGTGAAGCTGGTAGAGCTACAGCAGCAGGCGACGGGAAAGACAGCCCTATTGAGTGTTCCCTTTTAACCACTCACTATGCTCAGTGCTTAACTTTTTAAAATATGTTTAGCTCCACAACTCAGTGTCCCCTTGTGAGCTCCATTTCCCTGAAGAGGATGTCAAGGCTTAGGCAGGGGCAGCTGCTAAAACTGGGCATTGAGATTCAGTCACAGACAGGCTGACTCCAAAGATCTCTACCTCATCTTTATTGCATAAAGAGGCTAATTTGCATGTCTGATGGTCTCTGGCTGCCCACCTGGCTTGTAGCTGTTACCCTCTGGAAAGCCAGGTGCTGAGTGAATGACACCTTTCACATTACGTCACTGCCCATTTTTCTTGTGTAGGGGGTAGCAGGCAGGAAGCAATGATGAATTTTCTGGGGCAGCTGTGTTTTGTCTAAACAAGGCTCTCTTTAGCACCCCAAGAGTGTTGGCACAGAGACCTAACCCCTACCAGGCTCCCACTAGAGGAAGCTTTCCTGTGGTGCCCATGTGTCGCCACGCCAGGCTAGATTCTGGGAGCTGGCAGGGCTTCCTTGCCTTTTGAATTTCTTCTCTGGATTAATTTGTCCCCAGGTGAACTCAGCAAAAGGAATATCACACTTAAGAGCTTTGCCCTTGAATGGACCAGGAAGGTTGAAAAAACAGAATCTGTCCATTTTCCCTTCTGCCTGTTCAGTACTGAACAACTGGAAAAAGTCCTAAGAGGTGGAGTCATGCACCCCTTGATGTATCAGATGGCCGACAGTCTTGCTTATCTGCAGCTCAGCATCATGTTCCCAACTCAGGTCCTAATATTGTTGAGGGGAAGAGAAGAAGAATCTCCAATTGTATATATACCCAGGTCACTTAGAAGAAGCTAGTGGCACAATGGAAATACCAAGCCGTGGCTACCTGATGATCACATGATAGCCAGAATCCTATTACTGATACATAATTGAATCTGGGGTCTCTCCTGGGTGATTGACAGCAGGGATTATCATAGGAGAACAGCACACATTTTTTGTTTTTCTCAAATAGTCAATAACAGTTTCAACTAAGAAAAGACTAAATGGATAAAATAGTGTCTCTTCTGCATGGCCCAAGGCCAGCACTGGGTGTTCTGAATGTCTACAGAAATTACTTTCCCTGCTTCAGGCTCTGAGTTTGAGAATGGAAACATGTGTTAAGTACTGCCTGGCTTGATCAGAGTGGTATCAGCATTCTGCTTCATTATTCAGAGAAAGTAAACTGTATGTTTGAGTATTTAAGGTGTGAGATTTATAAACAGGATAGACATGGGCCTTGCAGCCAGCCTCCTCACAAGCCAACTGGGGACTGGGTCTGAAAAGTGCTCTGGAAATTGTGTCTGTGGGAAATGAAACAGATGTGGGGGTCAGGAAGGATGCCCCGGTGCATCCTGGGAGATGTTAGGAAAAGGGGAGGTGCTGGGACTGGGAGGGATGTGGGCTGCTGTAGAAAGGATAGAATTGGGAGGAAGGAGACCTGAGACCTGGCAGGGGCCAGAATGCAGAGGTCCTGGGAGATCACAGCCGTATGTCCACACATAAATGGGAGAAGATGTCAGGTGTGTGTGACAAGTGTGTTGTCTGAATGTTGGAGCCTATGTTATACTTACAAAACGCCATCAAAATGTTCTGGACACATTTATTATAAAATATTAGTCCAACTATTAGCTGGAAAAGGACGGGGAAAAGCTAAAACATTTTTTATAGGTCTTGAAATTGAAACTGTGGTGGATATCATCAAAAAAAAAAAACAAAAACAAAACAAAACCATTAACTGTTGATTGAATCCAGGCTTTAAATCTAACCATATCGTAGCAGAATACATGTTCAATACAAGCAGGGAACGGCCTAAAATGTCATATCTCACAGAGGGTACAGCCCCCAATGAAATGGTCTAGTGTAGTCACAGAGATGCATGTGTCAAAGTTCAAGTACTCCTTTAAGAAACCATATCGAGATTCAGAACAGCCCCTGTCAGAACACATGGCTCAATAGAGGAGAAACAGAGCTCTCTCAAAGCCCTGTTTCCCAGCTCAGGGCTATCAAGGTGTGCCCACAGTGTCCTCTACCTACTCTTTGAATCTGTATTCAAGTAGTCAAATAGTTTATGGATGTAATATTAGTTTGAGCTTTGGGGAGCAAAGTTTTTTTCCTTGAATTTAGCTGAGAGTATGTCGCATCAGCTTTATGTCCAGTGTGTGCTGTGAACTAATGGCATGCTGAGCACTGGGACTTTCTGAAAGACACAGTGTCCTCGGATACCCTGACTTCTCTGGTCCAGCCCAAGTGAGCTCTTACTCATCACTGAACTCTCATCTGTCCATCTGGAAGGAAGGAATGTTCTAATGGGGACATGTGTGATATCACCCATTCCGGAAGTCAGGCACTTCCCTCCGGAGGACTTCAGAGAGAGGTGACGGGAAGCAGAAAGGTGAGGAGAGAGCAGTTGTTTCCACAGGATAAGGGCACCACTCCCCATGTGGATGTAGATAAGAAGAGGAGGCCTGGCTTTTGCTGAGGAATGGACCAGCCCTTCTTTCACTTTTCATCTTTTTTAAAGATTATTATATATATATATATATATGAATGTTTTGCCTACATGTGTGTCTATGTACCATGTGCATGCAGAGGCCATGGAAAGTAGAAGATGGTTTGGATCCCCTGGAGCTGGATTTACAGATCCAGTCATGGTGGGAACCAAATCTTGGTCCTTTGCAAAAGCAGCAAATGCTGTTAGCACGGAGCCATCATCCACAGCCCCAGGAATGGGCTTCTTATGTTCCGGTTCTCTTCTGCCCCTGTACACATCCTGAGTTTACTCGGGGCAGCTGTTTGTGGGAATCACCCCTTCAAGCTAGCTGGGTGCTCCCTCCCCAGCCACACCTCCTGGGAATCAGTGTCTGTCTTATTTGGATAACCTGGAATTCTAGATTTAGCTTTTCCCCTACATAAGACTTTTCCAGACTATTACTTTTCCTAAGATTTATTGACCCAAAGGCAAATGGTTGCCTGCCATGCGCAAACCCTGCAAAGAAGGCATAATACAAGGACTTTGAATAGTGGTCCTGGGCAGCAAGAAAAAAGATGACGAGCCACCATAATTGTGCTTTGGGGGTCACTGCTAATATTGTTTTGGGCCTTTTGAGAAGTATGTAGAAGTTGCCCAGCAATGTTGCCCAAAGGACTGGAGACTAGAACATTCTTCATTTACCAGCTTCATCCCTGGTTGGTTGGGTATGCCTGTCAGGAGAGCGCTTGAATGTGAGTGTCCTTAGAAATGTCTGTTGAAAACACAGAGCTGGGATCAGGGCTGGGCCAACAGGGACTTAACTAAACCTGTGTCTGACTCTGCACTAGTCCACAGCATGTTGCCTTAGCTTGCCATTGCTGGATGTCTTCGAAGCAGAAAGTGGCTGCTAGCTCTTCTCCATCCTTAGCTGTTAGCTGAGATTGTCTACAAGCCCAGAGGGAAGTCTCCAGAAGGTCTCCCTCATCTCTAATGTCAGCCGTTTCAGTTAAGAATGACTAAATCTAAAATGGCAGAAAGAAACAGTTCATAAGTTTTTAATTCCACTCAACTCTGACTAACATAATGAACTCTCACACCTACCCACTCTACCCCATGTGGAAAATAAACCATTTTTCTGTCCAGAGTATCCACGCTGTGTGTCCTACCCACCCAGAATTCACTCAATAGCCATGTAAGTTCTCAGATGAACTGCCCTTGATTTGGAAGCACTTACGTTTCATAATGTATTTAATCATGCCTAATGTAATGCAAGGGAGACCCCAGGGAGCACAGATTAACCCCATCCCAAATCAGAAGAGTGGTGCCTTTAGGTTGACTACTGCCTGTGGCTTTAGGCATTCACTGGAAACCTTGAAAGCCACTTGGGGACAGAAGGGGAAATTCTGTGGACTGGGTAGAAATGAGAGGTAAGAGTTTGTGCCTTGGAAGGTGAGCAGGATTTGAAACTAAACTGTGCCTCTTTCTAGTCATTTTACATACATAAATTAAAAAAAATTTAGACAGGTATGGTGGTGAATGCCTATAATCTCAGCACTTGGGAGGTAGGAGCAGGAGAGTAAAGTTCTAGGCCAGCCTTGGTTATGTAGCAAGTTCAAGACCAAGATCCTATTTCAAAACATTTATATAAATGAAATTAAAATTTTAATGTGAAAATATCTCAAAACAGAATATTAAAGCTATACTTTTTAAGAAACTTAGGGCTACAAATCAGACTTTATAAAAGGAATTTATGTTAATTTTATCACAGCTTCCTTCTGTTCACAAAATGAGTCAGACTAAAAACAATTTTTTTGAGATCAGGTCTAATATAGCCCAGGTTGGCCCTACTCATTACATAGCCATGCTGTCCTTGAACTCCTGACCTTCCCGCTTCTGTTTTCCAAGTGCTGCGATGTTGCAATTAGGTTTCTTTGGTCCTGGGTGGCCAGAGGTCTAGACCCACAGACCTGCAGCCCCAGACCCCTTAGCTGGCCACAGCTGCTCAGGCCCCCAGAAATGATTCAGATGCTTATATTAACTTCATGCTGTTTAGCCTATGGCTCAGGCACATTGCTAGCTAGCTCTTTCTTCTAACTCAACCCATTTTCATCTGTCTGCCACGTGGCCTGTGGCTCACCTGTGTTCCTTACGTGTTGCTTCTTCTTGGGCGGCTGGATCAGTCTGTCTCTGACTCTGCCCTTCCTTTCCTACCTATACTGATTCCCCACCTACTTTTTCTATGGTATCTGTAATGGGCCAAAACAGCTCCTTTATTTAAAGATTGATATTCACAACACACAGAAAGACAATGCCACATCACTGGGATTTAAGGTGTGTACTGGTTAGCTTTATGTCAACTTGTCACAGCTATAATCATTTTGGAAGTGGAAACATCAATTGAGAAAAAGCCTTTAGACTGTCCTGTCGACAAGTAAGGCATTTCTTTTTTTATCAGTTATTGGTGATTGATGTGGGAGGGTGTAGCATTGAAGTTTCTTGATCCCGGGCAGCCAGAGGTCCAGACCCACAGACCTTTTAGCCCCAGACCTCTTAGCCACCTGCCGCTGCTCTGGCCCCCAAAATGACTCAGACGCTTATATTAAGTTCATGCTGTTTGGCCTATGGCTCAGGCACATTGCTAGCTAGCTCTTACATCTTAACTCAACCCATTTCTATTAATCTGTCTGCCACGTAGCCCGTGGCTCACCTATGTTTCTTACACGTTGCTCCTTGGGCAGCTTGCTCGATCTGCCAGACGCCGCCCTGCTTCTCCTACCTATGCTTTGATTTCCCCTCCTACCTTCTCTATGGTGCCTGTCATGGGCCAAAACAGCTCCTTTATTTAAAGATTGATATTCACAGCATACAGAAAAGCATTCCCACATCAGGAGGGTCCTATCTCTCTGTGAGAGAGGCCACCCCTAAGCAGTGGTGTGGAGTAAGAGAACAGGAAAGGCATGGGAAAGGCAAGCCAGTGAGCAGCACTCCTCCAAGGCTTTAGTTCCTGCCTCTGGGTTCCTTCCCTCCTGAGTTCCCGCCTGACTTCATTAGGTGATGACTGTGATGTGGAAGTCAACCTCTCCTCCCGTGTACTTTTGGTCAGGGTGCTTTATCACAGCAATAGAAACCCTGACTGACTAAGACATCATGTCTAGCTCATACTGAAAGTTTAAAAGGGGGGAGGGGACTTTTAAAAATACAGTTCTGTGTATTTCAGATAAAAATAAGTAGAGCCGCTTCAGTAATTTACAGATATTTACTTAAGGAGGAATGTCTTAAGGAGGCAAACTCTTATGACCAAGCGACCTGAGCACAGCCTCCCTAACCGAGCATACCCTTCCCCCCAGGTGAGGAAAAGTGCTTCTTTGAAAGTTTTTAGGAAGCAGCCTCCTTGGTTTTTGTTTGTTTTTTATGATGATTAATATCTATTTATATTCCTTTTTGTTTTAAATACCTTCAAGTACATTAGGGACAGAAAACATAGCTGATGGTCCATTCAGCCATCTATTTTCTGAGGTGCTGTGTTTTCACGTTCAGGGACATGGGGACAAGGTAGAAATGAGATGATGTCAGGGTTTCATAGACACAGCCCACCCTTCCCCAGGTCTCATCTCTTCTTTCTGAAAGACAGCTCAGAACTCACAGCCGTGTGGAATCCTCCTTGCTGTTGCCAACTTCTTCCTGTGGACAGCAGATCCATTTCTTGGTCCTTCTGTGGACTAAGAGCAGGAAGTGGGTATGCACAAGGTCAGGCAGATCTGTCCTTAGCAGACAGCCCAGGCTCTGTTCAGGTAACCATATGGTTAAAAGATCTTGGGTGTGGGTTCAAGGAGGTGATGAAAAATGTATTGTTAGGGATGAGGAGTTTATCACCAGGGCCATTTATTCCATGGACAAACTGATGATAGATAGCAACATGGTGAGACTCTGAGGAGATTTTAGTCCCCATACTAGAGACAGACAGATGGTGGGGGTCTCTGAAGAGAGGAAATCGGGACCCACAGGGAAGAAAGCAGGACTCTCTCTTCTCACACCTCTCGGAGGACCAAGACAATGTCACAGCAAAAGCCTTTCATAGACTGACTCTAGGACAGGAAGCAGGGGAAAGGGTTGAAGTGGGGAGTGTGGCACTTTGTTTGCATCAGAGTACCTCCTTTGATGCAAAGGTTCTTCCCCAGGTGTGAGCTCCTGGCACTGGGGAGTCTGGTAGCTAGAGAGTCACAGTGTCTCAGTAGCTGTGGAAATCTGTAGGGGAGAAAGGCTCCTGTGGCTTGAACAGCAGCTGGATTCTAACTTTAGAGTCTTAACAGTGAGCCTTGTTGCCCTGTGGTAATATATTGTGTATCTAATAAAGTCTTCTGATTTTTCAGGCAGACTTTATTACATATACAGTAGATCACCACATTGCCCTTTCTTGGGTGTGGAGTAGGACCCATGGGGCTTCAGGGTGCTCTCACTCTGCTCAGAAACTGTACCTGTTAGTGTAACAAGCCACCCAAACATTTATTGGCTTAATACAATAGTCAGTTATTAGTGTTCCTCACTGTGGACATTAGCTGGGCAGTTTTTCAGCTCTTGGCTTCTTGGCTGACCTTGCTCAGGGTTCATGATTACCTGGCAGATCAGCAGGAATATAGCCGTTGTCTCAAGTGATGAATGACTGAGCTGTGTAGTTGGCATCTCTCAGAAAACTTGCCCTTGCTCATGTGGTCTTGGCAGGGTTCCAAATAAAAAATAGAAGCCCCAAGGCCTCCTGAATCAGGACTTGGAAGAGGCATAGCATCACTTCAGCTGCTTTCTGCTGGTTATATCCAGTCACAAATCCTGCTTAAATTCAGAGTGGAAAAAATCAAGTTGACCTTATGATGGGAACAGCCAAAAAAAAAATCAAGCCATAAAGAAATAAAGACACAAGGAAGAATGAAGAATTGTGACCATCTTTACAAACCCTCTACCCTAGCTCCTGAGACATAGGTGTGCTTATAACAATGTCTTAACAAGTGTGTCTTGTTCTCCCAGAAGACAGGTGACAAATTTAATTGTCACACATAAGATGGTTCTGTTAGCTGCTAGCCAGTAAGAACCAGAGATTTTGGCTACGGTTCCAGGGATGCTGTGATGCTTTGAGGTGTCTTTCATAGCTAGAGAGCTGGTAATAGCCACTGGATGGAGGGCTTTGTTCTTTTCCCAACAAGTGATTTGAGTGTCATATGCCATGATGACCAGCTCTGTCTATAGCAACCCATTTAAAAGAGTGAACATAAGGCAGAAGCTGGCCTTTGATGACCCCCACCCCCACCCAGAGGTCACGCTGCAATTCTTCTGCCACATATGTTCTTCAGGACTTCGTTTAAGTCTGGCCCACAGTCAGGGGAAAACCAGGCTCCTCCTCCTCCTAGAGGGAGGATCGAATAGTTCCTGGGAGCTATTTAAAGTCACTGTACCAAGAGCTGACAGTCACAGCTTATAAGTAAATGCCATATAGAGCACCCATGGCAGGAGCTAGTAGTCATTAGGAACAGATCCCAGCCTCCATCACATTCAATGTGATGGACACAGGCCATGACCAAGGCCTCCTCAGATTTAGGTTTCCTTTCGGAGAGCTCTGGAAGGCTGCAGAGGATCCTGTGTAAATTTATAATTTACGTGTTCCACTCTGAAGTGCTCTAGTAAGTGCCCCAAAATACCATTGATGCTTGGAGCATCATCGGGGACCCTTCCTCATGGAGGAACTGGATCTCATTGCTACAGCAGGAAGGCTACTACAGGGGCAGGTTCCACCTCGCTCTGCTGAGCACTTGCCTGTGGTGGTGATATATTGCGTATCAAAGCTTGCCCAAAGAGGACAGAGTCAGCCTCAGAGGTAGCCATAGAGGTCAGGCAGTGGTGACACACACCTTTAATCTTAGCACTTGGGATCCCATGCCTCTGCTCCCAACACTTGGAAAACACACACACCTTTAATCTCAGCACTAGGAAGTTTGAGACAGGAAGTGATGACTGGGCAGAGAAAGGAACACAAGGCAGGAGGAGACAGTTTTCCCCGTGGATCTCTCCTCTTCCTGTTCAGCCTGAGGATTCGTGGAGACAGGATTTACCCCTTCTGGCCTGTGGCTTGTTCCTCTGTCTCTCTGATCTTCTATAAGCCAATTAGGATCCATGCAACACTGGCCCAGGCTCAGGACTCCATGAGGCATCTGCACCTGTTTTTAGATCTTTTTGCATCAAACAGTAAGAGACTCAATCACTCCTGCCATGAGTGAACAGAGATTGTTCTGAAAAGTGAACCTGAGATCGACCTGGGTCATGGCTTCCTGTTGGATCTTTGAGAGTTCTGATGATATGTCTCTATCCATCAGCTTTTCTTCCTGTTTTGGCTCCCACTTCAGGCAAAACTGTCCCCATAGGGTAGTAAGATCATTGCCAGGATACTATGAAGAAGTGCTGTGACTTCCCTAAATTCCAGGGGAGTTTCAGAGTCTTCCTGGGCTGATTGGCATAAGCCTGGGAGTGAGATTGAATGCCCCTTCTACTGGGGGGCTAAGAGTAGGGTGAGGTGGTGGGTGTGGCAGCTGGAGCCAGGTATGTGCCATACCGCTGAGGTTTTCCCCATTTACCAAGAGATTGGGGCTTGGAGCTGGCAATGTAGCTAAAGTCTCAGCCCACAGAAGGTGAGCTCATGGCCCATGGTTCCTTCCCTGCCTGCTGATAAAGAAAGACTTTATTTCTACCCAGCCCCCACCTCAGAGCTGTCCCATCTAAAGGGTCTGCCTAGTATTGTCCTGTCCTCCATGACCAACAGATAGGATACAGGAGCATGGGTCACCAAGGACAGGAGAGAGAACATGTACCTCTCTGCTGGGACGGACCCTGTGAGGAGCTCTGGTCTCTAGATTCGGGAGCCATGGCAATGTAAGCTTTTACCTGCTCCCTCCTCTTGCCTGGCTCTGCTGCCTGTGTGTGAAGTTTAAGCATAGACTCCCTTCCCAGGAGCGGGGTTAAATGTCCTCTACTGAACACGTGCTGAGGAGAAGCCCCCCAAAGTCCTACCCTTATCAGAGGACCTATTGGCAGCTGATGACCACTGAGATAGAAGAGTTCACTCTCCTTGGGGATGTGACCATTATTAGGTTCTTATAGATGGCCACATACCCATGTGCATGTGGCAGCGGCAAATAATAGCAAAACAATCAAAATAAAGGCATGGAGCTGAGAGGGAATTGAGGTCAGGGCAGTAAAGGGAGTCGGATGAGGTGGATGAATATGAATATACATTATATAGGGTATAGTTTTGCTGTTGAGATATGGTGATGCCTCTGTCCCTTGAGGCCCTCATCTAGAAGGTTCCAGATGAAGGAGCTGCCCTCTAGCTCCAAAGGCAGCATAGGCCAGTGGATGGAGCCACAGAGGGAGGAAGGACTCCAAGACGCAAAAACAAAACCCTCCCCTCAGATTAACTGGCCTCAGAACTAGGGGACAGAGACTCCTGAAATAGGCAGGAGATCAAGACACGCTCAGATCTTATCCATGAAGCCATGGTAAGACAAGAGATTGAAACCTCGTGCCAAAGAAAAGTACTGATCCCCCCCCCCAAAAAAACCCTATAGAATTTTATGAAGGAGCTGCTGGTGGGACCCAGAGGTGAATAGGTACATCGTAGGTAGTCAGGGGGTAAGCTGCACACACCTTGGCCTGTCTACCAACACTGCCATTTCATTAGCTGAAATTGAGCCAGATGGACGGGACACCTTCCTGGTTTTTATTTCTGATGGGGGAGCACCGAGACCAGGGTCTTTTCCTTATATTCTAGCACTTTTCTGGAAATGATTTCTGTAAGATGGCACTATGAGCTCAGGTAATACTGCAGTCTCCACAGTGCCAAGATGGAAGATGACTAGGCAGGATATTCGCTGCCAAGATGGTCTCAGAAGACCTGGGCCAGAACACACACAGGGAATGGAGTCAAGCTAGGCTGCGTTAGAATCTTGGTTTTGGGTAATGAATCACCATAGTATCAAGATGCTCAGGTTTTGGTTTCTTCCTCCTCATCTGGGCAATGCAGACTATGAGACTTACCTCATGGCACCCAAATTCAATTTAAAAAAAAAAAAAAAAAATCCTGGCTTGAGGAACTGACAGGTTAAGCATCTGGTTCAGAGCTATTTTAGATGTCAAATGCTTTAGTCTCAGGATGCCCAACTTGAACCTGCAAATGCCAGTCCATTCCTTCTCCTCTGGTCTCCTCCTCAGCACGTCCTCACAGAAGAGCCATGTAAAGTCCATTTTACAGCCCCATGTTTTTATGAAAAGGGCTAGAAGCAACCTAGGGGAATGTGAGTGCTGGAGACCCTTCAGGGACTTTTTACCCTTCAGGGAAAGGTAGTCCTCTAGACTGCCCAGCATCCTTGTACTCTGAGTTACAAGGGCACTTGGGCATTCAGTGGGTGAGCAGATCAATGCCTACCCTTTCCCGTGACTGCCTTCAGAGGTCCAGCTTGGCTAGGAAGACCATTCCCATCCAAGAGAAGGAAACACAAGTATCTTTCAACATCTAACCAGCCCACTCACTGGATAAACTCCTTACAGCAGATGGGTCCCAGCAAACCAAGAGAGTCATGGACTCCCATGTTCAGCCAGAAACTGCCTGAGTGTCTATAAGCTGTGTGCATTTTGACAGGTTACCTGGTACCAGACATATGCCAATGTGGGAAACAGGCAGGTAATTATGAAACCAAGGGAAGAAACCATCTTCCCCAGACTCTCCATAGACCCTTCTCAGACTGACAGCCTCCTGTGTTTAGTGTGTGATCTGAGACCACACTGCCAGGCTTGAGTTTCAGCTCTCCTGAAGGACCATTGACATGTGTGACCTTGGATAAATTTTATAATCCCCAACGAACGCCTGAATCCTCATCTGAAACAAGGCGATCACACACCTACCTATCCTGCAGGATTGTTGAGAAGCACATTGTGATGTTTAGTCACTGTCTAAAATCACCATGGAAGAGAGTTCAATGAGGGATTGTCTAGATTGGAGTGGCCTGTGGATATCTGTAGGAGGCTGCGATTGCCTTGACTGAAAAGACACAGCCTGAAAGCAGGCAGCACCAGTCTGTAGTTTGGGACCCTAGACTGTGTAAGAGGATGTTAGCCGGGCACCAAACATGCCTGGGTTCTCTGTGCTCTTGACCATCCAGGAGATGTAACTACCTGCCTTGAATTCCCTGCAGTGATGGACAGTGTCTTGGAATGGAAGGTGCATAAGCTTTCTCCCCTAAGTTGCTTATCACAGCCACAGAAATACAACCAGCAATAATATTTAGAGCAGTGCCCACTACCATACAGTCTGCTCTCAGTGCGCACCAGCTCTGTTTTCTTAGTTTCCAGGTAGGTTGAAGATCTCACTCTGAGGTGGTACGAATACCCTAACCATCTATCAGTGCCTGTGGGTGACAGAGCCAAAAACATTTGAGAACAGTTTCTAGGTCCTCTCTGGATCCTCGTAGCCACAATGGGAACCTTAAATCTAGGACTTTCCAGGTTCCTGTTCCCTCCCCCGTGAGAAACAATGTAGAATAGAAGCTTTAGCCTGCTGTTCAGGGCCCCGGCTCAATGGGACATGGAGATCAGGGTTAGGGTGGAGACGTCTGTGGGCAATGCTCAGAGTCATCTTCTCCTAAGCACACAAAGAAAACACTCAGAAACAATAACTGAATGAGTCTGTATTTTAAGAAGCACTTAAGTGAATTAAAATCAATATGCAATCAAGTTTATCTGTAAAGCCATGTTAGCTGCATCCGGAATGTTTTTTCTTGTGGCATTCTCTGTTTTAGAAGATTCTGAGGTCACCTGGCATGGTGATGTGTTGGTGGAATGCATCAGCTAGCCTGATGGAACCATGGTTGCATTCCCCCCCACATAACTGGGTGCTATAAGGTATTCTACCTGGGTACCCCTTGGTGGAGTGTGTGAGAAGGCACAGAGTCTACCACATAAACCCCAGGAGTCAGGTGAGAAACTGCAGACTCCTTAAGCAATCTGTGGACTTGCAGAGTCTTTTAATGCAGATGTGGGGCAAACCTATATACCCTCTCCCAATTTCCCATTGGCAGCCAGAGACTCCCTCAGCTATTCTCTCTCTCTCTTTCTCCTTCTCCCTCTCTCCCTCTCTCTCATTAGCCTTCAGCATCTCAATGACCAGGACAAGGGCAGACTTCAAGCTGGCCCAGGAGGAAGCAGCTAGTGTGCATGCCTATACATATTACCCTGAACAGGGAAACCTTGGCTTCATCAAGGTAGCTGGCTAATTCCCCCCCCCCAATGGTGGCACATACCTTTAATCCCAGCAATTGGGAGTCAGAGGCAGGCAGATCTCTGTAAGTTCAAGGCCAGCCTGATCTGGAGTTTTCAAGACAGCCAAGGCTACACAGAGAAACTCTGTCTCAAAAAACTAACTAAACTAACTAACTAACTAACTAACTAGCTAACTAGCTAACTAGCTAACTAGCTAACTAGCTAACTAACTAACTAACCAACCAACCAACCAACCAACCAACCAACCAACCAACCAACCAACCAACCAAGTAAGTAAGTAAGTAAGTAAGTAAGTAAGTAAGTAAGTAAGTAAGTAGATAGATAGATAGATAGATAGATAGATAGATAGATAGATAGATAGATAGATAGATAGATAGATAGATAGATAGATAGATAGATAGATAGGAAGATAGTGATCTGTATAGGATGAGGTCACAGGACTTAGACCTGTCTCTACCCTGGGTCTTATGCCCTCAGAGTCCAATGTCCAGTAACTGTCCCCATGAATGAGGCACAGAGGAGGGTGGAAGCTACATGTTTGTATGGTGGTCATTCATTCTGTTGCTATGACAAATAACCATAAAATGACACAGAGGGGAGTAGGAGGCCTGTACTATTTTAAATTAAGAGTTGCATCCCAGCTTCTTCTGCACAGGTTGCCCAAACACTCCGAGTACAACTCTTCAGTCTTAGAACCAGTTGTCTCTCCTCCATCCTGCCAAGCCAGCCATCCTGGATTACAAAAGTATATGGACCAATAAAGAACATTGTGGATACTATGTCACACGAAAGAATGAGACTCAGGGATAGATCTCTGAAGAAGTTGGAGATACTAGAGGGAATAAACACCACAGTCAAATCTTACCCAGCTGTCTTCCAGCTTCCTCAGCCCCAATTCCCTTGGAAATGCTTCCCTCTGTGTTTCAATCCCGTCTTAAGTATCCTTTCATAAATTAAGGCGTGGCCCCACCACTGCCTACTTGGGAGCCTGGAATTCCTTCTATAATCTGAAGTGACCTTGACTCAGTTGGGATTAAGGGTGTAGGTCACCACTCCCAGGATACTCCCTGTGCTGGGATTAAAGGTTTGAATCACCACTCTGATTTTCCTAGACTGACTGTGGTTAGAGCTCTGGGACTTCTGGAGCTTTTACTAACCCCCACATAGACTGTGGGTAGATTCCCTCTGATATCTCCAAAACTTCTGAAACTTTTATTGAATCCCCACAATACTACACTGATATTTATTATTAAACAAGAAATTAAACAAAGATGTGCAGGAATGGAAAACATGACTTTTTCACACATGAAAACTAGTTTACCAAAGTGGTTTCCTGCTACAGAAACATAAAAGACACAAGATGATGAATGGATGGATGGATAGATGGATGGATGGAGGGATGGATGGATTGGTGGGTGGATGGATTGATGGATGAATGGGTGGGTGGGTGGATGGGTGGGTGGGTGGATGGGTGGGTGGGTGGATGGGTGGGTGGGTGGATGGATGGGTGGGTGGATGGATGGATGGATGGGTGGGTGGATAGATAGATGGATGGAGTAGAAGAATGGATGGATGGACAGATGGTTTTTCTCTAGGACAACCAGGAGTCCTGGGATTAGAGCTCATCTCTGAATTGTCTGCTATGAATGCACCAGTCTTATCAAACTCCCTGTCATCAGGGCACAGTGTACAGAAAACATGTCACACAAGGCTTCCATCTGAGGGCTCACAGTGAGACGGCCATCATTGCACAGGGGTTGAGTTATCACTATGCTACAAGTCAGTAAAGGTGCTGATATTTCCCTTTTACTGGGAGCATGCTATGATCCCCCGTTGATAGTGGCTGCATTAGCCATGAGAGCTAGAGTTTCACAGATAACTTCTTCCCATAGTTTACACTCATGTTCAGGATTCTTCCTAAAAGTCTTGCGCTGAGCTGGTGTGGTAGAATGTGTGTGTAGTTCCAAGATTCAAGAGGCAGAACTAAGAATTTAGAGTTAAGTCTGGCCTTAGCTACATAGTAAGACCATATCTTGAGAAAAAAAAAAAACAGGAATCACCACACTGGAGAAGAGGGTGTGTTGTCTACAAGAGGACCTTAATGTCATCTAACTTTTTAAGGTCTTAACTCAAGAGCCCATGAGAACCACCCAGGGAGCTTTCTACCTACACATACCCGAGCTGCCCACTTTGGTTCAGTGGAGCCACACAGGGACCTCCATGTGGCCTTTTAAATAAAGCTTTCTATTGGCTACCATCATCATATTCCCTGTAGCATCAAATAGATTAGAGAGGTGCTGATATCTGGTGACTCAGCTCTCCACCAGGGCCTAGGGCTTGGCGAGATCGGCATGCACATGGTTTCTGTATCATGTCCTCAGCCAGGTCTGGTGCACAGCTGGCCCTCCCGGAAGATCCGGCTCCCAGTTGGGAATCAGCGACAAGTGCCCACTGTTTATCACCCCTGAAGGCTGTTAAGCAAAGGAAAGTGGTACAAGATTGTTCAGAGACACGCGCAGATCAGTGGGGAGATGATTACATTAACTGCAGAGCAGCCCCTCAAGAAGCATCCCAAAGCCTGTACATGCCGTCATTCCCTCTCCATCTCTTCCCAGCAAGAGGCAGCCACTAATGCATCCTCCCTCTGTATTGACCTATTCTTCACATCTCACATAAATGGGCTAATGTATATGAACTGGACCCCATGATTGTTTCACTTAACATTTCAATAAACACCCATGCTGTAATATGAACCAGCACTTTCTTATTGTTGAATAATATCCTATTTCATGAATACTCCACATTTTGTCTACTCATTGATTAGCTGGTAGAGGCTAGATTATTCCCTTCTTATTAAAAGGTGTTAACACTGATCTATTAAAAAGCAAACATTTGTTCTCAGCTGTCGGCCAGTGCCCTCTTTTCTAAGCTTGGCATTTTGAAGGCATTTGCTAGAAATATGAGTGAGTATATAATGGTTGAATGAATGGATGCACCCATGATTGTAAACACAGAGTATAAGGCAGCGGCAGAGAACACAGCACCATATGCATATTACATGTGCCATATGGCAGAATTTGTGTTAGAGCCTAAGTCTCATTTATAAAATGTTCAAATGAGAAATTTTTCCTCACACCAACAGTATTCTTTAATAGATTCATAGATGTGGGGATTTAATAAAGTTTCAGAAGTTTTGGAGATATCAGAGGGAATCTACCCACAGTCTATGTGGGGGGTTAGTAAAAGCTCCAGAAGTCCCAGAGCTCTAACCACAGTCAGTCTAGGAAAATCAGAGTGGTGATTCAAACCTTTAATCCCAGCACAGGGGGTATCCTGGGAGTGGTGACCTACACACTTAATCCCAACTGAGTCAAGGTCACTTCAGATTATAGAAGGAATTCCATGCACCCAAGTAGGCAGTGGTGGGGCCACACCTTAATTTATGAAAGGATACTTAAGACGGGATTGAAACACAGAGGGAAGCATTTCCAAGGGAATGAGGCTGAGGAAGCTGGAAGACAGCTGGGTAAGATTTGACTGTGGTGTTTATTCCCTCTAGTATCTCCAACTTCTTCAGAGATCTATCTCTGAGTCTCATTCTTTCGTGCGACACATAGATCTAGGGGTTGGACCAGGACAGAAATTTACATTTAAAGACAGTGTGCTGAGAGGCAAGTCTAAGCATGGACTTTGGGCATCCATATGTCCACTCAAATTAGCCACATCGTTTATTCACTGTGAATCCTTCAGCAAGTGATAGATGCCTTTGCACTCCAGTTTTCTTCTCATAAAGTGAGAATTAAGAAGGAGTCAAATTCCTCAGACAATGGGTTTAACTCAGTTGCAAGGCATTGCTGAGCAGAGGTCATCTAGGAAAACCACCCCACATTCTTTAACCCTGGGGGGCATCGTGACTTCAGGTGTCGTGACTTCATTTGACAGGTGATAAAAATCAGGCCTGTAGAGCATGGTTTATTTACATGGCAACACATAGCTGTTGCATATCCAAACCAACAGTCAAAGCCTAGACATGAATGCCAAAGCACACACGCTTTCTAAGCGCAGGCTCATGTGTGTTTCACCAATGGGAATTTCATGAGCCCTGTCCAGGAGAATGGAGCGCTGGAGCAGGACCACTCTGTGATGAGGCTGGCTAACTTATTGTTGAAGGGAGCCACTGGAGTCTTCTTCAGGAGCACTGCCTCTTTCTGTTGAGCCCAGTTCTTAGGAACTTTACTTGCCTCTGGTTCCTCTGTTAACTAGAGAGTTTGGATTAAAAACACCTTCAAAAAGAACCTAAAGAAAGGGTCTGAAAAGAACACCAATCCAATAGCCAGACATGGAGAGCTGAGGGCCCTCCTCAGTTTGGAAAACACATCTAGGAACTAGAAAATAGAAAGTCAAACTCCAAGTTCAACCTGACTCTGAGAGTAAGCTCACCGTGGAACTCACATTCTGTTTCCAAAGGCTGCTATGTTGGTGGCCAAGTAAGTCCCTTCCGTGAGCCTGAAATCAAACCCTCCTGTGAATTGAGAGGAAGGGGGCCACAGGCCAGAGAGACTCACTGGCTTCATTGTCTGATCCTCCAAACACCCCCATGTTGTTACAGAGTCTGGAACCTCACACTGCTGGCCAAGTGCCCAGAACTGGGCCAGCCAAGGTATATCTGGAAAAGAGGGCTTCTTAGAGGCAAGCATCCCTCACGCCAAGCAGGCCAGTGAGAGAGCTGCTGTTTGCAAACTCCTCACTAGAGCCAAGCCCACTCAATAAATGCAAAGTCAAGAGCTAAGTGCCAGGCACCATGAAAACAGAAGCATGTGTGTGCAGACCAAGGATGCTTTCCATCATTGTGGTTTTTAAAAAATTAATTGATGATTTCCTATCTCGAGCATAATGTATATTACGGTGGATTTCAATTGGATTATCTCTGATGATGATGGGGGGGGGGGGGACCCTGACAGCTGCCCTAGCTAGTCAGGGGGGAAATGGCACTGGGAAAAGGGCCAGCTAAGTGAATTAGCCTGAAGTCCAGTTCAAGATTTCATAGTCAAAATATTTTCAAAAAGTTAGGACTTTGCTTGCAAAATAAATAGAAACTCGTGAAAATAGATTGGTTTTATGCTACACTTAAAATTATGAGTTTCAAAGATATCTTAGACCCAAGGATTTACCCAAGCTTGATGGTGTTGACCAGCCTCCAAAATACACTGCCGGGGCCAAAGAGATGGCTCAGTGATTACGAGCACCTGTTGCCCCTTCAAAGGACCAGGGTTTGGTTCCCAGCACCCATATGGCAGCTCTGTGTGTGTGTGTGTGTGTGGAGAGGGGTTGCTCATGTGTACCTCAGCTCTCTCCTTCTATCATGTGGGTCATGGGGACTGAACTCTGATCATCAGGCTTGGGAGCAAGTGCCTCTACCCACTGAACTTGCCAGCCCAGTCTTCTTACCTGGGATACATAAGACCCAGTTCAAAAATGCATCCATACTCGCAGGGGGTTGGAGATGAAAAAGAGCTGTGAATGAACTAATGTTCGTCCTGGGTCACATGATCTCCCGTGGCCCTGAGTCTCCTAGAGATACATATCCAAAAGAGTGTCGCTCAAGAATCTGCATTTTCAAATATTTCTATGGTGACATTAGTGCATCTTGGGTCTCCATGTGAAGACCATTAGCTATGGGCATAGACAGCCATTAGGAAATTTAAAATCAGCCATATCAGTTATTTCTAGGTGCTGAAAACTTACAGTGGTTTCCTCTTATATTTATCAACCTGTTGCTTGGTTGTGCTTTGGAATTTCAGGTTCTCTACTGCATTGCTATTTTTTAGAATAAATTGTTTTGGTGTTTAACAAGGCACCTAAGTCATTAAAATTCACTCACTGAATTTTTACAAAATGATCAAACCTATGTAACCAGCACCCTGGGGCTTCAGGGATGACTCGGCTATTAAGAGCACCTGCTGCTCTTGCAGAAGACCTGAGTTTGATTCCCAGCAGCCACATGGAGGCTTATAACTACCTCTAATTACAACTACAAGGGATCTGCTTCTCTTTTATAGCTTCCATGGGAACTATACAATATGATGCAAACACATACACATAGAAACAAAATTTTTAAAAATTTAAGAGCATCCTCAAGATCCCAAAGCCTTCTGAGCCTGTATTTTGTCGTTTCTGTTCATCTGTGTTTAAATCCATAAAGTACTTTAATGACAGGATATATCTATAAACTTGTGTATTGTGGCAAATGCCTATGTTTTAAAATATCTATTTTATATTAATGTGAGTGTGTCTGAGTCTATGTATGTGCACTACATTCACGCAGGAGCCCAAGAATGTCAGAAAATGTGTCAGATGTTCTGGAACTGAAGTTACAGTTGGCTGTGACCCACCATGTGGGTGCTGGGACTCAACAAGGGGAGTAAGGACTCTTAACCATTGAGCTGTATCTCCTGCCCAGTGCTCTTTGTTGTTGTTTGAGACAGGGTTTCTCTGTTGTAACAGCCTTGGCTGTCTTAAAACTGGCTTTGTAGACCAGGCTAGCCTCAAACTCATAGAGATCCACCTGCCTCTGCCTTCTGCGTGCTGGGATTAAAGACCTGGGTCACTACAACCAGTGCAAATTTTCATACTTTTAATAGAAAATGTATAGAAGTTGTTGTCTTAGTTAGGGTTTCTATTGCTGTGAAGAGACACCATGACCACAGCACTTACAAAGGAAAACACTTAATTGGGTGGCTTACAGTTCAGAGGTTGAGTCCGTTATCATCCTGGTAGGATATGGTGATGACATGCAGGCAGACGTGGTGCTGGAGAAGGAGCTGAGAGTTCTATATCTTGATCTGCAAGCAACAGGAAGTGAGCTGTCTACCACACTGAGCATAGCTTGAGTAAAGACAACCTTTAAAGCCCACCCCCACAGTGACACATTTCCTCCTACAAGGCTACACCTTTTTCAACAAAGCCACACCTCCTAATAGTGTCACTCCCTTTGGGGACCATTTTCTTTCAAACCACCACTGTAGTGTAAAAACAGTCTCTGAAAGCTGGGTGGAAGAGCTGGGTGTGGTGATGCATGCTGGTAATCAGGATTAGGAACGTGAGGATCTCCTCAGCTATATAGTGAGTTCAAAGCCAATATGATCTGCATGAGACCCTGACTCAATAGAAGGGAAAGAAATTTTGCTGAAAGAAGCATAGTGGCCGTAGGCTGGTTTCTAGCCATTGTCTCAGCCATGCTCATTCTCTAGATGGTATATAGGCCATGAAAGAAGTGAAGAGATTGATTCCAGAGTTGCCGGGTCTCATCCAGATTCATTCTGGCCTTGGCTGTATCTGCTGAATGACGTTGGGGAAGTCCCGAGACATCACTGAACTTTGTTCTCCAGACTTGAGACACAAGGTTGGCACTCAACAAGTTCTGCTCTCTGTTACTTCATTTCTGTCTCCAGACTCTCAGTGCCTCAGACGTCTCAGGAGCTGAGAGGCGGGTGGGTCATGAGAGCCTCCTGAGTTTCCTCTGCCCTATGTGAGTGAGACAAGAGCAGCTTCTCTGCATCCTCTCAAGCCAGTGTTTGCCGGGTCCAGCCAAGGTGGAAAACACTAAACATCACCTCACCCTGGCATCTACTCTCCATCCTGGAAAAGCCTTGAGCTGTGGAAGGAAATCCTATTTTCCTTGGTGTATTTTGTTTGTTTTTGACTATCTTTTCAAGGTCATTTATTTGTACCCTTAAAGACTTATTTTTGACTGGACCCAGACTTAGAAGTAGAGGCCCTCAGTAAGGACAGCCTCTCTTGGCAAGCTGTTCCCCATGCTTCTCTTTGGCTTCCTGCATTTTCTCTAAAAGTTTAGCATATTCTGCAACCTCCTCATTGTTTTTCTTAGTACATTGTTTCTTCAAAGCAGTACATCAGCGTTTATGCTTCAGGACACATGGAGTAACAAACAAGTCGCTGGATCTTGGGTGCTTTGGTCCTGAGCTCCTTTAAGGACTTTTTGATAACGTATTGGCAACATCATCTCTAAAGATTAAAAAGCTTTCAGATCGGGCAAGGTCTTTTAGGTACCAACTGACAAGGCACAGCAGCATCTGTCAGTCCAGGAATATTCTCTCTCCTTTTTTTTTTTTTTTACAATAATCAAGTTGAAAACACTCAGACTGTATCCACAGTGCATCTGAAAACAGACCTGGACTTCCTCTCTCCAGTTCTGCTTGCTCTATAACAAGAATGTCCCTTACTCAACAGCAGGCACACTCTGCCATGGGTCAGAATTCCCTGCTTCATGGGAAAACTCTGGCTGCTATTCCCACCACTGGTTTGGACCACATAACCCTTCTATTTCACCCAGAGCATCAACAGCTACTTCTGTGGCCGTGAGTTTCTCGGAGAACGTAGGAAGCTTGAGTTCATTGTTCACCTCAGTGAGTTTTTACCATCCGGTGGCAGGAAGGAGATATTCAGCTTCATTTTGACATGGCCAATGGCCTAGGAGGCGCCATGAAAAACACATTGCTGCTGTTTTAAATAATTTATATTTCTTATCCAAATGAAATATTGAAAGGGGTATTTAGTGGTAGGTACGGTAGTTTGAAAAATAAAAAGAAATGATCCCCATAAGAAGTGGCACTATTAGGAGGCGTGGCTTCATTGGAGTAGATGAAGCCTTGTAGGAGGAAGTATGGCACTGTGGGGGTGGGCTTCGTGGTGTCCTTTGCTCAAGCCATGCCCAGTGATGCATTTTACTTTCCGTTGTTTGTGAGTCAACAGAAGAACTCTCAGCTCCTTCTGCAGCATCATGCCTGTGTGCACGCCACCATGTCCCACTTTGTTGCTAATAAACTAAACCTCTGGACTGTAAGCCCCAATTAAATGTCTTCTTTATATGAATTGTCATAGTCGTGATGTTTCTATACAGCAGCAGAAACCCAACTAAGACAGTAGGCACGGGATAAAGGAGACAAGAAATAGGTTGTATTTTAGTACAAGCCTTGGGAAGCTTCTGGCTCACCTGGGGTCCAGTCTAGCATGCCAGGGCAGCCTGGGTTTAGACTGTATTTCTTCTCTTGTTGCTATAACAAAATACCTGGCCAAAGCCACTTAAGAAAGGGGAGGTTATTTTGCCTGCCATTCATCATGGCAGGAAGGCATTTCAGCAGGATCTGGAGACAGCAAGTCATGTTGCATCTGCCCTAAGAAAGCAGAGAGATGAATCTGCTCCTCGGCTCACTTTCTCCTTAAAAAACCTCTCATGGTAATTATTGATTGTGGGTGTGTGGGTGTGGTGTGGTGTGTGTGTGGTGTGTGTGTGGTATGTATATGTGCAGTGTGTGTGTACGTGTGCACATGTGCAGTGTGTGTGTGGTATGGGTATGTGTATGCATGTATGGTGTGTGTGTGTGTGTGTGTGTGTGTGTGTGTGTGTGTGTGTGTGTGTAGCACAGATATATCTGGGGAGAACAGAACCCAGTTTAGGGAAATTGGTTTTTCCCTCCCTGATGTGGGTCCCAGGGATTACAGTCAGGTCATCTGATTTAGCAGTTATCTTATTTACACCTCTTCACTCAGTCTGCATCCCAGCCCAAGGGATGGTGCCATCCACAGTCAGGGTGGATCTTCTTTCCTTAGTTAAATCTTTCTAGAAACATTTTCATAGTCACACTGAGAGGTAGTCTCCTGTGTGATTCCAAATTTGGTTCAGTTGAGGAGTGTTATAGGAGGTTTCTGGCCCAGACTAGTTCAGACCTGCCCGCCGCAGCTTATCTGGACCAACAATCCCAAAGTCCCAAAGAATCACACAACTGCTTATATTAAGTTCATGCTGTTTGGGCTATGGCTCAGGTGCATTGCTAGCTGCCTCCTTCATCTTAACCCATATCCATTAATCTGTCTGCTGCGTAGCCCATGGCTCACCTGTGTTCCTTACATGTTGCTTCCTTGGGAGACTGACTCAAACTTCCTGTCACTCTGCCCTCCTCCTACCTTATGCTCTGATTTCCCTGCCTACTTTTTCTACAGTTCCCATCAAGGGCCAAAACAGCTCCTTTATTTAAAGAATGATATTCACAGCATACAGAAAGACCTAAAGCATAGACCTAAATTGACCCGTAGCTCTGTCCTCTGCAGCTATCTCAGAGAACCCTGGAGAAGTGGGTGGGTGTCCAGAGGAGAATGGGGGCGTGGTCTGCAATCAGAGCTCCTGACAGCCCCAAAACCAGGGACAGCTAAATTGTTCTCAAGGACCCAATAGACTCACTGGGGCCGTCCTATGCCTCTCTCTTCCCTGCAGTCTAGTCATCTGTTGACATTTTTCTGTTTCAGGAGGAGATGGGCATTTCCTGTGAGCTACTGGAATCGGACTTCCTCAAGTGCAGTGTGGGATTTCCTTTCATGAGGTCGAAGTCGAAGGTAAGGCCCTTGGGGTGCATCCTAGGTCACACACGCACATGCACACACGAGTGAGCATTTCCACACCACACATCCTGCCTCCCATGGTGGCTGAGTGACTACCAGAGCCCTGGCATGTGTTTGTCACTGGTACTGTGCTCCAGGGGACTTATGATTACATTCTCTGTCTCTCTGAGTCATGTCATCACCAATCAGACCCCTTGGTACTTCGTTAATGTTCGTTCATAAAATGGTTTTTTTTTTGGGTTATTCTGTACTATTTTAAGTCTATAGCAGGACCCGTATATGGTGTGAACTAGTGACCCACAGTCCTAACTGTCATTCCCTCAGGTCCTCAATATTTGCTGGAGATCCCTCAAATTTTCCCAATAGAAATACCTATATTCTGGTTCATATTTGAAAAGTTGGTATTTGGAAGGAGACAGATTTCTAAGTTCAAGTAATAACATAGCATGGCAGATATTCATAGAAGATTCTAGTGTGTGCCTTGGTCATGAAAAATGATCAGACTGGTTTGTGGAAACAAAACTAGAACCTAAAGAGGCCACATCTGTCTTTGAGGCTGCAGGTATTTTCTCTGTTGTGATGGGATGGAAAACTCTTAACTTTTTCTACCCCCAACCCTACTTCAGCATACACACACACACACACACACACACACACACACACACACACACACACATACACACATGCACATACACACACACATATACACACATACATATACACACACATATATACATGCGCACACACATATACACACATACATATACACACACATGCACACACATGCATATGCACACACATATACACATACACACATGCACACATACACATATATACACAACATACACACACATACACCACACACACACATACACCACACACACACACATACACACACACCACACACACATATACACACAACATACACACATGCACACACATATGCACACCACACACATGCTCACACACTCACACACCCCACAACTTCAACAGTATTGCCTCCTGTGCATTTTGGTCCCAGCAACTGGTCATTGTTTTGGCGTGAAATAAGGTTTGCTCGTGTCTTTGCAAATCACCAGAGCTCACCAACTGCATTTGATATACTATGTTTCATCGTCCACAGGCCAAGAGGGGAGGAGGAGGAGGAAGACAGACACTATGGGTAGCTTTGCCTGTGATAAAGCATGTAGTTTGGATGTGCACACACACAGACACACACCACTTCACTTAAATTTTTTGAGCAATAGAAAATAGATTTCATTAAGAAACCCACATTCTTTCTTAAACATGTAAAATTCTAACTCACATCGCAAACCAAACCCAAAAGGTATCTCATCTTTCCTAGTAGAATGTGAGTTTCACCAACACATATTAACTCTGAAAATGTCAGAAAGTTAAGACCACTGGAATATTAATCACCTGTTTCTGCTGCAGAGGTCACAAACATTAATAGCCCCATTCTGCTTTATTATTGATTTGAAAATTCCACATAAAGCTTATTAAGAGCCTTAGCAAGACTAAACTCAGAGGTGAGGTGTAGAGAGGCAGGTAAGAAAACCCAACAAGTTACGCAGGGACTGAGCTTCCTCACCTGTGGCCTCCTCACGCTCACCTGTCCTCAAATCTTGGGATCATCAGGTACCAGAACACCTGCTCAGCCTCATAGCTCACTTGATTGGCAGTGTGTTTCTGTCATTCACCTCCAGCCCGGCCAGTTTCATGCCTTCATATCTAATTAGCTGTCACCCAAACCATGTGCCCTCATTACCTCATTTCAGTATTTAGTACAGATGACTCATGCAAAGGCCTTGCTGTTCCTTCCTTTGTGTGTCCTACCCTGTCTTTATACCTCATCCTCTTCAGAAATCAAATCCCAAGTCCCACTGCTGCAGAGACTTCTTCCCAGAAAGAGGATGTTTGTGTCCAAACAGTTCAGTTTGATGGTCCGTGCTCATTGCTCTCAAGTAGCATTCAGTTTAGCAGAATGTAGCGTCTCAAAAAAGCATGCAATTGCCTAGAACTTACTTTAATGGAAATCAAATAATTGAGATGTATTAAACACTATCATATAAACTTTACAATTGATGAGATACTTGAACTTGGCAAAGCCTCGGAAGGTGATAAACATGAAATCAGAAAGCCTGGTTTTGCAATTCCGGTGTGCTGCTTTCTCTAGGACTTCCTGTGGCTGAAAGGGGTGATGTGCCTCTCGCTAGAGTGGGGAAAGGTTCTGCTCTGGAAACTTCCATAGGCCCAAAAATTAGATACACATTTAAAAAATAACATTCGCTATGCACATGAACTTTCAGGGGGCATAAACTGCAGACCATTCTAGAAAACATTGTTCAAAATGTGGATTGCTCATGGTTGCCAAAAGTGATTTCTTTTTTTTTTTTTTCCCCCTAGTATGAGTTTAGCGTCATCTTTGATACAAGCCACCTGTCTGGGGAAGAGGCAGTTCTCAGCTTCGTGGTGACTGCTCAGAGGTAAAAAGGCCTTAAACAGACTCTCTTCAAAGATAAAAACCTTACGGGATTGGGAAAGGACATGCCTTGGGCATCCCCAGGATACAGAGGATACGGAAGTGGTTGGTTACTGGGCGATGAATCCCCTTAGCCCGGGTGGGATCTGACCTCTGCAGGGTGGTCATCAGACTCTGCTTGCTGAGTCTATTTGTCATTTCTCTTAATGCCATGACCAATCCCCATGAGAGGAAGTTCAGGGGGCGGAGCTTGTGGCTCATGGATAAAGAGATACAGCCCTTTGGGATGGAGGCTGCTACTCACATCTCAGTGACCGGGGGCTCAGTCAGAGAGCTAGGACTGAAGGCAGGTGCCTGCACGATACTATCCTTCAAGCTCTTGTATCTAAGCTTCCACAGAAAGATCTAATGTCCACTGAGTGCCATTTATTTGTTACCCCTCCCCCCCACAGAGTACTCTCACTGACATCCCAGAGTGTCTTTCCTACATGATTGCAAATCTCCTTATGCTTAGGTAGATCAAATCCAGTCAGGACCAGCTGTCACCCCTAGTCATCACTTCTGACTGAGTCTGGGAGGCCTGCAGATCAGCTAGTCGAAGGGAAGTAAGCATACAACTGAGGGAGACAGGCTGCTTAGGCAACAGCTCTAGCTCAAGATCACATAATTAATTGACCAGTTTTTGCTTGGCCATGTTTTCCAAATCAGACATATGTTCTCTGTGGATTGTCAGTCTAGGCCGTTTGTTTCTGAAGGATACACCCTGAATCATTTGACAGAGTGGAGAAAGCCACCTGCAGCCTGAGGGCCTGGTGAAGCCAGCTGGCAGAGGCACCCAAGTAGTGTTCCTAGAAAACAGGACTGAGTGTCCAAGAAGCCAGGTAGACAGAAGGGAAGGGTCTTAGAGGATGTGTGTAGCTGTGAGTGGCTGAGCTAGTCTTTGGAAGTTTATGAGCTACCTCCTTGAAGCAACATCTCGGTATTCAATGGTTGGCAACTCCAATGAAGGAAGCACCATTAGATCAGTAAGTAAGGACAGACCACCTTTGATGGGGTTTAGGCAGGTGTGACTAGACACCCAAAACAACATGTTCATTTAAATTTATGGCTAGAGAAATGACTCAGAGTTAAGAGAGGATGCTACTTGTTTATCTTTGTTTTTTTTTTTTAAAAAAAAAAAAGAGGTTATTTTCTATACCCACCACTACTTCCCCTCCCTTCCCTCCTCCCAGTCCTCCTTCCTCAGCTCCCCCCCCCCAACACCCCCCATCCATTCTCCATGGAGGGCAAGGAATCCCAAGGTGAGTCAGCTCAGTCTGGCAGATCCAGTTGAAGTAGGTCCGAGTCCCTCCCCACATTGTCAAGGCTGAGTAAGATGTTCCTCTGTAGGGGATGGGCTCTGAGATGTCAGTTCATGAACCAGGAATAAACCCTGATTCTAGAGAGTATGCTATTCTTGTTGAGAACCTGAGTTCAGTTCCCAGCGCCCAGTCTGGTCAGCTTATAACTGTTTGTAGCTCAAGCTCCAGTGGATCTGACACCCTCTTCTGGCTTCCCCAGATATTGCACTCATACTCACATCACACACACACATACACACACACACACACACACACACACACACACACACACACACACACTTTAAAATAATGTTAAGACTCTTAAGTTTCTAGTTGAAAATATATTGCAAGAATCCTTTGTGTACCCTTTCTCAGATTCACCAAATGCTGACGTTCTGAGTCGTGGATTTAACCTTTCTTTTTATATAGATTGTTTTTCTTGACCATCTGAAAACAAGTTGTAGAAACCATGCCCCTTGACCCATAAATTCTCCCTGAATCCCTCAAGAACAAAGCCACATGTAGCTTTCAAACTCAGGAACTTGACCATCTAATCCACAGCCCAGGTTCAGTTATACCAGTTGTCTCAGAGATGTCTCTCAAGTGTTTCCCACTGACTCACAAGACTCAGTTATTGTGTTTGTCTACTTTCAAATTTGCATGCAACATCACTGTGATCTAATAAGAATACATGCAGAGCACAGACAGGGCAGATTTCATGTCTACAGCCAGACTTCAGGAGAGTCTAAGGTGATGGGGGAGGGGCATTTCCATTCTGAAGCACAAAGTATCCGTGAATATCCATGCTGCACACTGCTGTGCTAGGCCCATGTAAACCACAGACATAGGAGTGATTGGTATTCATGGGTGTCCCTAAAAGGAGTGTGGGGACACACATGGCAAAGAGAAGACACTGAAAGAGAGGGGCAGGCTCAGAAAACCTGAGCTGCATTCTGACAACAGTGCCGAGTCGCTTCAAGCTTTTGAAGAGACTAATCATGCCTAATGTTGTTTCTGTTACTGTCAGAAAGTCCCCAAATGGAAAGCAACATAGGAGAGAAAGGGACATATTTGTTTGACAATTCCAGGTTACTGTTCATCAAAGCAGGGATGTCACATCAAGGGGAGCTTGAAGCAGTTAGTCTGCGTAGTCAACAGTGGAGAAGGATAAATGTATACATGCTCACTTGTTGGCTCCTGTTCAGCTGGATTTCTCCACACATACAGTTCAAGGCCTCCTGCCTAAGGAATGTTGATGCCCACAGTGGACTTCGTCGTCACACAATAATTAAGACAAACCCCCCCCACACACACACACACAGACACATCCACAGACCAACACAAGACTCTTTCTAAGGTTGTCTCATGTCTAAAATTAAAGTTAACAGTCACACTATCACAATGCAGCAGTTTAACACATCACATGAGATTGCTGTGTTGAATACAGGGAGGCAGATGCTCACTGAAACCAGAATCCTACTGCTGGTTTCTTAGATCCACAGAAAATGCAGCATTGTTGGACAGGCCCACCATTGTGCTCTGTCTGGTCTTCAACACCCAGCACAGCCAAAAGTCATGAAAAGGAACAGGACATGGAAAGGATTTCCTTGTCAAAAAGAAAATGATACAACCCGCCTCTAGTCTCACTCCCTCGGGGAGGCCAGAGAGGGCAGGAGTCAGAAGCACAATGGAGAAAGCTTTCCTTCCTGTCTTAAGTCACATGTCCACTAGCTAGTGCTGTGCTGGGCTCGAAGGCACAGTGGAAACACCTGGGGAGCTTTAAAATCTGCTGGTGCCTGATGCAAACCCACCCATGCCTGAGATTTGGATCTGATTGGTCTGGAGTAAGAACTTGATGCTAATTAATGCCCAAGGTCCAGAGCCAGTTATCTGTATTGTCCTGAATTCTGCTAAGCATGTCTCTGCTCAATAGACCCCTGTTAGGTGCCTGCTATTTACCAATTACAGGGATAAATGTTGGTGACATTTTTAAATGCCTACTGCCTACTAAATTGAAAAAACCCCTTATATACATGAGTATAAGAATTTCAAGCTAATTCATTGGGTCATATATGTTAAAGAGATCATTTAAAAACATTGGACAGGTCCATGCACTTGCTTCTCTTGTGGAAATCTGGACTACCCGCCAGTTCTCCTAACAAATACTTGACTCTCTCCTACGACAGACAGATCCCTAAAGCTCCTTATCTCAGATGTGGCAGTTAAAATATCATCCATTTCTCTCTTCCATCACCCCCTTTGAAGGTCTTGCCTACTTACAGCTTTCAGAGGGTATCAAACCAAGACTAAACAGTGTCTGTGACCCTTCTCTCATCTCTAACATAAGCAGCCCAGCCTGGCAGCCCACTGGGAAAAGTCCCAGCACATGGAGATTGAGGAATGACAGAAAGCTGTTTGATGTTTGATCCCTTTATCTCAGCTTTTCAACTTGGCTCATTCTCGAGCCGTTACTTGACGACAGATCAAACCGTTATTGGGTGCGAGCTGCCAGCAGCCCCGGGTGGCTGGACAGATGATGGGGCAAGAGATGAGTCTTCCATCAAGAGTCAGATACTCAGGCCTGGATGGATGCTGGGTGTAAGGAGGGTATAGGGCTAGCATTGTACCAACAGCATTGACAACAAAGTCACCTCTGGGCTGGCCCTGGCAGTGATTCCAATGCTTAGATTACACCCTGGAAAAGGCAAGGCAAAGAATCTAGTCATGTGGGTACCTGCTCCTGCTGTCATGTGCTGTGGATACCCTATGAATGACTGATGTCATCCCCTATATGGAAGACAGAGGCGGATCCAGGGGCAGTGGCAGTGGCCCTGCATGGTCAGAGTCACGGAGCATCATTGTCTCAGAACAATAGGAGAGAGGGGAAGGGATATGAGAACTATTTTAGTACTGTTGCCGTTCAATACTTGCTGGTGAGAGAGGAAGGCGGGGTGAGGGCGGATGAAAAGGACAGCAGAGCAGGTGAGGCTAGCAGATGTTTGGGAGCTATGTCTAAGGGACTGGATGAGATAAGCCCTGCCCTAACCTCAGAGGAAGCAGGACTGCCTGCTTCCATCCCCAGAGGGCAAGATCCGCTTTCATTTGGGATCCCTTGTCTATTCCATATGACAGAGCCAATCTTAAGTGTTCCATTGGTTTAGCAATAGTACCCAAGAGCACATGTCTTCCCAAGGCAGCTACTTGTCAGGGTGTAAGCATCCCAGTCCTGACTGAGGTTTAATGAGCTAGTGAAACAGAGTCAGTAGAGCCTTGGCTGGAGTTCCACTGATCTGGCTAGAAGTTTGGCTCCCACTGGCTCAGGGCATGGTGGCAGGGCTGTAAGATGTCCAAGCTTCTCCTGTAGGCCCAGAGTGGTGAGCTCTCTGCCCTTGGGTTCATGGTGAGATGTCCACAGACCTTCCTGGCAACCATGTCCTAACTTTGATGATCACATTTTGTGATTGTTAGTGTAACTGTCAACTTTCCAGTCACTGAGTAAGGAGTCTCAGTTGAGGAATGCTGTTGATCAGAGTAGCCTACAGGCGCCTTTGATTGCTATTGTTGATTCCCTGGGGGGGGGGGGGGGGGCATCCGGAGCTGTGGAACATGGAGAAAGCTGCAGGATAGCAAGAAGATCACACGAGTGCACCTTTCTCTCTGCTCTTGATGATGGGGGTGATGTTTTAAGTCCCTACCTTGACCTCCCTCAGTGGTGGAATGTCACCTCAAAGTGTGCCCCAGAAAAACCCTTTTCTCTCCCAAGCTGTTTTTATTTGGGGTGTTTTATAGAAATGTAACTAAAGTACTGTTTGTCAAGCAAACGCTTCAAGGGACCTCCATGTGACAGAGGCTCCACTGTAGCTCACAGGACATTCATGAGGAAGTTAAATGTTGGCTTCTACCATCCTTTTGGGGCTTTCTTTTGTGGGAACCTACTCACCTGTGTGACAGGGAGATACCAGAGAATTTGTGTCCTCTCTCTTTTCTACCATAGTAGCCCCAAGGATCCCAGGGGTCTCAGGGGTCCCTGTGCCTTCAGCTGGGGCATCTAAGATACAGGTCCCACTTCCCAAGGGCTGCCCTAAGGAGCTGAGGCCCAGCTGCCTCACATACAGTTTCTGGGTAGCAAGCCTCCAGCAGCTTCTTCGCTTTCCTTGTCAATTTCTTTGTGACCTATCGATGTTTCCTAGGGGACCTCCCATATACTCTCGCCCCACATCTTTATACATGCCTCTCTTCAGGGCTTCTCTACCACAAACAGAACGGACAGATAAAGTGAGTCTGAAGATTGTAAAGATTGAGGTACAGCACGGGGCAGGCAAGTCAACTGCTAAGTGGCTTCCACTGACCACTGTGCCTTTATTCTTCCGTTCCCACACAGTGGAAACCTGGAGCGTGCTGAAGCCCTGCATGACAATACTCTCATACTGGCTGTCCCACTGGTGCACGAAGTAGACACGTCCGTCACTGGGTAAGTATCCAGAACACAGGGCACCCTGCAATGCAAGGTTATGCTGCTCCCAATTTGCATGTGTCATAGCCAAGAACGAGTGGCCCTGCCAGCTCCCTGCCTGCCAGCCTCTGAGAGCAGGAAGAAAATTCACCTGTGGTGACCCATACCCACCTCCCATCTGTTTTTTATTTGGTCCATCCTAGCTACCCAGACTCATAGCTGCTAACATGGGAAGTAAGGTTAGAAGTGTAGGCTCCATAGTTTCTCTGAACATTCTGGGTGTCTTTACGTCCACCCATTCCTAAAACACCCATACCTGACACACACACAGTCACTTCAAAATGCTATGTAGTGGCAGGCACTGTAGTTACGGGATTAAAGTATTAGCCGAAAGCTGCAAGGCCAGAGGTTGCAGTCGGGTGGTCCTAAAACCCTAGTTCACAGGAAAGCTGCCCTTCTGATGAGCTCCATAATCAGTTCTGGCTTCTTCTATTTCTGTTACCTCCTTGAGCACAGCCAGAAACAGCTCTGCCTCACATCTGTGATGGTTTGGAATGGACAGAAAGCCATCACATCAGTAATACCAACCCATCCAGTTGAAATCCGCAGCCATTCAGTGCTGCTGACTTTGTAGAAAAGCAGGACTGTTCTCTGTGGTCTGCAGGCACAGGAAGTGACCTGAGTCAGCTTTCAGCCAGAGCTCAAGCTTAGAAAAATGAGAACTCAGTTCCTGTCTCCAGCCTCAGCAGAGAGATTATATACTTCTCTGATAGCAGAGAGGTGGGGGTGGGAGGGTCATCCAATTAGATGGTTTAGATCAAATGAGAACTCAATGAATCCTTAACCCAAATGCAAGCTGAACTTTCTGAAAGTTTAGGTTCTCATGTCTCAGTTTTCAGTGCGTCTGTATTTAAGCCTTGGTCCAGAAGGGAGATGCTGCTCTGTGGGGGTGGGGCCATCCCTGCAGTAGCTGGACTCTGCTGGGAGCCGGAGTCCTGCATTCCTGCTTGGCATTTCATAGCATGGTTCTTAGACATGAGGCTCTGGTGGGATATATTTGCAAAACGACCTATGCTGCCTGTGCTCACAGCTCTGTTTTTAACCATATGGTTTGTTTATCCATCCTGACTAAGGGACAGTACAAAATGCCCAGAACCAGGCCTTGTCCTTGGGGATGAAGTGAAAACACCTCTCCCACACACTCCATCATGTTGTCAAGGCCTTATGAGAGCTGGCTGTGAGGTATTAACAGTCCCCCATGAAACCATCAGTTAAACAGATGAGTCAGCCTCTGATCTTTCCAGGGATCGGGAGTGGAGTGAGTTTAAATGAACCGATTCTTGCCATTTGGCAGTGGTTGGAACTCAAAGCATTACTAACAAAGTCTTTATGATGAAAATAGAGGGTGGTTGTCTTCTTGGACTCCATCCCACAAGGTCTTACTTTACACTGTTGTGGGAGGCTTCGAACACCTAGAATCCACTGTTAGGGGGCATCAGTCTGACCTCTGTTGTGGGACTTTGAGGTTTATTCATGTGGGCAATGTGAAAAGTATTGTCACCCACTGAAGCCCCTTCTTAGAAGGCCATGATCTAAAACATGAGATCATGCCACCATTGAGATTATTCTCTTTTGAAATACCTACTTTTTAATGTTTTAGTATGTTTATTATGGGGGCGCATTGTGAGCTTGCACAGGCAACGTGGTACACGTGGCAATTAGAGGATAGCTCTAGGTGTCTCTTTGCGCCATGTGGATTCCAGGGACTGACCTCAGGCAAGCACCTTTACCCCCTCAGCCATCTTGCAAGCCCCTGAAATACTCAATTTCTACCAAGCATGGAAGTCTGACAGATGTAAATGGTGCTTAAAATTAATTTGTCACAGCTTTGGTCACCAAATGCATCATTTATTATGTTTATTTCTAAAAAGCTTGTTATCAGTGTTCGCCACAGAAACTCCTATCAAATGGCAGACAAGATGTGTGATTTTATAATCAAGGTTTTTTTGTTTGTTTTCTTTCTGTAACTTTTGATTTTTAAAAACTATTTTTTAGAAACATAGTTCGGAGGGCGTCTGGGGAAATGACTCCGTCAGTACAGTAGAAAAAAAAAAAAAGGTGTTCAGATCCCCAGAACCCAGCACCCATGTAAGAAGCCAGGAGTAGCCAGGAGTGTCCATAACTCCAGAGCAGGCAGATCTCAAGTGAGAGTCTCTGTCTCAGAAAGTAAAATGGTCAGAGACGGAGGATACCTGGTGTTGACCTGACCTCTGTACCTAAGTGTTTTCACACAAGAACAAACAGGAACATAAATACAAAGAAATACGGACTCAGCACGTCACGTTTATGTAGCTTGTTAGTATGGCCTAGGGCTAGAGGAGCTGCTCGAAATGTCTCTCAAGAAGCCCCGGGCCAGCTGTGCCCTTATAGGAGAGAGGCAACCACCCAGCAAGGAAGAAAATGGAGACCCGGGAAAAGAGAGGTGGTATTTGAGTTCTCGGCCCAGAAGTGACCTAGGGACCTGACCTCGGGTAGGGTGACAGAGTTCCTGCTTTCCTCTTTCAGGATTGTGTCCCCAACCTCCTTTGTGTATGGTGAGTCTGTGGATGCATCCAACTTCGTTCAACTGGATGACCAGGAGTGTCATTTCCAACCCCTCAACATCACTCTTCAGGTACCCACCCCATGGATGTGTCCCCGATGAAAGGGACAGCTTTTATCTTATTTTCTTTCCAGGGGGAACTGTTCCAGCTTTTTTCTGGTATGGAGTCTGTGGGTACGGGGGGGGGGGGGGGGGGTGAGAACACTACAAACCTGCAGACCACTGTACCTTTCAGGATTTAGAACAGCCACACTAAAGAACAGTCAACCTTCCTAACGCTGTGACCCTTTAATGTTCCTCATGCTGTGCTGACCCCCAACCATAACATTATTTTGTTGCTACTTCATAACTAATTTTGCTACTGTTATACATTGTAATAAAAATATCTAGTATGCAGAATATCTGAAAGGTGATCCCTATGGTGATTACAACCCACAGGTTGAGAACCATTGCCAGGGAACCAGGAGCTTTGTCAGGAAGGTTTGTATTTGCCACAGTCCCCCACCTTAAGGCCTTTAGGATGCCTCCAGTGACTCAGCACATCCCCTTCCTCCAGGATTTCCATGGTGACTCGGTTGAAGCCTTCTCCCCATGGGGACCAGACTTTTAGAAGTCCAGTATTCTGAGAGGAAAAACCCTGTGAACCCATACACCTTAGGAAGTGCATCGGCCCTTCTTTGGACCCAGGCTGACTAGGCTTCCTAAGCAGCAGCTTCACAGGCATCTGGGTATGTGGTCTGTAACATCAGAAGACTGTTGGTCCTTTTCTTGGAGATTGCAGACTTTTTCTGAAAGAGCCAGAAAGTAATTATTGGAGGACTTGTGGGCTACACAGTGTTGGTGGCACCTGTTGAGCTGTGGAGCATAGCAAGAAGGCAGTCATGAGGAAAAATATTGATGCTTTAGCTATGCACCAAGATTTACTTTGCATGTATTTTTATATGCCATGGAATGCTATTCTGATTTTTTTTTCTCCAAAATTTAATGATTCAGCTGTTCTTAGCTTACACACTGTACAAGAGTAAGCATTGGGCCAGATTTGGTCTAGAAGGCCTGGTTTTCTGGTCTTTGCTTTGAAAATATGGATTCTAAGGGTAGCTTTTCAACATGAGAGTGTGCAGATGTGGTGCCAGAGGAACCTCCACATTGGCTAATCTGTGCCTTTATGGGGCAAGTACAGGAAAATTCATCCCCTGAGAGAAAGGATGTGCAACATGGTCCCAGATCTAAGTAAGGCAAGCCTGGGCAAGGACTGGCCAGGCACTAACTGGAAAATGTAAAAAGAAAAGATCCCTGTTGTTTAGTGGAAACCACATCTCACAGTCCTGGGTTCTGCCTCCCGATGCTTTCCCCTGCCTGCCCATGGTCCCCCTATGTGATAGTCACTACGGGGGCCAAATAACAATGATTTTCCTTGTCTGCGGTTGATCTTAAGTGGACACAAGAGGTAACAAATAATGATGTGGTGAGGGCCCAGAGGATGAAGCTAAAGCATTTGGGGCTCGCAGACAATAATCTCCCTCCACCCAGAGTGTCCTCTGGGTGAGGAGAACCCCGAAACTAAGATGGATAACACATGTTTCCAGCTTAGAGAGGCTGCATCCTTGACTAGCTAAGCCTAGCTGTCACTCCCTGCCCTTGATTTACAGAGGGGACCAGGAAAGAGAGTTCAGGGGTCACTGTGGGGACTGTAGAGTGACAGCGATGATCTCACCTCCAGGTCTCAGAAGCACTTCTCAGAGTCCGATTATTGTTTCCTTTTGCGTCTCTCAGTTGGAGAGGAAAAAAAAAATACCAGGAAGATTTATTTTTGTGTGTGTGTGTGTGATTTACATCCTTTCTTCTCTTGAAATACAGGATGCAGACAAGAAAATTATTTAGAAAGGTTCAAATGACCCAGACAGTGTAAAAAAAAAAAAAGAATGGCCTGATGACTGAAAAAGGAGCGAGGAAGGCTAGCTGTATAAAATACAGAGTTACAGCAGATACTAAATATCAGTGTCTGTTTAGAGCGTAGAAGAAAAGTTGATGGATGGGTAGGTGGGCGGATGGATGAGTAGATAGATGATGGGTGGGAGGATGGATAATGGATGGGTGGATAGATGGGCAGGGTAGATGGATAGATGGATGAATGGATGGGTAGGTGGGTAAATGGATGAATGGATGGGTGGGTGGATGGATAGATAGTTGATGGATGGGTGTGTATATGGGTGGGTGGGTGGATAAATAGATGATGGATGGGTGGGTGTATGGATGGGTGGGTGGGTGGATGAATGGGTGAGTGGATTGATGGGTGAATGTATAGATGGACAGATGGATGGGTAGATGGGTGGGTGGAAAGACAGATGAGTAGATGGATGAGTGGATGGATTGGTAGATGAATGGACAGGTGAGTGGATATGTGGATGGATGGATGGATGGATGGATGGATGGATGACGAGTTGGTGGGTGGATGGATGGATAAATGGGTAGGTGGGTGGATGGATGGATTGACAGATGGGTAGGTGGATAGATGGATAGATGAGTAGACTGATAGGTGAATAGATGGATGAATTCTAAGGACATTCAGCTTATTCTTCCAGTTGTTTCTCTAAAGGTGTTTCTTAAAGGTAACTTGAAGTTTGGTATCTAGGAACATAGCTTATTTCACACGGGACCTAAAGCAAAGAATCCAGCTGAAGATGATTGAGGCCCTGGGGAAGGAGTGATTGACATGGTCCTTAGATAAAATACTGGTGAACTGTAAGCTGGGCCTGAGGAAAGCAGCTGTCGTCCAGGCGTGAGGCAGTGGGCTGAGTCTGAGAGTGGTCAGTGAGCTGTGGGTTGGAAAGACCTTCCCATGTGAACAAAGCCTTCCTGGAACCCTATCTACTGACTCATTTTTATAGTGCAACCATTGTGATCACAGGTGTCTGTGAGAAGGTCACTCAGCTTGGTAGTGACAATGACCAGGAGTGAAGGCTGGTATGGGGAGAGGGGAGGAAAATGGAGAAATCTCTTGAGTGTTTCCTTATTCCAGTAATATCACTCCTGAAGCAGAAACAAGACTGCCCCAACGAGGGGTCTTTCTTATCTTGTATTAGTAGGTCTGCCATCCCACAAGACACAAAGGAGCTAAAAGACCTCACTGCAAATATAGCTGAGAGGAAACAGAAATGCAGCCTGGGTGGATGTCTGTGCTTTGTGTGTAGTTTTCCAGCAGAAGACATGGAAGTTCATTGACTGTTAATGTTGATTGGCTTGTGGTTTGGTTTGACTCTCCCATCAGGAGTCAAAATGCTTCCTTCATTGGAAGAATTATGAGGAAATATATCGCAGATGTCACAAGCATTCACACAAACCAGAGTGTTAAGGTGCTGATGTCTAAAGTGCTGTTGCTCCAGTTCATTGGGTTTGGTTTTTTACATAGAACCTCACTGGGTAGCCCTGCCCAGCCTGGAATGTGCTGAGATCCCCCTGCCTCTTCCTCATGAACGCTGGGGTTAAAGGCATGTGCCACACCTGGCTGCTTTGTGGTTTTTTGACACCCAAGTCAGCCTAGAACTGTTAATTCTCCTGCTTCTGCCTAGGAGGTTCTGGGAGAGACTATGCTAAGGGTAAGTCTGGTAATACAAGCTGCCTTTGACAAATAGAACTGTGTTCTCACACCTCCATGCTTCCCATGGGATTCTCAGGTGTGTGTGGCAATAGGGGCTCTCTGAAATTCCAAGCACTTGAGTTTTTCTTGAAATGAATTGTTTCAGTGGTGGCTGAATACTGTTTCCTTTTCTTGTGTTTGAAGAATGTTGTTCTCTGGGAATCGAAAGCTGTCAATAATCTCTCATCCATCCTTATCATTTTTTAAATCTCTTCACTGAAGAAAAACTACCTACTATGAAAACGAACTGAAGATGTGGCTTTCTAGGGGGAAGCTGGCTAGGGATGGGTCTCGCTTCTTTAGTGGGAATGCCATCTATTATTGGTTCTACCTGCCTTTCTAGCTTCAGCTTCAAGGATATGCTGGATCCCTGAATTCTCTTTCTCATCCCCAGGCTGCTGGGATGCCATGCCCTTGTCTCTCTCCCACTTAAATCATTCTTATCTTTTTTTTAAAAAAAAAATTAACAAATGAAAGTAGCAGGGTAGCATGGTGGTGTGTGCCTGTAGTTCTAACCTTTGGGAGGCAGAGAAGGAAGGATGGTGGATTCAAGGACAGCTTGGCCCACTGAGTGAGTTCCAGAGGCAGACTGAGCTTTCACAGAGAGAGATCCCTTCTCAAAACAAAACTAAAGAAAACAAATCTATATGCTGTATTTGTTTTTTTTTATTAAAAACTCTTTAACACACCTCTTAAACTTTGTTTAAAGTATGCAGTTCAGTGATTTTTAGTGCTGTAGAATTGTGTTTCCTCACGAGCTAAATTCAGAACATTCCCATCTTTTAAAAAAAAAAAAAATCCACAGCTCTCAGTCACTGGCTATACACATATACCTTGAAAATAAGTGCAGGATTGGCTTCAGACCCCTGCAATGAAGCAAGTAACCAACAAAGCAAGTCATGCAAGTTTTTATATAAAACTTATATTTATACTATTTTGCAGTGCTTAAGTGGGACACTGAATTAAACACAACAAACATACCTTGATTAAGTGTACTTTATTGGTGAAGGCACCAGTGATCACCCGAGTCTCAGCAAGTTTTAATATTGTTGCTGGGGAAGGTGCTGCCCCCATGAGGATTGATGCTGACTGAGCTGGCTGCTAGTTGTGAAGGTTTGGGCATCATTGGTTGAAATTCTGGAATTAAGGTAACAGGGACATCTGCATCAATTGACCCTTGCCCTCATGAAGAGTTCTTGATAGAATGGGATTCTGCTTAATGTTCTACCTATCATAGAAATACTTATAAAAATGGAGTGGGTTTTCAGGTAGCTGCCAGAGCCTTGTCAGCTAAATCCACAGCATGTTCTAAATCCTCCATGGTCGTTTTAACAGCCTCACAGAATCTTTTCCAGTGCATCCCATCTCAAGCCACCACTTTCTTTAATGCATGAGACGATTTCCCCATTCATTCAAGTTTTGCTATAAGATGGCTGAACTTGTTCATATCTTCGGGCTCCACCTCTAGACTATTCTGTCAGCCCCTTGACATCTCTAATGACTTCCCTGAAGTCTCAGACTCCTCAAAGTCATTCAGAAGAATTGGGATGAACTCCATCCAAACTCCCAACACACTGATGTCTGACTTGCCACCGCTGATCGTGATGTTCTCAATGGTGAACGCTTTCTTGGTTTTCAGTGTACTTTCCCTGGACTTGTGATGGTTAGTTTAATTGTCTGCCAGGCACAGTCTTATAATAACTGGGAACTGAGTCTCAGTGAGTGACTGTCTATATTACATTGGCCATTGGACATGTCCATGGAAGATTATCTTCATTTTGTTAAGTGATGTGGGAAGACCTGCCCACTGTGGGTGACACCATCCCCTAGGCAGAGGATCTTGGATTGTGTGAGAGGAGGGAAAAAAGAGCTGAGTACTAGTTTGGTTACATTTGTTCACAGTCCTCCATTCTTACCTGTAGATGTGGCAATGACTAGCTGCTTCCAAGTCCTTGCCTCCCTTAGTTCTCTGAGATGGTCTGCTTTATCTGGAAATAATGAATTTTTTAAAAAAATCTCCTCCCTTAATTTGTTTCTGTAAGACCAATTTATCACAGCCATGGGGATAGGAAGGAAGAGTCACCGAAGGAACCAGTATAGAGCATCTATACTCATATGCAATATAATTTTGAAGCAGTAAAACTTGAATCTAAGAATCAGTCCTTCTTCTATGGGCTGCAGACTGAGTGCTGTTAGCAAGCTTGAAAACATCGGTCTTCCTATACACCTGCAAAGTACATCTCTGTCCACAGCCCGTTTGCATGGTTATGCAGGTGTTCAGTGGGGTAACACTTTTAAATCCCTTAGGGAACATTTTATCTGCACTCACAACTTTATTGAGTGGTGAAAGAGGCAAGAGACCTATGTATCTGAGCTCTTGGATAGCCAAATACATTGTCTGGTGATAATCTTAAGGAAGGAATCTTCTCTTGAGAAATAGATCACGGTAGTGGGTGGAAACATTTGATAAACATGTCAGAAGAAACTTTGCAGGTCTCGTCTTTGTTAGTCTGTGACAACACGTGGTTCCAGCCCCATTTGTGGTCATTACAATGCACTCAGCTGAATAATACAGTATCTGTCTTGCCCAGGGAGCCATCAGTCTATGTCCTGTTCTTATAAATACTCATTTTTTCTAAATTCCTCCTTGTACTCTACTTCTTCCCCGGGGTTTAAGTTACAGCCTCTGCTTTGTCACCTCACCCTTGTTGGTCTCTTTGTGGCTTCCTTCTTCCCCTCCTTGCCTGGCTCTGACTTGAAGGTGAAGATGGCAGAGAAGGGAAGAGGGTCAAGTTAGACAGGATCAGACACTGAGCTCGGTAGGAGATACAGCGATGTCATCAACTCTGTCAACAGAGTGACCTGGATAGCACTTGCAACAGCCCTCTGAGGGAGTCAGATCACTTCCTTTGGGAACGTGGTCACTGAAGGTCATCATTATCTCAAACTGAGAAGGCCACTTAACCTCAGAGATTACTCCTGGGCGCAGTATCTCCTGGGAAATGTATGTGTAACTACCCCCTCTCAGACCAGCTACATCAGAACCTGGATGCCACCCTTCCTGGTATCGGCAAACCTCAAGATCACTCTTACATTATTCTAAAGTTTATATATATATATATATCTGAGTTCCGACCAACTATTATCTGTGAATAAATTTTTAGGTATGTAAAATTAAATATAATTTTTAGTAAGGACAGGAAAATGCTCAGTTTTGTTAGAATTCCCCCACTTAGTATCTCATCCTAATTAAAGTCACATCTAAATGATACAGTTGTATTTTAACTAAAAGCATATCTTAAATAAAATAAAATAAAAAGTCACACCCTAGATCAAGCTGTAAAGCTTCTGTTTTTGGTTCAAAGACTCTTAGGGTACAAGATGCATAACATGTCATGAAGAACCATTGCCTTAGTGACACTGTGTTACAATTAGGTTTCAGGCTCGGCTGCCAGAGGTCCAGACCCACAGACCTGCTGCCCCAGAGCACCTAGCCACCCGCCATTGCTTTTCTTCCCCAAAATGACTCAGATGCTTATATTAATTTCATGCTGTTTGACCTATGGCTCAGGCACATTGCTAGCTAGTTCTCTCATCTTAACCTATTTTCATTAATCTGTCTGCCACATGGCCTGTGGCTCACCTGTGTTCCTCCCATGTTTCTTCTTTGGCAGCTCGGTCGATCTGATCTGATTCCACCCTCCTTCTCCTAACTATTCTGATTCCCCACCTACTTCTTCTACGGTGCCTGCCATGGTCAAAACAGTCCTTTGTTTAAAGATTGATACGCACAGCATACAGAAAGATGTTCCCACATCAACACTGCTCTGTGCTCCAACCCACAGGTCTACAACACGGGTCCTAGCACCCTTCCTGGAGCATCTGTCAGCATCTCCTTCCCCAGTCGGCTGTCACCTGGTGGCGCAGAGATGTTTCAGGTCCAGGAGATGGTGGTGAGTGCTTCCATTTGATTGATTTCAGCTTTGAGATGCCTGCTTGAAATATGTATTCCACACCTTGGCATCTACTCACAATGCTCAGGAGTCTAACTGACTTCACACTTTGGAGACACACCAGGGGAAGCTCAAAGAAAGGAATGAAATTCTATGTTGAGACAATTTGGTTGATTCCATAAGACCTTGGAAGGGATGAGGAGGGGATGTTATAAATTCATCCCTCAGAGTGGCTTTTAGTACCTTTGGGAACTCCCAAAGTCTGTCTTCAGTCTTGTGCCCGTGAATGCGTTTCTCAGAGAAGAGCCTCAGCGTTTGTAAAGATTCTCATAGGAAACCAACACTCAGGGTTTAAAGATCAGTGGACAGGATATGGGCATGATGAGGCTGAAACTCAAGTTCCTGTGCAGACTGTGAGCCACCTGATCTTGTGTCACCTATAGGTGACTTTGTCTCAAGGGACTTTTGATAAACCATGACCACCCACAACATACTTCTTGACACCAAGGATTTTTGCCCAATTTCCCTTCCCATTGACTTTCATCTCATCTCCCCAACTTCCAAAGGGCTCAGGCATCCTTCATTCTACATGCTTACCCTAGGGTCTAAACCAGATTTATAAAATCTAGCCTGTACAGATGAGACCACCAATTTCTGTCCAACCCAGATGCCTTCCAGGAATTATAGGCTTTACCAACCACTTACCTCAGTGCCTAACAGCTGTGTCAGTGTGTGTGTCATGGGGGTGTGTGTTTCTCCTCTCCCATCGATACCAGCACTCAGTCACAGAACCTACATCCTGGTGACTTTGCTTAACCCCAGTCATTCACCAAATGCCTCACTTTTAAGTACCATAGTCACATTAAACTCATGAGATCAGATGCCAGTGTGGGTTTTAGAGAGAGCAAACCACATTCACACCATAGCACCTTTCAGGCCTACTTCACTATCTCAGTGAACAGTCACTCTGTCCTTTAAAGCCCAGACCAAAAGCCTTAGATCGCCGTAAGGGCCTTTCTTTTATATTTTACATCCAGCACATAAGCAAACCTAACATGCGCCCCTCCGTGAAAACCCCAGTGTTATCACTGTTTGTATGTTCGCTTCAAAAGCCCTGGTCTAAATGCTGCCATCTGTCACTCAGGTGGCGGTGGCACCCTCACTAGTGACCCTGTCTTTGCCCCGGTCTCCTATGATCCATCTTTGCTTGGGTACTGATACACTTCTGTGTAAACCCTCTCTGGCCGCTCCACTGTCCCCCACGCTGTCACCCGTCACTCGTCCCCACCTCCTCTACTCCAGCCGCCTTGCTGGATGCAGATGATCTCCCACTTCACACTTCAGCCTTAGTCTTCCTTATGCTGGAATGCACTTTCTCCAGATAGGGCCTCCTCCTCCAGGTACCTCAGACTGACGCTTCATCATGAGACCCTCCTCCAGCCTCTGTCTGACACTCCTCATCCGGCCTTGTCACCTGGCTGGCATCTGTTTTCTGACTAGGCCACTTAAGCTATGTCACATCTGTTCCTTATAACATAGGACTAGGTTTTCTGTTTGTATGTGTGCTACACGCTCTGTCTCTCCGGGACCTAGCGCAGTGCTCAGAATGTAATAGAGATGTTCAGAAAATATCTATGGACCGTGAGAACAATTCCACGTTCTACAGCACTTACTAACTGTGTAAGTGAATTCAGGGGAAATGCTGAACACAATCTCAACAGAACCCTTTTGCCCAGTAACTTGACTTTTGATTGTTTAAGAGAGGGCTTAACCTCCTGGGAGATGGAATATGAGGCAACCATCTCTCTCTGAATCCCTGGAAAGGATGGAGGCACAGAATTTATGGGAGTCATCACACAGGAAAGCACATGCAGGCTGGGATGAGACGGTCGGGAAGGCATGGGAGGGGCAGGCAGGCAGCCAGAGATGGTCTCTCCATACATGGTTTGCAAGGCAAGGCAGCAAGCCCATGGCCTGTGACACATTTCAGCCTAGAGTTGAAAGGACACTGCCCACAGGGTGGAGGTTTGGGAAGTGTTGTATGATGCAGTCATGGTTTCTGGCATTGGAGCCTTCTTGGGTCACACGGACTCAAGGCTAAAACCATGTGAGTGTTAAGTGTGGAGCAAGCCCTGGTCCCTGAGTTGCCTGCTGAGTTCCTTGTTTGCCTCATACTATTCTATGTGTCCTTGTGCTGTGTCCTTGTCTGGGACCCTGATGAACTGGCAGAAGACAGTCCCAACTGTCATGAACTAATGTGTTGGCACTGCCTGACCTTAGCTTGAGTTTGGCAAAGAACACGCATCTGTCTTTCTGCTTTTTATTTTTAGTGCTGAGGATTTAATGCAGGGCCTGGTACATGCAAAGCACTTGCTCTGCCACTAAAGTGCCCCATCCCTTTCCTTAACTGTTACTAACTGTAGCCACCAATGCCCTGCTTTGTCCCCAGGAATCGTGTTCTTATGCAGTGCACTGTATTCTATAAGAGCTGTTCACATGACCATCTACAGTGTTAGAATGAGATGCAAACCCCACACCACAAGCAGAAGTAACTATGGACCAAATCAGAGCACTTAGTCCCTTGGATGGCGAAGGCATCTCAGAACCATATATACTTTTTGCTCTGTAGTGGCCTATTGTCCACAGATATGTGTGAGGTTTTCCCAGGGGGTTCAGAGTGACTTGTCTGTGAGTCGAGCTGGTGACCCTCAACTCCCAAGAAGAAAGAAGAGATAGATACATTCTGGGTTTTGAGTTCTTAGAAGCAAACCCTTACGTTTCTCAAAACAGCATTTAGGGTGTGGTCAGTCACAGAATTCCCTGCCACTAACTCCAGTGAATAGAACAGTCATGAACATTAGTGGGAGATAGGAAAGCAAACTTCCCAGAGAGCAAGTGTTGAGGCACTGTATTCCTATGAAGAGTCCTCACTGGATGACCGGGCGCATGGCTGATACACTGCAGTGACAAGTAAGGGTCCTAGACCCTTGCCCCAGAGGCCTGGAGCTCACCCTTGGTCTTAGGAAGTAAAAGTGTGCCTGGCCCCTTCCCCCTCTTGCTCTATGAGACCTAGATACAACGTGACTGACCAAGGTCATGAAATTCCTACCATTTCCTTTTGTGACTTGGGATGGGATTTTATTCAGGGTTCTTGGGTCGTATTCTGTTTCCTTTCTGTTGCTGTGAGAAGACACTCAAACCAAAAGCAACTTGGGTAAGGAAAGGGTTTATCTGGCCTAAACTTCCAGGTCTCAGTACATCACTGAGGGTAGTCAGGACAGGAAGTCAAACAAGGACCTTGAAATAGAAACATGGATGGAGAAATGCTGCTTACTGGCTCATTCCTCGGTTCATACTTAGCTAGCCAGGACCACTGTTCCATAGAATGGTGCCGCCCACAGTGGGCTGGGCCCTCTTACATCAGTGACTGATGAGGACAGTTTCCCGTAGACTGACGCCCCCAATTGAGACGCCTTCCTCAGATGACACTAGGCTGTATCTAGTTGACAAGTAAAGCTTAGTGCTGATCACACTTGCACCTCTTAGGAGCACCCATTGTCATAGCCCCCAGGCCCCTGTGTACTTTCTAGAAGACCTGCATACCCCTGAGGCTGCAGAGGAAGAGAATATGGATAAAGGACAAAAGAAAGAAAAAAGATAGCTCCCCAAAATGGAAGCTGTATAAAGACCATTTAGTAAACAACGAAAGACAGCTGGCTATCCATTTGGGAAGAAATCACAAAAAACCTGTATGATTACAGACAAAAAAGGATATAAATTCAAGCTCTATATAGTTGCTTTAATTTTTTTAAGCATGAAAAGTACTCAATATTTTCATGATAGTTGGGTGGGAAGCCCATCTTCTAATGCAATGAAAAATCCCGAAGAAAATATTGACCGATGTCAGCCACTTTTGTGATGCTGTGATGCAATGGCTAAAGGCAGCTTAAGGGAGAGAGCATCTCTTTGGGCTTAATGTTTCAGTGTCCATAAGGGCAGGGGAGGCGTGGCAGCAGTCAGGAGAGCAGGAAGGGAACAGGCCGGGGAACAGGGAGCTGGCATATGAGATCTTCAACCGCAAACACTGAGTAGATAGAGAACTGGATTGGAGCAAGGTTATGAGGTGGCAAAGCCAAGCCCTGGGGATGCACGTCCTACAACAGATCTGCACCACTTTTCCAAACAGTGCCACCAACTGGGAGTTAAGTGCTCAAACACTGCAGCCTGCGGGAGACATTTACCAGCACAGATATAAGTCTATAAAAATATTAACCTTTTGTAGCATCAAAGTACTTCATAAACAAAGCCCAACAGTATTTAACAAAAGGTATTTGCAACATAGTTAATAGGTGAGTGATATATTATTTATTCTTCAAAACAATAAAGAAAAATCCAAAAATCATACAAATGGGTAGGCATAGGCAAAAAATTCACAGAAGTTTCAGTGGCAAGTAAGCATGGTGAGCCTCCCTTGAATTTGGAGCATTAGAACTGAGAAAGGTCGACAGATGTGACACATTATTGGCTCAGATGAAGAATAGGGAATATACACATGAATACCACAGATATGAAAAATGGTAAAAGAACCTGTCAAACTAAATAAAAGCCCCAACCACTGCCTTTTCAGGAGTCTGTTTCAAGAAACTAATCTATTCAGCTAAAAGTTTGATTTTCTGAGAGTAAATATAGATTATCCTGTCTCAGCATTACTATAAGCCCTTCCTAGTCTGGCAAAGTGAATGATAACTCCACCTACTCCATTCGGGTTCTAAGAGGGGACAATCAGACTCAAGATAATAATACTAAGTTTATATTATTGGGAACTTATCACACGCTTAGGAGATGGTTCATAAGGCAAAGCGATTGCCATGGCAACCATGAGGACCTGAGTTCATCCCTAGCATCCATGTAGACACTGGTGCCGAAGCATGCATCTTCATTTCAGTAGTAGGGGCGGGGATTCAGAAGGGTCTCTGGGACTGGCTGAGCACCTAGTGTCACCACTCAGTGTGAGCTCACAGTTGAGAGACCCTGTCTCAAACAAGGTATGGAGTGGTAGAGGAGGACACCTGTGCTCTTTGCTTCTCTTTGGCCCTCATAAACCATCTTGACAATGTAGAGAGGGAAGGGTCTGTTTGGCCCAAGCTCCAAGCTACAGACTAGTAACTATTGTAGGGAAATTGAGGCAGGAACTTGAGTCATTGTGTCCACAGTCAAGAACAGAGACCATAAACACATGCTGACTTGCTTGTGCTTGGAGCCATCTGGATTTCTTCACTTTTATAAGGCCAGGGCCCAGCCCATGAAATTGTACTGTCCACATTCAAGGTGGGTCTTTCCACCTCAATTATTGCCATTAGAAAATCCCTGTTAGGTATGCTCACGGGCCAACCTGATCTAGAACTTTCTTCCCAGGAGATTCTAAGTTAACAATTAAAGCACACACACACACACACACACACACACACACACACACACACACACACTCAGAGAGAGGGGGGATCCCAGAGAAATGCAGTACAGAGTCATTGTATCAAGTTCTGTATGTGCCAGGGCAAGCTTGTCTGATTACATAACTTGGTAAGGAAGTAACAGCACAGAAGAGTTAAAGGGACACCCAATGTCTGCACTTATAAGAACCTGGGTTGCTATTCACTCTTGACCACTGAACTGCATGGCCACCTGCAAGGCCTCATGACATCATTCTGTCTGTCAGCTGTGACGCTGCCCAGCTGCACTGACATCATCTGGAAGACAGACCTGTAGAAATGCAGACTCGGGCCGCATCTGAACTTCTGACTCCAAATCTACACTTGGACAAGACCCCTGCATTGTTCATGGGCACATCCCTGTTTGAGAATACCTGTCCACAGTCTGTCGTTTCTACTGATGGCCTTCCATTTCCCTGACTGTCACACAGTAATGACAGTCGTTGCTGAATTAGGCTGTCAGGAAAATATTTTTTTTTTGGCCACATGTCCTTTCATTCAGCAAGTATTTCATACCCAGAACATGTCCAGAGATGGGTTAGTACAAAGAACAGAAGACAGAGTTGTAATCATTCCCAGCCCTCATCTAGCTTACCTTCTGGGAGGGGAAGACAAAAATAAAAAAAACCCACAGCACATCATTTGGTGTTAATGTCAGGAAGAAAGAGAGTGGTCCACAAGGTCTCTCTGGGTTCTCCTGGCAGGTGGGTGACTAGGCAACCCTGGCAGAAAAATGTGTAGTGAGAACTTGATGCATGGTGACCTTGCCATGTCTGTGTGGCAGTCTCTTTGCCTTGTTCTTACTCAGTAAGATTTTGTCTTTGAAAGTGCCAGCTGCAGCCCCAGCCCCAGCCCTAGCCCCTGTCCTGGCCCCGGCCCCAGCCCCAGCCCTAGCCCTGGTCCTGGCCCCAGCCCCAGCCCCAGCCCGGACTCGGACCCCTCGAGGCCCCGACATGGCATTCAGACTGGACACCCAGAAGTCTCCGTGTGTGCTCATTAGTGTTCACACTGGGGAAGTTCTATATCGCCCCTTTGGGTCACTTATTTCTCTGGCAGTGGCTGTCAACAGTAACATTGATGTTCAAAATGATGTTTTTCATGTGAGAAACATCCCGGGTTTTATGATTTAGCTATGCTTGAATGCTAATTGCAACAAGAAATCTCCCTTGCAGCAGGCTTCCTAAAGGCTGAGGTTCAGGTTGTACAGGAGCCAGGCCTGGTGCTCTAAAGCAAACTATCAGATAACCCAAATCAAACCTGAGGGACTCACATTTCTGTACCCCATCATGAACTCACGCTGCTTCTGCCTGTTCCCCTCCGCTTTCTTCTGGAGGAATTCAGTGGCTTCCCCTGTGCCAGGCTTGCTCTCTAGATGAGAGGTCCCTTCTAGGGAGAACCCTAGGCTTAGAGCCCCTCTCCCCAGCCGTGAGAGAGGGGATTTACTGCCCCAGAGTGGCTTTGGGATTACATGATTTAGCCCTCTGTCTTTGGACAGAATGCAGTCAAGATGTTCTTTCAGTGCAACAGAACCAATTTCCAGCTAGTTCTCTCTGCTAAGCCACCTCAGCATCCCTTAGATCCCAGTGTTATGACTAGCCTCCGTCTCTTGTGCTCTCATTTCCCTCCTGACCTTTCCTTAGCTAAATGGGAAACACTTGCCTCATTCCCTCTAAAATAAAAATTCAAAACTAAGCAACATAGACTGCTTTTTATTCAGTCTCTCCTCGTTGGGAGCTGTCTTTGCTCCAAGAGTGAGAACTGCTTTGCAGTTGAAGAATATCACCCAGTCATCCAGTCCTGGTTGCTTCTCTGTGTGATTCTGAGGCCCTCGGGGGTCTCTGTGAAGACATCAGAAAGAAGGGTTGAGCGATACAGCCCTGTCATTCCAGCTCTGGGAAGGCAGAGACATGGAGATCTCCGGGACATGCTGGCTAGCCAGCCAGTCTAGCCTAATTGGAGTTCCAGAAACGAAGAAGAGACTGTGTATCGAGAAAATAAGGTAGAGAATGATTGAGGAAGACATGTAACATCAACCAGTGGCCTTCACACACACGCGCACACACACACACACACACACACACACACACACACACAGAGAGAGAGAGAGAGAGAGAGAGAGAGAGAGAGAGAGTTCAAAGTCTCTCTGAGATTCATGCAATCTCTTAACTGTAATCCCCTGTAAAATCAAAATCAAAAAGCAGATTACAGACTTCCAACATATAATGGCACAGGACATACATTACAGGAATGGTAATGTGGGGAAGGAAACATAGTGAGGAAATACTGGACCAAAATAGGACCAAAAATCCATCTGGTAAACTCTCCATGTCTGATGTCAGCTTCCAGATCTCCTTTCAGCTTCGTTGAGTACAACGCTCTTCTCTCTCTTGGGCTGGTTCCACTCCCTGTTAGCAGCTCTCCTTGGCAGCTATCCCAGGATTGTGGAGTCTCTAAGACAATCCAGGTTTCTCCTTCACATCTTCATACAGTGGCCTTTCTGGGCCTCCATTGGGGACAATCCTGACACATGCCTGTCCTCGGTAGCTTTCCTTAGTCTTGGGGACAAATTCCATAGCCCTTCTATCCTTAACTCCAGAACCATGTGACTGAAGCTGCCAGGTTGTGCTGTAGAACATGGCCTCCGTGTTCAATTACGTCTTCACTAATTTTCTGTCCTTCATGGCCTAAACTTGGCTGTTCTGGAATATGCCCTACAGACAAGGCTGGCCCAAACTCAGATATCTGCTAGCCTTTGCCTTCTGAGTTCTGGGATTAAAGGCGTACATCACCACACCCAGCTCTAAGCTTTAATTTCCTTTCACAAATTGGACACTGCCTGCCTCTGTCTCCTGAGAACTGAAATTAAAGGCCACACCATCATAACTGGATCTAAGCTTTTGTTTAATTCCTTTTCATAAACTGAAGTTTAGCTGGTGTCCTGAGCTCACAATTCCCTACTCTAGTTCTTAATCCGTTTACCTCCTTGAGCACAGGACTTAGTTCCATTTGATTTTTGGTGCACCTTTTCTCCTTAAATTTTATATTTTGTAGTTTAAGCTGCTCAGCTTGCTCCTTTTATTATAAGTCTTCATTAGAGTGAATGCTAATAACCACACAACAGAGTCTGTACTAGGCTGTCTTGAGATTTACTTTCGCTTTAGGCAGACTCCAGACAAGGGCAAAAGGCAGTCACATTTGTAGTCAGAAGTTCCTAGTCTGGCTGCCTTGAGGTCCAGACAAGCAGTTCTGCAGCTGCTTAGCCCCAAATAATCACACAAAGTCTTATATTAATTACAAACTTCTTGGCCTATAGCTCATGCTTATTGCTAACCAGCTCTTGCATCCCAACTCAACCCATTTCTACTAATCTGTGTTTTGCCTCATGGATTATGGCTTACCTGAACTTTTACATCTTGCTCTCTCTACGGCAGCCTGCAGCATCTCTGTCTGATGCTGCCCTCCTTCCCCTTTATCTATACTTGGATTTCTTGCCTGCCTATAAGCTGCTTTGTCATAGGCCAAAACAGTTCCTTTATAATCCAATGGTAATTTACAGCGTACTGGAAGACAGGCCACATCACACATTCTTCACCAAAGTATTACAAGAACAATCTCTAGGCCATATATCAATATTCTTCTCTTCTGAAACTTCTTAACCCAGTCCCCAACAGTTCAAACTGTACTCAGTACCACTGTCTTACATATGGCTCTACGAGTATGGACCATCAAGTAGTACTTACAGCATCCCACTGCCTTCCTAACCCAAACTGCCAAAGTCCAGACAAAAACATGGTCAGACCTACCACAGCAATACCCCAGGCCACTGTATTTCTGTCTTAGTGTTCCTGTGGCTGAGAAAAGACACCTTGACCATGGAAACTCTTATAAAGGAAAACATTTAGTTGGGATGGCTCCCTTACAGATCAAAGGTTCAGTCCATTTCATGGTGGGACATGATGGTGTACAGGCAGACATGGTGCTGAAGAAGTAGTTGAGAGTCCTACATCTAGCAAACAACAGGAAATGGTCTGAGACACTGGACTGTGTCTTGAACATATATGAGACCTCAAAGCCCGCCTCCACAGTGACACACTTCCTCCAACAAGACCATACCTCCTAATAGTATTGCACCCCTTAGGAGTCATTTTCTTTCAAACCACCTCAACTGCCTACATCAGCTACACCACCAGCAGACATAATTATTTCTGCTGTGGGCTTGGGAGATAGATTTTAGCTGTCAACACACTCCACAATATATTTAGAGCAGTAGCTCTCAATCTGTGGGTCACAACTCCCATAGAGGTCACATCTCAGATATCCTGCATATCAGATATTTACATTATGATTTATAACAGTAGTAAAACTACAGTTATGAAGTAGCAACAAAAATAATGTTATTGTTGGGGGTCAGCACTACATAAGGAGCTGTATTAAAGGTCTCAGCATTTGGAAGGTTGGGATACACTGCTGTAGAGGGTTCTCTTTATGTCCTAAAAGTCTGAGAAATTTTTATTCATTGGGATTCCTCGACTAGAGGCATTTTGGAAATTCCCACTCACCCACCAGCAGAAGTTGCCTTAATTTCTGTCTGAGAATCGGAAGGTGACATTTTCAAATCAGATTGAAAACGTATGACCCATGAACTCTGGGGACAGTTGTTATGTGGTCATATTTCCTCATAACCCCTTACATATCAGCTGATCTTGTCAGTGACCCTAGACCACTTTTTTATCTTTTTCTTCTTAATGTATATGTAGAGTGTGAGTCACATAGTAAAGTTTCAGAAATAGGTCAGGATAAGGTTTAAATTTTTTTCTCAAGAAGAGCCACATACTTAGAGAAGGGAAATGTTTGGTTGAATTCTGTAGCAATAGTTATAGAGAGATGATTGAATGAATTCAAGAATGATAGTTGCATTTCTGGGCACTAGATCTATGTGAGCTTGGCCAGAAGGCAAGTGTGTGTTCCTGCCATGTGTCTGGACCCGCTCACATACCCTGGAAGGTAGACTGGTGCCAGTCTGGGCCCTGTGAATGTGGCACAGGCCAGAAGCTTACCTTTGAACTGTGTGGACATCAAGAATAAATCAAACCAGCAGTGCTGATCCCCTGATGACCGAGGCTGCCTGTCCTTATCATGGAGCCTGAATGGATTGTGCTTCCAGTTGCTGCGACACCTCCCTAGTTGGAATACTGCTGCTTAGGTGGCATGTATTTTCTGGTTCCCAACATGAATAAGCTTTAAAAGTAGGTAATTAAACAGTCAATTTCCCCTCATCCCTTAAAACAAACGTGACCCCCAACCTTGCTGGTGTAGGCAGGATGGATTGTTAAGAAGTCCGTAACAGAAATTTCACTGAGGAGAAATAGAGCTCATCAGCCACTGCCGAGAAACACATGGTTCTCATTTAACCTGCTGAGACCCAATTAAGTGTGCCTCAGAAACACACACAAGAAAAATGGGGAATGGCTTTCTCATGTGCACCCCAAATTCCTTCTGACAAAAAGGAATTGCCTTAGCATTACCAGCCTCTGAGAAGTTACGGTTTCCTGGGCATTGGGCACCCACCTGCGCCTCCTCTTTAATTTCCAGAACATTAGACCTAAGATCCTTGAAACCAGAGACCCAATGAAGCAGTTACCAATTTCACTTCCCTCCTCTGGTGTGCGCACACCTCTGAAAAACAGTCTAAGAGGTTAGTTAGAGCATGATGGGAGATCCAGTGCACCTAGGAGATGGTTACAAAAGACTTCTGATAGAGGGGTCATCAAATAATATGATGAAAATGTTGTAACTTTGATTTCTAATTGAAAACCATCTTTAAAGAAAAGATTTCTTCTTAGTCACCACTGCTGACAGGTGCAGAGTGAATTCTTCACAGTTGGATGGATATGAACTTGGTTCTTTACTATAGAGGGATCCAAGAGCTAAAACTGGAATTAATACAATTCCAAGATCTGTGTTGTATCCCAGTGTGGAGGGGTGATCACTCATCCAAATTTGCAGACCATCGTGCTGCCAGAGTGTCTCTATCTGTGGAAGGCAAGCATTTCTGGCCTGCATGTTGAGTGCTTAGATAACGTATTTACGCCTCAATCTCCCACTATAGACAACCCAGCCACATCTGGAAATTCTTTCCTGTCACCTCATCTCTAAAGCTACTTCCCATCTGTATCACTTTAACTCCAGTAAAGACCATTCCATGCCTGTGAAACGGGCCTCCTCTGGGGCCTGCCTTTCTCTGATTACATGTAAATGAATTCTCTTTTATAGGGAATTGGTGTGGTTCATCATCCCCAAAGAGTAAAAAAAAAAAAGCCTCTTGACTGAGGGTGAAAACATGGCACTAGCCAGCCCTAAAGCTTGTGGAAATCAAAGGCATTCCTGGGTAGCATAAGAGATGGCAGGCTCCCGAGAGGCTGTACTCTCCGGAGTGTCGATGCCTAGGTTCTGTTCCTCTTCTATCTCATTTTTAATCTCAGTAACCTCCTGACCTTACAGACAGAGCACAGCTTTCCCTGGTGAGATGGCCTTTGGGGATCAGGAAACAGCTAAGAAGAAAAATATTTTCTTTAAAGATGGTTTTCTATTAGAAGACAAAGTTATGACATTTTCAGGATTTTAAGTGTATTCTCTTGGGCCAGTGATGAGCCGGTGAAGGGCCTGCTGCCAAGCCACACACACAAATGAATGAGTGAGTAAAATAAACTTTACTGTCTTCTTCTTTTTAGAATTAAAGGACATTAGGCTATTCTGGGGGTCTTGATCTGTCCCCAGCTCTGTAGATTTCAAGTGAGCTGTTACTGTGGATAGCTGTCACATGACTTTGTTTCTCCTTTGCAATTCAATAACAAAACTATGTATCTGAGGTCCATGATGATGTGGAGCACTGTAGGGGAGGCTAACCAAGGCTAGAGCCTGCTGTCTGCTTAGTTCATAGCATTTGTGATGATGGGACCAGCTTCCCTCTTTGGACTGTTTGGGTGTTGGAACCTCTAGCTACATGTAGAAATAAACATCAGAAAGACCAGAACTTGGGGTTGGAGATGTGGTTCCATCAGTAAAATGCTAGGCACACAGCATGAGAAACTGAGTTCAGATTCCCAGTGCCTACTCGGCATGGCAATGTATACCGGTAATCCCAAAGGGGTAGGCAGAGACAAAAGAATCCCTGAGACATGCTGGCCAGTTATTCTAGTTGAACCAGAGAGCTCCAGATTCACAGAGAGATCATCTCAGGAGAATAAGGTAGAGAAATGACTGAGGAATTCCCCTAGTCTTGACCTCTAGTATGTGCACACACACACACACACACACACACACACATACACACACACACACACACACACACACACACACACAAAATCATGTGCTGAACTGATAAATAAGGAGTCTCCCACAAACATGTAAGAATCCATGGATGAGCAGCCTTAAATGGTGAGATGTTGACACTCACAAGTTGTGTTCTCAACCTTTGAAAGCATGGGTACACGATCAGGAACTCACCAACACTTATATATTTTTGGTCTCTGGCTTTGCATTAAGCCATCCTGCCACAGCTGGAAAAGCAGAACAAAACAGGGGTGATTTTGAGTGTTTGGCTCTCTCTGGGTCTACAGTGCCATAATGCTTGAAATGAATACGGAATGTGCAAACCTTAGCATGCACTGGGAAAATCATATCATCTCTTACTATAGACATTTCCATCAGAAAATACCAAGAAACACCTGATAGTCATTCACAGCAATGTAATTTAATACATGATATAAAATGGGAGAGAAGAATATAAATGTAGTTCACTCTTTTTGCTGAATGGAACAGAATGTAATTGGTTCCTTTATGTTAGGTCAGGTGCAATTAGCCAATTTCTCAAGCATTTTAGTGAGTCCTAAAATTAATGTCACCACAACAGTTATGAAACACAGTAAGCCCCTCATGGTGGATGGGGTCACCCTGTCCTCTGATATCTCCATTCCCAGAGTAGGTATCTGGTAATTGAATTAGCAGAGCTGGCATTCAAAACATTCTCTGGGTTTCCCATCTCAAAGGGCATGTGAATCCAGAGAATTCGGAGAGGCCCAGCCGTTAAGTCGTGGGGCTGGTCATGTTTACCCAGTTGCCAGCAGCTGTGGTTATGTAATGCGATACAGAAAAAGTGGCCCAGGGAAGTAACAGGGAGCAGAATGTCGGCTGACAAAGAAACGTGAGTTAACAGGAAACATATGTTCTTGAAAAAGAAGGAAAGAAAGAGAGAAAGAAGAACAAACCTCTGCTGTTTCATCCAGTCAGCTCTTAGCTACTTTTAGGTCAGCTTTACCCGAAGGCTGCGTTCAGGGTGACTCCAAGCAGGGCTCCTGAGTGATGCTCAGTTTGTTCAGGCTTCCACGTGCCTATTGTGACTGTGCACAACAGGTGTGGCCAGGAACATTTTGATGACCTTCTCTGTGACACCCCAGCCAGCTGGTGTGTAACCAGGAGAGTAGGATAACGCGGATGCTGAGGGACATCCAGGCCTCAGATACACTGTGAAAATGTTCATCATTAAAAGACCACTGCACAGTGAGGAGGGAGGAGTAGGTGGGTCTTTGTGAGTTAAGGCCAGCCTGGTCTACAGTGAATTCTGAGCTAGCCAGAGCTATGTAGAAACAAAGAAAGAAAATGAGGGAAAAAGTACAAAGATGATACAGGCCTGAGTAGACTTGACTCTGAGTCTACTTAGTACCAAGGAAGGCTAATCCACGCGCCTCAGATCTCACATTTTCCTCTTTGGTTCAGAGCCTTCCCTGGCTCCTGAATACTTCTACAGAACCACTCCAGTCCTGAGATTTACTTACAAGGCCCTTGTTTTGTTGTGCATAGTGGATGACAACATAAAGAACAGGGTGTGGCGGATGGTTTAAGAAGCTGCAAGGGATATGGAGCTGGAACTGCAGCTTGAAGGCTTCTTGTGGAGTAATGGGGGGCAGTCACCCATTATGACAGCTGTCTTGGCACAGATAGTGGTGTATAACTTCAATCCCAGCACTCAGGAAACAGAGGCAGGTAGACTAAAGGCATGGGGGGGGCGTGGGTCACTACTCTCTGACCTTCAGGATTTGGCTGTGGATGATTCTGTCCTCTGATATTCCAGACTAATTTTATTAAATATACAATGTATCACCACAGTAGATCTCGGTGAATCCAAAGCCAGCATGATCTACATAGTGAATTTTAGGCCAGTCAGGGATACATAGTGAGACCCATCTCAAAATAAATAGATTGTAGATAGATAGATAGATAGATAGATAGATAGATAGATAGATAGATAGATAGATAGGTAGGTAGGTAGGTAGGTAGGTAGATAGATAGATAGATAGATAGATAGATAGATAGATAGATAGATAGATAGATAGATTATAGACAGATAGATACATAGATGATAGATAGATAGATATAGATAGATAGATAGATAGATAGATAGATAGATAGATAGAGCAATCTCATGATAACCTGCCAGCCCCACTGTGCTTGAATAAATTAGTTCATTTATGAAGGTAGAGCCCCAAGTGACTTCTGTGAGGTCTCATCTCCATGTACATCAACCTGTGAATGTGTGTGGAGTGAGGCGTGCACATTCACATCACAGCAGGAGTCCTCTGCCCTGGCCATTTCTCCTGCCTTCATCTGATGCTTCCCAGGCTGAACTCAAGGCTACTGTGTATACCTTTAGGCTTTGCTCTTCCTGGATGTCCTTCCCCTCAAGAAACATGGGAGTCTGCGAGCACCTCTGAGTCAGGAATGCAGGTCATGATTCAGACTGCCTTCATGGTCAGGAGGAATCTGTGGAAAAGGTTTGTGTCATAGCCAGAGTCCTGCTCTGAGGGTAGAGAGAGACAGAGTGGTCGGGTGTGTGAGATCAGCACACAGAGCACCAGCTGCAGAGCCTGGGTGTGTGAAAATGGAGTGCATTAGGAAACACCCTGGCGGGGTCCTAGAGATGGGCTTCAAAAGCTCTTGGAGCTATAGGCACTGGGCAGGTTACCTAAGCTCTCAGACCCTCATGCCTGTAAAATGTGGATAGCAAATAGAGACCAGTATCACAGCTTGCCTGGCACACCCTAACAAATGTCTAGCTCACTCTTAAATTTGGTCAACTCCCCAACTCCACTCTCATAACAAGTCCGTGTTAATAATAGAGTATTATTTGACCCTAACAAAAATGAAATCCTGTCATATGTGGCAGTGTGGCTGAAACTGGAGGATATTACATTAGATGAAGTGAACCAGACATAGAATAAAAAATGCACATGTTCATGTTCTTACCAAGTGGAAGCTGGAAAAGGTGATGTCACAGTAGTAGGTGAGGCAGCGGCCACCAGAACTTGGGATGGGTAGGAGGAGGAAATGGTTTAATAGGGCTGAGGTACGGTGAGTTAGCTAATAAAGAAGTCTAAATAGACCCAACTCCAATGACAAATGTCCAAGGTGATGGATACTCCAGGTGCTTTATGATATCCTTATACATGTGTTCACATTTTGAGAACTCACGTGCGGGGCGAAGGGTAGAGAAATGGCGGTTAGTATCACTTTTGCAGGAGACTGAATTTTGTTCCTGAATACAAATTGGGTGCTCACAACCATCTATAACTCGAACTCCTGGGGATAATGCTGTCTTCTGGCCTTTATAAGACCTGCACATGCATGCTTGCGTGCACGCACACACACTCATATACATACAATCCACAAAGAATTAATGAGCCTTTAAAAAATTTTATACCATGCTCACAAATAAGTAGTATATATATACATATATATATATATATACACACACACACACACACACACACACACATATATATAATTCATTTTTCAAACCCCCATTTTGACAGTTATATGGTCTCCATTCTGACGACAGTACTTCCTGTACGTAGATGTGGCAAGGATCCAGTGTGTGTCCGAGCTGTTACAATAGTACCTCAAGTGAACTAGGATCTTCTTTTACATCTAGACTCAGCATAGGGAGACCCACAAACTGTATCTGGCTCCCAGGGAAAAGGGCTTGAGGATGGAGCTAGGAAAACAAACCCGGTATGGTGCTACATGCCAGCAAACCCAGTCTAGGGGACAGTAGGAGGGTCATAACACTCCAAGGCCAGCCCAACAGTGAGCAACCTCTCCAGGTTCCTAACAGCTGCTGTAATTCTGAGCCTCACATGTGGAAACATCCTGCTTCCTCTGACCACGGTACAGACCATCACCCCCTTTTCACCTAGGGACAGAGGCTGGTGATGTCCAAAGGAAGGGCCATCGCCAGAATGTGAGCCTTAATTCAGGCTTCAAGGTCCATATTTGATGGAGTGAGACCACTGGAGTAGACGGGACACTGTCCTCTGACACCTGAGGGGCTTCCAGCCACTCACCCAGGGTGACTGTCCCGTCATGTGATGCCGTGTCCTCATGGACTCCAGAGCATAGGCTTTTCACAGTCCCCGCATAACCGTCATCTCCTGGTTTCAGCTTACAGTGTTTTCTTTGGGGTCAGGGTTTAGAGAGGGCAGATAACAACAGAAAACCTTCAATAACTGCCTCGGCAGAATCCAGCCTCAACAATGTGCCCTGTACCCTCTTGTCTCTGGTTGTGGGTTTGGTTAAATCCTTTTGTGCAAATTCCAATAGCCACGAACCTCCCCTGCCTCCCAGGGGTCCTGCCTAGGAATAGCCCTGTCATGGGAAGCATTTGGGCTGGAACAGTCTGGGAAAGTATGAGAGTGAGCAGGCAGAGGTGGGCAAGGAGCAGAGGGCACAGAGCCCCAAGCCAGGCAAAGATGAAGCTGCTGAACACTGGCAGAGCGGTACTTGGTGTGACATTGGAGGATGCTTTATTTTCCCGTGATTTTGAGCAAAGATGATTAAAGCTAAGTTGAGGGTATTCTAGTTTGCTTTTCTTTGCTTTGATAAACAACCATGGCCAAAAGCAACTTGGGGAGGAAGGGGTTTATTTGCCTTACAGCTTAGAGTCCATCGTGGAAGGAAGTCAGGACAGGACATGAAGCAACACCCTAGAGGCAGGCGCGGATGCAAAGGCCTTGAGCAGTGCACTTAGGTTTGCTCTTCATGGCTTTTCCTACAGGAACCCTAATTGTATCACTTAGACCAATTGACATGGGTGTGCTTATCTACAGAATGGGAGCTAAGATAACCCCAGGCTGAGATGGTGGTTCAGTGAGTAAAGAAGCTGTTAAGCCTGGTGAGCTGAGTTTGATTCCAGGACACACATGGTAGGAAAGAACCAGCTTTGACCTCCACATATGCGCTGTGGCACGTATGCCTCCCTCCCTTCACTCATGTGAAGTATTTTTACAAAACCATCAGATGTGTACATATGATCTTAGAAGCATGGCATCAGCTCCCAGGAGGAACCATGTAGGCCATGTGCTAATTCTGTGGATGAGGAAACCAAGGGCCTAGAGACCCAAGTGTCATGGTTGTGAGGCACAGAGCTGGGCTATAGCCAGGTGCCACCGAGTATTCCAGAGTGTAAATGGATATGGTGATCCATGCCTTTAATCCCAGCACTCGGGATGCAGAAGTGGGCAGATCTCTGAGTTCAAGGCCAGCCTGGTTTACAGAGTGAGTACCAGACAGCCAGGGCTACACAGACAAACCTGGTCTTAAAAAAAACAAACAAAAAAAAAAAAACAAAAAAAAAAAAACAAAAAACAAGAGAGAGAGAGAATCTGTGGGTCTGGAGAGGCAACTCAGAGGGTAAAAATGCTCACCTTATAAACATGAAGACCTGAGTTCAGTTCCCAGCATTCATGTAAAAACCTGGATGTGGAGGCTCACATTCGTAATCCTAGGCTTGGGGGATCAGGACAGGAGGATTTTTGGGGGTCACCAGCCAGGGCATCTCATCTAATTGGTAAGTTCTAGGCCACTGAGACTGTCTCAGAGGAGGGAATGGAATTTGGGGGGATGACAAGGCTGTTATGCACATTCACACAAACATGGACACACACATTTTTAAAAGTGTGCCACATGATTCACAGTAGTCAAATTATAGAACCTACCTAGATGCTCATCAGCAGAGGTATAGGTGTGTTATATAGACATAGTGAGATTTGTTCAACCTCAAAGATAGTAAAAATATGTCAAACACAGGAAAAAGACAGAATTGGGACCATCATGTTAATGAAATAAGCCAGCCCCAGGAAGGTAAGGATTGGATTTTTTTTTTCTCATGTGTAAAAGCTTAGCGAGGGGTGGGGGGTTTGGGAGAGTTGGGGGTGCTACTTGTGATGTGAAAATGAGGAAGGAGAGGGGGTAAGCATAATATGTGGGGGACAGTATCTGCTCTTTAAGTTCCTTTTGCTGGGTTTGGGCTGCTGCTAACAACAACCACATAACCTTGGACAAGTCACTGAACCTAAGGCCTCAAGTCCCTTATCTGTCAGCCAAAGCCAAGGACTGCCTGATCTGGGATCCACCATCCAAAACAACATTCCAGAATAATCTGTTCCCCTTCCAATTCCAGAGACGCACAGAGTGGCCTGGCCTCCCAGCCATACCTCCCATGGGCTGGCCAGGAATCAGACATTTTTGGGGGGTGGGGGGAGCTCAGTGGAAAAATAAGTCACAGTGAAGAATTCTGGGTAAAAAGAAGATGTATGATTGCCCTTCCCGACTCCCACCACACTCCATCTTAGGCCCTTGCACCTCATGCTGGGCTGTGGGTACTGGAGTGTGGCCTGCTCTCAAGGGTATACTTCTGCTGCTCTGCTTCCCTTTTGTCTTCCTGGATCTCTGTTTTTAAATGGCACTAGACAGGGCCCTGCCCAGTGGGACTGTTGTGAACCAAATGTTAACATTCAAAAAGCATTGAGAGCTGGTCTCAGGAGTTATTGTCCATGACTATGGCCTACCCATCCTGTCAAGAGGAATGCCTCCCTGCAGCAACCCTGGTCAGGGACTGAGTGGCTGGATTTTAGCTGCTCCAGATCAGACCCTGTGAAGACCTTAGAAGGCTTCATTCTCTTGGTGAAATAAGACCTCCCTGAGCTTCCCAGAAAAGCAGGTTATTTCCTGACTAAAATGATTTCTGTAACCACAGTCAGAGGCACAACAGCCAAGATTTTCATTCACAAGACTTCACTCTCTGTTTCCTGTCTCCACATTCCACCGGGGGCAGATTGTCACAAGGCATCAGATGGCCTGACCATCATTTCCCTGTTCACATGCCACCCCAGAGATGCCATATGGGAGAAGTGGAGTTCTGAGCTATGACTCTGTGCCTCCGGAATAACACCAAGGCCTGGCTGTTTTTCATCCTCCTTCGCTGCCGCTCCCAACTCCCTGCCCCCTCTGCTGGCACCTGTGGCCCATGTCAGAGCCATCTTTTCACACTGGGGTCTCTTGTGTGACACCAGCCAGGACTGGTTGGCAATCAGATTCCTCTCCCTGCCTGGAACCTCAAAGCACCAGTTTTCAGAGCCCTGAGGACCCCTTTGCCTACCTCTGATTTCAGTGAGGGGAGAGTATCTGACCTGCAAAGCTCAGACCCTTTCTAGGTACAGACCAGATGTAGAACGATGACCAGGACTGGAGGTCTTCATTAGAGATGCTATGCAGAAGACTCTGTTTTCTGGGCCTGTCAGCACTGTCCACTCAAAAGACAAGCAGGGCTAGGGGAACCCCACGTACATGAGCATGGAAAGAGATGAGCTAAGAGCCCACACATTCAAATCTCAGCTACCCACCAGGTAGTTGATACTCTGGAGAATTAATGACCCAGAGCAATCCTTGATGCCCTTTTTACCTCTCAAGATCTTAAGGGATTTTACAGCATCCTGATAGCTTCATGAAACATTCTAGAAACTTTTAGCAGTGAGCCAAGCATGAGACCCACTTATATTCTGATAAACCTAAGGTCCCAGAAGACCTGAGCTCCATACCAGGGCTCTTGACTCTATATAGCAAGTGACTTCTAAATGCCTGTATAAAAGGAATTATGTAGATGAACATGGGGATCAAGAAGTGGGGGGTTAGAGTTGCTCATTTGCATACCATGAGTCTCCTCAACTCAGGTATTTGAAAACTTAACAGTCACATTTTCTGTGATAACTTCTTCTTCAAACACTTCTCAGCCAGAACTGTGATGCAGGCCTGGCTAGTAGTCAGGCTGAGGTAGGAAGATATCTTGAACCCAAGAGTTCAAGGCCAGACTGAAAAACACATTTAAGATCTTGCCCCACAAAACACCCTTGCTGCTCTGCTGCTGTGCCAGATGATTTTACATCTGTCCTTAGCCTGCTGCCTCTCACCAGTCTTTCTCCATTTCCAGGTGGGCCAGGAGAAGGGTAATTGCTCCTTCCAAAGGAACCCAACCCCCTGCATCATTCCGCAAGAACGAGAAAATATCTTCCACACCATATTTGCCTTTTTCACCAAATCTGGAAGGAAAGTGTTGGTAAGAAGTTACTTAATGACTGGGACCCTGAGGGTGGGCCTCACAGGAAGGCATTGCAAAGATGAGAGGCTGTCCTGCTTGGTGCTTCTTACTATTCCAATCTGGTTGTCATCAGCTGACTTAAAAGATTCAAGAACTGTGATCAAATACTATTGTTCAGCCCAGGGTTTCAATCAAGATGTTAAATCTGTATTTCAAATCCCATTTTCTGACAAAGAGAAAACCTTTACAGCCCACTAAGCAAGATGTAAATGATTTCACCTCCTAGAAATAATCTACAAAAGTGTCATAATTCTCACACAACACATTGAGGAAACCTCCTAGCAATTTCTATTAAAATTAAACAATTATATTCTACAACCCAGAAAAATGCACCATTTCTGGGTCTCCAAGAAATAAAGGCATGTGGTGTTGAAAAACACAGGAATGTTTGAATAGTAGTTAATAGTAGTCAAAATCAGAACAATTTAGATATCTATCAATAGCATAATGAGTAAACATATATATATATCCATAGGAATATTATAGAACAATTAAAAATAAATATAACTACTTGTGTCCCATGCACTATAACATCAATGTCACAGAAATTACACTAAATGAAAGAAATAAAAATTAAGAAACAATCTGGAATATTTTGTGTATAAGAAGCTCCAAATAATGGTGACAGAATTGGCTCTGTAGCATGATCAAGCTGCTTCTCCAGGTAAAACACACATAAATGCATCAAGATGTTTACTTATAATTTGTTCTTTTAACTGTCTGTGTTTTGCCTCATCGGTGCTCTTCCAAAGCCCCTTTTCCCATATCCTGATTATGTTTCTTTAGCTCTTTACCTCCACCTAAGCAGACCCCACCCTCTCTCATGCACACCTCACACCCCCCTAGAGAAGCCCAACTGTTTGGTATTAGAGGTTTGGATTTTCTTCTATTTACTTATATATCATCTCAGTTTTGTTTCTTTTTACTAAGATAATACACCCTGGCATAAATCATTTAGGAGAAAAAAAGAGGGATTGATTTTAGCCCATGGTTTATAGAAATCACATGACACCTAGTCACCTTGGATCCACAGCAAAGAAACAGAAAGGAAAAAATTAACACATTTCTGCTTTCACACACCTCACTTTCTCCATTCTCTCTCAGTTCTGGGCACCCTGCCTAGGAATGGTGCCACCCAAAGTGGGCAGGTCTTCCCACATCAACCACCATAATGAAGACACGCCCCCTCCAAGGCCATCCTGATCTAGACTGTCCCTCATTGAGACTGTCTTCCTAGGATTCTAGTGTCAAGATGATCATTGGCTTGTATGGTGAGGGTGGCCCATCTTTTCAAAGACTTAGAGGGGACAGTTAGATATAGTGGCATCTGGCTGTGCTACATACAAGTCAAGGTCAGACTGAAATGTCCCCTGAAAGAGAACCTCGCACAGGTATATACATAAGTACATATGCATACTTACACAAAAGGAAAATTCCTCCTTGAATAAACGTTCCCTTGCCAGTTTATGTAGCTCCCTGAGAAGAAGTCACATGACTCTTTTGTTCTTTAAGGCTCTCACTGGAAATAGGCATGTGGTATGTACCTGTACAGCTGGCACAGAAGTTGGAAAGTACAAAACTCATAAAAATACATCAAGATATGTACATGCTTCTTTTAAGAAGAACTGATTATCCATGTGAAATACAGCTTTCCAGTAGAATTACCCACAGAACCACTTTCTGCCTGTCATAGACAACCCTCCCCCCCCAAGACTAGCGAGCAGAACCCTAATGCCCACCAGGTGGGAAAACCTTCCAACGCCCTCTGGCGGTGACAGAGCATAATTACATCTTCTTTACTTGGGTAGGGAGATGGGTAGGGTATGTTAGTTTTTGTTTTGTTTTGCTTTTTAGGTATTCTTTATAGCAGTACAGCTTGTACGCTAAACAACGGTAATAGAATTATGTGATATAGTTTTAAACAGAAGAAATCAGGGAAGTAGTTCAGGTTACACAACCCCTCCCCACATAACATATTTGTTTAAAAATCACTTTTTTAATAAAATGAATTTACAGAACATATGTATTTGGTGATTGGACACACCTAATTTCTATTATAATCTGTGTTGTGGAGTTAGGGTTGGAATGGATCTGCCACCAGCCACTTCCTGGGCCCCACCTCTTCCTACTGATTTCTTTATCCTGAAATTGCCTGTCACCAGAGCAGATGCTCTGTTTTATAGATAGCTTTGGATTGTGTCTCTTAATTTTGTCTGGAAATTTTCTCCCCAGGACTGTGAAAAGCCAGGGAGTTTCTGTCTAACAGTGGGCTGCAATCTTAGTGCTCTCCCTAAAGAAGAGAGCCGCACTATTGACCTGTACATGCTGCTGAACACAGAAATCCTGAAGAAGGTGAGACCCCACCCGCACTTTTGGGGGCTACCCAGAACCCCTGGAATCAGCTCCCCATTTTCTCCAAATACACCATTGGTGATTCTGTCACCACATGTTGCTAGAAACAATATCAGACACTCGGTATTTAATATTAATCCAAGCACTGGTGTCACCTGAGTTTATTAGAAAGTGGAATGCTGGGACCTAGCTTCATACAGACTTGGCTAATCAGCATCCTTACCAGCTTCTCCAGTTCTCATCTGCCCGTCTATTTTGTCATTTTTCAGTTCTCCTTGGGCTAGTGGGTAGGGTGTGGTGGTGCACACCTTTGGGAGGCTGAACCAGGTGGATCTCTGAGTTTGAGGCCAGCCTGCTCTTCAGAGTGAGTTCAGGACAGGACAGCCAGGGCTACACAGAGAAACCCTGACTCAAAAATCTGTGTGTGTGTGTGTGTGTGTGTGTGTGTGTGTGTGTGTGTGTGTGTGTGTGTGTGTGTGTGTGTGTGTATTCCTCTCTGGGCTTATAAAAACCTCAGATTCTTTGGGGTATAGAATGGGAGGTACTGCTGTCTGGCAAGCTCACAAATTCTGCTCATTTGGGAACCATATTTTGTTTTTAATCAAAGATTGGCCAGCCTTTCCTGTCAAGGGCTAGCAAGAACTGTTTTGGGTTTTATGGACCAGAATCATTGCGACATACTATCGTCACATATGAAGTCAGGCTTGAGATGTTTATTGACTTACATATATGTTTTAAGTAGGTTGATTTTGTGTTGTGCTATCCATGTTTATAGCTACAGTGGGGTGCATGTAGCACAGATACATGTTAATTGAGTCATTTGCAACCGTTCAACACTGCCAGCAGCCATTGACAACATTCAAATGTGGGGCATGACTGTGCTCCTAATAAAATTTTATTTACACAAGCAAGCAAAGGGCCACATTTGACTCATGAAGCCTAGTTTGCCTGATTGCTTATTCAAATGATCCCTCAAAGAAGTTGGACTTGTGAACCACAGATCACTTTGCTATGGTGAATTTATCAAATATGGTTCCAAATCCCTGTCAATAAATCAGTGGCCTGTAATAGAGGTTTACAATGATTTATTTTAAGATAAAAACTTACTGGGTATGAGAGGCTTTCTGCCACAGAATGCTATAAAAGTAATTGGATATGAAGGTAAAATATATGTGTTAGCCTCAGAATTCCTATTTATTTTTATTTGGAAAGACTAATTGTGCATGATGTATAGAAAGCCATCCACAAGTACCCTCAGAACCATCTCATGGTCAGCTTTGAATTAGACCCAGCAGTGATGTACCATCCTGAGAAGATATAAGCATTGGGGGATGGGGTTTGGTTTTCTTTGTCTTGCAACTATTTTCCACAGCTCCACACACTGGAGAGAGCTGGACACCATCTGGGGTCCCTAGTTTGAAAACTGTTTTGGCGAAGTTGGGCATACACCCGGGGCCCCTGATGTCCCTACTTTCTATAGAACAATGTTAGAGGCAGCTAAGAGTAAGCTACACTCCACCATCTTCCAAGGAGTCCCTGCCTTGCCTGGGTCCCTGAGAGTCTACATACATGCCTGTCTTAGCCAGTGATGCTGATAACTGCACTTCCTATGACACTCGCTTGTCCCCAGAGAAATGGCACTGACAGTGAAGACCACTCTGCCATCTCTTCACTCGCCCTCTGTCCCATGGCTGCTGCTTGACCTTCAGTCACAGAGACCAAGTGTAACTGGGAACTAGTTGTTCTGCATCTCTTCCTAATGACCAGTGATGCACAGTCTATGGCCGGTACATGACCCCCAACACTCCCACATAAAATTAAGTAGTTAATTAAATGTAAAATAAATAGGAGATACATGAAACCAAAATTATGAAACTGTTAAATTACTGGAAGATTTTATGAAACAGAAATTTCTTTTGAATGACAATCCTTCCAGATTTATGAAGGACCACATCCCAGTAACTGTTGAGTCAGCCAAACCAAGGGAGCCCCAGGCAAGGGAGGTGACAGCTCTGGGATGTCACACAGGGCCTTGAAGGCTGATTCTCTGACCTTCCAGAGAAACTTAGGTCTAGAGTGTAGTTGTGACAGAGTGACTTGGGAGCCACATGGGGCCCAGCTGCCTCTGGGTCTGAGGCAGTATTCAGGTTTGGATCCCAGCATAGCACCTTTGGGGAGTTGGCCAGATGGCCCCTGGGCCACTGGGTCTCCCTGAGGACTTGGATCAACACAGACCTTGTGGCTGGCCTCAGCCTAGAGTTTGTTTATTTTCCTCTGACCTCAAGGTCTGGCTCCAGACAAGAGAATTTGAGGTTTTATTGTTTTAACCTCAACTAGTTTGCATTTGAAATGTTGGATCTGATTTTTTTTTTTTTTTTTTTTTTTTTTTTTAATCATCACAGGATAGAGTTTCTTTGAGATTGTCTCTAAGGCCTTCTCAGCCACCAGGGGCCTGCTGTATGTCAGCCCCTCATCTGTGTGACCTTTAACCTAACCGTCATTATCAGTGTTAATATCTGAGGTGCTGTTGCTGATGATTCATAAAATAAAATACAGTGTCAGAGGATGGCTTTTTGGCTCAATGGGCAAAGGTACTTGCTTGCCAAACCTGCTCCCTATGTTCCATCCCCACAATCTCCATGGTACAACAAGAAAACTGACAAACCAAAGGTGTTTACTGACCTCTCATGTAGGCTATGGCCTGTACATGACCCCTAACACTCCCACACAAATTAACTGTATAATTAAATGCAAAATAAACAGAGGCTACATGAAACCAAAATTTAAAAACCTATCAAATTGCTGAAAGAGTTAATGAAACAAAAATATTCTTTTGAATGACCATCCTTCAAGAAGCATTTTAAAATGTGTTTTTATTAAGGAGGAAGTACAAAGGAAAAAGATGAGACCACTGGAGAAATAACTCAGTGGTTAACTGATTGTTCTTCCAGAGGGCCAGACAGAGAACACTTCCCAGCACCCACATGGCAACTCCCAGCCATGTGCAAGCCCAGATGTAGGGGAACCAATGCCCTCTTCTGGTCTCTACAGGCACATGCAGTCATGTGTACATACCCACACATATAAATATACATAGCTGTTATCATTTGTTTTTAATTATTAAATCTTAAAGTAACAAAGTTAGATCTAACCAATGCATATATAGCTCTGCAGTTCAAGTGGAGTCACACACAAGAGCCCAGCACTCCTGTGAGTGTCTAGAGACACCACATTAAAGCTCATTAATACAGACAAATGATACATGTTTATAAAACTCTTAAGCTGTTTTAAAACAGATAAAGTACACCATCAAGACCCCCTTGTGCTATTCCAGGGTGGTCTCAGTGGTTTTCTGGATGATGAACAGAGGGCCTTCTTGGAACTTATGTCTAGAGAGGGGGGCCTTCATTGTTTCTTTGTACGTTTATCCACTGTAGGTCAGCACAGGCAACTAATCATGGACGGTCTTCGCCCATGTTCTGTTAGTATTACAGGGAGCATGGGACTCAGTAATGTATAAATAGTAGATGCTCCTTTGTCTCAGTGGCCCGGAGGCTTGAGAAGTTTGAGGGCTGCTGAATAGGTTCAGCTTCTGGTAAGGGCCTCATGCTACATGGTGGCACATCAGGAGGCATCGTGAGAGCCCAGGTCTCTCCTCTTCTTAGAACAATGCCACCACAGCCTGACACTTTTCCTGTGGAGACATCACACGGGGGGGGGGGGGGGGGGGGGGGGGGATATCTACTCACCTCTGAAAGGAAATCCACAACAAACCAAAGTAACAATGGGGCCAAAGTCCATCTTGGTGAGCCAGTGAGTATTTGTTAGGCCTACTACAGGGGTATGGAAGATTGGTCTGCTATAGGAGCTAAGCTAATTCACAGTGGCTGTGTCCTTGAAAGGCCCTCCCCAGGTATAGGTGGCAGCCCAAAGAGCTGCTCACAGGCAGCTCCACATCTGATCAGAGTCCCCGCCCCCAAAATCCCCTCCCCAGAGTCTCCTCCCCCAGAGTCCCCTCCCCCTGGCTCCCCTCCCCCAGCAGCTGTTTGCACCTTTTAAAAGCTGGGAGGGGCTTCCAGAATCTTCCTAGTTTCACTCTCTCAGACATGTGACCTCTCTTTCACTTCCTGCATCACATACACCTTCTGCTCCCTCTTGAAGAAAAGGTTTCAGATCCCAGGAAACTACCATGAAGCACACGGACACTCCACCCTCTTGACTTGGCCTAATCCAACTACCAGAAGCTTATCCCTGAATCCCACAGGCACATGGCTCCAGGGATTAAATTTTCAACACTTGAGTTCTAGGGACATGTACAAACCACAGTGGCTTCCTCAAGAGACTGAGAAAGTCAGAGCAGGTGGAGATGCTAAGGATACCTGGTTGGCAGAGCCCAGTTATCCCGCAGAGGCAGCAAGGGGACTCCAGTCAGCAAAGCCCCATCTGGCCTGGGATGCTAGCTTTTCCTGAGGCCCAAATTTGCCAACCGCATTTTCTCCATCCTAGCTTTGGAGCCATGCGCTTGTTATCTGGATTATGGCTTTGAAACTGAGCCTATGGCAAGGCTTCCAACTGCTTTTGCCAACAGGCAGAGTCTTAGAGCCCCCCATTCCCATCCTTAGACCTCATTTATAAACCAGATGTTTATCTTCCTACCTCACCCCACCCAGTCATCATTTTATGGGTGCTCAATGACTTCAGCCTCCAGAGAACTTCATTCTAGAGCAAGGAAAGAGTTAAGAATAACTAAGCCTTAGTGGTTTTGAGGACTGTGGTCAGGGCAAGAAAGAAGATGGCTAGAAAATGGGAATCAGATGCCTTCCGGGGAATGCCAGGCATGGGATTTGTTGCACACAATTAAGCAGCTTTATTTAATCCTCTGCTCTTTGTGACTATGTCAGTATCAATCACCAGCGCTCTAACCCTCTCCACTCACAGCCTTGCATGTGTTCCTTCCTGCCACATACAATGGTGACTGCGCTCTCCACCATCCAAAGGAACTCTCAAGAGACGATGGAAACCTGTGTCTTTGTGGGTGCCTGTGGTGTTCTATGGAAGCCTGTGTCTTTGTGGGTGCCTGTGATGTACTAGCTGCTAGTTTAAGTGATAAAATGCATTTGAGATCTTCATGGAACCCTGAGAGTTAGTTCGGCTCTACATAGTCCTCCTGGGGGCAAATCATTCTCAGTGTCATTTGAAAACAATCTCATGAATTGTGTCATTTCCTCCACAGGACAGTTCCTCTGTCATCCAGTTCATGACTCGAGCCATGGTGAAGGTGGACTCCGCCCTAAGAGTGGTGGAGATAGCTAACGGGAATGCAGAAGAGACTCTGGTAAGTCGGCTGCGCTGGGGCAGCTCTCCTCAGAGGATTGGGGACTTGGAGCTGGGATCTAAAGGCAAAGAAATCCTCTGAGCCAAGATGAAGGGTTTGTGGTAGACCTAAGCCGTGCCTCCTCTGGCTTCCAGGGCCCCCTGGAAAGCCTCCTGGTTCTGTTGTTGTGTTAACATTGTTCTTAGGACATCGCTGGTATGCAAGAGTTTCTCGTAGTGATTGGCCAAAGGAAAAAGTGTCTGAAAGTATCCTCAATAGGGCTTAGATTTCCACTCTGAAGCCAGGGCTATTTTTATCTCTCATGGGCCCTTCCCTAAAATCTTTTCTGCGCCTCTGCTTGTGCTGCTCCATGGGTGAACACTGCGGGTGAGGGGAGCTTAGGAAATAATTATTTGCTTGTCTTAAAGAGGCCATGTCAAACTGCCAAGACCTAGAACCTCTTCCATCTCTCCTTCCCTGTTCTTAAAGTTGTCGGACCTCAGAGTACACAGTGAACTTCAAGGCTTAGCAGTCCCATGAGGGAGAGACACTGGACAAAAGGGAGGTCTTGGAATTCTGTATTTTTTTCCTGTTCCTGGGGAGGGAAGAGTCATTCACTGTTTGACACTCTCCTAAGTGCAGTCCTTGGGGAGGAGACAGGGAAGACAGCCAATTAACTGCCTGCTGAGGAGCTGAGACCTGCCACTTTTCAGCATCCCCTCCTGTGGATTTTACCTTCCCTCAAGGGAGACTTGCCCTCACTTGGAGAATCTGTGTTGCTTTAACAAGCTAATGAAGTGAATTCAAGAAGAACTATGTACTTGCACAGAAAAAAAATCATTAACTTATTTTCCCGCCACAACAGAGATACACCATTTCATAATACTGGGATGTGAGGGGCTGGGATGATGATTTAGTCAGTAAAATGCTTGCTGTGCATGTATGGTGAATTCAGTTCTGGTTCCCAGCACCCCTGTAAGAAGCCAGATCTGGAAATATATGCCTGTAATCCTGGCCCCGGAGAAGTGCAGAGAAGCAAAGGGCTTCATAGTTGGCCAGCCAGTTCAACTAAAGCAGTGAACTCTAAATTGGGATGACACTCCAATCCTGTTCCTATTTCCAGTGAATTTATTATGAGACTCTCAGCCAGACTGGGATGGTGCTAAAGACACAGGGCTAAGCGCCCTCATCAGGGACCAGCCATCTCACACCAGTACAGAGGTGGTGTCAGTCCTGACCTCTTCACACGGACTTGTCCAGAATGAAACTCAAGCCCTCCACAACTCTCAGACTCAAATTTTCTTGCAAGTCAAATATTTGGGGTTCTCTCTCTCTCTCTCTCTCTCTCTCTCTCTCTCTCTCTCTCTCTCTCTCTCTCTCTCTCTCTCTCTCTCTCTCTCTCTCTCTCTCTCTCTGCATTCTGGACACTTAACAGCTAATAGAACAGTGGTCCCTGCGCACCGTCACAGCACCGGTTACAGATCACTAGGATGCCCACCATCCTCCAATAGACGTAATTGACGATGCGCAACAAACGAGGTCACTTGTGTAGGTAGAGAGAAAGCACTGGATGTGTCATCTTCACCCTGGGATGCACTGTCCAGCACCATGTTGTGGGGCTTCAAGTCACTGACTCTTTGCTTTAGGTGCTGTGTATTATTCTCCGTATCAAGTGTTGGCAAAAAGCTGCTGTTTTTTGTTTTTTGGTTTTTGGTTTTTTTTTTTCATGCTCCCAATGGGTGAAGAGAAGGGACAAACAATGAGGATCCCAAGGGAGCCCTTCTGGAAGGCTCCCCACCACCGCCTTTTCAATCCATAAACTAAGATTGTGCTCTGCAGTGTGTTCTCACCTTCCCTAGTAGGGAAAATAGCTTCTGAGAGTAGGAAGAATTCTGGTTTTAGAAAAGTTACGTTTTTCCCTCATGGTTCTTATGAGCGTCTGGCTCCTGTCAACCTTCCGTCTGAAGGGGGATTTCCACAGAGGTTAGCCAGCAGGCTTAAATCAGGTGACATTTCACAGCCTCCGGGATTAGGCACCAATTGTTGTGACCTTGGATTGATGAGATTTGTCAGTGTCTGGGGTCCGGCGAGGCACGCGCAAGAGGAGGAGCACAGTCGCTTTTAACCATAAATAGCACGCACAACGAGGAATTAGGAAAATCAAATGCCTCTCCTTGTATCATTCCCCTCACCCCATTCCAACCCCAATGCTGGGAATCAAGCCTGGGGCCTTCACCATATAAGGCAACTGGTCTCCCCCGAGGTCTGTCCTCGGCATGCGTGTCCTTTATTTTTATGTCACGATGTACTCGTGCTTTGCAGGGTGTCTGTCAGTCACTAGAAGTATGCGGTAGATCTTTTAAAGACTTGCTTCTTAATTAATCCATAAGAGATGTTTAGCAGTAATTACTTTTCTGTTGCTGTGATAAGACTTTGCACCCAAGGCAACTTATAAAAGAGTTTGTGGCTCACAGTGTCAGGGAGTGAGCCTGTGAGCACCATGAAGGGGAACATAGCAGCAGGCAGGTGGGCATGGTACTGGAACAGCAGCCCACAGCTCACTTCCTGACCCATAAGCATGAGGCAGAGAGAGAAAACTGGGAATAGCATAAACTTTGGAAACCTCAAAGTCCACCTCCAGTGACGCACCTCCTCCAACAGGGCCACGCCTTCTAATCCTTCCTAAGCAGTTTCAGCAACTGAGAACCAAGTATCCAAACATGCGGGGGCTGTTTTCATTCAAAACCACCACATTTGGCAGAAGTAACATCCAAGATCAAATTCAATGGTGCTTAATCTGGCCTCATGTGGTCTCAAGCCTGAGGACCTTGGTGAGGCATCAGTGACCACAAGGTCAAAGGGCTGATTGTGAGGTGCCAATAACATGGGCTATAATTTGACATATCTGAGAGCCCTTGAAATTGCCAGGAGATCTAGACTGTGAGGGTATGAAAGGAGTCAGGAAACCAGACCAGCCAGTGCCAAGCTGAGTTCAGCCACAGGAAGAACTCTCAATATCCTGGGCTCTGAGGACAGCTCTCCCGACCCGCCCTGTTACCTCTTGCTCTGGAGTCAGGTAGGAACCTCTCACCAGCTAACATTGGAACTCTGTGTCTGGGGACCATATCATGGGTATTATCCACTGCTCTGGCAGGAAGACAGAAGCCCATCTTTCCCTGGGATTCACTGCATGGGAAGGAGAGCCAACACTGGGCCACAGAGAGAGACAATTGTTCCCCTCCCATGTCAGGTATCATGAAAGGCATTATAAGTCAGCCAAGCCTGCATCTGAGCAAGAGTCATAGTCCAGTCACTTGCACCACTTGTTGGCGGGAGCTTCCTAGGCAAGTGGTCATCTTAATGAGAGAGTATGGAAGCCTTGTCTGAGGGTGACTGGTGGGCTATGTGGGCTTTGCTCTCTTTTGAAAACTAATGTGAGTGGGGTGTGGTGACCCACCTAAAGTCCCGACACTTGGGAGGCAGAAGCAAGAGGATCTTAAATTTGAGGCCAGCCTTAGCTACAAAGCAAGATCCTGCCTGAAAACAAAATGGGGCAATGTTTTGGAATGGGCAGTGCTACTGGCCATTGTGGTAGGAAATACATTCCGAGCTTTTGGTCCCTTCTGCCATGGAGCCATGTGTTCCTCCTGCATGTGGGGATATAGATCAGTAATTCAGAGCAGACCCTAGAAAATCCATGGTGACCTTCACGTGAGAACCACTAAGCCCCTTCCTCAGGAATGAAGGAGTCTGAGAAAATAATTGATTAGCTAGAGGTCTCGCACTGGCTGAGCCAACAGTGGCATCTGGACCACCAGACTCACAGCCTGGAGGTCCCTTTCCCTCTACCTTGTAACCACACCAATGAGAAGTCTCTAGAAGGGTCTAGATAGATGGCTCAGAGGTTAAGAACACTTACTCCTTTTGCATTTGCAGAGGACCTAAGTTCAATTCCCAGCCCCCACATTAGGCGGCTCACAACCTCCTAGGGGATATGATGCTTCTTCTGGCCTCCTCGGTCACCTGCATGAATGGTGATGCACATGCAGACAGGCAGACACACATGCATACACATAATTTTTTTAATTTAAAGAATCTTCTAGAAGAATGACTGGCATAGAGTGACTTTGGTGCCCTGTCCCTTCACACTGCTCCCCAGCACTGACCCAACCAAAGATACAAACCAGCAAAAGGACCATCCACAAACACAGCAAAGTAGGTTCAGTCCAGAGGGTGCCGCTTGCCATTCCTGAACTCCTCGGCTGTGTTACTGTTCAGTTATAACTTCATTGCCACAAACTAGAGGTAGGCAATGACAGTCTAAAACGCCCTCGAATACAGGGGTTTGGGGATTTTTTTTTTTTTGCCTTGACCATCAAATTATGTTGTGATTTATTACCACCCCTCCTGTACCACCAAATGGTGGGTGGTTCTTCCTCTGCCTATCAGTGGGAGAATTAAGCTCTGCTTATCAGAAATTAAGAAAATTCCAAGTGCAGTTTGAAGACACATAAGTGATACTTTCCGGTGGTTTCCATTTAGTTATTTGGCGCGTTATCTGAGGGTTTGCTAAGGGTAGGTGCTGTGCCGGGCACTGGAGGCAGAATGAGGAAGGAGGTGGACACAGCCATACCACCCACCTTGGGGCTGACCACAGGACAATGAGGGTGTCGACAGCCAGGGAAAATGACAAGGGCTTTGTTTTCATTGAGCCCTTCTGAGCAGAACAGAATGGGGGTTAAGGCCTGGGAGCTGGAGAAGAATGAGCTTGCCAAGCGTGAGGAAGCCCCTAGCTCAGGGTGGGGGGGGAGCTGTGTGAGGACCAGATGGGGCATGTTTCGGGGGGGAGCTATGTGAGGACCAGATGCGGCATGTTTAAACCACCAAAAGGAGACAAGATTGAGGGCAAAGGCAACAACATTAGTAAAGCAAAGGGGAGCCAGCCAATGTTTGTTTGCTGGAGGGAACTCTTTAAATGGTATATATTCTTTCAGCTATTAAGATTTCTTGATTTTGATTGTTATGCGTGTGATGTCCTGAAAGGAAATGCTCCCCACTACGGGATTTATTAGTCTATATCGTAATAATAAGACAAGGAAGTGTGTCACTGTGGGGGAGGGCTTTGAAGTTTCCTATGCTCAAGCTATGCCCAGTATAAGATACAGTTCACTTCCTGTTGCCTTTGGTTCAAGATGTAGAACTCTCAGCTCCTCCTCCAGCACCATGTCTGCCTGCATGCCACCATGAAAGTGATGAACTAAACTCTGAAACTGTAAGCCAGCTCAGATTAAATGTTCTCCTTTATAAGAGTTGCCATGGTCCCGGTGTCTCTTCACAGCAATAGAAACCATAAGACAATGTGTATACATGTTTTGCCTGCAAATATCACTTGCATGCCTGGTACCCACTGAGTAGTCAGAAAGGAGTGTTGGATCCTCTGGAACTGAAGTTACATACAGTTGTATATAAGTTGCCATGCAGGTACTGGGAATTGAACCTGGGTCCTCTGGAAGAATGACAAGTGTTCTTAATCTACCGAGCAATCTCTTCAGGCCTCTGAAGTTTTTATTGCATTTATTTATTTATTCATTCATTCATTCATTCATTCATTCATTTATTTATTTATTTATTGTGTGTGTGTGTGTGTGCGCGCGCTCATGTAGGCACACATATGACAAGGTGTAGGTGTGGAGGTCAGAGGACAATATGTGGGAGCTGGTTCTCTCCTGCCACCATGTGGGTTCCAGGGATCCAGTTCAGGTCATCAGGCTTGGCTGCAAGCTCACCAGCCCTGATGTACGTTGTTTAAGTCACAAACTATGCTATGGATGCTGGATTAACAGGAATAAGGGTGGGATTGAGGAGTTGGTCAACAGTCTCACCAGGTGCTAATAACACTGGTAGAGAAGATTGATCAGTACCTTTTAAGAATAGAGAGTATGTGGCATGTCCATCCTACACAACTGGGATGAGTCGAATGTTATCTTGTTACAAAGCCCTTTGAATGTTGCATCCACATGGGCAGTAGTTAGTAACGGCCAACATCATTCAGAGATGGCCAAGCAAGAGTGAGCCAAACAAACAGGGAGCCCCACCCCTACTCTGAATCATCAGTGGCTTCCAGTCGCCATTACAATTATCAGCATTGCCCTTTAAAGGACAGAATCCATTTCCACATAGAAACGTGCTTTGGTTGAATCATGAGTGCAGTGTATGGGACTCTCCCAGAATCCCCAGCCTTCAAGAAAACCACAGCTAAGGAGAATAATATTTTTAAGGAACAAGATTTCCAGTCCTCCACCTTCTTTCTCTGGCCATTAATTATATCCCTCAAGATTTCCAGAACTCCATCTGCATAGACACACATGTCCACACAAATGTATGCGCACTGTTGAAGACAAACTGAACTTTCTAAGCAGCAAACAAACAAACAAACAAAAAAATCAGCTGATCCTCTCTCTTAGAAGCAACCTGTGCCTGGGTGGCCTCCAGAGCATACCACACTCAGATTCAGTGGCCAGTTAATTGCAGAACTCTTCCACTGTGGTCTTGTCTCTACCAGAGCCACAGACACGCAGTCAAGAGAATTAATAGTGACAGAGCCCTGAAGTAGGAGCACTTAGTATGTTCATTGCCCTCTGGTCAGTCCCTAGCCAGTGATGGGGACAGTCTTAATGCTCTAAAGATCTCCATGGAGTCACAGACCCTTGTCCCCTTAAAAAGTCTTGTACTTCAGGAGTAAGATCTGGGAGGCTTCTGTGTAAGTGATGGGTCTATCAGTGAAGAAGAAAGTAATTTCTGTCTGACCAAAGCATATTTTCTATGGAGCATTAGCCAGTTTTGATGATTTGCTCATCTGATTTCAGCACACTCTTCCCATCCCCATGACATCTTTCATTAGCCCTTGTTATCCCTGCTGACTCCCTAAAAAGAGGGTCTCTCTCCTTAGATTCACTATATATTTGTTCAAGAACCATGAGTTAATTTGTTAAAATATTATGCATCACTATAGAGAGGTAGCTCTTTTCTTTGGAGGAAACTGGATTTCATTCCCAGCACCCATATAGCAGCTCACAACCATCAAGAGATCCAACTCCCTGTCTGGTCTGCAAGGCACCCAGCATTTAAATGGTGCCAGAGATTCATGCAGGGAAAATGTCCATATGCTAAAAATAAATTAATAAAATGTTTAGGTTGTGCATCAACCCAAATGTTGTGATTTATACCCATAATCCCAACACTAGGAGACTGACACAGGTGGATTGCTGTGAATTCAAGGCCAGGCTGAGATGTATAGTAAGTTCTAGGACAGCCTCGGCTATGGAGTAAGACCCTATCTCAAAATATATGCCTATACACACACGTATACACACACACACACATACACACATGCACCCACATACTCACATACATACACACACATACACATATATACACATACACACACATACATATATACACATATACAGAGACAAACATAATTTATTTTTATTCTTAATAGCTTGTGATGTCCTGTTTTATGCTTAACCATTATTTAGTTAATCTGTTGCCATATCCTAGAATAGTTCTGATTCTGTATGCGTGTGAATAATTCTGCAGTGAGCATCTCCTAACTTTCTTAGTTGCATTTTGTTTATTTTGTGTGCATGGGGGAGGGGAGCACACATGGCACATGTGAAGTCAGGGGACAACCTTCAGGAGTCTGTTGCCACCTCCCGCCATGTAAACCCCAGGAACTTAGCCAAGGTTGCCATGGCTGGCAGCAAGCGCCTTCACCCACTGGGGCATCTCACCAGCCCAACATCTCTGAGCATAAAAGTTTTTCTGTGGTTTGTATTTCCTGCCTTTGATCATGTTTTCAAGTAGAGGGGTGATAGGTCGAGTGGTGTGAGCGTATCTGAGACAAGCAATTACAGAGCCTGTCACAACCAGGATAGAAAGGGAAAAAGCAAAGGGATGGGGAGCTCAGGGGGAATCTGTGACCTGGGCAGGGCTGGGAAGGAAGGAAACCAGACTGTGACTGATTTGTGTCCTGAATTAGATGCTCAGCCTGAAGAGGAGCCATCGACAGAGGGAGATGCTGAAGTGACATGTCAGGACCTATGTACTTAGAGAACACATTCTGTGGCAGGGGATGGGGGGGGGGGGGCAACACCATGCCTACAAAGACTGGGCCTGGACTGGGGCAGTGACAGGCATGGGAAGGAGAGAGATGTTTAGAGCGGTGTGAAGGCTTGGTCTGGGTAGTGGAGTTGTGGGCTGGTGGTCAGTATGTCTCCCTACTATGTGCTCTGTGCTATTTCCCTTCCCTTTTTTGTTCATTCATTTTTTTTTCATCTGCTTTTAATCTATGATGTGGCTTCTTAGCTCGTTGCAAGGGCTCAGATCACTCACAGAATTTATTGCAGTCAGGGTAGAAGAGACTGATCTGCCAAGGCCTAGAGCTCACGGCCAAGTGGGAAGACCAATAGCATCACAGAGAAAAAAAGACAAGACACAAAGTACACATTCCCGGGACGTGACAGACACTCTCACAAAATTCGCCAGACTAAATTGTAGTGGCTACTCTCAGATCTGTATCCACAACCAGACCTCCAGTGTGGCTTTGCCAAGAGGACCTTACAACTAACCTCCCACTGAGTTCACAGCCTGGCTCAGGATCCTTGTCTGCCAGAGGCTTAGTAACTTTTGTCTGAACCTCTAAGGAGGGACTGAAGGGCAGGTGCAAAAAAAAAAAAAAAACCAAGCTCAGAGAAGTCAAGCACTTTGCCTAAGGTCCCCTGGTTGTCAATTACACCACACCACATCCCAAAGGGCCTGCTGGGTTTTCTAGGAGTTTTCTCTAGCCCATCCCTACATTAGAAGAAGCATTTCTGCCCCCACTGAATTTCACTTGAGACAAGTTCTGGGTTCAGGTTCTACACGTGAAGCCAAAGAGCCCGTCTTGTGGATAACTATGCATACCCACCCCTAATCTAGCACAAACCACTGAGCCATCCCTCTCTCCAGAGGTAGAAACAAGGAACTAAAGATAATCAGATTGGGTGTCCTCTGGAAGAAGGGGGCAAGTGATATCTGAATTCTGCAAATCCACACCCCTCCTGACCTGTGGGACTAGAAGTGAGCCAGAGAGTGTGGTCATCTTGAGCTACTGCACCGGCAGAGGAAACATGTCTGGCTTGCTGTTTCCATGGTGTGATATTCCCACTGCAATCTGTGGCAGACTGTCATCACAAAGTCCCGTGAATTTGGAGGAGACACACTTGACTCTTGAGAGCTGACATAGGCCATCCCTAGGACACCAGTGAGTCTCCTTCCAAGTTAAGGAGTATGCCTCAGGGGCTGGAGAGATAGCTCAGCAGTTAAGAGCACTGGCTGTTCTTAGAACCCAAGTTAGATACCCAGCACCCACATGAGGCAACTCACAACCTCTCATAACTCCACCTCCAGGGGATCTGACACCCTCTTCTAGCCTCTGGGACACCTGCATATGTACAGTATACAGAATACACACACACCTATAAATAAACATAAACAAGCTGCTTTGATGAGATATGACCTCCAACTGCATGTGTCTCAGATTAGAAATGACAGCACACCTTGAATGAATTTTTTTAACTAGTTTGGCACAGCTGTGAGACCTAAGAGAGTAGTTTAGCCCTTGTGCAGTCCACAATATATTGGAAAAATTATTCTTGAACACATAATCTCATTCTAAGTAACATACTGAGATGAATACTCAGAAGCACCCGCTGCTTGAGAAACACCCACTGTGGTCTTTTTTTCAAAACCAGAACGCAAGGTGGAAGACTGTCATCTAATTTGGAATGTAACATGTTCTGACATTTTTCACTAGACTTTTATTCCGTTTGTGATATTTGAAATCAGGGACATTGTCTTTATAGACCTTTCAAGACATGAACCTTGGTCTCATGATTTCACTTTTGTGTTACCCTCCAGGTGGTCTTCGAGGCCTTGCACAATCTGGAGCCCCGTGGCTACGTTGTGGGGTGGATCATTGCTATCAGCTTGCTGGTGGGAATCCTCATCTTCCTGCTACTGGCTGTGCTGCTGTGGAAGGTGAGTCTGGTGACCATGGGTGCCTGAAAGATATCCCAGTCAGGACACCAGGTCCCAGGAGGTCACAGGCCTCCCCACGGCTGGAGAATGTAGGAAGAGGTTTCCTGTAGTAGTAAGTTTCTGGCCCCGCCTTTCCAGTTCTGACCTGCTGTTCCACTGAAACACACAGATGCCTGTATTAATTTTATGCTGATCAGCCTATGGCTCTGGCAAAATGCCAGCTAGCTCTTGCTCTTAAACTAACCCATGATTCTTATCCTGTTCAGCCATGTGGCTTGGTACCTTTTCTCAGAGCAGCATAGGTGACCTCTGTATCTTCTGGCTTGTCTGTCATATCCGTGGCATCTCTGCCCTGTTCTTTCTGTTCCCAGAGTTTTCTTAGTCTGGTAGATCTGGCAACACTTCCTGTCTGTCTTCAGCCAATCAGTGTTTTATTAAACCAGTAGGGGAGACAGATATTTACAATGTAACATAATCTGACTACAGTTTCCCCTCCCGGTGCAAGTACAGTCAGCAGGCCCTTCAGACAGAGGGTGGAATCTTCCCTAGTCTTGGACCACTTTAGAGAGAGAGAAGGGACCTCAGTCACCTAATTTTGTCCATCCTCAGAAAAATCAAACCCATCCCAAATGGTTACTGCTGTCATTGCTTCAGGAGATCAGTCTGGTTCCCGTAAGATGTTTGCTCTGCGTGGGAAGTGATCTCATCATAGGTGATATGTCTGCAAGTTGTGCTTTTCCTAGAGTCTGAGGTGACTACAGCTGAAGACAGTGTTATTTGTGACTTTGGCCTGGAAGGGGAATGAGAGAGCTTAGCGACTGTGGATTTTTAGGTAGACAGTCACTAAGAGACAAGGAGAGCCTGGCATAGAGGTAAAGAAGCTCACAGTGAAGGCAGAGACATCAGGCTCATCCTGCCTTGAGTTACTTTATGGACACAAATGAATAGCCAGTGCTCTTTGACAAAGCAGCTTAAAAATGGCTATTACAAGAACAGTCTCTGAGAATATTATAGATGGATGCTTTAAATCCAAATATTTCGTTTCTTTGGGATTAGAAAACAACACATATGCATTGATTGAACATGATAATATTAGTAAAGAAAATAGAAGGTATATGGCATCCAGGGGTTACATCTTGAAATCAAGTGTGATGAGCATGGAGTTGGCTCCATCTGGACCTGTTTTTCTGCATGCATAGATGTAAGTGAGGCTTTCTCATAAACTCAGCTTATTCATGGACAATGTGTTTGTTAAATTATCCAGACATATATTCAATACATGATCAGATGAAGTACTTCTAAACTGAAAGCCATGAGTTCAGTCTCTGTGTGCGCACACTCGCAAGCTCACATGCATGTGTGTACGCATGTGCCATAGCCCCACATGTGTGGGTTAGAGGGACAACTTTCAGACATCAGTTCTTTCTTTCTGCCATATATGTTACAGGGATAGAACTCTGCCAGGCTTGGTGGCAAGCACGTGACTCCTGAATCCTCTCTTACCAGTAGTGCCCTTATTTTTGAGACATTGTTTCTCATTGGCCAGGGGTGCACAGATTAGGCTAAAATGGCTGGCCAATGAACAGTGGGACTCTGCCTGTGTCTCCCACCTGACTCTAGGATTGTAAACCAGTGCCACTGTGTCTTGCTTTTTTGACACAGGTTCTGAATATCAGAACTCAGATCCCCACCCTTGCCCAGGAGGCACTTTACCAACTGAGCCATCTCCTCTGCTCCTCAGCGCTCAGTCTGGAAAAATATAATAAATACAATTTAGAGTCTGTAAACAGTCTAGAAACACCGAGGACACTGTGTTAGCAATCTTTTCTCAGATTACTCATCAACTCCATTGCTTTAACTTCACGATACTTTACTTAGAAGAATATCTGGAGATTGGAGGAAATATAGACTCACACTGTGCTCATCTTCCATGCCCTGCCTGTCAGATAGCCTCCTGCTCCCTGCAGCCTGTTTTCCCTGACAGCAATCGTGTAAACCTCTCCTGTGTTGTTAGGAGCCCATTTCCAGCCACATCATGACACTGCCAGCTCTCTTGTCTACAGTCCCCTCTCCCTAGAATCAAGGTTGTCCCCAGTTGCCCATATCCTGTAACAATGCCGTGGTGAATGACCATAGAGTCAGAAAGTTGCTCAAATCCTCCATTGTATCCTTAGAAGGAAACCCTAAGAGTGGAGTCATGGAGGGATGTAGTTCACGATGCAAACTGCCTTTCTGAAATGCTGTCCCAATTCACCCTTTCATGGCAGCTTCAGTAAAGTGTGCTAATATAATTTCTGTATATTTGCCAACAGCAGCTATTTCCTCCTTTTTAATTTTCCAATTTGTTCTTTGTTTACTCTGCTTGGCCAGACAGACTCTTAATGCTCCCTCGTCTCCAGCTCCAATGCCTGTCTGCTGAGAGGGCCTCTGGCCTATGGATGGAGAATAAGGCAGTGTTTGGAATCTGAAAAGGCTGGTGGTAGGGTAGGGGGAGGCATCTGCCTTCATGTGGGCTTTCAGAATGAGAAGAAAGTACTCTTGCTCCAGCCACACGGGCCCAGACACAGAGCAGGGAATGTCCATGACATTCATGGTCTACATGACCTCCTTGTGGGCTACTCCACTGAGCTCACCACCAACCAGGACACCATCACCTCCTCCCACCCGCACCACTGGTTTTTTGCCTTTGTCCTGTTTGTGAAGAGAGAATGTGGTGATGGACCATGTTCCCTGGTAAGAGCCATATACACAGAGGCTGAATTCCATAGCCTTATTTCTGCAGGAGGCAACTGAAGGACAATCTTGTATGCACTGCCGTGGGCCCTTTATTCTTCTTTGAAGGGAAGAGAGAGAGCATACATACTTTTCCTCTGCATCAGAAATGTTACAGTATAGAACTTGCCACCACCCATCATGGTTATGAGTCTAGTAGCAGGTGGTGAGGGTCCAGTGTGGGCTAGGGCATGGTGAGTTATCTTCTTCTCTCTGCCTTGTTGGTACTTGGACTGGAATAAATGAAGGCAAAATGTATGCTGCTCTCTGATGCCCAGCAGAGATGAATGCTCCTCATTGATCTCCATAGCCTTCTAACAGTGCCCTCCTGCCTGCCAGTTATGTGGCAAACTCTTGTTTGACATGAAACACAGGAGGTGGTTGACTATTGACACTTGGTAACTGTTGACCGGGGACTCATTACAAGGACCTCCATCTTTCTCTAAGTCCATGATAGTACCTGATGCCTACCTTCATGAATCCTGTTAGCTGAGAGACCTCAGGATTCTGGCCACCTAGGAGTGTATGTTTTAGTATCAGAATGAGCTACAGGTTACCTCCCCCCCAACCAGTTCTAGCTGGCCTTCTTCCGAGGGTTTCTACCTTTATCTTTGCCAACTGGCTTCTCTTATGTGCTGACTTGTCGAATTTTGTGCAAAGCCTTCTAGACAACTCTCCAACCAGCCCCCTGCCTCACGGGGACTTTTCTCAGCTAAGCTGTTATTTCAGTACAAACATGGGTTTGGTCTGAGCGTTCTCAGGAAGGTGAGGCGTACACATGTCACACTCAGGTACGCACACACACACACACTCACAAGTACATTCATATACATGTGCACATGTATATGCTCAGACATATACACATTAAATTAATTAATTTTAAAAATAAAAGGGGTGGTTGGTGAGATGGCTCAGTCAGTAAAGGTGCTTGCTGCCAAGTGTGACAATCCAAGTTGGATCCCTGGAACTTATAGGGTGAAAGAAGAGACTAGACTCACATATGTTGTCCTCTGATCCTCATATGCACACTGAGGCATGCCCACATGCACACAAGTGACACATAAAAAATAATTATAACTCTTAAAAATCTTGGTATAGTCTTCATATCATAGGGTTGTCATGCATGGCAATAAAATCATCTGCTTCCTGCACCGAAGAAGCAAGTGGAATGGGGAGTCTTTTGGAGGGGGGTGTCTTTGTTGAGGACTGACTGTGTAGTGAATCTAGAGGTTGAAAGAAGCAGGTGAAATGAAGGATAGTTTTAAAGACCTACATTCCCTACGATGTTGGACTACAGACAGTTTTTCAACTCTGATTCCCACGTCCACAGCCTAAGAGTGGTGTGTTATCGGTACTGAGTAGCAGTCAATACCTCACCGATAGCACTGTGCAGAGGAACCAGCTGGAAACTGGCTCAAGTCCAGCCCGACATCAGACTTGTTGGACCTCACCAGTTTGGGTATATTATCATACTCCATATAAATCCCATCCACTCCCTCTGCAGACGCCACTGGCTAGCACCTGCCATCCAGCTACCAGGAGACACATCCCTAAGAACATATAAGAAACAGACGACCAGAAGTCAAGCCTTCTTCCTGTATGGACACATCTATTGAATTCCCTTCTACTATTTTTTAATTTTGTGAATAATTTATTTTGTTGGGAGTTGAAAGAGCAGTCAGAGGAATGGGTTCTCTTTTCTCCATGTAGGTCCTGAAGATTGAACTCAGGCCATCAATCATAGCAGCAAGCTCCTTTACCCACTGAAACACCTTGTGGGATCCCTGAGTCACCTTTTAGGATACCTCTGGACATTGTTGCCCATGGTTGGTCATTGTACAACACACATGAGCCAAAAATGACTGTTTTAAAACTGTGTGGTCTAAACACAATTATGACAGTGCGTTTATAGTTCACACAGGCTTGTGGATCTACATGCTCGATGACAATATCTTTATTCAACAGATAGCATTAGGTTCCTCCTAGGTGGTGTACCCAAATAACTGGGCAGAGGCAAACAACAAACTTCATACTGTTCTGAAACCCTCTAAGAAAGGCACATTGATGGCAGAGATGAGCAGATAATGCTTGGCCTTGTTCACTGGCCCCTGATCCTTATGACATGTGTCCTATGAAGTTCATGTCTGTCTGAAACAGAAATCTTCAGGGTTCCACAAATCCTTCTCCAGAGCTAAGGCTCAGTCACTGCCCTTGTGCTCAGCTCACCCAGCCCTCCCTCCCCCCTCTAGACCCTGTCATTACTGCTTCTCAGTACCTTCTTAAAGGGCCTGCTGATGGCCCAGACTCTCACGCTTGGCAGCAAAAGGACCTGGCTCTTACACAAAATCCACAGCCGGGCCCCAAGCTAAGCAGAGCCCTGAAATGGATCCTAATCAACCTTCTCAGAGCTGAGCCATCCGTGGATACTGGGAAATGTAATTTAAACTTGATGTGCGAGGGTTACAGTAGCTTGCCAAACCACTGTGCAGGAGGAAGACTTTGAAACATGAAACTCTTTCAAGGGAGAAAATCCAAAAGCATCTCCTCTCCCTTGCTTCAGCTCCTGGCTGGGTTGGAAGACACCCCAGCCTGGTGCCTCTTCCTAGAGGCCCGTTTATGGGAAGGCTGAATTGCTCAGAGGTGCAGCAGCATGGGGCTAGCATGTCTGAGAAACACCTTCAACTCATTAACACCAGCTAAGCAGAGAGAAAATGTGCTCAGACATTTGCCCTTTGGAAGAAAAATGCCTCCCTGCATCCCTCTACCCTTTCCCAAATCCACCCATTTTTGTTTGCAGTTTGCCAAACACACAAGCCACCCTTTCAGTGAAGGGGCTCATCCACCGCCCTTGGCAATGTCCCTCTATCTCTATCCTGTCCTGATTGACGTTTTTCCAAAACTAGATAATTTGAAACAGAGTGTTCTTGTTTTGCCAGGAAGACACAGTCCTGCCCGGTCACATGGCAAATAAACAGGGTGCAGAAAGGTTTGGCTGCCCCCCCCCACCCCCCGACAAGAACTACTTGAAGGCTTCCATCAGCTGGAACCTTACCAAGAGCCTTGTATTCTAGAGCTTTCTTAGAGAGCATGGTTTTTATTGGAGACTATCACTCATGACTCACAACAAAAATGCTTAGCAATGGATATTTGCAGAGCGGTACAGAGAACAGTTAAGGTTTGGCAGCCACTCTAGAGGGGTCACTACCTTGCCTCCAATACAGACAGAGAAAACCCATTCCTACTTTTCAAGAGATTGTATAGTCATGGGCACACATGGACACACACTCCCAAACCACCACCACCACCCTAAAACCCATGTGCCAGTGACATGTGTTGGGACTGGTTTATATTTAGAGATATATATTGGTCTGATACTGTGTCAACATCTTGAGATGGAGACATGGTGTGTAAACAACCAAGTAATTAAGAGGTCTGTAAACAGAGGGTCCAGAGCTAGTCTAACAAAAGATCCTGCCCAAGGTCATTGGAATGGCCGCCTAAGAAACACTCCAAAAACCAGTGCACATAGAGGCACCCCTAAGAGACCAGATGTCATGGAGTTGTCTTGCTGTTCTCATTACCCTAACGTGGGCTGGGCAGAGACTGAGTACCTCAGAACTGGATTGGTTCTCAGTTCTTCCTCTGGGCTCATTGGCTCACCCAGCCCCCACCTAATGGAGCAACTGAAAAGAATCTGCCACTTTGCTGGTTTTCTGGCTGGCTTGGAACACACTGTATTAGTCTACAGAAGGCATCTGGGAGCTGCTCTCTGGGGTTACTGTCAGGACCAGAAGGCTTCTCCGGGAAAACAAACCTTGAAGCTAGTTATGAAGTCTCCTTGTAGGGAAGTTTCTCCTGCAAACAGGATAATTATAAACAAAACATCTGACCCCCTCCTGGAACACAAGCCTTGGAAGATTTCAGAAGCAATTAGTGAGAAACAACTGACTCCATTGATTGGAGGTGTAGGGTCACTGTGGGTATAGTGTAAGCTTGTTTTTAATCATTTCCCAGAAGTCTCAGGGTGGGTTTAGCTGGCAGCCCAAGACTTCCCAGAAATCCTCCCAAATACCGAGGCAGGTGTGTGTGCCCACGGGAGGCCTGTAAGAGAGGAAAGAACATCAAACCTTACAAGTTGTTAGACATTTTATAATCCACTCTGCTTAGCTAGGTGGTGGTGGCTCACACCTTTAGTCCCAGCACTTAGGAGTCAGAGGAAGGAATCGCTGAGTTCAAAGCCAGCCTAGTCTACAGATCGAGTTCCAGGACAGGGCTATGCAGAGATCTTGTCTCAAAAACAACAACAATGACAATAATAATAATTTTCTCTGGTTTATAGTGTATCCATACTTTACCAGGAGACTAAAACTTTGTATTTTGTGCATACACATATGAGACAATGCTAAGTTCTTTAGTCTGATAATAGCAAACATTTCTCGCATGTACATGTATCAGAATATCATATTTAGTACTTTACATGTATTTTTAAATCTGTCAACCATTTTGTACTTAGAGAAGGGGAAAACTCTTTTGTACTTAGAGACTGAACCTAGGACCTGATACACACCAGGAAGCAACAGCCAAGCCTTTGTAAGGTTTTTTTAAAAAATAGCATCATGCTACTGATTCTCCAGATGTTAATAATAGGGTCATTTTTTTTTCATTTTAATTTTGTGTCAGATTTGTATATTTCTCTTCAATACTTAGGTTCTCAGCCAGGCCTGGTAGTACATACCTTTAGTCCCAGTATTCAGCTGGCAGATGCAGGTGGATCTCTGAATTTGAGGCTGGACTGGTCTACATAATAAGCACTAGTCCAGCCAGAGCTAGATAGTGATGCACTGTCTGTCTTGTGTGTGTGTGTGTGTGTGTGTGTGTGTGTGTGTGTGTGTGTGTGTGTGTGTATGTGTGTGTTCCAAGTCCTCCCTTTTGTTCTGATAGCTTTCACCTCATCTGCCTGAAAATCTGGGTTTGTTAGAATAAGACACTCTACTGCCATCTGTTGGGAAATGATCCGTGTAAACTTTTCTGTCTATATCTGGCAACCTCGAGCGATTGTACACAGTGAACAGCCTGCAGTCAGCCTTCCCTAGCCACAAGAATGCACTGTGTTTTAAGAAATGGTCTTTTTGGAAAAGACATACACACCAGTGACAGCTCAGTCTGCCATGTGGATAATCACTCAAAGGTTGACAGTTGGGGTCAGAACTCTCAGACTCTGGGGCACTGGAGGGGAGAGTGAAGTTTACAAGGCTTTTTCTGCGTGGAGAAGAAAGCTTGCTCTGGGTGTCTTTGTTGGTGGCAAGAATGACATCCATAATGATATGAGCACGTGAGAGTCATCAGTGTGCTAACTACTCTAAGCCATTTTGGCACATCTTAGCATGGAAGATGAGAAGTGAGCCATCCTTCTTAGAATGAAGAAGAAACTAACCCTAGTTCTCTAACTGGGGAGATGGCTTGGAGGTTAAAAGGGTTTCCTCTTGTACAGGATTCAAGTTCAGTTCTGAGCACCCATGTTAGGTGGTTCACAACTGTCTGTGACTCCAGCTCCTGGTATCTGATGCCCTCTTCTGGCCTCTGAAGGCACCTGCACTGATGTGCACACACACACACACACACACACACACACACACACACACACACACACACACACACACAATTATAGTGAGCCAGGAGCAGAATGTCACAAATCTCCTTATTTGGTGCCACAGTCCCCTGGAGTTATCAAGGAATCATCACACAATCAGCAGCCAGAAGTGTGGTCAAAAGACACGTTCTTGTTATATCCATGTTTAGTTTCATGGTTGAGTTGTTCTAGTTTCAATTCTGGTCCTGTAATAGAAGAACCCCTCCCCCCAAAAGCAACTAAGGGGAGAAAAGGGTTTATTTTATCTCATATTCCATGTTATGATTCATTATTGCAGGGAAGTCAAAGCTGCAGGAATCTGAATCAGTCACACAGCATCCATAGTCAAAAGCAGATAAAAACAAATGTCTACATGCTTGTGTTCAGCTCACTCTCTGCACTTATCCAGTCCAGGATCTCTTGCGTAGGGAATGGTTCTGCCCATAGTGGACTGGGTCTTCCCATATCAGTTAACAGTGGAAACAAAACTTGATACAGAAAGTCTTTCTCTGAGACTCTCTTCTCAAATGATTCTAGGTTTAATCAAGTTGACAGAATTAACCATGACAGATTTTTTTCAGACCCTTACAAGTTGTCCTTGGAAAGCCTCTGTTCTTTCTCTGACATTCAAACTGCACAGCCTTGTGGGGCCTGCTAGAATCTAGTAACAGACTTCCTGGCAGTGCAGGGGAGGCAGCTCTCATCTTGTGATAGGTCAGTGGAAATCCCTTCAGTGGAGAAGATGGGTGATATCACAAGAGAATTTCTAATCTCCACCTGCTTCTCAGCCTTGCAGGAGCTCGTGGCCATCCATAACTCCCATCTTCTGGCCTGACCTATTAAGGCACTGCATGTACATGGTGCACATGGGCAAAACACTCATGCTCATAAAAATAAATATCTCTTAATTAGATGGGTCTCTCCACACCAATCAATTTAATCAAGATTACCACCCATAATGCATGCCCAGAGGCCCATCTCGGGATGGTTCTATATTCTGTCAGTTTGAAAATTGGTTTTAACCCTCATAGGCTACAAAAAGTTGCATAAACAGTGAATAGCAGCAAAGTATAAATGACTGTGTAAATAAACCAGACATTCATGTCACCAAGTGTGAAGACCAAATATAACCTCAGGGAAGAGGTAGAAGAGAAAAGCTGAAGGAAACTGCCACCCTGAATCAGGATGCAGAGCCAAGGGGAATCCATGCTATTGACTCCTGCATGGATACCATACCGTGAATGCTGCAGATATGAGTTCTATATCACAGCAGGGTGATCCGAAACCCCCCGGGGAGTTTAAAAAGTTTGTTGTATGTGAGCAATATTTGTCATATGGATTCACAGGTGGCTGATGTGTCTCAGGCCATTAATCTGTTTGTATGTATAAGGACTGAAGCTATAACTTAGTTGGTAAAGTGCTTGACACTTAAGCACAAGGACCTGTGTCCATCCTCAGCACCTATATAAAGCCAGGCACAGTGGCCTGTACTTGCAGTCCCAGTGCTGGGAGGTAGACACAGTCAGATCTCCGGAGCTTATGGGCCAGGCTGGCCTACTCAGTCTGGTCCAGGCCACTGTGAGACTTGTTTCAAAATCAGAGTGGACAGCTCCTGCCTGATTTTTATCTCCACACACAAACACATAAATACATATACATATAAGCATATAAACACATATACACAAACACATAAATGCATACACATATAGATACATATGCATATAAACATAGTTACATATAATCACTATACACGTAAACAAACACACATACACATAAACATACATAAACTCTATACACATAAACACACACATAAACATACACATATAAATACATATGCATATGTACACATAACACACAAACCTATAAACACATAGACATGCATACACATACACACATATGGATGTATACACATAAACACAGAGACATATAAACACATATATACATAAACACATATGTAAGAGAGAAAACAAAAAAAAAAGCTCAAGAAATGGCGGCTTACTCCATCAGTGGTCAAATTCCTTGCTGTACTATGGTCTGTCAGAAATGCCTAGAAGAATGCAGCTTTTTCCAAACTTGATTGCCCATGACATATTTATCTTTCTCTTCACTCAAAAGAACTTGGAAAAACACCCAGTAACTGGTGTTTCCCAGCACCCAGTTTGGGGAACACTTTTCCAAAAGTATGTGCAATGACCAGCTTGCTGGGAGATAGACCACAGGAAGTCAATGTGATTTAAAAAGTGGATGGAAGCAACATGCTTGCCAGTATGTTTTCTAAAAACAGCCTCCCCTGAAATAGTCTCCTGGCTTCCCCAGGCCTGGGAAGAGCTACATCCTGCTTCCTCATAGCTCAGGCTGCCTGGGAATCCAAAGCCAGTCCTAACCAAGAGTCTCTTCCACCTGTCTTTCAGATGGGCTTCTTCCGGAGAAGGTACAAAGAAATCATCGAAGCAGAGAAAAACCGGAAAGAGAATGAAGATGGTTGGGACTGGGTCCAGAAAAACCAGTGACCCACTGTGCCAGTCATGTGATGCCCTCATGTTCCCGTAACCAGCCTGCGGTCCCTGATCCTTGTATCTTCCATATTTGGAAGAAAGAAATCTTCTCCAGATTTTTCGGAGGCCCCACTGATGCTATTCTCCCCCTCATCCTGTCCAGCCCGGTGCCAACCGGAGATGGCCACCTCCAGCCAGGTCACATGACTGGGGCCACCACCACTTCCCTTTACAGACAGACTCAGAACTTTGGAAAGATGAGCTACAGAGCAAAGCAATATTTATGGATACAACATTGCGTGGTCAACCCTCAGGGGAAAACTGTTACCTAAAAGTATTTTTTATAAATGTAAGCCTTTTATATTGATTGTGTCTTTATATTTGTATCGATATTTTATTGTTTCTATTAAATAGTTCTATAATTCACTCAAGCACTGAAATCTTGGAAATACATATACCTGCATACAAATTTTAAAAGGAAAAGAACTTATTGTACTTTGGAACTTGCTGTTTTTTTTTTTTTTAAAAAAATGCAGACAAAATAAACTAAAGAAACCTCATGAAATGAATCCACCAAGCTGGGAATACTGCAAAAACACCATGTATCCAAGTGTATGGCAAGACCACCTAAGACATTTCCCATTGTTATCACCTGGAGTCAAGCTCAGAGCACTTGAAGAAGTATCAGTACTTTCTCTTATGGACCCCTCACTGGGAGATTCCCAACAGGAGAAAAGCTTCATATCCTCACTGCATATGCTCTGCGCCACCCTGACACGTGCAGCAGACACTTCACCTTCCTCCCTCTGGAGTCAGCAAGCGCTGGATAGACAACTGGTCAACCTCAGAATAGCATGTCACCCCAGAGACTGTGCACAAAGGTTAAAGCCCAGGACTGGAGCTGTGCTCTCTCAAAGAAGACCTGTGTCTGTGTGTGTAAGGTGTTATCTTGTGATATAACTTAAGTTCAAGGTCCTCTATTTCCTCTGTCACACTTGCTGTCTCAAAAAGTAATGTTGCAGATTACTTCCCAGAGAAAAGAGTCCCACTTGATTTATGTTTATGTCTTAGGTGGGATTCTCAAGAGTTAAAACCTGGAATAAGGACCTGGGTGCAAGTAAGTTATTAAGGAAGTTCCCCCAGAATGGGATCTGGTCAGTATGTCAGGCTCAGAGTGCCCTGACCAGATGTCAGGAAACTGGGCTTTTGTGGTTCCACACGTGCAGGGGATGTTGTAAACCCTTGCTCACAAGATGATTCTCTCCTTTAGAGGACAGCTTTGGGTGTACTGTCAACTGGAGAGACCCTAGAAATCATTCAAAGAACTCTGATCCAGGAGCTTTGGTGTTCCCCATCCCCAAAACAAGTCAATGCTATCTTAAGCATTGGGAAATCTAAAACACCATAAGTCAAAGCTGGTCCTAAAAGTCAAATGTCACATCTGACTCTTGAATGGAGACAGGGGTCACTGCAAGGTGGTGGCACACCCAATTCATAAGTTCTGTCAAAAGAAGTAAAGAAAGAAATCTTGGCTTTACTGGTCATGTCCAGCCTGGACTGTGAGCTGGGCACTGTGTAGGATTCTGGTAATCACCAGAGAACATGGCCTCAGGGTAGCCATCCCTCAGTAGGTATGGAGTTTGGATTTTCCATTTGCAGTTTGTCCTATGATGGTGATGTGTGAATCGGATCATGGTTTCCTTTAATAAATCATTTGAGAGTCGTAGGTGATGAGGCCACTACAGCACCCTGTGCAGTTCTAGCCAAATGTGTCTGTCTGCACTGGCCTGCCTCCTGCAAAGGGTATGGCTTCATCAGAGTCAGTGGAGAATGGTGACTCACACAGTTCAGTTAGCTAGCAGAGCCACACCCAAGAAAGTATGGTCAGGGAGGAAGGACAGACTCCACTGGCATCTGGGCACTCGTGCCCGGTCCCGACTATTACCCCGTAGGTAGTCATGGGTCAGTAAGTCACTACGACTCTGTGAGGTGGATTTTAAGAAAACTACATGGTATCTGCAGAAGCAAATCCTAGCAGCCGCTGTAGTAAGCCTCTTTGCCTGTCTGATAATGCTGACTGCCAAGTAGCAAGTGGGCTAGGGATGTGGCTGCTGGACACCCAGGCAGAGAAGGGAATGGAGCATTGTCTTGGAATTCTCTTGACTGAGTGGCTCAGCATCTTTACTCCAGCCTTCTTCGGGCTGTCAGGGGAAGTGAGCAGGGATGCTGATATGCCTGTTACTTCTCTCTAGAACATTCTTTTAAAAACCCACTGTGTGGCCCATTGTATGTTTTTGCCTCTGAATTCTCTGGGGAAGCCCTGCAGACACTCTCCTCCTGGCCACTATCATTTGTCTGCTTCTGGTTTTAACTTGTTCCTTCCATGTTTTTAACCAGCTTTCTGGAGTGGATTGAATTGCTGTTTTGTTTTCTTTTTGTTTTTAATATGAAAAAAAATGTAAAAAAAAAAAAAACTGACTAAAGCAAAGCCCCTTTTAAAAAAAATGACCACCTTCTTCTCAGTTTGCATAAGACTCAAGAAAATCTGAAGCATCCCCCAGGTGAGTCCCTGCCACAAAGAGGCTATGCAATTTAGAAGCACAAGTACACTGGCGAGAGGGAGCTGAGTGTTGAACTGTGCCGACTGACCAATGCACACTGCGGTCTCAGGCAGTGCTTTGGGAGAGCAGTCTCGGTGCCCAGAGACTTGGCAGGCTGCATGAAGTCCCCCAACACCAAATATTGTGTAACCTACTTTGCTAAAGCCAAAGGCAAGGTATTCCCAACAAAGAGCAGCTATGCTCGTGGGACACCCCAGTGACCAGTGAGGCTGTTGTGGTGTGCTGCCTGATGAGCCCCAGTGTGAAAATATTTACATTTGTTTAAGGTCAGAATAGCTGTATTCCTGATTGCCTGGGAAAGGAGTGCCCAAATTCAACTTCCTGAGATTTAGAGGCACTAGGAAGCATTGCCATTTGAGGGATAGGCAGCTCAGTAACAGTGTTTGCCTGACGTGAGGCACCAGGAGAACCACCCCTTTAGAAATCAAAAGACAGAAACTGAGTATCATTTCACAATTCCTCAAGAACAGAGAATTTTAATAGAAGTGTGTTTTGATTCACAGAGTAGTAAAATGCACAATGGAACGTATTTTCTAAGGTAAGGGCTAAAGGGAAGCCTCAGAGTCAAATGAGCCTTCCAGAATGTCTTCTCAGACTTCACACGAGGGAACGAGGGAACATTGAATAAATCTCTACAGGGGATGCTCACTACAGAGAGCCAATCTGATTTCTCTTTTGTTCCTTTTGCTCTGTTTGGTCCTGATGTGTACTGTGTGGTTGGCAGTGTGAGTGTAAAAGCTTTCTGAGTGGTTTGTTGCCTGGCAGGCACCTCCCCCAGCCCCGCCCCCACCCACCTCCGCTCTCTGCACGCCTGCAGCTTTCCTGAGGTATCTCTGCACAATGCACACTGCCCAAGAGGATTTGGGATGGGAGGGCTGCTCCTCGCTGGTTGTGTGTATTCCAGCCTCTGCAGTCACTTCTAATTCACTTGCACTGTTTGGGAAATGCCAGGTTTACAAAAATATGTGTTTGGAATAAAAAAAAAATGCTTCAAATGATCCCCGTGTTTCCGACTGTAACTTTTTTTTTCTGGTGAGACCTTTGTAAGGTTCTGTCTGAAGAGGGGATTTCAGTATGATATGAAGTAAGTGTTGAAGAGCACTAAGAGCTGCCTAGTCTCACAGGAGCACCCCACACGATCAGGCTGAACCTATCCTTGAGCCCACAATTTGGACACCACCTGTCTGAGAATGTGCCTGGTATCTATCTATCTAGGTAGAAATATACCCCAATGAAATGGGTGGATTTCTCATCTCAAGCAGATTGTAAGTTATTGAGCATTTGTCCAGGCTAGCCTCAAACTCGCTGTGTAGCCTAGGATGGCCAAGCTTCTAATCCTGCCTCTGTCTCTGAAGTACTAGGATTATAGGTATGTATCGCCACATCTGCTGTATTTAAGGGTGGGAACCAAACCCATTCTAAGCAAGAACTCTACCCACTGCACCAAATGCCCAGCCCCTCTGGAAGCTCTCCTGGGTTCTCTTGACACGATCTGCAGACACTTTTCTTAGATTTTAAATATCCATTTGTTATTTACATCCTCGTTCTTATTCCAAATACTGTCCATTTCTGCATTTTTCCCCTAGATATGACCAACAAAGATCTACCTAATATGTTACTCATTTTCAAGAATAAGCCCTCGGCTCTATGGAGTCCGCTGGGTTTTGCTTTCCAGTTCTTTGATTATAACTTCCACTTGTATAAAAACGGCTCTACAGACTTCATTGTTAAATTCACACGTGGGCTGCAGAGCCAGCTCAGCAGCTAAGCTCCCTGGCTGCTCTTCTCTCTCTCTCTCTCTCTCTCTCTCTCTCTCTCTCTCATCCATGGGTATGTGTTCTTCAAGCAGTTCATTAGTTGTTTATTTACTGTTGGTCGGTGGTTGGTGACTTCCCTTAGAAAGTTCTTTGTGGTGATTCTTTGAAGCCTGGGATGACTGACATGTGCTCCTGCAGAGAGCATTTGCCTTCACCTCTGCCAAGTTCCCATCTGGGGTCAGGCCTTGGGGTTTAATGGACCACCCATGGAATATGCACAGCAAATCCACTCCAAAGCCAGCCTGTGGCTTTCTCTACAGGGTGGGATTCCATCCGCACCCTTGCATTGCCCTGCTCAACACCAGGGCAGCTTTCCACAAAATCTCAGACCTTGAGGGTGCCTGCCAGGGACAGCATTCCTATTTCTGACTGGTTCTTCCATATGCTCATTCATTCATATGCTCATAATCTGGAATTTGGCTGTGTATCCTGGGCTGGCCTGACACCTAGAATCCTCCTGTGTCACTCTCTAAAATAATGAAACCACAGTCATATACCACCATGCCCAGGAGAGCTGCCACTCTGTAGGCCACCGAGTCCTGCAAGGTCCTGACAATTGAACTTCCATTTTCTTTGCTTTGGCATATGTTAAGGTTTCTTGGCCTGTGTGGCCAGAGGTCCAGACCCACAGACCTGCCACACCAGACCCCTTAGCTGCCCGTAGCTGCTTTGGCAAATGATTCAGACACTTAAATTGACATCATGCTGTTTGGCCTACAGCTTAGGCCCATTGCTAGTTAATTCCTTCATCTTAAATCAACCCATTTCCATTATTCTGTCTGCCAAGTGGCCCGTGGCTCACCTGTGTTCCTTATATGTTTCTCCTTTGGGTGTCTGGCTCCATCTGATCTGACTCCACCCTCCTTCTCCTAACTATTCTGATCCCCCACCTACTTCTTCTACGGTGCCTGCTGTGGCCAAAACAGTCCTTTATTTAAAGATTGATATGCACAGCACACCGAAAGACATTCCCATATCAGGCATAGGCTTAGGATAGAAGTGAAAGAATCTCTTCCCATGGGCCCCTCTCCACCACTACCTTTGTTCAGACTTTGGCTTGGGATTTTCAAACTCCTGTTATCTCTTCAGTGGCTGGTTGAGACAGTGTCTCACTATGTAGACCTAGCTGTCCTGGAACTCACTATGTAGACCAGACTGAACTCAGATTCTCAGAGATCTTCCCGCCTCTGCCTCCCAAGTGCTAGGATTAAATGTGCGCACTACCACTCCAGGCTTCTTCAATGGTTTTAATATGTTCTTGAAACGTTTTATTCTCAGGACAAGAGTGAGACAGCTCAGCAGGTAGAGGCACCTGCTGCCAAGCCTACCCTTCTGAGTTCAATCCCCGGGACCCTCATGATATAGGGAAAAAACTGTTGAAAGTTATCATCTGCCACACATGCACCCTGATATGCTCACATCCCAGCGCATAAATGAATATATAGTTATTCAAATGTTATTCTTCATTCTGAACATGCTTTTCTATGTTGTTAGGGGGATGGTCTACCTGTATTCCAAGTCAGAAGCCTATTATCTACTTCCCAGGCATCTAGCCCTCCTCAACTACATATCGATCGATATATGTAACATTTTTACTATAAGGAAAAAAAACCCTTTTAGGTGTGCAGAGAAGTTGAAAGAATTTTATAATAAATACTCAGGTGCTTGACATCACATTTTATTACATTTGGTTTTTCATGTGTCCCTACCAATCTTCTTTTCGTGACCTCATTGTTTTTTTTTTAATTTTTATAATATTCAAATTAAGTTATAGATACAACACATTTTTTCTCGGATGTCAGATTTTTCTGTTTGTTCGACCTGTAACCATATTTTTCATGTATGATCTCTATTTGATTCTTTTGAAATCTGCTTGGGCGATTTTAGGGGTTTTTATCCATAAATACATGTTTATCATTTTTATCTTTAAGCACATTAAACTTAACTGTTTCATGGCATATATGTCACCTCCAAGAGCTGGCTCTCTGGGGATGTCACTGTTCTCTCCGCTGTTTTTAGCGTGTGTCTATCTCCCTTCGTATTTTTAACCTATAAGCTGCTTGTCTTCCTTAGGACATATCTGTGGAAATTTGAAATACTTTCCCCATAGAACATTTCCATTTGCTTCCGTAGGGTGCCCAAGAGACCCAATAACTGGTACCATTTTAATAGAAATCCTCGAGGCTCTGAGCCCTCCCGGTTGGTGAACAGCCAGACTTTCAGGGAAGTTTCTCCTGCCTGTGCCAGAGTTCTAGTTCAGCCCATGCTTGGTGCCCTTAGCAGGGGATGACTTCTGACCCCTTATTCTGTTGTCACAGTACTTTCCTGTCTCAGAAATTTTAAAGACAGTCCTTTCAGATTTCACACCTTGAGTGACTCCAGAGCTGCCTCAGGTGCCCACTCTCCCCAGTGACACAGACACTGAAATTCAAGGTTGCCTGGTTTGGTTGTGTGTCCAGAGCAAAACTGGACCTCAGCAGTCTGTGTGCCTATCACCCTCACCAGGGCTCCACTGTAGCCCAGTGCTTGCCTTACTGAGCTTTAGAGTCTTACTATTTAATCAGTAATTTACATAAAACAAAAACAGTGTTTCAACTTTTTAAAGATTACATTTGTTTGTTTCTTTAGTGTCTGTGTATGTATTCGTGCATGCAAACAAGCATACGTGTATTCCAAAGCATACATATGGAAGTCATCAGTCAATTTATGGAAAAATTTCTCTCCTTCTTCTACCATGTGGGTCCCAGGGATTGAACTCAGGTCATCAGGCTTGGCAGCAGGACCCTCTACCCACTGAGCCACCTCTCCAGTCATTTCTCACTTTCAAATATTTGTCTGTATATCTGAAGTTTGATATGTTTAATTGGGGGCTGGAGAGATGACTCTGAGGTCAAGAGTGTGTACTGCTCTTGCAGAAGAACTGAGTGTGGTTCCCAACACCCATATCAGAAGGCTCATACAACCACCAGTAATTCCCATTCCAGGGGACTCCGTGCCTTATTCTGACCTCATATGTGTGTGTACATGCATGCACGCGTGCACACACACATACATACACACACACACACACACACACACACACCAATTAAAAATTTTAAATTATTTTTTTTTTTGTTTTTTTGTTTCTCGAGACAAGGTCTTACTATGGAGCTCTGGCTAGCCCTGAACTCTATAGATCAGGCTGGCCTCCAGCTAATAGAAATCTGCCTGCTTCTGCCTCCCAAATGCTAGGATTAAAGGCATTAACCACCATGCCCAGCCAAAAAAAATTAAATTCTTAAGAAAGAAGGGACAGGGGAGAAAACCTACCAGTACTGGAGAGTTCACATGCTTACCACACAAATAAGAGGAGCACAGTTTTCATTCCTATATCCCACATAAATTCTCAGTGGGTGCGACAGCCACCTGTCACTCCAGCACTCAGAAGGCAGCAACAGGGTGTTTCTGGAGCACACTGACTAACTAGACTGATCTGTATTGGTGAACTCTAGCTCTGACTGAGAGACCCTACCTCCACAAAGAAGGTGAAGAGCAATCGGGGTAAATTCCTGATGTCAACCTGGGTCTCACACACACACATGCATCCACACATATGAGAATGTAAGTACACACTGTGCATGCACACCACACATGCAATAATAGTAAAAATAATTAAAGGAACATGTATACCTTCTAGCATCAAGATCAAGTAATTCTCATCAAAAATTTACCCGTGAGGCTAAAGAGATTGCTCAGCAATTAGAGCATTGGTTGCTCCTACAGAGGACCTGAGGTTCAGCTCCCAACACCCACATAGTGGCTTACAACCACCAATAATTTCAGTACCAGGGGATCTGATAACTCTTTTGTGACCTCCACAGGTAACAGACACTCCCATGATATGGAATGACTTTCTATATGTTGAGAATTGCCATTGGATAATAAAAGAACTGTTTTGGCCTATGGCAAGCCAGCTTATAGACAGGCAGGAAATCCAAACACAGATAAAAGAGAAGAAGGGCAGAGTCAGGAGAGACCCTGTGAGCTGCTGCCAAGAGAGCAAGATATAAAAGCACGCAGGTCAGCCATGAGCCACTTGGCAAGACATAGATTAATAGAAATGGGTTAAGTTATAAGAGCTAGCAAGCAATATTCCTAAGCCATAGGCCAAACAGCATGTAATGAATATAAGACTTTGTGTGATTATTTGGGGCTGTGGGCTCAGACCTTAGGGATAGGATGGACCAGAAACTCTTACTATACTCGCATGGTACACAAACATACAAAACACTCATACATGTAAATAAATAAGTGAAGTTCACTGAGTATACAGGATTCTGAGAGGCAGATGTAGTCACACTCACCTGTAATGCAGAAGTCACGAATCTAAAGAAAGAAGATGGCTGTGAGTTCAGAACCAACCTGGGCTATATAATTAAACACACACACACACCACATACACATACCATACACCACACCGTATACCACACACATACACACACATTATATTTAGTCTTGTTGACTTGTAATCTTAGACTGTTTATCTGTTTATAGTTGTTAGGGCCTTTTAAAATGGCTTACCCATTTATATTAACTTTATGTTGTTTGGCCTGTGTCTAAGGCATATTGTTAGTTAGGTTTTTATTTTAATTTAATTTATTTTTATTAATTTGTCATGTGGTTTGTGGCTTATTTGTGTTTTTTATGCTTGGGGGGGCGTCTGGCTTTGACTGTATTTAACTTTATTTTTTTTTTAATTTATGCTGTCTCTGGCTATGGTGTTTGCCTGCAATACACACACACACACACACACACACACACACACACACACACACACACACACACACGGGGGAATTTGAAAGCAAGAAGATATATAACACATGCACGTCAGTGTAACGCTTCTGAACGTTATTAATTCCCTCTAGGTTTTCCGTTCAATGGAGATGTGTTTTGGTTGAGGGTTTTATTAATGATGCTGCTGCTAAATAGCTATTGGCAAATTCTCTGTGTAGTGAAACTTCTTTTATGTTAGGCTTGTGACTACCCATGTGCTAAAATTTGTGTGATCCAATGAGCTTCTGGAAAGAAGGGAAGGACTCGCATTGCACTGGTGTGTTGAAGTCAGCAGCAGTCATTACTTGGGGGTTTGGATGCTGCTCATGTAGCCACAGAAAATATGACAAGTCCTGACTTCCTGGAAATGGAGGAGGAATCTGAAAAAGACCCACAGTTCAGCCATCATCAGTCCCTAGGAGGCTAAGAAAGTCTACTCCTTACCAACGATGTCACAGGAGACCAATGACAAGTTGTAGATTTGACGATTTTACAGTTTGACAACCCATGGGATTCAGAATCTGACCTTTGGCAGTGTCCATCCTGTGGCGAGGAGACAGCTTCTTTCAACCCATCATGTCAAGGGTCTCAACCATGGCCCAAATAGATAATTACTGATTTTAAGAAAAACCAAGGTTGAACAGAAAAGGGAAAGAAAATATAGCTCACTGCACAGCTCAGTTAATGACGCATTTCTATATTCATAATAAACACCGAGTATCTGACTAAATTACATTTATCATTAGAACAGAGGGAACGGCTGGGCATGGTGGCACAGGACTTGGGACCAGGCAGGCAAATCTCTGTGAATTTGAAGCCAGCCTGGTCTATATAATGATTTGAGGCTAGCCAGGGTGACATGGCCATAACCTGTCTCAGAATATATATTTCAAGGAGGAGAGAAGAACAGGAAGGAAGGGTCCAGTGGTACAAGATTTCTAAAATGAACTAAACCTTCCACTTATACTGAAGAAAACTTCCAGATGCTTCATGAAAAATCAAGATAAAAATGAGTGACAATTGTGGGTTAGACAAAAGCCAAATGTGGCGATGCACATCTGTCATCTCAGCATCTGGGAGGCAGAGACAGGAGAGTCATGAGTTCAAGACCAGCCTGAATTACATAGTGAGTTTGAAGCCAACGTGGTCACTGTGACCTCCCTGTCATCCCAGCATTTGCCAGGTAGAAGCAGGGGTCTCGGGAGTTCAAGTCCAACCTGAACTGCATAGTGAAGACTTGTCTTAAAAACAAAATAAAACAACAAAAAGGGGAGCTGGAGAGATGGCTTAGTGGTTAAGAGCACTAGAAGTGGTTCCAGAGGACCCTGGTTCGATTCCCGACACCTAGATGGTGTCTCGCAACCATCTGTAACTCCAGCTCCAGGTCAACACTCTCTTCCACAGAGACATACATGCTGCAGTCATGCTGACAAAATACCTCTACACATAAAATTAAAAAAAAAAATAACTGTGGTACCTGACTGCCTTCCTCAACTTGGAAAGTCAAAGAAGGATTGGGAACTCAAGGTCAATATGAGGTACAATGAAATCCTATCTCAGAGAGAGAGAGAGAGAGAGAGAGAGAGAAATACACCTCAAGTGATTGTCCATACAGATGGGTAATGGATGTGACACTTGGAGATATAAATTTCTGCCAGACTTTATAGAGCTACTTGATCTTTATAAGAGTAAAACCAGAGTTTGAAAGTCACTTATAACAGATGCTGTCTGTACCTGAAGAGGTGATAAAAAGTATCTGGAACTGGCCTTGGGATATCAAGGTGGCAGGTCCTAATGAAGGGGTCATTCTGATCATTTGCCCTGCATTATATCCAAGGAACCAGCACTTGGCTGATGGGGTGGGGCGGTAGGGGTAACAGTCACAGGGGCACCTCTCACAGGGACAGTCTAGTGTGTACAGGATCATTGCTAGCAGCAGGGAACAGTGCTTTATCTTAGATTCCCCATAAAAGAGCTTGAGACAAAGGTTTATATGCAACCTCACTTTATGGGGAATGATTCCTCAGGAATGCAAAAGTGATTATGGAGGGATAGGAAGCAAAGGAGGACCATAGGTAGCAGGTCATAGCTGACCTGGCTGCAGCCCAGCTAATTAGCAATAAACATGGGGAACTTCTGTATCAGCCAGCTTAGCCCTGCAAGGGACACAGCAGCCATTATCTATTAGTCTATCTCTTGGGCACCCTCCACCCTCATTCCTCCACTCCCAACCCCACCCTGCCACCCCTGCCTCGGGAATGGTCAAAATGAGCTTTGCTGGAAATTAACCACCCCACACTCAACTGCCTGGGATCAGCTCCTACACACTGTTTTATGAGACTAATGTAAATCCAAAAGAATTAGGAGGCAGCCAACAGCAGGCAACACCCTTAACAGTTGTCACTACAGGGTGTCATAGAACCTACTGAAAGGAGCTGGCTACCTCTATGTACCAAGGCCCAAGTTTGCATGGCGGGGAGGGGTGGGGTGGCGTCCATCCTGAAAAGTCACCTGATGGCAGGGCCTGGCTTGTTAACCATCGGAGTTCCGAACTCACAATCCTACTCCTACAGCAGAGGCACCTCTCCATAGGTCAGAGGCCCCTCTCCGACTTTCACTACCAGCAAAGCAACTACGGTCTGTGATAGCTCTCCCTATGGGGATCATCTCCACCCAGGGCTCAAAGCTTTCCGAGTAACATTCCAAACCCTCAGTAAATTGCAACGATGTTGGAAAATAGATTGTACTGACTTCTGCAAATCAATCAAATTTTCCCAAATACAAACACCTGGATGCAGGTACAACTGCGCCTAAAGGGTCCGCAAAAGCCAAAGCACTGAGCCTGCGAAATCAAGTAAGCCGTCCACCAGATGCCCTCCAGCGGTCAGAATGTGCCACTGCAGTTCGTCTGTTTCAACGTGTGTGGGTGTTTCCGGGAACTCGATGTTTAACTTTCCAAAATAGTGCTAAGGAAGCGGCAGTAATCAAGAAATTTCGTTGAGCAATTAGGGAGAAGAGCAGGAAATCAAGGGGTTTTTCCTTTGGTTTGTTTGCTTGCTTGCTTAAATAAAATGCTCCAACCATAAACTTATAAAATGTAATTTCAAATAGGACGTTTGTTTCAAGTTGCAGAAGAAGAAATGGAGATCAAATGGGGCAGTTCTCTGTTCCACTTGGTGGCCCTGCTTCCCCACCCAGACCCATAGTTAAAGGGCAGCACTGAGACAATCTCCAGCCCTTTAACTGTATCCCGTCGATAAAAATTTTTAAGTGGCAGATTCTCTACAATCTCATCACAACTACTAAATATTATCCTTAAAGATCCCACCTAAAACCAACCGAGGCACACTAGGATTCTGAGATATCAGTGAACTTCTGACCATAGTTAATATAGATTGTTACATGTCACACATATTTAACTGGTACCCCAAGCCTAGCCACTTGAAATATTTTTCGTGTGTGTGTGTGTGTGTGTGTGTGTGTGTGTGTGTGTTTATGTATGTGCAGTTACACATTTGTATGCATATATGTGGAGGCCAGAGGTCAACTTGGGTGTTGTTCCTCACAGTCCACCTTGTTTTTATTGAAAAAAGGTCTCTCCCTGGTGGGAAGCTTGCAGATTAGTCTACGCTGCCCAGCCAAGAAGCTCCAGGGGTCACCTGTCTCCTTCTCTCCAGTGCTGGGATTACAAGTGTGCATGTGTGTGCACTTAATCCGTGCATGTGTGCTCTAAATGTAGTGTCTGCAGGAGCCAGAGTGAACATCTAATCCCCTGGTGCTGGAATCACAGGCAGTTGTGAGCCGTCCAATCTGGGTGCTAAAAAACCCTGAACACCGGTGTTCTGGAAGAGCTATGTGCACGCTTCTTAACCAGTGAGCCATTCTACCAGCCCAAACATGGGAATTTTGCCTACTGAGAATGTTAAGGTTTGTTTTATCAGCCATCTGCAAGGGTGTATCCTTACATTTGAGTTCTTTTTAAAGAAGCCAGTGACATCAAACCAATTACTCCAGCCCCAGAAGGAGAGAAAGCAATAAATCGGAAGAATAAGAAAACAGTCCCTGAGGCGTGGTAGCATCCAAAGACACCACCACAGCACCAGCTCTAATTATTCTCTGGGCCCTGATTTAAAATACCTGCTGGATCTGCTACAAATCCATCTCTTTGATTTGGTCACAGCACTCTGTTTAATGAATTTTCTGCTTACAAACTCATCTTATTTATATAGACCATATGCCAGATGATAGATGCTGTGCAGTATGTAAGATCCATGATGCTCTGAAGACATCCTGAATTGGAGTCTCGGTAGGTTAGAAGCCCTAGCTTCCTGTCTCTATAGACCTACTGTTACTCGATAAATTGCATCTCTGCACTGAAAATTTCCCTAGCTGGGATATTTTACTTTCTTATCACAGAGCATGTGATGGGCCATCCCCCTTGGCATGTTATCACCATTTGTCAGGGAATCTGTGCTCTCTATCCACAGGGGGCAGTGGTTTATTAACTGTCAATTTGTAAAGCACTCTCTGAGATTATCTGATCCCAGATAAAGAGAGTGAAAACATATTTCATTGTCTTCTCTGTCAAAGTAGACTTAGTAACAAAAGTACATTTTACTCTATCAATGGAAATTCCAGTGAGAGGTCTTGAGCCTCTACTACAGGTCCTATCTGTGTAGCTGCATCTTGAAGTTTGAGGATGCCCTTTGTTTTATTATTATTATTATTATTATTATTATTATTATTATTATTAATTTAGTTTACATACCAACCACAGATTCTCCCTCTCATTCCTACTCGCCCTCCCCACCCCACAGCCTCCCTGCTCCCATTCCCTCCTCTGAAAAGAAAGGCAAGGCCTTTCTTCCATGGGAAGTCAGCAAAGCCTGGTACATTCAGTTGAGGCAGGTCCAAGCACCTCCCCACTGCATCAAGGCTGTGCAAGGTGTCCCTCCATAGGTAATGGGCTCCAAAAACCTAGCTTATGCACCAGGGATAGATCTCAATCCCACTGCCAGGGGCCCCCTAAACAGACCAAGCTACACAACTGTCTCACATATTCAGAGGGTCTAGTCCAGTCCACGCAGGCTCCACAGCTGTCGGTCTATCCTGGTTCAGCTATCTCTGAAGATTTCCCCCTCTTGAACTTGGCACACACAACCCCCCTGCTCATATAATCCTTGCTTTTCTTTGACTGGACTCCCAGAGCATGGCCTCAGGCCTGGCTGTGGATCTCTACATCTGCTCCCATCAGTGACTGGATGAAGGCTCTATGATGGCAAGCGTGGTATTCACCAATATGATTACTAGGGTAGGACAGCTCAGGGACCCTCTCCACTTTTTCTAGTAGTCTAAGCTGGGGTCATCTGATGTGGGAATGTCTTTCTGTATGCTGTGAATATCAATCTTTAAATAAAGGAGCTGTTTTGGCCCATGACAGGCACCATAGAAAAAATAGGAGAGGAAATCAGAGCATAGGTAGGAGAAGCAGTCAGACAGACTGAGCTAGATGCCCAAGAAGAAGCATGTAAGGAACACAGGTGAGCCATGGGCCACGTGGCAGACAGATTAATGGAAATGGGTTGAGTTAAGATGTAAGAGCTAGCTAGCAATGTGCCTGAGCCATAGGCCAAACAGCATGAACTTAATATAAGTGCCTGAGTCATTTCTGGGGGCCTAGCTAAGGGGTCTGGGGCGGTAGATCTGTGGGTCTGGACCTCTGGCCGCCCGGGACCAAGAAACCTCATTGCAACAGTCATCTTTGTGGATTCCTGGGAATTTCCCTAGCACCAGGTTTCTCCCTAACCCCACAGTGTCTCCCTCTATCAAGATATCTCTTTCATTGCTCTCCCGCTCCATCCCTTTTCCATCCCAACCATCTCATCCCCTATGTTCTCATTCCCTCCCCTCTATTACCCTCCCCTCTCACCCCCAGTTTGCTCAGGAACCTATTGTGTAAATGTTCCATATTTTCTTTATCCATTCTTCAGTTGAGGGGTATCTAGGTTGTTTCAGGGTTCTGGCTATTACGAATAATGCTGCTATGAACATAGTTGAGAAAATGTCCTTGTGGTATGATTGAGCATCCTTTGGTTATAAACCCAAGAATGGTATCACTGGGTCTTGAGGTAGATTGGATCCCAAATTTCTGAGAAATCACCATACTGATTTCCAAAGTGTCTGTACAAGTGCATGCTCACCAATGGTGGAGGAGCGTTTCCCTTGCTCCACATCCTCTCCAGTGTAAGCTGTCATCAATGTTTTTCATTTTACACCATTTTGACAGGTGTCAGAGTCATTTTGATTTGCAATTCCCTGATAACTTAGCATTCTGAGCAATTCCTTAAATGTCTTTCAGCCATTTGAAGTTCTTCTGTTGAGAATTCTCTGTTTAGCTCTGTAGACCATTTTTTTTATTTAAAACATTTTTTTTCATATCTACCACTGCTCCCCCTCTCATCTCTCCTCTTAGTCCTCCCTCAGCCTCCTCCCACCCCATCTCCACATCCTTTCCCCAAGGAGAGCAAAGGATCCCAAGGTGAGTCATTTCATCTGGCATATATAGTTGAGGTAGGTCCAAGTCCCCCATTCCCCAGTATCAAAACTGAGTTATGCATTCCTCTGTAGGGAATTGGCTCTGAGATACCACTTCATGCACTAGGAATATACTCTTATCCTACTGCAAGAGGCTCCACAAACTGCCCATGCCATTTGACTGTCGTCTACTGATGTGGGAATGCATTTGTGTACGCTGTGAATCTCAATCTTTAAATAAAAGAGCTGTTTTGGGTCAGGGCAGGCACCATGGAAGAAGTGGGAGGAGAGTTCAGAGTTTAGGTAGGAGAAGCAGGGCGGAGTCAGAGGCAGATGGAGCCAGCCGCCCAAGGAGCAACATGTAAGGAACACAGGTGAGCCACGGGCCGGGGCCACGTGGCCAACAGATTAATAGAAATGGGTTGATTTAAGATGTAAGAGCTAGCTAGCAATGTGCCTGAGCCATAGGCCAAACAGCATGAAGTTAATAGAAGCGTCTGAGTCGTTTCTGGGGGCCTGGGCGGCGGTGCGCGGATAAGCGGTCCCGGGCGGCAGGTCTGTGGGTCCCGGATCTCTGGCGCACGGGACCCGAAACCCACTATAACAGTCTACCTTTGGAGGGCTTAGTTCCTTTCCATTAAGATACCTCAGTGATTATTTCAGAGTCAGCGAGCTCCCAATAGCTCCAGTCAGCCATCTCTGTGGGTCTCTTCCTCATGACCCTGATCCATTTGCTCAAATACTCTCTCCTTTCTCTCTCTCTCTTCAGCTGGACAGGGAGCTGGACCCAGAGCTAAGCACCAGGAGTGCTTAGCTATGGATCTCTGTTTCTGCCTCCATCTATTGCTAGAAGAAGGTTCTATAATGACATGTAGGATGGTCATCCATTTGATTACAGGGGAAGTCCTGTTTAGACACCCTCTCCACTATTGCTTGGAGTCCTAGCCAGGGACAGCTTGTAGCTCCTTGGAGGTTTCCTTAGCACCAGGCTTCTTTCTAATCCCACAGTGGCTCCCTCTATCAAGATATCTGTGTCTTTGTTCTCCCTCTCTGTTGCTCCTCCCAATCAACCATCTCCTCTCATAATTTGTTCCCACCTCGCCTTGCTCACTTCCCCTTATGATCCCAATTTATTCAGAATATTTACTCTATTTCCCCTTCCCAGGGGGATCCCTGGATGTCTTTCTTAAGTTCCCCCTGTTACCTGTTTGTGGGTTGTGATTTGCAGCCTGGTTATTCTTTGCTTTCTGTCTAAAGCTACTTTTGAGTGAGTACACAGCATGTCTATCTTTCTGGGTCTGTGTTACCTCACTCAGGATGATTCTCTGGTGGTGCTGTGGGTGTTTTTTGAAAGATCAGCAGCTGTTTTGCCTTGTTTCTGTATAACCTGAATGGTCTGTGACTGTTTCTCATATACCTCCTAAGTTTTTTGCCAGAACCATGTGCTAGTTTATGGCTTATTTATGTGTTTGGAAGAATATTAATCTGTGTGTTACATTGTTGTAGTAAATCTCATCCCCATAAATTTATAGCAATGTTAGCTACATATGGCTTTAATATTCCTTTCTGTCCTTCTGGTCCTATACACTCAAGCCATCTTGCACTCTGTTTTACCTGGGATATTGATACAATACCCAAAAACTGAACATTTACCTCCTGAAGGGGCCAACTTGGATGCCATGACTCTGGTGAAATTATTGATACATTCACCCCTGTGTCCAATAAGCCTTCAATAATAACATCATATTTTTTTGTACTTTTAATTTTGGCCTTTGTTCATTGATAGAAGCTTGCCAAAATATTCACTATAATTTTTTGAATTTTTTATTTTTCTATAGATTTTCTATCATTCAATGTGGTATGTCTTTAAAATAGGTTTTTTAAAATTGTTATGGGAAGGTGTTTCCTCTACAATGACAGGGTAAGATTGAATTGGATTTGATATGGGGGGATTTTGAAAGCCCCCTTGGGGCATTTCCTGAGGGCAGAAAGTTACCTAAGATGATAGGTGACAGAAGGAGTTCCAGGCTCCCAAGCAGGCAGTGGCGGTGCCACGCCTTAACTGAGCAAAGAAAGTATTTAAGGCAGGCATAGAAAGATGAAGAGGCAGAAGAAGCCTGGAGGAGCAAGGCTGAGGAAGCTGGAAGACAGCTGGGTGAGATCTGACTGTGGTGTTTCTTCTCTGGTATCTCTGCCTTTTCCAGAGATTTGGCCCTGAATTTCCTTCATTGGTGCAACACTTCTCTCTAGATCTATCCATTTACCTACAAATTTTAGGATGTTTTTTTTAAATTTTTTAAAAATTATTAACTGCTGAGTAGTACTCCATTGTCTAAATGTACCACTGTGGTGATATGTTGTATATTTAATAAAACCAGTCTGAAATATTAGAGCAGAGATCTACCCACAGTCAATCCAGGAGGATCAGACAGTGATAACTCACACCTTTAATCCCAGCAGATCTGAGTTTGAGGTCAGTTTAGTTTACAGAGGGAGCTCCAGGCTCCCAGGCAGGCAGGGGCGGTGCCAGGCCTTTAATTCTATAACTCCACAGACAGAGATCTTTCTGTGTGCCTGTGAGTTCAAATAGTAGTAGCCCACGCCTTTCATCTTAACCTGGATGTGAAACAACTGGGCAAAGAAGGTATTTAAGGCAGGTGAGGAAAGACAGATGAGGCAATAGAAGCTAGGAGGAACAAGGCTGAGGAAGCTGGAAGACAGCTGGGTGAGATTTGACTGTGGTGTTTCCTCTCTTTGATATTTCAGCCTTTCCCCCTACATCTGACTCTGAGTTTCCTTTATTACAACCAGAATTCATGCAACACTTGGCATCCAACTTTGGGACACAAATCCATCCCCACCCCAAAAGCCACTTGCCAGCCAGAGCAACACATAGCCAGGGGAGTAATTACCTGCTGGGTAGGCTTTCTGTTCTGAGTTAGCCTCCAGGCTTAGGCAGGTGGCCACACATGTTTCTATTTCACTTTCATCTGGGGAAGTTTATCAGACAGTGGCCTCTTTCTCCTGGTGGGTTGTGGGGTTTTTCTCTTTTTTGACCTCTCCTTGCTGCCATCATACTAGGTAGCTACCCCACTTCACAGTCATTTGAATTGTCACTGACAACTAGATTGGTGAGTAAATCAGATTTTTTTTAAAGGGGGAATTTGTTTAAGGCAGTGGAGGGTGTTTGGTCTTTCTGTAATCTTTCTCTACATGATTTGCTATTGGAACTAGTAAAGAAAAAGATAAATAAAGTAGATGAGACTATCATAATATTTATCATATTTTTTGTTTGATTTCTGTCTTGTCATTTAAAAAGTAAATTAATGTAAATGCCAAGAAACAATTCCTTTAGAAGCCTTTTAAGAGGGAACACAAAGATATTCAAACCCAAACAGAGGAATATAAAGAACTAATTTCAAGTCTAAGATTACACAAAACAGCCAACATTAGTATATCTAGTAACCTTTAAAAAATGCAAAATGGTAAAAATAATATAGAAGCTAGTTGGGCTTCAGTACAAATGATAGAATTAGGAGAATAAAAGAAGCAACTGTAACATATGGGATGCACTCACCATTTGTAAAACAAATGTTAAACAGTTGGTCATCATGTAACTGGATCACCCCTAAGGACTGGTTAGATATGGTTACTGCTGTTTTAGAGGCTGAGCTACTTTTATAGCAGAAAACATGGTATAAGGAGGAGGTTAAATTAATAGAACAAAGAAGCAGAAACAGAGGCATAGAATTCTCCCAAGAACAACTTCTTGGGGAGGGAGATTATGCTGATACTGAAAGGCAGTCTTTATACAATGACCATATTCTAGATTTATGCTGCATGGCAGCTTTAAATACCTGGGACTGGATTAAAGAAATAAGAAAGAAAACTGAATCCTTCACAAAAGTAATTCAAAGCCAACAAGAAACTTTTACAAACATTTTGCACAGATTAACTACAGTGGTAAACAGAATGGTACTGGATTCAGAAGCTAGGCGAAAAATAACTGAATCGCTGGCTTTGAGAATGCTAAACACAACGTAGAGGAATATTTAGACCAATAAAAGCAAGGTCAGCACCCTTTGAGTATTGGATTCATGAGACAATTAATCTAGAATCTTATGACAGTGATGATAACTAGGAAGGAGAGGTTATTTCTAGAGGTATGAGAAAAAGACAAAATGTTCAATGTTACAATTGTGGAAGACAGGTCACACAAAAAGATTGTAAACAAGGCATTCTCAGAAACAGTGCTCTTGTTAGGAATAATCCCAAGAGAACACCCCACTCTTCTGGAGTATGCAGAAGGTGTGGAAAAAGAAGACATTGGACCAATGAGTGCAGATCAACAAGGGACAGACAAGATAACTTTTGCCTTCAGAAAATGCCTCAAGAGGGTTTTCAAAAGCCCCCATATCAAATCCAACTCAATCTTACCCTGCCACCATGGAGGAAACATCTTCCCAGAACAATTAAAGAAATTAAAACCTATTTTTAAAAAACATACTACACTGAATAATAGAAAATCTATCAAAAAAGAAAAATCTCAGGAAAAATTATAAAGCAAATATTTTGGCAAGCTTCTATTAATGAACAAAGGCCAAAGTTAAAAGTGCAAATAAATGATGTTATTATTGAAGGTTTATTGGACACAGGTGCTGATATGTATCAATAATTTTTGCCAGACTCATGGTATCCAAATTAGTCCCTTCAGGAAGTACGTGTTCAGTTTTGGGGAATTGGCTCATAATCCCAGGTAAAACAGAGTGCAAGATGACTTGAGTGTATAGGACCAGAAGGACAGAGAGGAATATTAAAGCCATATGTGGCTAACATTGCTATAAATTTATGGGGATAAGATTTACTACAACAATGTAACACTCAGATTAATATTCTTCCAAACACATAAATAAGACATAAATTAGCACATGGTTCTGGAAAAAACATTAGAAGGTATTATAAGAAACAGTCACAGACCATTCAGGTTATACAGAAACAAGGCACAACAGCTGCTGATCTTTCAAAGACACCCACAGCACTACCTCTAAAATGGCTAACAGAGAAGTCTATATGGGTTTATCAATGGCCTCTAACAAAAGAGAAATTGCAAGCCTTAGAGCAGCTGGTACAAGAGCAGTTAAATGCTCAGCATATTGAAGAATCAACAAGCCCTTGGAATTCTCTTGTATTTGTTATTAAAAAGAAATCTGGCAAGTAGACAATAGTAACAGACCTAAGGGCAATAAACAAGGTGATCTGCCCAATGGGCTCTCTGCAGTCTGGGATTCCTTTGCCTTCTCTGTTACCTAAAGAATGGCCTATTATAGTTATTGATTTAAAAGACTGTTTCTTTACAATACCTTTACAAGAGCAAGACAAAGAAAACTTCACCTTTACAATACCCACTTATAATAATTCTCAACCTGTAAAAAGATATCAGTGGAAGGTATTCCCTCAAAGAATGCTGACTAGCCCCACTCAGTGTCAATATTTTGTTCAAAAGCCAGTATAACAAATATGTAACAAATTCCCACAATCTATAATTTACCATTACACGGATGACATCTTGTTTGCTGATTCAAATATTGATACCTTAGAAAAAAATGTTTGAAGAAGTGAAAAATTTTTGCCTGCTTGGGGATTACAAATTACCCCTGAGAAAATACAAAGAAGAGATTCCATTAATTATTTAGATTACAAAGTAGGCCAACAAAAAATCAAACCCCAATTAGTACAAATCAGGAGAGATAGATTGAAGACACTTAATGATTTTCAAAGATTACTTGGAGGCATTGCCAATTTACGACCCACTATTGGAATAAAGAAGATGAACTGGATAACTTGTTAAAAACCTTAAATGGTGACAAGGACTTAAATAGTCTGAGAGAATTGTCACCTAAAGCTGAGAGAGAATTGGCTTTGGTGGAAAAGAAATTGCAGGATGCATGTGTGAATCGTGTGGCTTCAAACCTTAACTGCATTCTAGTTATCTTGCCCTCTAAGCATTCTCCTACAAGAATTTTAATGCAAAGGGAATTATATTGGAATGGATATTTCTGCCACATAAACCAAGTAAGAAACTAAAGACATATGTGGAAAAGATCTCTGAATTGATTTTTAAAGTAAAATTAAGACTTTGTTAGTTGACAGGAATGAACCCAGCAGAAATTGTTGTACCTTTAACTAATGAAGAAATTGACCATTATGGGTAGAAAGTGAACCTTGGCAAAGAGCCTGCAGTAATTTTTTGGGAGATATTAACAACAAATATCCTCAAAGCAAAAAAATTTAATTCCTAAAGAAAACTAATTGGATTCTTCCTCGTGTTGTATGAGATAAACCAGTTTCTAGAACCCCTACATTTTATACTGATGCAAACAAGTCAGAAAAGGAAAATTATAAATCAGAAAATATAAACAAAGTGGCTCAAAGCCCTTATAATTCTGTTCAAAAGTCAGAATTATATGCTATCGTGATGATATTAATGGATTTTACCAAACCTCTTAACATAGTCACTGACTCTCAGTATGCAGAAAGAGTTGTTCTATGCGTTGAAACTGCTAATTTTATTAATGATGAGAAAGAATTAACTTCATTACTTATTCTGTTACAAGAAATAATCAGGACTGAGAATCATTTCTTCTATATAACACACATTTGATCCCAGGTCACAATTTGATCACAAAGTAATGATGAAATTGATAAATTATTAATAGGAAATGTGCTAGAGGCCTCAGAGTTTCATTAAAAAAAATCATGTCAATAGCAAAGGATTAAAAAAAGATTTTTCTATCACTTGGCAACAAGCCAAAGAAATTGTAAATAATAATAATAATAATAATAATAATAATAATAATAATAATATGTCCCACCTGTTCCTTCTATAGCCAAACTCCATTGCCAGCAGGAAGAAGTCCTAAAGGTATACATAGAAATGAAAATGAAATCTGGCAAATGGATATATTTCATTTTGCAGAATTTGGAAAGTTTAGATATGTACATCATATAAAAGATATATTCTCAGGATTTGAATGGGCAACTGCTTTGAGTTCAGAAATGACTGGTTCTGTGATCACACATTTGATAGAAATTATGGCCATCTTTGATCTATCTGGACTTGAGTTTTGTGCAGGGTGATAGATATGGATATATTTGCATTCTTCTACATACTACCATACAGTTATGCCAGCACCATTTGTTGAAAATACTGTCTTTTTACCATTGACTATTTTTGGCCTCTTTGTCAAAAACCAGGTGTTCATAGGTGTGTGGATTATTCTTGGGGCCATCGATTTGATTCCCCTTGATTCACATGTCTGTTTTTATGCAAGTACCAGGCTGTTTTTTTATTACTGTAGCTCTATAGTATAGCTTGAAGTCAGGGATGGTGATGTCTCCTGAAGTTCTATTATTGAACAGGATTGTTTTGGCAATTCTGGATTTCTTGTGATTCCATATGAAATTGAGTATTATTCTTTTGAGGTCTCTGAAAAATTGTATTGGGATTTTGGTTGGGGATTGCGTTGAATCTGTAGATTGCTTTTGGTAAGATTGCCATTTTTACTACGATGATCCTACCTAACCAGGAGCATGGGAGATCATTCTCTTTTCTGATATCTTCTTCAATTTCTTTTTTCAGTGACTTAAAGTTTTGTCATACAGGTCTGTCGCTTCTTTTGTTAGAATTACAAGATAATGTCATTTGCAGCTAATAGGAAGGGTGATGCTTCCCTGGTTTCTTTTTTAGCCCTTTTATCATTTGTGTATAGAAGGGCTATTGTGTTTTTTGTTTTGTTTTGGTTGTGGTTTTGGTTTTTGGTTTTTGTTAGTTAATCTTGTACCCTGATACACTGAAGGTGTTTATCAGCTGTAGGAGTTCCCTGGTAGGATTTTGGGGGTCACTTATGTGTACTATTACATCATCTGCAAATAGAGATAGTTTGACTTCCTCCTTTCTAATTTGTATCCCCTTCATCTCCATTTGTTCTCTTATTGATTTAGCTAAGACTTTGAGAACTATATTGAATAGATATGGGGAGAAAAGACAGCCTTTATTTTAGTGGGATTACTTCAAGTTTCTCTCCATTTAGTTTGATGTTGGCTGCCGGCTTGCTGTATGTTGCCATTATTATGTTTAGGTATTGTTCCTGTATTCCCAACCTCTCTAGAACTTTTATCATGAAGGAGTGTTGGACTTTGTCAAAGGCTTTTTCAGCATCTAATGAGATAATCATGTGGGGATTTTTTCCCTTCAGGTTGTTTATATGATCAATGACATTGACAGTTTTTCATATGTTGAACCATTCCTGCATCTCTGGAATGAAGCCTACTTACTTGATCATGGTGGATAATTTTTTGATATATACTTGAATTCAGTTTGCCAGTAGTTTATTGAGTATTTTTGCATCAATGTTCATGAGGAAGATTGATCTGTAATTCCCTTTCTTTGTTGCATCTTTGTGTGGCTTGGGTATCGGGGTGACTATAGCCTCATAAAAAGAGTTGGACAGTGTTCCTTCAGTTTCTATTGTATGAAACAGTTTGAGGAGTATTGGTATTAGTTCTTCTTTAAATGACTGGTAGAATTCTGCACTGAAACCATCTAGCCCTGGGCTGCTTTTTTTTTTGGCTTGGGCACTTTTATTAACAGCTTCAATTTCTTGGGGGCTATAGGTCTATTTGGGTCATTTATCTGGTCTAATTTGATTTCAGTGAGTGGTACCTGTCTAGAAAGTTATCCATTTCTTTTAGGTTTTCCAATTTAGTGGAGTACAGGTTTTTGAAGTATGACATAATGATTCTCTGGATTTCCTTGGTGTCTGTTGTATCTCCCTTTTCATTTCTGATTCTGTTAATTTGGAATCAATCTCTCTCTCTCCCTCTCCCTCTCCTTCCCCCCCCCTCTCTCTCTGCTTTTTGTCTAGTTGGGATAAGGGTTTTTCTATCTTGTTGACTTTCTCAAAGAACCAACTCTTTGGTTCATTGATTCTTTGTATTGTTCTCTTTGTTTCTATTGTATTGATTTCAGCCCTAAGGTTGATTATTTTCTGCCATCTACTCCTTCTGGGTGAGTTTGCTTCTAATTGTTCTAAACCTTTAGCTGTACTGTGTGTCCCTTGTGTGAGATTTATCTAGGTTTTTCATATAGACATCTAGTGCTATGAGTTTTCTTCTTAACACTGCTTTCATTGTGTCCCATAAGTTTGGGTTTGTTGTTGATTCATTTTCATTAAATTCTAGGGAGTCTTTGATTTCTTTCTTTATTTCTTCCTTGACCCAGAGGTGCTTCAACTGAGAGATGTTCAGTTTTCATAAACTTATAGGCTCTCTGTGGTTTTTGTTGTTGTTGAACTCTAACTTTAGTCCATGGTGGTTGAATAGGATACAAGGAGTTATTCCTATTTTTGTATCTATTAATATTTGCTTTATGACTGAGTATGTTGTTAATTTTAGAGAAAGTCCCATGGGGTGCTGAGAAAAAGATATATTCTTTGGTGTTTGGGTAGAAAGTTTTATATATTTATTAAGTCAATTTGAGTTATAACATCTGTTAGATCCCTTATTTCTCTGTTAAGTTTATGCCCTGAAGACAGGAACTCACATTGGTGTGAGTGGTGTATTGAAGTCTCCCACTATTAATGTGTATGTTTTGATGTGAGATTTAAGCTTTAGTAAAGCTTATTTTACATATATAGGTGACCTTGTGCTGGGAGTATACATGATCAGGATTGAGACTTCATCTTTGTGAATTTTTCCTGAGATGAGTAAGTAATGTCCATCATGATCTCTTTTTATGGATTTTAGTTTGAAGTCTATCTTGTTAGATATTAGGAAGTCTACACCAGCTTGTTTCTTAGGTCTATTTTATTGGGGAGTCTTTTCCCAACCCTTTACTCAGAGCCTGTGTCTGGCTTTGAAGCTGAGGTGTGTCTCTCATGTGTAGCATAATGATGGCTTTTGCTTTTGTATCTATCATGTTAACCTGTGTCTTTTTTTATAGGTGATTTGAGTACATTGATATTAAGAGATATTAATGGCCAGTGATTATTATTTCCTATTCTTTTTGGTGGTAGCATGTATGTGTTTCCCTTCTTTGGGTTTTTCTTCTGTGGGATTATCAATTGCTTGTGGTGCCATGGGTGTATCTAGCTTCCTTAGGTTGGAGTTTTCCCTCTAGTGCTTTCTGAAGGGCCAGGTGTGTGGGTAGGTATTGGTTAAATCTGGTTTTGTCATGAAATATCTTGTTTACTCCATTTATAGTAACTGATAGTTTTGCTGGGTACTGTAGTCTAGACTGGCAGCCATGCTCTTTTAACATCTGTATAACATCTGATCAGGACCTTCTTGCTTTCATTGTTTCCACTGAGTAATCTGGTGTTATTCTAATGTATCTGCCTTTATAGGTAACTTGGCCTTTTTCCTTTGCAACTCTTAGCATTCTTTCTTTATTCTGTAGGTTTAGTGGCTTGCTTATTGTGTTATGAGCAGACTTTTTCTGGATGAGTCTAGTCTATTTGGTGTTCTGTAAGCTTCTTGTATCTCTATAGGCATTTCCTTCTTTAGAATGGGAAAGTTTTCCTCTATGATTTTGTTGAATATATTTTCTGTGCCTTTGAGTTGGTATTCTTCTCTTTCCCTCCAATTCCAATGACTCTTAGTTTTGGTCTTTTCATGGTGTCCCACATTTCCTGGACGTTTTATATTACGATTTTGTTTTGTTTTGTTTTAGTGTTTTCTTTGACAGATGTATCTATTTTCACTATTGAATCTTCCACACCAGAAATTCTCTCTTCCATCTCTTGCATTCTGATGGTTATGCTTGCATCTGTGGTTCCAGTTGGTTTCTTCAGATTTTCTATTTCCAGCTTTGCCTCAGTTTGTGTCCTCTTTATTGCTTCTATTTCAATTTTTAAATCTTGAAATGTTTCCTTCATCTGTTTGATTGCTTTTTCTTAGTTTTCTTGGATTTCTTTATTTCTGTTCAATGATTTATTGATCTCTTCCCATTTTTCTGTTTGTCTTTTCTTCTATTTCTTTAAGGGAGTTTTTTATTTTCTCTTTTAAGGCTTCTATTATCTTTATAAAGTTGTGTTTAAGGTCATTTCCTTCTGCTTCTTCTGCATTTCCATGCTCAGGTCTTTTTATAGAACCACCAGATTCTGGTGGTGCCATGTTGTTCTTTATGTTGTTACATGTATTCTTGCACTGGCATCTGCCCATTACTTCCTTGGATCACTGCAGAATTTATATCTCAGGGAGCTGATTTTGGTGCAATCTGTTCTGGCTGTATCTGTGTCTCAGGAAGCCTCCCTTTGGTCTAATCTGAGCTTTTGGTCCACTTGGAGGTAGTGTATTCTGTGTCCCAGTGAGCTGTACTTGGTGTCATAAGAGCTGGCTGATTCCATGTCTCAGGGATCCAATCTTGATCCAATATGAGCTCTTGATTCTATAGAAGTTTTTGATCCAATAAGTGCTGTTAGCCCTTCTTAATCCAGTAGGTGTTGACACACTGTGGGCCTCAGGTTGCTGCTAAGGTTGCCAGGTGATGAGGTAGACTGAGGATTGGGGCAGGATTTTATAGCTGAGGGGTTTTCAGCAAACAGGCTTTTACTGGAGCTTCTGGCCTGCAGGGTTTTTCCCTGCTGGCCTGGATTTAGGACAGAGATGAGTGGACTGTGTACCATTTTAAAATTTAATTATTTGGTGTTTTAATGTCTAGTTTCTTGAGTTCTTTATATGTTTTGGAGATTAGTCTTCTGTCAGATGTGGGGTTGTTGAAGATCTTTTCTCATTCTGTAGGCGATTGTTTTGTGTTGTTGACTGTGTCCTTTGCTTTATATAAACTCAGTTTCATGAGGTCCCTTTATTAATATTTGCTCTCAGTTTTTGTGCTGTTATTATTTTTAGAAAATGGTCACTTGTGCCAATGCATTCAAGGATACTTCCTACTTTCTCTATCAGGTTCAGTGTAACTGGATTTATGTTCAAGTCTTTGATCCACTTGGACTTGAGTTTTATGCAAGGTGCTAGATATGAATTTATTTGCATTTTTCTACATGTTGACATCCAGTTATACCAGCATCATTTGTTGAAGATCCTTTTTCCCAATTGTACAGTTTTGGCTTCTTTGTCAAAAATCAGCTGTTCAAAGGTGTATGGAATAATGTCAGGGTCTTCAATTCAATTTACTATCATATTTTAATTATTAGTTATAACAGGTTTTTCACAGTTATTTAACTATATCTCTTTACATAGCTATTGTAGAAATGTCATCCCTATAGGCATTTACCAATATTAATATCCATCACATACAAGCTTTAGCTGATATATTTTCCATGCTTTCTGGAGAGAGAACAGCTTTTGACCATTTATTCATAAATATAAATATTCATTCTGAATAACTATTAACTTAGTGTCACTTATGCCCCAAACCCCCTATTTATGCCCTGAATAAACAGACGTGATCAAGGCAGACTTGAATCCACTTGATATTTGTACCATGAAGCAGTGAAATGGATGACTAAGGGTGGGCATGGAATATTTTCTCTGCATGTGATGTGTGCAGGTGTGTATGTGTGTGTATGTAAGCATACATTCATGCATATAAAGACCAGAGCTCAACATCCATGTCTTCTTCTACTACTACCCCCCCAACCTGGTTTTATTTGTTTGTTTGAGGCAGAATCTCTCACTGAACCTGGGACTCACTGATTACAAGACTGGTTGGCCAGTAAGCCCCAGGGATCCCTGTCTCCCTTGTGCAGAATCCAGGGAATCCTTTCCCTGGGGAGATGTAAACAACATACACCTTCTCCTCAGAAGACCCCAGTGACAAATTAAAGTATGAATCCATAGTTCTCCTTGGAGAACTAATGAATTTTATTGGGCTTACTAAGGAGTGAGGAGGGCCCCAACACACGTCTTCTCCCAGCATGGATGTTGGCCTCATAGCCACGTAGACTGAGTACTCCCACAAACCTCCTCCAGCTGGTATACTCTATCACCTCCCAGGACCACAAAGCCATGTGCAGCTAAGGTAGAGTTCCCAAGTGGCTGGGAGGCACAGGAGAGGGTAGCTGAGGTCAGGTGAGAGTCCAGTGACATTGTCATACCCCTCTCTGTGAGGGGACACCAGAAGTCTACATTCCTGCCCTGAGGATCTCTTGCAAGGTATCACATCAGCTGCCCCATCAAGGAAATGGCCATTGTGCTCAGTGGATAGCATTGTCCAGCATTCCCCATGACTGTGATCACAGACACACACACCAGAGCACCTGGCTTTTACGAGTGCTAAAAATCTGAACCCAGACCCCTAGGCTTCCCCAGCAAGCACATGACTGACTGAGCCATCTCCTTAGGCCTGGAATACTCTTTCTTGAGCATTTAAAGGCAGAGTTGTCAACACAGATGCTGCACAGGACATTAGCTGTGGAAAAGTCTGGGGGTAAGTGATCCCTGGTGGCTCTTCACATTGACATAGGGTGAGAGAAAGGCCCATGCAGACACATCCTGTGCATTTCCAAGAGAAAGGTGGAAAAAGATTTCTGGGAAACACGGGGAAGGCTTTCTGATGGTGAGACAGGATCCAATACACCTACAAGCAGGAACCACTTGTAGGAATGCCGACTGATAACAATAGCCGCCATCCAGACTTCATACCACCATACCTGACTTTTGTATACTGTCTCTCATTTCACATGTTGGAAAGCAATTTTTAAAATATTGGAGCTGAAGAGAAGGCTCAGCGCAGTGCTTATGGTTACTTGCTGCAGAAGACCCAGGTTCAGTTCCCAATATCCATATGGTGGCTCACAACCATCTATATGTAACCCCAATTCCAGGGAGATGCAATGTCATATTCTGACCTCAAAGTGCACATATGATGCACATACATATATACAGGCAAAATATTCATACATATAAAATAAAACAAATGAATCTATTTTTTTTTATTTTAAAAAAAGGTATGTTTTGATTAAATGGCACACACCTTTAATCCCAACACTTGGAAAGCAGAGGCAGAGGATCTCTGTGAGTTTGAGGCCAGCCTGGTCTACATAGCTAGTTCCCAGGCAGCCAGGGCTACATGGAAAGATGCTGTCTCAATAATAATGGTGATGATTAAAAGAGGGGCCTATGGAAGTGCTGTTACATAAGGCCCTTGCCAAACAAGCATGAGAACATGAGTTCAGATCCCCCAAACCTATGCAAACAGTCAGGGGTGGCTGTGTGTTCCTGCAGCCCCAGCATTAACAAGAGAGGTGGATCCCTGAAGCTCAGCAGCCAGCTAATGTATAAAAGGATAAACTCTGGGGCTGACAAGATGGCTCAGGGATGAGAAGTGCTTGCAGGCAAGCCCGAGTACCCAGGTTCAATCCCCAGAACCCCCACGGCAGAAAGCACCAGCTCCCAAATGTCCTCTGATTTCCACATGTGTGCATGTGCATGCACTCATGTGTGTGCATACACACACACACACACACACACACACACACACACATAAAATAAGTGTTAAAATAATTTAATAAATTGTAAACTCCAAATGCAGCGAGGAAAGCGTAAAGAGGCTGGCTTGCCCAAGTGACTTGGGTAACCTCAGCCACGAAAGCCATAAAGCCACGAGTGTCCACTCAGATAATAGACAGAGACCACACTATGGTGCTTGTGGGCTGGCCACATGCCACATGCACAACCTAAGGCTAACTGTGAGGAAAGTTAGACCAACCCAGGGTTACCCTGAAAACCAGTGGGCCCAACGTGCCAGGAAACTGTGGATCCCAAGACAAGAGATAGAGGAGCATCCCAGATTAGAAGAAAGGACAGAGTGGCACAATTTAAAACGGGGCCATGTGCAGAAAGGCAAATGTCTCTTCTGAATGCCGGCTGGGATGGTGAGATGGAAAGGAGAAAGGTCGAATAAGACTACCACTTTAATCTCCCAATTTGATCTCTGTGTCCGGGTTATGTACAAGAGTGCCCCTGCTTGGTTTTCAAGGACTTTACTCTTAAGTGGTTGAGAGAGAACCGAGGGAACGAGAGAATGTGGAATTAACATTCGGGAAATCTAGCAAAAGAACTTACAGAAACTGCTTGAATACATCTGTATTTTAAGATAAAAACCTGCTGAAGGTGTAGTTCCGTGGTGTGGCACTTGCCTGACACTCACAAGGCCCAGGATTTGATCTCCAGCATAATAAACAAACAAGGCAGGCACAGTGCTTCAAGCCTGTAATTTCGACACTGAAGAGACCGAGGCAGGGGGATCACCACAGGTTTGGAGCCGGCCAAGGTTATCCAGTGAGAACCTGTTTAGAGAAATGAAATAAACACACATTTTTAAATTAAAAGGAAACACACAGTAGCAAGATCGGGAGAGGGGGAGAGGGCCAGCATCTTCAGACAGTTGGCTCTTGCTGGAGTTCACTCCTTCTGGCCTCTTGGCTTTCTCTGAGGCAAGTCCCACTGATAAAGACTGCTGCGGAAGCATGCTTTGTGCATCTGGAACTTTTAAACTGGCTTAGTACCAGTGAAGGAGCTTGGCAGTGCTTATATAAATAATCAATTTGACAGTAAAGCCGTTGGATGCACAGGCAGCCTTGATCCTCAGGGATGGAAATTTTCAAAAAGCAAGTGAGCAATCATGTGTCTGTGGTCCAGTCTTCCCCCACCCCGGCCCCCCCGGAAGCCTGCAGCTCATTAGCTGCCTCGCAAGGGTCCAAGCAGTCAGTCTAGCCCCTGGCTTCTGCTCTCTGCCATGCACAACACCAGAGAGAAATCTCCTAACCTTTCAGGGCCCCACTGAAAAAAGCAGCGTTATGTAAATAAAGGAGAAAAGAAACATGAATGGAAAATGGGCGTACTATCAGAGAAGAACTGGTGTTTTGGCAGCTTAGGGCTTTCTGAGAAGAAAAAGGCAGTCCAAGTTGTCAGGAGCCCCTGTGAGAGCCTCTTGTCAGCATGGGAGAGGCTACAGGCATTGGCCAAAGCCCTGAGGAATCAGATCCTGTTTGCAAACCTATCCAAGACGATCCATGTAGCTGCTCCCCTCCAGGCCGGCCATTCCTCTTTCCTGCTTGAAGTCCCAAAGCCTAGCTCAGGGCAGTTTCTGAACTCTGGCTAGAATCACTCAAGATGATGTTAGGGGGACAGCATGTGCAAAGCAGAGTAGAAGATGTGCCCATGTCTGTGTCTTAATCTGTCGGCATCGGCATCTCTCTTTACCTCTTCCTGTGTCTCAGGGAACCACATGGGCTCTGGCTGTGAGTTTTGCTCCCCGAGGACATGGAGGCCCAGTGAACACGTAGCTAGTAAAGTCTACCTTTCACATCTTTTCTCCAGGACATAAAAAGTGTCCATCTTAGCAGCTGAAAACAACCTACTCAGCCCAAGACAAACACATCTCCCTCCATTCATGTTGTTGAGGCTTTTTTAATTTTTAATTTTATGTTGTGTTTGGCCAGCATGGTTTTTGTCTCTGATGCATGCAGTACCCATTGAGGCCAGAAGAGGGCACTGGGACCTCGGCTTCTGGAGTTCCAGATGGTCATGAGCCTTCAAGTAGGTGCTGAATATCAAACCAGGGTCTTCTGGGAGAGCACTAACCACTGAGATATCTCCTAGGCCTGTCTTATTATGTTTTGATATTGTTTTTATCCAGACAAGGTCTCATTTTGTAGCCCTGGCTGGCCTGAAACTCACTCTGTACAACACACTAGCCTCAAAAGGCTTGCAATGGCTGGGCAGCGGTGATGCTAACCTTTAATTCCAGAACTCAGGAGGCAGAAACAGGCAGATCTCTGAGTTAGAGGCCAGCCTGATCTACAGAACAAGTTCGAGTCCAGCCCAGGCTACACAGAGAAACCCTGGGAAACAAAAACAAAGCAAAGCAATGTTCCTCCAACCTCTGTCCATGGAATGCTGAGATGGCCCAGGTACTATAAGCAGCTTTCAAAAAAACTGTTTATATTTCTATGGCCATGTTTTTAGACTCCCATCAATGCCTCCTGTATCTCAGGTTCAAGGTCAGCCCTTCCCTGAGATTTTCTACCTAAGAACAGTGTGTAGCAGCTTCAGGGGCTTTGGCTAGATGTGAGTGCCTTGCTAGGGTTGCTTCCTAGGCAGAGAGGAGTCCCAGCATAGTGGAGGATACTTCATCTTGGCCCTGTATTCACTGTATGACCAAGGAAGCCATTCAGCCTCCCGAAAGTTGATTCCTCATCTGTGAAACACCGGGGCCGGGCAGGGACGTACCCTGAGTGGTAGAGTGCTTGTCTACATGGGCAAAGTCCTGAGTTCCATCCTCAGCACTGGATGTGGTGAAGTGGAGGCAGAAGGATCAGACTTACCCATCACCTCTTCAAGTCCCTACCCACCTCCAATGTACCCAGCCAGCCAGCTCTCAGGTACAGATCACAGGAAGGGCTTCAAGGTAAAGAAGTGTCTGAGTTGGGCAGGGCAGACATAATCATTTGTTGAGTTTGGGAGCCTTACCTAAGAATCAAGGTTAGCAGTGAATGTGAGGAGGCTGGCAGCGTGCACAGCAGTATGTGAGAATGTGTGCTGGAGTAGAGGCATGAGCATGGGTGTGAGAGAAAGTGAGCAGGCTCAGCCTCTCACCATTTAGACCTCTGTGGAAATCTAAGTGCATGCGGGAAAGCAAAAGTAGGTGGATCTCTGTGAGTTTAAGGCATCCTGGTCTACAGAGCTAGTTCCAGAACAGGGCTTCACTGAGAAACTTTGTCTTTAAAAACAAACAGATCCCATGTGCAAAGCAGAAATGGAACCCCTGTAGAGACTCTCTCCCTCCCTGCTGCCCATGAAGTAGGATCTAGAAGACTGAGTTCTGCAGGAGTCAGGTCATGCCATCAGGGTGGGAAGATGGTGAAGAAGAGACAGTACCAATGCAGAAAAACCAGCTGGGCAGATAGCCTCATTACCTGTGCCTTGTGCCTTGTGCCCTGTCATGTATATGAGCCTGTGGACAGTTGAGCATGTGGCTGCATGTGCCGAGGTGTCTGGCTATTACCAGACCCAGCCAGAACTCTGCGTATGGGAATGACTCCACCAAGTAGGGTTACCATGGGTAACCTCCTGTTGCAGCTGATGGATGTCATGATTGACTGGAGAAGACAGTAGCCTTTTCAGGTAGGGCCACACAGAAACACCAAATCACATGCATGAGGCTGTGCATGCATGGCTGCTTTTCATCAGTAACCTGGGACAACCCAGTGTGTGTGAGGGGGGGGGGCATAAAGTATGAGGTACCACCTAAGAACTCCAGTCATGAAATTAGCCCTGGTCTTTCAGGACTCAAAGCCACTCCTGGGCTGAGAGCAGATGGGGAAGTCCCCTCCCAACTCAGGGTTTTTGGGTAGCTGTTCTTGTACCCAAGTTTTCTGCATAGAGAAGATTTGGAGTTTTGGTGGAGTGTAGGAGAAAGGGTACACCCTCCTCTTGAGTTTCTAGATATGCCAAGAATATTCCATCTTGGATCCCAGAATTTTCCAAACACTTCCTGAGTGATTTTATAGCAAGTCTCCTCCCAGCCCCTATGCTCATAAGCCTGGCTGCCTTTTCTTGGCCAGTGGTCACCATCCACTCTACCTTTTCATCTCTGAGACTGGATGCCAACAGCATCACTCTGCTTCCTGTTTTCTGTCCCTCCAGACCCTCACCTCCCTGAGGACTTTTCTGTTAACCCCCGAGGAAAGCTGAACATGTCAATCATGGCAGCTGGGTGGAATGGAGACAAGCCTGGACCCTTTGTGGCTATGAGCTGGTAGGTAGAGGAGCCTAGTAACACGCCCAGCTTGACATGGAAAAGAGTTCACAATATTCAGCCACCAGAGGGCAAGCTGCACCTGACCGACCATTGACCCATTTCTGGGCCCTTATTCTTGGGCATGAATACCTTTATATGTAAAATGTGGCACACAAGTCCCACCTGAGGTCAAGTAGAGGGCACCCCTGGGGATGTATGCTGAGGGAGAAGACAGGTAGAAAGCCTCTGGACACAGCTTTGAATAGGATGAATCTGTGATGAGGGCAGCAGGTCTTGGTAAGTGGGTAGATCATGCTGAGGGTGAGCAGCTGACCCCTTAGGAATGAGGTCATGCCCAGAGATCTCAAGCAGGCAGCCATGCTTTGGTTACCTGCTAACATTCGCCTGTCACTAAAGCTGCTTTGAGTGCCCCCTTCAACCCACAGACATGCTCTAGTTACATGATGTTTACTCTGTTCACCAAAAGTTATCAGTGAGTGGGAGCTCGGCACTTAAGAGAACTGGATGCTCTTCCAGAGGACCTGGGTTCCAATCCCAGCACCCACATGGTGGCTTATTGCTATCTGTAACTCCATTTCCAAGGGATCTGACACCCTCTTCTGTTCTCTTCAAAGATCAGGCACACACACGGTGCACAGGAAGATATGCAGATACAACATCCATACACATAAATAAAAATAATAAATCTGTTTTTAAAAGTCCCCAGTGGCTCCAGTTTACCTACAGGTTGAATTCCAAGCGCAGTGTGGCCATCTGGAGCCGGCTTCTTCCTCCGCCATCATGCAGGCTTCTCTGCACACAGTGGATGCAGAAATCCACTAGCTCAGAAAACTGAAGCCCCTAAAAACGACTCTGAGTAACCTCTCTGCGATAACTGCACACAGAATTAACCAGCTCTCCTCAGTGGCATCCATGGTTATCTGTCTCTTCTACTAGATTTTCAGGCCTTTCATTAGGCCTAAGCCTGCCGTACTGCAGCACGGAGATTTAGTATGGATGAGATACGGCCTGCCTAGGCTGGAATGGGGCTTCTTGGAACTTCCTGTAGAACCTTGGCCTGGTGCCCACTAGGAGAGGAGGGGTATTTGCTGGAGAAACATCACCTAAGACACAGCCCTGATGGCAGGCTCCCCTGTGCAGCCACCGGACCAGCCACCAGGAGTCTCTCTCTGTCCAGAAACTACTTCCTCCTTTCCCAACAATAACCACCTTTAGGCACTGCTCCTGACAGCTAGGAAGGTGCTAGAGCCCCATGAAGGCTGATTCAGAAAAAGACAGTGACCAAGAGGCAGCATAAAGGAGATACAAAACTGAGGGGACATTGTAGCATGAACCCTATTTGACTTTAATAAAAACCTGGAGCCAGTTATCAGGGTAAAGGCTGAGATATCAGTTAAGATAAAGGAGCCAGTCACTAGAAAGACTTCTTACTCTACCAATTCCTCAGCCAAAAAGGGGAGATTTTGTCTCCTCAGACTGAATGCCTGAGAATCTGTCTCCACCCCATTTACATTCCCGTCTCCACCTCCCTAGTGCTGACATTAAAGGTATGTTCTTCTTCTTCTTCCTCCTCCTCCTCCTCCTCCTCCTCCTCCTCCTCCTCCTCCTCCTCCTCCTCCTCCTCCTCCTCCTCCTCCTCCTCCTGCTTCTCCTCCTCCACTACCACCACCCGGCTCTGTTTCGATTTTGGGCAGATTCAATCTAGTATAGCCTATGGTGGCCTTGAACTCCTGATTTCCTTGCTTCTTCCTCCCAAGTGCTGGGATCAAAGGTGTGAGCCACCACTGCCTGACCTCTATGGTTACCTAGTGGTTAGCTTTGCCCTCTGATCTTCGGGCAAGCTTTGTCAGGGCACAAAATATCACCACAGGACACAGGACCAAAAAGAGCCTTGTGCAGAGAATCAAGGATGGAGAGCAGGCTGGGAGAGCTAGCTCTAAGCCATCTTTGACAGGCTTCAAGCCTCTGCTTGGGTACCCAAGTCACAGGCTGGGAGGCCATCTCTTCTTTGCTCACCTCTCACTAGGCAAGATTTGTTCACTCTCCTCTCACAGGGTATCTGTCTGGAGTCTGTTCAGTTCCCTGTCCTCACCACAGCTACCAGTTTCCTTCTGATTGGGATCCTCTTTCACACTGCTGCTGACCAACTGTAAGCCGGCAGGGCCCTCTAAACACGTGTGCTCATTCCCTCTAAAGCACTCCCAAAGTCTCCTGTGTTCATGGACTCACCCTGCCCACATCTCAAAGCCCGGTTTCTTCATCTGCTCCTCACCAGCTCTCTGCACACACAAAGAGCTCACCAGCACACTCACTTAGGGCTCTACCCAAGAGGAGGCCCGCTACCCACATCTGTGTTCCCATCTGCTTCACGAATAGCCCCTCCGGAGCTCACCACTTCCAAGCTCTGACCTTTCACCCTATGCATCAGCATTCTCGGGGTCGTAGATTTACCCACATTTTCCATGGCCATTTTTGTTGGTGATGTTTCAATTGTTGGCCTTTTCAATCTTTCCCACTGGTTTCCAATTCAAGGAATTCTATTTAAATAAGTCTGGGCTACTGCTATACACCCCTAATCTCACTTCGTGGGAGACAGAGGCAGGAGAATCTGTGCGTGCCAGACTATCTTATCTACACAGAAAGTTCCAGGTCAGCCAGGGCTACATCTTAAGGCCCGGTCTTAAAAAAAAGAAAGATCAATGATGACCACCGATGGCATATGATTTGTGGATCGTGACTACAGGTCTGGAAGTCCGAGGTCCGCATTATAAAATATTTAGATTATATATGAGATACCATCAAGCATATGTGAGTGATATTCTACTTTTAAAATTAGATAAAAAGTGGAAGCCATTAAATTTGATATGGCTCCAGACAATGAATACTACTGGTATATACTAAAACAAAGTCATTTTTCTGATCTTGCATTTGAGGTTGCCATATGAATGCTTTTGGTCAAGTCAAAGCCATTATTGCCATTGGTTTTTCCAAGAACAGGAAATAGTGTAATATGTAAAAGTAACAGCCAACAGATGGTTAGTGAACACAATGTCAATCTTTTTATACTCTCTTCTTTGTACTCTCAGAATGGACCCCGTAGGCTGATTTACACTCTCCCCATGGTCATACGCTTCTTGACCAGCTCTTTGTGTTCATAAATATAGATGCAGTGTGAATATAGTTCTGTTCTTGTGTTGGTTTGCGATGTTCTGCAAAGCGTTCACTGTATTGATAAAGGACTACTATTATCTGGGAAGAGCAGCTGTCACTAAAGGGTTAATATGACACATGCATGAAATGTGCTTAATTAAGAATGCTCACTGAGCAGTGGTGGTGCAGGCCTTTAATCCTGGCACTTGGGAGGCAGAGGCAAGTGGATTTCTGTGAGTTCAAGGCCAGCCTCGTCTACAGAGTGAGTTCTGGGACAGCCAGGGTTACATAGAGAAACTTTGTCTTAAAAAAAAAAAAAAAAAGCAACACAACACAACAATATCTATATCAAAAGGGACACTCCCAATGATGAAGGATTCTGGGGAGCTCTGAAGCATACTCAAAGATCTGTCCTTACATTTTTTCATAATTTCAATAACACTAATGATCACTCAATCAATACATAAAATTTAGTCAACAAAAGAATTGATGGATCAGTGATGATCACTGCTTTCATATGAGTCATGGATCATGACTACACTTCTGGGAGTGTAAGGTCCATATTATTAAAAAAAAAAAAAAAAAGGAAAAAGAATTTTACTTAAATAAAATGACTGTGGCTGAATGGCAGAGCTTACCTGGAAGTATATATGAAGCCCTGAACTGGAAAATAAGAATCCCATTAAAGTGTTTTTAAAATTTTATTTATCTATTTGTTTTGTTGAGACAGGGCTTCTCTGTGTAGCCCCTGGATGTCCTAGAACTCTCTCTGTAGACCAGGCTGGTTTTGAACTCAGGAGATCTGCCTACCTCTGCCTCAGAGAGCTGGGATTAAAGATGTGAGCCACCACAATACATGTAGAGTTGTTTTTATATCAGTGGCACAAGAGTATTGTATCATGGCAGTACTGAAGGAAAACATGACCTCTACCCATCCTTTTAACTGTTTCGGAGCCTCTCTGAGCCTTGATGTGGTTGGCCTCTGGAGGTGGGATGTCTTTCTGTATACTGTGAATTTTCATTGGATAATAAAGGAACTGTTCTGGCTTATGGCAAGTCATTTTAGAAGCAATTGGGAAATCCAAGCATAGCTAAAGGAGAAGAAGGCAGAGTCAGAGAGAGACATTGTGAGTTGCCTCTGAGAGAGGAAGATGTAAAGAAACTCAGGTAAACCACAAGCCACATGACAAGACATAGATTAACAGAAATGGGTTAAGATTCAAGGGCTAAACAGCAATAAGTCTGAGCCATAGGCATAAACAGCATCCGAGTCATTTTGGGGGGCTAAGCAGTTGCCAAGAGGTCCAGATCTTGGGGCTAGGACAGGCCAGAAACTCTTACTACAGATCTCCAATGGCTGCCATCTATCCTCTGGATACTGGATACTCCACAAACAGGAACAGCCACAGTGTCATGCCTGATCTATGGGAGAGCAGGGTAGCTCAGCTTCATAATTCTCAATGCCTAGCTCAGAGTCTAGCAAACAAAACACACTCAATAAATGCTTGCTGAATGAACAGAGACAGCCAAGTGTATCCATTTTATATTTTGTCATTTCTCAAGTTTTTTGTTAACCTTAGGTCTTTCCCTTCCAATATCAAAAGCATTTGCCCATATTTGTTTTGGTGTGTTTGCTATTGTTAAATCTTTAGCTAGTTGACTCATCTTGTATATATGGCGTAACAACTAAGGAATAGATGTATATTCTCCTCACGGTTAATCTGTGGGCATATATTTTAATTTTCCATCTGCAGACCAAAGAACTGTGTCATCTTATTCTGTGATATCATGCAATTATGGTTATAATGGTTACATCACCACATAAAAACACATTTAAGTTTTTAAAAATTTATTCCTAGAAACAGCTGCACAAACAATATGAAAATGGCAATATCAGTGGTCACGCAACACAGAGAGAGGAAATGTAATAGGATCCCACCCTGTCACAGAACTACAGGCAGCTAATGACTGTTGGGAGAGGTAGAATCAGCCTTTCCCAGGGATGAGCCCATATATTGGTTATCCAATACCAAGAGATCATTTCTGAAACCCTATACACACAAACTCAAATGGACTCCGTGGGCTGGATTTATAACTTGTGCACATATCCATACAGTTTGTAACAAAAAAAAAATACTTATGTAAAATGCATTTTTTTTTTTACTTATCTTATGTGTGCTTTGCCTGCATATATGCCTGTTCATGGTGTGCATAGAGCATCCTCAGAAGCCAGAAGAGGGCATATCCTCCTGGGACTGGAGTTACAGTTGGTTTTAAGCCACTATGGGGTGCAGAGAACTGGATCAGGGTCCTCTGGAAGAACAGCAAGTCCTCTCAAGCACCGAGTCACCTCTCCAGCCCCGACCTTATCATTTTAAACATGTGGTTTGGTTTTTACAACTACATAAACATCTTGTCATCAATGGCAAGAAAAAGGGAAGTAAAGACCGATGTTAGGGCAGGATGATGGGTAATATTCTTTGATTTCTACTAACAAATCGAATCCTTAAATGAACTAAGAAAGCTGAGTGTCATGTCCCATCCCCCCACCTCCCATGTGGGATTTGAGCTGTCCCAGCCTTGACCTGGGAAGTTACCTACTCACTGTAATGGACAGTGGTCAATTCAGACATGAATTGCCATTCAAAGTGCCTAGAATAAGCATGAGTGCTCAGCCAGACACGAGCCACCAACATCCCCCCCCCCCAACCACACACACCAGGCTCTGAGAACGTGTGGAAAAGGAGGCGGAAGGATGGGAGAGAGAGCTAAGAAACGTTTTTTCCCTCTTTCACAAGATACCCCAGGGCAGTGTGGCTGTCTGCACACGTACGGGTCAGGGAAGAATTCCAACAATGAGTGGGGAGGTGCCGTAGGGGCTCCACACTACCTGAGGAAATGTTGGCAGCTGGTGGCTGCTGGGGCAGGAAGAGTCTGAGTTTAGCCACTGGTGAGTTTCCCCATTCCTCAGTGAATGATCCCACATCCATGTGCTCCCACTAATTGTGATCAGTAGGTCAAATAATTATAAAGGAAAACATGAAATCAGATGGGAAATGTAATGGGGTTGCTGTGGGGAGTTGAGGGATGAATTGATCAAGATATAGTGTATACATACATGAAATATTCAAACAAAAAATTTAAATTTAGAAAAAAAGGATGTATGGGCGAAGATAGTGCGATGTGGGTTGACGGACTTGCAGGTGATTTCAGGAAGCCAAGAATGGTAGAGGATGCCGGTAAGGAAAAGATTGTTACCGGATGGTCCCCCAAAATAAAATCTCTGCTAAGCAGGAGATTTTGCATGTGAAAGTCGCTTCCGTGGCCCTTTATCCAAATGACAAGCCCTTAATGTTCTCACCCCTTTCCCTTAGCCAAAGGAATTGAGGGCTTAAACGCATGATCAGGTGAGGCCAGACACTCCAGGCATCTCCTCACAAGGCATGACAGGCATTAGAAGCTGTCCCGGTTGCTACGGGGCTTTAATGAGTCTGCACCTGTGAGGGTTAGAGGTCATGCCCCGAGGGTGGACTACTAGCTAAGGCTTGCCTACCTCTCAGCAAAAGGACACTTGGCACTTAGCTTGGCTACCCTAGGATAAGCACTGGAGTCCCTAAGGTGCTTTGAGAAGGGCAGATCCTCCTGGGTGAGCTCACCCTAAGGGCACCCTAATGCCTTCTTCATGCACAGTACCAGGATGCCACTTGCTTGGGTTTGAGCACAAAACATTTCTTGCCTAAACCCCCTTAAGCAGCAGCTGGTCCGCAGACAGGCCTTCCTCGTGTTTCTGGAGTAGAAGTCCTGCCCAGGGGCAGTTTTCCACAGTGGGACTCTCCCGACTCCACCGGCCCGCAAGCTCATCTCTACTAGAGGCGCTTCCGGAAGATTCTTTCCAACTTTGCAGACGCTCAGCGGTGAGCACACCGCTTGACTGCTGCAGGATCCAGGATCTCAGCCGCGTGGAAAAGTAAGGAAGTTCCACCCGGCCTCCACTCTTGAAAGCCACCGGGGTGTGGGGGGCGGGTCGGGGGGGGAAGTGCGCGCGCAAGCTGGAGAGCGAGCGGGCGGAGTCAGATTTTCTTCTCCAGCCCGCCCATACGTCACGAGCCTCAGCCCCGCCCAGACAGTGGTGATTGGTCAGCAGCGCGCGCGAGCGCCTGCGGCCCGCCCCACCCCTGCAGCAGTGCCCCGCCCACCGGTTGACAGGCTTGCAAGGCTGGCCTGCAAGTTGGAACAAGAAGCTGAGGGTGCCGAAAGCCACCTCCAAAACCGGTGGCTGTTACCCCAGATCTGGCAGCAGCCCGACGCCCCAAGTACTTGAGTCCTGCCCCAGCTCCGCTCCCACACGCCACTTTCCACCCTCAGCTTCCCATAACCTCCTTTCAGCCTCCAGGCGACAGAGGTACCCACAGCCCCCACGTGCCAAGAGATCTCGCCTCGAGGACGCACCGTTCCGCACACCGACTCGCATCCCGATTGCTAACGCGGACTGCACAGTGCGAGCTGGGTCTGCAGACTCTCCGCGCACCACTCATGCCTTCCCACTCCCGGGCCCAGGGTCCCCTCTGCCTAACCACACACCCTACCTCTCCATCACCCCAACTCCTGCATCCTCGCTCCCCGCTGCCCGGCGGAACCCTCCATTCCCAGTTCGAGCGTCAGGACGTCCCTCACCCGGAACCCACTAGCGACTGCAAACGTCTCCCACGGCGTCTGGCCTCGGGGTGAAAAAAAAACCTCCCTGGGCCTCAGCCGCGCGCGCCCCGCTCATCCACACCACGCTCGGCGGCCCACACCCGGATCGCTGAGCCCGCTCCTTCTCCCGGGCTCCACTGCACCCTCCCACCTACCCCGAGGCCCCCGGTGCCCCGCGCGCGCGCCTCAGCCCTCGGCCGCAGACCACACCCCGCGCGCTGAGCCCCGGACTCGGCCCCGCACCCCTCTCCCAAGCGGGCGGCGGGCGGGCAGCGCCGGCGGCGGTGGAGGCTAGTCCTCGGGCCGGGACACACCCACCCGCCCGCCCTCCTTGCTTTCCTCCCTCCCTCCTGCGCTCCCTCTCTCCCACCCTCCCGCCCTAGCTCAGCGCTCGCTCCTTCCCTCCGTCTCCCGCTCGCGCTTCCCGCGGCGCCGGGCCTCCCGCTCCGCCTCCACGAGCGCGGCTCTCCCGGGCGCGGCTCCGGGGTTCATGCTGACGAGGCGGCGGCCGCTCCAGCCCAGCGGCGGCGGCGGCGGCGACGGCGGAGAGAGCTGGGGCGCGGGCCCCGGCCTCCTCTCTCGGAGCGCGGGGCCGGGCGGCGGGCGCGCCCCGGCGGCGGCGGCGGCGGCGAGCGCCCCACCGCGCCGCGCCCCTGCGCGCCCCCTGCGCCGCGCCCCCGCGTGCCCCCCGCGCCTAGCTTGCGGGGGGCCGGGCCTGCGGGCGGCCGGCGCTGCGCGCACCCATGGACGGTCCGGCCATCATCACCCAGGTGACCAACCCCAAGGAGGACGAGGCCCGGTCGTCCAGCGCGGGCGAAAAAGGTGAGGAGGGGCACCGGCAGCTGCCGCGAGGGGCGTGAGTGCACCCCGCGTCGCTGGAGTTCTCGGTGTGCGCCCGCACGGGCGTGGGGGAGGGGTGCACCGGGCCGGAGGGTGCGTGGGTGTGGGGTGCGCCTGGAGCAGAGGGAGGCTGCGAGGGTGCGTGTGCCAGCTGAGCTCCTGTGAGTGTGCATGAGCGCCGAGAAGTTGGGATCCGGTGCGTGCACTGCACAGAGCTGTTTTAAGTGTGCATGCGGTGCCTGTGACAGGTTGTGGGTGCACCTACGTGTACGCTCTAGCTGGAAGATTGTAAAGGCGTGTGTGCTTCTAACAGATTGTGTGTTGCTGACAGGCTGTGAGTTTGTGGTCTTGTATGTTGCTGACTGAGAGGTGGTGGAGTGTGTGCAGAGCTGGAGCCTGGGGACGTTGGATGTGTATGTATGTTCACTCCTGATGGAGTTTGTGTGTGTGTGTGTGTGTGTGTGTGCCTACACTACCCAACTGGCAGAGTGAATGCACTGTGTCTCTCTACTGTCTGCCGCTCTGATCAAGAACCTGTGGGTACATGAATGCACACATGCTTGTGCCTGTTTGTGCACGACCCAGTGAGGCCATGTCTTGAGAATAGTTGGTTGTGCAAGTGAAGAGGGAGATGAAGAGGAGCAGCGCTGACCACACAGCACACCACAGGCATACAGGCACACTAGCACTCGCTCATGCTTCCTTCCCAGCTCTTGTCTCAGAGCCACCAACCAGCCAGTGAAGAACTCCAAGGCCTGGGATCTCAGGCCTCTGTTGGGAGGGTGGAAAGGTCTAAGCAGCGCTGGGATAGAGCTGTACCTTTGGGGAGCTGGTCAGGGCCTCAAAAGGCAACAAACACAGTGTTGTGACTGGTTTGTTGACCCCTCAGAACTGCCCGGAATCACTGTGTGTCCTGCAAGTTCGACAGACTATTTTGAAGCATGCCGCATGATATGGCTTGTTGTGTTCTGGCGACTAACTCTTGCTTCCCTGTCCTGCTGTGTGCAGCACAAACACCTAGATATGCCCTCCCCCAAGGACCTGCTTGCCCCCTCCACCCTCTATGCTTGTGCAGTGAGTGAGCAAGAACTACAGCCCTCCTGGGAAATAAGACGAGAATAGAGAAACTACCTAGCATATTTCCCTAAATAAGACCCCCTGGGCAAGCCAACAAAATACAGAAAATCTCCAGAGGTCCATCCCATTTCAGTCTGTACACTGTAAACACCGCCTGGGTCCACACACTGGTTTTCTAAATGTAAAATGAAGAATCCAAACTCTCCCCCGGAAGCCTTCTATGCCCTATAAATGAGCTTTAAAAACTCTGCAAGAGGATAAGAAGTAAATCTCATGCCCTCCTGAGTCCTAAATGGATTGCACTTCTGCGGTCTATCCTTCCCAGCACAGGGGTAGGAGTTCCTGGGGCCTTGGCTGGGTAGGTCCGCTCAGGGAGGGTCTCTGAAGGAAGCAACAAGAAAACTCAGTGAGCCTAGTGCTCATCTCTGCTCTGAACCCTCAGCTCTCGCTGTAAGAGGTATGGCAGGCAGCTCGGGAATACCTGCCAGCACCTGGGCTCTCTTACAGCTCCTCTGCCCTCTGCTCCTGACTCCTGAAGCCCAGTCAGTGTACATGTTCCTGGAGGTGCTTGCTTTTCTTCTGGTTGCTGACATTGCTTTTCTGGACCGGGCTGTTCATATCTCTAAGGGCTGTTCATATCTCTAACAGCCGATTTGGATTGTTTTCAGTGTCCGACCATGGGTTACTTGTTAACTGATTAGGGAAATTCCTTGCCTGCTATCCTAGGGTGGGGTTCCTGGCTACTAAAACCTACTAACACGAGTTTGTTTTTTACTCCAAGAGGTTGATATAATTTTGATCTTATGTGGTATAACAAAATACGTGTGAATCAATTTCTGTTGTTTGGTTGGTTTGTTGGGCCAGTGGTGGCACATGCCTTTATTCCCAGTACTCTATGAGTTCAAGGCCAGCCTGGTCTACAGTTTGAATCTAGGACAGCTAAGGCTGAAACCTTGTCTCGGGGAAAAAAAAATCAGTTTGTTCTTTGACAGCCCCACATCTGTGCAGTGCGTCTTGATTTTATCCCCCAAATCCCCCTCCAATGTGCACTCCGCCCACCTTCAGGACAGTTTCTGAGAATCAAATTCCGAAACAGAGTCTTTAGAATAATAAACTACCTAACAGGTTCAGTGGAGTTTCCAGCTTAAGTATGCTGATATCTTTAGATAAGCAGAACATGCTTTGCATAATTTAAATTAAGACCACAGTCATTTTGTTATTAAATATTGGGCCTGCAGTGTCTGGAAGATTTGTGGCATGAGAGCAATAGATGGCTTTAAATGTTTGCTTTGACTATTTGTTCTGTCTTTAGGAATGACAGTGACCAACCACTCTTGGGGTTCAGTCCTGTGTACCCCAAGCCACAACTCTACAACCCTTGTTTACATAGGTTTACAAGGGAAGTTTCATGTGCTGGCAACAAGTTGAATTACTTCTTGACACGTGTGGTGTAGTTGGAGATGACTGTTTCAGTCAGCCTAGCCTGTCACCCTGGGCTTATTCTTTCCAGTTGTGTTTGGTTGGTTGCTCGTGTGAGGCTACAAGGAAGAATTTCCCCTGTCAGCCTGCCTGTCCCTCCTTTCCTGTCATATAGCACTTAGAAAAGTAGACGGGAGATTGGAATGAGCAAGTCTGGGGGGAAGAAAATTGAATGAGTAGTGAATCTGTGAACTGCCATTCTCAGATCATTCTTGTCAAATATTTAAGTGACGTCAGTGTTCAAAGCTGACAGATGTTTGGAAAACAGGTCCTCTCAACAGACTTGGGAGAAAAGAAAAAAAAACAGTACAGATTTTTCTTGTCCTTACGATTTATTTATTTTTGTTTTATGTGCATACATGTTTTGCCTGCATGTCTGTCCATACACCATGTGTGTGCCTGCTACCTGTGGAGGCCAGAAGAGGGTGTTTGATTCCCTGGAGCTGGAGTTACAGATAGTTGGTTGTGAGCCACCATGTAGGTGCTGGAACTGAACTCCAGGTCCTCTGTAAGAGCAGCCAGTGCTCCTAACCAGCTCCGGGAGTGCAGGCATTTTAAAGAGTAATTTAATACTTAAAGCGTCAGGAATGCTTTTGGCTGCAAGTAACAGAAAACCAGGCTTCCTGCAGCCTAAGCCAGCTCCTTTACTACAAGCGTCTGGAGGCTGACTGCTGTGGCTCATCGAGCAACCCTAATGTTAGAACCAGCTTCACAGAGATTCTCTTGGCTCCCCACCCCCATCCTGGCTGCAACCCTTCCAGTTAGCCCCCCTCCAGCTAGCCTAGTTATCTTCCAGGTAGGAAAAGAGACAGAGCTGGTCATGATCGTTCCTCTTACTTGGAAAGCCGACATTCCCAGGGACTGTCAGTAAACTTTTGTTCCTGTTTAATTGGCCAGAACTGGATCACATGGCCTCTCTTAGCCTCAAGCAAAATCGAGGAAATTAACTCTCCTGCACGTCTAGTCTAGCCCGTGTAGAAAGGAGGGAAGAGCAAAATAGAGGGGCCAGTGTCCTGCAGCTGATCCCAGCGTTAGCACAGTTATACTCTGTCTCTGTCACAGAGGAGTCACCTCCTTTGCACTCAGGGTGATGATGTCCCTGCTGAAGGCGTGGCTTGCAATAGTAACATTTCCAGCCATCATCCTGTGTCAGCTGGTAAATAAGGATGGGCAGTGGGACCTCAGCCCTACAGAACAGAATGCCACCAGGCTGTTGGAACAGACGAGTTAAGTTACATCTGAACATACAGACACATGACTTTCTGAGACATTTCAAAGTGAGAAATCTCAAGAATGACATAACAGTATGATCCTATCTTGTTCTAAAAACCCCGAATACACAGAACTGAACAAATGTCTAGAAATACACACACACACATAATCTGTGAGGAGACAAACACACAGGGATGATTCCCTCTGGGGTGAAGGCTGAGCGGCAATCCAAGCAACTTTGGCACCTTGTTTAAACATTGATCAAAATGGGTTGTAAGGACATTTCCTCTAACTCTTTGGAAAGAAATCATTTGAAGGATTTGTATAATAACAAAACAAACCCTAAGCAACCTCCATTAATATGCAGAAATTCCCAGAACATTTTAATGCTAGGTAAGCAGCTGATTGTTTCATGAGCTAATAAGTTTGCAGGAGATTATGGCAGGCTGATGTGTTTGTGCAGATATTTGGGCCCAAATGTTAGTGGCCTTAGTCTTTTATAAAATATAATTTTAAACTTTTGAAATTTTATTTCCTGTGTGCAGGTCTTTTACCTACATGTATGTCTATATACCGTGTGCATGCAGAGACCAGAAGAGGGAGTCAGACCAAGACCTGGTACACACAGTTGTATATTGCCATGTGGGTGTGTGGACTTGAACCTGGTTCCCTGGAAGAGCAGCTTTTAGACATAGCTGAGTGTCTCCATCCTCAGAGGTGCTGACAAATTACAGCAAGGAGAAGGTTTTATAGGTAGTAATCAATTCAGACAGCAGGGTAGATTGAAAGAAAGTTCACATTAACTAACCTTTTGTAGGAGGAATGCGAGAAGGTCTTGCGAAGTTCAGGCTGCCCAGGAACTGCTGAGAGAGCAGTCATGTTAGTTAAGTTTTTAAAAGTAAACATTTTGTCATTTGTGGCTGCTGGTGTTGAGACAGGGTTTCCCATGAAGCCCTGACTGTGGAGATCAGGGTCTCCACAAACTCAGAGATCCCCTGCCTCTGCCTCCCAGCCCTGGGATTAAAGGTGTGCCCTCCATGCCAGACTTAAAGGCCCCATGCCCATCAAACTTTTATTTAGATATATCTGTAGATCAATGTGTAACTGTAGATCAATATGCTCTTATAAGAAATCACACCAAGCCAGGTGTGATGGTGTATACCTCTACACTCTAAACTCTTGAGGCCAAGATGACAGATTCCAGGCTAACCAGCGGCAGGACCTTTGGAAGAGAAAAGGGGAGGAAAGGGGGGTGGGGCACAGAGAGGGATCCTGTTTCTTCTCTGCCCTGATCCCCTCAGTGTTAATATTTTGCAAGACTCTGAATGGCTTCACCAGGATGTTGAGAATGACCTTTTCACAGCAGAAGTTATATTACCAAGAGGCTCGCTCTTAATGCTCTTTCTAGCCAGTCTTTCCCTTCCTTGCCTGCCCCCCTCCTTAGCATACTGGCAGCCTCTACTCTGTTTTCCATTTCTAAAATTTTGTCATTTCAGAAATGTTAGCTAGGCGGGATCAGAGAGAATGTGATCTTTTCAATTTGCTCTTTTTCCTCAGTATGATTCACCATTCTCTCATGGCTCATTTTAATATCTGGGCTTTTCTTTTTCCTAGGCATGTAATATTCAGTGGTGTGAACATATGACAGCTTGGTTGCTCATCCTCTGGACATAATCTGGGTTATTTCTAGACTCTGGGTATTTTGAATAGAGCTGCTGCAAACACATATGGACACTTTTATGAAAGTGCAGTTACTGAGTGCTGTGATGGTCACGTTTATTCACATTTCTTAAATTTAAAATAAACTACAGTTTCCCTGAGTAAATATACCATTTTGCTTTCTTAGTGGCAAGTAGAAGGCATCTCTTTCTCCAAAGCCTCTTGAGTATTTAATGTTGTCGTCTTTAAAAATGATTATATTTGTGTACATGGGTGGTGTGTCACTGTCTGCCTTATTCACCTGAGACAGGGTCTCTCACCAAACTAGGCTAGTGACCAAGTGCCTCCTACCCTCACGACTCTGTTGCACACAGGACTGGGGTTACAGATTTGTACAGCCACATCTGGTTTTTAGGTGGGTCTTGGGGATTTGAACTTGATCCTCATACCTGTACAGTAAGCACTTGTAGCCACCAAGCCAACTTCCTGGTCCTGGCCATCACATTCTTGTAGACAGGAAGTGGTCATTCATTGTATTTTAGGATTAAATGATGCTGGCTGAGAAAGAGTCAAATAAGAATGTTTATTTTTCTTCCTCAGGGCTGTATGCCTTTCATTTATTTTTCTTGCTTTATCACACTAACTAGAATATGGAACAGTGTAGTAAATAACTGCTGGGGATGGATGGATGTCTTTGCTTGCTTCTCTCCTGGTTACTTTTTTGTTGTGATAAAGCCATGACCAAGACAACCTATGGAAGAGTTTATTTGGGCTCAATGGTTCCAGAGGGATGAGAGTCCCTTGTGATGGGGACACATGGCAGCAAGCAACAGGCATGGTGGCAGGCACAGGAAGCCAAGAGCTCACATCTTCAACCATATGAAGGAAGTAGAGAGAGCCAGCTGGAAGCAGGTATGGGACTTTTTATGTCAAAGCCCATTCACTCCCAGACATGTACTTTCTTCCAGCCAGGCTGTATCATCTAAGCCTCCCAGCTTCACCAGATAGTTCTAGTGTTCAAGGACCAAGAGTTCAAATGCCTGATTCTATAGGGGATGTGTTGCAATGGAGTTTCTGACCCCGTCCAGAGGTCCAGACCCACAGACCTGCAGTCCTAGACAGCTTAGCTGCCCACCGCTGCTAAAGCCCCCAAAATGACTAGACACTTATATTAATTTCATGCTGTTTGGCCTGTGGCTCAGGCACATTGCTAGCTAACTCCTTCATCTTAACTCAACCCATTTCCATTAATCTGTCTGCCATGTGGCCCATGCTCACCTGTGTTCTTTACATGTTACTTCTTTGGGTGTCTGGCTTGATCTGTGTGTGACTCTGTCCTCCTGCCTATTCTGATTTCCCCATCTACTTTTTCTGCAGTGCCTGTCATGGCCAAAACAGTCCTTTATTCGTAGCATATAGAAAGACATTCCCACATCAGGGTTGTTTCCCATTCAAATCATGACAGCATCCAAGCTGAAGATAAACTCATTATCTTCACCAATAACTAGTATATCAGTTGTCAGGTTTCGTTGGATTATTTGTTTGTTTGCTTTGAGACAGAGTTTCACTGTGTAGCCCCGGTTGTTCTGGAACTCACTCTGAAGACCACACTGGCATCAAACTTAGAGATCCTCCTGCCTCTGCTTCCTGAGTGCTGGGATTAAAGGCATGTGCCATCCCCGCCTGGCTCAGCTGTTAGCTTTTTGATTCATTGAATTTGTGAAGTTCTCTTTCTCCTGGGTTTTCTCAGTTTTAAAGATATGGAAATTTCCCATAGATTTTTCCTGCGTAGGGGAGTGCAGTCACACTAGTTAGCATGTGCAAACTGACTTTTGAATATTGACCCAACCTAACAGCAGTGAATAAACTTTGCTAGTGTACAACTCTTTTGTAAGTATTGATAAGCTATGAGTGACGCTGTCTAGCGTTTCGCTTATTTAATTTCACTTATATTTTCTTTTCCTGGTTTGATATCATCCTCATGAAATATGTCAGGGAGCTCTCTGTCCATGTTCTGGAAGCAATCGTGCGGAATTAGTGTGTTAATTTTCCACTGAAATCTCTAGGCCTGGAGATTCTTTGCGGGCAGTTTTTAAATCTCCAAATTCAATTTTTCGGTAGTTGTAGAGTTATTTAAATAATCTCTTCCATCTGGGAAGACTTGTGATTCGATGCATTTCATTTAAGCTGACAACAGTCTGAGCGTCAAGCCAGCCTTAGCCCTCGACATCTCCCTGATGTGAGGAGGTGGTCCTTTGTAGCCTGTATTATTTGTCAGCCTTCTGAGGGGTATCTCAATTTCCCCGGTCTTTGCTCATTTCCCCCCTCTATTTTCTGTGTCCAATATTATAATTTCTTTTTGCTACTTGACTTGGTTTGATTCAGGACTGTTTTGCTTCCCTGACCTCCGTGTCTTGGAGAGAAGTTTAGAGGCCCAGGTGTTTTTTTTGTGGTCCTCCCGCTTCTAAGTACTGCTGTAGCAGTTCCCACAAAGTGTGATATTTTCATTCTATCCAGTTCCATGTGATTGTTAAATGAACTTTAATGTTTAGAGCAGCATCAGGTTCACGGTCAAATTGAGCAGAAAACTCAACACAGCCTCGGGCACCAAGTGTGGGCATCCCCCATTGTCAATATCCAGAGTGGTGTAGTGATTACTCATCATTATCTCCCAGCACACTAAGTACACACTAGTGCTCACTGTCACCATCGTTAGTTTGTGAGTTCAGATAAAGGTGCACGGATCTGTGCCCACCATTACGGCATCTAACAGGATGATTTCACAGCCCTAAAAACCTTCTGTGTCCCCCCCATCCTTCCCAACCCCCACCCCGCTGATCTTATCTTCTGTCTCCTGGGTTTGCCTTTCCTAGAAGACCGTTTGGTTGGAGTCATAGGGCACAGCCTTTGCAGACTGGCTTTCTTCACTTAAAATGCATTTAGGTTTTCTCAATGTCTTCTCATGATTTAAAAATTAATTTGAGGCCTTAGAGTGATGGGTTAGAAATTAAGAGTGCTTACTGCTCTTTCAGAGGACCAGAGTTTGGATCCAAGCATCCTTTTCTGGTGGCTCACAAATGCTTGTAACTTTAGCTCCAAGGGATCTACCTCCTTCTCTGGTCTCTGTGGTTCATGTGACATCCCCCCCCCCCACACACACACACATACATAGAGGGGGGGATTCTTTTTTAAAAGAGTTATTTTATTTGTAATTACCCCACCTCTGTGTATGTGTGAGTGTGCTTGTGTGCATACATGTGTGTACAGGTGGATGTGAGGACCAGAGGTCTACATCAGGTGTCTCTCTTCAGGAGCTGTTCTCTTTGTTTTTTTGAGACAGGGTCTTTTATTGGCCTAGAGTTCACCAATTAGGCTAGTCCATGGATCCTGAATCCTAGGATTCTGCCCCTCTCTGCCTGTCCAGTGCTGGGCATGCAAGCATGTGGCACCATGCCTGGCTCATTAATCTGGGTTCTGATGATCAACTCAGATCTTCATGCTTGCATAGCAAACACCTTACGAGGATGCTCTCCCTCCCAGACCCACTTGTTTTAGTATTGACTAGCACTGTGCTCTGTAGGTGTACAACAGCTAATCATGGTTCCCTTGCTGAGGAATAGCAAGTTTGCCTCTGAGTTTTAACAAACTGAACAAGGTTGCTATAAACAAATAGCATATCCTTAGTAGAGACAAGTTTTTGATTCATTTGGGTAAATACCTAGATGTGATTGTTATGGTTAGAATATTGAGAAGATTAGTTTTAAAGGAAACCATTGTGCTGTTCCAAAGCGACTGTATAATCATTAGTTTTCATTAGTTTAATTGTGAAGCATTTTGGCATGGATTTGATATTTCTGGTTCATTTTGCTTCTTGGGTTTATGTCTCGCCAAATTTGAGAAGTTTTCAGCCATTATTCCTGAGTCCTTTTTCAACCCTGCCCATTCTTATCCCGGGAGATGCCAAGATCCTTCTTAAAAATTATTATTAAGATTTAGTAAAAACATGAATTCTAATTGTAATTAATGAAAACTCAGAGCCAGATATCTGGTAAAAGCTGGAATATCAAGAGAGGAAACAGACCACAGTAAATTCTCACCCAGCCAACTTCTCAGGGTTGGACTCATCCAGAGTCCTCTGCCTGGCTGATCACGTCTACAGAGTCTTCAATGTCTTCCTACGCCTGCCTTAAATATCTTCTTCACTCAGATTTTTCATTTCCGGGTTCAACTCTGCGTCATAATCCTAGAGTTAGATTTAAGGTGTGAGCTACTATTTTTGGTAGTCAGGCCTTGAACTCCCAGAAACACAGAAAGATCTCTGACTCTAGAGCAGTGGAGTCACCAGTCCTGAAGGTCAATGCTGTCTGGCTGAGTTTTTTTCTTTCAATCTCCTCTTGTTCAAACTGGGTGGTTTCTGTTATTCTCTCTTCAGGCTCTGTTGTAGGTTCCACTGGGATATGTTTTCTATGTGTGTGGTGTGCACATGGGCACATGAGGCCAACATCGGCCGTCTTCCTCTCCACCTTACATCTTGAGGTGGGGTCTCTCACTTGAATCCACAGCTCACTGGTTTTTCTAATCTAGCCAGCCATCTAGTGATACGCTAGGATCACAAAGATAACACCGTGCCCACCTGGAATTAATATGGCGGCTGAGGATCTGAACCCTTATCTTCACAACTGTGTGGCAGTTACTGCTCCCAGTGAGCCGTGTCCCAGGCCCCCAGCATGTGCCCTTTCATTCTGCTTATTCTGGATAATTTCTTCATTGCTGAGGCTCTCTCGCTCCCCATTTGTTTCCAGTGTGCTTTAGTTGCTTGATGAGGCATTTTTATCACAGCCGCTTTGAAGTCTTTGTCAAGTAAGCCTATCATCTCTAACCATGGTACTTCTATCTGCTCATTGTTCCTTTTCCTTCAGTTTGAGATGTCCTGGGTATTACAAGGGAATTACAGTCAAAACTTGGAGATCTTCAAGCTATGTTAAGACTCTGGGTCTTGTTTAAGCCTTCTGGTTTACTTAGCTTTCTCCCACTTGGCTCCAACAAGAAAGGGGAGCCCTGTCTTGTTCCTCTTCTGATGTGTGCTAGGCAGAGAAGGGAGTTCAGTGTCCACATGGTCTTTAATAAGCTACAAAGGACTGGCCTCATTATCTCAATGGGTGTTGAAAGCCTTGACTCTTCCCACGCCTCCTGAGATACCATCCTACTGGAAGAGGGGAGTGTTTTACTGCTAGGTCAGGGTAGAAGTCCCCACTGGCCATGTGGTTGCCAGTCACCACTTACATCGCTGGCTCATTGCCAGCCCTGCTCTGTACTTGGCCTTCTTTGTCCCCACCAGGGCTAGTGACATAGTTCATTACACTGGATTAAGAGTAGAGTTCTTGGTTGGCAGCCCTCAGCTATTTACTGGTGTTTATGGGGCAGGTTCACTGTGTGTGTGTCTGTGTCTCTGTGTGTGGTATTTGGTTGTAAAACAGTGACTATTATCTATTTTGGTCCTGTCAGATTTTCATCACCTGGCCTCTGGGTTACAAAGAGACGGCTTTTCTGGGCTATTTGTCTGTGGCCACGCTTTTTTTTCTTTCACATGCAACTTCTTGAGGATCTGAAGGGGTCCTCAGGGAAGGTAATGTATTGTTCTTCAGGGTTCATGGTTACTACCTGATTTGCCTCTTTCTGCTTTTCAAGATTGGCTTGTTTGTCCCAGATACAAAGTCCAGAGAGTTAGTTGTGTTTAGTGAAGAGGAAAGGAAGTGAGTACATCTACTCCATCTTCCTGGAAGTCCCTCAATTAACTTTTAGTCTCAACCAAATTAAATACTGAATTTTAATTACATAATGGTGTTGACACAGGGTGTCACTCTATGCGACCGGGCTGGCTTTGAGCATGCCGTTCACAGATGTACACCACCATAACCAGTCGAGTTAGATGCTTTAAAGACTAGAGTGGGAAAATTGCCCTTTTAAAGATTCATTTCAAAGGTAGATGAGATGACCCAGTGGATAGCCTCACAAGCTGAGTCTGATCCCCAGGACCCACGTGGTGGGAGGAGCGGGACCATCTCCGGAAAGTTGTCCTTAGACCTCTCTACATGTGCTGTGGGCTCACCCTTGAGAAGAATAAAGGAAAGAAATTTATATGTTTCTAAAGTTCTTTTAATTTGTACGTGCAGGTCTTTTGCCTGCATGTATAGCTCTGTACCACTTGCATGCCTGAAGCCCACAGAGGCCAGAGAGGGTGCTGGGTCCCTGTCAACTGGTGATATATTTTATATCACCACAGGAGTTACAGATGGTTGTGAGCCTGCATGTGGCTGCTGGGAATAGAACCTGGGTCCTCTACAAGAGCAACCAATGCTCTCAACCACCAAGCTGTCTCTTCAACCCCTAAATAGTTATGTTTTTTAAAAAATAAAGATTCATTTCAGTATTATGCTAGTGAACAATGTAAAATTCAAATTCTCTTAGTGCTTTTAGTTTCTTAAAAATTCTTAGCTGGATGCTTAGGAAGTCTTAGCTGGTGGCTTTAATCTCTCCACTTGGGAGGCAAAGGCAGGTAGATCTCCATGAGTTTGAGACCAGCCTATTCTACATAGTGGGTTCCAGGTCAGCCAGGGCAACATAGTTAGACACTGTCCGTAAAAACCAAAACAAAACAATGAGCAGAAAGATAAGAATAAATTAAGTATAAAATCAAATCTAGATCTGTAGGGCTGCTGAGATACCAACAAGTCAACCAGCCTTAAAAGAGTTAATTCATAAGCTTTGACCTTCACATAAAAATTAAGCTCCAAGTTCCCCAGTGTCCTCATATAAACTGTGTTTTTAGCTGTTGTTCCGTTTCTCAGTTAAGAAACTCCATCTAAGTAAACAGAAATGCCTTCTTGGGGTAAACACAGAATAGTGGGTCTGGATTTAGTGCACATGGCTGTCAGACAGAGCTTCCTGGCCAGTGACTATGAATGCCTGCCTCTGGCTCAGACTGCCTTGGAAGTGGCAGACTGTCCACCCCAGAAACTTGTTTCAGGATGGTTTGCTGGAGCACCTCCTTTTGGGGAAAGAAAAAAATAAAAACAAAACCTTTAAGACATCAATGCAGGGTTCTCAGAAAAGACCTCAGACCTTAGATTGTAATCCTCAACCACAGGGCTTTCACCTTTTTGTACAGCAGAAGGGCAGGCAGGTAGTGAAGGAAGAGAGAGTCATGTGAAAGGGGAACAGGTCACTGGGCCTTGCAGCTAGTAAGTGACAGAGAATGGGAACGACCTGTGTCTGCACATATGTCTATATACAAACATCGCTCCACCACTGTTCCAGAGGAGAAACACTACAGAGGCCAGCAGTGTCTGGCTACTGGAAAGGGCAATGAATTCTTTTCTCTTGGGTAATGCTGAAATTATACTGGACACTTTAGAACTTACTTTCCAAGTCTTAAATCCTTACTCATCAGATATTTAAAGTTAAGAAGGGGGCATGAGTGGGGTGAGGTGTGGGATATTGGGGGGCTGGGATGATGGCTTTGCAGGAAAGCACTTGTTACATAAACTTGAGGGCCAAAGTCCTGATCCCCAGAACCCATGTTAGTGCCAAATGGGAGTTGTGGCTTGCCTCACCAAATCCAGCAATCTAAAGGTGGAGACAGGATCCCAAGAGCAAACCAACTAACCAGACTACCTGAGAGACCCTGCCTATGTCATTGAATAGGGTAGAAGCAGTTGGGCATGCACCAATTCAGCCTCCACACACATACATACACGTGAATGTGAACCTCACACACATATACTCACTCTTCACCTTTAAATATGTCTTTCCTCTCTATCTTTTTTTAAAAATGGGAATATATAAGTGATTTGATATGAAATTAAGCAACTATTTGTCTTCCTGGTTCTGTGCTAACAGCGTACAGTAGAGCAAAGGCTCAGAAGCCACTTAAAGCTCCAGGTTGGGATGTGGACATTTATATTTGGAATCACAATTGCAAACACTAATGGTATAATCCTCCTGAACCAGAGCCCAATCAAAAACCGTCTTTATGGTGCCTTAGGATTATACAATTCCCTAACAGTGCGTGTTGATTCTGAGTAGCTGTGTCAAATCAAAAACTGAAAGGTTTCTTTGTAATTATAATTTGCATTAAGGCTGTTTGCCAGAATGTTCCCAAATCCTTGTACTGTAGAGTACTTTAAAAATTGAAGAGAAGTGGCTGAGCATTTCATGACTGGAGCTATTCTTACTTTTCAAAATTAGTATGTAACTAAAGACCTCAGAGTGATCTAGCACAGAAACAGACTGCTTTACCTTGTCATCATGGCTTGATAAATGTAGCCTTGTAGGGCCAGTAAGAAAGAACATTGTGCCTTAAATTGTACTTGATGTATTCCAAGCAAGATTTAACTTTCATGCTTGGCTGTAAGTTTGTTCTGAGTGTTGGGCTTGCTTAAGCCCAAGACAGAAGCCATTGACCTCAGTCAAGGCCATATTTTCTTTCCTTCCTTCAGGAAACAAAATATATTCACTTATGTTTTAATTACAGTAATGCATTTAATGGCAGTCATCAAGCAATTCTAAAATCTGTATTGCTGTAAACTTTGTCTAACGTATAAGCACCAGCAACTGTGTGTGTGTCTGTGTCTGTGTCTGTGTTCATGTGTGTGCAGGTGTATGTTCATATATGTGTATGTTCATGTATATGCAGGTGTGTGTTCGTATGTGTGCATGTACAGGTGTTTATGCATGTGTGTATGCATGTAGATACAAGGGATCACCCTTAGGTGTGCTTCCTCAGATTCTAGCCACCTTGCTTTTTGAGACAGGGTTTCTTGCATAACCTGGCTGTCATTAGCTAAGCTAGACTGGCCTGGCTGTTAGCCTTCCCAGCTTTGAGATGACAAGCTCTGCTGCCATACCCAGCTCTTTGTGGGTTGTGGGGATCTCATTCTGCCCTTGTGCTCCAAACACTTTTCTAACTGAGCTAACCATCTCCCCAGCCAGAGAATTCACTTTCTACTCCATAGGAGGCTCTAACACTGCCTTAGGCTTGGCTTCTTCCCTGATTGATTTTTGGACTCCCCCCCACTTTGAAACAGGGTTTCACTGTCTAGCCCAGGCTGGCCTGGAGCTTGCAGTCTTATTTCAGGCCCCTGCGTGTTGAGATATTCACTGGCACACTTATCTCCTTGATTTACATTTAGTATATGTATCAAGGTAAAGTTACAGAGAATAAAAATACAAGTTTACAAAGCTTTGTGAGTCCTGACACACACAACCACCATCTCTGTCAGGATTTAATGTTTCCATTGGCCCCAAGATATTCTCCCTGGCTTCTGTTTTGATTCCAAACAGCCATATGATGGCCTGTTGATATGCTCCTTATCTGTCTTTGATGTTGCCATTTCTTTTCAGTGTCTAATAGCGTCTTATCAGATGGGGCTTTTGGGGGGGTTTTGTTTGTTTTGGCTCTGGAGACAGAAACCAAGGTTTTGTACGTGTTAAGCACACACTCTACAACTGTACCAAGCCTGACATCCTAAACGTGCTGAGAGTCTTATTTTTAATTTTAAAATTCTTAGCTAGGTTATTTGATTTCTTATTATTGATGCCTTTTAAATATACATTGAGATTCAAGTACTTTTTTTCTATGTGTTTTGCAAATATTTTCACCCAGAGTATGCAGTGCTGGGAAGTAACCCAGGGTCTTGCACATGCAATGCTGCACCTTACACCCTCTGCTAGCCTATCTATGCTTTTCTTTTTCCCAGGGTGAGTATATGTGGTTAAGGGGACACACACACACCACCACCAGCACCCCATCCCACCCCAGGCTGAAGCAATGGCTCAGCAGGTAAAAACTTGCCACTCTTGCAGTAGAGCTGAGCCTGGTTCCAGTGGATCAGATGCCCTCTTTTGCCTCTGTGGGCACTGCATACATACAATGCACAGACACATGTACCAGAAAAACATCCATACACATAAGATTAGCATAAATAATTTTTTATATTAAAAAACCACAGACATAAAATTTTGCCATGTTAAAGTACAGTTCATGGGTACCAAGCACACTGATGCTGTTGTACAGCCATTACTTCACCCATCCCCACAATTCTTTCATATTCTAAAACTGAAAGTATCTGTTAAGTGGTAACCGGCATTTTCCCTCTCTTGTATCCCCTAGCAACCCTCGACCTGCCTTCTGTCTCTGTCCTTTGATGCTCCAACCTTCCTTTTATCTTTTAGGACCTGGCTTGTACCACTTTAACAGAACATCTTCCAGTTTCATCCATAACTTAGTGTATGGCAGAACTTCTTCCTGACACACACTGTTAGGTCAGAAGGCAATTGTGAATATTATTCATCTTTAATTTTAAAGGTGAATGACATTCCCTTGTCTGTATCCGCCTTCTTTGTTTTCTCTCGTCTTTTTGTGGGCGCCTTGGCATCTTCTGTGGGTTAGCTTTTGTGAATGCTGCCATAAACCTTGGGGTACAAACATTTTGAGTTCTTGCTTTGAGGTTCGGGATTTATACTTAGATTTAGAATTGCTAGACCATGTGCTGGTTCTACTTGGCGTGTTTTGAGAACCCTCCATGGTGCTTTTTCAGGGCATTCCAATAGCACAAGGATCCCAGAGTGCTCACGACCTGAGCATGCTTATTATTTGCCTGGTTTTGTTTGCTTGCTTCCTTGGAGTCAAGGAGAGTTGAGACAGCCTTCCTGTATTGCCCAGGCTTGACTCTTCGTGTCCTCCTGCCTCGGCGTCCCAGAATGAACCCACCAAGCCTGGCTTTTCGGGGTTATTCACAGTAAACATCTTCATAGCTGTGAGTGCTGCTGGTGCCTCTCAAAAGTGAGGATTTCTAACTTAGGTAAAATCTAGCTTAAGTCATGTTTACAGTGTCTCGTATTAATGGCCTCCATAACCCAAAGTTACAAAGAGTTTCTCCTGTAAGTTTTTTCCTCCTTTGGGGGTGGGGGCAGTTTATAACATTTCATTTTATGTGGCATAGTTGAGATCTATCTGTTTTCTTAAAGTGTTTTGTTTGTTTGCTTTGTTTTGTTTTGACAGGATTTCTCAGTGTAGCCCTGGCTGTCCTGGAACTCACTCTGTAGACCAAACTCACAGAGATCCTCCTGCCTCTGTCTCCTGAGTGCTGTGATTAAAAGTATGTGCCACCACCACCCAGCTCTTAAAGATGTTTTAATACAGGTTAAGCACAATTTAACTTTTGGATTTAACAATCAGGAAAGAAAGGCACACAGAAGAAAACAGTCACGTGTAAAGAAGGGTACAGGCCTCTGAAGGGAGAGTCATCTCCCTTGGTCTTTTGAGATAGCATCTCCCATTGACCGCATTAAATAGGCTAGGCTGATACTCAGAAACCCACCTGTCACACTCCCCAGCACTGGGATTTCAAGTGTGAACCACCAAACTGGGCTCGTTCTCTCTCTCTCTCTCTCTCTCTCTCTCTCTCTCTCTCTCTCTCTCTCTCTCTCTCTCTCTCATGGTTTCTGAAGATCGAATTCAAGTCTCTACCAACTGAGCCCTCTCCTCAGCCCCAGTTACTGCATATTTGAGCCTTTAATTCACAGTAGTAAGTACCTTACAGAGTTATTGCGAGAATTACATGATGTGTAAATGCAGTTGCCAAATAGATAAACATTTAGTAAACACGTCCTAGATTAATCATTATTGTTAGCTGATTGCTGACTCGGTAAATATTTGTTGAGCAGTGCTCTGTCCTGTTCAGGCCCCACAGGTGCCAGAATGCACATGTGAGTAACCTAGCTATTCTATTTGAAATTTTTTTTTTATTAAATTTAGTGTGCCTGCGCGTGCATGCATGCGTGTGCATGTGTGTGTGTTTAGATGTGCGTGTGTATCTGTGTGTGTGTGTGTGTGTGTGTTTAGATGTGCGTGTGTATCTGTGTGTGTGTGTGTTTAGATGTGCGTGTGTATCTCTGTGTGTGTGTGTGTGTGTGTGTGTGTTTAGGTGTGCACATGTGGAAATCAGAGGACAACTTACAGGGCATCTCCTCAGATCATCAGGCTTACTGGTAAATACCTTTACTCACTGAGCCATGTCACTGGTTCTGGCTATTTTATTTGAGATGCTTAAGCGTAGTGCTCTAGGGAAAAGATGTATAAAGAGCTAGGGATGCTCTGCCTTCATGATTGACATGTGGTAGGCTCTCTACCTGTGTGTCTTATTTCATGCTGCTTTAGGATGTCAGTATTACCCACCATATGGCGAAGGAAACCAAATCTCAGAAGAGTTAGTAACTCACTTCTGATGTAGCTGTACACCTACACAGTTAGAAAGCCAGGAGTTAGTCTGTCTGGCCCTGGTGTTGAAAGGAAACTTGAAAAAAAAATGGAGACTACTACAAGCCCTTTCAATTATGTCTTTCTTGAAAGACAGCAGCTACACTTCTCCGGAAGATGCCTCTCTTCGTCCTGCCACAAGCAGCATTTTTAATGGGACGCATTCCTTGGTTCACCCATGATGACAAACCACATTTTCTTAGGATGTGGTTTCTTCTGTCTGTTATCTATATAATGAACTGTTTCCTTGATTCTTGACACTCTTCAAGTTCGCCTAGGAACCAGAAATGCCGGAAGGGAGAGACACTGAAATTTATCATAAGAGTCAAGAATCCTGGGGCTGGAAAAATGGCTGAGTGGATAAGGTGCTCACCACACAAGCATGAGGACCTATGTTCAATCCCCAGAACCATGAAAAAAGCCAGGCTTAGCAATGCACACCTCCCCAGGGAAGCAAAGACAGGAAAAGCCTTGGGACTTCCTCAGCTGATATAGCCAAATTGGCCAGCATTAGGCTCTGTGAGAAAGACCCTGTCTCATAAAACAAGGTAGAAAGTGATTAAGGAAGATTCCCGAAGTCAACTTCTGGTCTTCTTATGCATGTACAAGTATGCACACATACACCAGCCGTGAACATATACATACATCCCACATACAAGAATCCAATACCATTGATTTTCTAAACCCCCAAAGACATGATTCCCCAGCCTTCATTTGTTCCAGCCACATGATTCCTAGGTTATAATTAAATAGAAGAGAAGCTTTGGTGTGTGTGTGTGGGGGGGGGGTGTTGTTGTTGTTGAGACAATGTCTCACTATGTAGTTTGGCTGTCCTGGAAGTCACTATATAGAACAGGCTAGCCTTGAACTCACAAAGATCTGCCTGCCTCTGCTTCCCAAGTGCTGGGATTAAAGGTATATGCCAATGCATCTAGGCAGAATGCTTTCAATGGGAAACAACATGCCAAGGAGACTCCTAAAGACAGTAAAGTCCCATTGTCCCATCTTATTGGCCAGAGTTCTTATCTGCAAACCACAGAATCCAACTATATTAGAAGGCGTCAGTGCCTTGTAGACACTCTGGATGACTAGGAAATGCTCAGCTCCACAGAGAACTCTCCTACTGAGGTATACCACAGACCACACCTGTTACAATAAGGTTTCCTGGTCCCAGGCGGCCAGAGGTCCAGACCCACAGACCTGCCACACCAGGCCCCTTAGCCGCTGCAGCTGATCAGGCCCCTAGAAATGAATCGAACACTTATATTAGCTTCATGCTGTTTGGTCTATGGCTCAGGCACATCACTAGATTGCTCTTTCATCTTAAATCAACACATTTCCATTCATCTATCCTGCCACTCGACCCATGGCTCACCTGTGTTCCTTACATGTTGCTCCTTTGGGCAGCTGGCTTGATCTGATCTGACTCCACCCTTCTCCTACCTAGGCTGTGATTTCCCCTCCTACTTTTCCAATTGTGCCTGTCATGGTCCAAAACAGCTCTTAAAGATTGATATTCACAGCATACAGAAAGACATTCCCACATTACACACCTGCTCACGATTCAAGTTATCTTTATTACAATGCTGGCATTATCTGAAGTGAAATAATTTTATTATTAAAATTAAAAAAAGGTAATTTCTTAAAATCCCATTGGCTTCTCTTTGGAGAAGCAAAGCTGAGATCTGGTTGGAAGAAATCATAGAAAAAAATTATAAAAAAAATAAATTGAGGCATACCTAATGAGGCAAAATAGAATATATTAGACTCAGTATTATCAGCACAAAAGTATTTTGTTATTTGTGATATGTGTACATACGTTCAGGCATATTTGTGTATGTGAGTGTGAGTGAGGGCACGCCACAGCATATTCAAAGATCAGAGGACACTCTGACTTGGTCTTTGACTCCCGCCTGAGCCAGGATAGCTGGCCTGGCATTCTTTCTCTGCCTCCAGTATGTCTCTAGGAGTGCTGGGATTACAAGGAGTGCTGTCCTGCCTGCCTTTGTAAGGGATTGAAACCATGGTCCTCATGCTTGCCAGCAAGCACGTTACCCACTGAACCATCTCTCCAGCCCTCTGCGATGCTTTGTTTTGTTTTTTTAACAGCCCCCCCCCCCCCTTTAAAGACAAATCTAATAAAAAATTAAAGTTCTCTAGAGATGGGTACATAGTTTCAATATATATTTGATAAATTTATTCCCCATATTTCTTAAAGGTTTAAAGTTTTCATAATGAAAAAAATTAATCCAGGACTCTAGCTGAAGATTAGGATCATTTTAAAAAGATATTAATTACCTCTGTATGTGGAAATGAATTCCAAAAAGTGAAGAAGATGTAATCATTGCATTTAGATGGTTCTTCTCCCAAAAGGAGAGTGTCCAAGAAGATTGTAAGAAATGTAGGATACTCTTTCCCTCGGTTAGCTCCCTGCTAACTGAGCTGTCCCAGGCTACACACTGGACTACATCAACTCTCAGTCTTGACCTACCAAAGGGTGTTGTAAGGGTTTGGTCTGTAGCTTGACTTTGTGTCAAGCACCAGCTACAAAAATGCCTCCAGTGTCCTGTTTACAAATGTGCAGCTGGATGGTCTGAGTGTGTTCTCAAAGGATGGATTACCTAATATGCTGGTTCTACTCTCATTGCAGGGATTTATTTTAGGAATAAAGGACTTGAAATGTTCAGTTAAGTTCTTCATATTAAGGAAGGTGAAAAATATTATAAAGAACAAAGACATGTGTGAAATAAAAAGCCAAGACAAATCCTCTTAAAGCAGTGGATCTCAACCTTCCTAATGCTGCAGCCTTTTATAATACAGGTCCTTGGGCTGTGATCTTCAATCATAAAATTATTTCATTGCCACGTTATTACTGTAATTTTGCTACTGTTCTGAATCGTAATGTAAATATCTGATATGTGTGAGTGATATCTGACATACAACCCCTAAGGGGGTTTCGATTCATAAGTTGAAAACCACTGTCTTAAGAGCAATTTAGCAAAGCAAAACAAAACAAGGCGAAAGACCTGTTTGAAGAGCCTTAGTGTCCATAGCACAGATGCTCTTTATGACTCACCTGATCACCTAGGACTAGGGCTCTGGTTCCCTGGTGGTCTAGGTTACCTCTAGCCTTGTTTCTTTAGGACAGGGATTTTTTTAAGCTGGAGTTCACAGACTCCCCAAGTGGCCCAGGAACCAAAATATTCGGGATTCCGTGAACTTGAGTAGAAAGTGGGCAACTGTTGATCAAATCCTAATTGATTTTACAATAAAAACCTGGAACCAGATCTGTTACTGGGGCAAATGCTAACAGATCAGAGGAACAAGCCACAGCCACTTTTCACCTCACCAACTCCTCAGGCTGAAAGGGAAGATAATCTGTCTCCATGAGTCCTCAGACTGAATGGGGAAGAGAAGGGTACCATAAAGAGTAAGCTTCTATCTCTTTCCACCTTATATTCCCCTCTCTGTCCAGCCATACTTCCCAGTGCTGGGATTAAAGGTGTGAGCCACAACTACCTGGCTCCATTTGGCCTTGAACTCAAAGAGATCCAGATGAATATCTGCCTCTGCCTCCTGAGTTCGAGGACTGAAGGTTTGTGTCACCTCTGCCTGACCTCATGGCTAATCCCGTGTCTGGCAAGCTTTATTTGATACATAATTTATCACCACAGGCAACAACCCAGTGTAGTGTTTAACAATACCGGTGACCTTCTTTCTTGTTCAGAAGTCACTGTGGGGTTTTGGGATTGAGATCTTGCCAGGCCTCAGAAAACATGTTTGGAAATTTTATTCTTTGGAAAACTGTGTGAAGTCAGTTCTGTTCCTGTTTTTAAACTGAGTTTTTGTATGTATTAATGTGCACATGTTCATGTGTACGTGTGTACATGTGTGTCCACGTGTACACACATGTTACATGTGTGCAGATGTTTTCTTTAGATGCCTTTTTTCTTGTTTTTTGAGGCAGGGTTCCACTCAAACTGGAACTTGCCAGTTGGGCTGAACTGCTGTCCCTAGGGATCCTGCTGTCTCTGCCTTCCCACTGCTGGGGTGACAGCTCATGCCACCACAACTGGCATTTCAGTGTGTTTTCTGGAGAACCAAACTCCGGGATCTCTCACTGAGCCATCTCCCCAGACTGTTTTATCTCATAAATAGCTAAGTGCATTTGTAAAGCCCTGGGGTCCTGGGGGTTTTGTAAGCAAGGTTTTCAGTGTAGATTTATTTAATTGATGGGTACAAGCCTAGTCAAGCAGTGTTAGCAATCGAGTTGCTTCTTCCTAGGAATTTATCATTTGGACTGTTTTCCAAATGATGGGTGATGGAACAGGGCATAGTGGCTCACACCTTTAACCCCAGCTCTCCAGAAGCAGAGATGGGCAGATCACAGAGTTCCAGACCAGCTTAATCTGAAAATAAGGTAAACAGGCCATTTAGCCAGTCACCTGCACAGATCATTTGGGGTTGGAGGGATGGTTCAGGGGTTAAGAACACTGGCTGCTCTTACAGAGGCGCTGGGCTTCGATCCCAGCACCCACAGGGCAGCTCACAATTGTAACTTCAGCTTCAGGAATCTAACCATCTCTTCTGACCTCTTCAGGCACACATGTGGCACACGTACATACATGTCGGCAGAACACCTATACACACAAAGTTTTAAAGTAATATTTTTAAAAATGAGGAGTGTAATACTTGAGAGGCACAGGCAGACAGATCTCTGTAAGTTCAAGGACAGCCAGGGCTACACAGAGAAACTGTCTCAAAAAACCAAAATTAATAAGTTAATTAAAATAAAAATGGAGATCATGAGTTGTTCATGTTACTTTAATGCATACAGGATTATTTCTCATTTTGAAATTATTAATAAAAATGAAACAATCAACTTCAGGATCTGTATTGATGGGAGGTAGAAGACCAACCAACACAGACACTGCTTACAATGTATAACAAGCATAAGCTGTGGGTAGACGTGATCTATCAACTTCTTTTAGGAAATCTGCCAGTGAGTAAAGGCATTTATCACCTGGACTTGAGTTCAGTCTCCAGACTCACATGGTGGAAGGAAGGAACCGGCTCCTTTGTTGTCTTCTGACCTCCACAGCCATATATCATGGCACTCCAATTCATGAAAGCGCTCTCTCTCTCTCTCTCTCTCTCTCTCTCTCTCTCTCTCTCTCTCTCTCTCTCTCTCTCTCTCTCTCACACACACACACACACACAAACTAAAAATGTCCTAAAATAATAAAAAAAAACATTTGCCAGAAATAATTTCCTTGATGCACAAATAATGGACACAGTGTGATAAGCTTATCAGTAGGAGGCAGGGAAGCAGTTGTGTTATATACTCTGCAGAATTCCTCACAGTTACAAAGTGTAAGGCGTTGATTCTGAAGAGGGCTGGAGAGGCACTAGGTCTACAAAACAGTCATATGCATCAGGTACCCCAGTCTCTGCTCAGTTAAACCGTACATATCTCTCTGTGTGTGACTATGTCTGTATTAGCTTGTACTGTGATAAACCAAACCAAACAAAACATGACCAAATGCAAGGTGGGGAAGAAAGGATTATGTCCTGGTCATTTCCCATCAGTAAGGGAAACTGAGGCAGGAGCTGATTTGGAGGCTGTGAAGGAAGGCTGCTTACTGGCTTGCTCTCCATGGTTCACTCAGCTCACTTTTCTTGGACACCCAGAACCACCTGCCTACAGTAGGCTGCTCCCTCCCTCATTAATAATTATTTGTTTGTTGTTTGTAGCCTTGACTGCCATGGAACTTGACCTGTAGACTAGGCTTGCCTCGAAAGCACCCGCCCCTGCCACCAAGTCTGTCTTTCCCTCCCAAGTGCTGGGATTAAAGGGTGTGCCACCCCCGCCTGGTTCACATCAATCATAAAAAAATAAATAAAATAGAAAAGCCTCCACCTGCTTGCCTACAGATCTGATGGGGCATTTTCTCCACCAAGGTAGCCTCTTCCCAGATTACTCTAGCTGTCTCATGTTGATGAGTTAAGAGCACAGTATGCACAGAGAATAGTTTGAGGCACATTATCTCTGGGTGCGGAGATGCTGGAAGATAGTTATTTTCTTCCCGATCTTCTTCTGTATTATTTAAAATGTTTTGCATGAGCATGCATCATTCTTGCAAAAATAGCAAAACTTTCTAAGGAGCTTGGCAGGAACATGGGAGGGTGGGAGGCAAGGAGTATGTGCGGGCACTTTTTTGTTTGTCTTAGGGAACAGCTAGGGAATGAGAATTTGAAGCTTTGAGAAGAGAGTGAAGACGACTTAGGACCTTGTCTCTGGCAGAGAAGTCAACCTTTAAGGGATAGCACACCCTCTTTATGAGGGAAGCTGATGAGGATGCTGGGAACTCAAGAGCTGCAGGGAGGGAGGAAGGAGAATATTTATATCCCATGGCTTCCAGTTTCTTGGTGAAATGGGAGAAAAACATTTTCTGAGAATGGGAACAGTAAGATCAGAAATAGGGGCCTGATGGGGTCTCCAGTGGGTGTGGCCAGCTGGACTGTGGGGTCCTGCTCCGAGCTATAAACACTGCATTGTCAAGAAAGCCCAACAGTACGGCTGGGCAGGCTTTCTCTAGTTGGATCTGGCTGTGGGGAAGAGGCAAGGTTAGCAGAGCCTCCCAGGAGGAGAGAATTGAGAACGCTTATGAGAGACATCGAAATGATTGACCTTTAAATCAGGATGCTAGGAAAAAGTGAATTAGAGAAATACTTACTTGAAATTTGGAGTATTTATCCAGGAAGCCAAAGGGGCAGGATGCAAGGGGGGCTTTAGAATCCACCGCATTATAGAAGTTCCTGAGGACACAGAGGCAGCAAGTGTAGGGCTGGTGAGGAGTTGAAGGTCACTGCCATGATACTGAGAGGCTCAGTGGTCTTCGTCAAGCATGGGGCCATTTCCAGACGTGCTTTGGCCTTTTAGAGAGGAAACTGCAACGTTGAAGCTAAGAGAGTAGCTCTGGAGATGGATAGAAGGACGGATCCTCAGAGAAGGCTGAGTCTTCTGACCCCTTTAGTGGTGCGGATTCTCTGGGGTCTCCTTTGAAAGTCAGGTTTACCAGAGGAGGCAGGACAGGAGAATGGCCTCAGAAGGGAGAATGGTATGCTCTACAGAAGCCTCTTACATAAGAGGGGGAAGAGGATGGGGTGGGTGAGAAAGGGGGTGTGCAGAGGCAGAGTTGGGGACAGGACTGAACAGTGGAGGGAGAGGTTCACACACATGTTTTCCAGAGGAACTGCTGACCTGGGTACTTCCTGTCTGCTATCACAAAGCACTGTCTCTTCACTTCAGGAGAAACCACAGATTAGCAAAAGCAGGAAGAAGTAAACAGGAGGGCCAAAGAACTATCCCTAATTCCAGAGTGTGGGAGCCTTTCCCATTGATAAGTTCCTCCACAGCAGCTCCCACTGGCACAGCTTTGGGTCTCTGAATTAGCCTGACCTCTGCCTAGCTCATTACTTCTCCCTAGCTGAGCCCGGGTGCCTGTCACAACCATGTTCCCAGCCTCTGTCCTGTGTGGCGGCCACAGCCATCTTCCCCAGGACCTACATTCCTTGGTCAGTTCTCTGCCTAGGTTCTGTCATGCTGGGTCCCTCTCTGGTTCCCAATATCATCTTGTAGCAGGAGTTCCCTGCCTTTCCTCGTGCCTTGTTTCCAGGCCTGTCCATTCCCACTGAGGTACTTAGCTCCTCCCATTCTCTTCCCCACAGCCTCATGCTGGGCTCTGTGCCCTTAGGAGTGATGTCTGACTTAACAGGGTCACTGTCCCTATCCCGAGTCTTCCTATATTGAGACCCTACAACCTTCTCCAGCCTGTTCTGACTTGGTACCTCCCACGCTCTTAGTCTATCCCTCCTTCTGAGGACTTGCATCCATTCACCACCTGTGTAGGAAGTACAGGCTTCAGAGCCTAGAGACCTAATCTCCTTATCTTATCGCTAAGGACTCTGGGAGGCCAAAGAATGTCCCCAAAGTCAACCAGCAAGCTAAGGCTTGAGTCTCATTTCAGACCTGAATGTTACTTGGTATGTTGGAAGTTATCTTTGTAAGGCATTTTTTTTTCTTGCTGCCTAATCAGGAAGTCTTAGAGGCCCAAAGCAATGGCTGTCAACCGTTTGGCATATATCAGAATCATTAGGAACAATTTCTACCAGCCTAGACCTATACGTCTAGGTACATGTCCCTAGCAGGGGTATAGCTGGCCTGTGGCTATGCAGAGATTATGTCCTTTGCCTTCAGTCTGTCTGTAGGCGCACTGAAATTGCCTATGTCTGCACTGCCCCATCAGGCTTCTCCATGAGCTCTGGGGATCTGAACTCACATTCTTATGCTTGTACAGTAGCGTTTTACCTACTAAGCTGACTTCTTAGCCCCTAAGGTTTCTGAGACTGATTGGTTCCCCTAGGTGATCCTGATAGAGCCAGCTATTATCTCCGGTTTTATACCCCTTTCTAGATCCTTATTATTGCCCCTGTAGACTGAATTTCAGAGGCATTTTTATCACAGAAGCAGCCCTGGCCTGTTGCATGAATTCACTTGGTCCTATACTAAAAACCCGGAGCCAGATATTGGGGAAAAGCTGAAAGGTCAGAGAAGAAACAAACCACAGTTATTTCTCAGTCAACAACTCCTCACAGATGCTCACTGACGGCCTCTCCCTCAGTCCTCAGCAGGGGGGGGGGGGCTGAACTCCTGCCTTGCCTCACCTTAAAGTCTCCACCCAGTGATTGATCTCACTTCCTGTTTCCTAGAGCTGGGATTAATGATGTGAGCCACCACTGCCAGGCTCTCTTTGGCCTTGAACTCAGAGATCCGAAGGATCTCTACCTCTGAGCTGAGATTGAAGGTGTGGGTCACCACTCCCTGACCACTATGGCTCTGTCCTCTGATTTTTCAGGCAAACTTTATTAGATACAGAATACATCACCATACTGGTGATTCCATAACCAGATTCCTGTTCAGATGTGATGGCCATAACCCAGAACTGTACTTGTGGACCTTCTCAGGCTCACATTGTCCTGCTTTCAAGCTTTTATCTTACCCGCTTCCCAGTGTACCTGGGGGTTGAGAAAAAGACCAAATTGTTTGTCAGAGTATTTAGGCATAATCCAGAAAATATTGAGTAGAGTTCTTGATGGTCCCATTTGTGTGTGTGTGTGTGTGTGTGTGTGTGTGTGTGTGTGTGTGTGTGTGTGTGTGTGTGTTCTCACATGCCCGCTAAGGGTGTACAGCCAAGGACACCCAAGTCAACTAGACCTGGCTAGGCAGTCTTGGCCAATTAGAGGAGATAGGATCTGTGCTGTGATTGGGGTGAGGCCCTGGTGAACTGTGAGTTTATATCCCAAAGTCCCCATTTGACCTCCATCTACCACTTTCTTCATCTATAAAATGAGAATAAAACTCATTAAAAATTATATTATAAAACTAAAAAGAGTCCCTTCCTGCCCGGGATGTAATATCAGATCCACACAGGTAAAGTACTTGAAATGGCATTAGGTATGTAGCAAGTGATCCATGAGGGTTTGCTGCTATGATGATCTTACAAAAACTGTGTGGAATGAGGAGGCTCCAGAGAGAGCTGTGCTGCACCGGTACCATTTGGGAAGTTAGCAGTCCTTGCCTCATTGCACGAGCATCCATCAGAGGGATGTGGTAACAGCTCTTCACAGCGTTTTGGACCGTTGAAGGCAAACATGCTAGGTATTTGCTGAGGAGAAGGTCAAGCTGTGCATAATTTAAGAAATGCACAGCCGTTTTGCACTCCAGGCTTCGATAAGGCGGCAGTTATATAACTGCAGATGAGCAGAAACAAAAGGTGGGGGTCCGGGTGCTCTGAAAGGCAGAGTGCGTACCTGGGCAGAGGCTGTGATGGATGGAGGACAGGATGTACTAGGTGCAGTACAGTCTGGGTCCAAGGAGGTCTGTGTGCTTCCCATGCTGCTGTGTTACTGTGGTAGCAGGACAAACAGCCTGATGATCCTTGCCAGGCTGATGCCAACAGGAGGATTGAAAATTGGCTTTAAATGTGATCGATGACCATTGCTTTCTCCTTCCCTGTTAATGTTTGTAAAGCTAAAGTCATATCACATTAGTGTGTCCCAGTGACACTGTGATGGCTGGTTTGGGTTACACACCTAGACATCCCTGGAAAGAGGGAATCTCAGTTGAGGAATTACAACCATCAGATTGCCTGTAGCCAGGTCTGTGGAGCATTTTCTTGATTAATGGTTGATAGGAGAGGGCCCAGCTCACAGTGAGCCACCCCTGGGCCAGTAGTCTTGGGGCACATAGGAAAGCAAACTGAGTAAGCCGTGAGGAGCAAGCCCATAAACAGTGTTCCTAAAAGGCTTCCTCCTCTGCTTCAGTTTCTGCCTCCAGGTCCCTGCTTTGAGTTCCTGCCCTGACTTCCCTTCATGGTGAACGGTAAGCAGTAAGGTAAAATGAACCTTCCCCCCAGGTTGCTCTTGGTCGTGATACTTATCACAGTAATATAAACCCAGCTAGGACAGGCACAAAATTTAATCTTAAAAATACTAGGGGCTGAGGAGGCAGCTCAGTGGGGGAAAGCCTGCACCAGCCTGAAGACATGGGTTTGGACCCCCAGAGTCCATGTAATCCCAGCACTCCTATGGAGAGAGATAAAAGATGAATAGGTGATCCCTGGAAAGTCACAGAACAGCTAGCCTGATGTACCTAGCAGTAATGAGACCCTGTCTCAAGATGGAAAGAAGGATGGACACACAAAGATTGCCCTCTGACCTCCACACACCATGGCACATGTATTCCTACACTCACGTGAACATGCACACATACACACCCTTTAACACACACACATCCAGAAAAAGGTTTTATGACACTCCTATAAAACCACACTTGGATTGGTATCAAAGCACAGCCCTTCTGTGTCACCTGACTTCCTTTGATGCCTCCTGATTCCAAGCATGGACAAGTCCAAGATGTTGGGAACCAGACTCCAGTGGCTTATTTCTATTTGGGGGCCCATGAGCACTTACCAAGTGGTCCCATGTGTTAATCACAGAATGCTTAGCCCTCCCTGTGTGAGTCATCCAGTACGTTTTGAGAGGGGAACTGAATGGTTTAGATAAACTATTTGCTATTAGTCATACCACGAAGCCCAAAATCTCAGAAACCAGAGAGCCAGTTTATTTCTAGAACCATCTGTAGGGTAAGCATCAACCTCATATCCAGGGAGTTGCCAGGGTAGCTCTGCTGTTGCCAGGCTTTTGGAAGTGATACCCAGGCAGAGAGGTTTCTGCACTTGAGGTAGCTCAAGTGAGGGGGCCCCAGCTTACCAGGCCATGCTGGAAGCTCTGCTCTGCCTCAACATGACATAACCTGCCATCTCCCTTATCCAGAAGCTTCTGAAGAATTAATTAGCCCCTGGGAGTGGGGAGGCTCCCAAAATCTCCGTTGGTTTGAATCCATCATTTTAACTTGGGTGTGGTGGTGCATACCTGTGAACCCCAGCACTTGAGGCTAAGGCAGGAGAATGAGCCACATGGCAGCCTGAATTCTATAGAACAATTTCCTATCTCAAAAGGAGGGAGGTGGGCGTGTGCAGGGGGTGGGGAGGAATCCAGAATATTCCTCTGTCACTTTTCAAATGCTTTTAAACTTGTATTTGTTATATGTTTCTGTGTGTGTGATGAAGTGGGTTGGGGTGACTGGGCAACTAACTTTAGGGTATCTGTTCCCTGCTTCCCTGGTCTCCGGGGATTGAATTCAGGTTGTTAGGTTGTGCAAACACTTCTGCCTACTAAGCCATATCACCAGCCCTAAATAAACAATTTAAATATCTGTAAGTGAGAACAGGACTTGGAATCTTTTCTTCTTCACTATCACCTGGTAGAGTCTTGTGCAAGATGGGAGGCTGGCTTGCAGGCCAGGAGGAGGCAGGGAGCCTGGAGCCTTAGCTAGCACCAGTCTCTACGTAATTATAATGCAGGGATTGGGCCCCACTGCTATAAAGAACAGTGGCTCAAACAGCCTTACTTGCTGAAAGTTTTCATGATGAAGTTTTAACAAGTGACAGCATATCTGAGGACAAGAAGAACATTTCAGGAGATAAAAATATAACTAACCACTTTAGAAATGTAAAGCCTGGATATGAAATCAGAGTTTCCAAAAGACAAGAGAACAGCCAGGCATGGTAGCACAAGTCTTTAACCCTCCAGTGCTGGGAGGGAGAGGGGGATGGAGTCCCACTGGCCAGCCATTCTAGCCAGTTGATGAGCACAGGGTTTGAGATCCTGCCTTAAATCATGAAGTGGAGAGCATCCAAAGGACACCTGATGTTGATATCTGGCCTCCCCAGACAGCGGCGAGCACACACACAGATGAGGTACAAAATTAGACAGAATGTTACTTACATAAGTAAATTTAAACAGGATGTACAGGTTTAGTATCTGACTAGCAAGAGTTCCAAGGCAGAAAAACATTGAAATTAAGAAAAAGGGCTGGAGAGATTGCCCAGTGGTTAGAGTACTTGCTGGTTTTGCCCAAGTTTGGTTTCTAACATCCATCCGATGGCTCATAACTACCTGTAACTCCATTTCCAGGTGATCTGACACCTTCTTCTGGCTTCTGGGGCACCAGGCACACATTGGGATATACAGACATGCAAATACATAGGCAAAATCCTTAAATACATAGAATAAAAAATAAGTTTTTTTAAAAGGAAATTAACAAAAATATAAAAAATTTAAGAAGTGAAATTTTGTTAAGGCACTCTGTTTGAATGCCCTCCCCCATCTTACTATGTAGGCCAAGCTGACCTTGAGCTCCTGACCGTCCTTTCTCAACCTCCAGCATACTAGCATTATAAACATATACTGTTAACATCAGGTCACAAAAGGTGCTTTCAATAGAGCGCTCAATAAAATGAGTGTGAAATAGTCACTTACTGTAAGCCTACGGCATTATGAGCAACATTAAAAATCAGAAACAGGCTAGAAAGATGGCTCGAATTTTATGCCCCACCCCCACCTAGCCCCAAGGACCAGACCCACGGTCGCTAACTCCCAAATAATCACACAAAGGCTTATATTAATTACAAACTGATTGGCCTATAGTTCAGGCTTATTACCAGCTAGTTCTTACAACTTAATTCAATCTACTTTTATTAATGTTTGTCACGTGGCTCCGTGGCTTTATCTGTGTCCTATTACATCTTACTTTCTGGGTGGCAGCAGCCTGTACTTCTTTCTGACTCTGCCTTCCTTTGTCTTCATCTCTGTTTAGATTTCTCAGCTGCCTCTAAGCTGCCTAGGCCAAAACATTTTCTTTATTAACCAGTGGTCACAAAGCATATTGACAGCATACAGAAAGATATCTCACATCAGCTCAGTGGTTAGTGCATTAGCTGTTCTTCCAGTGGATCCAGGTTCTTTCCCCAGCAGCCACATGGCAGCTCACAACAATCTGTAACTCCAAATCCAGGGCACCCAATGCCTTCTTCTAGCCTCTGTGGGCACAACACACATGTTGGCACATGCATGCCAAATAAACATACACGTAAAATAAATAAAATCTTAAAAAATTAAAATAAAACTAGAAACGATGAGTTATGAAAGTCTGTTTTCCCAATAGTTATTTTGAGTCACTATGACAGGAGTCCTTACAGGGTGAAGATTTTGTTTTAGTGAATGGCTTCAGGGGTTCAGTCCATCATGGAGGGAAAGACCAAATGGAAGGCATGTCAGAGTGCATAGCATGGAAATGGAAGGCGGGGTTTGCTCATGTCACTGGCAGAGCAAAAACAGGAAAGAGACTGGAGGGGCTCTACCTTCTGGGGGCACCACCTTCAGGGAGCACCACCTTCGGGGGACACTACCTTCAGAGGGGGTATCAACTTCGGGAGATACTACCTTCAAGGGGCACCACCTTTGAGGGGCACTACCTTTGGGGGACACTACCTTCAGGGGCACTACCTTTGGGGGGCACTACCTTCAGGGAGCACCACCTTCGGGGCCACTACCTTCGGGGGGCACCACCTTTGGGGGGCACCACCTTTGGGGGGCACTACCTTTGGGGGGCACTACCTCCAGGGGGGCACCACCTCCCAGGGGCACCATCTCCAGGGGGTATGGCCTGCTCCTACCAGTTTACCTCTACTTCCTGAAAGTTCTGTAACCTTCCAAACTAGTACCAGTGGAAGGCAGGCGTTCCACTCATGAGCCTCTGACACTTCAGACTCAAACCAAAGCACTTCAGAAACGGGGGAAACATGTCAGAAGCAAGAATAAATGAAAACCAGAACACCATTGGATCGTAACATCTGTGCCAGAAGCAAGGAGACAAACTCAGCCGAGTTCTAGGGCAGAATTATTTTCCATCTAGAATTCTATACTCCACTGAAACTTCAATCAAGTATGAAGATAGAAAAAAGATGTTTTTAAATCCTTTTCTGGGAAACAAACGGAACAAGAACTTCAGCAAAATAAAAACGGAAACAGAACCCAGGGGGCATAGAACAATCCATCATAGAAAAGAAGGCAGAATATGCCCAGTGTTTTGTAAAATAGGCTCAGCTATGAAATGCACTGGTATCCACCCCGCTTAGTGTTTGGGAAATAATACAAATATCAGAGTATGTATATAGGGACATGGAAAAGTAAGCAAGGGAAGTAAAAAGAGGAAACAGTCAAGAAAAATAAAAGTCCCTTGGTTTTTAGTAAACAGTTATTAATTATAACGTAAGGGGCAGGGAGATGTATATGGTATAAAAGAGATAAAATGTAAAAGATTATGACAAGATATAAATAGATAAAGTAAGAAATGGATGGGAGACACGAACTGGCGTTCACACCAGTGTCTCCCTCAGCCCTCAGAGGCTGCTTCTTGCAGTAAATAGGAACTAACACAGACCACACCTGGGCCATGTGCAGAGACATGGGATGTCTTCATCAAACCCCCTCCCCAAGGTTTGGGGTGCTCTGTAGAAGGGGGGTGGGAAGGAATCCTCCAGACACAACAGGACTGATCATGTGAACTCAGAAACTGGCACCCTGTAGAAGTCCTGTGCAGGTCGCAGCAGACAAATCCCAGCGCTGAGAAGGCAAAGTAGACACAAAGTCCCACCCTAACTATCACGCTGTTTGAAACTGGTACCTGCTGGGAGAGGGAAAAGCAGTTTCATTCAATGGAGTCACTGAGCTGTCAACTGCTACACTCCAGGGCAGGCTTCATGCCAAGGAGTGGTTGATCAACACAAAATGGACTCCATGGGGGTTTTGTGGGTTCCTATTTTGGTTTGATTTTGAGAAAGGAGAGAAAAAGGGCATGAAGTTGAGGGGCATGATCAAAATATATTGTATGAATAAAAGCATTTTTAATAACTTTTTAAAGAAAGGGATGGATGATGGATGAGTGCTGACAAGACCACCTAGTGGGTAAAGTGATGAGCTGAATGTGATTCCCAGGATCCATGTGGCAGAAGGAAAGAATGGACTCCCACAAGGTGTCTTCTGAACCCCTTACACATCATGACATACATGCACTCTCCCACATAAACACACCTTCACATACAAAATAAGCAAGTATAAAAAGCAGACAAAGAAATGGCAATATCAGTATATTATTTTGTTTAAATAAAACCAAAAGAATGTTCAAAGGGTATAGGCACTTATAGTTTTGAATAGTCTGATGTAAAGACATGATTTTTTTTTTTTTCTGATTAAAAAATGAAGAAAGGGCCTGAAGAATTAGCTCAGTGATTACGTGCACTGGCTGCTCTTCCAAAGGATGCAGGTTCAACTCTCAGCACCCACATGACAGTTCAGAACTGTAAGTACAGTTCCAGGGAATCCAGCACATACATGCAGACAAAATACCAAGGTACATAAAAACAACCAAAAGTTCTAAAATGAAGAAAAATTATAAAATGTCTAAGTTTTGTTAATGGGAGACTCAACTCAAGGCTGTACCACCAATGACATTTGCCACTATAGGCATCCACAGCACATGACCAGAGTCTTCCTCAGGCCTAGGCTTTCTGTCTCAAGATCTTCTGTCACAGGATGTCCTTTGGCAGGTGGCCAGGCTGTCACCTGCCAGAGTCATACCAAATTTCACAGAGGTTGTAAGTCTGAGCAGGGTTATATTCTTCATAACAGGAAGCAAGGAAAGAGGAGGCAGGAAGGAAGGAGACAGTCCCCTTTATAGGTGGATTTAGAAAAGGATTTGCCACTTTGCAGTTGAGATTGGTCCAGGGAAATCCTTTCTGAAACACAGCCTGTAACCATGGCATCACTTAGCCATTCCATGCCTTCGTCTTCAGAGGCTTTCCTGTGTGACCTAACACTATGTCCCCACGGCCAGCCCCAGATCAGAATTAACCATTTCTGTCCCTGTTGCACATTGGGCTGGATGTGTTGACTAGGACTCCTTCCTTACTGCCCCAGCCTATGTGTTGGCTTGGACTACACAGAATGGACCAGATTTCCTTCTCTCCCTACCCCTCACCCAGAGGTGGCTTTCTCTCCATCCATCACCGGTTCTGTGCGTTTTTATAACCTAGACAAGACTAATCCATGCCTGGGCTCACTGAGCCCAATTCTGATCGACCATAGAAGTTAGTTGTTTGCCTCTCAACTCATGCTGTCTGAGAGAAGTGGTTGTAGCGAAGGGCCTTTGTACTTCACACAGATGTGTAGAGCAACAGGTGAAAACTTAGACACAGCTTTTTGTCAAGACATCTGTCTTAAAGCTCTCAGACTGCCGTCTCAGTCCATACTTAGAGTGACAATTGATGTCAGAAAGGCTTATACTGAACTCCTGGTGGGGAAAGACACCCTGCACCTTTATTAGTCACTTAACATGTTGTGTGGACATATTTTCTTTTGGGAAGAACATGTTCCTTTTCAGCTTTTTAGGTAGTATGAGGCATTAAAAAAATTCTCACTTGTTCATTACAGAAATAATGCATATCCAGGCATTGGCGGTATATGCTTGGCATTCCAGCATGTGGGGGCTGAGGAAGGAAGACGATGGGGAGCCAGAAGTCAGCCTAGAGTGTTGTACTTTGAAACATGGTTTTCCTTTTTGGCCTGGCTTTCCTGATGCAGATAGCGTGGCCAGCCAGCCAGCCCTGGTAGACTCCCTGCCTCCATTCCTGTAGTGCTGGGATTTATAGATACTGGCCACTATATCAAGCTTTTCCACATGGGTTCTGGGAACCAGACTCAGGTCCTTGTGCACTTTACTGACCAAGCTATCTCCCCATCCCAGGGTCTCTACTTTAAGATCCCAAGAATAGAAAGACCCTTAAATTTGAGTTGTTCCTGTGTCAAAGGGTGACCATAAACAGCTCATTTAATTGATCAGCTGCAGCTTCCCTGCCTGTATGGTGTGTGAGTAAGGGTTGTCCTTTCCAAGAGGGAGGGGCAGTATCCAAAATCCCAGATGGATATAAGTATGCTCGCTTGCAAGGCATACTTTAGCTTTGTCCCCTGCTCCCTTGCTGTCACAGCATTGCCAGCGGTAGCTCTTAGATACCCTCAATGCAAGAGTGTGTATGGGAACAAAGCAGCTCTGAGCATGCAGGATGAAGGGTAAGGCCTGTGCTTCCTGTGCAGGGCGAGCTGAACATCTAAGGCCAGTGAAGAGCAGCCAAGAGGAGGAAAAAGGGAGTTGGGGGACATTCTGTTCTGTTGTGCCGGCATGTGCCACCAGCCGTGGAGCGGACTTGCCGCTGCAGGACACAGCTGACCTTTGGAGAGTCGCTGGGTGAGGCTGCCCTTTCTCAGGACAGAACACAGCTGTTGTTTCGATGTCGGAGGCTAGTTCATAACTGAGTTTGGCAGTCAACTCAGGATGTTAACAGTTTGGAAAACAGTCCTCCTGTAGGTTTACAGAGGTCAGAATGGTATGAAGGGAATCTTTGTGTTCCCAACAGGTTGTTCCCTAGTCCTTCTTTGCAGAAAAATTAGAACTTAGCAGATGCTTTTAGAAAGAATTAAGAGAATGCAGGAAGGTTGGAGCAGGTGTGCTGAGGTCACCTTGCCTGACTCTTGGCTGAGGACAGGGACCATTCCAGAACCAACAAATATACTGGTTCAAGTTGAGATTTCTACCACAAATACTGACTCCATCTCAAGCCTTCGAGTCAGTTCTCCAACCTGATTGTAACCCTCCAGGATAGATAGCCCAGCCTGTTTTCTTTCTTCATAACTTTAAAACATGTATTTTAAGATCTGTATGAATTGGTATGCAGAGTACCACGTGGGTAGCCATTGTTTAGTATAAATCCAAAGGTATTGGGGTATGGAAATGGCTCCGTCTGTAAAGTGCTTGCCACATAAGCATTCAGACTTGACTTCGGATTCCAGCACCCAAGCAAAAAGCTACTGCAACTGTAATCCCAGCCCTGGGGAAGTGGAGACAGGGATGTCTGAAGGTGCTGGCCAGCTGGCCAACCTAGCTGAATTGGTGAGCTCTGCATTCAGTGAGAGACCCTGTCTCAAAAAAAAAAAAAAAAAAAGCATGGAGAGTAGCTGAGGAAGGCACCCCACATCATCCTCCGGTACAACCTCTGGGCATGGAGTTGCATGCCTATCATCTCAGCACCTGGAAGACTGATGCTGGGGGATCAAGGGTGCAGGGCCAGTGTCTGCCACATAGTGAGTTCAAGGCCAGCCTGAGCTGTGAGAGACCTTGCCTCAAAGATATAAACCATTAAGAGCGTGACAAAGGAGGTGCATATTTATTTATCTTCCTTCTTGAGGATGCTTTCACTAGGCGTAGAATTTCGGCTGGAGGTTTTTGCCAGCATTCCTGGTCTGGGACAATAATTTTCATAGTTCCCACAATCCTTATTATGTCTGTGTTATGGGTAGTTTTTTTTTTTTTTTTTCCCTCTGGGCACCTTCAAGATCTCTGTAGTTTTTCCTTTCTGTTTTGTTTGTGTTTATCCTGCTTCGAGTTCCTTGGGTTTCATGAATCTATAGATTTGTTGAGTTTCTTAAACCCATAAAAACAAAGACTTTCCAGCCATTACTTTTTCAATTTTTATTCTGTCTTGACCTCTCACTCTCCTTCTGGGGCTCCAATTACAACTGAGGTCCTTTGAAGTCCTTCAGGTCAGAAATACTCTTCATCTTTAATTTTTCCTTTGTCTTCTAAAGGTGGGAAATTTTCTACTGGTCTTAAAGTTCACCATTCACTGGCCCTGTCTACAGTTTGAGTTTATTGTCCTTACCCTCTGATTTTTTCCCCCCACATCCCACGTATAATAGAAGGTTGTTTTGTTGTTTAGTTTTTGGGTTTCTTCCTTCCTTCCTTCCCTCCTTCCTTCCTCCCTTCCTTCCTTCCTTCCTTCCTTCCTTCCTTTCTTTCTTTCTTTCTTTCTTTTATAGCACTGTGTGTCTCTGGCTGGCCTCAAAGTCACAGAGATTGGCCTGCCTCTGTCTTCCTAGTGCCAGGATTAAAGGTGTGCACCATTACACCTATCCATATAGTACAAATTTTAAGTCTACAATTTCCACTTGGGGCTCTTACATAGTTTTTATGTCTATGAATTTTTACCATACCTCATTTCTCTGATCTTTTCCTTTATGCCAATGAGCATGACCATAAGAAAGATGCTCACCCATTAATTGTAACACGAGGAATATGTTGGGGTCTTTCTTGATGGTCTCTCATTGAACACAGGCTATATTTTCCTATTTAGTCACCAAAGAATTTTGCATTATTTTGAGGGGTGGAATATAGTGATGAAGAGCCTGGACTCTCTGCTGTTCTTCTGAGAAGAGGTTGTTTGTTTGTTCAAGGTACCAGTGATTAGCTTGGTTAAACTCAAACCACAAGCCCTGACTTTTGGGCAGTTCATCATTTCCCAGGTATTTTGTTTGGAGTCTGCTGCATGCATGTGTGATTCAGGGTCAGCCAGAGGCGTGGGTGGTTTTTACACTGAATGTACGTCTTTGCTGTCTGGATTTCTGCTGCAATTTCCATTGGCCGTGATTAGCTGGAACTATCCAGAGAGGGTTTTAGCTTTATACCAGCTGCAGCTTCCGCAAGACTCAGAGGCATAAGACTGTAAAATACATCTGCATCTCCTAAGTGTAAACTCCTCCAGAGTATACTTACTTTCCGTCTCATAGTTTGTCTTGAGTTTACATAAAGTTATTATATATTATATTTTTGTCCTGAGTTCTAAATTATTCTATCCAGGAAATCCATCAAAACATAGTGGTGCAGAGTGAAGATGAAAACAGTAACCGCCATGGAGGAGTAAGGGCCACTCATGTATACCACGGGCAACACTCACTGAGTGTACTTTCAAGATTTGGGCTTGAGACTGAGGAGACAGTTCAGTGGGTCAGGGCACTTTCTGCACCAGCGTAAGAACCTGAGTCTAAATCCCTAGGAACCACATAAAAGCTGGTTACAAAAGTGCATGCCTGTAACCCAGAGATAGGCCCTTCCAGAGTGCTACTGGGCAGCTAGTTTGTCCAAAATGGCGAGATTCCAGTGAGAATTCCATTTCAGCGAAAGCCCTTTCTCAATGCAATAAACCAGAGGACAATAGAGAAAGATACCCAGTGTCTTAATCTGGCTTTCACATGTGTCTGCATTGGCACACACACAGAAACCACATGCATGCAACATAAATTTGGGCACTAAAAATTAATACTAAACTAAAGCTAATTTAATCAGGTGTAGTGAGTTATTGAAGGAAAATAAAACAGTATCTAATTATTTTGAAATGTGTCAGGGAGACTAGATTGATGAACAATAGAAGAATAGCTGTGTGTGTAGATGTGGACAAAGCAACTGTAGTAGAATGTCGGTGGTCAAAACCATGTGGCGTTTGGAACTTTACTGGGCTTGAGTTTCTTCATTCAGGATGCTGAGATGTGACGGGGAGGTGCTGCTTCAGCTGTCCAAAGACTCACTGAAACATCGTGACTCCATCCTTCCTGAGGATCTGTTTTTGTAAACAGGCACAAAAAATGTGACACAGACACACTTGTTCTTAGTTGCTGGAGGGTTGCCACATAACAAGGGACTGTGGGAGAAGGAATTAATACAAATCAAATGTGCCCCCCCCCTCCCCTGGAAGTACACAGTCAGGGGAAGCATGAAAATCAGGGTGCAAAGAGCTGAAAGTGCATGCTGCATCCTCTCATAGAGGTGCAGACAGTCTGGGTGTTCAGGAGAGTGAGGGTGTGTAGGCTGATAGAAGAACCATGGAGGCTACGGGGGGGGGGGGTTAGGGACAGTAAGGATCAGCAGGACATGGGGAGCCCAGATGCAGAAAGGAGCCTGTGTAACTGTTTGGAGTGATATGAGACAAAGCTAGAAGGAGGGACCAGAGCCTTGAACACTAGCTTGGGTTTTTTTCAAAGCAGAGGAGGCTATGTGTCTTTGAGTAAGGTAGGAAATGAATACCCTAACATGCAGCTGTTTATCTGGTACCCAAAAATGCAGGGCACCTAGATACAGCCGGACCCCACCATCCCTATGATGCTTCATTCCCTTCTATACATCTAGAAGAATGCTCAGGCCACCTGTGAGTTGGAGTGACACCTGAGGGTTCCACAGGCCTTCCAACTGCAGTGTTCTGTGATTGGATGGCTGCTTAAGACTGATGCATCTGAAGCAGATAAACCTTCTGTAATAATGCTTTGCTCTGGCAGCCAAAGCATCTCCTGAAGACTGGACTGTTCTGTTAGGCAATTATGAATTCTACATCCAGAGCTTGCACCATGCCTAGTCTCTGACCCCTTCCTTTGTGCAGTGAGATAATCTCTGCCTATGTTAGGATGAATGTAGGGGAATCTTGCAAGCTCTATCTCATATAGAGTCTGTTGTATATTGTTTCTGGCCTGGACTTTTTGGGCCCGCTCTCAGCCTCACTGTCACTTAGGCCCAAATAATCAGACACTTGTACTAATTTTATGCTGATCAGCCTAGGGCTCAGGCATATAACTTGCTAACTCTTTACCCTTAAACTAACCCATGACTCTTATCCTGTTCTACCATGTGGCTCAGTACCTTTTCTCTACTTTTTCTATGGTGCCTGTCATGGGCCAAAACAGCTCCTTTATTTAAAGATTGCTATTCACAGCATACAGAAAGGCATTCCCACATCAAGGTATGGCCTTGTTGGAGAAGGTGTGTCACAGGGAATAGGCTTTGAGGTTTAAAATGCCCAGGCCATTTCCAGATAGCCATTGCACCTCAAGCACCAGAGAAAGCTGTCTGCCTGCTGAGTTGCCTTGGCCATGATGCTTTGTCCCAACCACAGAAAAGGACTGAGACAGGTGTCCAGTGTGAAAGTGGCATTGATAGGCTGACAGAACTGTGCAGCATAGAAGTGCACAACAGCGGTAACTCCCAAGCACCCCTCTCTGTAAGGTCTCTGTCAGTGTTGAGGCTTCACTGTGACTTAAGGTTGGTGATGGTGTGGCAATTAGAAACAAGCTTTGTTACAGAGAAAACATGTTTCTTGGTTCTAATTCACCTCACCCCAACCACACAGGAACCACTCCGACACAATACAACAGTTTTTCAAATGCCTCACATATCTGATCTCTGAGAAGCAGACAGAAATGGTCCGAATCCACATTCATTAATGCAATGAGTCCATCAGAACCTTTTAATGAAGAGGGAGGGTCTTCTCTCAGGGGGCCCCAGGAGAGGCGGGATTCCCCGCCCCAAGTGTCTGAAAGAGAGGAAAATGTGTCTCTAGCACTGGACTCCGGTGAAGAGGAAAATGCATCATTAATGCTGCTGGGAAATGAAGGCCACAGCAGAGACTTTATGACCAATGCTCTGAAGTGATGCTTTCTGACTGAGCAGATAGCATGGTTTCAAGCCACATATTCTATCTAAGCAGTGATTATAATCTTGAGTTAGACCATATTAAACTACTGTTCTGTGGGCAAAGTTCAGATATGATCAGTTTCATATAGCAAAGCCTAATGGTTTCTGCTGCTTGTCTCCACTCACTTTGCACCATGTCCAGAACCTCACCCAGATGCTTTTACTTACACTGGTTCTATTAAATGTCACTGGCTGCTAGCTTGACTCACAATCCATTTGGTCATTAAGCAGCATTTACCAAGGATCTGCTGTGTGCCAAATAATGCACATTGACAAACAGGACAGAGGTTTTGCTCTCATAGACTCAGGGAGGCTCACAGGGAGGTCAGATAATAACAAATGAGCAAAATATTAGTGAGCAGCCTATGAGATGGTACATCAGGCCACACAAAGCTGACAACCTGTGATTGGTCACCAGGTCCCACAGCAGAAGGAGAGAACTGATTACCAGAAGTTGCCCTCTGACTTACACACACACACACACACACACACACACACACACACACACACACACACACACACACACACCGGGGCACAAACATGCAACAGTAATTTTATTTTTTTTTTGAGAGGGTTTCTCTGTATAACCCTGGCTGTCCTAGAACTCACTCTATAGACCAGATTGGCTTTATACTCACAGAAATCTGCTTGCTTCTATTTCCTCAGTGCTGTGATTAAAGGTGTGCAGTACCACACCTGGTTATAAATAAATTTTAGAGTTGCTTAATCTATAAATTGCAGAGGACAATGGGTATAGGAAAGCAGGAAATTGGCATTGTAGTTTCTTCTTTGCTGCTGTGATGAAATGCTCTGACAACAAGCAATGTAGGGGTGAAAGGATTTGCTTCACAGTTCTAGGGGACAAAACATTACAGAGATGTTTAGGAAGCAGGAACTTGAGACAGTCTGTCACATTGCACCCACAGTCAAAAACAGAGAGAAATTGATGTATGCATGCCACTTGCTTGAGTGCACTCAGCCTGGTTTCTCCACTCTTAAATAGTTCAGGAGCCCCTGAATAGGGAATGGTGATGCCCACCATGGGCTGGATCTTCTTACATTGATTAATATAGTTCCCCATAGACATATCCACAAACTAACCTAACGTAGACAGTCCCTCATTGAGGGAGTCTTACCAGCTGATTCTAGGTTGTGTCAAGTTGGCAACCCATTATACAGTTGATATCTGTGATAAAAAGGGACCAGGGTAAGCCTGGTTTTGTCAGTGGTTGGAGACGTCTCATAAAGGAGTATGGGATAGCAAAGAAAACAGCAGGTGCTAAACTCTTGAAAAAGTTTGACATTATCTAGTAGCCAATGAAACCGCCATACATAACGTGGACAGGTGACAGAGAGGGCTGTGCGAGTCTTCTTAGACACATGGACAGAGAGATAGCAGAGAAATTTACAGAAGGAGTTGCTGGAGAAGCAATAAAGTCCCAGGTGGGAATCCAAAACGATGGTCTTGTCTAGAGATATACATTTGAAACCTACCAGTGTAGGTGATATTTCAATTCACAACAGTATAGGAGCTGATCTAAAGAGCAAAGTCCAGCAGCAGCCTTAGTGAGGTTACAAAGTGATGCCATGCTTCCCATATTAGAGGCCCCGCTTCTTTACCCCTGTGGACCAAGGTCTCTACATTGATCCAATATCCCAGAACCACTCCAACCCATGTCCTTAACTGTAGCTGTGGTCTGAGGCACAAAAGGAGCTCATCAGCTGCTTCATCTGGTGTCTGGCATTAGGTGTCCGATGCAGTAGTGAGTAGATGCCGCAATGAGTCTAAGTCAAGAAAAGTCAAGTAGCCAAGTAGCCAGAGAAGATTATGGAGAAAGCCAGGGCTCCACAGAGGCCTCAGGAAGCCTTGAATCGCAGATACCATCCACTCCTGGTTTCCAAGCGGCCAAAGATAATTGTAGTAAAGTATTACAAACTAAGGTTCACGTTTTCAAAATGCTGCTTTCTCTCCAAGTGGCCCCGGTGAGTTATTTAATGTCTCTGTGCCTCAGCTTACTTATCTGTAAAACTGATATAATCATGGCCCAGATTCCTGCCTGTAGAGAATGTCAACCATGGCTGACATGTAGTAAGTGCCCAGATGTTTTCTTTAAGAAATTTATGGAATCTTAGGGCTGTTTTAGAGGTTAACAGCATGTACTGCTCTTGCAAAGGACAGGGTTTGATTCCCAGAGCCCATGACACATCTACCTGTAAACCAGCTCTAGCATTATGGATCTGCTGTTGTCCTTTGGCCTCAGCAGGCAATGCATTCATCTGCACAAATATACATATTCATTTAAATGATTTTTATTTAAAATTTTAAAATGAAATTTAAACTGTTTAATGAATTTTAAAAATTTAAAAATGAAAGTGAGTCATTTTGAAAAAGAACTTGACGAATCTCTCCAACCTATATAGTTAGTACCGAGACTAAGGTGGGCCGTGTCCCTTGCCTTCTATCAGTGAGAAGACAGGCAGACTCAGAGAGAGATCTCAGCATGGCCAAGCCTTTCACCATGGTGACATCTCACCTGCTATGAAAACAAGAGGGCGTTGCCTGGGAGCGAGGTCACTGAACTGTGCCTTGGGTTAGAAGCAGCAAAGCACAGCATCCCAGGAAATGAGGCTAGAGAGAATGGCAAGGGGATAAAGCTGGGGGCCACATGACAGGATGTTACACATCTGCTCTGGTTGTACAAGTTGTCTGGGGTCGGCATGAGAAAGAATGAAGGATGCAACACCAAGCCAACGAGTATCTGACAGGAAGGCTCCATACGGCCCTTAAATCGATGTTATGTTTGGGGATACCGTTTATCAATGTGAGCAAGGGTAGCTTTTGACAGTGAAGGAAACAGCATCCACTGCTGAGGGACTCAAAGGAAGAAAGTCAGTGACAGCAGTTGTGACCTTCCTTATGGTGATATATGTAAACATCTCGTAAGCCGGGTCTGAATACTTTGCCTGCATATGCATGTGTGTGCCACATTTGTGCCTGGTGCCTGGGGGGGTCAGAAGGTAGCATCAGGTCCTCAGGAACTGAGGTTAGGGATTGTGAGACACCCATGGGTGTTGGGAATCAAACTCAGGTCCTCTGCAAGATCATCAGGTGCTCCAGCTGCTGAGCCATCTCCCCAGCCCCCTTTGTTAACTACCTTTGCAGGATTGTGACTTCAGTACACCATCTTAAGAGATGGGATTATTCTGACTCACAGTTTCCAACGCTGATAGCCCATTCTGTCAGAGAAGGCATGGTGGGAGTATATGGGATTCTCCTCATATTACAAGAGACCATGAAGCAGAGAGCAAGGTTGGAAGCAGAGGCCAGGCTATAAAGACCCACCCCTAGTGTGCTCACCTCTTCAAAGTTCCACAGCTGGTAGTCTGAGGAGAAATAAAGACAGGAAAGCTGAGGCACTGGGTCTAGTAGTCCTTTCTGAGAGCATTTTCTCCAGTGACCAAAGGATCTCCCACTAGACCCTACCTCTTAAAGGGACCAGCACCTCTTGTATTGCCACACTAAGATTCAAGCTTGTAGCACATGAACTCAGAAGTGAACAGATATATCCCAAACAATTAGCCTAAGCAAGTATTTCTGTCATGATGAAAAACTTGGAGAGAGACTGTCTGGGGCTCATACGGTACATTGGCTACCCAATCTGCTATCTTCCTACCTGTATTATTCTTGGCAATGGCTTTAATCTTTGTGGGCACAGCACAGCTCTGCCTTTTCTCTGAATGAGCTGTGTAGGAAGAGGAGAAATGGGAGATCCCTATGTCATGACAGCAAAGCTTTTTTCAAGACTCTTTGGTCAGTCCTGTGTCCCACGGCCACCTGACTGTTAAGCCAGGGAGAAGTCTTAGCTGGGCACTTTGCCATCCCTAAAGATATGGAGAATTCTGTTACAAGGGAGAAGAGGAGGGGGTTTGATGGGTAAGCAGCCAACAGTGTCTGTATCAGTAGGTCATTTCATCCCTTTGAAGCTCGGTTTCATCCAGCTTCATGTCCCTAGACTCTCTTTCAGCTTATCAGAGTGATGCCTCATTTGTCTCTGGGATGAGAATTTCATGGAGCTTTATGAAGATCTCTGGGGATGTGGGAAGACCCAGCATATACCACAGCAAACCGTCCATTCCTCACTGGTCTGTGTGGTTCTAGAGGCCTCTTGGGTAGCTCATTATTCAGAATGCAAGGAGTTATGGGGGCACACTATCGCATAGCATTTTAGAGTTTGGCACCCCTAGCTCCTCACTGTTGGGATTCTTCCAGAGGACTCTGCCTCTGGGTGTATTATCCCACCCTGCCTGCTGTCTCTACTGCACATCCCATTTAAAGAAGGATCTTGGATCAGCCAGCGCTCACTATGAAGGAACGTTACAGTTGAGCAGTCTTATACCAGGCTGCCCTGTGGCAACTTTCTTTCTTTCTTTCTTTCTTTCTTTCTTTCTTTCTTTCTTTCTTTCTTTCTTTCTTTCTTTCTTTCTTTCTTTCTTTTTCTTTTTTTATCAGAGCTGCTTTTCTACATAGAGGCCTGTTGTCATGACAAGTGCTACTAGCACCCACATCCTCCTCCGTGAGTTACCTCAGTCTTAGAGGCACAGCATTGAACAACTCAAGAGTGTGCCATCCAGCATAAGGCCTGTGTGGGTTCAGCTTTAGGAACTGTCAGGCTCCTGAAGTTAAGTGACATAGTTTTGGACTATGATAGGAGTTTGAGAAGATGGGAGGAAAGTGTACTCTTGTCTATCAAGAGCCAAGCACAAGCCTGAACCAACCAACTGGTCTACCAACCACAGGGCCTAGTAGAAAATATGGATTCTGTGAAAAAAATGGAATGTTCACCATCACTAGCCATCAGAGAAATGCATATAAAGATTACACTGGACTCCATCTCATTGTGGTCAGAACAACAGTTCAAAATGGACACACCAATGAGAATGGGGCAAAGAGGTGCACTGATACACTGTTCTGAGAATGTAAGCTGGCCACTATGGCAGTCAACATAGACAAAAGCAAGAACTAGGAACTTACCTTCTGTATGTCTCAGTGTTGACCCAAAAGACTGCATGTCTGCACACCCCAAGATTCTTGCATATCAGGGTTGACTGCAGCACCATTCACAATAGCAGAGTTATGAGACCAGCCTAGGTGCCCGTCATCAGAGGACTGGATAAAGAAAATAGGTTTTATGTATACAGTGGAATTTTTTTCATTCATAAAGAAGGAATTTAGATCATTTTTTCTGGAAAGTAGATACAACTGGAGATCCCCATATCAAGTAAATCAAATCAAACTTAGAAAGGCAAATATCACATTTTCTCTCGTTTGTGGGTCCTACCCTTTAAAAGTACATAGAATTGTTTGTACTGATGATGTGAAAGTCGAGATAAAGCCTAGACTTGAAGGTTAGTGCTTTCAGCTTGACAGAAGACTCTAGACTAATCACCGGGGAGGGTGTCCTCTATGGCTGACTATGATTTGAGGAATTATCTGGTTGCATCGAGGTATGGAGACCCATCTTTACTATGGGCAAGAATAATCCCTCCTCAGAGGATCCCAGGCTGAATGTAATAGGAAAAAAGGGAGCTGGGCATTCATGGCCATTTTGTTTCTTAACTAGATGCCATGTGGCCAGGGTCCTGCTACTTTGGCTTCCTCTCTTGACAGACCGTACCTTTAACTGAACCAGAACAAACTCTCTCTTAAGTTGCTAGTATCAGGGTATTTTATCACAGCAACAGGAAAACGAAAACATTGGGGAACAAAAGGATGAGACGGGGAAGGGTAATAGAGAGAGATGCTCAGACAGCATATACGTATGTGAAAATAAACATGTAATTCTGTGATGGTGGTGATGGTGCTGCTGCTGGGGCTGGAGCTAGAAGTTAGGTCATAGTAAGAGGCAAGGACTTGGTGAAGAGCAATAAGAGATCCTGCTGGCTCCTGAGCAGACCTTTTCCTTAGAGTGAGAAGCTGCTGCTGGTACTCCATCTTTAGCTGCTGAGAGGTGAGGGACAATTTTGGGTACTGGTGAGGGAATACGTGTGCAGATTTTGAAATGGTGCCTCATATAAAGATCCTCGGGGTCAAAAGCTAAAAGCAAGCAAGAATGTCCTTATCACAAGCCTGTCCAAGCATCTAACTTAGCAAATGATATGTCACATTCTGACATAGTCCCACCAGACACCTCCCCATGTGGACTCTGAGGTGACTTCCTAAGTACCAGCAAGCTCAGCCTCTTGCCGTGAAAGCCAGGTACTTCCCCTCTTTCACACGTCTTTATAGAGAGGTCACCATTGGACCAGAGTGCTGGCCAACTCTGTGTGCCATGTTCCCAAGCTTGCCATCCCTGACACTAGGTTGCCTCAATCTATCAGTGTAAGAGGTTTTACAGTTTAGGCACAAAGTAAGTAGGGGACACGCCCTCCTCACTAGATCCCTGCCTCAGTCTGTCCAGGGCTGGAGAACTGTTGGCTCCCTAGACTGGATGGCCACTGGCAGAATAGCCCTTCATGTAACCACACATAACATTTGCGTCTTAGGCACAGAAGAAAGCCAGATTGAGAAAGAACCACACTCTGTGTGTGTGTGTGTGTTTATGCAAGGATGTCTACATCAAGTGCCTTCGTCTCTCGGCTCTCCACTTTTTTTTGGGGGGGGGGTGCAGTTCTCTTACTGAACCTGGAGCTCACTAATTTACTAAACCAGCTAACCAGTGAACCCAGTCTCCCCAGCTCTGGGACTACAGCGGTGTGCCACTTTACCCAGCTTTTTTTCATGATTGCTGGGCCTTGAACTTGAGTCTTCATGCTTATGTAACATTAATCTTGCCAGCCCCTCTCTTTGGAATTTGAATATAAATTTCTTTTAGAGGAACATCCATGCTTTGCCGCCTCTGAAGCATCAGGAGGAATAGAGCACTCCTTCAGGCTTCAAAAGAAAGCACTAGACCCTAGAATTCTGATCTCCCCAGATCTGAGAAGGAACCTCAGTATGAAGAGATATACAGACCGAGAAATAGTTCACCAGGGAGAGAAGACCCACCAGAGCAAAAGCAGAGTTTCAGCAGAATTGGATTCTGATTTTGTGTGTCTGTACCTGTAGCCTAATGTTTCTGGCCTGTCTGGCCTGAGGTTCAGACCTGCAGTCCAGCAGCCGCAAGTAATCACACAGAGTCATATATTAATATAAACTGCTGGGCTTTATTACTAACTAGCTCTTGCATTTTAACTCAACTCATTTCTACTAATCTATGTTTTGCCACGTGGCTCGTGGCTTATCTGTACTTTTACATCTGGCCTTCTCTGGGTAGCAACTTGCAGTGTGTCTCTCTGGCTCCTGCCCTCCTTTGCCTTTATCTATGTTTAGATTTCCTGCCTACCTATAAGCTGCTTTGCCATAGGCCAAAACAGTTCCTTTATTATCTAGTGGTAATTCAGAGTGTACAGGAAGACATCCCACATCATGTCCTGATATGTATGAACATTCGTAAGTGGACACGTGCAGACGTGCGTACATATATGTGGAAACCAGAGGAAAACCAGGGTGTTACCCTTAGTCATGGTCCCCCTTGCATTTTGAGACAAGGCCTCTTGCTGGGATCTAGGCTCAGTAGCCAGTAGGTAGCCACAGCCATTGTTGCAAACAGACGGGAGGATCAAAACAGCTCTTCACTCAGCTTCCTGACTGGATTGCTGCTACTACCGCCTCCTCCTCCTCCTCTTCTCCTTCCTCCTCACCATCATCTTTTTAGTGACTTATCAGACAATTCAGTCTAGTCCCTCCTCTGCTCCCAAGCCCTCAGTGGCGCTCTACTGCCTATAGAAAACAGGAAACAGTAGGAGAACGTTCCTCTGCTGTTTGCGCCCACCTACGGCTCCGAGTCTCATGACCTCGTTCTGGAAACAGAGATGAGATGAATGAATATTAAAATCAGGACGCCCAATGGGAGTTCTCTGGAGCACTGTTTCATCGATACAGAGCTGAGGCAATATCTGATGGCAGTGATTGTCCATGGCCATCGCTGCTCTTATCGATACAAACTTGTTATTCAGAGTTAGGGAGCTCATCTCGCTGCACGAGGGATAAGGCTGATAGAGTTTCTAAAGGAAACTGAAACTCAGATAACATTTTGGTGGTTCACTTTGAACTCTTAGTGCAGATAATGCCTGCAGAAAGGACCTCAGCGATGGGTTCTTTTTTTAGCCAGCCAAGTTTTGAAAGGCTTGGGAGAACATGTGACTTTTTTTTTTTTTTTTAAATATCCTGGAGTATTTTTCCAGGCCTGGGCAGCTCGTGGGTCAATGCACAGCTATTTCCGTATGTGGGTAGGGTGGGAGAGCATGGTTAGGCCACCAAGGGCCAGGGCCTGGCTCTCTGATCTGGTGGTTGTGCGGAAATACTCCTTCCCTTCCTCCCCCTGCTGTCCCTCATATTCTCCAGAGAGATGCAGATTAGTCTTCCAGACCCACTTGTGTCTACATGCCTATACCTTCTGCATGGTGTTTTTCTAAGCTCTGATCCCTTTAAGTTGTGAAAGCCTGGACTTCCCCCACCAGCGTATAGCAGACAGGTATGAGCCATCAGGCATTTGGGGAGTAGCTTGGGGGAATGTGAACTGTACCAGGAAGGGGTGGTTTGGAATGCACCATCCAGAAACCCACAGCCCCAATTGATGTGAAAGCCTGTTGCTTTTCAAAGCTTGAGTTTGAGCTGTAGAGTAGGACTACCTGTGGGGAGGTGTCCTTGAGTCACATAGAACAGTGTGGACTGGCAGCTGGGTGAGTTCACAGCCCAGCTCTCCTACTACCTGTTGGTTTCCATCCATGTTCCTTTTTCCAGGCGCAGAATTTTTCAAGTCAGAGTGAGTGAGTGAGTTAGTTCTTGGGCCGCATGCTTTCTGTACCTCCCTACAACTCTTCCTCACCCTGACTGCCCTGGATGCTCACCAGTAGGGACTCTGTGAATGGGCTCCCTGACTTCCTGACATCCTCTTGTCTTCTTTGCTCAGCGGGGAGCAGGGGAGGGGGGATGGAAGGACATATTGACTCTCCTAGCCCCACCCTGTGACATCACCAGAGATCTAGGCTTCTGGCACTGTGTCTACTTCCAGAGACCATGACCCTTCCCACTTAATGGTTTAAATGTGCCACTAAGACTGGTCCCAGAGCCCTGCACTCAGGCCCTGAATAAATGGGTCCCCTTATTAAATGCCTCTCATTAATCATCTTGAGAATTATGTCTGTTTCCTGCCAGAAGCTTGGTGGCTAAGATTCCTAAGGTCCTTTCAGATTCTAAGAGCTGAGCGCCCAGAGGAAACAGGCAGCCCTCTGAGGTTCCTATGTTTTTACCAGTGGCCCCCCTGGTTGGTTTGCTGTGATCCTGAGAGATAGAGCCTGGTCAAAATAGACCTCTAGAGCAAAAGTTCCTAGGATGGGGGTGTCACTGGAACCCCAATAGGCACAGATTATTGGAATTTGAATTCCAAAGAATGCAATTGAGGAATGTTGTCACTATGGTGAGGAGAAAGGCATTGAGGACCACTCTGGTAGGCTGGCTTGTCACCTACCCCCTTTGGACCTTGACTTACCCACTGAGCTTTCCTTTTGTTTCTAACCTGAATCTGCTCTTACCCTGGACATGCACAGTTGCTTTGAGGTTCTCATGATGGATCATGTGCCTTCTATGTGGAATTTGTAGTGTGTGTGGACCTGCCTGGTATAGGCAGCATGGGAGCTTTGAAATCATAGGTTTCCTCATTGTGACAATGTCATAGATGGAGCCTATGGCCAAGTAGGCCATCACCTCTGTCCTGTCCCTGTTGAAAACTTCCTATCCTCTTCTCTGGAATGCGCATTACCCAGACAGCCATGAAGCATGATTTCAGAGACATCAAATTATATAATCATGCCGTCAAATAGCAGCTGTATCCTGACAGATCTGGAATTAGTGTTCTGCCCTTGAGGGTCTTAGAACCATTCACATACTGCCCTTCTGAGAACAGCTGCTTCAAAATGGGTTCTAGAGAGAAGGGTGAAAATTAAGAATTAAAAAAAATTCATATACTCTAAATTATTAAAGTTAGCTTTTTTTTTTTTTCAAAAAAGAGAACCATGTTCTTTAAAACTATGCCACATGCAGTTTTCTCTTAAAAATACAGACTTAAGGACATTTGTGCTACCCACTTTCCCCTTTTGCTAGTATGCCGGGCCATATGTACATGTTTTTGTATGATATGCATGTAGGGTGGCCAGAGGAGGTAAAAAGAGACAAGGGTGGGGTGATAGCCAGGCCTGGAAAAGGCACATCATTAAATGGCTCAAGGGACACACACTGTCCTGGTTTCACTTCCTGATGCTGTGATAAATCCCCTGGCAAGGCAGTGTAAGGAGGAAAGGGATTGTCTCACAGTTCCAGGTGACAGTCCATGAGAGCAGAGGTCACAGGGACAGGGGCTTGAGGAAGCTGGCCACAACACATTCATAACCAGGAGCAGAAAACGAAGAGTGTGTGTGTTTGTTTGCTGTTCAGCTCTTACTCTTTTATACAATCCAGGACTCAGGCTCAGGGAATGACGCTGCCCACAGTGGGCAGGTCATACTATAGCCATTACTGTAATTCTTCACAGACATGCCTCCCACACAGCAACCTGATTTACACAGTTCCTCATTGAGACTCTCTTCCCTGGTGCATAAAAATTGTGTCACATTGACAGTTAAAATCCACTGTGACATAATACCAAGGGACATTTATCAAACAGATGTTAGGCCTGATGCACATAGCATTATGAGTGTATTGAGCAATGTTTAGTGGAGAAAGTTAAGAATGAATTGTGTAAAGTAACTTTTCCATAAGCTAAACATAAGTGTTTATAAAAATGCAGTACACATGTTGGGAGTATGGACACAAACATTAAATTTACTCTGAGCACATCATAAAGTTTTCCTGTGGGTTGGGGGAGATGGAAGTGAGCTTATATAGCCAATAGGGAAGCTTGCATACACAGATGGCCTGTTGCATGGCGTTAGCCATGTGGCGCGTGGTAAATGGAGCCCTCTGTTCTTAAGGTAGGAAACAAAGTCCTCAGCATGTTTCTGAAGAAGTCTGAAAGCCTGCACGTCATCCCCATGACCGTGTAGCAGCAAACCACAAGTGGTTAATGGAACAAAAGTTCCTTTTTTAGGGTCAGAACACAAACACCATATAAGCATTGCCTAGAAACCACATGAAAGGAGGGGTGCTGAGAGCCACCCTCCAGGCTTGCTTCTGAAAACACATCACCTGGCAGCTCCCGCCAAGTGAGTGAGTGTCCATTAGTGCATGCTAGAGTACTCCAAATGTGGCTGTCTGTTAAAAACTGCCTGATAAGACTTGGAGCCCATGTCAGACACATTCAACCCCATAAGAAAAGGATGCTTGCAGTCTATATCTCCCAGCCCCTGCAAACTGAGTAAGTGGCATCATGTATCTCTATAACCTAAACTATAGCTCTATCCTTATCTTGGTTATTCCTATTTCTTGGTTGTGTGTGTGTGTGTGTGTGTGTGTGTGTGTGTGTGTGTGTATGTGTGTGTGTGGGTGAGAGAGAGAGAGTGAATACATGCAGCTATGTGCACAGTGCATGTGGAGGGCAGAGATTCAACACTGAATGACTTCAGCTATTGGTCTCCACCATATCTTTGGAAGCTGAGATCTTTCACCAGTGCTCACTGTATGGCTAGACTGACTGATCACTGTGCTTCAAGAAAACCACTTGTACACACACATACACACATGCACGCATGCACACATACACAATACACACACACATGCAATACACACATCTTGCTTCTCACCCAGCACTAGAGTTAAGTGCAGGAACATTTTATAGGAGTACTAGATCCTCATACTTGGCACTTTACCCACTAAGCCATGCTCTCAGACCCCCAATTATTCTTTCCTAATGTTTCAATGAACTATGTTTTCATTTTGCTATAAAGACAGTGTCAGTGGGGCTGAGGAGGTGGTTCAGTAGCTAAGAGCGCTGGTTGCTCTTCCAGAGGCTTCTAGTTCAATTCCCAGCACCCATGTGGCAACTCAACTATCTGCAACTCCAGTCCCAAGGACACAATCCCTTCTGGCCTCTATAAGCATTGTATGTGCCTGGTACGCACATGCATGCCAGCGAGGCACCCATATACAAAATAAAGTGAAAAGGAAAGTCTCTAAAAGAGAATTACACCCATGAGTTTTAGAGGCCGGATAATATTTTACTGTAAATAAGCTGTACTGGCTACTCCTTGTCTCTTTCTGTCACCTTTAGCTACTTCCCACTTGTTTCACTTCTGATAACTCTGTAGAAGGTACCCATGCTGCATATAGAGTCTTCATATTTAACCGAAACCCTCGGGACACTTAGGACCTGAGATTATAGAGTAAAAGCATACACAATAGCATCAGTGGGCCATTGTAGGAACATGCACCTTTGATCCCAACACTCCAAAGCAGAGGCCGGTGGGTCTCAGTTTGAGGCCAGCCTGGCCAATATAGCAAGTTCAAGGCCAGACAAAGCTAGACAATGAGTCACTGTCTTAAAAAGGAGGGGAGGGAAGGAAACCTTTGACTCCAGGGATAGGCTATCAAATCATTCTCCAAAAGTTACTAGCAGTCTGCCCTTTCCCTAGAGCTGTGACAGCAGCAATTTTTGAAATTTTATATTGTGTTGCCCTTTGTCATTGTCAGCTGCTGCTTACGTAGGTAGCTAACGGGCTAGTTTGTTATAACATAGGCACTCTATAGCCCTGGCTAGCCTGAAGCTTACATTGTAGCTTGAGCACACCCCCACCCCCACCCCACACACAACTTTTGGTTATCTTTTTCCTTAGCCCCTGAAGGCTGGAATTCCAAGCATGAGCCACCATACCCAGATAAATGTTTTTCCTTATGAAGAAACTGATGCTAACTTACTGGTTTCTCTGTTTGTTTTGATTTGACAAATGAAACTCAAAATACCCTTTTGGGAGTGGGGGGGCAACTTCAAGAAATTTCACAGCATTCAGTAATAAAAACCACATCAAACTGGGGGCCTTAAAACTAGGCAAGCCTGGTTTGGGCCCTGTGCTGTGTTGTCCTGGGTAAACAGTTTCCTGAGCATTGTGTTCTCTGCATCATGCTTTGGAAACTTTGAGACCCACCTTCCAGGTGCAGGACTTAGGCCAAATAGACACCTATATAGTGACATTATTACTTCTAGCAGTCTGTAGGCCAGGACTGAGCAGGGGAACCGGTTGGCTGCTTTAGAGAAAGCCCTTCCCCAAGACTGCCTGTGGCCTGCCCCGCACAGCCTGCACAGCCGGGAGGCTGTTGGCTTCCAGGCAGGGCCCCTACACAGGCAGTGATTGCCTCCTGCCAGGAGCTGGGAACAGTGTGGCTGTTGTTCTGGGATATCTGGAAACCAGCTTCCTGTTTTTCCTGGTGTGGTGCTGGTGTTTTAATCAGCAGCAGGAGGGAAGAAACAGTCCTGGGTAGGTAGCTTGTGTCCCACACCCCTGCAGTGAGAAATCTGCCCCTTCCCTCCAGGGACTCCTCAGGTCATAGAGCTCTGTGACCTTGAACAGGCTCTTGAAGCCAGGTTGGGGGTGAGGCACTCAGGGAGAGGACGGCATCAAGGGTTGTAAATCAGGATCATGGTACCTGTGAGAGTTGATGCATTTAAAATGTAAGGCTGGTTAAACATTAAGCTTCCATGCTTCCATTTCCTCCAAAGTCAATGCATCCATCACACATTCCTGTTCACTTCACATTCTTGGACAAGCCAGACTCCTAGGTTCACTCACCAGCCACGGAGGGATTCTAGACAAATTTAATCTTGCAATATTTTCCATCTATAGAATGTTAAGCTGCGTCCCTGGGCTACTGTGACATGTAAATCAGGTCTTAATAGTTTTGAGTCCCACAATAGCCATGTAATGCTTAACATAAAGTCTAGAAATGTTACTTGCTAAACACAGAGCCCATGCTTCAGAAGCTAAACTTCAGAGACCTGGCGGTCAGGTGTGATGACCACTCCTTAATCCTGGCATTTGGGAGGCACAGGCAGGTACAACTCTGAGTTTGAGGCAAGCCTGGGCTGCAGTGTGAGCTCCAGGACAGCCAGAGCTACACAGAATAACCCTGTCTCGAAAAACAAACCGAGATTCTATCAGATGTCTCTAAATGTTAATTATAAGATAAAAATATTTTCTTTATAACTGCTTTGGTTCATAAAATTCAGAAGGAAACAAAGTTGGCTTGGGACTGACATCAGTGCCCCCTGGCTCCAGTGTCTTGCTTCCTTCCGTGGGGTAGGGCTGGCAGAAGAGGATGTGAGGTGTGAGCTCATCATTTGTGGATGTGGTCCCTGCTGTCTACCAGGTAGACTCATAGTTACAGCTGGTTCCAAGGTTGGGGACTTCTGCTCTGGAAAACCAGGCTGTGCTGTCTGCAGCTGAGAGTCTTTGATAGGTGTAATATTGGTCCCGTACCATTTAAGCATCCAAATTGAACATGTATGGCTGGTTAAATCACAGAATACTCTTGCCATTCTACAAAGCATGTTCACAGAGGCAAGTAATGTGATGTGGCAGTCAGAGCCGAACACCAGGATAAGCGCTGGATGAGGCTGCAGAGCTTACTTACTGCCTGAACTTCTGCAAGCGGTTTGCTCCGTCACCAAGAGTAGACTGGAATACATTCTCTGGTTTTACAAATGGATGGAAATAATAACACAGCTGCAATCCACAGCACATTTGAAACTTCAGAACTGACTCAGGACTGCAGAGCAGTGATGTCCCTTTCCTGATGATTTTTATTTCTTTGAAAATGTCACACTTCTAAGCCAAGTATTCTAATCATATCCATCCACCACCACTATTCTGTCTAGTGCCCCACACACACCCAGCCTACTGCCCACTTCATATCCTCCACAATTTTTGGAGACAAAGTCTCACTATGTAGATAAGGCTGGCCTTGAACTCACAGAAATCCATCGCACCTCTGCTGAGTGCTAGGATCAGAGAGATGCTCCACCATGTCTGGCTCCTCCTTTTTGCTGTCATTAGTTAGTATGGCTAACGGTCCAGTTAGAATGGCTCATAAGCACATGGGCATGAGACTGTCCACTGGAGCACAGACAACCTACCAGGGGCCATATCCCCAGAGAAAAGTGACTCTCAGCAATCAACTACAGATAGGTCTTCCACCATGGGTGGGGCCTTGGGGCTCCTCCCCCATCGTGATGGACTTTTGCCTGGCTTGATCATGTGCTGACAACCACTTCTGCTGTGAGCTGATGTGTGCAACAGCCACACCATGACCAGAAGCTATCATTTCCCATCCACCAGCTCTTACATCCCTTCTGCCATCTACCCTGAGCTTTGGGTGGATGAAGGTTAATAGAGGTGGTTTATCCATAGCTGAGCACTCCCAGATATTTACATCAGCTCTCTGCATTAGCCACTAGCCACTTGAAGGAGAGACTAGAGAAAGTTAACAGAGATTTGCCGAAGAAAAAAGTTTCTTCTAGTTGGTTTGGTTTAACATGGTAAAAGTTCCCAAGGCACGTTTAAGAGTCTTTCTGAAAGAGGCAGGAAAGGGTAGCAACAAAAATTAGAAGGTGGTTCAAATACCCGGCAACCCCTGCACACCTTCTACAGAGGGAAGAGAAGATCCTGGCATGCTTAAGGTGGAAGTCTGATTAATTCACTGGGTCACACACAAAAGAAGGCACAGCAGTAGGAGGGAACCTGGGGACAGGGTTTGGCAGGGGGATGAAAATGACTAAAGCTTATCACACACACACACACACACACACACACACACACACACACACACACACGATACTATCAAACAAACAAAGAAAAACCTCTATCCTAAAGCAAAGCTCTTGAGTTAATTATGCTTTATTATATTCATCTGTGCCTTCAAAAATATCGTGATTGTCTTTGGAGGGATCGAACATTGGGCTTTCACAGCTCCGTGGTGGAGCCCAGTAGTGAGGGATTGTCTGAGGGAGAGGAGACCTGGTCCTCTCTGTAGTTATCAAACCCCCCCCACACACACACACACACCTTCCATGAAGGCACAGTCAGGCCTGAATTTCAGATTTGTAATAGGACTTGGAACAGAGAACCTTGGCTTTGGTTGGCTTTAAGATCATTTCTTTATAGGCAGTTATGAACTAAAGAGTCTTTATGTAAGAAACAGGCCCAGGAAACCAGTAAGTATTAGCCAGGTTATAAGCTACCCCAGCCAAAGATAAAGGGTTGCTGTGTATTCATGTAAAGAACAGAATGTTAGATTCTGGGGGGGGGGGTGGAGATATGCGCATGATTTCTCTAGTAACAGTGTAGAGCAGAAATGCATTAGGTATCTATCTTCCTTCTTTGGAAGGAAGTCTGACCGAGTCAGAAGACTTGGTGAGTTGACACTGTCCCCAGTCCACAGATGCTTTCCGACCATCACTCACCAGGTGATGGCTGACACACCTTGTTTATTACTTCCCGCATGTCTTCCCCGTGGCACAGTAGCCAGCATCTGGTTTAACGTGTTGCCTTTGGTAGGTTGAACTCTCCTAAGTGTTTAATAGGCAGGATCGAAATCCATCTTCATGACTTTCCTCTCACAGGTATGGGCTCCAAGGCTCCAAGAGTGGCTTAGTCAGAAACTTCATAAGCTTGTAAGTGGGCACCAAGTGGTCACTTAGGCCCATGATCCCAGCACTTAGAAGACGAAGACAGGAGAATCAGAAGTTCAAGGCCAGCCTGGTGGATATATGAAGTTCCAGGCCAAGGTTACATGAGACCCTATGTAAAAAGAAAAAAATTATCCTGATGTTGGTGACACGGGCCTTTAATCTCAGCACTTGAGTGGCAGAGGCAGCTGGCTACAGAGCGAGTTCCAGGACAGCCAAGACTACACAGAGAAACCCTGTTTTGACAACCTAAGAGTAAGAGTACACATAAGTGAAAAATAGTATTTTAAACCTAGGTCTATCTAACATCTTCTGTGTTATTGTAGCCACCCCCTTTTCTGATGACAGGGTCTTACTGTGTAGTCCCAACTGGCCTGGAACCTGCTACGTAGACCCAGGCTAGCCTTGAACTCACAGAGACCCACCTGCCTCTGCCTCCTGTTGTAAATGAGCCATCAAGACAAGCCTATACCCTAGGCTGCCTGAGCCGTTTGTGGCTATAAGGGCACAAGTCCAAAATCCCAGATTTTGCACCTACTTCCCCCACCCCCTCGCAAAATGTTTAGTTTCATGGAAATGTATCTTGTTTGTGGGTAGAAGAAGCAAGAACTAGAAACCCCTGCAAACTGGAAATGTTTATGTCACTTAATTCTGACTTCAAATATGAATTTGGTGACCTGACCCAGGTGCTTGATAGATGAGGAAATTGTGGTCCACAGCGGATGGTGAGCTTTACTCCAAATTACACAGAGAGGAAGGACGATCTCTCTCTAGGAGCTTAGCCCAGGGTCCCTTCTGTGAACGACTTGGTACTCTAGGCACTTCCCTGGGCATTTTTATTCTGCTGTTTAATTTGTTAGTTCTTTGGCCCAAGTTAATTTTTTCTGTTTGCTGCCAAGCAGGAGCCTTAAAAAAAAAAAACAACAAAAAACCAAGTTCCAACAGCCATTGGGACAGATGTCTTAATATCATTTGCATTTCTGCATAAGTTTTTAAATCATTTTGATTTCCCAGTCTCTAGAAAATGAACAAGACTTATTCAGATTTCACTGAAATGGCATCGAATCTGTATTAGATCAACTTGTAAATATTCTTTACAATATTGAACCTTAAAATTCATAAACATGATATATCTTTCCATGTATTTATAGGCTTAAAATTCCTGTAGATAATATTTGAATTTTTTATAGAGAAGTCTAACATATCTTTGATTTATTCTTACATATTTTATATTTTTGATGCTAGCATATACTACAACTTTGATTTCCTTTCCTTTTTTAAATGCTTTCTATTCCCTTATGTGAGGGTGGTCTGTATGTGTTATATGTGTGTGTGGTATATATGTATATATGTGGCATACATGTGTATGTGATATGTGTGTGTATGGTATATATATATATATATAAAGTATACATATGTATGTGGCATATGTGTGTATGTGGTATATATATGTGATATACATATGTATGGTATATGTGTTATATGTATATGTGTATGTGATATATATATGTGGTATACATGTGTATGCGGTATATGTGAAAATGTGGTATACATTTGTATGTGATATGTGTATGTGGTATATGTATGTAGTATATCTGTATATGTAGTATGTGTGTAGTGGTATATGTATGTAGTATATCTATATGTAGTATGTATGTATGAGATATACATGTGTATGTGATATATGAATGTGTGTGTGTTTACATGTGTGTACTGTGGTGCAAATCCTAATTCTTAGTAATAAAAACCCAGAGCCAGATGTAGTAAGAGGTTTCTGGCCCGGACTTTCCGGCCTAGACTCAAGGTTTAGGACCCACAGTCCCGCAGACCCTCAGAGACACACAGATGCTTTCATTAGTTTTCAGCTGATCAGCCTAAGGCTCAGGCATATCACTTGCTAACTCTCTCTCCTTCATCTAACCCATGACTCTAATCCTGTTGAGCCATGGGGCTTGGTACCTTTTCTCACAGCAGCATGGTTGTCCTCTGCTTCTTCTGGCTTCTCTCTGGCATTCTGCCCTGTGTTTCCTGTTCTCAGAGTTTTTCTTAGTCTGGTAGCCCCGCCCACATTTCCTGCCTGCCTTTGGCTTTTTATTAAACCAGTGGGTGGGACAATTATTTACAAAGGAACAACACAATCTCCCACATCCAGATATTAGGGTAAATGATGAAAGATCAGAGAGACCAATGAGCAAGCCGCGAGTCTCTCTAGCACCCTCTTAATCTCTACCTGATCCTCAGGCCGAAAGAAGCAGAGCCCCTGTCTCCTTCCCTAGTGCTGGGATCAGAAGCATGAGATCCCAAACCCTGGGATTAAAGGAGTGCACCACCTCCTGGCTCTGCTTCTCTTTTAGACTGGATCAGTCTCCAGTTGCCCAGGGTGGCCTTGAACTCCTGATCTTCCTGTTTCCTCCTCCAAAGTGCTGGGATTAAGGATGTGTGCCTCCACTGCCCGGCCTCTGTGGTTAACTAGTAGTTGGCTCTGCCTTCTGATCTTCAGGGAAGCTTTATTGTTAGAGCACAAACCAAATGTCACCACAGTGTGCTCTGCTATGCCAGTCTGTGCCTTGTTTCCCGATGAAGGGAACCTGGGGCTGGGTTGGCAGCCAGCAAGCCCCAGTGAGCCTACCACCCTCTACCCCACCCCCACCCCAGTGCTGGGATTAGTATGAGTGTGCATATGCTTTTTGCATGCGTGCTGGGGATTTGAACTCAGATCTTTATGCTTGCAAGGCAAGCGCTCTCACCCGCTGAGCATCTCCTCAACCCTACATATGTACTAAACACGCGTGAAGATTCTCTTAGATCATCAATAGGCAGCATCTAAACATCTGAGCAAGCCCAACAATGCACACTTCTTATAACGCTCCCACCAGCGTGATGCTTCATCCAGGCGATGACAGCTTCCTTGTCCTGTCTTTGATCTCAGCAGGAAGCCTTCAGTGTTTCAGTGATGAGTTATTTATAGATGTCACTTATCAGACCCAGGAAGATTCTATCTAGTCTTCCTTTGCGAGGAGTCTGTCATAGATGGCTGTTGGCGTTTATCCCGTTTTTTCTCTCTGAATCTGTGAATGCGGTCATTTGGTTTTCCTCCTTTATTTGAATGTGATGGTACGGATTCATGGGTTCAGGTCCTTGGGCTCGAGAAGTAAATTTGTTCTTGATTTCTGGAAGGGTGTATACAAGATGACTGTTACTTCTTTGGGAAGAGTTTATGTAACATTGATGGTTTTTTTGGTTCTTTAAACATTTGGGCATTTTCTTTCCCTTCTGCTGGCATCTTTTCATTTAAAAAAAAAAAAAAAATCAACTCTTGGGCCAGGCATGGTGGTGCACTCAGGAGGCAGAGACTGGCAGGTCTCTGAGTTCATAGGCCAACCTGGTCTAGATAATGAATTCCAAGCCGCAGCAAAATGAAATTGACAATATTACTGTTACTTCTTTGGAAATAACCTGAGCTGCCCTCCCTGGCTGCTTTTAAGACTTTTCTCTTTGTTTTTGAGTATTTTCCTATTCATAGGCCCACGGGGGCTTGTGCATCTAGGATCTAAAGCTGTGTTTGATAATATTCTTCAGTTTTAAAAGCTTTTGCTTGCTGTTTCTTTTTCTTTAATTATTGCATTTATTTTCTTGTGCACACATGCATGCCTATGTTAGAGGTCAGAACACAACTTATGGGAGTTGGTCCCCCCCCCCCCCGCCCCCCATGAGGGTCCTGCGCGTGAAACTCAGTCAGGCTTGGTGACCAGCAACCGTCGCCCCTCCTGAGCCACCACACTGCCTTCCCTGCCTTCCATTGGCTCCAACCTATTCCCTCTTTGTCTTTGGACTTGAGTCACAGGCTTGTTAGTCCTCAGAACATCCCTTCTGCTGTCTGCCTGCTTGTTTGAGGTAGGGTCTCACGTAGCCCAGGCTGGCCTTGAACTCATGACCCTTAATCTTCCACCTCCCCAGGGCTCAGATTTTAGGCCTGTACAATCCCGGCTATTTCCCTGTATATCTTCCCGGCTCCCCTTTGTATTCTACCCTTTTGTTGTTGAGTTTGAAACAGACTCTGCCTTTGACCTCTCGCGTTTCCTGATTTGCTCTTCTCACTGAATTTCAAGTTCTGCATCCTTGGTTTTAGTTTCTGTTTGTTTTTTTTAACCATCTACAGTTTCTACATGTCGAAATGTTAGCTTGTTCTCTTTCTGGTTCCTCTGGAAACTCTCTTTTCCCTCTTTGAACTCTTTTAAAATTTGTGTTTGTGTGTGTGAATTATATGCATGTGTGCCGGCTCACTTGTGCAGGTGAGTGCAGATGCACTGGGATAGGTGTTGGAAATGTTGCTCACTTGCTCACTGTGTTTGCTTCTTTGCTAGTTCGTTGAGGCAGAGTCTCTTACTGAACCTGGAGCTCACCGTTTCAGCTAGACTGGCTGACCAGTGAGCCCCAGAGCCTCCTGCCTCCACCCTAGTAATAGTGATAAGGGTGTGTGCCACCCCTCCCCCATCTTTACACAGGTGCTGGGGTCCAAACTCAGCCCCTCATCTTTACACAGCAAGAACTTTACCCAACGAGCCGCTTTTCCGGCCCCAAGTGTAATTTTTAAAAATCTCCTGACTGTTAATACTCAAATTTGTCCTCCTTAAATGCTGTTTCTGTTGCCCATGGCTATACTCAGCATATATTTCTATTGTTCCATTGTCTTAGTTATTCTCAATTAAATGCCAGACATCAGAGAGAACACTTTATAGAACTAAACTTGGTTGATGCTTCTCTTCCGGATGCAGGGCTTCAGGGGGCTGCTATGCCCACGAGAACCAGACTGCTCAGGGTAGACAGATTCTGATTGTGGTCCGTCTAGTTCCACAGGATGTCTGTCCAGTGCTGGCTGCTCTTAGTCTCATCCAGAAGTGGTAGGCATTCTCACAGAACATCGTCACCCAGCACCATGCACCTGTCTACATTTCTCTTGAGTGATGGTTCCATTATTTTTTACTAACTGCTCATTTACCATGTCTTAGAGGAAGGGTTGTTTATGTGTATTGTGTATGTGGGGGAGGGTGTGCAGGTGTGACACAGCACTCTTGAGAAAAAGGACAACTTGCAATACTCAATTCTCAGGCTTAGTGGCAGGCACCTTCACCCCTTTGCCATCTTGACAACCCCCAAGGAAAGTTTTTAAATAGCTTCCCAGCTTTTCCCATTTACAGTAGGTGAGTTAGTCCAAGGTACCTAAGCTGGTATTTCCTAGTTGGGTTTCAAGTGACCCATTTACTCACGGTATTTGTGAGTTGAAGTGTGACCGGCAAAAAATGTACTGATATCCTAGCTCCCAGCATTTCTTAAGGTGACCTCACTTGAAAATAGGGTCACTGTAGCTTTAAGTGGTTAGAGAAAGGTCAAATGAAAAGAACAGACTCTTTATCTAATGTGACACTTGTCCTTGGAGGAAGAAGACATGAGGTGAGCAGAGACAGGGCCGGCCACGGGGAGAGGAGAAAGGCTGAGATTTGGGTGATGTCTTTTAGCCAGGGGACACGAGACTCCAGTAAACCACAGAAGCTAGTGGAGTCAAGGAAGAGGCCCTTAGAACTGCAAGACAGTAAATTCAAGTCACCCATGTGGTGCTTTGGTGTGTGCACCCTAGGAAATAGACGCAGAACCTTGTAAGTTATAAGTTAGACTGAGTATATCCCACAAACCGCCTTGTTAGGCACAGATCCCCTTATGGGGAGGGGGAGGGGCAACTGGTACTTGAGAGAATCATGTTAGAGACCTGAAGGCTGAGAGGAAGCCTCACCACTGTGTTGTGTGCCCTGCCTCAGTTCGGAGTCTTCAAACTCTGCTGCACAGGAATACCACCAGGTGTTTGGACACATCTGTGCCACACACTCTGTGTGTGTGTGTATGTGTATGGGTACACTGTGTATGTGCATGCTTGTGTGCATTTGTGGCCACACTGAGTATTGTGTGAGAATGTCTGTGTGGAGGCCATAGGCTGACATCAGATTATTCATCCATGGCTCTTCATCCTGTATGCTGAGGCAGGGTCTCTTACTTCAACTCAGAGCTTTCTGGCACACTAATACTAGCTGGCCAGCTTTCTCCAGGGATCCTAAGTCTCTACTTTCCAAGGGCTAGAATCACAGACTGCAATCCCTACCCAATATTCTTGTGAGTGCTGAGGATCCACACTCCAGTCTACACTCTGGTGCCCCAAACCTGCTGAGGCATCTCTCCAACCCAGACTTGTTTCTTTAACTTTTAAGATAATAGAGTCTAGCAAGATGTGAATAATACCATTAATTCAGAGTGAGTTTCCCCCTGGGTTTGTAAAAGTAAGAAAGCATTTGTATGTACTTTTTAATAATTATGGCACATCATTTCCCTAAAGTGTTAGGTACTTTCATTATAATTATTTAGAAAATTGACTAATGATAAGTTGTCCTAAATTATATCCCCACATAGATGAATAAATTTAGACTTTACAAAGTTGATGTCATTTAAATTGAAACATAGCCCCACCCTGGAATAGCAGACCACAGACTATACCAAACAGCTTTGCTAATAAATGCTTTCATTTAGTACACAGTAAACTGAGTCATCCGATGCTTGTTTAACGTTTTCAGAGGGGTCTAAAGGCAGTTCCCACCTCAGTCAGAGGCGTTGGTAAGCAACCAAGCCCTCTTCCTTTTACCAGCCTTAAGTGAAGCGCCCAGGCATCTGGGTCGTGGTGTTAAGTAACACAGGATGAGGGAGGTGCTGTTGTGTGTGACAGCAGATACCCAGGAAATAGCAAGATGAGCCCGGAGAGGATGGGAACTGAGAATGATGTGTGTGGACTAAGGTTTTAGGAAAGAACTTTCAGGTTCAAAAGCTAAGGAGTTGGGGGATAGAAGGGCTTGGGGGTGCTGGGGAAGGGGTGCAGAATCAGGGAAGACAGAAACATACAGAGTGGTGCTCCAGGGGAGCTTTCTTATACCATAGCATCCATGGATTGAAGTTGCACCAGGCCCCTCATTGTCCTATACCTTTATTACCATTAAGGAAATGCCAAAGTCTGCAGTTGTAAGAGCCTCTTCCTACTCATTGTGACTTCATGATGGTTTGGATAAGAATGGCCCCATGAGCGCATATATTTGAATGCTTAGTCATCAAGGAGTGGCAGTATTTGAAAGGATTAGGAGATGTGGCCTTGCTAGAGTGGGCGTGGCCTTGATGGAGGAAGTAGGTCACTGAGGGTGGGCTTTGAGGTATCAAAAACCCAAGCCAGGCCCAGTGGCTGTCTCTCTGCCTTTGGATCTGAATGTAGAATTCTCAGCTACCATGTCTTCCTGCATGCTGCCATGCTCCCGACCATGGTGATAATGGATCTAACCTTTGAAACTGCAAGCAAGTCCCAGTTAAATGCTTCTTTTTAGTAAGAGTTGCCATGGTCATGGTGTTTTTTCTCAGAAATAGAACACTGACTAAGACAAGCCCCGTTGCATGTCCGATCAAGCTAGCTGAGATCCTTATGGATTTGTGTGGGCTATCCCCAGGGCTTCTCAAATTTAGTGTGTATCTTGGAACCTTTAACCTACAAAGATTATCTGTCAGAGATTGTCAGCTGGATGGGTGTGTCTGAGACTTCCCTTCACTCCTTCCATTTACATTCCACATTCCTATCAGTCAGTCTTCTCAGTGGCTTCCATCTCCTGCTCTTGACTTAATATAATCAAACCTTTGATCGATGTTCAGCAACTCCTCGAAGGAGTTGTGTTCTTTACTTGTGGTAGGATTTTGCACTTTAATGTGCCCAGCACATAATGATCTAGGCTCTGACAGGGCCATCATAAAGAAAATGTCATTCTCTGCTGCAGGGCAGCCTCAATTCTACAGAGGAATCAGGCCCTGTTCAATGGCAGAGTTGAGAGTTGAGCACCTAGGATCTGTGGAAAACAACATGGACCTTTAATTATGACCCTCCTGCCTCTACCTCTTTACCATATCCTAGGACATGTATCGGCATGGACAGAGTGGGACCTTAAATGTGATAGAATTCATGGCTCTGGGATTACACATCATTAAAATAATGATATGTACCATATCGGTAATCAATTTAGTGTCCTGTTGATGGTCCTACACAGCTCTGCAAATTCCTGGTGGCTTGAGTGTGTCAGGCACAGCTGCCCTTCTCCAATAACGCACAGCACTTCTCAGCATTTAGTGTTTGGCATCAAGTGTCCTTGTAGGTTACTGTTTTTAAAAGGTTACATGGTGATATTTTAAACATCTGAAATCTGTTCTTCCCCATAGCAGACACATCATCCTTGGAATATTTAGGGGTCTTTGGGAGGACTCATGTTTTCAAGCATCTGCAGGAATACCTTCCACAACATAGAAGCAAATACTTTCCTCTCTGGGAAAACAGCATTGGAATTTTGCCTGGAGTTGGTAGCACATGACGGGACTGAGTTTCTGAATATATTCTCACCTCCATCTTTATTTTAAAAGTGACGTGTGAAGTAGAAACTAGACTAGGAAATCAGTGTGGCAAGAAGTGGGGGCCACTTGCAGGAGGGATTATTTAAGGACACTGTGTGTTTTCTGATTGAGAGCTGGGTCCTGGAGAAGCTGGAGGGCTGAGAGACTGTGGTTTGGAGAGATAAAGAAGTAGTAGGTCATCCAGTGGGAGCCTGCAGTTGAGGGAGACTGGTGGGACTGAACGGGAGGAGGCCTAGGGTCCCCTGCCTTGGGAGAGTGGAGTGTGTCCCTGGGGCTCTCTTGGATTAAGAATAGTGCTTAGCAGGACCCTGTGGAAAGCCGAGATGGAGGTCTGGCTTATTTATGTAAGCCAAGTGCCCAAGAGCCACAGAGGAACTGTAGAGCAGTCGGGGGGGGGGGGGGGAGAGAGAGAGAGAGAGAGAGAGAGAGAGAGAGAGAGAGAGAGAGAGAGAGAGAGAGAGAGAGAGAGAGAGAGAGAACACTAAAAAAAGGAAGGAAGAAAAAGAAAAGAAAAATACAAATCATACACTTAATGCTTAAGGCAACACAGATTTATTCTCCTACAGACTTGGAGGTCAAATTTCAAATAATCTCTCTAGGTTAAGGATGAGGTGGTATGGACAGGTTGCCTCTGGGGCCTCTGGGGAAAGTTTGCATCCTCACTTCCTCTAGCTTCTGGAGGCCATCAGCAGTCTTTGGCTTCTGGCCTCCTTCCCACCATTCCATCTCTTACTTCTTTCTTTGACCTTCACTTCCTCATAGAACCTGTGTGAGTTATGATCGGTGTTCAGGGATGCTTGCATGGTCCGGAACAGTTCCACCATCCAGTGATCTTTAATCAAATTCCAGCTTCCTTCAGCGCTGGGTCCTAGGGGTTGGGGTCTTTCCCAAGAACTTCCAATTTGGGATTCCTGTGTCCCCCTTGAGTTTTGGGGTTGTGGTTGGGTATCCAGTCTCAGGGCTGTGCTGGCTGGCATGTTGCCATCAGTCACCAGATTGCCCTCCTTTCAGTCAGTCAGTCAGCTGCTCCCTGTCCTATGAGTACTGGGGGCCAGCTGTCCACAGTGGAAATAAGGCCGGGCATGCTTGCTGGGACTACTTACGATGGGCACAGACACACACCCCCCTCCAGTTAATTGGAAAGTTTGGTTGTTCTGTAGCTTTTTTCCTGTTTTCATTTCTCCAGACTACACAGTGCCTGCCTGATTGGTTCCTATGGGTGCTGAAGGCACGGGACTCTCTTACCCTCTCCCACCTGAGCCTGTGGGTAGTAGCACCAAGAGCTAAGGAGTTTCCAGTTTTGAACCATCTTCAAGGGTGGAATTTTTGAGCTGGGCATGGTGGTACATACAGAATCACTCGGTAAACTGAGGCAGGAAGATCATGAGTTTGATGCTGGCCTATCTTGAAGGGAGGGAGGTAGAGAGAGAGCCGTGGGGGAGGGGGACTCCAGGTATAGTGGCTTTTGTGATCCCGGGGCCGCCTGATCTACACAGTGAAACCCTGTCCCAAAAGCATAGGGTCAGAAGGGAAAGAAGACCTTCAATCAGGGGAAAAAGTGCCAGGTTTTAGACAATGTATCCTTGTGACCCCTTCACCCCGTCACCCCCTCATTCAATCACCCCTCCACTCTATCACCTCTCCACTTCATCACCCCGCCACCCCCTCACTCTGTCACGTCACCCCTTCTCTGCAAAGCTTTTTAGAATTCTCAGGGAGTTAATGTGCTGCATTCCACACACTATATGGAATAGGGTGAATGGTCTGGTCTGGTGATTGCTGCTAAGTGTTAGAGCAATCTAATAACTGTGGCCTTTTGGTCCCATCCCCTCCCCGGAACTACCTTCAGGACCTTCCCGCTGCCCTTCTTCTCTCCTGTGGGTCAGGGTCTGACCCTGAGGCTTCTGTGCCAGCTATGGAGTTGAGCCAGTGCCCCGTGAGCCTCACCAAGCCAGTATATTCAGGGCACGGCTGAAAAAAAAGAGCCAGCAGAAGTTGCAAGGCCCCTGTCCTCCACCTGTGGTACCTACTAGAGGATGGAGACATTGCCTTATTTGAAGTCTTGAAGTCCCTCCCTTTGGTAAGGAGGCAGCTGGCCTACAGGAAAGTGGTTCTTACATTTTCCCACATCCTGGAACACGATATAAAACTTGTGGTTTCCTCTCTGGCCCTAGCTTCTGCAGGGTCATGTGTGCCTGAAGACTTCATACCAGGTCATGGGGGTGAGGACCTCAGCTTGAGGGAAGAATTATCTGAGGCCACTGTATCTAATAGACCATGGAAGCTACTCTCTGGGTTTCAGTCTCAAATGTTGTACTCCAAATGAAGTCCTGTAATGTAGGATGTGAAGGTGGGATTGGTCTCTCAATAGAACCCTACTGGTCTGGGAAGCAGTTCCCTAGGACTCAGGAAGCTGGGGCAGCAGTAACTGTAACATTACCTAATGGAATGGCTGAGAGCTCTGGCTTCTGAGTCCTGTGGGAATGTTTCTCCTGTCTTGGGTAGGAGGATGATGTTACTTCATTAAAGGAACCAGCAAGCCTTCTCAAAGCAGGTGCCAGATGAGCCCTGAAATAGATGGCCATTTCTCCTTACATGTGGCTTTTTTGAATTAGGAACTAATTAGCCCAGGGTCTACCAGGAGCGCCTGTCACTGTTTATCATATGATATTGATGGAAAATAGTATTCCAGGTTCCAAACAAGAGGTGTGTGTACACAGCCCACTGACAACAGAGGCCTGTACTCTCTAAGGACTTCCTTCGGGTCCCATGCTCAGTCTGAAGACCTGGCAGCAGTCCGGGTGATATGTTCATCACAGATGCTGAAGGCTAAGTTCACCAAGCATCCTTCTAAACCTCTGTTGCCTCATCTCAGAGCCGTGGAGAGCCCACCCGAGGAGCTGTGAACAGGAAGAGAGCCAGCCACAGCCGGATTTCAGAATAATCACTCTGCAGGCACTGCTCCAAGTCTCAGGGATAAGGGAACCATGGTGTGGACTGGGAGCCCGATGAGCAATAGAAACCAGGCTCTGGTAGCAGACAGGGGGTGCAGGCCAAAGTACTGGAAATGCTTGAGCCTTTAGTTCTTTTGGGAACCCCTGAAAATGGCTTGAAGACTCCAGAGAGCCACCATCCCAACCGGTTCAAATGTATCTTAAAATACCTGATCTCAGCAGAGTGGAAAGCTGTGTAGGAAGAACCACGTGCTAGCTCTCATTCTGTGTTCAATCCCCAATGTGTGGAATCTATTTTGAAATATGAGCTTTATGTGATCTCATCTAGAGAGGTTTCTCAGGGTCATTCGTTAATTTTTTTCCCATTTATGAAAGTTAAGAAAATTCATGTTAAGTAACAAATAACTTTATAGATTCTTTAACTTATCTCTTTACAAATCATACTCATTGCCCTGAGTTGTGCTTTACACCTAGGCAGAGACAGACAGATCTGAGTTCTAGGCCAGCTTGGTCTATAGATCAAGTTCTAGGATAGCCAGAGTTACACAGAGAAACCCTGTCTCAGGGAAGGGGGAAAAAAGTCATATTTACGGAAGTTTGAACTGGATAATTAAAAACTTTAAGCTATCAAAGGTGACATCCTGACATGCACATTTCCATGTGATTTGCTAAACTGTTAGCAAGGTGATACAAGCCATGAGTTAAGCCTTGCTTTCTGTTAATCTATTGTCTTTTTAAAAATAACACACTGTGCTTGTAAGCCCATGTAGTATTCAACAGCATTAAATCACCCATTCAAGGCTATCAGAAAAATCTGGTGCTGGGAATGGAAAACACAAGCTACCCATTTTATGGTGCCTGCTAAGCCTGTCTGAAACATCTGTATGTGCTCCTGAAGGTGATGCCCCACTTGGAAAAGGTTCCAGGCAGCAACTCCCCTGTTCCAGGGTCAGAGAGATGTCCAAGCAAATAAAAACCTCACAACCGGAGTTCCATCCCAAGGACCCACAGACAGTACTCCCTGACTCACCTAGGTTGACCTCTGCACTCACGCTGTGGCATAGGCATGCACACACAAACACAACATAAATTTATGCACACACGTGCTAAAAAAAAAATGAATATAGAAACAGCATTAAGAAATTTACCTAGTTCACTCCTCCCTTAAAACTAAAAAGGGAGAAATTTTCATGTTTTAAAACTAACTGTGCATGAGGTTGAGACACAGTACACATATATGTACCGTGATAATTTCCTATACGAAGTACATATGGAGGCCAGAGATTGATGTCGGCTTCAGCCCTCATTCATCTTGCTTTTGAGACAGGATCTCTCACTGGATCTGGAGCTCACCATTTTGACTAGACTGCCTGGTCACAGAGCCCCCGGGTCTCCTGTCTTTGCCCTCCAGTACTGGGGTTATAGACACATACCAAGGCACCCTGCTCTCTCACCTGAGTGCTGGGGGCAGGGTGGGGGGTATCTGACCTCACCTTCCTTCTGCATAGATGTCACTTTCCCACGGGGCCATCTCCCCATCCTCCAGAGTTTCTTTGGACATTCAAACTAGTTGTTTTGTTTGGGGTTTATTTTGTGGTTTGTGGTTTTGACGTTTTTGTTTGTTTCAAATTATTGAGGTAAAAATTTGATAAAAATTCAAAGTAAGGCTATTTCATAATTTGGCCTACAGAGAGGAGAGTACTGCATGTCCTGTTTATATGATAAAAATAAATTTCTCCAGGCCCACATGTGCTCCTTTGTCCGTTTTGGTCACTGCCCCATGATTAGAATTGTTTACCCATATAAAAAAGGAAATTGAGAGCACTGTGAGGTCCAGAAGTGGTAGACCATTGAGAGACTGGATATGGAGCCAACGGCCTTTACATCCACTTGGTTGTTGCCAGCCTTTGAGGGTAGGATACTCAAGAGGGTACCCTAAGGAATGGTCCCCCGGTGGACCGCATGTGAGATGTCCCCAGCTTGTGTTGAACTTCCTCACTGCACAAATCAAAAATAATGACAAAAGTAAATATTTGGGAGGAGGTTTATTTTGGTCAGACGCATTCCAGCCTGCTTTCTAAAATTAGGGAGTCTGTGGGATGTACGTGGCTTGGGGCATCCTGCCGGAGAAGTTTGTCTCAGAGATATTTGGTTCTCTTCCTTACTGTTGCTGGCTTGGATAAACATGCATCTGAACATTCCCTCATGTCTGCCCATCTGTGCAGACCCAGGGCAGGTGTTAGGAAGTCTCGCTCAGGGAAGCATTCATTGACCACCTTCCCACTGACTTTCCCCTGGTGGCCCTCCGCAACCTGACAACATAGAGTCCTCCTCACCTCCTAGACACATTGTAACTTTACATTTCTCCCATGGAAATGCCCCTTCTTATCCACTTCCCTCCTTTCTACTTCTGTGGGCAGGCCACTGGAAGGAAGCCTTGACTGACTGTTAGCTGTGACATCTCACTGCTATCTCTTTCCGTCCGTACCTAGCACAAAGGAAGTCCCCCTCCCAGAGTTGTCCTTGACTGGGGAGAAGTCAGGCCCTCTCTGCAGGCTCCTAGGTTCTGCAGCCTCTTTGTAGAGTGTAGCAGAAACAGCTGCTAGCCTCCATCTCCCGCAGGGGATATTGAGGGCGAGACCTACACACACAGGACCTCACCCTGCCCTTACTCCCTTCCCTTCACTGGGCTGGCTTTGTGGCCTTGTGGCTTGTGCCCTCAGAGGGTCCCTTCTTGCTTTAAGACTCGCCTGCCATAACCCTGAAATTCTCTTAGTTTTTGAACTTTGTACTAAGTTATACAAACTATGCCCCCAGTTCTAGGAGCAGAGGAAGTGCTGGCAGACAGTGTGAGGTAGGACCTGGGATGTGGCTCTGTAAAGTACCCTGCGAGCAAGCAAACCTGAGTTCAGAACCCTAGCATTCCCAGAAAAGTGAGGCATGGCAGCATGTCCCTGGAACTCCAGTGCTGGAGTCGGGAAATAAGCAGATTCTGAGACTTGCACTAGCTGAATCAGTGAACTCCTGGCTCTGTGAAAGACCCTGTCTCAGAGAGAGACAGACAGATGCTAAACTCTGACTGCCACACGCATGCACAGGCAAGCAGACATTACAAGCACACAAACACACACACACACACAATTGAGAGTAGGGGCAACACAGAAGGTAGCCTGTGGGGCTTAGGCACAGAGGTGTAGGGTAGACAGCATATCGAAATGAAGTGCCTTTCTTACAGCTAGAACAAATCTCTGCTCCAGAAAGCCAGGGCACTCCTCATCGGTGGTAATTCCAGGACCCATGGTGAGCACTGCCTTACTACTACAGCTCCGCAATACCCAGCCATTTTACTTCCCATGACACTTGAAGGATCTAGCTAACTTGCCCTTTTGCCACTGGCCCCTCCTTCCACTGCCTCCTTGGTCTCTCTGCTGTGGCCATACACACCCTGCTACTAGTTTTGAATATGTGTTGTACCTCAGAGAACACCCCAGCCTCTAATGTTTATTATTGCCGACCTTCATCTAACTTTGGGCTTTGCTTATTCTTTTTTTTCTAGTTCCTTGACACGCAAAGATAGGTTGTTAGTTTGAAATCTTTTGTAAAATTTATTTTGTGTGTCTTGGTGTTTTGCCTGCTTGTCTTTCTGTGCACCCCGTGTGTGTGTCTGGTGCCTGCAGAGGCCAGAAGAGGGCTTCAGATCCTCTGGGGCTGAAGTTACAGGCAGTTGTGAGCTATGAGCTGCCAGGTGGGTGCTGGGAATCAAACCTGGGTCCTCTGGAAGAGCAACCAATATTCTTAACTGCTGAGCCATCTCTCTAGACCACGAGTCTTTCTCCCGTTTTTGTGTAGGCATTTACAGCTATAAGCTCCTCAATACCACTCTGCTGCCCATGTTTTGGGGTGCTGTGGTTTTGTTTGTTTCAAGACCTAATTCTGTTGAGTGCTTCTTTGGCACTGGGTTTGAAGAACATTGCCTGGTTCCGTGGGGTTCTCCAGTTCTTCTCCCTGCTGGAGCTTCTTTGTTTAATTCCACTGTGATCAGAGAAGATCCCGCTATGATTCCCCATCTCCTTAACATTTCAAGGCTTGTTCTGTGACAACCTATGATCTGTCCTGAAGAATCCTCTCCGTGTGCTTGAAAAGAATGTGTGTCCTGTGGTGTCTGGAATGTTCTTCCTGTGTCTCCTAGGTTTGTTGCTCTCTCTGTTTAGTCCCTTTGTTTTCATATTGTTGTTCTGTTCATTCAGAACAGGGTTTTGAAATATTGTGATGTCCGCGCTTCGGGTTTGTCAGCTTTGGCTTGTCTCCTACCTGGGAACTCACATAATTATTGTATCTTCCTCCTGAATTTACAGTGTGTGTGTAGGGGGCCCTGCATGTGAGTGAGTGTGTGCAGGTGTGCACGCCTATACAAATGTATGCAGAGACCACAGGAAGACATTGGATGTATTCTGTGAACCTGCGCGCTCTCTCTCTCTCTCTCTCTCTCTCTCTCTCTCTCTCTCTCTCTCTCTCCTCTCTCTCTCTCTCTCTCTCTCTCTCTCTCTCTCTCTCTCTCTCTCCACATATATATTGCGTTTCAAGGATCTCTCACTGGCTATTTGGTCCAGGATAGCTGACAAATGAGCCCCAGGTTGCCCCCATCTCTAACCGCTAAGTGCTGGAGATCGTTCTGGGCAGGCACAGCCATGCCTGGCTTTTTACATGGGTGCTGGGAATTCTCTCAGGTCTTATGCTTGCACAGTGAGCATGGCTGAGCCATCTCCCCAGCCCCTTTTATCATATGATGTCATCTGTCTTCTGTGGCACTCCTGACTTCAGTTGTATCGTCCACTCTACTCTGGTGTCACCCTCTTTGCATGAGACAGCTCCCATTCTTTTGCTCTTAGCCTTTGTATACTCTTCCAGGGACTCTGAGTGAGTCTCATGCGATTGGATCTTGATATATTCTTCTGAGTTTAATCGCTTTACATATTGTAATTAGGGCTTAGTCTATTTATTCTTAAAGTAATTATTGATAGAAAGTTTTATCTTGCTCCTGTTTTCTCTCTTGCATAAGTTCGTTTGCTCCTCGTCTGTCTGTCTGTCTTTGTGTCTCACTGTCGTTTTGTGTGCTGACATGATTCATTTTTGCTTCTTTAGTTTCTGTTCTATATGTATTACCTTTATGGTTACCATGGAGATTACAGAAAACATCGTTCAGTATCATTAATCTATTTTAGGCTGGTGGAAGATGCCACTCAACCTTAGCATAGTTTTTAGGCATAATACAACAAAAGTGACTTTCAAAAACTTTTTCCACTTTTACCTTCATTTAAAACTTCAAATAGAATTAACTAGAATTGGCGGATAAGTATCTATGACTAATTCCCAGTGGTATTTTGTTTTAGAATTTGGGAAGTAACTCTGACATTTGCCTGGAAGCATAAAAGGTTAGGCCAGCCAAGACATTTTCAAATAAAAATTTCTAAGGCGGGGGGGGGGGGGGGGGGAGGGGGGGGGGGCTCATGAGTGAGGCCCTGGGTTTGTTCTCAGTGCCTTAGAAAACAAAGGGATGAATGAAGGAAGAAAATGTGTTAGAGCTGACTCTCTGGAAACGAATTTCTGCCTCTCCATAGCTACTCTTGCCCAATTTTAGAAGCCCTAAAACAGATGCTATTTCCAACACAGCACCATCAGCATGACAAAGGAATTCATGATATATGTCATGTCATCCCCAATATGACAAAGGGAAAAATAAGTCAAAACAGGCTACCCCCAAAGTATAGAGTTTCTCCTCCCCACCCGATGATTTTCAAAAGAAATAGAAATGCCCAAAAAGAGGGATGCGGAGCTCAAATGACCAAAAAGTGCCAATTAAACTCACAGCAAATTGCACTTGGCGCCCTTCAGACAGGCAGAGGCTGTGTGCTCTCCACACCAGCATCAAGGCTCCTGCTGGCACAACTGAGTGGACACCCTGCAGGTTAAGGAGCACATCACTCTCCCCGTCCCACTGGCAGATTATCCCCAAGCATCAAGGACAGCTTTGTAGTCAGTTCTTTCCTTCCACAGTGGATTCTGGGACTCAGACTCAGATCATCTGGCTCATACGACAAATAATTTTACCTACTGAGCTACTAACCTCACCAGCCCATAATATTTTAAAGGGATAGTATACACATAAAGACTGTGCATACTGCATAGTCTTCATGGTACTTTTTCTGTGTTCTTATCACAATTATTATTTTAATACATGAAACAAAATCCTACAATACTGGGAACAATGAAAAATCCTCTCTGTTTCCTTCTCTCTGCCCTTCATTCTCCTGATTTTTTTTTCAGGGGACGTTTGGTTCTTTATAAAACCTTCCAGGGATGCTCTCGGCATAGAACATGAACACGTATGTCATTTTAGGTTTCGAAGGTGCAGACTTGGTGGAAAAACACCACCATCAGAAAACTGGGTAGGGTCACAGCTAAAATTCTCATGACACTTTACTTGATGTCTCTTTGCTTCACGTGTGTGGTTGGGAGATATGAGTTGTCAACTTCCTGCTCCATCTGCTGTCTTTCCTCCACCATGATGGACTCTTACTCCTCGGGAGCTGAAGCCCAAATAAACCCTGTCTTCCTTGAGTTGTCTTAGTCATGGAGTTCTAGCCTGTGCTAAAGCAGCAAGGAGCCCCATCAGTTGGACATCGACTCTGGTGGGCCTGTGGTATGCCAGCACATGCCTAAGTGCAGGAATGTGAACAACGTTGGTATGCCCCTATTGCCCACACTTCCAGAGTCTATCCAGCTCGTACTGCTGAATTAGGCAGGGCTAGAACAGGTCTGGGATGGTTGTCAGTGGTAACCACACACATCCCATGAAGAAGGTTCACTCCTCCTGGACGCACAGGGCTTTCTGTAGCTGCCACGTGTTGATATGACTGACAGCTGCAGCAATGGCTGCTCTGTTGGTCCTCCACATTGTCTGTACTTTACTGTTCTAGCCTATTGTCTGTTGCTGTGGTGAAACAGCCTGACAGAAAGCAATGTTTGGAAGAAAGGGCTTATTTTAGCTCTCAGAGCCAGGTTCCATTTCATCATTGTAGAGATGTTGGCACACAGGAAGTTAGAAGGATTGGTCCCATCCACAGTCAGAGCAGAGAGAGAATGGATGTGTGCATGCCTGTTCCGCCTGCTCAACTCTTCCACCACATCAGTTAAGGCAATCAGCGTCCGCGCGTACACACACACACACACACACACACACACACACACACACACACACACACACACACACACACACACACACACACACACACACACACACACACACACACACACACACACACACACACACACACACACACACACACACACACACACACACACACACACACACACACACACACACACACACACACACACACACACACACACACACACACACACACACACACACACACACACACACACACACACACACACACACACACACACACACACACACACACACACACACACACACACACACACACACACACACACACACACACACACACACACACACACACACACACACACACACACACACACACACACACACACACACACACACACACACACACACACACACACACACACACACACACACACACACACACACACACACACACCCCCCAGACATACCCACAGGCCAAGCTGACCTAGACAATCCTCCAGTGAGACTCTTCCCACCCAACTTGTGTCAAATTGACGGTTCAACTAATTACCGCAAACACCTCCTGGCGTGTGACGGGTTCCTCTGCTGCTGCTTTTCAAACAGGTTGTTGCCAATTCCAAAATGGGCAGTGTGTGAGTGGACAGGTCTGTGCTGCTCGAGCTCACCTCTGTTTCCTGAATGGCTCATGTTTATTCAAGTTCATAAGCAACAAAAGAGGGACTTGTGTTTTAAACATTTATTTTAACCCGTTTCTCTTCTGCGCATCAGCTACTTACATACCGTATGCTGTTAGTTATTATGGCTCTGGGTGTAAAAAGACACTGCACACAGTGATGGCTCAGAGCTTTTTTAGCCACGCCTGCTGCTTAGGAACTCAGTGAGTATCCCTGGTCACCAGGGCCAGGATAAGTGCTAAGGCAAGGAGTGAGACCTCTTAGGCATCATCGCTGAGAGGCTGTGCCCTGGGTACATCGAAGACACGATGGTTCTACCCACTGTATGGCTTCCCAGAAAAACCTGGTCCCTCTGTATTTCACATGTGCTGACTCTGAGGTGAAGGTAGAGAGTGAAGGCTCTGACCCAGGGGATGTCTCTGGACACGAGACCCAACATGCGGGAGAGTACTAGGAATCTGGGTGTGTTCTCATGGGGAACACATGGGCCGGTTATGATGGTGCTACACACTGTGACGAGCAGAGATGACATGTATAAAGGGTCTTGCACAAGCACAGCAAATGTAAGGCAGGGAAACCCAGCTGTCATCTCAGTAGGAAGTAGTCAGCTCACTGCTGAGGAGCCTTTGTGTTGCCAGAGAAGGCTCTTTCAGACTGTCCTATGGGGATGTTTATCTCAGGGAAATAAAATAGGCAAGACTGAATATCTTGAAAGGTGACTCTTGACTAAATCTTTTTCTCTAGATTTTGGGTTCTCTTGAACTGTGTGGTCTGCAGCCCAGCCTCTCTCCACTCTAAGCACTCTCCTTTTATTCCAACAGAGGGAAGTCCTGTTTGTTGACTGCTTTTTCAGGACTGATTAAGGAATGTAATGTTGTATACATACACTGCCCAGAATTTCCTGTGAGACATGCATTCTAGACCACAGCCTGGATGTTGGTCCAGAGATAGGAACCCATTCTAGGAGGGAAGAAATGGCACATTCATTCCTTGGTTGGCATCCAGAAAGGGCTTGCCCTCACCCTCCTTTTAAGAGGGCATTTAGCTTTCTCTAGCATGATGTAGTTGTGAATTCAGCAGTATGGCCTCTCTAGGACTATAATTAATGTGCTGTGCTCTAACATTCCTGTGTGTGAAGCAACAGCCTTATCTTACAGCGCGTTTCATTCTGTAGCCATAGCAGCTTGGATGCATGGACAGCATGGACGGAATGTAGCACATCCTGTATCACATTTGATGTTTTATTCTGTAGCCATAGCAGCATGGATGCATGGACAGCATGGACGGAATGTGGAATGTAGCAGCGTGGATGGAATGTAGCCCATCCTGTAGCATGTTTGATGCTTCTATAGCAGAGCAGCATGGATGTGTGGACATCCACAAGGATGCTGGACACAGGCTCATTGTTGTAAATCTGGTCTGAGCACTCCTATGTGTGGTGGGGAGGAGGTATCCAGGTCCATACCCCTCCTTGAGAATGATGAGTTTTCTGCTCTGACACCATCTGCCCTATTCCCTTGAGACAGGGTCTGAGTCTGGAGCTGAGTTAGCAGCCAACAAGCTTCGGCAAGCCTTCTGTCTCCATCCTTCATAGTGCTGGGGTTACAGTCACTTGCGAAATGGGAGCTGGGGGTGCAAACTGAGACACTCATGCTTGTACCTTAAGTGCTCCATCCCATCGGGCCATGCCATCTCCCCAGCCTCCAGATTTCTGAAGTGTGATAAGAAAAAGACTCCTTTTGTACAGCAGTTGTTGATGCTTTGCCATATTCCAGACGAGTGGGTATATTGATGGAAAATGGATCTGGGTAGTAGTAAATCGCAAAGAGATTATATTCTGAACTGTTCCAATCGGGGAGAAAGAGCCCTCAGTTTGGATCCGTGGTGGAAGGTGAATGTAGCATAGACAAGTGGTGTTTATAGCTGAGCCAAGTGGAGGTCATGGAGGGACAGTTAATGTGAAGAGCTGTCCAGAGTTAGGGAGGGTTCTGGCTAACTGGCTGTCAGGATTCTTTGTAAGTGAGCATATGTGTGTGTGTGTGTGTGTGTGTGTGTGCGCGCGCGCGCGCGCGTGCGCGCATGTGGGGGGAGGAGGGGGCGACATAGCATGAGTGTGGGGGTCAGAGGACAACTTGGAGATTCGCTTCTCTTTCCATTGTGTAGTTCTGGGTATTAAACTCAGGCCAGGCTGGGCTGATCCATCTCTCAGGATTCTTGATGAAGCTAGGCCGGACTTAGGAGCCATCACCTAAAGAAGGGTAGATAATGGACATGTTTGTTCATGGGGATTTTTGTTAAAGTCACCTTGTAGCTCCTTGATAAATTTGGACTTTACAAAGAAATGCACAGATGGACCTATGAACCTCTCTACCATCAGGGTGCGTGAAGAAGGTTCCTTTTTGGTGAGATGTTAGTTTTCTTCTGGACTGTGCTGTCTTGGGTGATCTATCCCCAGTGCCAGGGAAAGCAAGCCTCACATCAGGGAACTAAAGGCAGACTTTTCTGTCCACTGCTGCTAAGATTTTTACTGAGGAGGGACATTAATATTAAAGATACTTATACCAAGTGGCAGAGTCAGCTCGCTGCTCTTTACCCTGAACTCATTTTTAATTAAATTTCTCAGATCTTTTCACCCCGTCTCCCTACTACCCCATTATCCCCACAAATCTCTCTCATATTTATGTCTATTCATTTAGTTTTGTGACCCACTGAGACAAACCAGTGTCATCTGTGTGGCCATGGGTTTGGAGCTATCCGATGGGACCTGGTGGGTTCACAGCTAGACAGTGATTTGTTCTCCCTCAGAATCTATTCATCACCAATCATTGTGAGCTCATGCCCCGAGAACCATTCCTCGGCGGTGCGGAGGTATCAGAGCAGAGGGGAGGGTGGGACACAGCCCATGTGGTAGCTAGTCTCAGGATGGTGAACACACAAAGCCTGAGTCATTGTGAACCCCAAAAGTTTAGGTCCTGAAGCCAGGGTGGGTGGTCCTAAAGCTCTTACCTTCTGACTCTAAACCAGATCCAGTCCGCAGAAAACAAAAGCTTGGTGGTTATACGGCACGGTCTGGGGACATTTCAACATTTCTGGAAACTGAAAGGAATATAAGTTAATGAGCAGAAATTGTCCTCTCTGTGTATAGATGCCACTCTACTATAATCTCCCCCAATGGCATAAACTCAGCCAGGACTCTAATCACGTGATCTGATCTTTCGTTTCCTGGGGCCACTGGAGAACCAAACCCCATGGTCAGCCTTAGTGAACTTCCTCCTAGACACTTCTCGTCTTTGATTACAAATACCTTCTAACCACATTCATATGTGATTTCCTAGAAGGGCCCTAAGGCCAAGGCCTGATACCAAGCCTCACGTGGGGAAATGGATTTTCCTCCTTGCCTTTATTATATTAGTGTTTGTGTATACAGAAATGTTCTCTGCATTGGGGGTAAAACTTGAAAGGGCCACTTAGTGTTCTAAGTTTAGAATCCACATCACCAAACCCAAAATGGGATCTGCCTATATGTTTTCTCATAAAGTCAGGCTGTCTGGTTACGTTCTAAATTCTCACTGTGGTCAGTGAGACACTGCACAGAGCCTATGTCAGCTGCTGCTCTTACTCTGTTTTAAGTTGCTGGTGGGTTTTGCTCTTATGTGAACATACATGCTTTGCTGCAGGCATGATGCTATGGAAGGATCGTTCTTTGCTTGCTGTTGAGTTTAGGTAGAGGAAGTCATGCAGCTAACAAGAGGGGGCTGAGACAAGCTCAGGTGTACCTCCAGCACCCTCCTCCTCCTCAGTACCTGACAAGGGCTTTCTGTTTGAGGGAGGTTTATTGCTTATCTGTTTTCTCACATGGGCATACGTGTGTTTATGTATTTACACGTGTGTCTGTGTATGCAGGTCAGAGGTTGATATCAGACATCATCCTCAATCAATTTTCCACCCTAGTTTTCAGTCTCTTATTAAATCTAGAGCTCACCAGTTTGCTCTGCCTCCCCAGCACAGGGAGTGCAAGCAATGCATCACCACACACTGGGACCCAAACTCATATACCCGTAATTACAGAACAACCAGCCACCTTACCAACTTCCCATCTCCCCAGTCCATGAATGCTTTTAAAAGGTTATGGGGAGGGGGGGGGGGGGGTAATGCGATGCAGCCTGTGTAAAAGTCAGAGAAAAAAAAAAAAAAAACTGAGGAGTTGTCTCTCCTTCCACGTTGTGAGGCAGGGTCTCTTATTTCCGTCATGCTTCATTTCCCAAGCTAGCTGGCCTACAGGCTTCAAAGACTGGTTCTCAATCTGTGGGTCTTGAAGTCCCAAAGAGCATCAGGCAACACAGATATTTATATTGCGATTCAAAACAGTAGCAAGATTACAGTTATGAAATAGCAGCAAAAATAATATTATGGTTGGGGGTCACCACAGCATGAGGGACTGTGCTTAAGGGTGGAATGTTAGGAAGGTTGAGAAGCGCTGATCTAAGCAGCAGGCGTACTAGGATTTTAGATACATACCACCGCACCAAGCTTTTATTATGTGGCTCCCGGGGATTGGCTTGGAGTGTATGGCTTGTATGGTAAATTCTTCTACTTGCTGAACCATCTCACTAGCCCCTACACCTGCTTTTAAGTGAGTCAACTTCTAAGAAAAGACTTCCACTCTGGACATTTAAATAGCCCCTGGGGCTGGTTTGCAAGTATCTTGGTTCTTTGCTGCAAATTGATAGCCTGTGTTAGTAATTTAAAATTTAATCCCAGTCATTCCTGTTACAGAGACAAAGAAAAGGCATGACTGATATTGGTAAGACGTTTCCCTCTCATTGCTAAACGGTCCAGTCCAACTCAGGGATGTTGGAAACCTTATCCCCATTTTCCTGTGTGTGTGTGTGTGGGGGGGTGCATATGTACACATGCATGCTTGGATGCGTGTGGGCACAGGCACGTGTGGATGTGCGTGCCTGTGGGGGCCTGATGTTGATGCCAGGAATCAACCTCTCTTACTCTTCTACCTTAATCCCTGAAGCAGGGTCTCTGCAGCCCAGAGCTCACCCTTCTGACCAGTCTCACTAGCCAGCTGCTCTGAAGATTGCCTGCCTCCACCTTCTGAGACTGGACTTACAGGCAGACTGTGGTGCCAGTGTAGTGTTTATGTGGGTTCAGGGGACCCCAGTTCTAATTCCTATTCTTGCCTAGCAAGCAGTTTATCCACTGAGCCATCCCCGGCCCTCCTTCAACTCTGTCTTATGATCTCTCACATTAGACTCTTCTCTAATAGCCATTTTATATAACTCTTATCTGTGGTGATGTATTGTATATTTAATAAAAATCAGCCATGAAGATCAGAGTGGTGATTCAGGCCTTTAATCCCAGCACTCAGGAGAGGAGATCTTTCTGGATTTCTGTGAGTTCAAGGCCTAACAGCCACACAGTAGTAGCTCACACCTTTAATCCTTACTCTAGGATTATGATGCAGAATTAAACCCGGAAGTAACACAGCTGGGTGGAGAAGATATTTAAGGCAGGAAAAGGCAGGAATTCATTCACTCTGTAGGAGCTACCATCTAGGCTGAGGACCCTTGAAGATGGCATTTACCCTGTTCGGCCTGAGAAGTTGGCTGGGTGAGAATTGGCTGTGATCTATTTCCCCTCTCTGATATTCCAACTGATTTTATTAAGTATACAATATATCAACATACTTATCCCTTCTTAGAAACTTCCTACCCTGGCTTGGTGACACCACTCATAGTGCAGAGAAAAGCAAGATTGACCCCAAGTTTGAGGCTAACCTGTCCTATGTAAAGAATCCAGATTAGCCAGGGCTGTGTGGTAAGACTTATGTCAACACAAAGGGAATAAATCCAGTTTCTTTTACCTTGGGTCCCAAATGCACCCCTTAGTGCCCACATCAAAGCCTAACTCTTTCTGTATCTAGGCTTGTATTTAAATTCAAACTAGCTTGAGAGTCTCCATTCCCAGAACTGAGTGCAGCCGGTTAAAGTCATGTAATCTTAGTTTAGATTATCTTAGGGTAAAAGGGAATCTGCGATTTTTTTTTTTACATAACTAAAAATTCCACAAGGGTCTGCTCAAGATAATTATCTCAGGAGCCTTTTCAACTTTGGCTTCATGCACTAGTGGCAAGGGTGTCTACCAGCTCCTGGTTCTTAGGAAACCCAGTGAAAACAAGGACAGGAATCCCAGGCAAGACCCTTCTGGACTGGTTCAGCTGTGTGGACCGAAGGCTGGTGAGCCGGGAGATCATGAAGGAGAGAAAGGGACATCTTACTGAACAGCTTAGTGGGGTTTCTGGCAGGGGATCTGTCAGATGTTTGCCATGTTCCCCTTTGGTGATTTTAATTAGTGGCCTTATGATGTCACTTTCTGCTTCTACCCTGAGAGACTGGGAGATATTCTGGAAGCTTCTTTATCCTGTAGGATCAGAGACTCATTGCCTCGATGTCCACTTGGAACTTTATCTGTAGATGCTTCCAGAAGTCCCTAGTGATTGAGTAGAAGCCCAATCTCTCTCTTCCCAGACCCCGCCCCCTTGAAGCCCAGCAAACAGCAGCCCCTCCCATAGAGTTCCTGTTCCAGACCTCTGCCCCTGAGGAAGCCCCCCCAAAAGCCCCCCACACCAACAGGTTACTTAAGACCAGGCTGCCATATCTTCCATGTGATTCTTCCCCTGCCTTTCCAAGGCTCTTCCAGGGATTGCTTTGCTCTGGGCTACTTCTAATCTGCTCTGATTAGTTTTGTTGCATCAGTGGAGAGGCTTATTGGTGTGTAAAAACCTATCACTAGACCTGGCAGGAGAGAGAGGGCCACATCCATGAGCAGGAAGCAGGTCTTACTTGTTGACATTAACATCTAGAAAGAGGCAGTAGGACATGCCCAGAAAAACAGTCGTGAATCCGTTTTCCTCTATGTCACCTACCCTTCAGGAGACACACAAAGACCAGGAGACACAGACCCACCTCCAGCACCCACCCCCATGAATTCTACTCTTGTGTCCTCTGCATCTGCCAAGAGTTTCTCTTTATCCACCCATGGCCTAGCCATGGGTTAGAGAAAATAACAGCTGCTGGGCTCAGCCTTGGGCATGGACTTGTGGTCACAGCAAAGGAAGAAGAGATAAAGAGATGGTCCTGGCCCGTGCTGCCCTGTGCCCTGGGGAAATGGAAGCCATGGAATTATAGGGAACCTAGGTGGGAGAATATGCTAGATCTGCTTGGTACTCCTTTCCCGTGCTGAGCAGCATAAGACCACCAGCAGGCTGGGAAGCAGTCCTCAGCAGAGAGCTAAGCAGAGCCACAAGGGAAATGAGCTTTGACGAGATAAGAGGGAGTGTAGAAGCTGCCTCTTTCCTGAGAACCTTGTTTTCTCTCAGAAGACAGCAGCCTTTACCTTGCCCATCTCTGCATCCAATTTTTAGAGCAATTGAATAGAATTATTTCCTGAGATTTGTCTAGTTTTGCTTTTAAAGAACAGTTTATATAGCTGAGACCTGTTATAATAAATGTCTCTCAGTTGGCAGTACCAGTAGAAAGAAATTATACTTTCATGAGCCAGAGCTTACCAGCAGAATCATTTTTGTGCTACAAAGCCAAAGTTGGTAAGGGCTAATGAGATGGCTCAGCAAGAAAAGGAGCTTGCTGTCAAGCCTGGAGACCTCGGTTCAAGCCCCAGGACCTACATGGTAGAAGGGAAAGAACTGACCTCCACACACAATGTGCATGTGTGTAGTCACACATGCACACACAGAGAGATTAAATAAATATTTTTAATAATGAGATAAATAAAAACAGAAAAAAAGAAATAAGTGTACTGAATAAATTCCTAAAAGAAATTATCTTAAAGATTTGTTGTGTTTTTAATTATGTGCATGTGTGTGTATGTGTGTGTGTGTGTGTGTGTGTGTGTATGTGTGTGTGTGTGTGTGTGCAGTGCCTACAGAGGTCAGAAGAAAGCATTGGATCCCCTGGAGCTGTGCATAGGTCATTATAGGCACTGGGAACCAAACTGGAATTTTGGACAAGAATATTACCCACCTTTGACCACTTAGCCATTTCCCCAGCCCCTAAAAGACATTTTACAAATAAAACACTACTAATATGATCACCTTTATTAGATATTCTAAAAACTTAGAAGGAAACTTTAATTCTCTTAACAAACTTGCAAGATCCAGCTATTTCTAATGTCCTTATTTCACAGACACCGAAACCACGGCTCAAAGAAGTCGTATAACTTCCCCAGGCCCCATGCTGTCTCTGGTTGAGCCATCATGGACACATCTGCAAGCTGGCTCCAGAACCCATGCTCCCATTCACCACATGGCGGGCTTAGCTTACTCAACCTTACTGTGGAGTAAAAATCTGCAGCAGCTCAAGTCAGGACGCTGCCTCAGTGGTCCAGGACCTCTGCCTGAGAGGAGAGGAGCCACTGAAGACAGATGTAAGGACTACTTAGGATTCAGAACAGCCCAGAAGAGAGAAGGGTAATAAGAAGACTTGGAGAGTGGAGACTGTGTGCTCCATCTAGCCAAGTCAAGGAGGAAGATCTGTCAGACATCCAGAGACGTCTGTCTTGGGGGTTTGGATAAACCAACTGAAGTGTGAGTGAGAGGTCTGGACCAGTCATACGCTGTTCCTAAGGCAATGCATCCATTTCCTACCCAGTCTGATGTTGAGCATGGCCCGCCAGCCCTGGAGTGCTTAGCAATTAGAAGGGCTCAGCACTTCCCTTACTTAACGCAAAGGGAACCCACCAAAGCTGCTTCTCCCTACTCCAAGAAGGAGATGAGAAAACCTGTCCACTTCCACCAGCCTCCGTGCTGCTCAAGCTAACTTCTGCTGACTCTCTAGATAGTGCGTGATCCTATGGTAGAAATGTAAATGCCTTACTGTTTCCAAGTTTCAGGTTTATTGATTGATTGATTTTGTAAATAGTTGCTTGTTAATTAGTGGGGAAGAAGATTTGCATGAGCCAGAGATGAAAACAGACCTTGGAAGGTGCTTCCTTTCAGGCTGCTCACCATCTCTGAGAAGGGAGCAAACTGTAGACTTGCAGAGAAATGTACCATCATCCTGGAGACCAGCTTGGGTTGGGTTGGGTTTTACCCTTCCCCTACCCATGGTTATTTGAATGTAACTTAAAAATTTTTAACTCCCAAAGTAACTGAGACAGTCTGATCAATCATTTGTATTAAATACAAGTTTATCACAATGTCTTCCTCTCTGCTTGGCAAGCTCCTTAAGCAAACCTCATTTGTTTCAAGATTTACCTTCCACAGGGCACTTAGGAAATCACATTTGGAAATAGGCCCACTTGGGTTCCACTCTTGGTACCAGAAAGTACTAGCTGCTCCCTCTCAGCAAAGATGGAAGCCATGGCCCCCCATATCCTCTTAGAGCTGTGCAGAGTCCAGGAGGTGAGGTTTAGAAGGTCATCTGTCAGTCACTTGATAGCAGTCACATCTTTTCCCACCAGTCACAGATGCTTGGGAGGCCACCCCCTGTTGGCCTAGCGTGTGCATGTGTGTGTGTGTGTGTGTGTGTGTGTGTGTGTGTGTGTGTGTTCAGAAGAGGGCATCAGGTTTCCTCAATCAGTCTCTGCTTACTACTTTGAGGCATAGTCTCTCTCTGAATCTGGGACTTGAGATTTCTCAGTGATGCTGGAGGAGAGTAGACCCACCCACCCTCTTGTCTCTCCTCCTCGGAACACCCGGCTTGTTCCATGGTTGTTAGGATTCCAACTCTGGTCTTCATTATTGTATGGTGAATGCTCTTAACCACTGAGCCATTTCCCCAGCTCCTAAGGGTCATGTGTAGGGGCTGGAGCCCACCCACATCTGAACAGTTGCTTGCAAATCACTTTTTCAGAATTCCCTGGATACATTTGCTTTTGCTGTTACCAAGAAATGATTCCTAAGGTTGTGATCACTTGGGGGAACAGGGCTGAACAAACACTAGTTCACACAGTGGAGTTTAGTGCCAGGTGGGTGAGGAGGGGCATGTTCTCAGGATTGCTCTCCATCACTAACCCTCAGCATGGTCCCTTCCCAGTGGCTACAGCTCAGAGCACTGCAGACCCACCCAGCCATGGCATGTGGTAGGACTGCCCCAGTCACATTCCCAGGCAAAAGCACCCGCCCATCCAGGTTGTCGGTCTTCTGCCCTCAAGTGTGTTTTCCATCTGTGCCAAATTACACCTTTTATTTAGCACTTGTTGCAGCTTGTCCTGAAGCCTGGATAAATAAAAAGATCCCTCCCTCCCTCGGGTGCCTCCATCCAGACAGGCTAGGGCTTGGATCTTGAGAACTTTCTCTGATCCTCCAAAGCCCGCGCTCTGAGCATCCCATCTCCTGCTTTCTCTGTACTGGACACATGGGTTTTGTTCTAGAGGGGCCCAGGGCCCCCCCCATCAACTTTTGACAAGCACCTGACTTAAAGAAGGGGGCTCCTTTGTGCTCTTAACCCCTAAAGCTGACCATCTTCATAGTGCACAGGAAGTGTCTGAGAACCAAGTTTCCAAGTGGCTCTCGTTTGCTGTCTAGTGGGAAGAGAGGGTCAGGTCTGGTTTATTCATGAAAAGACTGATTTTGAGGCCAGGCTTATTGCATGATAGGAAAGTTTTCTACCCTAGGACTAGAGAACAGGGTGATGATGGATGACCTTGGGCCCACCAAGCTGAAGTCAAAAGGATTTGTACGGCCTGTGGGGCTGGGCTGGAGAGCCCTGGAGTTGGGTCCGTTGCTCACACCCACAATGTCCTGCTCTGTTTCAGCTTCTCAGCGCAGCCTCAGTCTGAAGAAGCAGAGGGGTCGTAGCATCCTCAGCTCCTTCTTCTGCTGCTTCCGAGACTACAATGTGGAAGCCCCTCCACCCAGCAGCCCCAGTGTGCTTCTGCCACAGGTGGAGGAGAATGGTGGACTTCAGAAGGTCAGTACTTACGGGGAACTGAGGCAGGGCACATGTCCCACAGATTCCCCAACAAGAATATGTGAAATGTGTATGCAGCCATTTAAGACTTGGGTTCAGTCTTTTTAGAGAAAGGATTGCTGGTTCTTCCATCTAGCAACTGGATGTATGATTTAAGATCAGTGAGATGGCTCAACTGGTATAGGGGCTTGCTGCCAGGCCTCGTGACCTGAGTTTAAGCCCCAGAAAACCCACATGGTAAGAGAGAATTGACTCACATGAGATATTCTCTGACCCTTTCACGCACACTGTAACATCATGGGCAAGCATACACACACACATACACACGTGTACATACATACACGGCAGGCACATATACATACACACATATACACATCTATACATACATACACAGCAGGCACATATACATACACACACATACACGCACACATACACACACACATACACACGTGTACATACATACACAGCAGGCACATATACATACATACACACAACAGGCATACATACACACAGAATAGATAAATACAATTTTTAAAAAGGAACCAGTAGCAGATACAGAAACAGGCAAAATAAGGTAGAGGCAGAGCAGACCTGGAAGTGAATATGATTGAGTTTAATACCTTGTGCAATAGCATGTGCTTAACACCAGCAAAGTAAAAGGACTTTGCATAGAGTGTTTTCTGGGGTGTGTGTGTTAGATTGTCATAATAGGTCAGAACCCAAGACCACGCACAGGCTGTCTGATAGACAGACACATCTGAAGTGAAGTGACACAGAGCAGTGAAGAGCACAAGGGTAAACAGAGACACCATCCAGGAACAAGCAAGAAACCAGCTTATATTAATTTCTGTCAAAACTGGACTCTGGGTTAAGAAAAAACAACGCCAGCATTGGAAAATGCAAAGGAGATTATTGAAGATTACAGACTCAAAAGTCATAAGACTTTATGTTCCAAATGACATGAACAAAGAACATGAACAGGTAACTCGGGACAAGAGAGAGATGCAGGAGAGATGCTGGTACCTCGGTGGTAGAGCACTTGCTGCCTTCCAGAGGACTGGAGTTTGGGTCCCAGCATCCATACCGGGCAGTTCACAACAGCCTGTGACGTTAGTCCCTCTTCTGGCTTCCATGAGTATGTGTGTAAACACACACTAAATATTTAAATAAGAAAAAAATGCACTTGCCAAATGTGGGATGGATCAAAACATCTGACTATTTTGAAATATGGCTCAAAAATATGAAAAATATTTGATATGGCCAAAGGTATAACTATTCTGTGAGGTTTTTAAGGGTGGTGCTTGGGTTTGGCATAGGAGTGAAGGGTGCAGCTTAGTGTTAAGTGGTATAGAGAGCCTGCTAATTGGTTTACTACTTTTCCAAGAGGTCATTTGGCAATGTGGAATTAAAATCTTAAGAGTATGCCTGTTGTTGATGAAAGCAATTTTATTTCACAGCAAAAAAAAAAAATTGTTCATTATGAATACACAAAAATCAATCCACAAGATGCTATCCAGTATAGTTTATAATGACCAATGAAGGTACCAGAGAATGCAGACCTCTGACATACAAACACACACACACACACACACACACACACACACACACACACACACACACACACACACACACACACAAAACTAGTTTTCCTTCAGGCAAAAAAGAATCAGGAGAAGCTGATGGGCCAGCCAGCCCGCCGTACACCACAGAAACAGCAATGGGCTGTGTTCTTCCATTTGGACTTCTTTGTGCTCGGCAGTCCCTAGTCTCTGTCCTTCCTCCTCATCCCGAGATTTACATTCATGGGAGGAAGAGGGTGGTGGGTGGCACCAGCCATGTCCATCTCTCTTACATCATTGCTTTTATAGAAAACCCAGAACTTTGTCACAGGGCCACCGAGTCGCAACAAGGACTATTTACAAATGAACAAAGTTAGATGTATTTCTACTCTCCGCCAAAGTGAGGACTGACTGATCAGCGAGTAGAGAGGCCAGTCAGTAACAACCTTAAAACCTAAGGGGCTTAAAACGGTCCACGTTGGACCAATGGGGTGGGGTGACTCATTGGTAAAGATGCTTGATGACTTAAATTCTGACCCAAGACTGTGGCCAAAAAAGAGAAGTGACTCCTGCAATGTGTCTTCTGACCCGATACACTTACAAGCAATGGCCTGTGATCACCCCCAAGCATACACATACACACACAAAATGAATAAGATTCATTTAAGGAGGCTAGAAAGAGGGGTCAGTGGTTGAGAGCTCATGCCATGGACCCAGGTTCAGTTTCAAGCACCCTTGTGTTGGCTCACAACTATCTGTAACTCCATCCAGTTTAAGGGCATCCAGGGCCGACTTCAGATCGCTACAGACTCTGTACGCATGTGGTACACACACCTATTTACAGACAAGAGAACTCATACACATAAAAAAACTACATCTTTTTTTAATTTTAGATTTAATTTTAAAAAACAGTTTGGAGAGTTATTAAAAAGTTTTTATTTTTTCCTTCTCCATTATTTGTCATAGATTGGCTGAGTCTTCTGTGGAAATACAGTGAGTCACAAATCTAATTTAAGTCATTCTAGTCACATTTCAAAAAATATTTTTAAACAAATGAAATTAATTTTAATAATATTTTACTTAACTCAATATATCCAGGGCTCAAACATGGGAGCAATAGAATAGTGCTAACTTTTTTTTTTTTCTTGACAGTCCAAGAACTAATGTATATATTTTATATTAGCTCACATCTTAGTTTGGGCTAGCCACATCTCATGGACTCGGAGGCCACCTATGAGCCGCTGTGAGTGACAGCTCATCCCATTCATAGACCTACAGAGATGATGGCCCGGTGCCTTGCCTTCCTTGACTGTCGTAATCCCTTCAGAAGCAAATGCATTTTGACTTTCGTGGCCACAGCAAGGCATCTGGCTATCCCCAACTCCACAGGCACTGAAGTGCAACCTTATCATGTACCCAGAAGAGAATTTGGGATGACTGTTAACAATGAGCGGTGACTTTTTCCGTAATACCTTCAAATGCAGGGAGATAAAAGAGGCAGAAAGTCAAGAGATGGGCGCAGTGTACAAAGACAGACTGGACCAGAAGAAAGAAGTCTGACTGCTAAGGCAATATTGTGTCAGATCAAGCAGAATCAGTCAAATATGTTAGGGGCTGGAGAGAGGGCTCGCTGCCCTCCCAGAGGACTGGGTTCTGTTCCCAGCATCTTTGTGAGGCTGCTCACAACCTTCTGTAAGTGCCCCTCTAGGGGATCAGTGCTCTTGTCTGGCCTCCACAGATACCCACACACATCACGTGCATGTACACAATAAAAATAAACAAATTTTAAAATCATTAAACACAGTAAAGACATTTACAGTGATACAAAAAATCACTGATAAATGAGGTATACAAGAGCCCACCCATCTTTCCATATGACCAAAAATATGGGCAAGTACAAGAAAAAACTTATGATAAAATCATGATAAAAAACTATTCTGTCTTCTGAAAATGAGCAGCAAGCAACACAAGCGAATCATTGGTAGGTTCTGGCTGGTGGGATAAAACAGGAAATTGAAACGGTTGTTATAAATATGGAAAAGTTATAAAATTAGCCTTGCTTGTACATGACATCACTGTTTATATAGATGCCCGAGAGATAAAAAAGACTGATTCAAATGGCTGAAAGCTAGCTCTATGTGCTTCTGGATGGACTTGGATTCTTGTGGAAGGGAAAACATCAAAGAATATTGAAGAAAGCTTGTAAGACAGACAGCTTGCCCTAGCAGATGTTACTTCTTGGTGTGTATAACTATCCATAAATTGAGAGTCCACTGTGGTTCCTATGCCGGCCCCAATTCCAAGCAACTCTCTCCCTCCCTGCGTGTAACTATTGCCGTGAGGTGGGTCAGCAGGAAAAGGCTTTTGTCACCAAGCCTGACAGCCTGAGTTCAGTCCCCAGGACCTGCATGGTGGAGGGAGAGATCCAGTTCATGTCAATGTCAATGTCAGCCTCCACACAGGCACAAACTAGATAAACAGAAAGATGTGATATATCTTTTAAATAAGAGATTTAAGACACTGTCACTATGGAGAAGTGAAGGGAACCGGGGTCCACAGATATAAACACCTTTTAAACCATTCCTTAGGGAACGGTAGTCTCACTTAGATTCCTGTCCATTCATGGACCGCCTCTATTCACATTTCCCAAAAGGTCTTTTTAAATAATTCAGTGGATTACTTTTGCAGGTGGGTGGAGGGCTAGAAAGAAAGCTCAGAGGTTTGGCTGCTGTTCCAGAGGGCAAGTTAGGTTCCTAGCACCCATGTGGCAGCTTACAACCCTCTATAACTCCAGTCACAGGATTTGACATCCCTTCCTAGCTTCCACAGTCACCAGGCATTCATATGGTACACAGACATACATGCAAGCAAAACACCCATACACATAAAATAAAAATAAATCTTTTAAACTTAGTTAAATCTAAAGTAAGGTGTTGCCTACATAACAAGTTCATGGTCACAGGTAAGGAAAGTTGATTCCCAGGGGACACTCTGCCCCTTGCACTGAATTTCACCAGCACCCACAGAACATAGGCCAAGCCAGATGTGGGAGTGGATCCTAGACCTGACTCTCAAGGCTCTCAGCACGGCAGAGAAGATGGAAGGCCTTGGACAGAATGGGACAGGCAACTGCTCAGACACCATCTACCCTGGAAAGAGAAAGGTTCAGAACCTTCTTCATCCATTCTGCAGCACTGGATCCATCTCAGCTACACCCTGGACCTGAAGGCTAGCAGCATCCAGAAACTAAGAGGAGTCAGTTTCTAGAAGATTCCAATAACAGCAACCATGGAGGACCCCAGTAGTAAGGAGAGCATTAAAGAGATTGACAGAAGCACAAATACACCCCCCCCCAAAACACACATATACACACACCCTATATACACATCCCTATATACATAAATTCACATATTCCACATATACACCTATCTCCCCTGCACATACACACATACATAGTACACACATGTTCATACACATACCTCACACACAAATATGTATGTGAATATACATACAGCCCTCATTCCTACACAGCTGTGGCTAAGCACTTCTGTGGGTTTATTATCCATGTTCTGTTGGCCCTCAGCTATGTTCCAGTGGCCTCTCCATACAGCTCAGCTCATGGCTGGTGTTTAGGAGGCTAACTGAATGGGCCTCTGGTCTCTGGCTGGAGCAGGGCTTCCTCCTACATGGCTTTGCCTCCAGCAGCATTTGTACCTAGAGATTTGTCCCTGATCTGGAAGACACCCTGGTGAGATGGGTCAGAGATGCAGTTCGAGGGCATCTTCACCTAGTCAGATGCTCAGTGTCACTATAAAGGAACCAGCACTTACAAGCTTCTAGCTAATGTCTCATCCACCGATAGCTGTCTGCTCCTGAGTCTGAACACTGAGAATGGTATTATTCAGATGCTTTTGGAATGAAGTTCCCTGTACAGATTGTTGAACACTGGGATTTGATTAGTGTGTGCTATTGTGTGGGATAGTCTCCCTGACCCCCCCCCCCCATGCCACGATAAAGGCTGTACAATTGTAGAAAGGCCCCTCTTGGGGGCCCCTGGAAAAGGAAGGATCCACAGAGGTGATGTCTAGGGACCAGAGAGAATCAGGAATTCACCATGTGGGTCTCAGCAGAGCTACTAGCAGGTACTAGCTGCCTGCCTTTGCCATGAGGTTTGGCCTTCACAGGAGACCATGACACTGGTGACCACCTTGGTAACCATGGATACATCTTCTCACAAATCCTCCAGTTGGAGACATGAAGCAGTATATCTCCCTATCCCACTGCCTGAAAAGGGGGGAAAAAACACAAAAAATAATTAAACTTTTTTTTCTTTTATTAACATTTATTAGTGCTATGGTGAACTGTTCCTGCCAGCCAGGTTTGCAGTGTCTGGTATTCTGGGCTGAAGCTAGCTGAGGCCCTTCCTTGGGGCTTGAATTTCCTTCACACCCGCAGTGAATACAATGTTCTGTTTCCCTTAAAGGGGAAAGCTAATCAGCTGCCTGGGAGGGAGCTTCTTGAACCTTGCCCTTCCTCCCCTCTTTGCCCACTCTCTCCTCTACCCAGCAGAGGGCCTGGAGTGGTCAGGCATTCCTTAACATCTGATAAACCTGCCCCCTTTCCCTGTGTGTTTTACCAATGTCCTTTTAGGGGGGAAAATTGCTTAAAAACAAAAATCAAGCCAGTTATTAGAGGGGTGGGGACCAAAATATGAATGTTCGGTTTTGTTTTTAAGTTAGAGTCAGATTCCTGGGAGCAGGGCACACACTATTTAAATAAACAGAGACTGTGAAGTGAGCCTCAAGCCCTGCCTCCAAGTCCGGGAGGAGTCTGGAGGCTGCATGGGCCTGCTCCCTCCTGGAAGTCACTCCCTGACTGCCACCAGGGTGGAGGGGTGGGAAGCCATTGTGTTTGTGTTCAAGAGAGCTTACAAGTTTCTTTTGAGAATGTGAATCTCTTTTCTCTTCCGTCCTGACCATGAGTTTCTTTTTTTTTTTCCCCTCAGGGTGACCAGAGGCAGGTCATTCCAGTACCAAGCGTATGTATCTTTGTCCAGTGCTCATAAAACGTGCATAAAATCCTTCAGGCCTCCTCTGGGGAAAGTTTTTCAATGTTCTTGCTTATGTTGAGTTTTATCATGGTGTAAACAACCATATTCTGCTTGAATGGACTACTGTACAGGAAAGAAAACAGCTAACTGCAGCATTCACCCACTCCTTACCTCTCTCCTCCCAGCAAGCCTCATTTTCTTTCTCCCAAGAAGCACCTCCCAGTTTCAGTAAACCAAGGTGGTTTAGAGCCGACCCCACCCACCATGCTGCATTGGCCCAGCTCCTCTGATCAGGAGAGCAGCATACACTGTCCTCCTCAAAACAGTCTGGCTCATTGAACCTGCTCGCTGTTCTGGGGCTGCATGGCTGCAGCTCTGGGCTGAGGAGGAACATTGCGGCTTAGATTCCTTAAACTCACAGGACCCAGCCCAGCCCTCAGGCCCCTCAGGCCAGCTGCTCTGCCCGCCACCTCACTTACCCTTTTAAAATCCTGAGTTCCAGAGCTAACTGCAGCTGTGTCCCCAGCCTCTGCTCCTCTCTCTCCTCCTCCCCCATTTGCTCTCCTATATGCCCCCCCCCTTTGCTCAGCCAGCCACCTTCTCCTTCCTCAGACCGTGCAGCAAACAACTTCCCTTCCCCAAGGAACTTTACAGCCAGGCACAGCTCCACATCCTCAGGGGGGGATTCAGTTTCTAAAACAGTCTGTGAATTGGTCCTTTAGTCTGTAAAGATTATCTGATTTTGACTGGGATTCTAAGCTGTGTGTGTACTTTGACATACTTCCTGGAGTCTCCAAAACCTGCAGCTGCTGTCCTACACTGAATAGAGCGGGGGTTATGAGTTTGGGTTGCCCAAGAAGGCTTTTGGTACCACGTGTCATTTGCAACTGGCCCATAAAGGTCAATCATTTTGTTTTTCTCAAGATTTTCAGTTCTGTTGACCATGCCTAGGAGTTAGGCTTCGTTGGGGGAAAGACCGATCAGGCAATGTAGCATATGAGCCAGTGTTTCCTGGTGACACAGGCCTTCCTTTAACCTCTAGAAAGGTATTCTCGTACCTTTTTCTTGTGTCTGTATTAAACGGATGGCAGCATGGTTGCCCCCTCCCATTCAGTGTCACTGATCTACACAAAGGCTAACTGTAAAGCTTAGGTGCCAATAGAAAGCAACTGTGGGCCCTGCAAACCCCACTGAGGAAGGCTCCACCTTCTACAGAATTCCAGCATAAAGTAGACAGGCAAGGAGTTTCCTTGTATACTTTATCTTAGTATCAGATCAATAAACTACAGGCTCTGACCTATATCTACAGCAGATGGTGGGTCAGCCAAGTGACTCTTGGAACTGCCTTCCAGAAAGGCAGCATCCGGCTGAAGTAGCTGTGTCTTTGTTTTGGTGTTCCCTCCCCCTAACACTGGGAATTACCTTGTGCATATTAATCAAGCATGCTGCCACTTAGCTACATCCACAGTCCTAGTTTGCATCCTTAAATAATGACATGAAGAACAGTCACCATTGGGCACAGCATCACTTCCACTGTCTGCTCAGTGTGCAGGACTGAGCAGGGTCATCAGGGCTCAGTTCACTCCTGGGGTTTAAGTCCTGGCATCCTTGGTAAAATCTGTACTGACTTCCCAAGGCATGTTCTTTCTGGAGCAGAGGGGGCTCTGGCTAATACTGAGAGTGGCTGAAACTGGGGTGCTGCATCAAAGGACTAGATACCTTAGCAGGTACTGCACTTCCAGATGGGCCCCCTGTCTTCCTGAAGACTTTCTCCAAGAAAGAGGAAGGGCCAACTGAGGCCATGGGTGCCCAGGGCAACTGCTGGCCCAAAGACTCCTGCCTTTGTTTCAGGCCTCACCCCTCCCTGCTTCTCTCATTCACATGGTGGTCTTTTCACATGTGCAAAGTTTTAGACATTGGACTTTTTATTCAACAGTAATTCAAGCCAGCAGTTAAATTTGAAATGATGAAAAATTAACATAATAGAAAATCTCTTCCCAGCAGTTCGTACAGTCCACCATAACTATCATTAATGTTTGTTCCACCCCTCTCAGAAAGCTTCCAAACAAACATGTTTATACACAGGAGATCCGTGTTGCTCCCTCAATTCTGCAAGCAATCTGTTGCTAGCCACGAGCGCCTTGAACATCTTTCCACATATCAGCATACATACATCTACCTCACTGTTTTGCCTGTCACTGACTACAGTCACACGGCGGCCGTGTGTGCACATTCACAGGCATTTGTTACAGGAGTGTCTGTGTGTGCATGGACCTGTACGATCAAGTCTTAACTGAAAACACAAGCTCCGACAACCTATTCCACCTTGTTAGTTATCAAAGCCAAATTGCCCTCCAAAAACTGATGACTGAAATGACTCCCTTCCCCATTTCTGAACATGCTTCTCAAAGGCATTTAATCCAAAAGCAAAGAATGCTGTGGGTTTATTGCTTTGACTTGCATCTGTTGACCAGTGAATGCGAACAGTTTCTCATCGGCCAAACACCTTGCTTCCATTCTACCCATCTAGGTTTTATTTTGTCCTGTCTTTCTTAAATATCCATGAAGTAGTGCTTGGGCCTGAGAAAGAGAACACTTAGTGGGTAAATAGTTCTTGTTGCCAAGACTGATGATCTGAATCTGCTTTCCTGGGTCCCACATGGCATAAAGAGAGAACAACCCCCACAGTTGTCCTCTGACCTCCATATGTTCACACACACACAAAACAATGTTTTTAAGTTTTTAATGTTAAAAGACTATAATATATTTTAACCTTTTTAGCACCATTTTGGCCACAAAGAAATTTTAATCTTCTATAAGTAAATGTATTTATCTGATGTTTTACGACTCCTGATTCTGTGCTTAGGGAGATCTATCCACTGCGTAACTATGACCCATGATTCATGTTCTCCTCTGAGATTTTGATGTCCTAATCTATTTAGAAAGCATGGCATAGAACTCCCGTGGCCACTCAAACCTGAACCTGTTTTGAGTCACCATCTTTGACACACCACTGGAATGACATGTTTATATGGACTATTAAACGTTTCAGTTAGTAGCTTTTGTATCCCACCCATGGGTTGGGAGTCAGGGCCTTCCTCATTGGGAAGTTTCATGGGCTTTTTAGTTACAATCTCATGTTGAAGGGTAAGGAAGAAAGGTAGGAGATGGAAGTTGACATGCATTGAGTGGTCATGGCTTGAGACCAGCTTGTGAAGATGATATCCTCAATGAAAGATGACCCCTGTTATCCATACTCCTGCTGAAGTTACATGTCTCACTAAGGTGCAAACGCACAGCCCTGGCTGAACTGTGAAGGAGGAACTGACTTAGCAGGCAGTCTGTGTTATCTGCCAAAAGCTTTAATAGAACTGGGATCTCATTCCCAGACTTCATATGGCAAATCATGATGGCCTTCCTCCTCCTCTGCTGCCTACTCCACAAGTCCCACCACCAGGAAGGTTGAGAGTTCCAGACCAGCCAGAGCTAAATGGCCAGCAAGATGACTTGATGGGTAAAAGTCCTCATCACGTCGGCCAGGCAAGCTGAGTTCACCCCTAGAAAACACAAGGAAGACAGCAGAATCCAGAGATGTCCTCTGACCTTCACACACATGCCCACGATACACATGCATGGCATTCAGGTGCCAACTAGCCTGATGGCACAGACTTCTAATTTTTGTTATTATGGAGGTTGAGGTAGAGTGAGTTCAAGGCCAGCCTGGGCACCTTAGTAAAACCTTGTCTCACGTTTTCAAAATTAAAAAGCGGGTGGATGTGGCTGAGTGCTAGAGTGTTTACTGAGCACAAAGGCTGCCCGGTTCAGCTTACAGCCCTGCAGTAAATATGTAATTTTCCTTGTTATTAAGCTTTAAGATTTGGCTACATCTTCGAGACCAGCTAACTAATAATGCACTATGGTGGCTTTACAGTGTGTCCTTGGATTGCCAAGAACAAGGCTGTCCAAAGGTCTTAGTGGTGAACTGAGGAATTTGCATTCCTCCAAAGAAGGCTCCCTCTAGAGAAGCCATGTGAAGGGCTGGGATCCAAGGGAGCCCTCCCTTCTGCATCTTCTTGCAGCCTGGCCCCCCTCTCCACTGTAAAAGTCAATAGTTGGCTTGGCGGGAGTCTCACCCCACCTGATCTCTTCCCCCCTGGCATCATGGGGATATCTGTTTTCAATCACTGTTAACTCGGAGAATGCTGGTAAAGTGTGGGTACTTACACTGAGAGGGTAATTTTTAGTCTTGGGCTTGGAAAATCCCTGAGCCGCTTTTGACAGATCATTTTCAGATCTGGGAGAGGTAGAATCGCTGGGCCTTGTCTCCAGGCTAGCAGTTTAAATGACTTAAGTTCTAAACATTGCTTTTATAGTTCTAAAACAAAGGGAAGGGGGTGAGAGGAAGGTAAAGGTTCTTACCTGTCCATATTCATCACAAGGAGACTGTCTCTCCTATTATTGTATAATAAAATCAAAACATTTCACCGTGGTCATGTGCATACCTTCTGCTGTGGCCCAAAGGAAGAATTCCCTATCTCTTGGTTTTGTTCTATCTTTCTAAAAACATGTTTTTGTACAAAATGAGTTTAGTTATCTTTTTTTAAATAACCTGCTGACTCGGTTTATAATGATGGCAACAGACCTCTCTCAGGCCCTGAATTCCATCTCAACCACCAGGGTACATCCCTCCTCTCTTGCTGGTGCAGGGAGACCATGGAGGATTGGAATCCAGTTTTGAGTAGAGCTGTGGGTTTTTTCTTCTCCATGACTTAGAAGAAGACACCAATGCACAGTACCCTGCAGTTAGGAGTGCTTCCGGCCATGTTTGTCACCTCTTGCTCAGCCCCTGTGCTCTGCTGGGTGACCATGACCTTAGGTTTAGCTAACCTGCCCCGTTGTTTGCATTCATTGTTGGGAAGCTAAGGCTCAATTTTCATTTCATTTTCAGCCCTGGAACTAACCCTAATGTCCCACACATGGCAGCACTCTACCACTGAGCTACATCCCTAGTCCTGCTGTTTGAGCCAGGGTCCCACTAAGCTGGCCAAAGAAACTCCTACACTTACTCTGTAGCCTAAGTCTTAGTCAGCCTCCTGCCTCAGCCTCCTGAGTAGTCTTCCTGAGGTCAGGTATGCACCGTCCAGCCCAGCTTCAAAAAAAAAAAAAAAAAAAAAAAAAAAAAGGTTAGTTTTTTTTGTTGGTTTTTTGGGTTTTTTTTTTTTTTCCCCATAACCTAATGTTCAAAAGTGAAAGGAACCAGCCACTTATGATTTCAGGCTTCCTTGTCTTGCTTGAAAAACTCCACTGTTCATTCTTCCGTGGCTGGGTCTAGATATTTAATTATGTTTTGTTTTGCATCAAATATTAAACAGTTTGCAGGGGAACAAATTAACTAGTTAACATTAGCCACCGAGCATACCAGAGTCAATTAAAATACTTCACATTATCTCTGGAATGAGGAAGGGCCCAAGAAAATAAATACTCAGAACAGAGCAGGCTGGTTGAAATTACAAAGCAGTATACTAGCTCTTCATTATCCCTTCACAGGATAGGAGTCAGCTGCTGCAAGGCAGATTGTTTTGGTTGACACAGCATGTGGATTAAAGTCTAACTTGACATAAAAGGTACAGATGTCCCAGCCATCAGTTTCACACAGCAGTGCAGGTGCTGTGCCCACCAGGTTTAATTCTAATACGTGAAGGACAGTTTGTTGGCTGATCTGCAGCTTCTCTTCAAGTGTTTGAGAATGCTGGGCATGGGGCTGGAGAGGACTACATGGTGGTCCACAACAACCACCTGTAACTGCAGTTTCAGGAATCTGACCCCCTCTTCTGGCTTCTATAGGAACTGCATGCACAAAGTACACATACAGACAAGCAGACACACGTGCATACACATTAATAAAAATATCACAGATCTAATTGCTCCAAAGTTTTCTTGACAAGTTACAGTGAATTTTAGGCAAAACATGACCCGCAGGAAATAGGCCTATGAAGTCAGAATAGTTATTACATGTAAACATTCATTCTTTTGTAACCATTTTAATAGTAATAATGGCCACCCTATGCATGCCAGGAAGAACGCTGAGTAGTTACTACTGGTACAACTGATAAGCATCTATTTCACATGGAGGTATAGTCATCTCAGCTAATAGTAAAAAGTGTCTGAGGTGATACTGAACCCCAAGCTTGCCCTCACATCAGTCAGTCACAGGGACCGTGGGGCAGAATCCTTGTTGTTAATTACTTATAGCAAAATGACATGAAAGCTTGACCAACCTTTAAATCTTTGCTTTTCTTTCCACCCATTATAGTGTAGTTTCTGCTATACCGGCTGGGGGAGATGGGACACATGGCCACCAGACTCTTGAAGAGTTTATAATATTGATTTTTTTTTTCTTCCTTTAGCCACCAGCTAAATACCTCCTTCCAGAGGTGACGGTGCTCGACTATGGGAAGAAATGTGTGGTCATTGATCTGGACGAAACCCTGGTACACAGTTCATTTAAGGTAAATTCCACATTCAGGGTCACACGGAGTCTTCGTGATTTCATGACCACTGTGTGAGAGGGGGTAAGAGCTATGGCTGTGTGTGTGGCTTTACTTCTTAGGAAGAAATTCCAAGGACTTGGGTTTGGGTTGAACCTTCCCCCTCAGCTCAGGTGTGCATGAGCTATGATAATTGACTATGAACACATTGGTTTGGGGGAGAAATTGCTGGGCTGCCAGTATCACTAAGTACTTCCTTGAGATCTGGGGCTTCCCTGCTCTAAGCCCTGTAGAAATGCTTTTGGGTTCAGGTGGTATGGACAGTCAGTGCCCAGGATGTAATGTTTTTCAGGTAACTGGAACACTGTGCATTTTATTGGGTGAAAACTTCCAGGTGCCCTGCTGTCCTGGTAATATTCCCAGATTAATTTTTGAATGATTCCCAACTCTCAAGAAGCCTTATCCAAATGGGCTGGGCTACCCATGATCATGTTTATACTGGGCTCTCCTGTGCTCACCAGGGCTATCCGAGTACCCACTTTCACAGCCCCTCTCAGTGAGTAATGAGCCACAGCTCAGCTATGTGAGTGGATGTCAGAGGTCTTCTGACCACTTTCTCCACTGCATCCCACCACCAGGAACAGTTAAAGCAACAAAGGGCCTCCTCACTGGAGCAGCAGTGGCTACATTATTAAGACAGTGAGCTAACTCAACCCTCCTCAAGGTAGAAGTAGTTGTTTAGAAGAGGCAAATGCTGACAGCATTTGGAATAAGGAATTGCTGTGTTGAGGAGAAGTAGTGTTTCTAAGAGCCTGGTGCTGGTCTCCATTGACTATTCCTGTCAGTGAAACTGCTCTACCCTGGCCAGTGTCACCACATTCCTCAACCCCCTGCCCTGGGCACCTCTTGCTTCACTGAGAGTTGTGACTGACACCACTGGTGATGGGCTGAGTGTCTCAACTGTCATTCTTGACAGGCCATCATGTAGGAAGAACCATCAGATTTACCTTGAACCTTCCTACCTTGTACCTTCCCACTGAATATGGAGTGCGAGGCCAGGAACTGTCTCTGAGGCTTTGGAAGTTTGGATAACCTAACAGTGGGAAGGGGCCTCATTCTAGCTGCTAAGGCTTGTAGGAACACCTCATTACCCAGCATTCCAAAGGCTGGGCTCTTTCAGGATTGATCTAGGCCCACAGTGGCCTTGTGTCCAAACTTGGCTCTAAATGACATTGCAACATTTCTCTTTCTGTGAAGCAAATGGCTCAGGGCTTCAAGCCCTTCAGAACGGGGGCCAGCTGCTGTCATAGTCTATTGAGCATCCTCCCAAGGAGCGCTAGACAAATTACCCAAGATTACCAAAGGTTTCTGGCCCCATGTCAGGGCCTTGGCAGCTCCACTATCTCTGGACCCTGCTCAGAGGGCACCACAGCCACAAGCTGTAAACAGAATTAATTTCCTCATTTCTTCCCCAGCCAAACTACTTTTTAAAATTATCTTTTACTTTTTTATTTATCTACTTGTGTGTGGAGTTTGTGTGTGTGTGTGTGTGTGTGTGTGTGTGTGTGTGTGTGTGTGTGTGTGTGTAAAGGACAGAGTACAACTTTAAGGGTTGCATCTTCCCTTACACTAGGTTCAGGGGATCAAACTTATCATCAGGTTTACATAGCACTGAGCTGCCCCCTTGCTGCATCTCCTCATAGACTCAGACCAGGCATTTCCAAGTTGAAATTATGGTTTTTAATGTTGTGGGCATGTCAGAGTCTTGGGAAAGTGAGTACTCTGAACCTCCTGTGTGATACACAAGCTCATGGGCTCTATATAGGAAGCACTACTTCAGTATGGCCTCTGTCACCCCAGCACGTGAGAACTTAGGGACCGTGCTTGACATCTGGGGCTGCTTCACCCCTTACTTCACAGTGTGGACTGTGATTTCACAATCCAAAGCCTGGCGACAGTTTTTCCTCGGTCATTTTTCTGTTTCTCATAACTCAATATTTCAGTGGTAAAATTATGAAATTTCAAGTTTATTCCTTGCTTTTCTATCCTGGGAACAGAAAAACTACAGTCTTAAACTTCAACAGCACCCCCACATCTGAGCACTTAGTGGTGGGGTAATGGTCTAGCATGCTCCACATAGTGATGGGGTGGTGGTCTAACATACTCCACATCCTTTAGTTTATATGTTGAGGAAGAGTGTGTGGAGCACCGATGAACTTAAAAGGCAGACCCAGTTTCCACTCTGACCAGAGGTTCCACACACCCTCTTCACCCAGTAACCACCACTGTGCCTCCCTCCCTCTCCCTCCCTCTCTCTCTCTGAGTCTCTGTTATTCCTAGGATCTACAGGCTGATGGTTCTTTTGGACCTGTTTGTGGAATTCTGTTTAGAACTTCATATGAGCTTGTCATTGAGATAAAAATGACTGCTAAAGTCCTATTTTATTTTTACAAATGTGTCTAACGCTATCCTAGAGTTTCATTAAATGCCTGCGAAGTTGTGGGTAAGCTGGATTTTGTGTTTCTTAGAACAGAACAGTTGAGAGGCTGCCTTCCCATCTCAGAGCAAGAAACCAGGCCAGGCCACCAGGCAGGGCCTGAGGCCGCTAATGGAGCCATGGGGAGGAGAGCACACACTGAAGTCCAGAGGAGACAGTCTGCCCAGGGTCCTGGCCTGTGGCATCCAGCTTTCTGCCTGGTGTGGGTCTGTGCTTTGCGTGTTGCCTGCCAAGCTGCCCACACTGGGAAGTCCAGGGACAAATTGCTTTTCCAGTGGTAGTGACACGGGCCAGTAGGTCTTCATCTTCATCTTTGCCCCCTGGTGGCCATCAGTGGTTCCCCTCATCCTGTCTGTGCCCCCAAGCAAGGGCTGGAGTCTCTAAGGAGCCTTATTCTCTTGCCAAGTTGTACCACCCTTTGTGGTTGAGGCAGACAAGTGACCAAGAGCTTGGACCAGGATGCTGAAATGCCACAACATTCAGAAAGAAATGTACCTTCCTGATTGTGTTATTTCAAGGACCCAAGGCATGTGCCAACACCCTCCTAAAATGTTTCCCCCAGTTATCAAAATATTGATCTAGGCAAGCTTTTTTTCTTGCTAAAATTTCCAATTTTTCCCTTTCAGATGTATTAATTAGTTTCTTTTCTTTCTAGCCCATTAGTAATGCTGATTTCATTGTTCCGGTTGAAATCGATGGAACTGTACACCAGGTAAGAAACAGATACTAACCTGGAGTTTTAGGGAGCATTTTCTTCTGATAACCATTTGCCTGTGAAAGTCATTTCTAAATTCTCAGCAGTAATTTTATTCCAGCCACAGGAAACAAACTTTAATAAATACAGTGAGCAGGTGTAGAGGCAGAGGCAGACCTATCTCTGAGTTCAAGGTAAGCCTGGTCTACAGATCAAGTTACAGGATAGCCAGGGCTACACAGAGGAGAAAAAAAATCCAAAAGTAAATAAATGAGTACAGTGAGTGAATTTCTACCTCACACACCTTTGTTTTATGTCATATTTATAAGGAATGTGATTGTTCTTTGATTTGAATTAGACTTTTGAGAGTTTTTATACCGCCCCCTCAACACACAAGCTAGACATCTGGTTAATGTCCTTATATGTTTGCTTTTTTAAAAGATTTATTTGTTTACTATGTATATACAGTGTTATGTCTGCATGTATACTTGCAGGCCAGAAGAGGACACCAGATCTCATTGTAGATGGTTGTGAGCCACCATGTGGTTGCTGGGACCTGAACTCAGGTCCTATAGAACAGCCAGTGCTCTTAACCTCTGAGCCATCTCAGAGCCCTCATATGGTTGCCTTCGGCTACTCCCGTAGCATGCAATAGGGAAATACCACCAGTCACTCACTTATTGGGCATTCTTGGGAAGAGGTGTCCACTTGGATGCCAGCTGCCCCAGACTGATTTTTATACCGTGTGATTTTCTGCAGTGGCACCCCCAAGGCAAAGGGGGATGATGTGTTAAGATCAGCAGGTTGCTATGGACAAAGATGGTCAGCTGGCATGAACCTTCTTTGTGTTTCTGGTTTGTTCATTGTCATCAGCTCCTTTGAAAATGGCTCCATTTCTGAATACAGTAAAAGCACAGCAGAAAAACTAGCCCTAGAGGTTGGCCTTGGAGGTTAACATGGAGGTCCCTTACAAATGATGGAACCATCTCCTCTGGTGGCGTTAAGGCCTTAAGGGGAGAGTATCTGGCCTCATATCCCAGGAAGGAACATCTAGTTCTGGGGATGTCATGTCTTAATGATGTCAATAAGGCTCTCTGACTCTTTCCCCCCCAATATATTCTGAAGACTGGAAGCAAAGTTTTGTTTAACGTTATTGATTATGTGTGCCTGCACACCAGAGGAGGGCACAGGACCTCAATATAGATGGTTGTGAATCATGGTTTCTGAGAATTGATCTCAGGACCTCTGGAAGAGCAGCCAATACACTAAGCCAACTCTCCAGCTCTGCTCCCCGACTTTTGAAAGCAATGTTAGAGTAGTCCAGGCCTGTGACGTCAGCTATCTAGCCACCTCATTGCCCAGATGGGGAAACTGAGACTTAGGGAAACGGTTGGCTCAAGATTAAATATGAAAAGAACCAAAATGATAATCCTGACTCCCAAGCCAGGCCTCTTTTCCTTAGACTTGGCTCCACCCGATTCCACCTACCTTTGCAAGAAGCAAGACCTGGGAAAGGTGGTGCCCCTATGTGTCTCCTTCTTTTAAAAGCCATAAAGCCAAAACTACAGGCACCTGAACATGTAGCATTCACAAAGCATCCACTGATTAACTCAGCAGCTCGGACTTCTGCACTGAGTAGTACTGTGGCTCAGAGTTGAAGGAGATCTTGAAATGAGGCACAGGGGAAAAAGATAATCCTCCACACCACCTGACTGCAAGCATGCGCATCTCCCCTAGCTTCTTTTCTTTGGCAGTAGACACGGGAGGCGGGGGGGGGGGGGGGGGGGGGGGGGGGGGGATATCAGAAACTTCTATGGGGAGGAAACTGCAGGTAGAAAAGCCAGAGGCTCAAGGCCCTGGCAAAGGCCGTGGCCTCGTTCAAGTAATCCAGGATAGGCTGTGCAGGTCCCAAGGGGCCTATTCTTGGTTACTTGCACGGGGACGCGGGCCTGGACGCCGGCATCTGGGCCTAGGACCCTCCTTTCTGCCAAAGTGCCAACGTCAGAGTTCCCTGTCAGCCTCCGGCCCTTTGCATATAGCCAAGCTTGCTGTCCAAGCACTCCTCCCAGGGCCACAGGACTGGAGGCCACAGCCAGTCACCGGCACCAGCATCCAGGAGTGTGAGCAAAGGGAGTCCTGGGGCTGCTACAGCCACAGTTCTATCCTGGGCCCTAGCCCAGCACCCCAGCTTAGCAGGGAGCTGTTGGTACCCAGTCTAGGACCCATTCTTCCTGTCTCTTCCCTCTGCTCTTTCAGCTAGCCAGGCATTTTCCCACCGAAGCTCCTTTTTCCAGCATGCTGCAAAGCAGTTGTTACCAGGTGGGAAATCCATCACCTGCAGTGTGTTCTCCCTACGATGGTGCAGAGCCTTGTGCCTCCTGCTCTGCAGCCTCTCCTCTGCCTGCTGTTAGAGGCCCTGTGTGCTTACTGACACCTAACCCTTTACCTTCAGACTCTTCCTCCTCTGCACAGCCTCCCAGTCTTCTCTCACTGCCCATGACTGGCTGGGTACATGGGCTTTATCCCAACCCGCCACGTGTTGTCAAGCATCCAGGTCTCATGTTCATGCTTTACTCAGCCTGGAAGCTTCTGTTGCTTAGCATGTGAACTCCTATTCATCCTTCAAGGTCAAGGCCAGATGTTGCTTTCTGTGACTCCCTCCTCTGGAAAGGAGAGCTAATTGTATTTAATGTGTTCTCTCTCCCCTACGGTGAGTTTTGTTGCATTCATTAATTTCTGTAAGTGTGTGCTCAAGGCTGTGAGCCCAGCAAGGGCATCCCGTTCGGCCTTGTAGCAGTACTCAGCACAGTGCTGTGGCCTAGTAAATGCCTTGCATTTTAAAGAGGCAGGCCAACTTCAGTAAAATGTATTCAAGTTTTAATTGGTTCCTCCCTTTTAAAACGTCTTCTCTCTGACTTTCTCTTATTTCCCAGTTCCCTCAGATTTATTTAACCTCCAGAAACAGGAGCCTGTATGTTAGCTGAAGCCTGTAGCTTGTATGTAGCTTGTAGTCCTGTTTGCCCTGACCAAAAGGGTAGGGTACACAGTGCCCAGCTGTGGGAAAGAGACACCCTTTGCCACTCAAAAGTACTTTCTGTGTTCCCACATCAGCAGAGAGCCTTCATGGTGTCGGGTGGAAAGGTTTCAAGCGCTTTATCCACAGGCCTTCTTAAGGGGTAGGGGTAGGAACATTCTGAGCAGAAGGCAACCACCAGGCCTAGACTTCCAAAAGGACAGCACCTAGGCTGTGCCCTGTGGCACGTAGGGACTGACTCACAGTGAGTATCAATACCCACATGGGATGAACGATTGGCTTCACCTGAACATGGCTCAGCCATGTACCTCTTATGGTCCCTAGGACTCGTGACACTATGTTTGTGAGGATTGTTTACACTGAGACCAGGAACCTGCATCCAGCTCTCTGTTGCAAACCTCGGCAAGTCATGTATAGGCCTGGTAACAGGAGGAAGGCCCCTTAGGGCAGCTCATCCAAGGCCCAGGCCAGCTCTGGTTGCTGTGTGACTGACAGCCTGTTGTCTCCTCCCATTGCAGGTATACGTGCTGAAGCGCCCACATGTGGACGAGTTCCTCCAGAGGATGGGGCAGCTCTTTGAGTGTGTGCTTTTTACTGCCAGTTTGGCCAAGGTGCGTCCTGCCCCCTGCTGCAGACTCCCAGCCATCATCATCCCAACCCCTCCACCCTCCACCCCATCCCTCAAGCTGCCAAGAGCCTTTTGTTAAGGTGGAGGAAGCTATTTTTACGGTGACAGGTTCCCACCCCAGATGGGATGGATGCAGGCCATGTGCACACTGCTAGGCTGAAAGGCTTCTGGTTACCATGGTGACAGGGAGCATTTAGAACAAATGCTCCATGGAGTTGCTGTATGCAGCCACCTGAAACCAGTGATCCACAATCACAAGACCTGTCCATTGTGACTACAGAAGGATGGACTGTACAACATGGGCATGATGGAGTATCCCTCACCCATTGACTGGCAGCCAGGTGTTGGAGGTCTCTGTGTCCTTGGGTTTAGTGACCACAGGTTTGGGGGTGGGCAAATAGAGACAGATATCAAGTGTCAGTTGCAGACATGGGCTGATGAATCTTCTGACTGGCTTGGGGAGCTATGTGGTTTCTGGTAAGTCCCTTTACTTCTGACATCTAGGTTTCCTCTTGTCTACTAATCGGGGCCAATTCCATCTGCTTGATGGAGTGCATTAAAGGAAGTGGCCCGTGTGAATGGCTCAGCACAGGTCCAAACTCCCATCAGGCAGATGTTCATTGCTCCCTCACCATCTTCTGTGACTGCCCTGGACACCGTCACAGGGTGAAGCATTCCTGGTGTTCAGTGTATAGTATCATAAGTCTTGGTGGTTATATCATCCAGAGAGGGCTCATAGGCCCTAGTTCTTCCACCCAGGTCTGCCCACTGTGATTCTCATAGAGTCATGTAATCCACTTGGTAGCACCTCAGAAACTCTGTGTAATCCCAAAGATGAGCGCTGTAGTGTTCAGGTTAACCCTTTGTATGCCAAACTCCTCCAGGAGCCACCAGCAGCTTCCTCCTACATGGCCTGCCTTGGACAGCACCCACATTCCTCTGCATGTTGAACCTTTGATGTCAGGCCCTCAACACTACTCAGCTGGCTGGGGCAGTCCTGTCTGGATCTGCTTTCTGTGCTGACCAAGGCAAGGGCCACCTTTATAGCACTCAGCCAGCCTCATCAGCTGGCCTCGATGTGAGCTGCTAAGGAAAAATCCCAAACCTGGGCTTTGTTCTCTTGTACAAAAACAAAGCACAGCCTCAAGTAAATAGTCTTCCCGGTGGAGCCGGAGCTAATTGTGTGTGCAGCTTCAATGGTGCTTCTGATGCTGCTCTGAGGTGCTAAAGAACCTGAAGTAATAATGAGCCAAATAGCAAGCAAGGATTACACCGGTGCACTGGACCGAGGCTTGTTTTTTCCTTGGTGAGATTGAAAATACTCTTCCTTGGCATTTCTTCTGTGCTCACCTCAACATCCTTGTTTGGGCTGCTCTTCCTGAGCTGCTCCCCTCTGCCCCACAATCTGTTTTTAGCCTACTTCAGTGTTATTCTTGCCCTGCAGAGCCAAACCTAGTTCCCAGTGTAGCCTTGTATTCTTTTGAACCACAGAAGCCAAGTTGTACTGATGGGTGGTCAGTGTTCTATCCTTGACGACTTCAGCTTAGCATTCAGCTTGCAACATTTATACAGTGGGTCTCCCTGCCTCCTACCAGCGCCTGTAGGCCCAGCCTGCCGACTCCCAGACTTTCATGGCAACTGCTGCTCTGTCGTTCATTCATTTTCCCTTCATGAGTGGTTGAGTACGAAGGATACAGAAGAGATAAGCCCCTGCCTCAGGTGCCTGTGGGCTTCATCCTGACCCTACAAGCCTGGACCTCCCAGACACTCCCCTAAAGGATGATTGCTAGGCCTGAAGAGATGACTCAGCACTGGCTGCTCTTGCAAGGGACCCAGGTTCAATTCCCAGCACCCACATGGGAGCTTACAACTGTGTATAACTCCAGATCCAGGAGATCCAGTGCCCTCTCCTGGCCTTTGTGAGCACTGCACACACCTGTTGCTCGTACAACGTACATGCCAGCAGAACACATAAAACAAAAATGAACAAATCAGTCTTTAGGAAAGATGTAAAGGATGATTGCCATGTCTGGTGGTAGCAGTGAGGAAAGGTGAGCCATCTTTTTCCATCCAAGCCACCATTTGTAGACTGCTCACATGCCCCTTAGCCAGCTTCACCCCAGTAGTGCTCATACAGCTGCTTCTGGGCTCTTGGAGTGAAATGGCCTTTCCCACGGACCCAGCTGCCATGCATCTACTATAGTCCTCATGACTCAGGTGTTCGTTCCTTCCCTGGAAGGGTTGCCAGCCCTAGGGATTCCTGGCTGTGGGCCTCATTTTGGCCTTGCTCTTGAGTCCAGGTCTCAAGTGAGGCCTGTAAGACAGGGCAGTGGTAGGGTATGCTGTATGCCCTGTACTTATTCCAAAGACAGTAAACAGTGTGTGGGGGGAGGGGAGTAAACAAGGCAGTGATAGGGTGTGCTGTATGGCCTCCAGTGGCCATTCTGGCAGCTGTGAGGTAAAAGGGCTGGGAGAGGAAGACCAGCAAGAAAGAGGAGCCTCCCAGGCCAGGAGACCTGGTCCAGGAAGGTGCCTTAGAACAGAAGAAATGCAGGTCAGAGTCGAGGTATTTTTGGAGATGAAACTGACAGGGACCTCTGATGGATTCGATAGAGAACTGTATGGAGCGGTGCTTTCTAATATACATGGAAAGGAAAATGCCCCCATCCTAAAATACTTCCAGTTTTTCAATCCTCTTAAAAGTCCTGTAAGAGGCTGGTGAGATGGCTCAGTAGGTCACAGCACCTACCACACAAGCCTGGCAATCTGAGTTCAATCCCTGGATCCCATGTAAAGGTGGGAGGGAAAAACAGTTCCATAAAGTTGGCCTCTGACCTCCACAAGCACATCATGGTGTACTTGTGCACATGTACATACACAAAACCGTGATAATTTTTAAGTAAAAAAATAAAAAGCAAGCCTGAGAACCTGGGAAGGTGGCTTAGTGGGTAAAATGTTGCACAAGTAATATTAGGACCCACATAGAGTGTGGCAACCAGTGAGCCCCTGCAGGTCCAGTAGCGGGGAGGCAGAGATGGGGTCCCCGGGGCTCACTGGCCAGTCTGGCTGGCTGAATCAGGAGCTGTAGGTTCAGGGAGAGACCCTGTCTCAAAAATAAGGCTGAGATCACTAGAGAAAAACACGTGTGACCTCACATGTGTCTGTGCACACGTGTACACTATGCACATGAACCAAACCAAGGGGTAATCTAGGTAGTTCCTTATAGGGCCACAGGCCTGCAGCTTTGTAACTGTCCACTCTGCAGAAATACTCAGAAGAGCAGGCCTTTCCCTCCTTCCTGCTTCTGCCTTTCCTTACACTTCAGATCCCTTTCATCTCTAAAGCTCCCCTCCCTCGCCCCCAGCTGCCTGCCTGTCATGACTCATGCCTGTGATCTCGGCACACAGGAGACTGTGGCACAGGAGGGCCCCATCCTGGGCTCTAAGTGAGAGTACATCTTAATCCCCCTACCCCCTCACCCCAAAAAGGACTGTATGTCTTGCTGTGGTAGGTGAACTTCTGACTCTTCCAGTTGCCTGGCCTTCATCGAGACTCTTCTTTCCAGTACGCAGACCCTGTGGCTGATCTCCTGGACCGCTGGGGCGTATTCCGGGCCCGACTCTTCAGAGAATCCTGTGTTTTCCATCGTGGGAACTACGTGAAGGACCTGAGTCGCCTAGGACGGGAGCTAAGCAAAGTGATCATCGTAGACAATTCTCCTGCCTCCTACATCTTCCATCCCGAGAATGCAGTAAGTAGTCCCATAGAAGGAGCTTGGAGGCTCTGTCTGACTCTGGCCTGTCCTGGAACTCCTACACGAGGTGGGCTCTGGGCTTTTTTGTTTGTGTATGTATGTATGTGTGTGTGTGTGTCCCTGGCTATCCTGGAACTCACTTTGTAGACCAAGCTGGCCTTGAACTCAGAGCTCTGCCTGTCTCATCTCCTGGGTGCTGAGATTAAAGACGTGTGCCACCACCACTCAGCCATACATACTTTTTTTTAAGTCTAGAATTTGATAGCTCCGCTTACTATAAGGAGGTGAAACTACATTCAGTTAAAAGGTAAAAATAAACCGTCAAAGTGCCTTAAAGTTACATACGTTCATGTTACTAGGCATGCTGGTGCATGCGTTTGACCAATGGGGGCAAGAAGAGGACATCAGATCCCCTGGATGTGAGCTGCCTGATGTGGGTGCTGGGAACTGAACTCAGATCCTCTGTCAGAGCAGCACATAGTGCTCTCAGCCACCAAGTCATCTCTCTAGCCCCTCGTTTTAAGTTTTTAAAGAATTTATTTTATTTTTATTTACATCTGTACGTGTGTGCTATATGCATGCAGTACCCACAGAAGCCAAAAGAACATGATGGACGTCCTGGAGCCAGAGCTACCTCATGTGGGTGTGGGGAACCAAAGGGTTTTTTGGAAGAGCACTAAGCTGTCTGAATGGCAGAGTCATCTTTCCCCTCTGTTCTTGCCTAACCAGAATATGTCATTGGGTGGGGTGTTGGCATTGTTGAGTTGATAGAGCACTTACCTAGCATGAATGAGGTCCTGCTTTTAATCCCAGAACTGAAAGTAAGTAAATAAATATCTTTTTATTTTCCTCAAATTTCTTTTGGATCTCTGATTTGAACCCTAGCCTCATCCTCTGGGAGCCCTCTCTTTGCCGTAGCTTCCAAATGCCCTAAGATTCAACATTTCCACATTGGCCCGGTTACTGCAAAACCTGGGCAGGAACTTGCTGCTTGTCTTTGACAAGCAGCTTAGAGAGCAGTATCCCTAAGTAGTCTGGACTGATGTGCCTGGATTGGGCTCTGTGGCTGGTGGTTGGCAGGTAACCTCTGAGAGGCATCCAGGACTCTGATCAGCAGTGGGCCAATTCAGTGCCATAAAAAGAGCTTTGGAAATCGGCAGGGAGTGGCCATCTATTCTTTGGCGGGAAAGCTAAAGGTGCAAACTCACACACACTGGGGACCCTCTGCCTCAGTGTATCAGCGTGCTTCAGCTCCAGCACCAACTGAACTGGGCTATACAGGGAGCAAGCAAGTGACAAGGTCACCCTTGGGCCCCATTCTACTGCCTCTTCACACACTGTCTTGCAGGTACCTGTGCAATCCTGGTTTGATGACATGACAGACACGGAGCTACTGGACCTCATTCCATTCTTCGAGGGTCTGAGCAGGGAGGACGATGTGTACAGCATGCTCCACAGGCTCTGCAGCAGGTAGCCCCGGCCTTGGCCTGTCTCACCTGTGCACTCTGGAGCCCCTGACTCACGGGACCCTCCTAGCCTCAGCTCCCTGAATGGAGCCTGAGAGGATTCCATGCTGTGGGCCACAGGGTGAATGTCGCCATGCCTACCTGTTTTGTTTGGTTTGGTTTTTTAAAGAACAGAGACAACTATTTTAAAGAAAAAAAAAAACTCTTTTAATAGATTTCATAAAAGGACATGCATTTTACCAGATTTGATTTTCTTAAAACATACCAAAAAAGAAAAAAGAAAAAAAAAAAAAAGAAAGAAAGAAAAAACCTTGGTATCTCTGAGACATCCTCTCAGCTGGTCTCCCCTTCCAAGAGACAGCCTGTCCCCTTTGTCCCCATTTGGAGCAGCTGACCCAACTCAGAATCTCTTTCCTACAGGATGAAGTGCCTTTTTGAATGTTATTTTAAGCTGAGAGTTAATTTTTGTATACAAACTATTTCCAGACATCTTTTAGTCTTTTACTGTCTTAGGTACTCTAAGACGACACAGAGGACAATTTTATAGAACCTGGTAGCCTGTGTGTGACAGGGTCAGGGTGTAGTCAGGGAGAAAGCAGGTCACGGAGCCTGCCTCCAACAGGTGCGACTCGGCCTTTGGCATCTTGGGGTCCAGCTCCCTCTGACTGGGGTTTTCTCGTGAATGTCATCATTGACCCCGCTCATTTCTGGCCAGTCTGGAATGTACCTACCAGTGGCCCGATGCTTTATGAGACAACCAGTTCCTTTTATTATGATTTCTGATGTTGATAAAATTTGTCTTGAGGTTGCATTTTCTCCTTGAACAGTGAGTGACATTGTGTCACATCTGCTTTCCCACAACTGTTACATGTCTGTCCCTTGTTTTATCTGTTGTTATTGGTTTGAGGAGAATAGTTACAGAAAAGCCCTAAAACCCTTGGATTGTTAAGTCTTTCCTTTCGAAAGCTGGATACACGTGGAGCTGTTTGGGACTTTGCTGCTACTGCGCTGCCACCAAATGGAACTGACCAGCGGCTGGTACACTGTTCTTTGCCACTGTGCCTATGCTCAGAATATGCTCACCGCTAAACTGCAAACTTGGACAGGGCCAGAAACAGGTGTCCCGCCCCACCAAGCATGGCACCAACTGTCTCCTTTCCTTGGCCCTGGCCGCCAAGAGTGCTGTAGGGCACAAAATTTTTTTTAAAAAACAAAAAAATAAAGGGCCAGAGCACCATTCAGGTGTGGCATTCACTTGTCCCTGCAGTCGACATCAGAGCCTATGGTAAGCCCTCCAGTCTCGCTTGAAACCCTATGGCCTCGACCAGCTGCCACACCGATGTGGCCCAAGTCTATCTCAGCCTCTTTGGAAGCACAGCCTCTTCAAGCCAAGAGTTAGAGAAGCTTGTCTAAATGGGAAACTCTTTGCTCTAAACGAGGGAGAAGGGCTCCTCCGTGCCTGGGGGGTCTCTCTCCAGCTGTTCCCAGTTTGGTGTTGAGCAGTACTGGATTTTCATCGCTCCTCAGAAGAATGGAAAGAGCTTTTTTTGTGTTGGCACCATTGCCTTGGTCCTCTGTGGGTTGGGCCTCAGCCAGATTTCTGCTGGGAGTTGCTGGTACTAACAAGACTCAAAATCAGGGGTCAAACTTTAAAAAAAAAAAAAAAAAAAAAATTTACCTGGCCTGTCTTCCCACAGTGCTTTGGTCTGGGAAACCACTGTGCATTCAGAACAGAAATATGTAGGGTTCATCAGATCTCTTGACTTTTTGAGTGTTCCAAACCCAGTAATCCCTGTGCCAATTACAATAGAAACTGCCCCTTTGCTAAGCATTACCACAGATACCAATGGGTACATGGCAGATCTGTGTACGCCATAAACCCTTGTGGAAACCAGTCATTAACCAATCCCGCTGCCTTAAGTGTCTTGGGTATTGCAGTGTGCCATGTGCAGATTTCCACACAGAATGAGGTCTGGATGAGGACCTCAGATTGTCACCTGTGCCTCTTGCTCTGCTGGTGTCAACGAGCCTTATTTAGGAAAAGGGGCAGAACAGACAAATTCCAGAATATTTCAGGGGAAGCAAGCCTAGAAATAGTGTTCTGCTTCAGACAGGTTCATGGCCAACCTTGGCCTCAGAGTTCTGGAGCTGTGCGTACCTGTGTACTCGGGGTACAGCTTCTTGCCACCACATACATAGAATGTCTCAGGTGGGTGGCAGTGCCTCCCACCCCTGAGGGTTCTGAAATCTGCACCTTATTTGACCAAGCTCCAAAATGCCAATTTTTCTTTCTTTAAAAGAAAAAAAATCTGCTTTATGTACATAATTGAAAAAAATTTATATTTTTTAATCAGTTACTTGTAAATGAAGCAATAGAATTCTAATAAGGCCAAGAAAGGAGACGAATGTGTGAGGTTTATTTTCTTAAGGTAAATACGGGTATTGCTTTTAATTGTTAGTTTATTAGAATGTGGGCTTGAAAACTTATCAACCACTTCCGTGTGCCATATCCTTCCCACATTACCAAAACACTCCTATCTCCCTAGCCAAAAGAGATAATCTGCCCTGAGTTTATGGACCTCTCAGTTCCAGGTTAGGACTCCTAGACAATTGTTTTTGACATGAAGGTCTGGGACAGGGTGGCTTAGGATTGTGACTCCAGCTACACCTTTTGCATGACCTCAAGTGGGTGCTTCCTGGGCACCCCTGAACCCTGATGATGTCAGTGCTCCGTCTTCCATTTGTCTGGAATCCTCCATGTCAGTCTGTGGTTTCATGCACTAGCTGTTTGTAAACAATGCATTTGTATCCTTATAACACTGCCTGTCGCTGACAGCAGTTGGTGGGGATTCCTTTGACATGGTGCAGGGCTCATGAGATGACTTTGGGGACATGAGGATGTCCACATGACACGGTTGTCACGGTTACAGCATTTGAAGTTGGGGTATGAAATGAAACCTGTACGTGGGTATAGCCAGCAGCATTTCTGCAACCCTGTACTTTAAGAGATGGCTTTGTAATAAAACCCAGAAACACACAGCCCTATTGGTCAAACACTCGTGACGTTTGTGCCTCTGCTTCTCATGGTGCTGTGCTGGACAGCTGGCATGCCAGGGCTTGAGAAGAGCAGATAGCCTCCTGTGCTTGTGATTCCCTGTACAAACTCGCTGGCTGCCTCTGCTCCCGTTTTACTGTAAATCTGACCATGTCTATCCCTGGAGCTGCCCTGAAGATGGATACCTACCCCAGAAGTGATGATGTTGGTGTCTGGGGTGTTAGTTTTCTGCTGGATGTTTGAATGGAACGATCCAGCACTGCTTGGGAAATACATGTGGAATGTGCACGATTCTGGGGACAAGTATTGGTCAATCAGTGAGTCCCCTCCTGCCAAAAATAAACTGATGGAACTGCACCGTCGTGTGGTTGACCTGCTTCTCCAGAGGTATGGCCTGTTGTTGGGGGGGGGGTATTTATTTTCGTTCCCCTGCACACCACATCCTCTTACTGACACCTTGACCTTTGAGATTGTTCCCACTCCTACAGAGCAGGGTGGACGGGAGCAGGGCTCAGAACTCAATGCCATAGTTGTTGACTCCCCTTGGGGTTAACTAAAAGCCATTCAACCCAAATTGCTTATAATTTGAAAAGTGACAACTACTTGACCCACAGGCCCTCTCCCCGGACAAGCGGTGTGGTTCCATATTCCCATAAGGATTCCAGCCCTACCAGCAAGCTGTTCATGGGGACAGTCCCAGGACTACCTAACCTAAACACCTCATGGCCAGCACAGGTCCTGGGTACCTGCCCTTCACAGAGAACTACCCAGCCAGAGAACGGTCGCTTTGACTTACTCCGGTCTGCCCCTGGCCTGTTTTGCTTCCCTTTGCCCCGAGCCCTTTTCCATCCTCTACTATTTTGCAGCCCACATGCACACAGGCTTGTGGCAGCCTAGTGAGTGCCCAGGCAGGTGGAAAGGAGACAGTCATTAGGAGGAATCTTAACTGGGACATGGGCTCCCTGGAATGTGCCCTGCTCTTTTCTAGTTATGACAAGAATGGGAGGGAGGGATCAGAGGTAGGAAGTGACAGCCTGGGAACAATACTGGCAGTCAGTGAGCTTATGGACAGGAAGTGCCTGGGGACTGTTGGCATGGTCCCTGGAGTATCCAGGCATGTTAATTTCCCTTTGCTGGAGATAGCTACAAATCAACAGGATGTTTGAAGCCCAGAACCTCTAACTAGTTAGGCACTAAGCTAACTCCAGAACAGACTGGACCCTTAGGCTGTGAGACAGACGGAGGCATACAGGCCACCAAGCTTTCCAACCAAAGCCCCTTCCTAGCTCCAGCTAGGGCCACAATAAGAATCACTTAAGAGTGCAATTCCTCAACATGGTCTCCCCATCCCACACATCACCTGAAGGCTCTTAAAGGTACCAATTCCTAAAGAGTACAGCTCAGTGGATGATGAGGGCACTTGCTGAATCATGAGGCCCCAAGACTGAAGCCCCAACACCCACATAAGACACAAGCTTCCAAAGCAAGTGTGAGTTCCAAAGCACTTGCCTGAGTTCAATCCCTAAAATACACATAAATGCCAGGTGTGGTAGCATGTCCTTACAATTCCAGCAGAGCCTGGTGGGGTTCCTAGGGCTCACTGGACATTCATTCTAGCCTGCATAATTGGTAAGTTCTAGGCCAATGAGATACCTTGCCCAAAGAAGGCAGACAGCATCCTGAGGATGGTATTCCATCGTCCAACATGCATGTGTCCACATAAAACACAGACTTGCTCATGCACACAATACATGCACAGAAGGTAAAGGCTAGACTCAAGGCCACCCTGGCTACTTGGACTCAAACCTCTCAAACCTTCAAATATTCCAGGTGATCCAAATGTTCGGGTATGGGAATAGCTGAATGACTACAGAGGGCTAGGAAATTTGCCCCTAAACTGCTCCAGGCCTGGTGCCCACACAGCACAGCTGCCGTGAGTAAGGCTTTGGGAGTTGACATACAGCTTTCTTTGGAAAGTCCTTCATATTTGTTCGTTCACTGCTTAAAAGGAACCTAGAAAAGTCCAGAAAGACTTTCCTGGTTGCTGGAGCCTCCCCATGACCAGAGCAGTGGCAACCCTAGATGGGAATCTTGGTCTGGAGTGAAGGGTCAGCAGTTAAGAGCACTGTTGTTCTTCAGAGATAGGACCAGTCTCCAGCTCTCTCATCACGTGCTTCACAGTCTGTAACTCCAGTTCCAGGGGATTCCGTGCTCTCTTCTGGCCTCTGGGTACCAGGCACATACATGATGCACAAACATATAGGCAGGCATAAGTAGGTTTTTTTTATAAACCTTGGTTGGGTCAAGTGAATGGGAGCCCAGATCACCTGTCAGGAGCAGAACACAGCTGTCCACTCTCCTGCATCAAGAGTGGGACGTTCTGCACCAAGCTGTGTCCTAGCCCTGTGCCCTCACCACTGTGAGCATAGTGGTGAGGTGGCTTGCACTTGCAGGACCTGTGAGTCATCTGTCCTGAGTCTCTTAGAGTCCCCTAACACCACAGGACATGACTCCCAGGTAATACCTGCCTTGGGGACTGAGTCACTTCTATTTCCTTGTCCTACAGCTAGATGTGAGGACCCAGCAGCCCACAGCAGAGCCAGGGGTCAGAGTGGAAGGGACGGGAACCAGGGTTATCTCCAAGCACTCCAGGTTGTCATCAGAACCAGAGTCAAGTGACTCTTCCTGTGCCTCCACCCTCAGGCAGGGGAGAAACTCCCAGGAAGATTACACACCAGCCTGAGGGAAGGACTAGGCAGAAAGCACCTGGAGGGGTGGGGCCTAGGCTTCTCCCTCACCTAGGTCAATATTGACACGGAGAAGTTAGGGCCCTGGGAGATAAGCTGGAAAGAACATAGTAGCACCCAAAATCCCTGAGAACCTACTGGTTGGGGTTATAGGGCTGCCTGGGCCAGAAGTCAGTGGGACAAGGAACTTGCCAGACAGTCTAGCCAGGCAAGCCCAGCTCAGGCAGACCCCAAACTAACAGCTAAGGATTAGGGGTGGGTATATCCACAGGGGAAGGGGGGATGGCCAAGCAAAGGAAATGGACCAGAACCCCCTTCTTGCTCTAGGAAAGGAGAGGGGGAGAGAAGTACCCTGTTTCTCAACATTGAAGTAACTGAGCCTACGCTGGCTCTCTCTCTCTCTCTCTCTCTCTCTCTCTCTCTCTCTCTCCCCCCCCTCCCCCCTATCGGTGTAATAGCCACAAGATGACCCAAACCAGACACCAAGGGTCAGGTCCTAGTATACCTGTCATATCTCCAGACTCTGCAACCACAGGTCATGGGATGGGCACATCTGGGGTAGGGTGGTTTTGCCCAGGTAGTATCATCTGGGTCTTAGGGACACAGAATTTTGAGGAGGGCTTTTGGAGGAGCCTTTGTCTACCATTAGGCTATTGGAGCTGGATTGTGCTAAGTGGGGTGTACTTCCAAATAGGGAGAGGGGGTTGGAGAGGTATCACACACATACACCTCCCCTAAGAGAAATATCAGCTCATTTTAAAGAGAGAGCCTGAGGTCCCTAAGGTTACTCACCAGGGAGCACCAAAGTAGAGGCAGAGCACAATTGTGGAGAAAATTCCATGCCCTGCTTCTATATAGAGCACATGCCTGCTTGTGTACACACACACACACACTCCCATGGGACCAGGCACAAGCCACAATAACTCAATACATCAGCCACCATCCTAGAAGACAGCACCAGCAGGGCCTTGACCTCAAGGACCCACTTTCCACCTGGGCCTACAAATCCTGGAGAAAGGCCCAGCCACTTCCACTTGAAGGCCTGAAGCAGGAAGCAAGGAAGGGCCAAAACAGGAGGCTGCCTCCGCGGGGGCAGTAGCGTTTGACCCAGACCCAGAAGAGTAGCCCTGGCGAGGCAGGCCCTGGGGACAGGGACAGGTGAGGAGTAGAGAATGCTGGGTGCCTTCCAGCTACAGAAAGCTCCTCACATTAGACTTCATGAACAATGGAGGGCGTGGCCAGACAGGCAACTGGAGGGAGGTCTAACCCGAGGGAGGTCCAGGTAACACGGGCCTCTTCCTGGCTCTAACAGCTTGGGGCAGCTGGAAGAGGTTAAGAGGATGAGGTGATATGCCTCCCTGTCGCTGATGGAGATTATAGGGACAGAAGGTGCAATGGGGGAGGTGGACATGGGGTGTTGCTGAATGAGTAGAGTGTGTATCAGTCCAGTTTTGTCTGTTTGGGGACAGGCAAATGCACAGGTGTAGTTGCTCTTGCGGAGGCCAGAAGCTGACATCCGGATGGCCTCTTCAGTCACGTCTCCACTTAATTTTTGAAACAAAAATTACTGGACCTAGAACTCAACTGTCTCGGACACCCCACTGCACCCCCAGTTTCAGGGCTGGGCTAAAGATGTATGCCACCACACTCAGCCTTTACATGGATCCTGGGAATTCAGATTCCGGGCAGTAAGAGTACTACCCACTGAGCAGTCACCTTAACCACATACAGTTTCTGTTCTGCAAGTTGGGGAGGTAGAGATGTGTGTGGATGATGATGATGGTCAGTGTCCCCATGGCACAGAATTGTACACTTAAAAATGTAGGATGGTTTACACCTTTCATCCCAGCACTCAGGAGACAGAGGTTGCCGGATCTCTGTGAGTTCAAAGCCAACCCAGTTAACACAGTGAGACTTTGTTTCAAAAGTAAACAACAAAAACCCTGATAGAGTGGTAAATATTTTTGTTCTGTTTTATGAAACAGAATCCTGTGTTGCCCACACTGGCCTGGAACTTGGAATCCTTCTTCCCTTCACCTCTCCAGTACCTCTGTGCCCTAGAGTAGTTTAAAAAAATTTTTTAAATAATAAAAATTTTAATATAGTACGTTGTTTCAGATTTCATTCAAGTATACAATATGTTTTTATCATATTCATCCACCTAACTCCTCCCAAGGCCATTGCCTCACCCACTGAGTCCAATGGGATAATAAAATAATTTTATCTTAAAATAATAAATTAATTTAAAATAATAAAATAAATTTGAAGTATTTAGTTAGCTTTCTGAATCTGCAGGTCTCACAACTCTGGATTTGACAGAATTGAATAAAAAGACTTGAGAGAAGGTTATGATTACTAAACATGTTTAGACTGCTTTTCTTATCTGTTCTCTGGGTGTAACAGCCATGTACAGTGTTACATTGTTTTAAGTATTATAAGTGACATAGATATGATTGAAAGTATAGGGAACAGTGTGAGGCCTGTGTGTAAATACTGGGTCAGCATCTTGTATGAAGGGCTTAAGTAACCTTTGATTTTGATATCCATGAGGAACGTAATTAATTTTCTTACAGATATCAAGACCTGGCTGTGCTTTACCATAATTTCTAAAACTATGGGAGGGGGTCCAGAAGTCAGACATACTGAGCAATCTTGTAATCACAGCATTCTGCGGCTAAAGCAGCATAGCCACAAATATGTAACGTAACAGGTCTTCCTTTGAACGGCCAGCTCCCAAATAATGACATGGAGACTTCTTATTAATTATGAAAGCTTGGCCTTAGCTTAGGCTTGTTTCCAACTAGCCCTTATAACTTAAATTAACCATTTATATTAATCTATTTTCTGCCTGCTTGTTACCTCTCCTCCACATTGTCCATCCAAACTCCTCTGTGTCTGACTGATGAATCCAGCCTCTCTTCTTCCCAGAGTTCTTATCTCTTCCCAGAAGTCCTGCCTATCCTCTCCTGTCTAGCTATTGGCCATTCAATTCTTTATTAAACCAATCAGAAGGTGCCCTGGCAGAGACACATCTTCACAGTGTACAAAAAGATTATTCCACAACACAAGTATGAGGCCAAATTGGGCTATATATGAAGATCCTGTCTCAAAAAAGAAAAGGAAGAGAGAGAAGGAGAAAGAGGGAGGGAGGGAGGGAGGGAGGGAGGGAGGGAGGGAGGGAGGGAGGGAGGGAGGGAAAAAGGTATACTGGTAAACTCCTGTGATCCCGGTATTTGAGCAGTGGAAGGAGGAAGATCAGTAAGTAGATCAGGGTCATCCTCAGCTACATAGTATGTTCAAGGCTAACCTGGGGTAAATGAAACCCTGTTTTAGAAAAAAAAAATGAAACAGAAGAGGACTACAAGATAGCTGAGTAGGTGGGTAAAGCTGCTCAACCTAATAACCTGAGTTTGACCCATTGAGACCTACATGGTAGAAGGGGAAAACTGTCTCCACAAGTTCTCTGTCCTCCATATACACCCACGGTCATACATACACACACACATTCACACTCACACACACACATACACACTCATACACACACATACACGCATTCACATACACACATTCACACTCATACACTCACTTACACACTTACACGCATTCACACTCATACACACATGTGCACACAGACACATTCACACTCATATACACGCACATACACTCACATACACATGTACACACATGTGCACACAGACACACATACATACACACATATACACACACAGATACACATACACAAACATATACACACACAATGTAATAAAAAAATAAATCAAAGTCCCGCTGGCTGCTGTGTAAGAGGGAAGATGTAGGATCAGGGAGGCTAAGACAGAGCGTGATTCATGTCACCAACTGGCCCAAGCTGGCTCAGAACAGGTCCGTAGGAAGTAAGTAATGCGACTACCCAGTTCAGTAAGGAGACTGAATCTAGATGTGGGGACAGGGAGACACCGGGGGTCCCTGCTACTTTAAACTTTGGGCCTAGAACTTGGAAGAAAAGTAGAAAATTGAGAGGGGCTGAGGCCTGAGCTGTGTGCCTGTGACTTTTAGAGACCCCTGATGTGGAATGTCTTTCTATACACTGTGAATATGTGTTGCTACCGTTGGTTAACAAAGAAGATGTTTGGGCCTATGGTAAGACAGCTTATAGCCAGGTGGGAAATCCAAGCAGAGATGGGGGGAAGGGCAGAGTCTGGGAAACTCGATCCAGACACCCAAGAAGCAAGATATGAAAGTACCAGTAAGCCACCTGCTATGTGGCAATACATAGATTAATAAAAATGGGTTAATTTAAGATGTAAGAGCTAGCTAGTAACAGCCTGAGCCATAGGCCAAACATTTTATGACTAATATAAGCTCTGTGTGTTTATTTGGGACCAAGTGGGAAAACTGACTACAGACTCCAAAGGAGACAGATGAGGAGAGAGGAAGAGGAAGGTGGTACAGACTAGCTGCCTCAGCAACATGGAAGTGTAGAAACAGAGACCAACACAGTGGTAAAAAGGAAATGGGAAAGAGTGGAGACACGTGTCACAAAAAAGGTAGAACAGACAATGCAGAGATAGAGCCCAGCACAAGGAGATGCAGCATGCCGTGACTACTGTGACCCAGACCCAGACCTAAGCAAGTGACACAGGTACCCCGTCACACACAGGGACCCACAACTGTATCATCTAAATAAGACCAACATGGTGGCACACATCTGTAATCCCAGCACTCAGGAGGGATTGTGAGTCCCAGGCCAGCCTGGGCTCCACAGCGTGACTCTGTCTGGCTAAAATGAAGCAAAAATAAAACATGTACACACTGGGCACAGAGTGGCCTGAAGTTCCTGGAGTGTCCACTCCTGTGACATGGAACTTTGTAGGCAAAGATTTCACTCCAAAAAGGTCTTGCAGACAATCGACAGGTTTTAGTAGTGTCAAAGGGGAGGCATGTGCTGGCTGGACCGTGTCTGGGGCAGGGGACAACAGCCAAAAGATAGAGGGAGGCTGTGTCCTGGGCATTTCTAGAGGGTTCTATTTCCAGCACTTTCATATCCCACAATCAAAAGTAACAGGGGCAGCCAGAGTATGGAAGAGATTTCTTTGCTGCAGAGATGCCACTGGCCTCTCCCACGATGGGTATCAAGGCTCCCTGGGGAGGGCTATGCTGGGCAGCCAACCCGAGATGGGAGGTAGGGAGTAGGAGATGCCAGGAGGAAGCCCTGGTCATTTCCTTCACCTCCTAAAGTGACCTTGATATCACAGATTCACTAAGTTACCTGAATCCCTGGATTCTAAAGACCCCCACCCCTGCCAGCCCTGGGGAGGTGGGGGAGGCAGTTGCCCATCTGAGTTCCCAGGACAGAAGTCAGTGTTTTTTCAGCCCAGCTCAGTCCTTCACCCCTTACCTTCTCTGCCCACTGATACCCAAGATGTGAGCCTCCCAGACCATGGGAAGGGGGCTGGTTCCCAGACGGTTTGGTCAATATTTATTAACTGACTAAGTTTGAATACCCAGCCCATGCTGCACAGAGTGCTGGGGTGTGTCCTGCAAGGCAGGAGCTGGGATTGAGTTACAGTTAGGAGGGAGGGACAATGGGTAGAGCTTGGCCCCCTGCCAGGCCTCACTGCCCACAAGCAGGGTGAAGGAAGGTGCATGAGCAGCTCCTAGAAGGTAGGCCTGGACTGGAGGGGGCCTTGGGAACTGGTTGTGGGTAGAAAGGCTGCTCAGGATTCATGGTAGAGGGCATGGCGTGCCAGGGCTCAGGGTCACACAAAAGGGCTGAAGGCTGGCCGATCAGAGGGCAGTCCCATGGTGAGGCCATTGGGTGTATCGCACTGGTTAAGGAGGGCCACTGTGGCAAGCCAGCATGAGGGGAAGAAGTGGCAGATTTCACTTGTGGGTGGGGTCTCTGTCACCCCCAGGGTTGGTTTGCCTAACTCCCCACCCTTCCAGCCAGCACGCTGTCCACCCGCCTGGAAGTTAAGCAAAGAAATCTCAGGGTTTACTCAGGTACCGAAGGAAGAAAGGGGGGCACCTGAGGAGGAGGGGATATCTGGGAGGGAGGAAGGGTGCCAGAGCCTACACAGTGGGTTAGAGCCCCTGGGGGAGGGGCGAAGAAGGAAGCAGTGCAGGAGAGAAAGGAACCCTGGGAAAGTCAGAAGGGCATGGGATGGCATCCCCTCTAGGGAGGGCTGGAGACTTATGGGCCACAGGCGACTCTGGGAAAAGACGGACCGTCAGGGGGAAGGCACCTGGAGGAAACACCTGCCCTAGAAACAGACATGGTGATTCAGCCCCAGTCTGACTCTCCGGGCTGTGCTATCTGAGGCACCTTCCCAGCCACCCTTGGGGTGATGCGGCTGCCAATCTGCCCTTCCTCTCCTCTGTGGGCCTAAGGTTGGGCACTGATCTTCCTACCTCACCGTGGCCTTATAGTTACATGACCTGTATACCTTCTAGCTCTCATCTGTGTGTCTCAGGTCTCTGCCTGTCTGAGTCCCTGGTCACTTTCCTGTCACGGGGTTTGCATATAAACTCAGTGTCTTTGCTGAAGGCTCCGGTTGCAGTCTCCATGTCACCATACCCGCCATGGCATGTCATCACATTTTTTGTTGCTGGAGATAGCCACTGGCCTGTCATATGTGTCACAGTCACACAATACTACAACTGGAGGTGCTGTTAGCATGCCTGATTGACTCTCCAGTGGCATTTGTCCAGGCCAAGCCTCACTCAACAGCCATCTAAAGGGATTTGTCCTGCTCCGAGTTGGGAGACCCAAACCTACACACAATTCGCCCAGGGTGGTAGGAGAGGCCCATATTAGGTTGTACGCAGCTCCCATTACTGCAGCAGCCAGCAGCCTCCCCTAGTGTGACTCAGCATGGACAGCCCCCTGCTCCACCCCTTTTCCAGGCCACAAAGTCCTGAGCTTGGCCGGGCTCTCAGGGGCCCTAGACAAAGGAGCAAAGAATGAGAGCCATCATGCACCTACGGTTCTGTAACTCTTACCTCACCTTGTCCCGTCACACAGGCTAGCAGATCTTAGGGTGTTCTTGCTGTTGATGGGGCAGGATCGACCCGTGTGACAGACGCAGAACCCAGTGACTGTGTTTGCTTACTGAGCAGGAGTGAAGAAAGACCGCTGTCAGGATTTCGGTTAGTTGTGCAAAGTTACATTGAGGAGAAACATTCACCTACATGCCTATAGAATCCATGACTGCAGTTTCCAAAGCAGTGGTGCAGGGAAGTGGGGGGGGGGGTTGCTGAAGGTGAGAGGATGGTATTGACAGCACCCCTTCTCCATAGCCCTCTGGCTGTGCTTCTCCTCTACCCGCGCAGAATTACGGTGTGGACTCCAACAAGCTCAGTGGCTGTTTGCAGAGCTTTCAAGGCTGGATCAGGAGAGCACATGCTTCATCGACCCAACCTGTGGTCACCTAAGCCTATGACTGCAGAATCCGTCACACTTGTGAATAGTCTCTGTCCCGAGTTGGCAGAACTTTTGTCTTATTTGTCCAGCCTATAAAGCTGGCACCTGGTTCCAGCCTAGCTGTCTTCACACTTATGCTCGCTTTTATTCCAAATGCTAACATGCACGCACAGCCTTCCTACAGTGCCTCTGTCTAGGCGTCTGTCTGCAAAGATCTGTCTGCTTTTGCTTTTGATGGTCTGTCCCTATCTAGGGACAACTATTTCCTCCACTAATGTTATCAGAACTTTGAGGATTAGAGCTTAATCCCAACAGTCCTGCAAGCCGGGCTTGGCTGCCCACACTCACCAGGCTAACCAAACAGATAATAAAGAAAATCAGAGAAAGGAAATTTAACCCATGGGGCCACATTGAGAAGAGGGACAAATACAGGTTCAGTGTCCAACCCAAGTCCTGCTATAAGGTTTAAGCTTAAGTGGAAGACACAGGTTTGAATGACTGAGCAGTCCCATCCACCACTGACCCATCACTGGCTTTGGTTTAGGTAGACAGACGTTTCTGACCCGTCCGGCCCAAGGTCCAAGTCCTGCAGCTGCCTAGCCCCAAATAATCACACAAAGGCTTCTATTAATTACAAGCTGTTTGACTATGGCTCAGGCTTACCGTTTACTAGCTCTTACATCTTAATTCAACCCAATTTTGTTAATCGATGCTTTGCCATATGGCTCATGGCTTACCTGTACTTTTACATCTTACTCTCTCGGCAGCCTCTAAGATACCTTGCCAAAGGCCAAAACATCTTTATCAACCAGTAGTATTCACAGCATACAGAAAGACATCCCACATCAGGTCTATTTGCTCCAATCTGTCCTTTAAGATGAAATCTCTCTTTGGGAGACAAGCCCTTCCTCAAGCTGGCCCAGGGCTTCACCCTTTCCTTCCCTCCAGAATGAAACCCCTGAGGACATGCCAATTGGGAGGAGTGTCCTCCAATAGGGTAGGGCTTCCAAAGCAGGAAGGTATTGCCTCTGTACATGCCTCTGTAGAATACCTTCACACTTGCTGGGTGGTTATCAAGTCTGTCTATGACCTGATGACAAAGCCTCTTCCTATTTTAGAACTGTGCTCTGTCAACATCTGTTCTGCAGAACCTGAATCTCACGTGACCCCATGATCTTTTTAGGGGGATTTTTTTCTCTTTGTACAGCCTGTCTGACATGGGTAGAAAGTCTTGCAGCTTGTTATAATGGAGAGTATCTCACCGGGCAGGGGTTATGTTTGTCTGAGAGCAACCACATGCTTCTGTAGACATCATTCTTGTTTCCAGAGCCTCTATGTCTGTACGTGTCTGTTTGTAAGTGGACGTGTTGACAGAGCTCATCCCTCCTGACAGAGCCTCAGCCATTTCCAAACTGACCTATAGTGCCTGCCCCAATTTTCAGGACCTGGGGTTCCCTCACAGAACCCAAGGCTGCTTCAGAATCTTACTTGTATTTAGAACAAATATGCTTACACACTGTGCTGGCTTCCCTGTGGCTCAGCCCACATCCCCATGCCTCTCGGGAGAAGTCAACACCATTGACAGAACCAGTCTGTAGATCCCCTGCAGGCTTACAGAACCTCAGCTCTTCTGCAGACTCCCTGACCTGAGCACAGGATGGGTCTTTTTACAGATTTGAAATCTCTTTGCAAGGCTTGCTATGGTTTTCCTCACCTATTCTTGTCTGTTTGCTAGAGATATCCTGTATATGAGGCTCTGGCATGTCTACAGGGCTTTCCCAGGTTTTAAGAACCTGCCTCTGTCTAGAGGACCTTTTTATGGCCACCGGTGTAGCTTCTGTCTGAGAGCTTCGTGCATCACTGTGTTTGTCCAGAGCTTCAGAACCTTCTACAGAGTCCTTTCTTATCTGTATTAGCATGGTCTTCCCCAGGCTGCAGAGCTCCTCTGTGCGTATAGCGCCCGTACCTGTCTACAGAGTCCTCCTCAGCTTCCAGTCTTTGCCTATGTGCCAAGCCTGTCTGACGTTCCCTGGATAGTGCCTGGGTCTCTCCAAAGCTATCCTTGTACATATGGAGGGCCCCTGCTTGAAGAACTCATTTCCCTCTGGAGACCTTGAGTCGTCCAATGCTTCATCAGCCTGAGGAAGGCATTCCTATTTGTAAAGCCCCTGTTCCACAGCCTATTTTGCTGTGTGGACCCTGTGTCTACCTATACACTCATTTCTAACTTTGTCAGACCTTTGTGTACTTGCTTTCCTTTCCTTGAGGTCAGAACCTATCTTTCCATACAACATTGAGTCCAGTTTCAAGAATCCACTCCCATTTGCAGGGTCCTCCTCTGTAGACTGGATCAGTTCCTTTTGTAATGGTCTAATTTAGCGCCATCTACAGTGACTGTCCCTGAGTCTTCAGACCCTGGATATGTCTAAAAGCTGTCCACGTGCTCCTTTTTCCTTTTGAATTTTTTAGACAAGGTCTCCTATAACTAAGCCTAGCCTCAAATTCACCATATAGCTACGGATGATCCTGAACTTCTGATCCTCCTGCCTCCACCTCCTGAGTGCTAGGATTAAAGCCATGTACCATCATGCCAGGTTCTGCGTGGTGCTTGGGATCAAACCCAGGGCTTTATGCCTGCTAGACAAGCTTTCTACCAACTTTATTATTATACCTCCAGCCCTTTAGAGTTGGTTCCTGACTCTGTCTACAGATGTTGCTACTAGCTGGAAGTGCACTCCTGACCAGAGAGCTCGCCTGTTGGAAAGCATTTCCAGAGACAAACCAGGTCCCTGTAAGCCTGTCACTGTGCCTGTCCTGGTTTGCTGAAGTTGCATGTTTTATGAAAGTTACATTCTCTAAGGAAGGTACTTCGGAGAGTTTTAGGTTCGGGAGAAGTCTTGCTTGGAGCCTTAACACAGGTGGCCGGAGGCTGGTCTCCAACCTTTGCATCTCCACCATTCTTGCCTAGCCTAGGATGGACACCAATCAGGACCACCCAGGCATCGACAACCACAGAGCCCTCCAAATATGGATTACTGAGGTGAGGGGTAAGAGCAGACAGCACAGTCTGGGACATGAAATAGTGCCACCTCTCCCATCTCCCGTCTAGAGACCCACCCTCCACTCCGTCTCTGGGAGTCACAGGTAGACGTTCCTAACTTGATACCTGGCAACCTCTCCTCTCAGAACCTGAAGACGCTGCCACTGCCTGAAAAGGTCCATGGGAATTTCTTCGAAGAGTGCTGCTATGTCATCCTCCACGTAAGTCACGTGGGGAGTCTTTCTGAGGGGTGACATGGCCCAGAGCTGAAGAAATTCAGGCCTGGAAATAAACTCTGTCTTGAGATCAGAACCCCACCCCGCCCTCATTTCCCCTCATAGCCCCTGTCCAATGCCTACCCACTGGCTCCTCCATCTCTACCTCACTCTCTAACCAGCCTGTCTCCTTCCCCCTCAACATATACAAATGCCTGGACCTAGGTCCCTCAGAGCCCAAAGGCTCCCCGGGGAGGATCCAGTGACCTGCACTACTGGATTGGAAAGGAGGCCAGCACAGAGAGTCAGAGGGCTGCAGTCACCTTTGTGCAGGGCCTCCGGGAGGACCTAGGAGACCAGACGGTGCTGTATCGAGAGTCACAAGGCCATGAGTCTGACAGTTTCCACAGCTATTTCCACCCCGGAGTCATGTGAGTGCCGAGAGAGCTGGGGACAGAGAAAGGGGACATGGTGTGTTCAATACTCTGGTGATAACGGTGCGTGCGTGCGTGCATGTGTGTGTGCGTGTGTGTACACGTATGCATGTGCATGTACTTTGTTAAGATATGTAAACTCACATGCATTCCACTCATCTCAAGCACACAGTTTAGTGGTTTAAGATGTATGCAGCCATTGCCACAATCAGCTTTAAAACATTTTCATAGCTCTGAAAAGACCCTGCCTTCCTTTGGACAGCCTCTTTCCAGGCATTTCCTGCATCCATCCCCTGCCAGAGGCAACGACTAGCCTGCTTTCTGTTTCTACATTTGCCCATTCTGGACTTGTTCCGTAGGTGGAACTACCCAGAAAGTGAGCTAGCATGGCAGACTTGGTTTGTTTGTGTCTTAACCTCTCCCTCCCCTTCCTCCTCCTCTCCCACCTGTGCTAAGGATGAAACCAAAGCAGTGCCCAGATGACAGGCAAGCTGGACCACCGAGCTTCATCCCTCCCTGATCCTGTTTTCAAGATTTACCCATACTGTGGCACGCATTACTATGTGAATTCATTTCACTGTGAAATAATAGTCCATTGTATGAATCTACCATGTGTTATCAGTTCAACAGCTAGTGAGCATGTGTGCTGCTTCTGCTTTGGGGCTGTCCTGAACAGCACTGCTGGGAATGTTTGTGGGACACTGTCATTGATCTTGTCTGTACCTGGGAGAGGGCACTCGAGCTTCCTTTGTGCTGGCAGAAGTGTCTCCTTTACTTTTGCTTCAAGGTATTCTGTTGTCATTTGGTTCGGTTTTCTTTATTTCAAGACACGGTTTCTCTGTATAACAGCCCTGACTCTCCTGGAGCTCACTCTGTAATCAGGCTGGCCTCAAACTCACAGAGATCCACTGTGTCTGCCTCCCAAGTGCTGGAATTAAAGGTGTTCACCACTTTTTATAATTGTCACATATTTAGATTGGAAATGGTTAACCTAATTGCCAACATTAAATTCCTTTTGTTTCATATCATTGGGTCAAATACTTGCATTTGCATATAGTATAGACAAGTCTGTGTGTTTCTGTAAAACATGCCACCCTATGCATGTCCTGTAGATAGGCATGCATATCTGAATATTTATATCCACCACACAGATATGCACTTCCATATACTCACATCTAAACTCACCTGGGTAAATGCATGTATGAAATCCCCAAATATACTCCAGTCTGCACAGTTCTGCATGCTAGTAAGCAATGCACACTTGTGCCTCATGTACCTGTGTGCTCACACATACATATGCTCACATGTACTCAAACACATGTATCACCCACACACAGACTTACACAGATGCATTTGCCTACCCCGACACTCATTCCTGCAGGAGTGTGTTTTCATTCATGGGTCCCTGTCCCTTCCTCAGCTACCGGAAGGGAGGCCAAGTCTCTGCTCTCAAGCATGTGGAGACCAACATGTACAATGTCCAGCGACTGTTCCACATCAGGGGAAGGAAGCATGTGTCTGCCACTGAGGTGAGGGCAGCTGGGGACATGGGGACCTCCAGACCCACACAGGCTGAGTGACCTGAAGCAGAAGAAAAGGAAGGAGTTGGTGGAGAATGTGGGGAGTGTGTGGAGAAATGAGCTACTGCTCCCCAGATGGCCCATCTCCCTCAGGAGAACAGGCAGCCTTGGGATCTTGGCTCCACCTCTGCTCTGCTGCGGGTCCATCTTTCTAAATGTCCCATGGGTGCTTTAAGAACTTGGGCAGAGGAGGCAGATGGCAGTAGTGCACTGGACCTTTGAAGACAGCATGATAGGAGTGTGCATAGCCTCACACTTCCTCTCACTCCATTCCTTGCCACCCACAAACACCCACAATGACTACCCCTGCCATCCTTGGATGGCATCCTCACTCTAGTCCATGCAATGGCCTTTCATAAATTAACAAAAAGCGCCCTTTACTTTCACACACCAGGAAATTAATAGGAGCAAGACATTCTGTTTGTGGCCAGAGTTTGGTGCAATGGGCATTCATTTACGGTATCGATGGTGACCCTTTAATCGTACATCTACTATAGTTAACCAAGCTTAGGACAGCCCTGTGATGCACACAATCCTTCCCAGAATCCTGGTCATGTGGGATAACCTATATAGTCCTTGGTTTTTACTATTATGCCATTGTGATTATTTAGTGTCCCCAAAATGTATCTGTTTTGATAACTATCCTTACGCTTCATTGCATACTGTCACTACCCAGGCACATATATACTGTCACTATGAGCACACACTCTTGTTTATATATGTCTCCCATATTTGCACATGTTCATACAAAGATAAGCAATTACCTACACCCCACTTCTTATAACCATGTGGAAGGTCACATGTAGCTATGAAGATGCATGCCTGAAGGCTGTGACAAACATTGTCACACACACACACACACACACACACACACACACACACACACACTGAGCTGCACACAGCATCATTCATACTAGTGACATACCCCACCTTGCCTTCTCTTCCTCCCTCCCCCTCCCCTCCCCCGCTGAGGTCGGTGGTCTGATACTTTTTCCTTCCATATCTCTCTCCTGGTTCTGAAAGGTGGCCTTGTCCTGGAACAGCTTTAATAAGGGGGGAATCTTCCTGTTGGACCTAGGCAAGGTGATGATTCAATGGAACGGACCCCAAACCAGCATTTCTGAGAAATCACGGGTCAGTGTCTGCCCTAAGAGCTGGGAGTACCGGGCTTAGGGAGAGGTGACCTTCCAAGCATCCATCATATGGCCACCCCAAGAGATAGCTAGTCTTCTGTCTCAATCCGGCAGGCTTCTATTAGATATATGCTAAGTTCTGATGTGCCATTGGTGGCAGTAGACCTGAGAACACTTGATTGACAGGGCACTAGCTCTCCTGTCCCTATCCCTGTGCCTGTGATAAGAAATAGCCTAGGCTGGGCTTGGTGTGGAACAAGGGGCCACTCCTAGAAAGTCTTGACTGCTGGGTCTTCTCCTGCAGGCACTGACCCTGACATGCAGCCTCAGGGACAGGGAGCATGGTGGCCGTGCCCAGATTGGTGTGGTGGATGATGAGAATGAAGCCACAAACCTCATGCACATCATGGAGGCTGTGCTGGGCTGCAGATCAGGCAGCCTGAGTGCTTCTGTGCCCAACAACGGTGTTAGTCAGCAGCAAAAAAGCAACCTCCGTCTATACCAGTGAGCGGAACTGGGGGAGGGCATGGGGAGAGTGAGAAAGTGAAGGGACACAACTGTGTGTGTGTTACTGAAACAATACAGCATCTCTACAGAAGCCTCTAGTAAACACACGAAGGCCTCTGGAGTATGTCCTGTGGGGCATTGGGCCTATATAATATGCACTCTTGCATGGTGTATGAGAAGCCCATAGTATAGATGGGAAGACCAAGGCCTGTGAGAGTCAAGGAGTCACCTAAGCCCCAAGCAAAGACACAATAATTGAGTTTACAGCTCAAAACTTCAGTCTCTGGGAAACCAGAGGAGTTCAAAGGTGCTGGGATGGCATTAGGCCAGGAGAAGGCCAGCTGTCCATATCTGGATGTCTGTCCCCCAGTGTCTGTGAGAAGGGAACAGACCTGGTGGTCCAGGAATTGGCGACCCGCCCACTGACCCGAGACCTCCTACAAGAGGAAGTAAGAAAAGCCTGGACCCACCCACCCCCACCTGTCCCCCCTCAAAACCCACCCACCCCCACCTGTCAACCCACTCATCCCCCCTACTAACCCCAGTCCCTGCTGACCAGATTCATGCTTTTTTCCTAGGGCTGCTATCTCTTGGACCAGGGTGGCTTCAAGATCTACATGTGGCAGGGACGAAAGTCCAGCCCCCAGGACAAGAAGGCTGCATTCAGCAGGGCTGTGGTGAGATCCTGGGGCCCATCCAGGGAGGCAAGACAGATCTAGTAGAGGATGTGCTGCCTTGGACTTAAGGGAAGAAATGACTCTTTCCTGGAACAATTTTATTTTGGGGTCAGGAAGTGTGTCTACCCTGGAAACCTTGCGTGAGAGAGAAGATCCCTGCCACCCAAGGCATCAAGTGTGCATGACTTAGCCTTGCCTTGAGGCCTGAGAGTCATCTTCACTGGGGGGTGGGAGGCAGAGGGGGTTTATGGGACTGCAGGGTATGTCATGGCCAGCCCTTCACCAGGCTTGGGTTAAGGGGATCATGCCTACCTTCGGAGACCTTGGGGAATTGATACCGAGGGAGCCAGCTTATTAAATGGGTCAAGAATTTAGTTAATTAATGCAGCTCAGAGTTTGGCTGTGCGCAGTTGGGGGGTGTTGCTGGGACTGAACACAGGCTAGAGCTCCTGAGCCACAGGCCTGCCTGACAGAGCCGTGTCCCAGGGTTTCATTCAGGCCAAGGGCTACCCAAACTACACCAATGTGGAGGTGGTGAATGAAGGTGCAGAGTCCATCACCTTCCAGCAGCTGTTTCAGACATGGTCGAAGGAACAAGATGGGAAAAAACACAGAGAGACGAGTGAGTAAGGGAGGAGCTGGGGGTGGAGCCTGGGGAGATGAAGGACCCAGAGGCTTCTGGGAATGCTTAAGGCAGGAGGGGGGGCGGTTGGTCAGGACCTTAGCTGGACAGGTGAGGACAAGAAAGAAGAGGGTATGTCCCAGACCCCATGAGATGTGTGAGGAGTGAGCGGGCATAGTGATGCTGAAGAATGTCACTGACTCTAAGCTCCACATGCAGATAAACTGAAGCAGGCAAAAGTGGACATAGGCAAGCTACGCACCCAGCCTGAGCTAGCAGCCCAGCTCAGAATGGTGGATGATGGCTCTGGAAAGGTGGAGGTGAGGGCATTGGCTTGGGGGTGGTAGTGCGCGTAAAGGGAGAGAGAACTGTTGGCTGCGTGTGAAATGGCAGTGGTAGTCGTGGCTAGAAACCCAGCACTCTGGAGGAGGAAATATCAGGAGTTCAAGGCCAGTCTGAGCTCCATGAGACAGGTCTCAACAACTCAAATGACCCAGGAACATGTGGGTGCTATCCACATACAACCAGGGATGTCTTCAGGGAAATCAAAACATTTATGCCCACTTTCCAACAGCTTGCTCACACAGTAATCCCAAATCATAGAACATCGTGTCTCTCACAGACACCCCACTTGACAACACCTGGACAATGAACCTGTGGCCAATGCAAGTGCACGGTCCCACAAATCACAGCCCCTAGACCTAGCCCCTAACACACTGTCACAAACTCTCATCTGGCCTCAGACCAGTGTTCTCATGTGACCTATTCGGCATATGAAGGCAGAAAGAACCCTTAGCTCCCTCAAGTCCATAAAATGGAAGCAGAGATGGTGTCCAGTGTGGCCGCCAAGCTAATATGGGGATGCTGTGGGGCTGGGAACAAGGCTACTGAGTCTGTGTGGGTGGGTGGGGGTGTCTAAATTCTGTAGGTAAGCTGAGGCTTAGGAGAGGTAAACTAAAAGGGATCAGGTGCACAGAGCAGGACGGAAATGAAAGCTGAGCAGAGTATGCAGAGGAAGCCGGGAAAATGTGTCTGGAATCAGCTCCAAGCACAAAGGTGAGGGACCCATAGAAGTAGGGAGTTCTTGCTCCCAGGTAAGTGTGCCTTTGGGAGGTTTTGGTTTGTGAAAGCCTTTTCCGAAAAGCATGAGGTGCTGATGCCCTGGGTGAAGCTCCCAGTCGGTGTGGGTAAGGGACACCAGGCACTGTTTCCAGGCCAGTTGGCATTGTGAGTCCCGCCTTACAGCTGGGAAGAACTGGAGCTGAGGATAATCACATGCCAACCTGCACAGACCTGGACTTCCACCAGTTCTGTCTGGTTCTAAAGCTGAGGTGTGGCTCCCATAGTAACACATTATCTCTCAGACAGATGAGGGCAAGCGTTGTCATCTCAGGCTTTGAGCAGGCAGGCATTGGCGCTCTGTTTATTAAACAGGGTCTCGCATATCCCAGGCTGGCCTCAAATTCACTGTATAGTCAAGGATGACCTTGAACTTCTGATTCTCTTGCTCTCTCCCCAGTGCTGGGATTATAGGTAGAATCACGGTTTTGAGGGGTCCCAAGACATTGTCACGCTAGACAACCAAATTGCACCCCAGCTCTGGTTGTTCTTTGTTTGGGGTTTTCCCTTTATCTGTGGGGTTTGTTGTTGCAGTTAATGACACTTTAGAGGAAATTTCCCCTCCGGGGAGTCAGCACCTCTCTTGAGTTTCATTTCTGCTATTCTGGACTGAACAGAGCACTTCTGTGCATGGGGAGAGGCTGCTGTCTGCCCCTAACTCAGGACTGTAGCCAGTGGGTTCTAGACTGAGGTGGCCATGGCCGGGAGCTGGATCCATCCTACAGCCTCTAGTCCCAGTTACAGAATACAAACTAAGTCTGGGCTGAGCTCAGGCAGCAGAGGCATGGGGTTACTGAGGTCTGTCAGGGGAAGGGTCGCTCACAGGTCCATTCTGAAGCATGGAAGGCATAGAGCTGGGCAAGCAGCTTGCTGGCACAGATGAGCCAATGAGAACTTTCCGGCTGGATGCAGGTGGGCAGGCTGCTACAGGTAAGGCTCATCTGTGCCCACGGGTCCCATGTTCCTCAGATGTGGTACATCCAGGACTTACAAAGGCAGCCTATGGACCCCAAGCACCATGGCCAGTTGTACTCAGGAAGCTGCTACCTTGCCCTCTACACATACCAGAAACTTGGTCGTGTCCAGTACATCTTGTACCTATGGCAGGTAGGCCCACCTTCTGGGGTACAGATGCCTTCCAGCCCCAAATCTACAATCTAAGAATGAAATAGGAAAACTCCAGGCCATTATTGTCCCCCTCCCTGCTGCAGGGCCTCCAGGCCACCATAGAAGACATTAAAGCACTGAACTGCAATGCTGAGGAGTTGGACCTCATGTACCACGGAATACTGGTGCGGGAACATGTGACCATGGGCAGAGAGCCTCCCCACTTCCTAGCCATCTTCCAGGGGAAGCTGGTGGTCTTCCAGGTACAGCCCATGTTGGACTTTTCATCCCTTTGATTCAGGCTGGAGAGATGGCTTAGTTGGTAAAGTGTGACCTGAGTATGATTCCACCGCCTACATGAGGACACTGAGTATGATGGTGCATGCTCGTGATCCTAGCTCTAGGGAAGCAGAGACGGGAGGATTCCAGGGGCTTGATGGCCAGAGAGCCTTTCCGAAATGGTGAGCTCCAGGCCAATGAGAGGCCTTATCCCTGAGAATGACATTTGACATCTTGGGACCCTCATGAGCACACATGCATATGCACACACTCATAATAATAATTTTAAAGCTATCTAGCATAAGCCACTCCAGGAAGGAATGATTCATTTTGGGTCTATTTCAGAGGTCTTACAGCCCCTAGCTCTGTTGATTCTGTGCCTAGCCATACAGGGTGACTGGAGCATGAGCCCTTGAGATGTGTGGCAAGTCTGTTTTACTGTCCTATGTGGACAGGACTACCACAGCCTACACTCAAAGGGCCAAAGGAGAGTGGTAGCCTTAGTCATGAAACAGGACTGGTGTTCACCACTAGGGCAGGGAGATGGTCCCCAGGAGCCCCTGCCTCAGCCTGAGACTCCTCCCCCCTTCTTCTAGGGGAGTGCAGGCAGCAGAGGGAAGAGGCTGCTGATATCCAGCACCAGGCTGTTCCACATACAAGGGACAGAGAGCCACAACACCAGAACCATGGAGGTGCAGGCCCGTGCCACCTCCCTCATTTCCAGTGACATCTTCTTTCTGTTTGCAGCTGATGTCTGCTACCTCTGGTTTGGGAAGGTACCAATGGGAAGATAGTGTTAAGTCAGAGATGGGTCCCTTCTACCCAAATACAGACTTGAAATCCAACCAGCTACAGGCTAGTGGGGTGGTTCTGTGGGTATTGTGAAGTGGTTCAGGAACCCCAATAGAGCTAGGATTAGTTACATATTCACAAATGGACTGGGGTTCCTCAGGTCAGAGGCAAGCCTGGCTCTGGCTATCTCCCTTTCTGCTTGGGAACTTTCCCCAAGTCTCTCTGGGAAAGGGAGAGGCCTAGACTTGTTGGCTTGTGGGATTTTGTTTTCTTATCTTTAGCATAAACCACAAAAGACACCCCCAAGCCTGGGAGTCTCTCATCCATATTCTGGGCCTAGAAAAGGTTCATGGGGTCACAGCTAGGGAAGCTGAAAGGGAGATACCTTGCTCACAGGGGCCTCACCCACAGCTTAGGCCTCCCTTGGCTCAGATCCAGCTCCCCACAGATCCCAGTGGAGGTGAGAGCCTGCTGCAGGGTTTGACCCGGCCTCTGCTTGCCAGGGCTGTAATGGGGACCAGCGTGAGACGGCACGGATGGTGGCCACTGTCTTCGCAGGACATAACACAGAAATGGTGCTAGAGGGTCAGGAGCCTCCCCACTTCTGGGAAGCCCTCGGAGGCAGGGCCCCCTATCCCAGCAACAAGAGGTAACCGGATTACGGGAGGATGTTTATCTTGAGGAGGAACTGAGGCCCAGAGTGGGTGACTAGTAAAAGCCACATGGGTAACTTGGATGGAGACCATGCCAAGCCAAACAGGGGGAAATGGCGCCCTCTGCTGGCAGCTTCTTCCTGCACGGCCTCTAAGGATGGGACAGAGGTGAACAGGAGGTAAAGGGCAGAGCAAATCCTCCAGAATGGAAGGAGCGGGGACCCTGGGCACTGCCAACCACCCAGGTCTCCTGTGCACCCATGAAACAGGCTTTCTTTGGGGCCACCAACCAGCTCCCGAAACACGACAGGGAGACTTATCTTAATCTGTTTGCCTACATTTTGCCTCAGGACACTCTCTCTCTCTGCTGTGTGTGTGTGTCTGTTGTGTGTGTGTGTGTCTGTTGTATATGTGTATATGTGTGTGTATGTGTGTGCATGTGTGTATATGTATATGTGTCTTGTGTGCAGGTGTGTGTGCAGGTGTGCGTGCATGCGTGCGTGTGAGTGTGTGTGTGTGTGTGTGTGTGTGTGTGTGTGTGTGTGCCCGCCCTGCTTTTCTCTTCCTGCTTCCTATGCCTGCCTGGTTTCTGTCCCTCTCTCTCTCTCTCCTAGTCTATTGGCCATTCAGTGTTTTACTAGACCAATCAGGTGCCGTAGGCAGCAACACATCTTTACATAAGTAAACAAACACAGTATAAGCAAATGGAGCACATCTTTATGTAAATATGTTACAGTACCACAGACTTGCCCCCCACACTTCCACCCTGGACCTGAGGCTAATCCCTGACTTTACTGAGGGCAGGTGACTCCCATTCTAGGGAAGACAGAGCCCCAGCTCAGCTTCTCCCCACTAGGTCTGGGGTCCCCTTCTCCAGTGCCTACTCTAATAAATCCATGAAGTAGCAGACAGGTATTCAGTCACCTGATCTATTTGTCCCTTGAAAGAAAGGGGACCTGGCCCAGAGCAGGCACTCCTAGAGAAAGTCAAGGGATGGGTGGAGTCCAAGGCTCTTGTGCCAAAGAAGCTACTTTCCCTGAGGAGGAGTGGGGGCACCCATACCACGGGCCAGTGTGGCCCAGACTGCACCCCTCATGACCCCTCCTCTGGCCAGGTATCCCGAGGTCTCCAGCATCCAACCCCGACTGTTTGAATGCTCCAGCCCCTCAGGCTATCTGGTTCTCACGGAAGTGGTGTTCTTTGGCCAAGAGGATTTGGACAAGTATGATGTCATGTTACTAGATACCTGTGAGGAGGTGAGCCTGCCATTCCAGCTTGGTTGGGCTGGGAATGAAGGTGTGTCTGTGTTGGTGTAGTTGGGTGTGGTTTAACCTGTGATTGATTTTTGCCAGGGAATGAAAGTCGGGGCATGACAGTAAAACCACAAAATACTAGGAACAGGGGTTGGGTTGTTTGTAAGTATGATCTTGCATGTTGTATGTAATAGTGTGTGTCCTATGATGCTATGTATGACTCCACTTGACTGAACACTGGCACATCACTAGCAGTAAATGGAAGGAAGAGTATATGTGTGACAATTCTTTGAACCTTCACATTTGACAGCAAAATATGGCTGTGTATCAGGCAGACCATGCCAGCAATTGTGTGGTCCAGCACTAAACAAAACTGGCCGGACCAGTTGTAACTGGTGATGCTGCATGTGCATATGTGTATGCTGAGAGGCAAAGAAGAAATACGGCTGATTGTTGGTATGACTGAGCAACTGTATTAGTGAGTGTGAAATTCTGTGTATCTATCCCATATGAGATGACATGGATAACCAGCCAGAGATATGTGACAGGTAACCAACCATATGTGACTGTGTCTCTGCAGACACAGACAGCATGTGACTGTGACTGGCTACTTGGCTATGACAATCTGTCTTTGTAGCTGTGATAGTGCATGCATGTGTGTGTACATGTGTATGTCACTGTGTGTATGCATGTGTCTCTGTGTGCATGCATGTGTACACTGTGTGACGGTGTGTGTGACTGTGTGATATTGAGTTCTGAGGAGATTGAACTCTTATTTCACTCAGAGAAAACCCAAGCCCAGACTACATTACCCCCCCCCCGGCCCGTGCACCCTGTCTCCTTCACAACTCACCCCATAACCTAGCCAGCCCCCCTCTAACCATATCTCCCAACTCCACCTTGCTGGTCTTTTTCCAGCCATGGTGGCCAATTGCTGTTCCCTAAGCATGCCAGGCATATCTACCTTAGGCCCTTGGCACTGCCTGATTCCTCACTTTCTTCCAAGATAGGCATGTGTCTTGCTCTTCCATGAGATCTATGGGGGGTAGAGGTTTTTCTCAAATCTTTTGAGACAGAGTCTCATACAGCCCCAAATGGCTTTGAGCTCACTATGTAGCCTAAAAATCCTCTCATCTAGCTGATTCCACATCCCCAGTGCCGAGATTTCAGACCTGTCCTACCCCCTCCTGTTTTGTGATACTGGGGTCCACCCAGGCCTTGCCTAACCACTTTAATTAGTGACCCTATGCACCCCTCTTTTTGAGGTGGAGTCTTATGTTGCCCAGGCTAGCCTCAAACTCTCTCTGTAGCCAAGTATGGCCTTGAACTGGCCCTCCTGCCTCCTTGCCAGTGTAGCCATTGCAGACATGTACTACAATACCTGGCTTAGGGACAGTAACTTAGATTCTTCTCACTGTTGTGTTCTTAGCTCCTAGTGCATGTTCATAACTATTTCTATCAGGTGCATGTGTGTATGGCTGTGCTGGCAAAGGTTCATGGGTGTGGGGGCACCTCAGCTTGCTGAGTGAGTTTTCTGGGCCAGGCCCATGCACACAGGATTCTAACATGGAGTAGGGAGGAGGTGGCTGACTCAAGGAGCCCCTCCACCTGTCCAAGCCTAGGCTCCCTCTGTGGCCCAGATCTTCCTATGGCTTGGAGAAGAAGCTAGAGGTGAGAAGGAGGTAGTGGCCTGGGGCCATGAGTACCTGAGGACTCATCCTGCAGAAAGAAGCCTGGACACACCCATCATTCTGGTCAAGCAGGGCCATGAGCCTGCCACCTTCACTGGGTGGTTTGTCACGTGGGACCCCTACAAGTGGATGGTGAGGCTTAATACTCTCCCCCCATCTTCGGGAGGAGGGTGGGGGGCTGGAAGAGGCTCTCCTAGGCTGAGGACCTCCCATGAGTTGGCGGCAGGGGGGTGGCTGGTCTTATCCTTCAGGCTCATGCCTAAGTTTCAGGGAGCTCCTTCCCTTGCCAGTCCTGACAACACCCCAATTCCTGCCCCCAGAATAAACAGTCCCGTGAGGTGGTGGAGGGACGCTTGGGACCAGCGTCTGCCATCCCTGAGATAACAGCAGTAAGTGTTGGGCAGTTTCCCTGGAAGCCCCATATAGTGGTCTGGGTTCAAATGGTCCGGAGGCAGAGGGGCTAGGGGTTCAGTGTGATCTTTAGTGGGTGCCTGTCCTCCATCTTCTGGACCATGAGGCTTCTCTCTGGACAGGAAGTACATAACTTCCAGCTAAGTCAATGGCCGAGTGATAACAAGGCAGGTCCCTTGACCCTACTGGCCTCCAAGGGTTCCCAAGATAGCCCAGAGAAAGAAGATCTGGAGCTGGGCTGCAGTGTTGACAGCAAGAACCCCAGAATAAGCCCCACCGGCAGCTGCAGCAGCTCAGTGGCCAATGGGAGCCTGCCCCGGGAAAGGCTGATGCACCAGGCTGTGGAGGACCTGCCACAGGGCGTGGATCCTGCCCGTAAGGAGGTGGGTACCAGATGCTGCTGTTCTCAGCACTGGCCTGAGAATCCCAGGGTACCACCACAGTGGCAGTGAGCAGACTGCTGAAGTGTGGAATAGGTGTGTGGCTCAGGGCTCCAGTAACCCCTCTTCCCCACCCTGCCCCAGTTCTATCTCTCAGACTCTGACTTCCAAGACATCTTTGGGAAATCCAAGGAGGCGTTCTACAGCATGGCCAAATGGAAGCAGCAGCAGGAGAAGAAGAAACTGGGATTCTTCTGAGCTGGGAACCCTGCTCATCACATCCCGGGTCTCCTGGAATAAACCCCTTTCCCAATAAAAGCCATTGGCTGATGTCACAGGTGGCCTGTGCATCTTCAAGATGAACTGTCTGCTGGAGGCCCCTTCTCAGCAGCAGGGCCCTGTCGCACTCTGGGCTATCCCCTCCTCCAGGGAAAGGATTTCTTTAGACTACTCAGTCCAAATGCCCCACCATGGTGGGAAGGGGATAAGGCCTTGAGGAAGTCTCTGGTGTCTATGTAAAAAGACTATAAGGCTTTCTCTTGTGATTTTTATAAAAAAAAAAAACTCACAGCCTAAAGACAGCTAGAGGGTAGGGAGAGGGCTGTAGTATTGTTCCTAACGGAATTTTGGACCACTCCAGGGACTGGACTGCTACTCAGTCCCTTGAGAGGCAGAAGCACAGGTGATGTGTTAGAGCTGAAGGCAGTCCAGGGCCTCAAGCTCCACATCCGAAGTCGGTGCAGCAGCGCCAGCTTTGCCTGAGGTATGGACACAGCGTGGCCCAGTCAGGGTGGATGGACCTCACCCAATCCCCAGGCTTAGTCCTGAAGGGAAATCTTCACAAAGAGAGTGGCTGATGGATGCTGGTCTCCATTCTTAGACAGGAGGTGGATGTGGCGGTACCCTGGTGGGAAGGAAAGTTCTGGTCACTGGAAGGGGATGCTCAAGGCATAGTGAGCTGTAGGCTAAAAGAAGCCAGGCCCTGTCTACTGCTCCTGGCTGGCTCCTTCTTCAACACTCACCCTGCTTGAGGCTGTTCCAGGGGATGGTACTCTGGCCAATAAAGTCATTCTTAGAGGAAGCATCATAATCCTCTACCACAAAGCGTACAAGGGCAAGATCGGGCACGGCTACCTCAAACTCAAACTCTGTGTCCCACCATGGGTTGAAACCTAGAAGGGCAAACACCTTATCAATAGCGAGGTCACCAGCACCAGTGGCCTGGTCCAACCCAGCCAGTGCATACCATACCATTATTGGTAATGACTGCTGTCTGATGGCTGGCCACATCCCGGCCCACACCGTGGATCTCCACTATTACCTTGGGGTCCACGATTGAATTCTTACTCTTGTTGACTTTTGGCAGTTGCTGTCCAGAGATGATCTAAGGAAAGGTTGAGGCAATGAGCATTCAGGGATGGCAGTGAGCAGGAGAGATCTCCACAGGTAGCCATCCCTCTGCATCTGGTCATACCCGGACACGGAGCCTCTTCCGAGCCCACCAGGGCCCCTGAGTCAGGGCGCGTGAGTTGAAGGTGGTGTTGGGGTCTCTCAGGAAGGCAGGTTTCAGCACATACCCGCAGGCTCCATTGTCCTGGAAGCGGCCCAGGTATACATCCATTTCTGGCCCAGGGGTTTGGAAGTTCAGAGCCACTATAGATAGATCAAGAGTAGGTACAAGCTGTGGGGATGGTAGAGTTCTAGAGCCAGGCTGCCCAGCCCGCCCAGAGTGCACTATAGTCTAGGTTCCTATGTGAGTTGAAAGCAGAATCCAATGATGTTACAGTGTCTCCTGCCTTCCCATCATCCTAACTGAGCCACCACATTGGCCACATGTTCTATTTATTTGTGTGTATGTGTTTCATATAAGTGTGTGTTCATGTCAGTGTGTGTGTGTGTGTGTGTGTGTGTGTGTGTGCGCGCGTGTGAGCGCGCACGCGCATGTGGAAGAGAGGTCAATGTCTGACATCTTTCTGAATTGTTCCTTAATCTATTTTTTTTTGAGACAGGGTCTCTATTGAACCCAGAGCTCACCAATTCATCTGACTGGCTGGCCATGAGCTCCAGAGCCTGCCCCTGCCTCTTCAGTGTTGAGGTTACAGATGTGTGCTATCACTCCTGATGTTTTACTTAGGTAGGAATCCCAATATGGCTGACCCAGTCATCTCCCCAGACTGTTTTGTAGGGTTTTGAGGCAAGGTGCCCATTCCTGCCTCCACCTCCAAAAAGTGTTGGGGTGACAGGTGTGACCGTATGACATCTCTCCGGGTCTCTGAAGAGCAGAGGATGGGACCTAAGACTCCATGTGTGCCAAGCTAGCACTTAACAGCTGAGCTACATGTTCCATTTGCAAAATTCAAAGGGCTAAAGTGCACACCAGACACAGATTTGCTGGCTAGGCAATGTCCATGCTCAGCTTTTGACCTGTGTCCAACCTTCTCAGGTCCCCAGACCTCTCATCCTGTGAACTTCAGGGCACTAGGCCCCTGGTCATCAAGGCCAGGTTCCCTCTCTAACCTCCCTCCATCCCAGCCGGTACATACCAATCTGGCAGCCCCCATTCCACATCTCCACAGGGCTGTAGTTGGAGGAATCTGTTCTTCTCCCAGCCGGGTAGATCCTACTCAGGTGGCTCACATTATGGCGGACAAAACTATTTCCTGAGAATAGGTAGGGTCAAGACAGCACTTAAGGCCTTGGTAGGCGAAAGACACACATACCCACCCAACCTCACCAGTTCTGTCCAGACATAAAGAAGGGAATGCCCAATTTTGAGTCCCTGCAATGGTGGAGGGCAGGCTTGGTCTTGACCAGTCCAGATGGCCAGGATCAGGTGCATGCAAGAACAGAGGCTCACCTGATTCTTGTAGCAGCCGAAGGGCACGGCTCTCAGAGAAGGAAGCCATCTCATAAAATGCCTGCCCGGAGGTACTGGGATTGGAGAAGCCACCGAAGTGGACACTCTTGCAGTAAATGACCAAGTCAGAAAGCTCCGGCACCAGCTTTAGCTTATCCTCCTGGAGGCCATGGGGAGGCCCAGGTTAGAGCCAGAGGGTAGGACAATGTAGGCACTGAGCACCAGAAACCCAGACAACAGAGAGAGAGGAGACAGACAGAGAGAGGGGGCAGAAGTTCTGAATGGCAGCCACAGAAAAACTAAGACAAGATAACTGTCCCATGAGCAACGGGAGAAGGGAGGACCCGGGGCCACCCCACCTCCACAGCTCCCCCTAGAACCTTGGGCTTCTGCTGCACTTGGCTCCGAACAGCCTCATCCTCCATTTCAGCGGCCTCATCTTCATCGGACACATCAGAGGCCTCGGGCCCGTTTTCCTCTCCAGCAGGCAGCAACCCTCTAAACTTCTTCCCTTTCAACAGGATCTTGCCCTTCAGTTGCTGGGGATATACGGCTAATTGGTTAAGACCCGTCTAGACCTCCCAGCCAGGTTTACTTCCCCGCCTTCACGGTACCCACTTTATACCTCGGGAGAAGGCAGGCTCGTGGTAACCCCATCCAGGGGCTTGTCCAACAGCATGGGCCCTAGGATGGTCCTGAGGTGATATGACATCACGCGCTGTTGCTCCAGGCTGCAGTGGTTCTCCAGGGATAGGATGACTGGGTAGGGGGACGCCTAGAAGCCCCAAGGTGAGTTAGAAGGGACCGTCCATCCCTAAGTACCCTCCCCTCACTCCCACGGGCATGCCCAACCTTGAAGGCGTAGTCCCGGATGGCCCTGAGCACATCACAGAAAAGGATCTTAGACGTAAAAGTGTAGCCATGATAGATGATGGGGTCCTGATTGGGACCATCCCAACAGTCAAGCTCCACACAGCGGCAGCCTTTGCACAGCGCCCTGCAGAGAGCGGTGACAGCTAAGCATAGACCCTGCAGGTCCTATCCGAGGTCCCACCCTAACAGTTCTGCCCCTGGACCGAACCGGATGTAGGCCTCCGTGCTGCTGGGCCCTGTGAGCTGGTCTTCTAGCAGGTAGGTGTTGTGGGAAGAAGACACTAAGTAGTGGCTGAGCGGCTGATCCATGTCCTGGTAGACACGGCGGTGTGCCAAGCTGAAGATGCTGCCATCAGCTGATAGCAAGTACATGAGGAAGCCATCCTTGGTCATCTGTCGCTGTGCCTTGGCTAGGTGGGAAGAAGCCACCATTTCCAGTCAGAGCTAGTTTCCTATTGCTGTTGAAAGAAGTGCTTTCTCCACTCTGCCCGCCCACCCACCTTTCACAAGTCCTCTGCAGCTCTGGGGAGACGTCCTGGTCTCCCAGTGAGATTGTGGTTACAGTGTGGTAAGGCCCTATCTCTTTTCCTTCCTCCCATTCCAAAAGCCTCAAAGTTGGGTGACATCGCCTCCAAGTCCCCAGAGTTGAATGCAGGGTCTTACCCAAACACTCTACACTGAGCTGTATCCCCAGTCCCCCTTTATCTCTGTACTTTGAGGCTGAGACTCACTAAGCTCACAGACTGGCCTGGAAGTCGTGAACAGCACTGTATCTTCCCTAGGTCATGTCTCAAAGCTGCATCCAGAATAGACACAAAGAAGGAAGTAACAAACCGTTGGCTTCACCAGCCACTTCTTTCTATGTCTTGGGACAGGACACTAAATGCCCCTTAAAAGAAGGAACTGAAAAGAAGTAACTCCCAGACAGGGCAAACACTGGAGCTCTCTCCTTTCACCTGCTTAGACTCGAGAGTCACACACTGATGAGCAATCCTGGGGCTGGCTTCCTCCAGCACATCTGTCTGTCTGTCCCAGCCATGTGGCTCTGGGACAGCTGGGCCCTCACCAGTCTCACTGGGCTCATAGCGCTCGATGAGAGAGAGAGCCAGTGCTGGCCCTGCCGCCTCCTCCCGCTGCTGATGTTGCAGAAATGTGACTAGCTTCTCCACTGACAGGGTCTCTGAGGATCCCGCAGCCTCTGCAAAGATACGGTCGATCTCTGGCCGCTGGGTCAGCATCTTGTAGAAGGTCTCGATCTCCTCATCCTCCAGTGAGTCTGTCTGGGAGTGGTCACATTCCTGCAAACCAACACGGCCCATGGGCTCAGACGGGGCCACAGGCCAGGACGGAGGCCCCACAGCCGCCCAGAGCCAGCTCACCCTGAAGATCTTCCTGGCATAGCTGTCGTCCACCTGGATGTTGAGTTCCTTCAGGAAGTCCTTCAGTTCCTTGAAGTTCATCTTATTGTCCTTGTTTTTGTCTGCCTTCCTCAAGCAGGAGTGAATCCAGCTGTGAGGCAGTCAGGGAAACACACAGCAGCCCGATGCCCAGGAGGTGGGGGGGAGGGGGAGGGGGAGGGGAGGGGGAGGGGGAGGGGAGGGGGAGGGGAGGGGGAGGGGAGGGGGAGGGGAGGGGAGGGGAGGGGGAGGGGAGGGGAGGGGAGGGGGAGGGGGAGGGGAGGGGGGGGGAGGGGGAGGGGAGGGGAGGGGGAGGGGGAGGGGGAGGGGGACGACACGGGACGACACACTTCCTTACTAGGGTCCTCTCCTTTCGCGTTCTTTCTTGCTTGTTAGCTTGGTGCTAGGGACTGAACGCTGGGTCTTCCAGCACTCTATCTCTTTACTTTGTATTTTGAGTCAGGACTCCCCAACTGTTGAGTTAGGCCTTGGACTTGTGATCCCCCTGCCTCAGCTTCCTGAGTAGCTCAGATTACAGGACTGTACCACCTGGCCCAGCTAGGGGCTTTTTTCTGCTTGCTCATTCTGAAACCTGATGACTTTTGAAAACGTTTACTATAGAAAAAAGGCTCTCTGCAGGCAATTTAGACTACAGAGAAGGAAGGCAGCCGATAGCTGGCCCCCCTCCAGCCTGAAGGGACCATTTGTCAAAATGCTGATGTCAGCACTGCCATTATCACTGCAGACTGTGTCCTCCACTTTCTCAATCCGTCAGCCAATCTGCCTCCAGTACCTGAAGCCTAGTGTACAGAAACACAAATTTCAGGCCACTGATGAGAAAGTGGAGATATCCCACGCAAAGTCAAAGCCTGGGTCAAGTCATCAGGACCGGGACATCTCGGCCCCTGCTACCTCACCCTTCTTTCTTCCTTCAGTCTCTAAGGACCGAAGGGTGGGGTGGAGAGCCTCCCAGTACAGTCCTGGAAATTAGAGAGCCGAGTCAAACAAAGATAATAAACTTCATGGTTCTGTTTAAAAAAAAAAAACAAAAAAAACCAGGACAATGAAAATTTTTAAGAAATCATAAAGGAAACAACAGATAGCCAGCATAACCAATGCTATATAAGTACTTAAAAAAGTCTAAATGCCAGGTGGTACACCCTGGAATCCCAGCACTTTAGTGGTAGGGGCAGGCAGATCTCTTGAGTTCAAGGCCAGCCTGATCTACAGAGTGGGTTCCAGTTCAGCCAGGGCTACATAGAGAATCACTGTCTTGAAAAACCAATAATAATAATAATAATAATCTAAGAGGCAATTCAACTTGCAGTAACACCAAAATGATTAAAATTATTTGAAATTATTCTTTAAGTATAAAACTTAAAGTTCTGGAAGCTACAAGGCATTGTTAAAAGAAATGAGAAAAGACACTGGGGGCTGGAGAGAAGGTTCAGCACACAAGATTGTTTGCTGTTCGAGCAGAGGACCAGACCCAGGAGCTCGCATCCTCCAGGTGCCTCACAACCACCTATAACCATCTCCAAGGGAGCTGGTACTTCTTCTGACCTCTGCAGGCACTACACAGTTGCGGGGACACACACACACACACACACACACACACACACACACACACATACACACATACACACACACATACACACACATACACACACACATACACACACTTGTGGGGACACACATACACACACATACACACATACACACACACATACACACACATACACACATACACACACACATACACACATACACACATATACACACACATACACACACATACACACATACACACATATACACACACATACACACACATACACACATACACACACATACACACATACATACACATACACACATATACACATACACACACACATACACACACACACATACACACACATACACATACACACACATACACATACACACACACATATACACATACACACACATACACACACATACACACATACACACATACACACACATATACACATACACACATACACACACATACACACATACACACACATATACACATACACACACACATACACACACACATACACACACATACACACACATACACACACATACACATACACACACATACACATACACACACATACACACACACACACACACACATACACACACACATACACACATACACACACAGATTTTCAATAAATGGGAAGGAATAATCACATGTAATGACATGATCCATGTTCATGCTGAGACGTCTCCAAATTAATCCAGATCCCCAACAATGATGTCGGTTTCTTTGCAAGAAACTGACAAATGGATCTTCATACATATGGGAGGTCTAGGGACATAGACTGGAGAAACCAGTCTTCAAAACAAAACGCAGACAATTCACCACTTCCTGATTATGAAGTTTACTACTAAGTTATAGGAGCTAAAAGAGTGTGGTGCAAGCATAGTACGTGAAAGGACAGATAAACAGACAAGTGGGACAGAACTAAGTCCAGAATACCAATTTTTAGTCAATGGACAATTCAATGGGAATATTCAACAGAATGCTTTCAGGCCTATGAGGGGGCGCAGCAGGTAAAAGTCTCTGATAAGAGTCTGATCCCCAGGACTCATATGGTCGGAGAACCAACTCCTGCAAGTTATCCCTGACCTCCACACACACCAGATGTCAAGTGCAAACACACACAATAAATAATGCAATGAAAAATGATAAGTCTCCACAAACAGTGCTGGAGCATATCCAAATGCAAAAAGAGACTTCCTACCTCATATCACAAGCAAAAGAACAGAAAATTAATCAGATTTACATCACGCCCAAGACAGGGTCTATTACAAAAGAGAAAGACTAAAAATTAGACTGCTCTTGATGGAAAAATGGAACCCCTCCCGCATTGCAGGAGGGGAATCTGAACTGTTGGCTTTTCTTTGGAAAATGGTCAGGTGGTTTTCAGAACATTAAGCATGGAGCTGAAGAGATTATTTAAAGGACCAGAGTTCAGTTCCCGGCATCTACATGGGGCTTTCCACAATAGCTTATACCTGAGCTCCAGGGGAACCAGTGTCTTCTTCTGACCTCTGGGCATTGCACACACATTGACATATATGTACACATACTGACAGATACATAATTAACACTAGATCCAGGGACTGGAGAGATGGCTTGCTTTCCCAGAGGATCTGGAATTTAATCCTTAGCACCCACATGGAGGCTCACAACCATCCATATGCAACTCCAGTTTCAAGGGATCCGACCCTCTTTTCTGATCTCCTCGGGCACCAGGCATGGACATGGTACATGGACACACATGTAATAAACATCCTAAAGTAGAAGCAGCTCACAGGCCCATTAACTGTTAGGAGTTATGGCATAGCATGTGTCCATACAGTGGGACACCTTTAGGAAGCCAGAGGAATGGGGGTCAAGAGCCACAGTAAATAAATGCTGACATGCTAGGAGTGAGAAGCCATTCAGGGGGCTGTGGAGTTCATCTTCGATGGTATATCCATAGAGGACAATGGATTCTAAGAAGACTAGGGTTCCAAGGCCTGGGGTTTGGAGAAAATACAAAAGAACCAGCTGCTCAAAAGGGGATGGTAAGGTTGATAGCACAGCTGTAAACGCGCTGAATCAGGCTCAGCAATTGTCTGTCTGTTCATGTGGGTGCAGATGCACGCATGTGTATGTGGAGACTAAAAGCCAACCACAGGTGTTGGTCCTCAGGTGCTGTCCACCTTGTCTTCTGAGGCAAGATCCCTCACTGGCCTGCAGCTCACTTTAGTCTAGGCTTGTTGGCCAGGGAGACTTAGGGATCCACCTGTCTCTGCTATGCAAGGCTGAGATTACAAACACAGACACCATATCTGACGTGTGTGTGTGTGTGTGTGTGTGTGTGTGTGTGTGTGTGTGTGTGTGTGTGTGTGTGTGTGTGTGTGTGTGTGTGTGTGTGTGTGTGTGTGTACAGGTACCTCTCAGACATCAGGTTCCCTGGAGCTAAAGCTAGAGACCATTGTGAGTTAGCTGATGTGGGTGCTGGGAACTGAACTTGGGTCCTTGGGAAGCGCTGCACAAGCCATCCCTCCATCCCCAGTCCTTTGTGTGCTGGACTCAAACTCAGGTCCTTATCAGGTCCAGGGCAAGTTCTTGAGTGACTGAGCCATTGCCCCAGCCCAAGGGTCAACTCTTAATTAATTTTATGGTATGTGAACTATCCCTCCATAAAAACTATCATAAAAAGGGGAGCTGCAAGGCATGGTGGGACAGGCCTGTGATCCAAGCATGCAAGAGGCAGGAGGATCACCCGTTCCAGCCCAGAATTGTCTCAGGCAAACAAAATAAAAGCAGGAATTGGTTCCACCCCTCATTCGGTCAGAAGCAGACCGCTGAAGTAGACTGATGTACAAGTTACTTCAGTTCACCAGCTGATCTGAACACTGGGCTCACAGTGATGTCCCCGAAACTGTGGCTCAGGAAAGTGCCATGGCTTTCTAACTCCGAGAGTGCAGCAACCCTAGGCAATGACTACACCGCCCCACCTCTCACTGGAGTGACTCCCCAATCACCCACCTCCACGCTGCTTACAAGGAGACACACAGTTCCTGGCCTTGAGTCAGAAGACCTTCTCCTGCTCTCCTTCTGCCCCCAGCTGAAACATTAATCCCTGAAATCCCTAAGTGAAACCGCAACCCCCTGGGTGATTTCAGAGATGGGGCCTTGGGAAGGGAGTCTTTGGGTTAGATGAGGACATGAAGGTGGGCCCTGACCAGAGAGTCACTGCCTGCAAAGAGAACCCTCTCTGTGTTCATGGGAGGGCAGTGAACAAGGGAGAGGGCCCTCGCCAGAACTAACCATGCTGGTACCGGAAGAGATAAGCTGGTGCCCTGGTGTGTGTGGTGCTTAGCTTGGATTTGGAAGGCACCTCTGGGTGTGTCTTTGAGGGAATGTTTAAATGAGAGAAATGTGGGTCACACCGTTAGAGTCCCAGGTTGAATAAGAAGGGAAAAGAAAGTGAGCTGAGTCCCAGCGTTCTCTCTCTGCTCCCGACTGCAGACGCTGTGACTGGCTGTCCCACACGCCTACGGTTCATGCCTCTTTGCCACGATGGATAGCATTCTCTCAAACCATAATAATAAACCCTTCCTCTTGATTTTTGTTAAATATCACAGAAATCTTGTTACGGCAACATGCAAAACTGACCAAAGCACATTCCACACCCAGCCAGAGCCCAGCTGCCCCAAGAGGATACTGTTGCAGCTTCTGCCGCTGGTCCATGGAGCCTGAGTGATGGATAACCTTGCGCAGGCCCTGCACCCAGTGCTGAGTGTCAGCCGATGATGGGGCAATGAGGTCTAGTGTGTTGCGCTGGTCCTTGAAGACGATGGAGAAGCAGCGGTCCTCAGGTATGTCGCGGGCAAACTTCTCCAGACCTTCTGTGCGGTGCCCCATCCGTACCTCCTGAATGTCCTCGATGGAGACTGCAGGGGGTTGAGGGACATCAGAACAGACTGTGAGATAAATGACTGTCTCTGACACAGACAAGACCATGAGGGTAAAGAGCATGGCCTAGTGTCGCATCCAGACTGGGGGCTCAGATGGGAGGGGGTCCAAGGAGAAGGGCAGAGGAGTCAAAGGAAGGAAGGAAGAAAGACACAGTAACGGCACAAGACAGCGGAGTGGGAACATACAGGGAGGCAGAGGACCTAGGTCCATGGTCACAGTAATTAAGGAATCAGGCAACAGGATGGAACAGGCCTCTTAGGGAGAGACCATCCCAGAGCCTGGTACCTGTGATGGAGAGAGGTCATATGCCCTCCAGGCCACATTGGACTTTGGAGTTCCACAGCTGTGAGAGCCTCCAGATCCCTCTACTGACCACTTAGGAGATGAGTGATCACCCTTGGTCAGTGCTGGCTCTGGGACAGAAACCCAAAGCCAGAGAGAAAAGTGGTGTATTGACCCTGTGTGTGACTGAGTTCTGGCTTCAGGGAGCCCTTTGGCAGAAGGTTGTGGGAAAGCCCTACCTTCCAGGGTCCCAAGAAGCAGAGTAGAGGCCAGTCTACTTCGCTGAGAAGAGCTGGGCCAGAGGGGCATTAGGAGGCAGAGTTCTGGCCTCCTGGGCCTGTTTCAGCTTGTGAAAAGGCCGAGTTCTGCATTAGAACTACTGTATTCTGAGGGAGCCCAGATCTTGGGGACTCAGCAATAAGGAGCAGGCAAGAAGAGAGAAGACCATGGTAGCAGGTTAGACACAGTGAGCTCAACATGTTCTCCTCGGGGTCTGGGAGATTAATCACCCTGCCCTTGGAGGCTGGTGAGGACCCCTTCCCATCACAGCCAGTCTTTCGAGCTTCAGGGACAAACAAGATCTTATATGCTGCCATCCCAATGTACCCACCACAGCCTGGCAGAGAGACAGCCTCACCATCAGGGCTCATGCTGACTTCCCACAGCAGGACTGCCCTTGTCACATCCATCCAGCTAGTCTGGGTTCTCGAATGGTTCTATCTGTAAATCATCATGTCCTTCCCCAAGTTCCTCCTACCCCAAAGCCCTAGGCCTCCCAGACACCTACAGGACCACACTGTATGATGCGACTTGCCTGGGCCACAGGCTCTGAACAGCGGGACACGTGACCCTTGCACCATCTGGGATGCAGAACATATCCCCGATTAATCCTTCTTTGCCCCACTAGGCAGCTGAGCCACCCTAGGCCAGAAGTGAAAACAGGAAGCCTGGCCCATGAAGCCCCAGGCCCATGTCTCCACTGGCCCCTGAGAGAAAGGCCAGCTGCCTTCACTACTGATAACACTCCTGGGAACAAAAGGTAGGCTGTGGGAAGCAATGCGGAGACTTGACAAAGAGAAATGGGAGAATGTGTTACATCTCCATCATCTGGACTCAGTTTCTCCAGAGGTAAGGTGCCACTGAGGATAAGAACCTCAACCCTTGCCTGGAAAAAAACAAATGCAAACAAGGCCTGCTAAGCATGAAACCTGTGGCGGCCATCAGAGCTGGAAGCAAGGCCTAGGCTGAGACAGCAGCTGTTGAAAGGGCTTGGGGAGGGAGGGGCCTTATCTCCTTCCTGCCTCCTTCCCCATCCCTCTCATGGCACTAAGCACAGAGGTGAGCAATTCATATGTATCCACCACTCCAGGGAAAGCCCTCTGTTCCCACCGTGCCCCCATCTACCAGTAGCTAACAGGAAACCCTGTATCAGGACAGGAGCCCAATGTAGGAGCCGGTCTGGCGCCACAAGATATAGGCAGGTCAGGGGTCACTCCTGTGCCGGGAGGGCATTAGCTGGGCTGGGACAGAGTTGGACTCTCAAGGTGGTTTTCTTTTGTTTTGTGACAGGAATCCATGTTCCTAAACTGTTTTTAAACTCACTATGAAGATGAGGATGACCTTGAACTTCTGATCCTTTTGCTTCAACCTCCCAAATACTAACATTACAGGCCTATGCTACCACACCCAGTTTACGGGGTACTGGGAATTGAACCCAGGGTTTCATGCATGCTGGGCAAGTGGTCTACCAATTGAGGACATCCTCAGCTCTGAGACACTTCTGGGTCCCATCCTCAAACTGAGCACTCAGGAGTCTATAAGCCGAAGGATCAGGGATTCATCTTTAGCAAGGGTGGTAGGGCCACCCTTATCTACACAGTAAATTCAAGAATACCTCAGGCTGTTGGAGACCCTGTTCTTAAAAACAAACACCAAGCATGGTGGCATGTGCCTTTAATTCCAGCAGAGACAGGAAAAATCTCTGAGTTCAATCGAGGCCAGCCTGGTGATAGAGTAAATTCAAGGGCAGCCAATGAAAAATCTCACAGAATCCCTACAACATTTGTGGGTATAAAGTGAAACAGAAGTTAATACTGGGTTCCTCAGTCACACTGGCTACCAGTATAGAGCCCACTGACCTCTTGGAGCTTCTGGTTCCCAAACTAGACAATGCTGGCAAGAGCCTGGTCCACTGCTGCAGAGTTCTGCTAGTGGGACTGGTCTCTGCAAGGGACGTCTTGCAGGGAGCTCCTGACTGACAGGCATGTTTGCAGAGCTATTGCCAAGGTTTCAGGAGGCTCTCTCCATTTGCACACCCATGCCCACAGCTTTGAGTCCGTGGGCCTTTGAGAACCTTCTAGAAAAACAGTGCTCAGCCCTGCTCACTCTTCCCCTCTCTTACCCTCCTCTCCCGCTCCACCCAAGCCTCCCATGGCTCTAGTCCCAGGAGAGATTCAACCTCCAGAGCCCCACCTCACATATTGGCCACTGATACGGAAGTACCTTATCTGTCCCCGGACTTTGGGCCTACCTTTAGGTCCTAACATACCTGGAGTGGTGATCCACCCATGTTCTCTCTTACAATTACCTGGGTGGCACCAATAAGTTCAAGAAATCCTGTTCAGCTCAAGAGTCACTTCTAGACGTCCCCATCTATGGCCATCATCATGTATCTTCACCCTCTTTCAATGCCTGTGACTGCCTTCTGTGGCCAGGCTGACCTCACGTTCCCTACATATAATTTAACTCGAATATTTCCTTGACACCCCCCCCCCCCCCCCCGCCAGCCTAAGTTTCTTCCTTCTGGTCTTTATTTCACAGTCCATGACTGACCTCCACCCTTCCCTGTGCCACTCCCACTACAAGACCCAGGGCACTCACACAGCTGGGACTCTGGGGACCTCATGACCTTGCGAGACTCCTGCCAGATGGTCTTGCAGTCTTCTTGGAGCTTGTAGAAGCGTTCTCTCCGCCATGAGCTGGATTTTACCTTCAGGAGCTGGCTGCCTTTCAGAAGGGCCTGGAGGTCCTGGTCATCCTGCAGCCCTGGGAGAGTCAATGCTGGGTGAGATGTCACTTTCTCCACCTACTGCTTCTCTTATCATCCACACACTGGCCTGTCCCTCCCTCTCCGCCTTCTCCAAGTCCACTTCACCAGCCTCCTTCTTAGTCCCAGACCCGTCTCCTCCAGGAAAGACAGCTACCCACCTAAGACCATGCACTGGGTATTGATCAAGCCCAGAGCATTTGCGTATAGCACAATGTATGACCACTGTGCTGCCCAAGACCATACAGACACTGTAACTTGTCTAAAATCTGAATGAGCACAGTTCAAAAGCCTGTGGTTCCTGGGGAACCGGGGAAACGGCCTGGCTCAGGGTGGATGAAAGGATCTGGGACTGAAAGATGAAGCTAAGGGGGTAACATAGCTGGAAATGAACACAAGCCTCCAGAGCCAAATAACCTCCTGTCTCCAATGGCTCCAACATTATCTGTACCTAGGTTCCAGCACACTTCCTGACCAGTCGTGTGTGTGAACTGGTGACTTCATAATTTATTGCCACGGGCTCCCTGGGGCTGTGCAATTCCAGCCACCCTCTCCCCTATTCCCATCTTTTCCCACAGAAGAGAATGGGCTACATTTAGCCTGCTGGAATGGCCCTGTCTTTCCTACTGGACCCCCACCATTGAGTGTCCCGGGTCTGGGCTCCCCCGATGAACAATTGCTTTTAGGGACAGGTCAGTCTTTTCAGGAACTGAGACAGGACCCACAGGGAGGACAGAGCTCTGCCTGCTTGCCCGGCTCCTGCCCAGCTCTTGGTCATTTTCAGAGATGCAGGCTTGACCTGAGTTGTGGGTTTCCAAGTACTCAATGTCCTCTCCCTGAGAGACACAGACAGGAGGCAGTAGGGACACCAAGCCCCTCAGGAGTCATTGTCCCCAAACAGATTTTGTACCAATGATGACAAAGAAGCCACTCTGCACCCTGTATCTTAATAAACATCAGTGCAATGCACCTACAAGGTGGTGTGTACACATGTGTGTACACATGTTTATGTCCCTACACACTTCAGCAGTCAGATCTATTCAAAGTCAATAGGATACCTAACTATGTCCCTAAAACTACGTAACCTAACAGAAAAGTGGTATCAAAGAGTCCAACTGTCCTGTTTGAGGGGCCAGAGCCTAGGCCTGGCCTAGAGAGCCCTCACAAAGTCAGGGGCTTTTCTGAGCCCAGGTCTTCTACATATGATAGACCCTCCCAGTTCATCCATGCTGCCCCCTCCTCCTGTCTACATATTATCTACAAATCTATATGTTCAGGCCTCACTCACCCATATCTCCCTTATCCCTCATTAGCTTCTTACTTCTCATGAGGGCAGATCCCAGGGCTAACATCCCCCCTGAGATTCAGAAGCCTCCCTCACTCCTTGTGCCTCTGCTCCCTCATCAGCCTTGGGGTAAAAAGTGTCATAGAAAGTGGTATTGCCAGTCCCTAGAAATGACAGTTATGTTACATCTACCACCTTTGTCCCACATGTCTATCTGTTGCTCCAAGATGCTCTACCTCAGCATGGGCAGCCTCCCTTCATTGTGGAGGACCTAGGAGGAGAGAAGGGGCTCACACAGAACGTTCCATGTGAAGGAAAGGGTAGGAAGTTTCCAGACTCTCGGAGAAGAGGGCCACCGCTGGCCTCTGCTGGAAGGTCCCACCATCTCTTCCCAGGCTGAGGTACAACACCTCCTGACCATCTGGCAGCACCGTACCCCTGAGCTGGATACGGCTAAGCAAGCTCAGATGGGAATGGGGGCTGCTGGGAAGCGGAAGGCAAGCCCCGACCCTCTCACTTCCGGAAAACATCATGATGTGATGACAAATTCATCCTGTCCTTAAGCCGGCTGTGGCACAGTCTGAGTGATAATCCTGGCTTCCCAGAGGCAATTCTGAATCCCAAGTGGACCTAGATAATTCCAGCATGGTGACAGCTACACCCTCTAGGAACTGGGAAATCTGGGCAGGGACCTCCATGGGGTGGGAAGGGTTTCCTGATTCTGAGGCCCCTGGGTGGCGTACCATGGGACTCTTGTTCTCTTATTGTGCAGAAAGTCTGTGGGAAGCCCTGACCCAGCTCCACTCAGCCTTGGAAGGGCAGTGGGCTATGAGCTCAGAGGTTTCATCAATTGTTTCCAGACTGGCTGTCCACAAGGAAGCGACTATTGCTGAGGACACTGAGGCCTGACAGGTACCAGTGGGAACGCCTGACATTCTGTCTGTGTTCCCAACCTGATGCATGATGGTGCTGGGCTGGAAACCCACATTGATACACAGCTAAACTGAGATATACCACCCTATCACAAACAATCATATACTCACAGACACAACCTTGCACACAGGGACACAGTGACCCCAAATGACCCACGTCTCATAGAGTGAGTTTTACTCTTTTTGACACTCAGGTGCACTACATACAGTAAGGAATGTTTTCACCATAATAACAGCAGCCGCCATAATGATAGCTAATATTTGAATAAGAACTCAGCGAAGAAAGGCAGTATCATTATCCCCATTTTACAGAGGAGGAAATCGAGGTTGAAGGAAGCTGCACATCCGAGTTGGGACTCAGAAGTAGGAAGCCTGCATACAGGGTCGGAGGAGTTATGAAACATGCAGCCGCCACTCAAAGACACAGAGCCACCAGATAACTTAAGTCAGAAAACTCACACCATAACAGAATGACAGTCAGTCCATCACCTTAGGTTACACAGTCACATCTGTCATAAGCAATCACTGTCATCACTGTCACACAGGGTCACACACAGACACCTTAGGTACTACAGTCTTCTACTTCAGTATGAGACATTACAAACTTATCCTCCTCATACAATGGTGTCACAATACCTCTAATGTGACAGAATCCCTCAGCCACCCCTGAGGTCACCAACTGTCATTTGTCCAGGTACACATTTGCCCACCATCATGCTGGACCTCTCTGGGTTACAGTCATACGGGCTACACAGGAACGCACACACCCAGGGGAAGTCAGTAGGGAGCATGAAGATTGGGGTGCTCGGAAAGGGTACCTATCCTCCCCGTCCCGCCCCCGTACTCATCCCAGCTCCCACACTGAAAACAGCCCCGCAGACGATCAAAACACGTCTAATCTGAGGCTCAAAGGGAGGAGCGTCCTGTTCCAGCTGCTGTCCCATTTCCCCGCAGCAGGCTCAGTGTCCCCTGCATCCCTTACCCAGCCTCTGCCCATTGAGCTCAGCCACTTTGCGACTCTGCTCCTGCAGGTAGAGCTCCCGGGAGCGGCTCACGCTCCGCCGCCTGCAGCTCGGGACCCCCAGACACTGCATGTCGTCCTCCTAAGATTCCGCCCCGGTGAATCCTAGCTTAGAAGCCGGCAGAGTCGGGCGGTCTAGCCTTGAGAAGGCGGAGCAGAACCTCAGAGGAGGGGCGGACCCGCGCCACTAGAGGGGCGGGCCAGTCCTTGGGAGGCGGAGCCAAGAATGGGGCGGGGCCTATGATCTAGGGAGGTTGGAAAGAGCGGGGAAAGTAGGCGGAGCAAGTGGAACCAGAAACTAGGTGGGACTGGGGAGGCCCGGAGTGGCTGAGAAGGCCTTGAATTCCGATTTTTGTGTCTCGGGTGTGTTAGAATAGCAAGCATGGCTGGAGGGTCAGGGAAACAGAGCCTGCCAGGCATAACCCAGACCTAGAGCGTGGCAGTCACCGCCAGGAAGCACACAGGAGGGAGAGGCGGAGCCCGGGAGAGAGGCTTCTGCACGGGAAAGGCTGAGCCCAGGAAGGGAGGGGAGAAACTTCCACTTGGGAGGGTGTGTGAGGGTGGGGACTGGGAGGCCGTGTGCCCTACAGCCTGGCAGGGAATTTACAGCCTGGCAGGGAATTTCTTCTTCGTCACCTCTGCACGATCGTCCAGGCACCAGTGCGAAAGCTAAGCTGCAGAGGGAATCCTGGTGCCTGCAGAGTTTAACAGAGACGCGGACATAGTCAAGCGAGCTGCAGTCAGCAAAGCCCGCCAAATCTCTTATCATTTACTCTACTGATTTGTTTTGACTGGGCCTGCTGCGGGCTCTCTGATTTTCTTCTTGATTTCCAGTTTAATCTGGGAAATCTCCAAGGTAACAGATGCAAACGCAATTCACCCCTCCCCCCAAGACAACATTTTTCTGTGTAGCCTTAACTATGCTGGAACTCCGTAGACCAGGCTGGCCTTGAATTCAGAGATTTATTCGCCTGGAATTAAAAGAATGCGCCACCACCGCCCCGCACAAACACAGTTCTTAAAAGGAAAAAACAAACAAACAAACAACCCGCCGACCTCAAAAGGAGCCCACGGGCTTGCCTAGAATAAATCAGAAAGACTGCAACTTTGTGCTGAACTGTGCCGGGCCGCCAGAGTGCTTGGGAACACTGGGGCCTTTCATGTGTACAACTTTCCTTTCATTCACTCTGCAATTACTGAGTCCCTAATGCAGGAGGGTTAGGACACCACCCAGAGGCCTGACTCACCCCTCCTTTACCCTAGATCCTACCGGGTTCACTGCAGTAGCAACAGTGAGTCACTGGCAAAGCCAGTTTGGGACACACACAAGCACAGTAAAAACAAAAAACTGGGTTGCCTACAGTCACACCAAAGAATAAATACTGAGCAAGGTACTTTAATGTCGGTGAGCTGAAATGTGGACACAGGAAAGCTTTTTATTTGGAGTTGGGGTGATTAGAGTACAGGCTGGCTACCCAGGTGGTAAGAAACCATATGGGGGCTGTTAACCAGAATCACCTGGGACCCAGTGTGGCTGCATCTCACTATTGTCTTTGAATTCTTCAGCACTTAATGTTATGCATTTAAAAACATGATCCTAAGTTTGTTATGGTGGCTCACATCTGCAACTGTAGTACTCAAGATTTCAAGGTAGGAGGGTTGTTATGAGTTTGGAGCCACTTGGGCTACATAGTGATGAGCTTGAGGCCAGCCTAGGCTATAAAGTAAGACCCTGTCTCAACAACCAAACAAAACCCTCAAACAACAACAAATCACAACCCACGGGAACAAGAAAATGCAGTTTTGAGGTTCATAGACTTTCCTGACTCCCCAAATGGCCTGGGGCACAAAAAAGTTGGACCAAAATGGGTCAGTGTTTATATCACGGGTCCAGAACCCCAGAGCCAGACAGCTTTGAGGAATAACTCCTGTCAGTGGGGAACTGGCCACCCCTACTTGCTGTGATGGCTTTACTCGGGGGCTCTGGCTTTTTAATCAATCCAGAATTCCTAAGCCTATTCATTTTGTTTGTCTGTTAGAATCTTGTATCTCCTAGACTGACCTCTGACAACTTCTGTAGCTAAGAATGTCCTTAAACTAATCATTGTCACCTACTAAATGCTAGAAGTGTAATCATGTGTCACTATGCCAGGCTTCTAAGGTGCTGGAGACTAACCCAGGAGTGGTGCACACCAGGCAAGCACACTGCTGAGTTAAATCCCCACCCTCAATAACAGTTTATCCTGGCAACACCTTCTGTGGAAAAATATATTGTAATCCCATGATGAGAAAAGAGCTCAGAATTTACACAGCAAAGCTGGAATTAGAGTCTGTGCTCCCGGGGCTAAGATGAGGCTCCCTTCCTTGTCCTTTTACAGAATGCCAGTTCTTGCAATAGGGCAGGTGGGCCAAATGTAGGGAAAGTGAATGTCCTCAGTGAAATGTCCTGAAAGGCGATGTCTTTTCAGGCAGATCCTGCTGAGGATGCCAGTCCAGGCTTAGTTAGAACAGAGTGGAGGATAGGGGGTAGGAGGAGATGAGAACCACTGTATCAACTGTCAGGCTTCAGAGGTAGAAAGAGCCCCTTGGTTCATGTGTCCCATCATCTACCCACCCCTGCCAGACAACTCCCGGCTTGTGGGGGGGGGGTCCTGCAAGATCAGAATCCGATGTTCCACCTGCTCCATCTTATCTCACCACACCCCCCTCAGCAAAGTAGGTGGTGTTTCCCCTTATTTTACAGATAAAGAAACTGAGGCACATAGACATCAGACATGAAAAAAGAGAGAGAGGGAGGGGGAAAAGCTCTCTGGCGTTTCTCATTGCAATTTATGCTGCAACATTGCCTCTATGAGTAGGAAGTAATCGTCTACAGGTGAGGTCATAGGTCTCTAGCCAATGGAAGGGGCTGGAGGCACCCCTGCAGCAGATCCCCAATTGTCCAAGCCAGAAAGAAGGTGTGGTCAGGCAGCATGTGACCAGTGAGACCTGCACCGAGGTAAGGATGCAGAAGTACTGCTAACAAACGCACGCCACAGTGATCATATTCTCTCCCCACCAATTCCCCTTGACCACTGTTACTTCCCCATCTGGTTTGCAGGGTAGGCAGAATGGGCTTGATAGAGGTCACTGTGGAGGACAAGCTAGAAGAGGTGGGCCCACAGGTCCATCAGCTTGGTCACAAGGACATTCCAGTCCTGCAGGAATGTTCACCTGAATCACACATTCAGGAGGCTGGTCTCAAACAGGATGAGCTAGGCTGGCCAAGCCTATGCTTTTAGACTGAGGTGCTGTGTCTTTCTCCAAGGAAGACACCAGGGCTGATTCAGGAAAGTAGATCAAGGGCACAGACATGGGGTAGAACCTATCACAACATGACCCAAGGCTGCTTGCTGTGTTATCAGAGGCAACCAGAGGGCTCAGAGGGAAGCAGGTAGGGAAAAGGTGCAGCCTGGTAGGTAGACAGCACTGTGATCCTCTGAGCTACCAACCCAATCTGACCATTCTGTCAGGAGCTATAAGGGGACCTCTGGCCTCTGAAGAGAAAGGGGTGGGGTTGGGGGTCAGTGGGAGGGGAGAGGCAGGGATCAGGTCTGACAAGGTGGCTTTGAGAAACCCAAGCTTTCTGGGCTCTGGCAAAAAGGTCCAGTTCAACTGACAAACACAAACAGATTGGGGGCTGGCTGAGCACCTTTGGGGTTGTGCGAATGATTGACTGGTGAGCACAAAAATCTACAACCTAGTCGGTGATATGTCTCAAGGGATGAGTGAAGGCAATTGCTGCCAAGCACGGTGACCTGAGTTTGATCCCTAGAATCCACGTGGTGGAAGGGGAAATTTACACACACATACACACACACACACACAATGTGTAACTTAATTAGAAAAATCCTACATCCTCGAGGACACTAGAGTAAAGTGAAAAATACTGTTAAGCAGTGGGTTGACATGAGGGGGCAGGGTTTGCTGAGCTAGTAGATGACCTGAGAAGACACTCGGAATGCCTCCCCCGAAGTGTGCATGAATTCCAATTGTTCCTCTCCCTTCCCTGGAACGTTCTAAGACTTGCAGACAGGAGCCTGGGCTTTCCTGTCGGTTAGCTGACAGTCATAGCGAGAGGAGCTGGTCCTGATGGGAAGAAACAAAGCGGGCTGGACAAAGGACGGAGCCCCGAGGCAGTTCTAGCTGAGACCTGACCCACTCCGGCCTGGAGGGTCAGCAGCAGCACCGCCGCTGCTCCAAAGCCCTAGCATCACTGTTTTCCCGTTCTAGGCAGCGAAGGCTGCCAGACCGCCCTCAGCCAAACTTGCACACCTCCTCCTCGCCCCACCCGCTTCCACCCTCATCTGCCACGCCCGCGCGGCCTGACGCGGTCCAGGCACACCCGTGTTTTGGGAAGCTTCAGAAGGGGCAGGGAGAGCTCGGTGGTCCAGGAATGCTATTCCCTTCCTTCCCCCGACCCCTTTGGTGCCATCTGGGCCGAGGAGCCCTGCCTTTTATGAACAGGATAAGGGGGAACTCCCGAGAGAAGTCTGCACTGCTCCCCGATCTCTTGGGCCAGATTTGGGGGGAAAGTCTGGGAACGCCCAAGGTTGTGCGCAGCCTGGGCTGAGGTTTTTCCGAGGATCCCTCAAGAGGCCACGGAGCTGGTATCTCTAGTCGTACAAATGCAGCGGAGGGAGTTACTGACGCTGCCCCCCCGGGGGTGGGGACAGCCCCTCCCCAAGGTCTCTCCTGCGAACGGGACACTCACCGTGCAGGGTCAGAAAATCCCGACCCGAGTCCATGCCCGTCGGGGCGAGCGGCGGAAGGGACGCGGGGTGACTCACGTGAGCAGCAACCGAGCGGCCTGGGGTCCGAGCGCGGGCGGGTGCAGGGACCCGACTGGACTGCGGTGGCAGGAGGCAGGAGGGGTGGGCCCAGGGCACAGCCCCGCCCCCCGAGCCCGCCAACCGGCGCTTCTCCCCGCCCCCTCCTGGGGACCGGGAAAGGACGCAAAGCGGGGGGCCGGGGAGACTGGCCAACCCTGGCCGGGGCTCTGGCCAGCTGGGTACGCCCGGGCCAGAAATAGTCAGATTCCTCCAGCTTCCTCCACCGCCGCCACCCACAAGCCCTGTCATCACGGCGGGCTGCCGGCCCCACGCCCTGCCTGTGGGCGCCTCGCCTCGCTGGGGTTGTGGGGTGATGCGGGAAAGAATCAGAGTCGGGTCTTAGCGGGGACAGGAATCACTGCTTAAAGCGACAGTCTAGCCGGGCGGTCCGGCTTGTTTTCTGAAAAATGGGTGCATGCACGGGCCTGCATGGCGAGGGTTAGGGAGAGTTATTTCTAAATTTTTGTCAGGGGACGTTCCCCTCTCTTTCTCTGGGAGACTTCTCACTTCCGGGAGGGTTTGGAGGGGGGGTTATTAAGGTAGGGGTAATAGCAAGCAGGTGCAGGTCTGTCAGTGAGGGGAGAGGAGAGACGGGAGACCTGCCACGAGGCTGACTGAATAAGGGTGCCTTAGTGAACTAACACCCCTGATGACGAAGTCAGTTAGAGCCTGGCAGGGGCTAGCATGGCTCACCTCAGCTCCTTCTTTTCTGGCACTACCAGGCCTCTGTGACATTGGCCATTACACGTGAACTCCCTGGAGGGCAGTCTCTGAGTGTTGAAGCTGGGCCTTAGAGAACCGTCTGATGTGCGCATATCCCCCTCCACAGTGTGGGGCTGGCTCCTTGTCTTGATGCCCTAGGAAGACCCCAGGTTTCCCTTCCACAAGCTGGAGCCTTACTACAGGAAAGATGATCAAGACTCCATTGTAGACAGAGCCTGGGGGGGGGGGGTAGATGAGAAATCCCCTTCTCTGGCCGCCCTCCTCTCCAAATTCCTATTCTCCGGGTCCTTCTTGAGCCTCAGAGCCACCCACCTAGGTCTGTCTCCCTCCCAGCCTGCTCCTGGGCCTGCCAGGTTCTCTCATCAGTGAGTCAGGACTCTACAAGCCAGCTCCTCTCCGCAACCTGAGACCAAGAATCCCTGACACCAGCAGTTGGCATGACTTCACACTCTCCTTTCTACTTCTTGTCATCCCTGTCTCCGAGTCCTGGGCTCCAAGCCAGGCAGGGCATTATCCAGCACTACAGTCTCTCCCTCTACCACAAATGGCCATGGTGGGCTTTACAGAAGGTTTGCCCCTTGCATACTCCAAACTCACTTGAAACAGGCCTTTTTCTGGCTTCCATTGCACACATAGGAGCTAATGTCCCCTCCCCGGTCTGAGGTTGACAAATAGGAAGGGCATGCTGACTCAGAGCTAGCCCAAGCAGCCAGGTTCTGCCAGAAATGAGTTATGCCATGGCCTGCTCCATGCCTGTGCTGACCTGTAGGATGGCACTCTCTGCCTCTGGACCTTCCTGCCTTTTTCTTCCTCTGCTTTGAGCAACTAGTTAGAAGTATTTCTTGTCGGATGTCTTATCTGGCAGGGAAGGCAGGGATATGTTAAGACACAGCCAAAGGATTTGTACTAAACTACAAAGTGACTGGTCTATATCTCTCCACCCTTAACTTCCAGGGGTCAGCTGCATGGGCCTTGTCCTGCCAGGTGCCTCATTCACCCTATTCAGAACTTTCACAAAAACCTCCTGAGACCCTGGTGACTCACATGGCTCAGTGGCAGGCTTACTCTGGAGTATTTGAGACCTTTTCTGTTTAGGTAAGCAGCATTCCAGGCATTGTCGTTTCCCCCTAACCCTTGGCTGTCCCAGTCAGGTGTCTGTGCAAAGATGGGTGTGGGGGAGGGGCTTCTGAAGTGACTGTGAACAGGTGACAGAGGTCCAGTGTTAGAGCACGTATTGTCAAGAGTCACTTCTCTGGGCCCCCACTCTGAAGGTGATTTGTGCATATACAAGTATGCACTATCAGCACAAGAATGTTAAATTTCAGGATGGTCAGGCTCCGGGGCTGGCCTTGTTCAGCCCCTCCCCCATGAAACTAAGAGTAGCCTGGGTAAGAGACCAATGAGGTTTATTCAGTTCCTTCTCAAGCTTAGGACCCAAGTCCCCAGCGTCAGGGGGAGGGGATCTTGCTCTGCAGTTTCCTGATGTGAGAATCCGAGCAAGTCACTTTGCCTTTGTACAGCCGGGAGTAACCATCCGCTCTGCGATAAACAGAAGTAACAGATGTTGGCACATGGCATCGATACTTGCCTGCCAACAGATCTGAGCTAGAATTCATTTGCCCACAGCCATTGTCTATATGGCCTTCTCTAATACATGCTGGTGGCCACAGAGGCTCTTGGCCACACCCCTGCTGTTGGGGAAAACTGTGAACTTCACCTGAGTTCCATGCAGAAGGTCCCTGGACTAGGTCCGGCTGCATCAACAGGAAACGGGAAGGTCACCTCTCCCAGAAAGAGTCTTCAGACCATTCTGGGCTGGCATCAGTCATGGGATGTGGGGGATCTAGATTGCAAGTCTCCTGGTGATCACAGGATAGCACAGGGGTCTTGAGGGTTGTTTTTTTTTTCTTTTTTGTGTGTAGTCCTGGCTGACCTGGAACTCTGTCAAGGCTAGCCCCAAACTCACAAAGATCTGCCTGTCTCTGTCCTCCAAGTGCTGGGATTAGAGGGGTGCACCACCATGCCTGGCAATTGAGTGTTTCTTTTTTTGTGATTATGTTTGTTAGCATTGATGGGGAATGGAACTGAGTCAACTTTAATGTGGACACTCAATGCTCCCCTCCACCTGTGCCAGCTACAAGCAGGCGGAGTGCTTCGTGGGTGTTGGAGAGAGTGTTCTGTAGCTATCTCCTCTGAACTGAAGGAGAGGGAGGGTCTGAAGACTCAGGAAGCTAAGGAAACGTTATAAAATGTACAAGGCCTCTTCCAGATTTCTCTAATTGGGGAACAAACCCGAAGAGGGGGAAGGGATTCTGCTTGAGCTGCCTGCAAGTTCTTCTGGGAGCTTTAAGGGATGGGCTTTTCAGTGACCTTGTTGCCTTTGACTCACCCATGCATCTGTATGTGACCCCAGTAAGCTTACCAGTTCCCCAAGCTAGTACAGAATGGCGTCATATCTTTCTTTTCTCTTTTTCTTTCTGTTTTTTTAGGATTTTTTTTTTTTTATGCATTGGTGTTTTGACTGTATGTGTGTCTGTATGAGACAGATCTTGGGGTTACAGACAGTTGTGAGTTGTTGTCATGTGGGTGCTGGGAATTGAACCGGGGTCCTCTGGAGGAGCAGTTGGTGCTTTTGACTGTTGAACTGTCTCTAAAGCCCCTGAAATAATTTCTTTAGTCTGCCATTGGCGCCTTATCTGGAGTAAATAGAAGGTTGTTTATGTCTCCCCAGAAAAGTCACATGGTGGAGAGACACAGTCTACCTGAGCTGGAGAGAGGAGGGCCCAATATGAAGAAGTCACCGAAACCCCTGTTTGAAAATTGTTCTACTTTTTTTTCAATAAATATTTATTACAGAGCTACCATCCATCTACTGAGCACATAGAAACTTGGGAATTATCCAGTGTCCAAAATAAACCAAACCCTCCTGCTGCCTTAGAGCTGACATCCTAATGGAGAGAAAGAGCTGCTGTAATAATAAAGACATGACCCCTATAGAGGAGGAGGTGATGTGGAGGGGAATGGGAAGAGGCGGGCTTGGCAGGGCTGCCTAGTATGAAGGAGGTGGCTCTGAGCAGGCTCAGGGAAGTGGGTGTGTGGGATGTGCAGGGATGCCTGGGGCCACTGATTCCAGGCAGAGGGGACAGGCTTTAGGATGGGAGAGTGGTATGTTGGAGAAATGCACTGCAGTGTGGTTGGAGCTAAGAGAGGGCATGATGGAGGGGTAAAAGGAGAAGTAACAGGTCTGAGGCCTTTTTGGCACTGGCAAGTGCTTCCAGCTTCTCTGGAAGAAATACTTCATTTGAGTCAAAAAGTAGCCCTTTGATAGCTGGGGAAAAAAAGTCACTGTGGATGGGCAGTAACTAAAACAGACAGCCTGAGGGAAGAGACTCCTCATTCATACGGGAGTGAAAGGTGCCTCTGCTACTCTACAGCAGAGCTCTCTGCAGGCGAAAGGTGATGGCATTCCAGAACGTTTTTAAAAACAGAGAGAGGTGCTGGAGGGGAGGCTTGGTAATTGAAAGATTGAAAACATGTGGTGTTCATGGTGCTCTTTCTGGGGACCTGGGTTTAGTTCCCAGAGCCCACACCAGATAGTTCACAATAGCCTATGACTCTAGAGGCTCTGATGTCCGCTGCTGGTCTCTGTAGGGGCTTGCATAAACACAGTTAATGCAGATGTTCACACACATACATAAAAAGTTTTGTTTTTAAGTAGAGCCAACAGGATTAAGATAGGGAGCTGTAAGGAAGATTTTGAACTCAAGGGGGACTACAGAGCTTGGGTGGGGGTCAGAAAGGCAGAGCTGCCTTTAGCACTCAGTTTTGGACCTTGGAGGCTTTCATATCTCCAAGAGAAAATGTCCAGCATAAGGCAGTTCAGGGGGGAGATGTAGGCCTAGTGATAAAATTCAAGATATGATTCAAAGCGTATTTAAGACATCCAGTGATCAGAGGAGAGAGTTCAGGCCAAGGCAAAATCCTGTCTCAAGAAACAATGTGATGTGGTGTGGTGGTGCACACCTTTAGTCCCAGCACTCAAGAGGCAGAGACAGGAGGATTTCTGAGAATGAGGCTAGTATGGTCTACAAGATGTGTTCCAGGGCTGCCGGGGCTGCATAGTAAGACACTGTCTCCAACAAGCGAGATACATAAACAAGAAAACAAGATGAACAGCTCCTGAGGAACCAAAGCTGAAGCTCACCTCTGGCCTCCATTCATGCACCCATGCACCTGCACGCCCAGGTTGACCTTGAGCTCTCCGCAATCCTCCTGCCTCCGTTTCCTAAGTAGCTGGGATGACAGACCTAGGTCACCAGGCCCAGTATTTTGTTTTCTTTGTGCATTGCTTGAGGTTTAATTTTGTGAATCATGATAATAGAGAATGTTTGACCATATGAAAGTTTTTTTTTTTTTTAAAAAGTACGTGAAAGAAGGTGTGCAAGGCCAAGAGATAGATAAAAGCAAGTGGCAGGCTGCAGGGGAGACTGTGGAAGGGAGAGAACCCACCAGGAATTCCCCTTATGCCCAGGGAGTCCCCTTGGAGAGGTGACTGGACTTAGTCAGAAACTGAACAGAAACTGAATGCTGTGCACGACAGGGTCAGGAGTGGGCGGAGTTTGGCCAGGCACAGAGATTCTAGTAGACAGACAGGAGGCTAAAGAAGGGATGAGGAAGAAAAGGGAAAACTGGGGGGGCGGGGTGGTAGAGCCACCCACATGAGGGCTGGAGTGGCCTTTGCCACCAGAGGGACTGGATGTGAGAGACATTGCCTTTGACAGGTCAACTGAGCAGACAGGAAGACGGGTGTGCAAAGGAGAGGGCTGGGGAGCATCTCTGTGACAGGCTCCGACTCCCTGTGACTTTCTCTGTGGACATCTGGACAGAGGGCGGAGAAACAAAATAATGCCAACAATCAAGAGTCCTGCCTTCCCGTAGATCAGGGAAGGACACGCAGAGCTTCCAGGGTGGAGCAGCTGCTGATGACAGGGCCACCCGTTCTGGGGAGACCCTCCCTGTAGGATAGAGCCGCGCATACTCTGCTACTACTCTGCTTCTTTCCCATGCAAAGCTCTTCCCTGCACCGTTGGGAACCGGGAATGTGTGTATCAAATTGGACAGATGGCCTATTTGCCTATGTTCCTTCTGCTCTAGAGCAGGAGTTAACGAGTAGGCCTTCCGTGGTCCTGGAAATGGACTTGGGATATTTGGGCTCAGGTGCCTGGAGGGAAGCCATGGACATTTCACCTGGCTGGGTGTGCTCTTTACCCGCAGGAAAGACGACTGGAGCCTGGTCCCTTCAAATTGATGCCTTAGCACACGAATCCTGACTTTCCTGTTCTCTGGATAGAAGGGCCTTTGAGGAACACACTAGAAAGCCAAGAGCAGCAGAGATGACTCAGGTTCGTGGGTGAACATCCTGGGACTCAACTCAGGAAGTGGGTTTGGGGCTATAAAGTAAGCACACTCACACCCAAACAGAAAGTGGTTATTTTGGCACCTGTTGTAGGGGAAAGAGCCAGCCAAAGAAACCCATCTTGGATCTGAGACCTGAGCCAGTCAAAGAAACACTTCATCCCTGAAGATAGAGCCAAAGAGATGTGCCCTGGCCCTGATTCTAAGGCTAAAGCGTGTTTCTTTGGCACTGGTTTCAGAGTCAGGGTAGGTTTCTTTGGCTGGCCCTTTAACCCTACACCTGTGTTAGGCAAGGGTATCTGAAGGTATGGAACTGATAGCATAGGACACATACATACATGTATTCAAAACACATATACACATTAAACACATAGTAATCTTTTATTTTTTTGTTTTAGAGACGAGGTTTCACTATACAATCCTGCCTGGTGTGGATCTTGCTATGTAGAGCAGGATGGCCTCCAACTCACAGAGATCTGTCCACCTCTGCCCCTTGAGCACCGGGATTAAAGGCATGGGCCATCACGCCCAGCTAGTCCTGATGTCTTGTATTGGTTGAGGTTCTCCAGACAAACAGCATCAGTAGAGCGAGTAGCTCACACAACAGTGGTTGTCTGTACCTGGGAGTTGGTTGGTCCTGTATTCTGGATGTTTCAGCAGCCCTTGACTGGCAGCGAATGGGGAGGATTCTTGGAAAGCCACAGCCCAGGTTTCTATCGTGACCTCCAAGATGGCATGAACTTCAGAGTGAGACCCTAACTCAAAACAAAAGCAAAAACAACCGGTTGATTTTAAGAACCAATATATGTGAAGAACTGAGCAAATAAAGAACGTATAGAATTACTTAGGTAATAAGAAACAAAGCTTTGCAGTCAGACTGGTTTGCCCCTCACTCCAGTTCCCGGAGATCTGATATGCTCTTCTAGCCTCCACAGGCAACTGAATCGTGTGCACATACACGCGGAGATCTTTACGAAGAAAAAGGTAAAAGTGATGCTAGCTGGCACAACGGAGCACACCTCTGCCCAGCACTCGGAAGGTTCAGGAGCAGGGTGGGGGACGGCTTGAGGCCAACCTAGACCACTTAGCTAACCGTTAGAAATGCAAGCCTTTGCTATAACGACAGGGTGACGCGCTACTAGAGGAAAACGACGGAAGGGGCGGAGCCGGAAGCAGAAGTGGGACGGGCAGTCTGCGGCGTCTCCGTTGCCATGGATCCTGGGAGCACGGAAGACCTGCAGTCCGCAGTTTCCCCTTCCGATGTGTCTCCGGAGACCCCATGGGCGTCCACACCGCACGGGGTCGACTCCAGCACCCCCTGCTGGCTCACCAGGAAGTTCTCCTTGCGGTCCTCGCCCACCTTCACCGAGGGTTGCCAGTTCGGCTTCCCCACACGGTCCCTCCGCTCTGGGTTCCAAGCGCTCCCGCCAATCCCGGAGCCGCAGTTGCTGCGTCTGCGCCCCTCCTCGTTGAGCACGCAGGATATCTCACACCTGCTCGCCCGAGTCTTCCGAAACTTGTACACGGCCCAGGTGATCGGAGAGGACTTGAGTGACAGCTTGATCAAGGCCCGCGGCAGTGAGGATGCGCGCCATGAGGAGTTCGTGGACCAGCTGCAGCAGGTATATAGCGGGTTCGGACTCTCCCAGGATATGCTCAGGATGCAGCCGCCCCGAAGTGAAGTCCGCTATCCAAACTTTACGTGTACGCATGTAAATGACATCTCCAGTGCCTTTCTGCTGCACGTATACACGTTTTATGTTGCAAATATAGAAGAAACTATCGGAGCAGACAGCTCGATTTGTTCCTTGGGAGTGATGAAACCCAGTCACCTTTTCTCTAACCACACATTCTTGCCCACGTTTGCGAATCTCTGGGTCAGCCGCGTGGTTTCCTCTTCGGCACTGGGGTCAAAGCAGCTGACCTGGGTCCTCCTTGATGAGCCTGCCTTGGCCAGATCACTGTTGAGGACTCCCCAACTCTCCCCTACATCAACTTCTGGGTCCTTTCTTTTTCTTCTCCAATCCTTCTCTTTTTCATTTGTCCCTTCACGACATGCCCCCAGCCTCATCCATTCCTTGTCTAACACAACCTACTTTGTATGTGTCATGCTCAGTCCTAGGCAGTGAGGAGTCAGTTGCCACGAATCTATGACAGGTAGTTTACACCTCAGTGGTAGAGTGCTTGCCTAGAAAGGGTAAAGCCCTCAACCCCCAGCAATGCAAACAAACAAAACTTTTAAAAGAAAAGATAGAAGCTGATAAGATCTGGCAGGTAGAAGTGTTTGCTGCCATACTGTGACACCCCTCCCCCAATCCCCTGGTGGCAGGATAAGGCGACTCTATCTTTGGGCAGTAATCAAAACAGAGAGCTCAGGAGTGGTTCCACCTCACCCCATCCTTCCTCTTTGTCCTTTGATTTTATTCAGTCTTCTGCAAACTTCCCTGAGCCGTGGAGGGAAGGAGGAACACAGGATTACCACTGATGGCTGGAGGTGTGCTTTGATTGTTATGGAGCTCTGTAGCTACTATTGTGTAAAGAAGTGTTTGCCCACAGAGGGGAACACTAATCTGATGGTTGAAAGCACTGGGCTCTCTTGTTCTAAGGTCTCCACAAAGTCTTATTGGCTGCTGGTCCTTCCCAGTTCTATCTACAGAAATGACATATTATGTGATGATTATAAGCACACATGCTTAAAATAGATCCTCTGGCTTGAACCCTGCCCCCACTACATACAGCTTGTACGATTTTGTGCATTTTTAACAACTTCCGTATAACCCAGTTTTTATCATTTGTAAGAGGAGGAGAAGGTAGGAATTGGTGGAACAGACCTTTAATCCCAGCACTTGGGAGGCAAAAAGCAAATGGACCTCTGTGAGTTTAAGGCCAGCCTGGTCCACATAGTGATTTCCAGTCCATATCTAGGGCTACATAGTGAGAAAAAAAAAAAAAAAACTTTAAAAATGGTGATGATGATGACAAAATCTACTCTGTAGGGTTTTTTGAGGATACGTGAGTTAGTCCCGCAAAGAATCCTGAACTGATGGCTTTGAGTAGGATCCTGAAATCTTCCAAGAATTAGAGTCAGTGTCCAAGTAATGGAAAGTCTGACTTAAGCATAGTACTTTATGGTCAAGGCTCTCCTGGCTGCTGCTTTCTCAGAGGAGGGTCCTCATCACAGGGAAATTCAGCCACCACCTCCTAGCCTCCATTGCACACACATCCATCTACTTTTAAAGAATGGCTAGAGCTAGGCGGGTGAATCCAAGGGTCAAGGCATTTGCTGCCTAGCCTGGTGACCTGAGTTTTCTTCCCCAGGATCCACATGGCATAAGGGGAGAACTGAATTCCATAAGCTGTCCTCTGGCTTCCATACATAAGCTCACAATAGCACATGTGCACCCACCAATAGATAAACAAATAAGAATGGCTAATAATTGACTCTGAGTTCACGAAAGAGCAGTGAGGGGCGCTCTCCCCATAGGCTACCATCTTAGGATTCCCCGCCCCTGTGAAGACTTTGAATTCAGTCTTAAGAATATAGGTAAGGAGCTGGAGAGATGTTAAGAGTGCTGGTTGCTTTTCCAGAGGTTCTGACTTCAATTCCCAGCAACCACATGGTGGCTCACAGCCATCCGTAATGAGATCTGGTGCCCTCTTCTGGCCTTCAGGCTGACCTACAGGCAGACAGAACACTATACAAAACAAACAAACAAACAAATAAATCTTTTAAAAAGAAGAAGCTTGGCTGGTTGGGTTGTCAACCTAACTGGACTTGAACTTGAAGCATATGCTGGGGCAGCCAGGTTGGACTATCTCAATGCAGATGCTGTGTCAGAGTTTGGGTTTGGGAGGGTTTAAAAAACAAAGCAGGACTAAGTCACAGAAGGTAAACTGAGGCAGGGACCCAGTAACTTGGAAAATAATTCAGTGGGCTGGGGCCTGGAGAGAAGGTTCCGTGGACGAGAGAGCTTGCAAACAAGTTCAGGTCCTAGTACCCACAGAAAACACTGGCATGGCCGAGTGCCTGCCTGTAATCCCAACACTGTCTAAGGTGGAAGCAGGGGCATCACCATCAAGCCTGCTTCCAAGTTCAGTGAGAGAACATGTCTCAAGAGAATCAGATAAGGGTGATTGATAGAATAGAACTAATATCTTCCTCTGGCCTCTGCATATACACGGGCATGCAGCATTTAAAAATGTCTATTTTATTTTTATGTATGTATGTGTTTGTACGTGTGTCTATTTGAGTTTTAACATGTGGTGGGGTGGACAGAAAAATATGAACGATTCTCTTGGAGCTGGAGTGACAGGCAGTTGTGAATTGACTGGTGTGGGTGCTGGGAACTGAACTTGGGTCCTCTGGAAGGCCAACCGTTAACAACAGAGCCGCCTCTGCAGCCTCCCACTCCATCCAAAGAACATAGCAACTTTCCCTGGGTAGCATATCACCTGACCATGCTCCCCTTAGGGTCAGTATAGCCATGGCTTTATGTATACTAGATGTGGATGCTACAAAAAAGGTGCTGCCTCATGTGAGTCTTTTTCAATGGCTTAAACAGACAAAAGAGGCTGAAAGCTAGAGGCTGTCCACTGTCTATGTACGATGGAGCTAGAGAGCGGTACCTTTGCTGAATTGAGATTTGGGTAGCCTCACTTTGTGTACCAAAATAGGTTTGCATTTCACAGTATGGATGAAGCCAGGAGAGTGCCAACTTTGACTCTTACTGCCCCCATTATGAAACTCATTTCCTTCTGTTGACTTTGAATTTTAATCTGGTAGGTTGGACCAGAGGGTTTCAATTGTCTTGTAGCTGTCCTGTGCTTAGCTGCAAGCCCTGATGTGCAAGGGCATAGGGTGGTGCCAAGGTGTGGGCTTTCATCAGATTTCTGTGCATCTGAATGCCCACTTGCCAGGTTCGAGCAATCTATAAACAGCGTCTGGACGAGGTTTCCATGTTGGAGAGACATATCATCCAGGCCCGTGCACGGGATCTTGCAGAAACAGAGCACGCCACCAAACAGGCCAGACTGGATGTCCTGGAGAGCCCTGTCAAGCTGCCCCCAGGTAGGTGTGAAGTGTGTCAACCTGCCAGCCTCTCCTTTCCCAGTTTGCTGTTGAACTACATGCACTCCACTGCCCCCCCCCCCCCCCCCCGCTCTGAACTCTGGGAGATCAAGTTGCAGGCGTGACCATGTGTTTCGTCTCTCCAAAAGAGTGATGCTCCTTGTGGCCAGCATTTGACTCTCCAAGCTAAGAACTTGACATTGCTGTGAAACATTGTGGTTTCTGACCCACAGGTGCCACTTAGATTCTATCAGTGACCCCACCGTGGTTTCCTTCCCTCTGACTTTTCATGCCAAGCCAGCCAGTGGGCTGGGCTTGCTGGCCAGTGACCCCAGGATTTTACTTGTCTCTGCCTCCCAAGTGCTGGGGTTACATTTGTGCACTGCCGCAGTAGCCCAGTTATGACCATCCGCTCTGGCTTCTCACCCTTCTGCTATTATTTCAAACACGGCAGAGGAAAAATACCACTTCGACCATATTTACAGACATCCATCTAGTCCCTGCATCTTAGAGCAGGGAAGTCAACTTCAGGGCATCTTTCTCCATTTGGTTAACTGGTGGTGGAGGCATCTTGGAACTGCCTTTATAATTTCAGGCACAAAGCAGCCTTTCTCTGTTCACTAAGATAATGGTATTGAGGTGAAGAAACTTTCCCTTCTCTACATGGACAGAGAAAGGTCAGAACTCCACAGGACAGCTTATGTCTTCATTCCTGGAAGAATCGGCTATTTGCAGAGTCTTGTACAGTAGCCATGGGATTAGTGAAGAAAGTCCAGACTTCTCAGAAGGAGGAGGGCCATCATCAGGGCCAGTGAGAGAGGGTTCTACTGTCCAGGTCTGATATGGAAAGAGAGTCTTCCATATTAGAAGATCTGATAAAGAAACTGCATTGATGAGGGTTGGAGAGATTGCTAAGTGGTTAGAGCATGTCCCACTTTTGCAGAGGATCTGAGTTCAATTCTAAGTACCCAGCAGGCAGCTCACAACTACCTGTAACTCCAGCGCCAGAGGATCTGATGCCTCTGGCCTTCTTCAGCACCTGCCCTTCACACACACACACACACACACACACACACACACACACACACACACACAGACACACAGGGAGAGAGAGAGAGAGACAGACAGACAGACAGAGACAGACAGACACACAGACAGACACACTCACACATACACACTTAAAAATCTTTTAAAAACTGCCTTGAAGAATATATGCAATTATATGTGGGTAAAAATATTATAAAGAAGCCCAGTATTTTACATGCAACCTAAAAAAATGAAGCAACAAAGAAACAACTCTGAGCTTTTACCCTGAGAGGGTTGAGAAGGAGGGAAAGAGGATTCTTCACCCTGTGCTGGCCACCCCAAAGTCCACAAGAGCTACGCTGGATTGTGTCCACCGGGCGCTGCTATAATTCCTTCCCAGAGTCTTCCCTGCCAACGGAGCCAGGGACTTCCCTTTCAAAAGTGCACCTTCCCAGAGATCCCACGATCCATCAGAAAATGCCCTGGGGAGTTCCGGAAAGAAAGCCTCAGGAAGTAGTATCTTTGGGGCAGTGGTCGCACAGACCTTTAATCCTGGCATTTGGAAGGCAGGGGCAGGTGGATGGATCTCTGTGAGTTCAATCCATCCCGATCTACAGAGAGGATTTCAGACAGCCAGGGCTACACAGAGGAACTCTGTCTCAACAACACAAAAACACAAGTAGTAGCTTGCTGGCTATCAGTTTGTTTGCTGACTGATTTTTAACTGTTTATATGCACGTGTCTGTGTGGGTATATGCACATGAGTGCAGGTACCTTCTGAGACCAGAAGAAAGTGTAAGATTACCCAGGAGCTGGAGTCTCAAGCAGTTTGTGAGTCACCAGATATAACTCTCTGCAGGAGCAGGAAGCTCCCTTAGTCACCCCTCTCTCCAGCCCTGGCTGTCCATTTTAAAGCTCCTTCAGATGATTTACTGACAAAGTTTGGCTTCCCCTGGCCTATTCTTCCTCAGTCTGTGGTGCCCCATATCCAGCCCTTTCCAGCCGCTGTCCTGGGGAGTGGCTTCTGCTTCAGGCTCTGATGATTAACTTTAGGCCGAACCTTGAGATCCTTGTCAGCACCCATGAGGGCAGAAGCAGGTGTTCCTTCATCATAGTGCTGGAGATTGGCCCCAGGGCTTTATGCCAGGCAGTCACTCTACCGGACTGATCTGCATCGCCAACCCCTAATGGAACTTCTAATACAGTACAAGAATGCTTCACCCATACCTAACATTATAGCACCAACGGAGAGCTTTCCCTTAAGGCATGGGCTTTGTGTCAGTGGAGGCTCATCATCTGTAGCAAGTATGCCATTCTGTGGAGGATGCCAATATTGATTGAGGCAGAGGGACATGGAAGCTCAGGCCTCACACTGGGTGACAGTTTCTAACTACTCTAAAGTACAAATCTGGAAAGATTGCTCAGTGGGTAAATGCACTTGCTGCCAAACCTCCAACCAGAGTTCAGTCCTCAGGACTGTGATAGATCAGCTGACCCCTCCTGCCTCTTGTCCTCTCACCTCCACACATGCACGGTGGCACCTACAACAACAATAAATAAACAATAGCATTCACAATACAGTGAGAATGCATTTTAACAAAACCCTTTCACATCTCCCAGGGTGAGATCGCATCTGTCTCACATCACTTACCATCCATTTCTATCTAGTGAATGTTTCCAAACGCTAGTGTTATAGAGTGTGTGTGTGTGTGTGTGTGTGTGTGTGTGTGTGTGTGTGTGTGTGTGTGTGTTGTTACTAATATTTCTTGGCTCATCAACCACAACCGTCAACTTCCACTCCATTAATGACTTTCTCTAATGTGTCACTAGGTCAGTAGGAGTTAGCTGATGCTGTATTTATTGCTTACTAAAGACTGGGCTCAGTTGTTCTCCATGGGACTTTTACTTGGGAGGTGGTGGCATGAAGCCTAGAGGTTTGGGTTCAGCTGCTTCTCCCTGGGTGTGCCCTAAATGCCTTTGTTCTTTTCTCTCCTCCGCAGTGAAGACAGTCTTCAGGTGGTGTATAGACTCCAAGTTGCTGCAGAAACATCGCCTAATCTGCATAGAGGATTACTACAATGATCCCGTGCCATTTTGCTCCGCACCCAAAGGTATCTATTCTCAAACAAACTGGTAGGGTGCAGGGGCATCCCGACGTAGCAGACTCACCTTGGCCACCCTTGCTGTTCCCTCACGACTGGATTTCCCTCCTTTTCGTTAGATTTTAGTGTATTGGACTGGTCGGTCTCTTCCTCACTAGCTCAATGCTTTCAAAGGCAAAAGTCACATATTCCCCATAAGTGCTTTGATGACGTTGGTAGCTGCCCGGCACCTAGAAATCAAAAAATGTTTAGATGTAGTTCAATGAACCAGCAGAAGGAGGGGCTGAAGATTCAGATAAGCAAATGATTGAATTCCTGATATAGGCAGTGGACCAAGGTCTTCCCCACTCAGGAAAGAATAGCTTTTTCAAATACTGAGAATAAAAAGCATGGGCTAGGGAGTAGACAATGAGGGAGTGCAAAACTGTGTGTGTGTGTGTGTGTGTGTGTGTGTGTGTATGTGTGTGTTTGTGTGTGTATATATGTGTGTGTGTATGTGTGTGTATGTGTATGTATGTGTGTGTATATGTGTGTGTATATATGTGTGTGTGTGTATATATGTATGTGTGTGTATGTGTATGTATGTGTGTGTGTGTATGTGTGTGGTGGTGGTGACTGTGAGACTGTGATACTGGGCCAGTTTCTTCTAATCAGGAAGACAAGAGCTGAGAGTGAACAGGTGGGAAGCTGTGGGCGGGCTTACACAAGGAGGTAGATTTTTAAGAGTCATTGTCTAGATGGAGAAATGTCACTGTGAAACCTGTGTGCCAGCTTCAGCTTTGTTTAACCGTGTCAGGCTGGGAAGACAAGCTCCCAGCCGCCCTAGGAACTGGGACCCTGCGGGGATCTTTGTGGAACTTTGCAGGTGTCCCTGTCTGGGGTTGGAGATTCAGATCCAAGGACCCACGGGTGGTGATGGGAAAGAGAGAACCACATAGAGAAAGGCAGAGCATGGCAGCAGAACCAGCTGGGGAGGGCCTGCCTGTGCCACTTCAGTACTTTGTCCCCTTGCCTGTGGCTAGTTGGATACCCACTCCCTGGCAGGCACATAAAGATGGCACTCACTCCTTGAAGGCTTACTGGGCAGTGTATACAACTGGGGGGGGGGGGGCGGGTGGGAAGGTTGTTGCGTCCTTGTTAGCACCGGAAGTTCCCATCAGGCCTTGGAGACATGGTCTTAGAGGTATAAAAAACCAACACCAGTGCTGATTCTTCACATGAGGGTTGTTTTTGTTTCATTTTGTTAAAAATTTCTCGCACTTGGGGAATGTGTATAGCAATGGCCCACTTGTTTTGTTAATTAACCATTCTGGAAAATGGAAAGATATTTTAACCTCTAGTCGCATCTCAAATACTTGGAATAAGCCCCAGGAATAACTGATACACTACATAGCAATATCTGGTGTTGTGAAGGTGAAAGCTTTGAAGAGAATATGACCTGTCCGTGGCTCTAATTTTATTTGCTCACCTTAGAAGCATCCACTGCCTTGCTGCGATACAGCTAACATGTGTGTTTCCTTGGGCCACAGGCACCTCCACCTCTGGGTGTTTAAAACTGACATTTAGTTGTGAGAGGCACTTCATGCAAAAGGCAAAGCTGGACAAGAAGGCTGAAGACTCGTGTAAGAAGCCTGTGGCATTTGATGAGATTGAGTACACCACAGACAGCTTGACCTCAACTTCGAAGGCCAGACGAAGGACCAAAGACATTGTCACGGTTAGACTAGAATTATGTTGGGACAGTGGGTAAAGGGAGGTGATGAGAGGGAGGTACCTGAGAGGAACACTGGGGTCTGCACGGGCTGCCTGTCCCTCACCTGTTATTAACTGTACTTTAATGCGCTTCAAAGAAAGCAAGTACACCAAAGAATAAGAAGTGGATGAAACACCTGCGGGTGCCCCAGAGGGCCCTGGAAAGACTTCTGCTTGCCAGGATGGAGAATCGGAATCATTTCCTGAAAAACCCGAGATTTTTTCCACCTAACACACCACACGGAGGCAAGTCTCTAATTGTCTCTACAAAGAAGCCAGCAAGAAGAGGAGGAGGAGGCTCCCTGAGTACAGAGCCAGGATGGAGGTGTGTTCTCCCCTCAGGATCCCAGCAAATATGACCCTTAGAATGAGATGAGAAGGTTCTGGAAGGTTCTGGACCTGTCTAAGGAGGTCCCTAGACTTTGGTAAACCAAGGCAGCATCTCAGAGGAAAGCTTGCCTTCAGGGTGGCCACAGGTATGGCCTTTGACTCCCATAGGCCTGGGGTTGTGGCTTTTCTAACCTATCAAGAGTCAGGGATAGGTCTGGAGAGATGGCTCAGAGGTTAAGAGCACTGTCTGCTCTTCCAGAGGACCTGAGTTCAATTACACAGCAACTACACAGTGGCTCACAATTATCTATACTCAGAAACAGAGGAATAGAGCCCTGGGGGATAGTGTCTCCTCTCTCTCTCTCTCTCTCTCTCTCTCTCTCTCTCTCTCTCTCTCTCTCTCTCTCTCTCTCTCTTAAAGTCCAGGTTTAATGGGTACAGAGCAAAGCAACCCTGGGTGACCCCAGGAAAGGCAGGGCTCCACAAGGCAGATATGGTTACCTGGCCTTAAGTAACCTGTAGGTGTGGTCTTGAACAGCCCCAGGGAGGGGCTGACTTTTGGGGGGGGCTACTTTAGGGGCAGGAGTCTTGATTGGAGGGCAGCTCTAGGGGAGGGGTCACTGTTTGGTGAGCTTTGAGGGAGTAGAGTCTGGGGGAGAGAGAGATTGAGCTCTTCACTTAATCATTCCAGACTCTAGGTATGTGATACAGATGGCAGGGCCTGAGGTAGAGCTTCCATGGAAACATCCCAGACTCGTTGGGTCTAGGGACGCTGGCTCAAGTCTGACTGCTCCCTGCAGGCATAATGGGTCCATGTGGGGAAGAGAAGACAGAAGTCGGTGGGCTCATATTCAGCAGGAGGTATGAGAATTCTAGACACCTCAGGGACCGGATTCCTGAGGAAGTGGTGAAGACAGATTATTAACAACATCCTTATGCATGACACAGGCTAGCCATGATAAAGGTGATGTGGCTGCCAGTACACAAAAGGCAAGGGTGTATGAGCCAGAGGAAAGAGCATATGTGCCCTTGAGTCTGGAGGGTTGGTACCAGCACTGATGTTCCAAGAGCGTGGAGGGTGGCATGCCAAGTCGCGGGGTGATGTGTTCCAGGAGCACAGAGGCCATCACATCTGCTGTTTCCCTGGAGGTTGCAGGTGTCTGTAAAACAATTGGAACAGATGTCTTGGTGTCATAGCCAAAGGGCTAAAATCTACAGAAATTTAAGAACTCTTGGGAAAGTATAGTCAGTGCTCTATTCATCTATCAGAACCACATTTATTAATGTTAAGACATTGAACCTTTGATTTACATCTGAAACCAGTTTATCCTGTACCATGGCGTCTGTCTGTGATTTTAACAGGAAGCTTTCTAATGAGCCACCTGGTCATCAAACACCGTCAGATCTGAAAAGGATAAGTGAATAAGCAGAAGTAAGACAGCTTTCCAGCTACCTAGGCAGCCTAGTCTCTCCGTGGTGGCTGGGAAACAAGTCCCAGAGGCCACACTTGTTCAGCTATCAGGCCCAGAAGATCTGACAGACTTTTTTCCTGTGGAGTAGAAATTTGGGAAGATCAACCTACCTGTCTCGAGGTGGGGGTGGGGGGTAATCGATCCGATCTTCTTCAGTCTGTACAGAAGCAACGGTGTAAGGCAGCTTTCCCTGCGTGGCTGCCTCTGTCATAGCTCAAGTCTCTAGGTGGAAGCTCTTCTGGGTCCAGAATACAGAATGCTGCCAGGGGTTGCCATGTCTCTCTATCATAACAACTTTTATATTAAACTCTGTATTCTCAGATGTCTAGAGGTGTTTGAGGATCAAGAGAACAAACTCTGTTAGGTGTATCAAACCAGACAAATGTTTAGGCTTACCTTTGAGAACATATTTGCAGTTTTTAAACTAGATACAGCTTACCAGCATTAGCAAAAGTAAGAAGATCCAGTTTTCCGCTGTGGTCTTAAAATATAAGGCAAAATTAAGTTTTTAACATGGCCAGAAATTTAGTTTTAATATCAATGGGCTTATTTTTAGGTTATAAAATCTGGCTGCCAGAAAAATTCATCCCTGCACATGAATGCAGAGGTGCAGCTTTAATATCTCAGTAGACCAGCATGGTATCTGATGTTTTTCAGAGCAGTTGTAGTCTGGAGTTTTAAGTTTAGGAATTTTATTATATCAGATTCAGCAAAGCCCAGAGGCAAATCCTGAGCCTGGGACAGCTAGTTGTAATAAAGACACACAGAATACGTAAGTCCAGACATCTAAGGCAGGTTAGCACAGGATACAGTCAGTGCCCAGGCATTTATACATTTACACAAACACAGAAAGTAGACAGGATTTTTTTTTTTAACAGAAACAAAATTTTAACAGAAAGACATACAAACTTTTCAAAAGACTGTGTCAGCTGACCAATTCAGAATTCCTAAAATAAGAGTTTACAGTATAAAATGGCACAGGAATTAAATAGGCTTCCTGGCCATGACCCTGTACAGCTTCCACAAGGTTAGGCCCCTACTTTGTTCCAGAAATGGGTCAGGGGCCTGTCATGGCTGCATCTTAGGCAGGACACCCTGAAAATCGAATGAGACCCTGGGCCTCCAAGGCAGTGACTTGGAAAGGCAACTTACCCTGTCAAAGCCAATCTTAGTCTGGCAAAGAGCAAGTGTGGGGGAGAAGGGTGTTTTCCCACTACTCAGCCCCAGGGCCATGGGAGGAAATCAGCCCCACAATGGAACCTCCAGATAATGGGAGTTTTTACACACCAATAAGCCTCTCCGATGGTGCAAGAATCCAAATCAGACCAAATTAAAAAGTGCCCAGGTTTAATGGGTGTAGAGCAAAGCAATCCTAGGTGATCCCTGGAAAAGCGGGATGGAGGTGTGTGTGTGGGGGGGGTGAGTTTCTTAGAGGCATCTGAATGAGCTGGGGCTGGGGAGTCCACTATCATGTGACCTTTCCACAGTGTATGGGTCACTTTTTTCATTGCAGTGACAATGTACCTAACAAGAGCAACGTGGGAAAGGTAAGATGCACAGGTCCCATGAGTCACGGCCAGGAGGATGTGGTGGACCAGCACAGTTCACTTTGTGGTCGCTAAGACATGGGGAAAGGGGTTGTTGGGCCGCTTCCTACCTTCTCATTCCACTCTGTTTCAGTGCGCCAGCCTGTGGGGTGGTACTGCCCACGTCACCGTGAGTGGTTGTGAGGTCCCTGATGATGTGAGGACAGGGAACAAGCTCTATGAGCGGTATGTGCTCTTTGCTGCTGAGCTGTCTCTCCAGCCCTAAAGTATTTTATAACCTGCATAGTAAATACCAACCAGAAAGCCAAAGGGACAGCCTATAGTGAACACTTCGGTGCTGTAGATGAGCTTTCTTTACTTTTGCCTTTTTGAGAAAAGGAGTGAAATATAGGAGGCTGGCCTTGAACTTCTGATGGTCCTGCCTTCTCCTCCTGAGAGCCGGGATTATGGGAGCCTGCCATCACATGCTCAGTCACTGCCTCATCCTGGGCCAGACAGATGAAACTCACAGACTTTCCCCACTTCACTCCCACAGCTGTGCAGATACCCCCGTGTTCCTGGCTAAGCCGTCGGTTGCATTTTTCACAGATTATGAGATCGGACCAGTTTACAAGGTAGAAATCTTGCTTTACATTGTAGAATTTCTGAACCATACACAAAAGTAGGGAAGACTAATGTACTTCCATAAGCCTGTCACCCAGCTTCAGCACCTGGTCAGGGTCATTTTTCCTCTATAATGTCTCTTTTGGAGTATGTTGAAGGAGGCATACATGGCTTGTCATTTTTAAAAAAAGAACCATAGAATGGGTGAGGCGGTACTTGGGAGGGGGAGGAAGGACGGGAGCTCCATGCCACTCTCTGATACAGGTTATCAGGTGCCAGACTAGGCTACTTGAGATCTTGTCTTAAGGAACAAAATAGGGCCGGAGAGATGGTCACTGCTCTTGCAGAGGACCAGAGATTGAATCCCATACTCTACATCAGACAGCTCACAAAACTATAACTCTAGCTCCAGGGGATCCTGATGTCTCTGACCTCCACAGATGCCCACACTCACATTTGTGTATGCACATGCAGACATGTGCATGCAGACACATAATTAAAAAAATAAACCCTTAAAACAATATATACATTTCTATATATATGTGAATGAGAATAACGTCTGTTACAATAAGGTTTTCTGGCAGGTGCCAGAGGTCCAGGCCCACAGGTCCCAGACCACTTAGCCACCCGTAGCTGCTTAACCCCCCCCCCCTGAAAAAATGATTCAGATGCTTATATTAACTTCATGCTGTTTGGCCTGTGTCTCAGGCACCTTGCTAGCTAGCTCTTTCATCTTAATTCAACCCATTTCCATTAATCTGTCTGCCACGTGGCCCAGGGCTCACCTGTGTTCCTTACATGCCGCTTGTTTTCACCTAGCCTTCTGTCCTGTATAGTTCAGGATCCTCTGCCTAGTAATAGTCCAGATCCACCTTTATCAATTAATAAAGACAGCCCCTCAAGACAGCCCTGAGGCCAACCTGATCTAAATAATTCCTCACTAAGATCCTTCCCAGGTAATCCTAGGTTGCGTCAGGTTCTCTTTTGAAACTGACCACCACAGCAGGTTATGTGTAAATATTGTGCCATTTTTGTATAAAGGACTTAAGAAACTACAGATCTGGGTTCCTGCTGGGTTCTTGAGCCAATCACAGCCCTTTGAGCACTAACAGTCACAACTGCAGCTATTACTTTAAATATCAGGAAAAAAGTGTTCAATTAACTCCAATTTCATTTTACTTTGTATTTTAACTGGAGAAGGATGGTTTTAAAAATCTTCCTCAGACAGGGTCTTACTCTGTAACCCAGGCTGGTCTACAACTCACTACATAGCCCAGGCTGGCTGGGAACTCAAGACAATCCTTCCTCCTCGGCCTCTCAAGTGCTGGGGATGCAAGTGTGTGCATCATGCCTGACTTTGTGTTTTAACTTTACGACGGAAGTATCCCCAGGTGAAAGTAAAATGGCTAACAAAATGAATTCCATCTACCTGTCACCCTACTTCAGTAATTACCAGCCTACGGCCAAGCTTATTACTTTCAGATCCCTCTTCCTTCCCCCACTGTTGCGATTTGGGGTGGTGAGATGGCTCAGCAGATAAAGTCACTTGCCACCAAACCTGATGGCCTGAGCTCTGTCACAGATGCCACACGGTAGAAGGAGAGAACTGACTCTTACAAGGTGTCTTCTGCCTGGCAAACAAGCAGGAGTGCACACACACACACATATGCACACCACACACACATACACACAGATACACACCACACACACATACAGACACACTCACACACCACATACACATCACACCACACACAGACACACAGATACACACCACACACAGACACACACATCACAAACACCACACACACACACACACCACACACACACCACACACACCAAACACACACACACATACACAAAGAGAAATCAGTCAACCAATCAATCCTGACCTCACACCATGCACCGTTGAGTGGCTGATGGTCTCCTTTGCCTCCGCACAGATGGAAATCGCTCTCCAGAACACTACTGCGACCAGCCGATACCTGCGGGTCATCCCGCCATCTTCTCCGTACTTTGCTCTGGGGCTTGGTAAGTTCTAGACTGCCCTCAAAATGATGTGCAGGACTGGCTGATGCTTTCTAAAGACAAGCTGGCTCTCAGGCCCTGTCCTGAGCTCTGCCCACAGCCTGCCGCTCTCTCCCAGAGTCTTGTAAGTCTCACTTCCCCAGCGCACTGGGTCTGCCAGCTCCCCACCCTTCACAGGGTGGCTACCCTCCTCTCCACTGCTCACATCGCTATAGCAACCTTCCAACCAGTTTCCCATCTTCAGTGTTTGCTGAGTCTCGGGGCCTCTGGTCTTGGTCAGATGTGGTGGTTCCCACTTGTAATCCCAGCACTTGGAAGGTCACCCCCTCCTTGGGCCTTGAGTCTGTCACCTCAGTATCTCCTTGGCATGCCCGAGGCAGCTCTGCCACCAGCCTGGCCTTGGGCCAGCTGTGGTTGGTGTCTGTCACATGACTTTTCCTGGGAAGATGTGAGCTAGCGTCCCTGTGCCCCAGAAGCGCCCCAGTGAGAGTCAAGTGACTGTTTCAACAAGGTGAACTTGGTGACCCAGTGAGTTATTGGAATTACTTACAGCAACAAAAATAAAGAGTTACTTACAGAAGCTTGTAGATGACTAAAGACAGCTGTGTCACCAAGAGTGTCACCCCAGTGTGAATGACTCCTCATGAAAGCTACATCCCTGGAGCTCACTGTCCAACATGCAGGCAGCTACACAGAAGAGTCTCCTCTCTCTCAGCAGTCACTTCCTGCTTATCTAACCTCACAGAGGGGCCTCATAAATCTTGTAGCTTGTGCCAGGCTCCCAAGCCTTAGGGATCTTCTTCCCTCCAGGGCAAATATTCAATTTGACAGAAAGATACACTATCACTTCTGAGGTGGATCCGCCCAAGCCCTGGTGGGCAGCTGTTCTTCATCCACATGTCACTCTTATTGTCCACAGGGATGTTCCCAGGAAAAGGCGGAATGGTAGCTCCTGGGATGACCTGCCAGTACATTGTCCAGTTCATTCCAGACTGTCTTGGGGATTTTGATGATTTCATTTTGGTTGAGACCCAGTCTGCCCACACACTGGTGATTCCCCTGCAGGCCCGGAGGCCGCCCCCAGTGCTGACCTGTGAGTGTATGCATTGCACCTTAGTGGGATTCTTCAGGGGTTGCTTCTGTGGTGTACTAGGGGAAGGTGAAAGTTTCTTGTCCACCAGAGAAAATCTCTGTAGGTGTTGACACTGGTGCTGGGGAAGCTTCCTTAAAGAAGTCGCATTCAGCTGGTCCCTCTCAGGTATGGGTACCTTCAGCTGGAACTCAGACCTTTCCCGGATTTGTTCTACAACCTCCAAGACTTTTTTGGATCTTCCTGGTCCTGACTCCCACAGCACAATGGCCATGTGACCTGGCAGCTCCCTGAACAGAGCCCATGGGATTCATGGGCCAAGGCATGCCCTGCTTAGACTTCTTTCTCAGATCAATGGGCTGCTCTGGGCTGTTCGGACCTCAGAAGAGCAGTGGCAGGGGGGTCCAGTTAGAGTGATGTGTCGTCCTTTTTTTAATTAAAACTTTAACTGCACTTATTTATTATACTTGTATGTACGGGGAGAGGGCATCTGTGTCACAGTGGTCACGTAGTTTTCAGAGGTCAACTTGTAGGAGTTGGCTTGCTCCTTCTATGTCCGTCCGGGGGATTGAACTCAGGTCCTCGGGCTTGGCAGCAAGCACCTTTACCTGATGAGCCATCTCACCAGCCCCGTGTTGTTCTCCCTGAGCAAACTCTTCCCATGGCTGCAGTATCGCCAGTATTGGACTGTGGCTACTGCCTCATTGGAGGAGTGAAGATAACCAGATTCACCTGCAAAAACGTGGGCTTCAGTGTTGGTAAATTCTGCATCATGCCCCAAAGGAGGTGGCCGCCGCCAAGTTTCCGGGTGAGTGACTATAGATTGCTTCATGGGAAAAATACCAAACCCATCCAAAGGAAATGAGCTCCTTGGATGTGGCTGCCGCGTCACACCAGGGACCAGAAACTTACAAAAGTAGGGTGTCGTGATCCCCAGATCCAACTATTGTGGCCTGAGCACAAATGTATCAAGGGTAGGGCTATGCTGGTTATGAGCACCTGTTCGGCCCTGAGTTAGGTGTTTTCCTCTCGTTTGTTTTGTAAAGCAAAGCTTTATTTTAGCAGACCTGAGCAGTATGAGAGAGCACAGGCAAGCGGCTTTGCTTGAATTCTGCTGGTATTCATTGGACACAGTATTTTGGGGGTGGAGAGATGGCAAAGTAGAAGAACCTGTCTGATCCTCAAAACTCACATTTTTAAAAAGCCACTCTGGCAAACTCCTGATGTGAGGCAGACAGATAGCCTGGCTCTCATTGGCTGGTCAGCCTAGCCTACTTGATGAGTTCCAGCCCAGTGAGAGACCCTGTCTCAAAAAAACCCAAGATGGGCAGCTTTGTTGGAGGACAGTATTTGAAGCTATCCTCTGGCCTCCACATTCACACATGTGAACCCTCCACACAGAAATACAAACACACATATACACCCAATATGTTTTGAAAGCAGGACTCTTCACATAAGCATCTGTACCTCTGGGTCCTTTGCTGTGACCCCATGAGACTAGGGAGCAGAGCTCTGTCCTTGTGCCTCAGCTCCCTACTGCCCAGGTAACCCCAGCCTGACACCAGGGACATCCGGTATACACTGAAGTTTCTGTTCCAGTGAGTAGTTTTCCCCAAGCCTTCTGACCTAGGAACCTCCCTTCCTGGGCGTGTCTGCTTCTGGGCAGGATCTTGTTAGCACCAGTTTGTGCCTGTAGCCCAGAGGTTTTGTGTGAAATCTACAGTTCTTTTTACCAAGATGATAGGTGTTACTCAAGATGATAAGCACTCAGGGGTGGTCAGGGACAGAGACAGCTGCAGTGGCCACTACAGGCAGGATCAGGTGTTCTGGAAAGCCCCTGTATGTATTCTGTCCCAGGCACTTGGTGGCAGTGTTGCTTCCCAGACGTCAGTGACTTACCCCTAACTTTTAGAGCCTCACCCTGTGCTTGGCAAAGGCGGAGTAAACACACTTTTGGGGTGACTGGGTCATGATTTCCTTACCAACGGGGCCCTTGGAGGATCCTTAAAACCCTCAGACAATAAAATGAATATTTGAAGAGGTTTGCAGTGTGATTGCTGGACTTAGCAATTTATGCCACACCACTGTGTAACCCTCTGTTTTTATATTTTTATTATTTCAGGCTGTTGCGACCACTGGCTTTGTGGAGCAGCCTCCCTTTGGAGTCACGCCATCGGTGTTTGAGCTGGCTCCAGGGTTTGCCATACTGTTGGAGGTAGGTAGTCAGACCTGTCCCTTCTGCTTATCTTCGCTGCTTTCCTCAGATGTCCCACCATTGTATCCACCTTTGTGTCTTCATGGCTCACATCCACACCATTCTGACCCAGGTCCCGGTGTTGGTGGATTCTGTAGGGTGATGCATTTGGCTCTCATGACCGTCCATGGGTTGTCCTCTGACCTCCATATTCCTGCTGTGGCACACCCTTCCACATACTCTCTAAGTAAATTAAGCAGCCGGTACAGGACATTATACTTTGAATCTGAAATGTCTCCTATAAGTGCATATTTCAAAGCCTTGTTCCTCAGCTGGTGGCACTATTTCCCAGAGGCTGTAGAGCCTTTCACAGGTGAGGCCACAGTGGAAGTTGGTCATCAGGGCAGACCTCTGAAGGTGACACCCCCCCACACGCCCCCTCCCCACCCCCCGGACCTTGCTGCATTTTCCCGTCAGTCTCTGCTACACATGTCCTTTCTCCTCTCCAGGTCTTATTCCTGCCGACCAGCCTAGGAAAGGCAGAAGAGACCTTTATCATTGTGTGTGACAACTGTCAGATAAAGGAGCTGGTGATCGTAGGTGGGGATGTGGCTCCAGGAGCTGCTTATCACAGTAGCATTGGCAGTGCCATGCCCACTCCAGCCGGAAGGGTGGGGACCTGAGGGGGACACTGCCTTGAACTCCTGATCCTTCCGCACCTACTTCCCTAGTGCTGAGTGTGGTGATCTATTGTATATTTAATAAAATCAGTCTGGAATATCAGAGGACAGAGTAACCCACAGTCAAGCTATGAAGGTCCGGGAGTGGGGACCCCGCCTTTAACCCCATCACTAGGGAGACAGACATCTGTCTGGATCTCTGTAAGTTCAAGACCTAAGAGCCGGGCAGTGGTGGCTCACACTGTTAGTCCCAGCACTTGGGAGGCAGAGACAGGAGAATCTTCGTGAGTTCGAAACCAGTCTGATGTACAAAGCAAGTTCCAGGACAGCCAGGGCTGTTACACAGAAAGCCTTGTCTCAAACGAGCAGACAATAGCATCTGAGGTTACAGGTGGAGGCCACTTTTAGAGTCATCTGACTCACACATAAGTCACTGGTTAAGCCTCTAGGTTTTTGCCAGGTTGTAGAGGGCATTTTTCTCCAGGTGCACACAACACATCCTTTCCTCCTCCCATTTTTGTCTGTCTTGGTCCCCTCAATAGTCATTAACGGAGTATCTGCTACATGTAAGGCTCGCTTTGGTCCAGGAAGACCTGAGCTGTATATGGGTGCTCTGTATGCCCTGGGGACCCCAATAAAGCCAGCTGCATGGGGATGTGTCCCATGGGTGCTGACTTCAGCCTCTGATACTTAGTGAGCCTTCCTTCTTTCCTCTGCCAGGAACTGGGCAGCTCGTGGCTTTGGATCTGATCTATATTTCTGGTGGGAAAAGTGAGCCAGACCCGGGAGAGCTGAGAGATTTAACAGCCCAGTACTTTATCCGGTTTGAACCTGAAAACCTCCAGTCCACGGAGAGGAAACAGCTCATCATTAGAAATGCTACGTAAGTGGCTGTGGCATATTGATGCACACCCTGGTCCTCCTTCATGAAGCAAGAGTGCTCTTTAAGAGCACTCACAGAGAGAGCTGTGAGCCCAGAATGGGATCTAGGCTGGATGGAAGGCTCCTGATTCATGTTGTCAATTGCTCAAACATTAGACTGTTTCTATTTATTTTGTGTGTGAGGTGTGGTGTGTGTGTGTGTATGAGGTGTGGTGTGTGTATGTGTGTGTGGTGTGCTGTGTATGAGGTGTGGTGTGTGTATGTATGAGGTGTGGTGTGTGTATGTATGTGTGGTGTGTGTATGTATGTGTGGTGTGCTGTATGTGAGGTGGTGTATGTATGAGGTGTGGTGTGTGTATGTATGTGTGGTGGCTGTGTGTGTGGTGTGGTGTGTTTGTGAGTTGTATGCACATGTTTGTGGGGTTTGTGATGGGATGAGTAAGCCAAAGAACCAACTTGGCGCTAGTTCCTCACACACCACTGTCTTGTTTTTCTGGACGAATCATCGTCCTGGGACTCACCATTCGGCCCACACATGACTGGCCAGAAAGCTCAGGATCTGCTTGTCTCCCACTTTCCAGCACTGGGATTATAAACACAGGCCACCACACCTGGCTTTTCTTCTGTTTTGTACAGGGTCTCACCATGTAGCCTTGACAGACCTTGAATTCACCAAGTAGATCAAGCGGGCCTCAAATTTACAGAACTCTATCTGTCTCTGCCTCTGAGTGATGGGATCAAAAGCATGTGCCACCATGACTGGCTTATACCCAGAGGCCCCATGCTTACCCAACGAATGATTTACCAATGAGCTATCACCCAAGCTGGCTGTTTCTATTTAAATGGATTTTAAATCAAATGATAAGCACCTCCTCAGTACACTAGCCCCACTTGAAATTCTTGGTGGCCACTGAAAACTAGTGGTTCCTACATTAGAGACTGTGGCCATGTAGGTTACTCATCACTGTGGGAAGCCAGATTGCACTGTGCACTGGATACTTCTCCACCACACCAAGCCAGGAACAAATAGGTGATTTTATTTCCTTTTATTGTTTTTAATTGAAATACCATTATATTACTTTCTCCCTCCCTTTCCTACCTCCACCCCTCCCAGCTATTATTCTTCACCCCCCCCCCCACCCAATACCACTCTCAAGTTGATAACCTGTATGTAGTATGAAGTTTCTGGCCTGTCTGGCCTGTGGTCCAGACCCACAGACCCGCAGACCCGCAGTCCTACAGTCCCACAGAAACACACAGACACTTATATTAATTTTAGACTGATTGACCTGGGGCCCAGGCACATAACTTGCTAACTCTTTACTCTTAAACTAACCCATGACTCTTATCCTGTTCAGCCATGTGGCTTGGTACCTTTTCCCAGAGCAGCATAGTTGTCCTCTGCACCTCCTGGCTTCTGTAGAAATAAAAAGAAAACCTCTTCTCCAAAGTAGCATATCTTTTGATTTCAATTTTAAAGTTCACAAAATATATAGGTTGGATTAATCTAGCAGCATTTATAATCAAATGGGTTTTTTTTAGCAGATTTTATTACTTCATTTTCAGCCAAAAAACCTTAAAGACAATAACATACAGTATCCAGATACACTTTGTAATTTCCATTTTTATGCAGCTTATTACTTATTACTATTTCTTTTTACTCTATTTCCTTTTTAAAGGCTTTCTCTATCCATTTTCCATTTTTTCTCTCCCAAGCCTATGTATATATTTTTTTTTAACACACTCTAAACCATTTAGAGTTTTTTTGAATCTGTCTCTACTTTATATCTCTTATCTTTTTCTGTTTCTGACCACACCTTTGCTTGGCTAGGGTAGCTGACTCCACCCAGCTCCCTCTATTTCTATTTCTTTCTGTTTCTGACCACACCTTTAATCTTCCAAGGTGTGGCTAAGGATTAAAGGCTTGGCTAGGGTGGCTGGTTGGCTCCACGTAGAATTTAGCTTTTTAGCTGAGGTACTGGTAGGACCCACAATTACCACTCTGGGGAATTTTAGAGTCCATATGATCACAAAGTAAAGCACTGCTGTCTGCTGCTCATAACTCCATTTAAGTATTTGGCAGCAGGGCCCCTTAAAAGACTCACAAGTGTTTTGCCTCTAAGGCTGAATCAGGAAGGCTCTCTTTTTTAAAAAGCCATGCCTCTGCTTGCCTCCGGCAGACAGAGCTGACCCAAGAAAATGTTGCTGCTACTAAGAAGCCATCTTTGACTCTGTTTCTTTTTTGTCTATATAAACAGAAAGCTTAAATACATCCTATGCAGCTTGTTGCTTATACTGAGTCTTCTGTGAGACTTCAGGAATGAGCCTTGTTTCAGCTTAAACAGTCATTTTGTAATTCAAGCCTGAACACCATAGTGTCTCTGTACCATGACCCCATCAAAGACACAAGGAAGCTGCTTTGGCTCCGATCTGTACTCTAGAACCCTTTTTAATCTTTCTCAAGCTTTATGTGGTGTATATCACCTACGTTGGGCTGCCATTTATAGTATTAAGTTTCTGGCCTGGACTTTCAGGCCTAACCCTGAGATTTAGACACACTTTCAGCCCTGCTGCTACTTAGCACCAAATAATCACACAAAGGTTCATATTAATTTTACGATGATCCTGTTTCATACATATGTATGTGTATGCACATCCTGCTGAGTCTTTTTTTGAACACTCTACATTGAATAACCAATGATGGAGCTCCTTCCTGGGAGTCTCCTCTCCCAGAAGTCATTAGTTGCCTGTAGTTCTTTGTCCAGGGGTGAGACCCCACTAAAATTTCCTCCTTCATCATTAACATGCCATTGTTCTGGTCTAGGAGAGACTGTTGCATGGAAGGCTGCCTGGTTCTCTGGCTCTTACACTGTGATGGACCGATTCACAGATGCAGAAGCTGTGTTGTAAATGTATCCATTTGGTTTCTGTTGATCTCTGTGTCATGTCCAGCTGTGGTTTTTTTTGTGGTGGTCTGTGTTCTCTGTCAGGAGATGCTTCTCTGAGGAGAAGTGGCATCTACACCTCCCTGTAGGTATAAGGAACAGATTTAGACCACAGTAAGGAATTATGCTGGTCTATGAAGTGATGCCCGTATATTCTTTCTAATATCCATGACGTCACTGACCCAGGAAGTCAGCTACTTTCCCTCCTCTAGAGTGGGACCTTAAGTCTAATTAGACAATTATTGGTTGCTACCTACATGTGAGTGCCATGGATCAGTATTGGCTCAGGACCTCCAAGACCAAGTTCTCAACACAAAGGCTTATTTGTCCCAGAGGCACAGAGGGCAGGAAAGAAGAGCCAAAGATGGCGGATAGAGGACTAAGTAGAAGGGAAAGGGGGAGGGGATTTAGCGTAGATATTGTCTTTGGAGGATGACAAGAGACTGCCTCTGGATAGAGAAGAGATGATGTAGCCCATAGGCAAATGGTGGTTTAGGAAAAATAGGGAGCTCTGTGTGTGTTAGGGTTTTCTTTTGCTGTGAAGAGACATCATAACCATGACAACTCTTATAAAGGAAGATATTTAATTGGATGGCCCAAAGTGGACTTTTGATTGCTGGATTTCAATACTTTGGTAGCTGGACCTTGGTAGTCAGCCTCAGGAGGAAGAATTGGCCAAATAAGGGAATAGACCCTGGTTGCTAGCTTTAGGAATATCACCTAACAGTTATTAGCAAGGCAGAGAGAATGGGAAAGAAGGGCAAGGCCTGCCAGAGCTCCGTGCTCACATGGGCTACTGTCCCTTCATCTTATGCGCAAGTCACCATGCTGGTAGTTGTGGTTCATAAGTGGGGAAGAATGTCCAATTGCTTTCCTCCATCAGTATTTTAGATGGTATTTTCTGGAACCATGGAATCTCGACCATAGTGAAGATGCTTCCAGATCAGATTCAGCTCAAATCATCAGTCCTGTGTCTCCACCTCAACCTTGAGAGGTGACCAAGGACCACATCAATAATCCATGTTGTTTGGAGAGTCACTTGAATTATCCTGACCAAACACTTGTGGAGAGCATTGCCAGTCTAAGTAGCTTAACTTCCTTTAAGATAGAAATATGCGGGGTGTGTGTGTGTGTGTACATGCACTTGTGTATATTGTATATACTTTTAGGTAAATATATAAAATTATTCATTGAAGCTTTATTAAATAGCATTCATTAGACAAAGTCTATTTGGGGAAAAGCTGAAATATCAGAGAGATAAACAATCCACAGCCACTTCTTACGCAGCCAGCTCCTCAGGCTGTCTCCAGGAATCCTCCAACTCCAAACCTCTCTGTTCTCAGCTGAAAAGGTACGAGACAGGCCAAAGGCAGAAGTCCAGCCTCCTCCTGCCTTATCTTTCTCTCTCTGCTCAGCTGTCTGGTTCTGGTTCAATTTCCCTAGTGCTGGGATTAAAGGTGTGTGCTTCCCAAGTCCTGGGAGCAGAGGCTGGGATCCCAAGTTCTGGGATTGAAGGTGTGTGCCACCACCCCTGGCTCTGTTAGGCCTTTAATTCCTGACTGATGGGATTAAAGGAATGAGTCACCCACTCCCTGACCTTCATGGCTTGGCTCTGTCCTCTGATATTCCAGACTATTTTTATTAAATGTACACTATATCACCACAAGCATTGGTGTATTTGTCCTGTGTTCCCCATTCTCCTTATACACTGGCCTCCTTCCCTACCTCCCTGCTATTCTATGTCCTACTTCATATTACCTGTATTCTCCTATTTCTGTCTTGTGGTGGGGACCTAGGAGCAGTTTCCCAGAGAGTCATTTTGTGTCCACGTCACAGAAGATATTCAGATCACAGGCAGGGTCTTTTGGCTTCGCCCTCACTGCCAGGTCTTTCTTTCACATTCCATGAGCCTTGACTTCAGTGAGCCTCCCAGTCAGGGATGCCCTGGGACCTGGATAGGAGGGACCGGTGTGACTCCCTCCTTCCCACCACCCAGCAGCATGCCTTGAATCCTGTCCAATATGGCGCGATAGAGCTGGCACTGTCCTTGTTCCTTAACCAGTCAGCACAGGGTCTCCCTGAATACAGCCATCCCAGGAGGCCATGGCACTGAAGGCAGAAGGTTAGAGTGTGATACATATGGGAAACTAGAGTGCTCATGTAGTAAGGGACACTTTAGAGAACTTTCAGGGATGCCTGGACTCCTTCGGTGTCATGGATAGAGCATGACATTTTGCATCGTCCATGTCCCCTGAATCACTGCGGCTCTGTGAGAGGAGCTTGAAGTCCGACCTGGTGACTTCTTGTCTAGAGTAGAGCAGATGACAGGGTGGGAGCCTGGAGGGCTGAGGCATGGCCTTGGACCCACTGCCCACTGTGTGCTTCCCCCATAGGCACGTGGAGCTGGCCTTCCACTGGCAGATCATGAAACCCAACCTGCAGCCACTGATGCCGGGAGAGACCCACAGCTCAGACAGCATCAAGTGCCACCCTGACAGGGAGACGGCCTTCTCCATCATTCCTGAGAAAGGCGTCCTCGAGGCCCACTCCGACCACGAGTTCATCCTGAGTTTTTCTCCTTACGAGGTTATCACATTAGCCAGTGATCGGGGTCATTAGTTTGTGTGTGTGTGTGTGTGTGTGTGTGTGTGTGTGTGTGTGTGTGTGTGTGTGTGTGTATGAGTATGGCCTCTCCCAACCCCCATCTATGTTCTTGAAGCTCCTGAAGCCACGGCTGGGTCTGATGAGGCACCAGGGTACCATACGGAGCTGCTCAGAGTATAACTGGAATGCAGGTCTGGTGTTCAGCATCGGCTTATCTCTGGTTCTGTCCCTGACGTCTCTCCTGCAGCACAGCCCTATGCTTGTTCTTCAGCCCTGGTGACTTCCACAGTACAAAGCTCATAGCTGTCTCCACCCATCCCCTGCATCCCCAAAAGCAAGACCTTAAGGCCTGGGCTCCCCAGCGAGTGCCAGTGTGGAACAGGACTGGACCAGGGCTGTTGTTTTAGATGGTCTGAGACTGAGTTGTTTGTGGCTGCCTCCTGGAGTCAGCATGTGGCTGCTGTAGTATCCAGCAGGGTCTGGTACCTTAAACACACCTGGGGTGCTAATCAGAGCCAATGTCAAACTTGGGGGGGGGACTTTCTTTGCTGACCAGTAGGTTCCTACCCTGGTAGGGATCCAATACTCCCTACAGTGGAGAGAGGACAGTGGGAAGCAGTGCATCTTTCAGAGGTCCCAGGGACACCCTGGCTCAGGAAAAAGGAACCCCTTCCCTGTCCCCTAGCTCACTGCAGGCAGCCAGCCTGCCTGGAAGGTGAGTCTGGTTATCATACTGTTTATTTCTTGCAGCTCAAGTGTTTCCACAGTGTACTGCAAATGGTTCTGGAAGCTGTCCCTGAGCCCTTGAGGTGAGTAAGAGAGCCTAGACAAGGAGGCTCCCTGCTACCCTGGGGCAGCCTAGCTGGTAGATCGGAGATGCTGTTGAGTACTGTGGGAAGGTCTGCATGATGCACTGGCTAGAGGTGGTTCTCCAGGGAGCATTGTCTGAGAGGCTGCGCTCTGTTCCTGGAGGCAGCAGGTCCACGTCCGAGGCTTCAGACTATTCTGCTGTCACTTTGCACTGTCAGAGTGTGGGCGTTGCCATATGACTGGGGTTGGGGGTAAGGGAGAACTTTATGTTCCAAGACCAAACAAATGGGGGAAGCAGAGCTGTGCCCCCAGGGTGTGTGAGCCCCTAGCTCACAGTGGGTTTGTGTTCAGCTCAGGGTTAGAGAACCTGGGGGACTATTCCTACTCTGTGGATGATGTGATCGTCCTGGAAATAGAGGCGAAAGGCTCAGCAGAACCCTTCCAAGTTCTCTTAGAGCCCTATGCCCTCATCATCCCTGGCGAGAGTTACATTGGCATCACTGTGAAGAAAGATTTTAAGGTAAGGAATCCTCTTACCAGCTTCTGCTGGCCCTTAGGTGTGAGCGTGGTGAAGATTGAGCTCATTAGGCCACAGTACGGAGACTATAGTGGTTCACATTCCTGGGCCAGGCTTGTTTGACTTATCTGCATTCCAGAATCTCCTGAAGTCAGGGCTATGGAATACTCATTCCTGGGTATTCAGCAGGACGTGTGGCACCGGTGTCCCTACAACACGGAGCTAAGGTGCCTCTTGGGTGGGAGGTGTGGGGCTTTAGACGCTCAGCATCTAGCAGAGCATCGAACAGACCCTTTGGGAGTTGGTGATCCCACCAACCTTGAGCAGGTTCTAACTCGACACGGAAGGGCAGTACCCAAGCAGCCTGGACCGGCATGTGTCTTTCAGATGTGGAATAACAGCAGGTCACCCATCAGTTACACGTGGGGGAAGATCAGTGACTGCCACATCATTGAAGTGGAACCCTGCACAGGAATGATAGGTAGTTCACCTGTGGAAGGGTGTGTCCGGCCTGGGGCTGGATGCGGGGGAACCCACCTCAATGTCTTCCCCTTCCCTAGAGCCTAATGAGGTCGGCTATTTTGAGTTAAACCTAACTGGTGGAGTCCCTGGCCCAACCATCCAGGACCTGCAGTGTGAGATCAAGGATTCTCCCTGTCCAGTGGTGCTTCACATCGAAGCTGCCTTTAAGGTGCAGTGGATGAGAACCTGGCAGTTGGGAATGCCTGGAGTGGTTGGGGTGGGTGGGGGGAGGCAGGGCCCAACCTCTTTTCAGGCAGACAGGCAGGCAGCGAAAGGCCCCTCTGTTGTTTCAGGGACCTGCCCTGGTCATCGATGTCCCAGCTCTTCAGTTCGGTCTGCTCCGCCTGGGCCAGAAGGCTTCATGCGCCATCCAGATCCGGAATATCAGCCAGCTTTCCACCGTGTGGAATTTGAAAGAGAGCCAAGTATGCCTGGAAGAGAGAAATGAGGATGTGAGTAGGACCCCACAGGCTCCCTACATATTGCCTTCCCATGGGACACTCACCTTTGGCTCCTGTCTGAACTGGGACACTTGCTCCGAGGCAGCAGTCTCCAGGGTGGAATTCATCCCTCAGCCCCGATTTCACAGGTATCCCCTGTTCCCTTTTCGGCCACTGGATGTAGAGGAGCGTGGTGTGGGGTTCTCCCTCACCAGTCCAGAAGAAAACAGGCAATGTGGCCAGAAAGGTGCTGTTGGCCAAGGCAGCACATTCCCTTCTGCTCACCTGGAAAATGTGATTGCAGTTTCAGTGCGTGCCACCGGGTGGCAGCTAGTGGCTCAATCCTGAGGCTTTAGAAGCGAAATTCAGTTTCTGCAGAAGTGAGCTGTTAGTTGCCCTGAGTTCAGTCCCCAGCACTGCACACAACTGGGCATGATGGCATAGGCTTGCATTCCCAGAACTCTGAGCCAGAGGGAAGGTCATCCTCTGATGAGGTTGAGATGGAGTCAGTCTATGTCATATGGCATCTCCAGTCAGTTTTGGCCTTGACACCACACCCACTGTCCTGGTCCCATTGAGGGGAGAGATAAGGAATGCCCTTTCTGGTGTGACTTCTCAGCGTGGCCCACCTGGAGTCTAAGGCTTCTCAGCTCACAGGTGCCCTCATCGGGCTCAGAGCAAGTAGAGGGAGATGTCCCTTCCCAGAAGCAGACACTCTGGGACACTTTCTTTGATGTTTCTTCTCATCCGCCTGCTCTTCTTTTGGAGGGGTGGATCTGAGAAATGAGTCAGTCCTGGGGTGGGGGTGGGGGCGACAAGGATGGGGATGTTCTGCAGCTTCTGCCCTCCCCGGGGGTGACCTGATGGCTAGCCCAGTCTAACACCCCCCTCAAGCCTCCTACTTCAACCCCAGGCACCTTCTTTAGCCTCCCACCTCTTAGCTCTGTGCCGGGATTGAGGGACCCTCTGTCTTGTGTACCCCTTCACTTAAACACCTCACCAGCTGTGGTTCCACGCTGGCTTCTTGTGAGGTTCAGGAACAGGCTCAGTCAACCCTAGCACCCCAGTTCCCCTGGCCTCACTTTGCATCTGTCCTCTGGGTTTACCTTAGGTGTCCCCCTTGGACATTGAGCCTGTGAGTGGCCAGCTTCACCCTCTGGGGGAGTGCAAAGTGACTGTCTCCTTAGATACCTCCCATTGCCGGAGTCTGAAGACTGTACTGGAGCTAGAGGTCGAAAATGGGGCCTGGAGGTAAGGAGGGATGGGGGGACAGTGAGGGATGGGGGACAGTGAGGGATTGAGGAACAGTGAGGTATGGGGGAACAGTAAGGGACAGTGACGGATGGGGGACAGTGGGGAACAGTGAGGGATGGGGGACAGTGAGGGATGGGGGACAGTGAGGGATTGAGGAACAGTGGGAAACAGTGAGGGACAGTGAGGGATGGGGGACAGTAAGGGACAGTGGGGGATGGGGGACAGTGAGGGATGGGGGACAGTGAGGGACAGTGAGGGATGGGGGAACAGTAAGGGACAGTGACGGATGGGGGACAGTGGGAAACAGTGAGGGATGGGGGACAGTGAGGGATGGGGGACAGTGAGGGATTGAGGAACAGTGGGAAACAGTGAGGGACAGTGAGGGATGGGGGACAGTAAGGGACAGTGGGGGATGGGGGACAGTGAGGGATGGGGGACAGTGAGGGACAGTGAGGGATGGGGGACAGTAAGGGACAGTGAGGGATGGGGGACAGTGAGGGATGGGGGACAGTGAGGGACAGTGAGGGATGGGGACAGTAAGGGACAGTGAGGGATGGGGGACAGTGAGGGATGGGGACAGTGAGGGACAGTGAGGGATGGGGGACAGTGAGGGACAGTGAGGGATGGGGACAGTGAGGGATGGGGGACAGTGAGGGATGGGGTGACAGTGAGGGATGGGGGACAGTGAGGGACAGTGAGGGACAGTGAGGGATGGGGGACAGTGGGGAACAGTGAGGGATGGGGGGACAGTGGGGGACAGTGAGGGATGGGGGGACAGTGGGGGACAGTGAGGGATGGGGGACAGTGAGGGATGGGGGGACAGTGGGGGACAGTGAGGGATGGGGGGACAGTGGGGGACAGTGAGGGATGGGGGACAGTGAGGGATGAAGGATAGTGAGGGATGGGGGACAGTGAGGGATGGGGGACAGTGGGGGACAGTGAGGGATGGGGGACAGTGAGGGATGGGGGACAGTGAGGGATGGGGGACAGTGAGGGACGGGGGACAGTGAGGGACGGGGTGACAGTGAACTGTGATTTTACCTTATGGTAACAGGTGTGCAGCTCTGCATTTATCTCAGAGATATTTCTAAGTTTAAGACTAGAGATGTGGTTGAGTGCAATGAGGGTGCTGGAGAGATGCTCCCGTTAAGACAGCTTGCTGCTCTCCTGGATGATCAGGGTTTGATCACTAGCGTCCAGATTGGGCCTCTCACAGCCGCCTGTCTCCCAACCCCAGGGCAGCTAGCTGATGCTGTCTTGTAGCGAGAGGAAGCATAAGGATGGAAAACTGGACACACTCATGCTCAGGGCCAGAGAATGGCCCAATCAATGTTAAATGTGCTAATGCAGTTGTATGCTGGTAGGAACACTCTGGAGGCTGGGAAGGCAGAGACGCCCCTCACCCCTCTTCCCTTCCCTCCCTTCTCTCTCTTGCAGTGGAAGTTTTCTCATGTTCATAAAGAAAAGTTTTACTGTTCCCTCAAACTCATCACCTACCTTCAATAATTCCAGACTCCATGTAGCAATAATTAGTCCTTATTATATATAACTCTCCACCTCCTCCCAAATTCTTCTGAAGCAAAATACTTTGAATCTTCCCCCTCCATCTCTGCTCCCTTCCTTTGGGATTTGTTTTTTGAGACAGTATCGTGTAGCCAAGGCTAGCCTTGAACTCACTATATAGCCAAGGTCGACTTTGGACTAACTGTATAGCCTAGGCTGGCCTTGGACTCACTGTGCAGCAGAGGATCCTCCTGCCTCCACCTCTCGAGTACAGGTAAATGTCACGAGGGCTGGATAGAGAATATTTGGTTTTTTAAAAGGTATTTATTGTTTCTTAATTATTTTGTTTTTTATTGTGTGTCTCTATGTGTGTGTCTGTCTCTATATGTGCCTGTGCCTGTGTCTGTGTGTGTTTGTCTGTATGTGTCTGTGTGCTTGTCTCTATGTGTGCCTGTATCTGTATCCCTGTGTGTCCTTGTATATGTAGGTCACTAGAGGGTGTCAGGTATTCTCCATTATTCTCCACCTAACCCTTTGTGTCTGCCAAGTTCACCTGAGAACAGTACTGCTCTGGGGATTGGATGACATTTTTCTCATGGCAAAGGCCACTGACCATGTTTCTGTGCTCACTGGTCATTTGTGAATTCCCTTTACAGAGGTTAAAGATGGCCTGTCCATTTTCAGAACTAGGATTTCACTCATGAGACCCCCACCTCTCCCTAAAGATTTTCAGGGGTATAGCCACTAGAAGGGGCTCACAGTCCTGTGACCAGCCCCCCCCCCCCCCCCATGGCCTGTAAGCAACCCTAATGAAACCTACTTCTGTCTTAGGGTTTGTAGATGTGATTAAACACTGTGCCAAGTTGAGGGGAAAGAGTTTATTTCACTCACACTTCCCTGTACAGCTCATCATTGAAAGCAGTCAGGACAGGAACTCAAGCTGGGCAGGAACCTGGAGGCAGGAGCTGATGCAGAGGCCTTGGAGGAGGATGCTTACTCGCTTGCTTGCCATGGCTTGCTCAGCTTTCTTATAAAACCCAGGACCATTAGCTCACAGGTGGCCCTGCCCACAGTGGGCTGGTCCCTCCCCTGTCAATCACTAATTTCGAATGTGCCCTACAGCCTGGGCTACAGCTCTGTGTTAGAGGAGGCATTTTCTCAAATGAAGTTCCTTCCTCTCAGATGACTACAGCATGTGTCAAGCACAAGATGGTAGGAAGGGAGAGTAGATGGGAAGGGGGAGGTAATGAACGGGAGTTGGGCATGAGAGTCAATGAGTGGATAAATAAAAACATGAATATATGTATCAAATTGCCACAGGCAACCCATCATTCTGAGTTATTCATTTTTGCTAAAAAATTAAGAACTAGGATTCTCAGCCAGCTGGAGGTGACTCACACCTTAGATCCCTGTACTAAGGAGGTAGAGACAGATACATTTTTGAGTTTGAGGCTGGCCTGATCTACATAGCAAGTTCCAGGATAGCCAGGGCTACTCAGAGAAGCAGTGTCTTGAAAAACAGAACAAACAAACAGAAAAGAAATAGGGTTTTCATTTTCATTCCGGAGTTGTTACATGAATAAAGGAAACTCAGCCAGATCTCAGGGAAAGGCTCAGATATCAAAGAGAGGAAACACCACAGTCAAACCTCACCCAGCTGTCTTCCAGCTTCCTCAGCCTCACTCCTTGTAGCTTCTACTGCCCCATCTGTCTTTCCATGTCTGCCTTAAATACCCTCTTCACCCAGTTGTTTCACATCCAGGTTAAGATTAAAGGCATGGGCTACTACTATTTGGTAGTTAACCGTGAACTCACAGAAACACAGAAAGATTTCCTCTGACTCTGGAGTTATGGGAATAAAGGTGTGGCACCACTGCCTGCCTGGGAGCCTAGAACTCCCTCTGTACACCAAGCTGGCCTCAAACTCAGATTTGCTGGAATTAAGGGCTTAGGTCACCCCCTTCCTGGATATATCCTATTCTGGGATTAAAGGTGTAAATCACCACTCTCTGATCCTCCTGGGTTGACTGTGGGTAGATCCCTCTGATATTTCAGACTGGTTTTTTATTAAATATGAAACATATCCCCACACTGAGTTTGTAAGAAATCTTTATATATCTGACATACAAATCTCTAATTAGATACAGCATTTTCAACCATTCTGTGGCCTGTTTCTCTTGTTTATTTTTTAAAATATATTTTTATTTCATGTGCAATAGTGTTTTGCCGGAAAGTATGTCTGTGTGAGGGTGTTGGATCCCCTGGAACTGCAGCTACAGACAGTTGTGAACTGCCATGTGGGTGTTGAGAACTGAACCCAAGACCCCAGGAAGATGAGTTAGTGCTCTTAATCACTGACCCGTCTCTCCAGCCCCTCTTGATACTATTATTAAAGTACAAAAGCTTTGTTGGGTTTGGCTTACCGGGTTCTCTCTGTTGGGTGAAGTGTTGTCTTCAAAGATAGTGAGGTCTCCAACCATCCTAGTCCAATTGCCCATCCCCCTTTAATGCTGCCAGCTGCTATGTACATGAGACCCATCAGCTCAGACTCTCTCTCTCTCTCTCTCTCTCTCTCTCTCTCTCTCTCTCTCTCTCTCTCTCTCTCTCTCCCCTCAGTTTTTTGAGACTAGGTTCCTTTGTGCAGCCCTGTTTGCCCTGTGAATATAGGAATGATTTAAAAAGATAGATTATTAAATCTACTTTAAGTAAAAAAAAAAAAACAGTTGTTAATCTCAAAATATTTTACATTGGCATGGAGTTTGGTTTATTAATAAAAATTTAAAGTCAATTTTGTTCTACTGTATGTATATTTCTACTCTTGTTTAAGATATTGTGCTTATACAATTCCTTTAAAATTATAGTATGTAACTAAGAAATACATATTAATAGTCATCTGTGATAAACAAACTAAATAGTCATGTTAGTTAGGTATTAAGTATACAAAGATATATCTCAATTAGATAAGTAATCTCCAAACACTTCAAAGACATACAGAATATGACATTTAAAATACTTTTTAAAATTTAGATTTTTCTAAACAGCAGGGCAAGTCTGCTCCTGGAAACACAAATCTCCTTATAAAAAAAAAAAAGATAGACATTAAAAAAAAACCCTCCATATAAAGTTTACTTTCTTTGTGTTAGACATTGTTCTTGCCTCAATGGCTTGGCAATATGCTATATAAACTCAACATACAAGACCCATCAAAAATGACTCTAAACTTTGACAAAACAAGCCAAGTTCCTGCTTCACAGAAAAACCTACTAGACATTCTTCAAGACACACACACACACACACACACACACACACAGCTAACAAGCTTTGCCAAAATAGACAAAACATTCTTTTCAAATTTCTTACTTAATTAAAAGATATGCCAGAGGCTTTAGCATATAGGCTAAGATAGATTCACAACCATTACAAAAAAACTTTAGGTGACTGTCCAGACAGACAAGTGTCATCTCTGTTATTTATAGATTTTAAAAGTTGCTTACACTTCCTGTTTACTCAAGTAATAGTATATCCTTCTATAGTCTTTAATATAGTTAAAGACTAGATAATAATATAGTTTTTCTTAGTTATTATAAAAATATATTGAATATAAAACTTTAGGCTCACATAGATAGTAAAATATTTTCTTTATTTTTCTACATACAAATAAACTAGATATTATAACTATAATTCTTACTTAATAGCTGTTTTCTTATATATAATTTTTCTATGTTGAAATTAAAACCTTCCTTTTTGATTATCCAGAAAAGGGGAAGTGATGTGGATGTCTTTCTGTGTGCTGTGAGTATCACTGGTAAATAAAGGAACTGTTTTGACCTATGGCAGGGCATCTTAGAAGTAGGTGGGAAATCTGAGCATAGATAAAGGGGAAGGAGGGCGGAGTCAGAGGAGATGAGATCCAGCACCCAAGAAGCAAGATGTAAAAAACAGATAAGCCATGAGCCACGTGGCAGACAGATTAATAGAAATGGGTTGAGTTAAGATGACAGAGCTCGCTAGCAATGTACCTAAGATATAGGCCAAGCAGCATGTAATTAGTGTAAGCACCTGAGTCATTTTAGGGGGCTAAGCAGCAGCAGGAAGGTCCAGACCGTGAGGCTAGGCCAGGCCAGGCCAAGCCAAAACCCCCTACAATAGTCCTGGAACATGCTTTGTAGACCAAGCTGATCTGGAACTCAGAGATCTACCCTGCTTTTGCCTCTCGGGTGTTGGGACTAAAGGAACGTATCACCACCACCTGGCTATGGTTCTCTTCTCAATCAGATAAAGAAAATAAGTTGCAAGTAAAAATAAATCTATTTCATCTTTACTTTTTTTTTTGATAGTATCATGTCAGTCCGGACCCCACCGGAGAAACAGAACAATAACATATTTATAAAAATATGATGTTGGTGGAGGTTGGGGGAGGAAACATCAGAACCCGAGTTTGGATCCCGGCACCCATGTGGGAAGCCAAACACAGTAGCATTTGGTTTTTGTTTTTTAATTTTTTTGTTCTTTTCCACGGTCCCCCCTCCCTCCACTTCTCCAAGTCTCTTTCCTCTCCGCCCCTCAGATCTACTCCTCTTCCATTTCCCTTCAAGAAAAAAAGAGCATAGCATATCAAGGTTGGGCGAAGCATTCCAGTAGGAGGAAAGGGGTCGGTCCCAAGCACAGGCAGAGGAGTCAGAGACCCCTCCCTCCCTTGCTAGGGTCCCACGGAGCACCAAGCCACACAACCATAAGGTATATGCAGAGGACCGAGCTCAGACCCACACCGGGTCATTGCTTCAGTCTCCGAGCCCCATGAGCCCTGCTTAGCTGAGTCTGTGGGTCGTGTTCTTGGGTGTCCTTGACCCCTCTGGCTCCTGCAATCCTTCCTAAGCGTTTGGCTGTGGGTCTCTACATGTGCTCCCATCAGTTGCCAGATGATGCCTTCTGGATCTCTCCGATGACATTGGGCTAGGTGCTGATCTATGAGTCTAGCAGAATATCATTAGGAATCGTTTCATTTACCTTTTACATTTTTTTTTTTTTTGCCAGTAATGTTTGGCTTTCTCCTGGGTCTCTGAACTGTCCTGCTTCTGATTCTTGGCCATCCAGGGCTCCCTTCCGTGGTGTGGGCCTCAGGTTGGAGCCGTCATGGGTTGGCCACTCCCAGCACATCTCGCAGACAGGACAGATGGTAGTTGTAAGGTTTTATGACTGTGTTGATGTCCTGGTGCCACTGCTGAGAGCCTTGCCTGGTTATAGAAGATAGCCAGTTTGGGCTCCGTATCCCTCATTACTTTACAAAAAATAAATAAATAAATAAAAATCATCACGAGTGAGGTAACACAGACCCAGAAAGATAAACGTGGTGTGTATTCACTTATAAGTGATATTAGCTGTTAAGTAAAGGATAATCATGCTACAAGTCACTGACCTAGAGAGGCTAAGTAATAAAGGGGACACATGGATCTCCCTGGGAAGGGCAAACAGAATAGATTTTACAGGTGGACCTGGGATGGGAACAGGAGGATCAGACCAGGGTTGGGAGCTAGAAAGGGAGAGAGTACTGTGAGAGACAACTAGAATTAGAGGAGGGGCTGAGCAAAAACCTAGTGCAGAGGTAACTCCCTGGAATCTATGTGTGACCCCAAACTCGTAATGGCATCATATGTTTGTAATCTCAGCACTGGGGAGGCAGAGACAGGCAGAGCTCCAAGGCTCACTGGCTGGTCAGCTTAGCTGGACACTGTCTCAAAAACAAAGTAGACAGCAACTCAGGATCATGCACAGTTCTGGCACTGACCTCTGGCCTACAGACATACACATACACACATGCGTGAAAACACACAAATAAATACATATGCACATACGCATGCATGTATGCATGCACGAGACTTCATCACAACCAGACATGGTGCCTGCCCCTATAATACCAGCACCCAGGCAGCTGAAACAGGAATACTGTGAATTTAGGCAATGCCCAAGATACAAAACAAAACTGTGTATTCTATTATAAAAACTACTTAGTACATATACTATATAAAGTATGTATGATATTACGTGTACATGTATATATAATTTCTTGCAAGGACTCAATCAACTCCCCTAACTGTGGCTGGCCAGGAAATCCCAGGTTCTTGCTTTTAAGGCCTCTGCTGATTGATAGGCCCATCTGGACTCTCTAGGATAATCTCCTTTGTTTTTACTACATCAACTCACCACCATGTTAATCTCACTACAAAGTGCCCACAGCCATCTAGACATATGGAATCCTTGTCCATCAACTTCCTGCCTCATAACAAGAAAAAAAAAATGAACAAAACTGAAAGGCAACTCATGTTATGTCAGTTAGAGAAGCAAGGATGTGCCATGGCAATCCCAGAGAGACAGTCAAATGTTGAAAACAGGTCAGCTCCGCACAGGTGGCAGCGGTTGAAGCCTGTTATGGAAGGAACACTCATAGCTTCAACAAATACTGGAGGCCGAATGCTAACTGGGATAAGACTCCAAACTTTTGGGAGCTGATGTATTTTCCTTTTTGTTATGAGAAAGCACTCTGACAAGCTGGGCTGTTTGGGTGCATGCCTTTAATCCCAGCACTCAGTAGGCCAAGGCAGGTGGCTCTCTTTGAATCTGAGGACAGCCTGGTCTGCAGAGTTCCAGGGCAGCCAGGGTTACACAGAGAAACACCTGTCTCAAAACACCAACAAGAAAAACACTCTCTCTGACCAAAAGCAACTTAGAGAAAGGAAAGCTGTATTTGGCTTACACCCCTCAGTCACAGTGTGTGGTAAGAGGTTTCTGGCCCGGACTTTCGGGCCTCGCCTCAAGGTTTAGGCCCACAGACCCGCAAAGACACACAGATGCTTACAATAGTTTTAGGCTGATTGGCCTAAGGCCCAGGCATGTAACTTGCTAACTCTTTACCCTTAATCTAACCCATGACTCTTATCCTGTTCAGCCATGGGGCTCAGTACCTTTTCTCAGAGCAGCGTAGTTGTCCTCTGCTTCTTCTGGCTTCTCTCTGGCATTCTGCTCTGTTCTTCCTGTTCCTAGAGTCTTAGTCTGGTAATCCCACCCACACTTCCTGTCTGCCTTTGGCCAATCAACACTTTTTATTAAACTCATAGGTGGGACAATTATTTATAATGTAACATCATAAATCCACTACAACAGTGTATCACTGAGAGAAGTTGAGGCAGGATCTGGAAGCAGAAACAACTGAGGAATGCTGCTCGCTCTGCTCAGACTCATGGCCAGTTTACTTTCTTATACAGCCCAGGGACCACTTGCCCAGGGGATGGTGCTGCCCACAGTGGACTGAGCTCTCCTGCTTCAGTTACAATCCAGACAATCTCCCTCCCATAGACAGGTCCATTTGACAGGACAATCCCTCAGCAAGTATACCTCCTCGGGTGACTAGGCCATGCCAGATTGACAGTTAACTAGGACAGGAGCCTCTCGATTCTTGTGGTAAAGACAAGAAAAAGTTTCCATTTGGTTAGGGATAGAAAGAGGTGAGTTACCGTTCTGAACTAAACCCAGAGTGTTCTCCTTCAAGTTTCTCAAGTACTTCAAGTGATTTAAAATTTAAGTAGTTTGCTTCTATGTGTTTATTGATGAAGAATAAGAATATGGTTATGTTCTGAATGATGATCTGATAGTTTTGCTGCAGCTTTGCCAAACTTGGTTTTTAGGACAGTTGTTTGTTGCTATTTTGTATTTCCCAAGCCGAGGGTCTCAATGTGTAGCCCTGGCTGGCCCGCAACTCTCTCTGTAGACCAGGCTGGCCAGGAACTCACAGTGACCCTCCTGTCTCTGCCTTCTGGGTTCTGGGATTTAAAATGTGCCACCCTAGCTGAGCTTTTGTTACTGTTGTTGTTTTGGTTTGTATGCCTTTTGCTTGTTTTGTTTATTATTATTATATCAATAGATTCATCTGGGCTTCCCCTCAGGCCAGCTGTAAATTGGGATAGTTTAATTTCCCCTTTTCTGATCCGTTGGCCCTGTGGTTTCCTGTCTTCCAGCTACCTTCCTGTGTATGCTGAGGTGCAGCAGCCTCACGTGTACCTGCAGAACAGCCACGTGGAGTTCAGCAACCTCTACCTGGGTGTGCCCTCAAAGTCAACTGTCACACTCGTCAATGGCACACTCCTACCCACTCGCTTCCACTGGGGCAAGGTGACTGAGCCTGAGGCAGCATCAGTCTGCCACTCCCAGCTTCAGAGATGTGTGTGGCTCCCACCTCTGAATGGCCACCCTCCTTCCCAAAGCCTGTGACTCTGCCCACGGGTCTCAGCAAAGTGTGACTCCTTAAGGAGCCGTTCATTTTGTCTGACCCATTATGGCTCCATCCTTGGGAAATTCTTGTTTCCTGCCCACGAAGGAGTTCGCGGTAGACACAGCTGGGACCCCCCAGCCAGCAAGCTCATAGCTGGTCTGCACAGCTATTTGGAACTCAGTCATAGCAATGTCCCTGCGGTTGACAGTGGACCTCGCTCTCAGCACTCTGAGAGAAGCCTTAAAAGCAGCTAGTTGCCTCCTGCTTGCTGTCCACTACAATGGGATGCCCAGTTTGTCCAGGCAATTGATTCCACAGTGGATGGTGGAGTCCACCACGCTTGGAGAGAAGGCTATGTGGTTTATTCCTGAAGTGCACAGCCCTGTCCAGCTTGCCGTGTTAGCACACTGTGTAGACCCTGGTCCATCAGGTAGCCTCACAAGACACATCCTGTGTCTTGCAGCTCCTGGGGGCTCAAGCAGCCTTGTGCACAGTGACAATCTTTCCCAGACATGGCCTACTGAGTCCCAGTGAGGAGCGCCAGCTCAACTTGGAGTTTACAGCCCACACACAGGTGAGTAAGGCAGATTGGGAGTGCCTCATGGCTGGATGTAACCCATCCAAGTACTGGTGCTGGTGCTTCCTCGGAGGGCCACAGACCCCACTCCTGCCCCTCATGAGTGGTATTTGCGTTTAGGATCTTCTATCACTCTGGACCTACCTTCTGAGGCCACAAGGCTGGAGAGCCTAGAGTAGGCTCAGGTGTGGTCTGAGGCCCACTGACTACACTGTTGCCAGCCTTACCCTTCTCTAGATAAGTCTCTGTGGCCTCAGGCAGCTCAGTTGTTCACTTTTTCTGGGGGCAAAGCCATTTCTCAAGGCATGCACCGTTCTGGGTGCTGCAGGGGAGGCTCACAGGTATTAGCATCCTCCTAGGAAAAGCTCAGCGTCTCCCAGGAGCATCCCAAAGGAATGCCATCACAGAGGGATTTGCTCAGCATTTGGGTATTGATGGGCAACTCTGTGGATCTTCTGGGAAGAGAAACATCCTCAACCCTTAAAAGGGGTTTCTTCTTTCTTTTTCTTTTTTTTTTTAAATTTATTTATTTTTATTTTATGTGTATTGGTATTTTGCCACAGGTGTTGGGTCCCCTGGAACAGGAGTTACAGACAGTTGTGAGGTGCCATGTGGGTGCTGGGAACTGAACCCAGGTTCCCCAGAAGTCAGTGCCTTAACCACTGAGCCAACTCTCCAGCCACTTTTATTTTTCTTTTTTTTAACAATTTATTTATTAATTAACTTAATTACTTATTTTCTTTGTGTGAGTGTGTGTGTTGTGTGTTGTATATGGGTACACATGCGCGCACACACACGCAAGAGTGTGTGGGTACATGCCACACTGCATGTAGAGGTCAGAAACCAGCTTTCAGAGACTTACAGGCCTAACTCCTTAATGACAGACATGGAGCTGATGAACTTCCTTTCACAGCTGAGTGTGGTGCCAGAGTCACAGGCAGAAAGGCCCAGCCCTGGCATGGAACAGCTTCCTGCTGCCCACTGAAGAGCATGCATGCTCTCCAGAAGTCTCTCTGAGGAGTCTCTTGTATCAGTTCATCTTCCCCTTGCTGGAACAATAGCAATTTAAAGAAGGGAAGATGTATTTGCTCGTAATTTGAAGCAACGGAGGATCACGGTGGGGGAAGCTGGGGCTTCCAGTGCACAAGGCTGCTGGTCACATGGCTTCCGAAAACAGGAAGCAGAAAGAGATAAATGCTGGAGCTCAGCTCACTTCTCAGACTTTCTCCCACAGAGTGGTATGCCCATGGTCTTCCCACCGCAGCTAAACCTCTCCTTCACAGGCATGTCAAACATCTGTTTCTATGGTGATTTAAAATTCCATCAAGTTGACCACAAAGATTAACCTGTGGACATATACAGATATGTAGGGCCAACCCATGTATCCATGAGCCTAGAGAGAGGGTCAGCCTTTAAGGGCCTTGTCTAGGCTGGTGGGGTGGCTCACTGCAAGCGCTGGAGGCCCTTCCTTCCTCAGAAAGTAGCCCAGGCCTGTCGTTACCCATGGTGGTGGAAGACTGGGCTCATCTTCTGAGGTCCCAGACCTGAAAATCACCTGTGGACCAACTTCTTGCAGGAAAAACTTACTGATTTGGCCCTCCCTTGTCATGTATCTGGCATGGAGAAGCCACTGGCCCTGGGCATCTCTGGGAAGCCTCTTGGACTGCGAGTGACGGTCACCATCTCCGCAGAGGACTCTGATGGAATGTAAGTCCAGGACAGGGGAAGCCACATGGAGGACTGACACTGCACTCCTCCTGAGAAAATTCTTATAGCTGAGAGAAGGCTACTAGATTGTCATAGGCCCTCAATATTTCTGCTGAAACCAGTCCTTCTGTTTCATCCTGTGTGGCATTTTTGTACACACTGTGAAGCAGGCAGGAGATGGCATGGGATTCTCCATGAGTTTTCCCAAATGAGGCCCAGAAACTTGAAGCCATGCCATTATCCACCCCCCCCACCATGGGGGCAATGTTTGCTGTTTGAGTATTCTGGCATCATGGATTGGCAAGAAGTTTGGGCCTCAGGTGCAGTCAGAAGTTTCTGTCCCACCCAGCCAGTCCCCCAGCCATTTAATCCCAAATAATCACACAAAGGCTTATACTAATTATAAACTGTTTGGCCTATGGCTCAGGCTTGTTACTTACTAACTCTTACTCTTAAACTAACCCATGATTCTTATCTATGTTTAGCCACATGGCTGGGTACCTTTGCTCAGAGCAGCATTCTCATCTTCCTCTGTGTCTTCTGGCATCTGCCCCGCTCTTTCTCTTCCCAGAATTCTCCTTGCTTGGTCACCCCATCTATATTTCCTGTCTGCCTAGCTTCTGGCCAATCAGCATTTTATTAAACCAATATTTACAGTGATGAATATTTACAGTGTGCAAGAGCATAGTCCCACAGTCCCACAGCACTCGGGTCTGGCACTCCATAAGGAGGAAAGTCATATTAAGTTGGGTTTCAGGACTACTTCCCCATCCCACCCCGGGTGGCTCTCTGAACTGGAACAAGCATGCCAGTTAACATAGTGCCCATGACATGGGACAGTGCTCTCAGCAGTAAACAATGGCCGGGCCACTCGAAGGAGCTCCACTTGGACTTTGGCTCCAAAGTGCCACTGAGGACTCCCGTGACTCGCCAACTCATCCTGACGAATTGCTCTCCGATACAGACCCCTTTTACACTCACGTTTGAGTACTTCGGGAGCTCCCAGGACAGTCTGAACAAAAAGACCAGCCTGTAAGTCTCAATCTCTTCCTGGAGCATTTCCCAGTGTGCATGAGGTCAGATGAGTTATCCTCATTGGGCCATTTTTCTGTTTGAAAGGCTAGAGCAGAGGCCTAGTGGTGTGGGAGGGCCAGTCTGTGCTTCACAGGTAGATGTAGGTAAATGCTCAAAGTGGTAGCTCTTACAGCCCTGTTTGAAGAATCCAAGTTCACCCGTGGGAGAGGTCAGGCTTTTGAATCCTCTTCAGCTTGGTCTTGGATGTGGAGGGATTCTGAGAACAGGCAGGAAAGATGTAAATGAGGGAGACGCTCCTGTAGAGCGAGGAACTGGGGGCAGAGGTGTGGGGGTAAGGGCTTAGAAATAGGGGTTGTCCTGAACACTGGATCAGGGGCCTGAGCTGATAGGCAGTGAGGTGAGGAAGAGCTGTCTAAAGCATTAGCTTTTTTTCTCCAGCATGTCAGTGCACCGTGATGCCAGACAGGGAGCAGCCGGGAGAGCAGAGCCTGTAGAGTGGTGCCCAAGTTCTGAGGACCCAGAGCTGGGTTTGCCTATGGGATAACAGATGTCTGGCCCAGAGATCATCCTGTGGATTTCTTGGGAGGAAATTCCTGTTACTTTAGGGCTGGCCTGAAGCTAGAGTAGCTTTGGATGGTAAAGGTCTGGTGGGAACAGAAATTTAAAAAGTGAAGAGAGTCCTGATCAGCTTCCCTTGAGAGGAGTGGGAAACCTTCCCAATCTGAGCATCTGTCCAGATGTTTCTACCACAGGCTGTGGCTCAGCGTGTGGGAAAGACTGATTGCTCTGATACTATTTTTTGTCTTTGAAGCCCTGACATGACGCCAGCCCTGCTAAAGACAGCGCGGTTCCAAGAGCACTTGGCCAAGAAAGAACAGTGGGGTAAGAGCCACCAGCATGAGAAGTGTTGGGCCTAAGCCAGGGCCAGAGTTGGTGGGCTTTACAGAGCCTTCCAAAGATGCAATGCCACATTTGGATGCCAGCACCCACCAGGGAGGGAAATGGGGACCAGAGACTCACTCACTCCCTCTCAGTGTATTCCTCAGTGAAATCCCCAACACGGCTGAGTCATGTATACGACATGGTTATGTTTGGGGGCTGGTGGTAGCTCACCAGGGAGGGTTTGACCTCAGAGGAGGTAGAAGAGGCTGGCCAGCAGGGCCAGTCTCAGTAGGCTTCCTGTCGGAATAGAGGCCACGCGATGGCTCCATGAGCGCCAGCTTTGCTAACTCCTGAGGATGTAACCCTTGCTCTCAACCTGACCCTCCACATTCTGTTCTCCTTAGACTTTGTGGAGAACATTTTGTCTCGCAGGAAAGGAGCTGCTTTCTTCCCCCACATTTCCCAGGGCATGCTGGGAGCCTACCAGCAGCTGAGTATTGTTATCACGGGCTGTGCCAACATGTGGGGCGAGTATTGGGATGACCTCCTCTGCACGGTAAGGATGCGAACATAGGCACACGGCTTCTAGTCACCTCTGCCAGCTGCTGCTCACATCTGTCGAGCTTCTGTGCCCACAGAGAAGCTTCTTAGGCACTAGAACCTTCTGGATCTCTGTCATGTACAGGGCTGGGGCCACCATGACAGGGACAGGAAATGCACACCAGAAAACAGGAAGGAGTAAAGAGGGGACAGTGACAACTTCCCAGCACCCCACCCCACCCAGCTCTCCACATTTGATCATTTGCCAGGCAGCCTATACAGGCGTGCACACACACACACATGCACACACACACATACACAGCACACACACACATATACAATGCACACACATACACATACATGCACACATACACAGCATACACACACATACACAGCACACACAAATATACATACATACATACATACAGACTTTAACAAACTAAAAGATATTGTGCTGATATATTGTATATTTAATAAAAATAGCCTGGAATATCTGAGGACAGAGCCACCCACAGCACCAGGCCCTGAAGGTCAGGATGTGGTGACCCATATCTTTAATCCCATCACTTGGCAGACAGAGATCTGAGTTCAAGGCCTAACGGCCAGGCAGTGGTGGCACACACCTTTAATCCTAGATTTAGGAGAATTGAACCAGGAAGTTAAATGGCTGGGCAGGGAAATAAATATAAGTCAGAAAGAGAAGTTCAGCATTCTGTCTGAGTGACCTTCAGTCTGCCCGTGACCCTGTTCAGCCTGAGGAGTTCACTGGGTGAGAATTGGCTATAGTTTGGTCCCCATCTCTCTGATATTCCAGACTATTTTTTATTAAATATACAACATATCACCACAAGATACCTGAATAAGTTTGAACAAAAGATCTACAGGAGGCCCAAGGCCCTGTGGCTAGTAAATCAGTAGAGGGTCCAGGTTAAGAGTGAAGCCACCCATGGTAGGGGTATCTGGGTTAAGAACGGGGCGGTGAGTAAGGCTGGGCTCTACAGGAACCAAGTTCTGGGGAGCCTAGGCCAGGTGGACAAGTGGAAGCTTTGAAAGAAACGCAGTGGGAGGCTGGAGAGATGGCGCAGAGGTTAAGAGCATGGGCTGTTCTTCCAGAGGTCCTGGGTTCAATTCCCAGCAACCACACGGTGGCTCAGAACCATCTATAAGGAGATCTGATGTCCTCTTCTGGTTTGTAGACTTCCGTACAGGCAGAACACTGTATACATAATAAATAATTTTTTTAAAAAAAAGAAAGAAAAAGAAATGCAGTGGCCCTCACTGACGAAGAGCTGGTGTGTTTGCAGGTGGGAGACCTGCCAGTAACTGTCATCCCAGTGTATATGGCCGTGGTGGGCTGCCCCATCAGCTCCCTGAGGAACACGTGCTACAGTGTGGCCCCATCCCAGAAGGAGCCTATCATCAGGTACCCAGCTGCAGCTTTGGTCTCTGTTCCCTGATGACCCCAGAGTCCTCTGGCCATCAGTCTGGGTTGTCTGTGCTGGTTCCTGCTTCTCCAGCTGGCTCAGGGCTACCTGAGCCACCCACAAGGAGGCTCTAGGGCAGAGCTGGCACTGTGTTGTCTCTGAGGGCTCTGGGGTGGATGCTAGAACCTTGGGCTGATGATAGGATCCCACTGATGAGCCCAGGCAAAATGCCCATAGTTGGGTGATATGATATAGAACTAACACTCTGTAGCCCTGGATCTCGGTGTTATTGAGGCAAAGACGGGTAGCTGATGTCTCTTGGGCCTCCTGACACTCAGGCTTGCACAGTCTAGACTGAGAATGCTGGCTCAGGCTGCTCTCCCCCTCCAGGTTTGGGACCCAGATCTCTGGAGGAGAAACCGTCACTAGAACCCTTCGTCTGTATAACTCCAGCCCCTGTGGTGAGTTGCTCGTGATGGTCAGGGTGGTGTGTCTGGCACGGAGAGGAGATGGTCTGGAGGAAACTGACTACCACAAACAACTCGGAGTCCAAGTGCCTGTGGCCCTTGAGACAGACTCGTTACAATAAGGTTTCCAGGCCTGTCTGGCCAGAAGTCCAGACCCACAGAGCTGCAGTCCCAGACTGTTTAGCCACCCACCGCTGCTCAGGCCCCCAGAAATGACTCAGACGAATATATTAACTTTATGCTGTTTGGCTTATGGCTCAGGCACATTGCTGGCTAGCTCCTTCTTCTTAATCCATTCTCATTAATCTGTCCTGACATGTGGCCCATGGCTCACCTGTGTTCCTTACATGTTTCTCCTTTGGGTGTCTGGCTTGATCTGACTGTGACTCTACCCTCTTTCTCATACCTATGTTCAGATTCCTCCAAACAGCTCCTCTATTTAAAGATTGATATTCACAGCATACAGAAAGACATTCCCACATCACCTCCCCTTTTCTGTCTAATCAAAAAGGAAAGATTCAATTTTAACATAGCAAAATTCCATATAACAAAATAGCCATCAAGCAAGAATTAGAGTTATAATATCTAGTCTATTTGTATTTAGCAAAATTAAAGAAAATACTCTTATCATCTACCTTATCCTGTGAATCTAAAGTTTCATATCCAATATACCTTATAAAATAACTAAGAAAAACTATACCTATAACTATCTAATCTTCAACTACATCAAAGACCACAGAAGGATATATTTACCCAAGTAAACAGGAAGTGCAAGCAACTTCCAAAATCTATAAATGACAGAGAAGACATCTATCTGCCTGGACAGTCACCCAAGTTCCTTTATAAAGTTGGGGCATCCATCTTCAGCCTACACCAGAGGTCCAAAGTAGAGTGTTGCACGAATAAATGAGACTCAGGGATAGATCTCTGAGGAAGTCGGAGATATTAGAGAGAATAAACACCACAGTCATATCTCACCCAGCTGTCTTCCAGCTTCCTCAGCCTCGCTTCCCTTGGAATGGCTTCCTCTGTGTTTCAATCCTGTGTTAAGTACCCTTTCATAAATTAAGGCGTGGCCTTCCCACTGCCTGCTTGGGAGCTGGAATTCCTTCTATAATCTGAAGTGACCTTGACTCAGTTGGGATTAAGAGCATAGGTCACCACTCACAGGATACTCCCTGTGCTGTGAATCAGCACTCTCTGATCCTCCTAGACTGACTGTGGTTAGAGCTCCAGACCTTCTGGAGCTTTTATTGAATCCCCATGTAGACTATGGGTAGACTCCCTCTGATATCTCCAAAACTTCTGAAGCTTTTATTGAATCCCCACAGTAGAGAGGTGACTATGTTAGTTCATCCTTGAGGGTGGGACTCATCCTTGCTTACCCTTGTGTCTCCAGGGTCACTATGCCCAGGGACAGACACATCCAGGGGCCCCTTTCCTCAGCCCTTCGGCCAGCAGTATGTGGGTACACAACAGGGGCTACACAAGGGATTGGGGATCCTGAGGGAACAGGAAAACGGGTTGTGGCCCGTGGGCTTCCACCCTGATGGCAGTGTGACCAGGTACTGAGAGTCTTCAAGTAGCCTGTGTGCTTCCTTGTGGGGGCACTTGGACTGCATCTGGGTGAAGCAAGAGAGGTAGGGGTGCATGGGCAACTCAGAAACCAGAGGTTTTAAACTCTCTGAACCATTCTAAGGAAGACGCAGCCCCAGATGAGAAGCAGGGCTCTGTGAACCTGCTCCTTGTGGGATCCCACTCTTCGGAAAGATGTACTGCCATCTCCACTGTCACCTTGTCTTGAAATCTCATCCTCCTGTATCCCCGGTAGCTTGGGGTGTATTTTTAGCTGCTCTGTCGTTCGATCCACTTGAGTACTGGCTCTTGTGCACACGCGGTGGGACCTTCTCCTCTCAAGCCTACCTTACTGTTCCTTTTTGGTGTCACTCTGGGGAGTCCCATCCCTTGCACAAACATCGCTGGCCTGGGGCACATGGCTGCACCAGTGTCACTGACTTGTTACCACTCTATGTGATTTGTTTTTGTTTTTTAAGTTTTAAAATTAAATTTATTAGTGTGTGTGAAGGATCGAGCGTGACATTGGGGGAGGGCAGAGGACAATTTTTAGGAGTCTCTCCCCTCCCGTTAACACATGGTTTCAGTAGACAATGGGAGGCTATTGAAAATCCTGAAATGATCTTGTCTGTGGGATTGCTTTATTTTAGTTTTGGGTTGGTTCTGCAGTTGTAGGGCGTCAGCTGGATGTCACTCACGCTGGACCAGTGCTCTGCCTGTGATGATCTCCCTGGTCATTCTCCCTCTTTTCGTTTAGAGATAAGGTCTCTCTAAGTTGCCTAGGCTGACATTGAACTCACTCAGGAAAAACTTGAACTTGGCATCTTCCTGCCTCATATTCCCAAGTGACTAGGGTTCCAGGCCTACACGAGCCAGCTCTTCCCTGGGCTTTCTCTCTTCGGCTTCCATTCCCGCTCATCGCCCAAGATCTGGACACATTGTCCTAGTCCTCTGGATTCAGAAGGCCACTGGTGACCTTGATAAAAGGCAGGCAACAGGCAGAGACAGGAGAGCAAGAGGCAACCCCCAGTACCAGGACAGTGACACTGTAGATCTAGAAAGTCCGTGCTAACTGACATATGAGGAAGTAACTGGCCATTGGGCTGGTACCGTGCTGTGGGGAGGAGCTGAGAAGGTGGCGTGGCTGGGAAGCTTTGGCGTGGTGGGAGAAGCCCGAGCTAGCTCTAGTGCTTTTAGGAAACAGCTAGGTAGGGTGCAAGGACAGGCAGAGGACAGAGGGGCTCCTGAGCTTGCTGGGCCACTGCCAGCTGGGAGAAGGCTTGCAGACAGGTATGAGTCCAGGCAGCACTGTGGTAGATGAAGTGATGCTACCACTGGTGTGATGGGACACAGAGGAGGCATCAGAGGAGACTGGGGAGCCACAGGGAGCATTCTCGCAGTTTTTTTTGGGGGGGTGACTTTCCCAGAGCTATCCAGAGGTTTTCCAGAGCCCAGGGACTTGCTGAGAAGATGACTACTGTTAACGGCCAGAACAAAGAAGACCCCAGACCCAGATTTATGACAAGATAAAAAAAAAAAATTACACCTGCGAGTGGGCTCAAGGCAAGAAGATAGCCAAGAGCCCCGAATGCTCTCAGGGTAGAATTTTTATACAGCACTCTAGGTAGGGGAGGGAGATACAGAACTCTAGGTAGGGGAGGGGGAAGTTGCAACAGCTCTCATGGTTACTCAGGGTGGTGGTCTCGCCTGAGTTACTACATGCAGATCAGGCTGACCGGGTGATGTGTCCCAAGAATGCAAGAAGCAAGCTTTGTTTAGACTGCACATCCTGCATACAGCTGGGAAATTCTGTAAACAAAGCTTTTCCCAAGACTCTTGAGTCCTTGAGCAGACAGTCACTGAAACTCTGCCAAACTCAGTCAGCTTCAGGGGCCTCAGGGAGGGGCGAGGGGGGTTTCAGCTTGGTGGGCAAACAGCTATCGTGACACTAGAGAGTTAAGGGGGAAAGAGTTAAACGGGATTTCTCCAGGATTACAACCACAAAGGAAGGGAATGCGGACAGACCGGGGCTGAAGGCAAGTGTGGGACTTGCAGGCCCAACTGTCAGACAGGGACAGGAAGCCACAGGACACAAGGAGAGCCTAGGCTCAGGGATTTGGACATGAAGACTGGTCTTGTGACTGAGCATAAAGACGTCATGTACCTGAGCCGTGTAAGCCTGTGAAGAAACCCCTGTGTTCTGTATGTGTCTGTTGCATGTGCATGTTTATGCGTATGAGTATATGTGTGTTCAGGTGTGTTTACATGAGTGTGCTCATGTGTGGAGAAGCAAGAAGCCAGCCTTGGGAATTGTTCCTCAAGTGCCATCCACCTTGCTGCTTGAAATGAGGTCTGTCACTGTCCCAGGACTCTCGGCTAACCTAGACTGGCTCAGCAACCCCCAAGCCTGTCCCTGCCCCCTCAGAGCTGGGATTACAAGCATGTGCTACCCAGCCCAGCTTTTCCTGTGGTTCTGTGGTCCAAACTTAAGTCCTAATGTATACACAGTGTCCCAGTTTGCTTTCTGCTGCTATGACATACAGGATGAAAAGAAAAATCAACTTGGGAAAGAGAAGGGTGTGTTCCACTTTACAGCTTCCAGTCCGTCATCAAGGGAAGGCGGGGCAGCAACCGAAGCCGGATGTCTGTGCTGCCGCCTACAGGCTGCTTCCTCTCAGCTTGGTCAACGTGTGTTCTTCTATAACCCAGAACATCAATCGTTAATCGAGAAAATGCCCTATAGACATGCCCATAGGCCAAACTGATAGAGGTGATTTCTCAGCTGGGGACTCCTCTTCCCAAGTACTCTAGTTAGGGACAAGCTGACAGAAAAAGAACACAGCAGTCAATTGACCAAGGGAGCCATCTCCCCATCCCGAAGAACTACTTTCTAAAACTGTGTCAGTATAAAAATAGCGAGGTCCTCTACCCCGCGTATGGGAGCACAGGGAGGTAGGAGAAGATCACCCGTTCTCCCTTTGCCCCCAGACATCCGCCTAGACTGGGAAACCTATGTCCCAGAAGAAAAGGAAGACCAGCTGCTGGAGCTGCTTGTGTTTTATGGGCCACCCTTTCCACTGCGGGACCAGGATGGGAACGAGGTCATGTGCCCGGACACCTCTGAGGGCAGCTCACCAAGGTCCCCAAGTCCCTCCAACGTGTCTGGGTCCAGCCATGTGGTCCCGTCATTGGTGAGCAGGAGTACAGGGCATGTGAGATGTGGCCTGGGTCAACTGAGCCCACGTTAGCTGCAGGGTCTCGTTGATAACAGGATAGCTACAGTGGTGGTGCCAGGACCGAAGAGCAGATCATCTCCGTCATCCTGCAGGGGCACGAGGGGGTGCCCACTGACATGTACCAGATCAGCCCCAAGCAGGTGGTGAGTAGGCAGGGGTAAGTGCCTCTGGTGGAGCTGCCTTGCCCTGAACACACAGCAGGGCTGAGGCTACTGTGTTCCTGCCAGGTCATCCCAGCTGGGGCCTATCGCACCATCTACATCTCCTTCACACCCATGGTGCTCGGCCTTAATGTTTCGCACAAGGTGGGCTGTACCGGCTATGCTCTGGGCTTCATGAGCTTGGATAAGGAGGTGAGACTTCCCACCTGGGGTGAGGGTACCATGGCCACCTCCTCTACCCTTGGGAGTCATGCTGCCTGCTCATCCCCGGAGACCACCAGTGATCTCTGATGGATTGGGCTCTGCAGACAGACAGAGAGATTCCAGGTCGAATGCGTCGCCTTCAAGGTTTTGCTGTGGGCCCCCTGAGACTAGATCTGAGTGGCCACATGCGACGTGCACAGTGAGTCAACTGGATCCCCCTCCCCATTCCCATCCCCCTGAGGGAGAAACCTCACTTCACTGGTGGGGTGAGCCAAAGGACAGGAACAGAGGGAAGGAGAGAACAACCAGAACAGGGAGATGACGCGAGGGGACCCAGATCCTGGCTGCCTGAGCAGTACCTATCACTGTGCAGGCTGAATGCTGAGCTGGACAGCAGCGGCTACTTGGAATTCCAGTGCCAGGCCAGCGACCTCATCCCGAAAAATCCCTGCTGTGGGGTGAGTGTGCTGTCACCGGGTACCAGCCAAAGGTCTTGGGCCTCCCATGTGCCTGTGAGTCCTTCCGGGGCATAGGCCCTTTCAAGTCTTGAGTCTCTTTCCCAGAGCCATGGCCTGAGGAGTAGGAAGAAATGCACAATGTCCTTCCCCATCCCGTGGCCCCAGGTGCTGAGTGACTGGCTTACCACCCGCCACCTGAAACTGATCAACACCACGGAAATCCTGCACTGCTTCAGGGTCCTGGTCTCCAGGCCCTTCTTCATTTCTCAAGATGGGGCCAGGTGGGACAACAGAGCCTGCCATCAGCAGTATGAAGAGGAGATAACTTCCTCGGGCGAGCAGCTGATACTCCGCCCACAGGAGAATATGCTGGTCAGTGCAGGGGTGCACCGTCACCCTCCCTACCTCTACAGGCAGCACAAACACATATCCTGCTCACACGTGGGCACCAGGTACAAATGGAGAGTCGTAGGTGCATGCCCCAGGCATGTCCCTCCCAACGTATGTAGTCCCTCTGCACAGGTTATACACAGGTGGACCTACTGCAGATAGCCACGTGCATTCCAGAAACGTGTATCCCTATATACTGCCATTGACGGCCTGGTGGAGGCCAGTGCACAGTGGTGAGCATACCTGCTTCACACCATGCTTCCTCCCTCCCCATGTGCCCTTTGGCTTGAGGTTTAATGTCCTGACTTAGGGCCACCCACGCTTGGACTGTCATGAATACAAATCACTCAGAGCTTAGAGTATGGAGGAGCCTGGATGTTTCAAAGGTGGGACTGTCTGGGAATGCCAGGGCCTTGATAGTAACCATGAGCTTCTGCCTGCTTTGGTTTGAAGTACCTGAAATGGGCATGCCCTACATCTGCAAAGCCTGGGTCCCATGCCCATTTCAGGTCTGCATTGAGGGCCTGCCCATATTGCCTGGCATGCTCCCCAGGCCTTGCTGGTGAAGGTGGGGGGGGGGGAACAGAGGCAGAGCTGTAGAAGATGACCACTCTGCCTAGGCTTCTTGCCAAGAGAGCTAAGGAGAAGGGAGGGATGGAGGCTCAGGGGTGAGCCACAGGCTCCCAGAAAAAAAAAGTAAACATCACCTAGTAGCCTTTCACCTTCCTCTGTAGGTACAGTCAGATGGTACCCGGGCATCTGGCTTCTGTCCTGAACTTTCTTAGTTCTAGATATAAACACAGGCTTTAAAACTGAATTCACTATTAGGACATCACGTCCCAAGTGGCATCCTCTCTATGTAGAGGCATTTTATCACAGAAGCCACCTCCCCACCCCACCTCACCCCCAGCCCCCGCCAGAGCACAGAACTCCTCCCCATGACTAATCAAAAATCAAAGCCCAGGGTGGACCTCTGACTTGGCAGCATTTCTCAGCTCGGTCCTGGAGAGTGGTTTCCAAGCTTGGGAAATCCAGCCTTTAGAATGCTCCCAACAACTACAAGCTCCCAGATCCCCTCTAGGCCTCTGTTCATTGTGAGAGTCGGGGCTGAGGCCCAGGAATCAGCACAAGTAGCAAATACCTCAGCTGATTCTGATGAGCTACCGTGGAGAGCTGTCTTGAGGGCTGTTTGGTCTGAGTCCCTGCCTCAGTTTCAGGTCTGCTGTTCTCAGCCCACACGTGTTCCACAGCCCAACTCCCCGCCTCCCAGAGGCACCGTGGAACAAAAAACTGCCTTGGATGTCCTCTTTCAGCCCCTAATAGACTCCTCAAGTTCTCGGGATAAAAACAGTCTTTCTTTGGCCCAGGTCACCCTAAGTGAGGACAGTTTCTTTACTCTGTCCCCTCCCAAGGACAAGGAAGGCTGTCTTCTGTGCTGACCAGGTGCTGTGTGCACAGCAGGCCAGTGCAGGGCTTGGGGACCACATGCTGCACATGGTGAGGGAGGCACTGCTAAGCTGTGTGCTGGGCAGCTGGGCCAGTCTGGGCTCCACAGGCCTCATGAGCAAGGGGCTGAACAGGATCTGACAGGCCCAGCAGACCACCTGTCTTCAGGAACCTGGGGTGACACTGTGTCCACATCTGCTCAGGTGGATGTGTCCTTCATGCTCTCCCTGGAACTGCTGTCCTACCAGAAGCTCCCAGCTGACCAAATGCTGCCTGGAGTGGACATTCAGCAGAGCAAGAATGGAGAGAAACACATGGTGTTCACAGGGAATCTACTCCTGGGCTTCACCAACCAGACCATTCAGGCACGTTCATTCTAGGCTTCCTCCAGCCACTTCTATCCCCTGCCCAAAGGGTGAGGGACCCGAGGGGGAAATCCAGGGTACTCCTTGGAGGAGGTGACAGGTGAAGCCTGTTTTCTGTATAATCAAGAGAAAATGGAAATTATGTAGAGAGCCCTAGGGTATGGCCTCGCTGGTGGGGACAGCGAGCACCTGAGGAAGCTGTGAGGGACATTGCTTCATACTTGTAGGGCTTTGAGTACCACTGAGCAGGTCACATACAGGTCTGTGGAGCTGAGGTAGTCAGAGGGTCCAGCTGGGGATGCAAGTAGGGAGTTAAAGGATAGACCTTATGAGAAGCCAGAGATCAGAAGTAGGGCAGGGTAGTGGAGCCCTGCGGTCTGGAACCTGGTGGCAGCTGGGATCCAGGAGAAGTTGACCATGCTGGTGTCTGAGTGATTTGTGGACTTCTGAGGGGCTTTGAGCCACTTGGATTAGGGTCTAATGAGTTGAGGGGTGCGCCTTGGACCCATAGAAGTGGGGAGGAGACAAGGAAGGTGTGGAGGTTGGATGGCTGACTGAACTATCAGCTGGGAACAGAGCAGGAACTCCATGGGAGGGAGGCTGGCCCTGCAGGACTCCACCTCACCCTCTGGCTTTGGTGGCAGTGCCACCCCCCTGCTACCCACAGTCCTGCTACCCCACCTCTGTTCAGATGTGTCACTACCCCAGGGAGGTGGGTTTCCCTGTGTACCAGGAACCCCAGTGGGCAAGGATGCGTCATCCCTCACTGATGCTTGGGCTCGGGGTCCCAGGAGGTGCCCCTGCGGGCTGTTGTGGCTGTTCCATCGCTGCAGCTCTCCACCAGCTGGGTGGACTTTGGAACCTGCTTTGTGAACCAGCAGCACACCCGGGAGGTCTACCTGATGAACCTCAGTGACTGCCTGAGCTACTGGACAGTGCTGATGGGTATGTTCTCATCATTCTACATGCTGCTGCTCCTTGATGGAACTGAGCGAGACCCTAAGAAAGAGTGTGAGGACCTGTCCATGCAGACTGCCTCCCTAGGGCTGGTGGCACCCAACACTCCTGGAGTTCACTAGTCCTCCAGTTCCTGGTTGCCCTGCCCTGGGGTGCTGGAAGGACCAGAGGTGATACTGTGAGGCTGTTCTGGCCTGGCAGACAACATGTGGAATAGCCTGTGGCCATGTGTGGCCTCCTTTCTTCTCTGTGTAGGACAGGAGGAGCCAGCCAGGGAGGATAATGCCTTTGGGGTCTCCCCAGGAAGTGGGCTGCTCAAGGCCCGACCCACCAACGCACCCCCGATTTCCATTCTCCTTGAGGTGTTCTTCAATCCCAGGTAAGAGCTGCTTCCTGCCTCTGGGGCAGCGCCCATGGGGCCTGGACACTGGCTGGCACTGCCTGACTTCCCCTCCCCCTCCCACAGGAGCAGCCTGCTGTACGAGTCCACAATGGTGGTAGAAGGTGTACTGGGTGAGAAGCCTTGCACCCTGAGGCTGCGGGGCCAAGGCTCTTATGATGAGAGATACGTGATACCCCACCAGTTCTAAGGCTCTGCCATCCTCAGCTCCGGCTCTAGCTGAGGACCTCAGTCTAGCTCAGAGTTGAGGCTCAGAGCTGCTAAGCAGGGACACCTCCCAGGGAATGGGGTCAACCATGCCCTGCATTACAGGTCTCCAGGGATAACCAGCATAGGCTACCACCAGAGTGAATATCATTACAAAGATGGTCCATAGATTCCAGCAAAGCAAGAGCTGGACCCTGAGTGAAATGATTGTTACTGAAATCGGGTAACAAAATTTACTTGCCCATCATACCCATCTTCCTTAAGGCCACTGTCCCACAGAAATATACATTGCACTGTGGTCAAGAGTAATCTGTGTTGGTTGTGATCTAGCTCAGAGGACCAGATTGGAAAGCCCAATGTCCACCTGCCCCCATACTGTGATCATATTTTCTAAATTAAAGTGCTAAGGCTTGGAATATACCAGGAGTTCTCCAGTCATTTACAGGTGTTCTTCACTGACTGGTGAAAGCTGCCATGGGCTTCTGGGGCCCTTCCCACAGGGCCTAGGCACTGGCTGGGCCACAGCTGCCTAACCTCACTGATCCCTACTACCTATTCCTAGGAGCAGCAGGCTCTCCCGAGTTCAGGCAGAGGAGGGGTGTTGACCACAGCTGTGGGGCAGAGGATCTTAGGATGAGATGCCTCTTTCTTATACACAGTCACTTAGCAGCTCTAAGGCATCCAGTCCCTGCCTCAGCCCTGGCTAAAGAATTCATCATGGCCAAGACTGGAGAGCAGGACAGTGGCTGAGGGCTGATGGAGCCTCTTCCGGGGCAATGTTGTCAACTGAGGTCCTGATAGATCTCCAAGGTTTGCACACAGCTAGATCACTAGGGGAACCACAGCTCTTAATCAGTATGAAGATCACACAGAATGACCCCTGAAGGAAATGACAGCCACCAAAATGAGACAACATGCATTTACTACATCCATCTCACCTTAAGAGAGACACCACCCCTCAAAGGTACACAATGACCTTGCAAACATGGTGTCCCATGCTTGCTTCAGCATAGCTTGGGGCACTTGATGGGGCAGTCCCACCTCATTGTGCCACCCGTGATCACATTTTCTAAATTTAAATGCTGTGATACACCCCTCAGTGCTGAGTGTCCCATACAGGAGGCTTCTGAAGAGTCCGTCTCTGGCCACCACTGTGGGACTCTCTGGGCAGTGCCTGCAGCCAGGGCTTCAGTTCCCAGGGTATTCAAAGACAGCGGCGGCTCCCATCCCCGTCCCAATGCACATGGACACCACTCCATAAGCCCTGGAAAGAAGAACCTGTGTTAGCTGGACAGAGCCTGACCCCAACCTATGCCCCTCGCCAGACAGAGCTACAGCAACAAGGGTCATGGACAGATGAGCAGAACTGACCTGTGGGAACTGAGCCTTAGACAGACACACACCCAGGTGGCAGACACCTTCCATAGGTTGTGCTGCCTTCTAAGCACACCATCAGGAAGATGGGTCTCACCCCCCCCCCATTCCCAGTGCAGAAGCTTTGTGTGTGCTCACCTCCCCAAACCCCAGCTATCAGTCACCCCAGCTCGAACATCCCCCACAAGACTCCACAAGGAGCAGCCTTACCGTTTCCCACGGCGCTTCAGTTCATTGAGCAGTGTGACTACCTGCCTTGCCCCAGTGCAGCCCAGGGGGTGGCCCAGGGCTATTGCACCCCCCAGGGGGTTCACCTTCTCGGCAGGAATTCCCAGCTTCTCCACACAATAGAGGGCCTGGAAGGAGCCAGAGCAATAGCTGAAGCCTCCATCTGCTCTGAACCGCTGGCCCAATTGATCCCACCATGACACCCAGGCTCACCTGACTTGCAAAGGCCTCATTGATCTCAAAGATGTCTATGTCATTCACAGTCAGCCCTGCAGGCAAGATACAGACCAGAGCTGACAGTCGTGGGCAGGACTCTGCATTTCCTCTGGGTTCTGCCCCAAGTACAGCTCTAGCGGTCTACTGTGTGTGCCAGGTGAGTAGGTTCCAATGGCACGTTAGGGAGGCCTTGGATTTGGGGTGCTAGCCTGACCCAGCTCCATTCCAGAGCACCCACAGGGTTAAACCCAGCATACCCCAGTCTCAGATACAGGTAATGAGGGGTTCAGGTACAGGATGAGAAGGAGCCACCTCACCTGCTTTCTGCAAGGCTGCAGGGATGGCATAGGCAGGACCAATGCCCATGATGTCAGGAGGGACGCCAACCACTGCATAGGACCTCAGGACCCCAAGGATGGGAAGGCCCAATTCTTCAGCCTTGGACCTCCGGGCCAGCAGGACGGCAGCTGCTCCATCACTCACCTGACTGGAGTTTCCTAGAGGAGGAAGGGATGAGGAGACCTCAGGCTGAGCTTTGGAGATCCAGCCCTCCAACATCACCTCGACAAGAGGCCTGGTCAGCTCTAGGTCTGAGAGTAGAACAGGCCATCTCCATCAGCCCTATCCCCGGCCCACACTCACCAGCTGTGGTAGAGCCTCCATCCTTGAAGGCAGGCTTCAGCTTGGCCAGGCCCTCCATGGTGGTACTGGGGCGGACACCCTCATCCTGGGACACGGTGATGGGTTTCTTGTTGCCCTTGTCATCAAGGATGGTGGTAGTCACAGGCACAATCTCAGCTCGGAAACAGCCCCTGCTCTGGGCTCTCGCTGCCCTGACAACATCATGGACAAGACACAAGGCTGTGTGGACTCCCTGTTTGCCTGTCCCTCGCTTTAGCTGACTCAGGACTGACATATACTTCAGGGTTTGAAGTCTGAGAATATACTTGGTTGGCCCTTGGGGAGTTCTGTAGAAGGAATTTCTCAGGACCCTCGCCTACTTTTTAGTAGGGACAACATAACATGCCTAAGGCCATCCAGGGCCTCTTTGTCATCTGCCCCACAGCTCTAGATGATGTCTAATTCCCACCTCAAAGGGGAGGAAAGAGTTAAAATGAGATCTGTAACTTGTGTGTGTGCATGTACACATACATATTCCACAGCTTGCATGCAGAGGTCAGAGGTCAACTCTGGGGAGTCGGTTTTCTCTTCCATCCTCTTAGAGGCAGTGTCTCATCTCGGTTATGCTGAGTTCAAATAACTGGACCACAAACTTCTAACTGCTTGTCTCTTCTCCACTAAGACCTCTGCTTGAGGAGGCCACCTGGCCTAAGCACCATGTGTTTCTTTGCTGTCTCCTCTTTGTACAGCTGAGATGGTCAGCCTAGCATGCCCAGAGATCTGAGGCTTTGTATTTCTCTGATGGCAGCTTAGCTTTGCCTGACATCACCTCCCCACACTCAGGTCTATTCCATAATTCAGGCAGGCAATGCCCTAGGGCATCTCACCAGGATGCTGGTCCCTGCAACCCCCAGCTAGAGATATTTGGCAAAGCTCTACTTGACACTACTAGGTTAGCCCCGTGATCCACTCTCCAGCCCTACCATTACCCATTCCAGCCGCACTCACTTCTGCTGGGAGGCCAGAGCGAAGGCATCCTGCTTCTGCCGTGAAATGCCAAACCGCTCAGCCACATTCTCCGAGGTTATCCTAGACACAAACAGCAAATCAGAAGGTTGTGGGATGCTGGCCCGAGGGCCAGGTCCACACAGGAGACCTATGCTTGCACTTCTGGGCATCAAGGTCAGAGACAAGAGTTTCCAGACCACGCTCCATATACTCCTGGCTCATCATGTCAACAGATGCTCAAAAACTCATCCTTCAAAGCCACCCTTTTGAAGGGTAGAACAGCTTGAATGTGGGGCCTACAAAAGCAACTGTCTCTTGGGTGGGCTGCCTCAGCTTATAAAGCAAGGCAGGAGGGGTGCTGGGGTATTATCTGGCCTCAGTTTCTTCTGTGGCTTCCAGCCTACTCTTGGAGATGTAGAATGTGAATACATCCAGGTCAGTCTGGAGTCGTCACATGACCATCCTCCCCAGAATCCTTTGCCCTTGGTCACACAGTGGAGAGCTCACAGACATGGCTGTAGCACTAAAGCATTGAGGAGATGGAACAGATTCCCCACAGGGAATCTCATAGTTCCTCCCCTGCATGGAAAGGAATCCAAGCTTCCCATGTTCTCAACTCCTGAGGCTTTCAAGGCTCTGGGGACTGAGCACAAGTTTACACACACCCTCTTCCTGTCGACACTCACCCCATGGGAATCAGGCAGTCTCTGGCCTTCTCGTTCTCCAGCAGGCGAGAAGAAATACTCCCAGGGTTCCCTCTCTCAGACAGGGACATGGATTCCACCCTAAGAAAGATGGATATCAGTCCTAGGAAGCCCCAGGGATGGCCAGCTGAATGGCAATTTTTGAGCAATTTCAGGTAGCCCCCGGGGAGTGTGTGAACTGCCTAGGAAGCCTTAGAAAGGCAGATGGACCATGAGGCAGGTAGAGGTTACGGGGCAGCTGAGCCCTCTCTCCTGAAAGTCTAGTCACTCTATCAGACATACTCGCAGGGCCAAAGCTCCACTGTCCAGTGCTGAGGCAGGAAATCGGCAGTTCCCCTGGGTCAGCCTTCTGGTACCCCCCCAGCTCCTCCCCCCCCAGCACAACGTATATGCCCGGAGTTAGGCCAAGCTTTCCATAACGTCAAAGTCAAAAGGAGAAATTCCTTTCAGCAAGCACAAGATTAATGTCAATCAAAGGGAGACCTGACTGGAGTAGACAGGAAGATGGACAGGGAGTAGGTGTAGTGGGCTCAGAAAGGGTGTGTGTGTGGGGGGGGGTGAAGCTTCATGATGATACCAGATGACCTTAACTGAGTGTTTTTGTTTTTTTCTCTCTAGCACTCGCTCAAAATTCTTCAAGCATAAGATTCCTTCAAACAGTGTTACCACATAGCACAAACTGATCAGTGTTAGCTGATCCTGTGGCAACACTCATGGAGCGGAAGTAGGTGGCCCCTTAGAAAGGTGAGGACAGAGAGATCTGAGTGGTAAAAAACGTGCCCATGGCTGTCCAACCTGGAGCACACCTAGACAATCTGGCCCCAGAGATAACCCTCAGCTAGGAAGCCCTGGGCAAGCTGCACTCTCAAAGGCTAGGACGGTCAGGATGTGATGTGGGCATCCTCTAGGCCCCCTGCTTTGTCTCCAATACTAGGGTCCTCACACTGATTGGGACTAGAATCCCAAGGAACTCACTGAGCCTCAGCTCTTCCCTTCAAGTCACCACATCTGCTGTCCTCATGACAACAAATAGGAAGAACAGCAAAAGGCAGGCTGGCTATGACCCCTGCCCACCTTGGTCTCCATTTGTGGACTTTGGTTGTCCTCCTACTGACACACAGGTTGGGACAACCCATGCATGGCAGCTAAGATCTGACCATAGGCCAGCAGTGCTTCCTGATGAGAAACAGCAGTACTCAGAGGATATGAAAGGCTGATGGCCCCGGACCCTGCCAACGCCTCCTTTAGATGTCTTTGCAGCTTCAGACACCCCAAGTCTAGGCTCTAGGCCCTGCCCTCCCTTGGAGCCACTTCCAAGTTAATTTCTTCAGGTAGAAGTAAGACTGTAGTCTAGGTGTTGACAGTGAACAGACAGCCAACAATCTGTCCCTCAGAACCTGAGGACCAGGTTGGTGATAGGTAAACCGTCACACAATAAAAGCAGTCCTGGCTTTAGGTTGGCTTCTAAACTAAGATCAACGTCTTCTTCCTGACTGGACGGACAGGCACGAAGCACTATGCTTTGCTCTATGGGTCCGGGGTTTAGGGAACCAAACTGACATTCCTCTCTCAACAGCAATCTAGAAGTGCCATTGAAGGTATTCTCAAGTGTAATAGTTTCTTAGCATGCTCGTCCACATTTCCCACTCTGGCAGATTCCCAGGCTACCTTAGAGCCCAACTCTCTCCACTGCTGGTGCTGAGACTAAACTATTCCTGAACTTTCCAGAGCTTGGGCCATTCCTGGACACATTTCTGGAAGCCCAGACTAGTTAGCTGCCATGGTGGGCAAGGAGAATCATGGCCCCTCAGAATTGAGGAGAGGAAAATTAGTTTGATTGTTACATTGGTTAATAGGGTCCAGCAGGAAGACAATCTTACCCACAGGCCATGCCAATGTCATAAGACCCATTTCTGATGCCACCTGTAACAAAAGTATTTTATAACTATCCTTGGCCAGAGTGGGTCTGCCCTGGAGCAACACAGCCTGTTCCCTCCCTGCTCTCGGGGTACAGTCACCAAAGCCTCACAGAAGACCCGGGGGCACCCAAAAAGGCTTGGAGTGTGACAATGGGTGCCCTCCACTCCTTTCTGCCTAGGATCCTGAGGGGCATGCACCAAGGATGGTACACTCACGTGCACCCAAGAGTCACAACTTACCAGCAATGTTGGCCACTGCCTGCAGCCCTGATGAACATTGTCTGTTGACGGTAGACAAAGGTACAGTCTCTGGAATGTCACTGAAACAGAAGGGGAGATGGCAGTCAGCCTTGGACGTGACAGTGTTTGTTTGGCAGAAAGCCCAGGAGACTTCTGGACCCCATGAGAGCTCCTGCAGTGTGTGCATAGACCAGGACAACAGGCATCCCTGCCCCCACTGAGGCAGATCCATAAGAACAGAAGTAGCTACTGTGCAGGCCTGTCTCTACAGTTCCTGACTACCCAGATTCCCCAAGCACATTCCCATCTGTCACGTGGTTCTTCTCAATACCCACAAAGGAAACCTCTTGGCTACAGACAGTCTCCTTCTTCTTCCCTGAAGATTCAACAATGAAAACCAGTCATTTCTGCGGTCCTCTGGGGACAAAGAAGTGGACCTATTACTAGGCTAGGACACAACAGTTGCATCTCAACACTGGGCCACCGGTCATCCCCCAACTCCCTGTGAACTGTTTTTTCCTCTGTGAACTGTTTCCCTGCCTGACATGTTCATTCTTTCACTCCTCACTTTGGGACTCTCTGGGTTCAGACATTCCAGCTATTGCCTTCCAAGGTGGCATACAGGCCATGGCTGAATGCTAAAGGCATAGGAGTATCCCAGGCCCCTTGACAGACACACCAGCAACCCCATAGAATGAAGACATAAGAATAAGAATGACTGGTGTGTAGGCAGATGGGAGTCCCCGGACTGGGACCCAAGGCGAGTTCTGAAAGGGGACCTTAGGAGAGTGGCTCCCTAGGCCTGTGGAGTTCCCTCCTATGTCCTCTAATTCCCTAACTCTCGGTGATCCTTTTTCAACTCCATCAAGAGAGGGGCTGAGGTACTGACAGGCCTGGATTTTAGAAAATGCACCAGCAGCACACAGAGAGACCGAGACAGCAGGGCCAGATGCCAAAGCCACTCCACAGGGGGAAACAAGAAATGTACCCATTTGATGTCTGAGAGCTCGGGTATGTTTGCACCATGCTTAGTCAGGGCTTGGGAGAGCTAACAGGACCAGTGATCCATGGGGGCAGAATGGGCAGTGTGGGGGATAGAAGCAGGCAGACAGGCTGTGGTCCACTGACACAGACCAGAGTCTCCGGTCAGAACGGAGGTCTTGATCCCCAGGCTAAGGCTGACTCTTCCAGTGGCTGGTTCTTCTGCCTCTGCCCTGTTCTGTCTCTGACCAGTGTTGCTATTATTTCTGGCCCACATGGCAAGGATGAGGAAGGGGGTCCTCAGTGTCCCCGTGGGAGTGAATGAACCACTGTTTGGCCGTCTTGGGCTCCTCCTAGAATACAACCCCACCTCCACCCCATACCACACCATCCCGAAGCTGCTACGCCTGGACAAACATGAACTTCCAGATGCTCAACTAGGACTGGAAGCATACACAGCTCGGCACTGATCATATGATTTCACACTCTAAAGGGTATATGTTAAGTTGGCTTTGTTTAAAACTTAGGCCACAGAAAGGCTCTGCCCTAGTCCCAAGCAATGGATGTCTTGGACATGGGCCCAGTGACACACCCCCTCTAAGTAGGGGAAAGGTTGTGCTCACAGGACAGAGTTCAGTGCACTCTAGCTGCCTCAGCATCTTCTCTCAGCCTGATCTTACACCATGTGCAAACAAGTCGCCAGTGCCCGGGCCCCTGGCAGTCATGGTGGACAATTAGAGGCAGAGTCAGAAGCATTACCTCAGGAACTGGGCGATGCGTGCAGTGACAGCTCCGGCCCCCGGCTGAAGCACATTGCCTGTGGACAGAAGAGCCCTTACTCAGTGTCAGGTGGTGTCCTGAGGCCATTCTAGGTCTCTCCAGAAATCTACAGCCTCTCCAGAGAAGTTCCTGTGAGGCCGAGGATGTTGAGTCTGAGGAATAAGAAGCCAGCTACCACCCACCTGCCGTCTACCAGCTCAGTGCTTGAGGGTCACCAGCATGCTTGCCAAGGCATGCTCCTCTAAATCAGCACAACTGGGCGGGTGGCCTGCTTGCCTGGCAACAGGGGAGCCTCTAGGGTAAGAGGCACACAGTGCCAATCCTGAAAGCTGAGTGAAGTAGAGCTGTGGGTGAGGGAGGAGAGTCTGCAACTGCTGGCCTCCCCAAGTGTCCTCCTCCATGCCCTGTGCCACCGCAGGGAGAGGCTGGCACCTTGGGATAGAACCGTGCCCTCCCTACACTATGTTGTCTACTTCAGGGAAGAGCAAGGGCGGGGAGGTAGGCCAGGGCAGAGGTGAACCCTGAAACCGGGGCTGGACTAGATGGTTCTGACAGACAGGATGTCAGTGTAGGTGGAGAACCATGGCTTCCCACCTCCTGGAGTCTCCAGGAATATCTGGGCTTTAGAGCATCTATCTCAGGGTGTTCCTGCTTTCCACGTCCACTCAGTGGGCATATGTGCTTCAAGGGGGGCGTCCAAGGTTCTAGGCTGAAGACCGGCTGTCAGAAGCAGTCTCATCCAGATCTCTGCAGTCCAGTCCTTGCCCTCAGTAAACTCAAGTCTGATGTGAGAGAAGAGCCCAGAGAGGAGGGCGGGGAGGGCCCAGCGCAGGCCCTGCAGGTGAGCTCACCCACGGAGATGTCTCCCAGCTGCTCAGGCGCTAGTTTCACGTCCTGGAGAACTGCGGTCAACACGGCCGACAGAAGCTCGTCCGGGGTGGTGTCCTGCAGGGCGAAGCGCAGCGGCGGTGAGCCCCGCTCCCGCACCCCCACCCCAGAGAGCAGGATCGCACCCACACTGGCCGCCCGAGGGCTCTCACCTTGAAGCCGCCGCGGCTCGCGCGGCCGATGGGGGTGCGCCGTCCGTGCACCACCACCACGTCGGAGGCCGAGGTCCGCGGGAAGCCGGCGGAGCAGGGAGCGGCTTGCGGCGCCGAGCTCGACTCGGGCCGGCTGGCCAGGTGGCCCAGCACTACCTGCAGGCGATGCATCGCGGAGGTGGGTCCTGCGGATTTGCCTGGGTGTTGGCTGCAGACCCGTGGGAATCAATACCCGGGCTTGCACAACATCAGAGCCAGCTGGTAATTTACACTTTTCACAAGTCCCGCCTACCCATTCTGCAGCCAATCAGAAGGGGAGTCTTCCTGAGGTCTCTCCATCACCAGGACCTCCCAGTTTGTCAAAGCCAGGTCAATGATCTCCAAACCCCTCCTTTTTTATAGCTCAAGACCAGTCTGGGCTACAGATTAAGATTTTGTTTCAAATATATAAATTTAAAAAAAATGTTTGTGCACATTTCTGAACCCTCTCCCAAAAATGCAAACTGGGACTTTCTGGTCTTTCACAGTATTTTGCAATCAACACTGGAGTCAGAGCCTCAAAGTCTTCTAGGTTTTTCTACCTAAACCAGGATCTCATCCTCCAAAGCACTGCTATTGTACACTATCAAGCAAGAGGCAGGAGGTTCTGGGGTCATGAAGATGGAGATCCCGACTCTGACTCATGTCCTCCTAATTGGCTCTCATCTCCTGAGTCCCTGGATCTATGTTCGAAGCTAACACACTTGGGGATTTTCTTGGTCAGCTTGGATTTCTAGGTGGCTGGAAGAACCCTTTCCATCAAGGCCCGGATTTGGTTCATAGGTCTCTGGAGTGTTCCACAGGTCTCAACATCTCTTTGAGACCGATTTGAGATGCCCCCATTAGTGCAGAACACCCTGCAGCCCCTATCCTCTTCCCCTTTAGCAGAGGTCTACCAAGGCAAACGAGTCTGCAGTGAGATGGAGACATTAGCTGATTAATGACTTTCAGTTGAAAAAATGAATCAGGGCTTCCACTTAAAGAATAAGACCGGCCCCCCTAATTACAGTGACATCAGTCAAAAACCATGACAACCACAGTGTTTTTATCAAGCCCCAGGAGAGCCCAAAACACGCAAGAAGGAGAAACAGAGAGAGGGGCTCAGTGAGTAAAGTGTTTGCCCCCAAGTGCGAGGCCAGAGATCAGATCCCCAGTGCAGACATCAGTGCCGGTCAGCTCTCACAGTGGGCCTATGACCTCCAGTGCAGACATAGTGCCAGTCAGCTCTAACAGTGGGCCTATGACCTCCAGTGCAGACATAGTGCCAGTCAGCTCTAACAGTGGGCCTATGACCTCAGTGCTCAGGTGGGGCAGGCAGAGGATCCTCAGGGCAAACTACCTAGCTAGTCAAATCATTGAGGTCCAGGTTCATAAAGAAACCTGGCTTCAGAAAACAAAGTGGAGAGGATGTCACCAGTCATCCAGGATGACACCCAGCATCACCCTCTAGCCTCCACCTGTAAACACAGACACATGCACGTTCACCTCTACACACATGCCCACGTACACTTGAGCATATATATACATACCAACTCCCAGATGTATGAGCAAGAAAAATAAAGTCTCTGGCTCCAGAGGTCAGATCAAGATTTCCAGTCACTATCATCTGTCCTCCCATTTCCTTAAAAAGTGAAGTCTTATACTCTTTAGAGGCCCCAGAAGGTAGGCTGTGCTTGCCTCCTCCTTTGTGCCCACCACCTTCCATGGCTGGCCTTTTGTGAACCCCTTAATCCCAGGGGAAGGCCTGTGACTCCATCAGCCCCTAGGATGTGCATCCCACCCCCAGACTGAATGTGTTAGGCCAAGGACAGCCACGAGTACCATCCAAGACAAAATTACAAGCTTATCTAAAGCATGAAAAGAAATAAGATCTTTTGTTTTCTTTTGTAGCTTGATTACACTGATGCTGAATGTGAACCTTGTAGATGACAGTGCCATGTCTCAGTATCAAAATGTTGAATACCTCTGCATTGAGCAAAGCCAGAGAGATCCAGACAGCAGAAAGAGAATCATTGCCCACTCCACAACAGAATGGTGGAACACCCCCCCTCCCAACGCACGCGCTGCACGCCCCCACCTCAGCACAGGTGCAAAGATCTGCAGATTCTAAGACAGCAGAATGCTTTTCTAGGATGGAAGGCAGGGAGGAAGAAGGCATGGCACAGAGATGGTACAACTCACACCTTCAAGCTCCGATGGCTCACCACAGCTGTAGGAGGACCCCTAGGTCCACACTCGTGTATGTATGCATGTATGTGTGTATGTATGTATAGTTGAGAATAGCCTTGAACTTGCTTCTGCTTCTGCCTTCTGAGCACTGGGTTACAGGTTTGTACCACCACACCCTGCTTATTAAATGCTGGGGATTAGAAACCAGGATTTCATGCATAGGCAAGCAAACAACTAAGCTACATTTCTAGCCCCAACTTCTCATTTTATTTATGATGTCATTTGTATGTGTGAGTGTGTGTGTGTATGCATGCCACAGCTTACCTGTAGAAGTCTGAGGATAACTGTTGGGGGTCCTTTCTCTCTTTTCACCATGGGATCCAGGAATAGAATTCAGGTTGTTGGGACTGCCCACTGAGCCATCTTGCCAGCCCTCAACTTTTCACTTTTAATGTTATTCTTTGAAGCATTAAAAACTAATTATTTTTTTGTTCAACCCCTTTCATTTATAAAAATATCTTTGCACAGGAGACATTAGACTGAGTTTTCCCTCTGTGTTCTGTGGGAAGGTATTTTCCCTTTTCTGTTTCAGTATTGAACCAGCTTGGTATTTTGTTATGTGATTTTCAAGTTTTCCTTCATCTACCCTTATCTTTACCATTTTCAGTTTCTTTTATATGCTTGAAACAGACTGCTTTTCTTTGCCTGTATTTATGTATGTGTTATGTGAGTATATACGTGAGTCAAGTGTGTGTGTGTAAATGCATGCAATAGCCACAGATCAGCCTTGGGTGTTGTTCCTCAGGAGATGTCTTAGGTTCGTTTCTGTTGTTGTGGTAGAATTTCCTGACAAAGATACTCAGTGGAGAGAGTCTGTTTACTGTAGCTCACAGTTCCAGGTTCTAGTCCATCAAGGGGGTCAAGGGAACGGGAACAGCTGGTCACTTTACATCCACAGACAAAAGCAAACAGAAACAAGTTTAATGGAAAACAATAATCTCAAGAGGTGGGCATTCTAAATGCCTAGTGCTGCTAGAACACTCTAGGAGCAGCATTCCTGAGAGAAGCTGAGTTTTCCACCACCATCACGTGACAGGTGCTACACAACAGGATAGAGACAGGTGTTGTCCATAGGCAGGTCATTTTTAGGCTTGAGTATCTGTGCTTGAAAATGAAGGGACGGTTGTCCTTTTAAATGTCTACAAATACAACTTCAAGAGGTTTGTTGCTTCCTGTTCCTAACAAGAGTTTGCATAAAATACAAAAGTCATGATGGGTCATTACCATAGATGCCGTTCAGTAAACTTTGCTCTTAATAATCTCATTACAATGCTAACCTATCTGGCCCAACCCCAGGGAACTTTGACATCCAGCATTTTAGGACATGTGGTTTATAAAGAATCATAATAGAAAACGGGCAGGATCAGGAATGTCCAGCCCTCTGCATGCAACGGAGTCTTTTCTTGTTTGAGCGTGACATGTTTCCAGTAAGATCCCACGGGCTCCTTGTGCTCAAGATATCCTGTCACCACCGCCCACCCAGCCTTTGTCTTCTTGCTGGCTGGCTTGCTCTTTCTTTTTTAAAGGGAATAAAAACAGTTTTTCTTCCAAGTATTGTTGTGATAAGAGATATTCATACAAAAGAGTGCAACCCCACACCCAGAATGTTCTTTAAACAGACATTGAGTATTTTTCTCACCCAGTCTAAAGCCTTGGATCCATCCAGAGCTCCAAGTCACATTAAGAAAGCCCTTCTGTTAATATCAGTTAACACTGGTAATATCCTTATTTTACCCTTGAAAATCCTTTGGATTTTTTAAATTTAGTTTTTTAACCCTTCAACCTTTTCCACTTATTTTTTTCATATATTTTGATCATTATTTATTCTTCTCCTCCAGCTCCTCCCAGATCCTCTCTACTTCCCTACCCCGTCGGTTTCATGTCCCTGTCACCTGGAAGGGAGGCCACTTCACCAGTCTGTGCTGGTCGGCAGGAGAGAAGAAGCTGGTGTAACAGAGCTGGGGTGTGGCTGGATCCCCAATTTCAGTCTCCACAGTCTCAACTGAGCCTGCCTTCCAGGGGATTTGTCCTAAGGAGTCATCTAGAATGTGTTCTCTCTGGGTCTTACAGCTGGAAGGTAGGGCATTAAATTAAAGTCTTTTCTGTCCACAAAAGACATCATCCAGCCTTGGACTGGGATCATTGTGTGAAGAGCCCCATTTCTGAGGCTACTGGGGTGTCCACTGTGACCCAAGCAGGAAGCTGCTTCTGTGGTCCAACCTTTTCCCTACTTAGAAGGGATGTGTCACCAGGCCCACAACAAGTGCCCAGGGCCTCAGAACTAGAGCAAAGGTTCTCTGTGGTCTGATTTTTTGACCAAGGTGAACCTGTTGCTTTTCTTGTGAAAGTGTGGACTCTGACCACGCATAACAGAGTAAATGACAACACTGAACAGTTCTTACCTTCCTTGGCTTGCTACACAATCCTGAACTCCAGGCCCATTTAATTTCCAGATCTTAGAGATAGAACAATGAGTAGGGAAGGAAGCCCAGGAGGACCTCGTCGTCTTGACCCTCCCAAGATGAACAAGCAGTAGTTCAACTGTCTCCACATGTAAGCTGAAGACACCCCCCACCACCACCACACACACACAACTCCTTCCTACCACATGGGTAAGAAATAACAGTGCTGGCCAGTGTCAGAATAGGCAGGAAATGGGGGCTCTGGGGTTGGGGCCATTGCCCCATCTCTCTGCAGACTAACTTCCCAGCGTCCTCTCTACTTCTTCACCCCGACTTTTCCTCCATTAGCTCATGTCAGCCACTCCCCTCAATGCCCATGCCTTCATAGAGAGCTGTCCCTGACCTAACACCTGCCCAAGCCTCCTCTCACCCTTTGGCTTCCCCAAGATCTCAGGCTTCGAATGTGTGATGTTTCTACCCCGTCAGTGACCAGGATTCGGCTTTGCCCTCTGGCCTTGCATGTTGGATGAGGCACGGTACAGTCAGCACCTCAGCCTCTCTCAGGTGACTCGGTAGCTGTTAGATGAAGATGCGGATTCACTAGGAAGTGATGACAATACGTAAGAGAACCAGGGGACTGGATGGGTGTACGTCGTGATTCATTGTCTGGAAGATTCCTGCAGAGAGGGGCATGAACAGGAGTTCCTAGGTTGATTGCACACCACAGCCAATGGGAGGTGTCCATTTCCAGAGATACTTAGAATCTTAAGAAAGCCTGGACATGTCCCCAGGGCTCTGAACTTGGTAGTGCCTTGAGGAAGGGCTGGGTCTGATGCTCAAGCCAGGGGCACCTGCAGATGGAGGGCAGCCGAGGAAGGCATTAGAAGACTCTGGGGCTAGCATCCCAGGTTCTGATTGACCCCTGCTGCCTCTTAGATGTTCTTTGTTTCTTGTCGGAAGGTGTTTTTGGCCTATAGCCGGGTCCTGGCTGCTCTCCAGTGGGTTTTCACCTATGTCCCAGGTGGAAGATAGCCAAAGTCCATATACAGGGAGTAGGGTAGCCAAAAGCCACAGCCAGCCTGCCTTTGGCTGTCTATTGTGTTTCTGTCTTACTGGAGGCTAGCAGGTGTGGTGACTTAGGGTGTCAGAAGGGCTAGAACTTTCTAGGCTACAACCTCTGGTTGTCATGACACAGCCACCCTTACCCTAACCATTTCAAGACCAACATATTTTATTGTAATGAGTCACAACTTAGTTCCTCCTTTAGCAGGAGACATTTTTGAATCCTGAGGTCTGGCCTTGGGGAAGGACAGACTCATATCACATGCCAGACTAGGTCTAGAATCTGAGGCCTTGATTCCACGACCCCTCACCCAGCCATTAAACCCCAATCCAAAATGTTCTGGGGAAGCCGGTCCTCAGGGAGCAGGACTGGATACTTCTGTGTTGCTGGGTTTCTCCAAGTACGTGTTGAAGAACCCTGCTTCTAATTTCAGAGGCAAGGCATTGAGAATGGTATTCTTTGTCACTTCGTCAGTCAAGTCAGACACTGACTCATCAGACAACATCATCGTGGTGATGTCGTTGCTTTTTCTCCTTGAGTCGGTAGATTCTCTGTGGATGCTGAGAAATACCATGAGACATCTTCAGTCATGGCCTCTCCTGAGAGAGATGGGCCTTTCCCATTCATCTAGGTCCCCGGCCAAGCTTGCTCCTGGGTCCAGGATCAGGCTGACTCGTCTCCCGACCCCAACTAGACCCCTCTCGTTGCTGTAACTTTGGAGTAGGGTCCCACCACTTTTTGTCGCTAGCTTTTGTCACTCAGTGGAGTACCTGCCACATGCTGGACCTTTTACAATGTGGGTCTAATCTTCTCAAAGACCCTTTAGGAGAAGAAATCCTAACACTGAATGAATTTACGTCAGCTTAGTGTCCTTATCTCCAAGGACAATGCCCCAGTCCAGATAGACATATGGGGCAGGGCAAAGAGAGACTCTGTGGGCAAAGAAAGCCAAATAGAGCCTAAGCTGGACCCAGGCAAGTGGCCACATACAGAAGATCTAGGGAGACTGCTTTGAACAGGGTGACTGTCATGCCACTGGAATGGACAGTGTCTGGCATACTTCTAATGCCCAGGACTTGAGACAAGGAGGCTCCCTGCTCATCTACCTTGCACCATACTCGATGCTATCACGGAGAGGCTGGTTTCCTGTTTCTGGCACCAAGGAGGAGAAACACAAGGCCAAAACGCAAGCCAGACAGCAAAAGAAGATGGGCAGCTGTGTTTTGATCTGGTTGAAGATGGCCAGAGCTGTGATGGCCCCAGCGGCCCAGGCTAGAGACACCATTCCCAGACCTGTGGACCTGAAAGTGGAGTTGAGAACTTGTTTAGAAGACTTAAGTTCAGAGGCTAGGCACAGCGAAAGGGAGACCGCTACCTAAAACCATATACGCTTCTCTTTACCCTATTCTGGTCCTTGGAGAACCTAGTTATTCATTGATTTAAAAGTGGTGGTTATCCTGGGCCTCCTTCTTGGATATTGAAAGTCTGAGAGTTATTATCATGTATACACTGTAATGGTGTATGATCATATAAGGAAAGCTCAGCAGGAGCTCTGTGAGAAAAGAGAAGGAAGCTTGAGGCAACCTAAACACATCACAGGCGTCTGGCGTGGGCTGGATAGATTTGTCAACTTGACACAGCCAGAGTCGTCTGGGAAGACAGGACCTCACTTGAGAAAATGCCTCCATCATATTTGCCTATGGGCAAGTCTTGGGGGTAGACATTTCCTTGATTGGTGATTGATGTGGGAGGGCCCTATGGGCAGTGCCACCCCTGGGAAGGTGCTCCTGGGGTTTAAGAAAGCAAACTGGACAATTCATGAGGAGCAAGACAATAAGCAGCATTCTACCGTGGCTTCTGATTTAGTTCCTGTCCCCAGGTTCTCCTGATTTCCCTTCGTGAAAGGCACACTGTGAGGTTGTACAAGGCCTTCCCTCCCCAGGCTGCTTTTGGTCTTGGTATCTATCATAGCAGAGGAAACCAAATGAAAATAAGGTGCTAGGCAGGGACTGGACTCAGACTCCCATGTTATGGTCATTATTCTTTGTCTGACAAAATCTAGAATCGCCCGGGAGACTGGCCTCTGAGCGTGATTGTGGGGGATTAGGTCAACTGAGATGGGAACACTCACCTACTGTGGGCGGCACCATTCCCTTGGCTGGGATCCTGGACTGTGCAAGCAGAGAAAGGGAGCAAACAGGGGCATGCATGCATGGCTGCTTCTGGACTGGGGGGTAATGCTGTTGGTTGCTTCAAGCTCCTGTGCCTTGACTTCCCCACCACAATGATCTGAATAAACTTCCGTTTCCTTGAGTCACTTTAGTCACAGTATTTTATTTCAGTGACAGAAAAAGAAATTAAGCCTGAGTACAAACTCCAGCTTTGCTACTTGTCATGTATGTTCTGGAACAAGGGCCTTTCATGTCTATGATTTTTAGCCACTGAAAGCAGGTCAACCATAGCATTTGGGTTTTGTTTTCTGGTGAGAGCTGGGTGAGCCAATCCATGCAAATGTTTAACACAGTGATTGTTTCCTGGCAAAGGTTCAGTCTCGGCTACTCTATCAATCTTGTCACTACCCCAGCCCTCCCAATCCCTGTTCCCCCCACCAGACTTCATACCTGAGGGCGGTGGGGAGCAGCTCAGCAGTGTAGATGAAGAATATGGTGACGGTGGCAGCCAGGCTAAACTCTCCGAGCACAATCATCAAGACGATTGTCGACTTTAGCTCTGAGTGAAGACAGCATGACTCTGAGTCTTGGGCCACCCTACCTTTAGGACCCTGTGGCCTTCCCTGTCCCTTACCAAAGGCAGCTGAATGACCCACCCTTACCACTTGGTCACCTTGGACACTCAGCCAGAGGAACATATGTGTAGGCCCTGCCAGTCCTGAAGTTACAGTGGGAGAGCCCGACAGGGCTTTGGACAGACCACACTCTATGGGTGTGGGGTAGGGTTTCTCACTGAACCTGGAGTTTTCTGATCCAGTGAGACCTTCTGGCCAGCAAACCTGAGATCTTCCTGTCTCTTTCTCCTGAAGACCCTGACTATGGCCTGTGCTGTCCTGCTGGGATTTTTACATGAGTGCGGGGTATCCAAAGCCGGCCCTTTATGTTCATGCAACAGCTGCTTCACCAGCTGGACCCTGTCTCCAGCTCTCAGACTTCTACCTCCAGAGTCTCGGTCCTACTTTCTTGACCACATGTGAGATCTTTAAATCTGTCATCTGGATTTAGTGCTCTGCTTGCAACATCATCAATAACAATAAACATCGGGCTATAGAAACCTAAAAATGTTTCATTTTGTTGTAGCTAACCAGTATCTGCTAATAACATCTGGGAGGATGCTTAGGGGTGCTCTGAGATAAAGGGGGATCCTTAGGGAAACATGCATTGTTGCTCCCCACAAGTAGGCACCGGCCATTGGTGGGGCACCACAGCTCTGTGCACTCCAGCCCCACAGACTGACCTTTGTTCACTGCCCAGGGATCTTTGAAATATTGGAAATAATACTGAGCACCAGGATCCAGGCAGTGAGCCCCCTGAGAAAGGCCTCTGAGCAAGACTATTGCCATGGGTCTAGGTCACTACTTATCTATTTTCAATGAGTCGATTGTCCTAGACCCTGGAGGTAACAGGAAGTGCTTGCCAATCAAAGGCTGCAGATGAGAAGCAAGGCCTGGGGGATGAGCTAAAAGAAGAATTTTGCCACCATCTACTCTCATTTACCCCCTAGATCTGCTTCTGGTGTGGTTGGGATGGGATCACAGAGCCACACCAGATGAAAGAATAAATCTTTTTTGGCTAGCCTGAGATCCTCTCTCAGATTTCTGAATGTGAGTACATGGTGTCTTGGAGGCTAGGGCTTCCTCAGGGAGGGCAAATGACTGTGTGCTTAGCTGACCAGCCCAGATAGGAGACCTTGAAGAAAGGAGGGGTCTGGAGCCTTCCTGGCGTGTTGTACCTTGAGGAAGGAAAAGGAGAAAGAAGCATATGATAGTAGCTAGGATGAGACTCAGAAATAGGCTACACTTCCTTCCAAAATGCTCCAAGAGAACAATGCAACACAGCCGCGCCGGCACCTCCATGATGCCTGGGACCACTTGTCTGAAGTAGTTGTCTATCCCAAAATCCTTCATCTTGAGGCTCAGTGTAAAATAGATGTAACTGACGGTAAACCTGGAACGAAACAGAGAGCAAGGGGGGAGGAGAAGGGAGGGGGGACAAGGGAGACTTGACTATCAGGGGGAATGGGACAGAGGCACAGAGAAGAGGTGTGGGGTAGGAATGACACTGAGGAGATGGAGACATGACCCTAGGCCTGACCGACCTCCATGCTGTCTCCAAGTCTGTGGCCAGGCTTGGACACTCACCACACACAGGCCATGGATAAGACCACCTTGAAGAGGTGCTGATTGGTGTAGAAATCCACCACAGAGGCCTTAGTCACTTTCTTTCCTTGTACTTCCAGCTACAAGACAGCAAGACCAGTCAAAGGCAGACGGGACCCCAGCTCGCTCCCGCCCCCTCCTCCAGGGCTAGCCACATTCTGGCCTTGCACAGGCAGGCCTTAGTCTTGTCAGCATTTGGAAGCAGGACACTAAGGGCCCGTGAAAAGATGAAGGAGATGAAGGAAGAGGCCTTCCCTGGCCTCCAGCCCTGGCCTCACTCCTGGCTTGAGGCCTCTTACCTCATTCAGTAGATTTAAAGGAACGGTCTTCTTGTTCACCTCGGCTGCATAGCACAGCACCTTTATGGCTTCTTCAGCTTTCCCCTTCACCATCAGCCACCGTGGAGACTCTCGGAGAACCCTATTATGGGCCACCACTCTCTTACTTCAGATTTCAGGATGCCCCAAGGCCAGTGTCTCCCCAGCTGAGGTGCCTCAGCCGCAGCCACCGAATCAGCATGTGACCAAGGAGCCCTTAAGGCCACCACCAACCTCAGGATGCCTTCTGTTCCTATGTGACAGCCATTTCCCCTTACATAGGCTCCTCAACCCCCCACTACTTCTTTCTCACTGTAATTCTCAGCCTCTTGACCCCTTTGCCTGCCCCAGTCACCTCTCAGCTCGTCTTTTCAGGTTCAAGGACATGCCTGAGCACCATCCTCCATGCTCATTCTCTAAGAACCAGAGTGTAGCTATTTCCTTCAGGCTTGGCATGGCCATCACCACCATGAAGCAGAACGGCTGTGGTGACCTACCCACATGGTAGTGGTAACAAAACGCAAAGGAATAACTGTACAACAGCTCTGAAGGTGATAATGAGGCTGTTGAACATTCTAGGATCTACTCCCTTCTACACTCTGCTGTGTAGCACCCGGGTCTTAGAAGGGCTGAAGTATATAAAAGGTAAAAGCATGGCTAAGAGATGAGGTAGTTAGGGATGCAGCACTCTGTGAGCTGCCTGTACACATGTGGGGACCATGAATGAGTTCACCTATCGGCCAAACTGGGCTTGATACATCTTTCTTTGGTCTGCTGGCCTTTTCACTATTAGGGGTGAATAAGTGTGTCCTTTCCATCTTCCTAGGAAAAGTATACAACAATTGGTACAATGACAGATGGGCATGGTGGCATACGCCTACAAACCCAGTGCTTGGGAGACTGACATGCAGGATGATTATACATTTGGGGTCAACCTGGATTCCTACAAATCAAGACTCAGCCAAAAAGAGAGAGATAATATTATGTGAGGAAAAACAAACAACTTTCAATAAAAGGAACAAATAACAAACAGCAGAGGGCTCGAGAGATGGTTGTGATTAAAGGTGCATGAAGCTTTTGCAGAGGACTTAGCCGAGTTTCCAGTGCCTGGGTAGGTGGCTCACAGTCACCAGTAACTCCAGCTCCAGGGGAACTGACACCTTCCGTCGTCTTCAGATAGGTGCACATACTCACACACAGACACACCTACAGACAATATTTTATTTTTTTTTACAAAAAGCAGTAAAGATGAATCCTGGGCTGGCCATCTTGCTCCGTGTGGTATGTGCTTATGTTCCTTTCTTGCTGAATGTGGTTTATGAAATGCAGATGGAGATGTCTCCCAAAAAGACTAGTGGACTAGAAAATATGTTGTGACTCCCGGGAGTGTCCCATATCTAAAGAGCTGTTGGAGCACTGTAGAGGCAGCTGCATTGTGTGGCGGCTGCCGAGTCACAAGGCATGCAATGGAAGCTGAGCTGCTGTCCAAAGGGAAGCTGCCTATAACGCATGGAGATGTGTGAGTGCCGTCCTCTGTAAAGGACTGTCATTTGGCATGTAAACTGAACAAGGGGGAAGGCAGCTGGAAATGCTGGCTTGGCATTTGCTATTGTTTAATGCCATGAGGTGGCATAAGGGAAAGTTCATAAATTAGACTGTGGTGACATATTGCATATTTAATGATATTGTGATTTATTTCCTTCTTGGGTCTCTGAGGGAGTTAGAGATTAGTTATATTTATAGGTTTTCCTAGTTTCTGAGTCAGAAAAGAAATTCACTAAGAGGTGTAAAGTGTATAAGTTTGAGAGACATCAAAAGATAGTTTTCAATTGGTAATATGTTAGAAAGTGTACAATCCTTTGGACTCACCAAAATAAGATAAATAGAATATTTTCTTTTAATTTGTCAATTGTTAATGGACTGGACCTTATTGGTGTGGTTGTTGCTTGTATATATTGTATATGGTTTTTCTTACATTAGTTATGACCATTTTATTTTTGACACCAAAGAGGATATGTGGTGATACATTTATATATTTAATAAACATAGTCCAGAATATCAGAGAACAGAACCACCCACAGAGCCAAGGCTTGAAGGTCAGAGAGTGGTGATCCATACCTTTAACCCATCATCACTAAGGAGGCAGAGATCCTCTGCATCTTTTTGAGTTCAAGGTCAAACAGAGCCAGGAGGTGGTAGCTCTGGGTTTTATTCTCATACTAAATAGAATTCGTGCAATATTATATCATTGCAGAAAAGTCCCTCCTGGGTCTCAACACCTTGAAACTTGAGGGACAGATTGGGCGATGAGGAGAGAAGTGACAGGTGGTATCTCTGTGAGGTAGTTCTGATCTTAAATACAGAGGGATATCCACTGCTCTGTCCACGGAAGCCTCATAAACCACACAGGCTATTACCACTGCCAGAGCTGCACGCCAAAACAGAATGGTTAGTCCCCAATGCCAAAGACAACACATGCTCTGGTTTCAGGAAACAAATCAAGCTAAATCTGAGCTGTAAGCATTCTCCTTACTGGTGAGAGAGAGACCATCATTTTTGAAGATGTTAGACAGGCTACCAGAAGAGAATGGTCATCACCAAGACTCTCACTCAATTCTGGGTTCTGTTTACCAGCATGGCTCTGGTGTCAGGAGTGGCACAGTAGTTAGAGATGCAACCAGCTAATGCTCACTCCATATGAGGGATCCCATGTTTGGTACAGTAATCAGACAAACCTTGTGACTTGGGAAGTGGGATGCTCCAGTGAAGGCATTACTACCACTGCTTTGGTAAGCCAATAGAGCATGCCTGTCAAATTGTTCTGTAGACATTTATGACTATACTGCTGCTGGATGCCACAGTTAAAGGAAACTTTCTTTCTACATTAGACGGTCGTTACAACAGAGACTCATGAGCAGTTGAACGGCTAAGAATAAGTGTTTGGTTCCTACAAGCTCTACTGTGGATCAATCCTCAGGCCTAAGTTAAGGAGCACATACATGCAACAGTCTCTCCAAGGCTCTGGGAACACTGCAGAACAACCTACAGGTCCGCCCAAGCCATTCTCTTTGACCTTGGCATGAACAACACTACCATGAAGCAGAGCAGCTGTAGTGCCCTACAGCAGACCTTGGCCCATCGTCATGGCAACGAAATCAAAAGAATAGACATCAGGTCCACGGTCATGAGGCTGTTAACATATTCTCTCTAAGAGTGGGAGGGTCATAAGATCATCCCCTAACCCTCTCCTGAGACTATGACCCCTGCTCCCTTCCTGCCTCTGCTACATAATATAACAACCGAAGATGTAAGCAATGACTTGGAGATGGACTTCCTGGCAATGCGACTGCCCGTGAGTTTCCCATATGCCACTAAGTGATGTAGATAAGCTTGTTCACTCATCAAGGCAGAATTGAGCTTCTGTGGTCTGCTGGCTCTTTCCACATTTGCAGTGAATTGAAGTTTTTTCATAATTCTCCAGGAAAGTCAAGTCGCAAGACTCCTCCTAATCCTCATATTGATACTCAGCCTGCTCCCTCTCTGTCTCTTCAGCATCATGGAGTGTGGGGGAAGGCAGCCTGGGTCTCAGTACTCTGTCCCGTGAAAACAAGGGTAAGTAATGCCTCCCTCTGTTCTGCTTTTTCTGCTTCCACATTTGTCTTAGACAATGTGATGAGAATGACCCCACAAACTCATGTTTGCATGCTTGGTCCTCAGTCAATGGACCTGTTTGGGAAGGATTAGAGGGTGTGGCCTCATTAGAGGAGGGTGTCACTGAGGGTGGGCTTTGAGATTTCTAAAGCCCATGCTGTTCCAAGCTATCCCCTCCCCTCTTCCTGCCTCACACTTGTGATCAAGATGTAAGCTCTCAGCTTCTGCTGCCATGCTTCCTGCCGTGATGGTCACAGATTCTAATGCACAGAAACTTAAGCTTCCAGTAAACTCTCTTTTATAAGTTGCCTTGTCATGGTGTTATATCACAGAAGAAGAAAAGTAATTAATACAGATATACATAAAAATTAGTGTTCCTTTTCCATTTTCCCAATCCCATCAGGCTACCAGCCTCCACACAGATGACCGGTTGGAGCACCAAAGTGCAAGAATGTAGGTTCAAAAACATAGGGGGGAAACCCCACTTGTATGAAACATTGTGCTTACTCTGCCTGGTCTGGGCCCTAGTGTAACAGCTCATTTTATTCTGAGACTCGGGAAATGAGGATATGACAGACGCAGAACTGCTGGAAGCCGGGTCCCTAATAAGATACTCTCTAAAAAGTCCCAGTTTTGTGTCACTTAGTTCTCCGGCTGCTGCAGGCATCATTTGGGACACCAGAGACAATTTTATTCTGCTGTCTTCCCTGCTCCTTCCATCTTCCTCATGGTCTAGCTGCAATAAACTACAGCTTCCCACTCTGAGTCTGAGAGATTCTCCAGAGAGAACTCACCAAACTGGAACTGCTAATAGACAGGATATTAGGCATGTCTCCAAGCAAACGCCAATTCTAAAAATGTTATGAGCTCTCAAAGACAAAATACATCGAGGGGAAGGCATGGCTGGGGAACTATACCAACTGCACTCAGAAGGCCGGGGAATGGCAAGATGGTGCTAAGGTTAAGAGCATTGGCTGCTGTTCCAGAGATCCTAGGTTACATTCTCAGCACCCACACACTGATTCATGACTCCCTGCAACCCTAGTTCCGGGGAGTCAGCTCCCCCTTCTGGATTCCCAGGCATGCAAGTGGTACACAGGCATGTAGGCAAAAACACTCATATGTGTAAAATAAAACTTGAAAATAAAAAACAAAAGGGGAAACATAGATGGAGTATTTCTAACTCAGTAGCGCTATGTTCTAAATGCTTGCATCCCTGAGGCAGTTATATCACAGGCACTTAGGAGATAACCTCTGGGTGTTCTGTAAAGGAATTTCTACTTTAGGTAACTGAGTGGGCAATACCCACCCTAAATAGGGCAGCATTCTACAGTCTGGTTCCTGGACTGAATAAGAAAGAGAATGAGCTGAAGATCAGTATATCTCTCTCCCTCCCTCCCTCCCTCCCTCCCTCCTTCCTTCCCTCCCTCCTTCCCTCCCTTCCTCCTTCCCTCTCTCCCTCACTCCCTCCCTTCCTCCTTTCTCTCTCCCTTCTCCCTCTACCTACTGCCCTGGATACAATATACCAGCTTCCATTGCTCCTGCCATGATGAATTGTACCCAATAATTATCAACCAAAAATAAACCTTCCTTTCTTAGGTGGCTCTTGTCAGTATTTTGCCACAGGGATACGAACTGTCATTAATAAACCTTCTCTGTTGTAGCCATGTCTTCCAAAATGAAACACTCTCTCCTTGAAGGAGGTGGGGGAGATTCCTTGGGAAGCTTAGACATTACAAGATCCATCCTAAGCTTATATAAAGGCAGTTAGATTACACAGTGCGATTCGACCTCAGAACCTCTGCCCCAAAGGCAGCGACAGTACTTTTCTCATTGCTATGATAAAATGTCCAGCGAAAGCAATCCGGGGAAGAAGGTCACACAGGTAAAGAGTTACCATGGTGAGGAAGTCACAGTAGCAGAAACATGAGGCAGCTGGTCATGTCATGTCTGAAGTCAGAAGTGAAGCAATAGATTCTTGTACTTTTTTATATATATATACAATCCAGGATTGCAGCCCAGAGAATGATGCCACCCACAGTGGGCTGGACTGGTCTAATCAAGATGATCCCTCAGAGGCATGTCTCCCAGATGATTCCAGATGTTACTGTTTACAGTCTAATTACAAAGCAGCCCACAAAGCCAATGCCATACAGAGTATTTAGAGAACTATGGGAGACAGTCTTAGCTCCAGAGGATCCTAGACACAAGTTCTTACAGGTGGAGATGCTCCAGTCTGTTGGTGGTTTATGTTAAAAGCATAAAGTACCTGGGGACTGGGAGAAAGTGTTTCAGTGACAAGAAGGCAGGAAAGGGAAGGGGAGATGGTGGGATTATATTATAATCTCAAGAAAACTATTTTTAAGAAGGCGAGAATTCAGCTGACAGACTCACTGGAGAGTGTAACAGCTAGAGTCAGTCATGACTTGGCTTTGAGATCCTAGAAGGGAAACCACCAAACCGAGTAGGTTCCACAGTGTGGCCAGTGATCCAGAATCACTGTCAGAAATGTGGAGTGTGTGGATTCTTGGACTCCACTGAGGACAGCTGTTACAGACCCTAGTGGTGGGAGCCAGCTGTTACAGACCCTGGGGTGGGAGCCAGCTGTTACAGATCCTGGGAGTGGGAGCCAGCTGTTACAGACCCTGGGGTGGGAGCCAGCTGTTACAGACCCTGGGGTGGGAGCCAGCTGTTACAGACCCTGGGGGTGGGAGCCAGCTGTTACAGACCCTGGGGTGGGAGCCAGCTGCTGCTGTTCTTTCCAGTGTAGCGATGGAGCGTGAGGATCTCGCATGTTCTAGGCAAGCTCTCTACTACTGATAGATATCCTCAGTACCTATTCTTAGATGTCAAAACGACACTTATTCTTACAAGTACGAGTGGCTGGGAAGAGATGGAACCTTTTTCCAAGATATTGTCAGGTATTAGGGAAGGATTATGTCAAAGAGCGCGTCTGAAGGCAGTGGCTGAAGAAAATTATCCCCCGTGAATTCAGCCCACTGAAGACGGCATCGATTCTAAGCATGAACAGCCGCCCAGAGAAAGACTGAAAGAATTCAATGAGGAATTCTGGGGAAGGAACCAAGGATGAGAGAGAAGAAACTGGGAACTTGTTCCTACATACCTCCTGGTATTATTTCGTTTTTAATAATATCTAGCTATTACTTTGTCTGGAGGTTGTATGTGTGTGTGTGGGGGGGTGTTTACATGTTCATGTGTGTGCAGATATACATGTGCTCAGGTTGTGTATGTGTGCATGTGTGTAGAAGCCGGAGATCAACATTAGATGTCATTTCCCTGAAACCAGTTTATTTTTGAAGCAGAGTCTCTCCCCAGTGCCTGGGCCTGACTGGTTATGTAGACTGGCTGACCAATCTTTCTCCTCAGTTCTCCCCCGGTTGAAAGCATGCACTACCACGTTTGGCTTTTTACATGATGCTGGGCTCAAAATCAGGTCCTGACATTTGCACAGCAGGCACTGTGCCCACTGGGTCTATATTCCCAGTCCTATGTTAATATTTTTTTAATCTTAAGGATTTTGACTCTTAAGATCAAGCTATCCCAGGTACAAGACAGCCGCATGCCACCTGGCATCAGCTGCTACCTATAGTCACTGACATCTGGAGGGGCGTCAAGGATGGTCCCTAATTTCTGCAGGACTGAAAAGGTCCCAAGCCACTTGCATTTCCCCTGTTGTGACTCATTGCCTCATCTTTTACCCTATGTATGGTGCAGGTGTTACAGTCAGGAGCTCTGACACCAGGCAGGATGGGGCCACATCTCAGGATCCCAGCTTATCCCCTGTGTTTCCTGTATACCTTATCTCCACCCTCTGAAGCCTCGATTGTACTTCCTGATGCCCATCAGAGCCGTTGCGATTTTTAGTTCCTTTATCTCTCATAGCCCCCTCTCAGCCTTGACTGCCCCCTCCTAAGACAGAGCCAGAACACTGCTGTCCCTTCCTTGTCCCTCCAAGCTTTGCTACATGCCTGGCATCTTCACAGCTCCCACCTCTTAGACTCATGGCTGTGGCTCCCTACTTTTAAAAACAGCAAATAGCTTGAACATGCCTTGGCTCAAAAAGCCTCCTTTCCTTTCCCCTGAAGGGTAATTTCTTGGGGACTCCATTCACTAAGCTTCATCTCATGAGTCACACTTCCGGCTCTTCTCTAGTGAAGTCACCTCAAGAATGTGACCAAGGCCATCCCAAGTGTTTCAACCTTGACCTTGGCATATCTTTGAACCTGTTATTCCCCCCCCCCATTGTTCCGACTACCTCTCCCACATTTCTTTCAGGTTCTTCCCTGAGGGTGGTGAATGCCTTTGGCTCCTTCTCAGGTCATGGGTCTCCTCCCACCCACTCCTGTGCCGCCTCCCATTTTCACCCATGAGACCCACCCTGAGGGCGCCAACTCACTCACCAGATGCTGGAGAAGAGGGGGAGCATGGGCACACCGCCCAGCAGGAAGAACAGCCTCCAGTGGAAGATTTTGTAGGCAGACATGGACAGGAAAATGACCCCTAAAGCGATGGAGCAGTGCTCCAGAATGACAGCCTGGGCCCGGTGCTCGCCCACCAGCCACTCCATGACTGTGTAGAGAACATGAGGACAAAATCACGGTCAGGTCACAGTCCCCAGGCCTGCCTTCCATTCAGCTGACTGACATGCCCACCCTGCCATGGACAGGTCAGAGGAGGCAACCTTTTGTTCTGCCTGTTCCAGATCTTCAAACACCTTTCAGAGCTAGACTGTTCGTGTGTCCCCCAGTGCATACCCTATACCTTGATGAACCTCCTCGGACCAACATACCCTTCTGCCCCCAGCCACTCCCTTTAAAACTTCTGCCTAATTCATTCAGGGCACCTCACGTGGTCTGACATGTGCTGGGACCAGGAACTACTTATCTTGGAGTGTATTACTGCTTTGATATACTCTGCCCGAGTCTCTATAGAGAGTTAGTTCACTTCAGCGGTGCTCTGGCAGGTTCTCAGTGAAAAGAGGTGCCAGAATGCCCCAAGAAAATGAGGTTCTGTGGGCATTTGAGTGTAGGTATTGGTGTACATGTATTGGAGGTGTTAGCATCTAGGACTAGGTAGAAACCCCAGCTCCTTCCTGCTGTGTGGTCCTGAACAAGCTGGCTAATGCTATGAGGTTCAGCATGAAATAAGCAGAGCACACATAGGGCTTAGCAACTCCCTTGATTCTCAAGGGGCAGGGTACACAGGAAACATGAGGGGAACATTCAGGTTACAAGACCATACAATGGGGGATGAGGGTCAGGCCACTTCCCTTCCCCATTGGTTCTGTGGCCTGTGGCCTCCTCATGAGTCAGCATCAGCCTTCCCATCCCAGGTAGAACTGCCTCCTGCTCCCTCTTGAACTGTATCCATTTCCATCCCACCTTGTCCCTTGAGAGCCACTCACCTAATGACACACTGCTGATGGCATAACCCACAGCAGCCTGAGCCACAACAAAGCGAAAGAACAGATACTGGTAAAAGCTGCTCACAAAGGCTGTTCCGAAGCCAAAGATGAGGAGCCCCAGAAGGGATACCAGGATAGTTGGGTAGCGGCCAATCCTGTGGGTGTGAGAAGGAGATGCCACCAAAGGCCACACTTCCCAGGCCAGACACGGTTGCACACCCTGGCCTGGTCTGTGTTACCCCAGGGCTTTGAAGCATCCCTACATTTGCCTTCCCCAGCTTGAGTCCGTAGGCTATGCCATCTCCTGAGAAGAATGCAGAGTTTCTCAGGGGTTAGGGGGAACTCCAGGAGACTCACTTGTCACTTAAGAACCCGAAGAGGAGAGAGCCGGTCAAGAAACCCGCCAGGAACACAGTCTGCACATTTTCCTTTTTTGGTTCGTTGCCACACACCAGGTCAAACTGTAGGTGAAGACAAAGGCATTGCTCACAGCCTCCACACAAACCTAGCCTTTGGGGAGCAGAGACTAAGCTTGGCCTGGAGGGGAACCCTTAGGCCAGTGCTGCTCAACCTTCCTAAGGCTGTGACTCTTTAATAAAGTTTCTCATGTAGTGCTGACCCCCAACCATAAAATCTTTTTGTTGCTACTTCATAACTGTGATTTTGCTACTGTTATGAATGGTAGTGCCAATATCTGATATGCAGAATATCTGATTAGAGACCCCTGTGAAAGGGTTGTCTGACCTCCAAAGGGTTTGTAATCCACAGACTGAGAACAGCTGCCATAGGCAGACACCCAGAGTAAGCGACAGGTGGTTCTATGTAAAATGTCTTCACCCTGTCATCCCTGGATGACCTACCGTGTCTGCCCAGCACCGGGGAGACCCTGTAGCTAACCCTGGAAAGAAGTAAAGACATGGGCAAGAAAGGAGATTGGTGGGGGCTTATTAAACATGAGCACAAATATTGGTCCTGGGTTCCAACTCAGACCTTCCCATGGACAAATCTGTGCTGAAAAAGGCCCAGACCTCAACTCAGAGTATGAAGCCCTGGGAGAGATACCCAACACAAGTTTTTTTCTTTTCTGTCTCTAGTTTCTCCGAGTTCTGCTTGATTGTCCTTGACTGACCCATCTCCCTTGCCCCATGCCTCTACTTCCTCAACCCAGATTTCAATCCTAGGTCTGTCAGATGCTGGGGAGAACACAGAGGTAACTGAATGAAGACACCCTACACACAGCTACCTACGCCCCCACCCTTAAGTGCCTTAGCTTTGGGATCTCCCTTTGACCGGAAGACAAGAGCTACAACCTGAGAAGCAATTCTCTGGACAGGTGACAAGCCTGTCTCTAAGCTAAAGCACACTCTAGCTTCCTGGCTAAGAAATGCAGGACCCAGGGCTGGGGAAAAAGAACCCTAATTTCCTTCTCTGGTCCACTGCTGCAGAGTGTGTTCCAGCCAGTCACCACCTGTCTCTGCCACCATTTCTGGGTAGCCGTAGTCAACACAAGACAAAACCATACCTCGTTGATTAGAGAGCGCTTCTCAGCATAAGGATAGATCCACCCATATTTGCATGTTTCTGTATAGTTGAGGCCAAAATGGATGATAGAATCTAGATCCCATGGCACAGGTATATACATGAGGCATGTCAGGAAACTGCCATTGGGTGATCGGGGCAGGGTCAGGTTCAGCTGCTCAGTCACCGAGAGATTGGGGCCCACTGTCAGGATCCAGCTGGTGTTGCAGTAGGGTGTCTGGGCTGTGAGCATGAAGTTGTCAGAAAGCATAAAATAGGATGACAACATGCTTGGAATGAAGGTGAGGGCCACCAGCCTCCTTTGGAACGTGCCAAACTCCCCCACGGCATCCAGAACACTGGCCAACTTGTCATCCCTCTTGGTATCCAGGGCCTTCAGTCTGCGTAACAACATCTCCAAGGACCAGGAATGGGAAGGAAAGGAAACCTCATGCAGGTGTGGGCTCCTGGGATTCTGGGATCCGGACACAGGCTTGGAATTCTGTTCTTCCATCTGTTCAAGAAAGGATGCAGCTCAGTCCCCTGTCATCATTTCCCATCATCAGATCCCAGTGTGGGAACCAAGGGACAGAAAATGCCCTCTGCATTGGATCAATGATTACACGGTCCCTTCCTTTCCTTCCAAGGTCTCTTAGTCTGTATAATTTATTCCTCCTGGTTCAACCATCCAATTTTTAGTGCAATGGACATTTTGAATGTTTTAGAGAATGTTCTTCTCAGGAATGCCAGGAGCTCTCTGACAGCTTCCTCACAACAAACTATTCACACATCTGAGGCATCATCAAAGGTAGCAGAGAACTCCAGGGGGGGGGCTCTTCTTCAAATAAGTAAGTAAATATTGAAGTAAAATAAACGGCGAAATCAGGAGCAGTGAAAACCTGATGCCCAAGGGAAAGGCTTGAAGCTTTGACCATAAAGCTTGGGATCCAGGGTTAGAATGTAGAAGACTGAAGAAGGGGGACAAAGTAGTGTGGAGACAACGTGGTATGGCAGGCAAGGATGGGGACCTGCACTGGTGGTCCTCAGGACACTTCCTTGGAGCAGAAACTAAGCCTAATTCTGTGTTTGGAGCCAAAACCTCTGGGCAGCTCTAAAGAGGCTATGAGTTGGGAATGCTTCAGCTGCCTTTTCTACAGAAACATTCTGCAAGCTGAGGCTGCGAGATTCTCAAAGACTAATGGCAAAGGGAGACTGGTCTGAGAAGGCAAGGGACTAAGAAATGCACAGATGCTCACAGGCAGATGCTAAGCTTCTAAGCATGAGAAGGGGTAAAAGGTTGTTTGAAATAAAATATTGAAAGGAAAGTTAAACAAACCCTTTGGTTCTAAACAGAAACTCTAAAGAGAAACATAAAAGGCAATAAATAGAAACATCTTTTCTCAAACTCAAAGACCATAGATCAATACACCCAAGAACTCGTGGCTAGACACACTGTAATTAAGTCTTAGGCCCCCAGGGACAAGGAAGGATGCTGAAGCATGACCAGAGAAGAGAGGAAAATGCACATCCAGAGGAGAATGAGTGTACAACCGGCTGTGACATGGTATGTGAAGAATCAGGATAGAATAAAGATACACATGGCCAACCGAGAGCTAAGGGCATAGAAGCCTGATTTGATGGGATTGATAAAGGATCTTGTTTAGTCCAAGACGAAAACACGGGCCATCAAAGCAAGCCTGTAAAAGAATTTCAAATACGGATTGTTCTAAGTAATAGAGGCTGTCAAACTCCAGCAGAGAGAAAGAAGATGGTGGGGTTGCCGACATGTCTAGGTGTCAAGAGCACATGCTGCTTTTGCAGAGGACTGGTGTTCAGTTCCCAGCACCCACATCAGGTAGCTCACAACCATCTGGAATTCTAGATTCAGGGGATCCAGTGATCTCTCCTAGCCTCCGAGGGTGTGGGTGTGTGTGTGCGCGCGCGTGCGCATGCGTGTGTCTATGTGCATATGTGAGTTTGGATGGGAAGGAACATATATTTTCCAATGCTTCTGTGGTTGAGAATGAATGCAGGATGAAGGCTTGGAGCTACACTTGCATAATACAGCTCAAACTGTCACTTCAATAGGAGGAAATATGTAAACTAAAGGGGGAAACTTGTTCAATTCAGAAAAGGTCAAAGGAATAAGACACACAAAGTGAATTCAGCAACCATAACTGGAAACAATGAGTTAAAATACATTGTTGAAACTTTAAAAGCTGTGCTGTTTCTGGGGACTGAGGAGCCTTCAGGAATTAGAGCTCAGCTGGTGCACTAGGGTCAGATATCTGAAGATCATAGCCTGACCCCAGTTCTAGCTGGTCCTCTGCTACTTGTCTATAGCAATGCAGTTAGTCTACGCCACATGTTACGGGCTACCATGAATCCACTATGTCTTTCTCACAACAGTGGACTAGGTCCCAAATCCTGAACCAAAATAAACCTTTCTTCCTTTGAGTTGTCTCTGTCAGCTATTGGCCACTGTGACACAAATAACCTACCTACATCTATGTGTATATATGTATGTATATATATATCCTTCAATTTATATCTGTAATTTATCAATCATCACATATATCATATCTATATATTATCTATCATCTATTTAATCTATTTATAATCTATTTTTAGCCATAATCTATCTATATATCATCAATCTATATATCTATCATCTATCAATCTATTAACTATTTATCATTTATCTGTCATCTATAATTTACTTGTCTGCCATCAATCAATGATCTACATATCTATCTTCTATTATCTATAATTTATCTATCGCCTGTCTTTTATCTATGTATACAAATCTATACCTTACCATTCAGACATTAAAGACCAACATTTTGTCATTTGTAGAAACATGGGTAGAAGAGGTGGGCATTCTACTGAGTGAAATAAGTTGTATACATAAAGACAGCATTCTGTGTTCTCATTTGTGTGGAACACAAAGCTGATCTCAGAGAATCATTGAGTTGTGGCTACCAGAGCCTTGGAGGGGCAGCAGCGGTGGGGAGATGATAGTTAATAGGGATAGAGGTACAGTTGAATCGAAGAGTAATACCATATAATGTTCTGTGGCACAGCAGAATAGCCATGGCGAACAACAATTAATCAAATATTTCCAAGTAGCTAATAGCATTTTCAATATTCCCAACTGCTAAGAAATGATGTCTGAGACAGCGGATATGTTAATGGCTGACCTGATCATTACATATTGCATACATTTTAAAGTACTGTACTGTATTCTATAAATACATATTATTACCATGTATTGATTAAAATGTTAATAAGTTAAAAATAAAAAGAATAGCAAATCCATGTTACATTTTTTAAAAGCTGTAAGCATTGCCCAATGTATTTGGAACATACTTTGTTTATGTCTTCTTGGCTGGCGCAAGAACTCATCTTGGTCCTTCCTTTTATTGAAAGTGTCTTGAAGTGGATGACAATTTGGTCACCCTGTAAGAAGATACATTTGAGACACAAGAACAAGCAGAATAAAGGGATAAAAAAGTCGTATTTGATAATCAAACGTTGATACAGCTATGGCCCTAACAACGATAAAAACTCTGGGACCAGAGAGACAGTGTCTCAGGAAGTTAGAACATGGGCTATTCTCCTGAGGCCTTGGGTTTGGGTCCAACATACACGTGGCATCTTGTAAAGGTACTCCAGTCCCACGGGATGTGGCACCCTTGTTTGGCCCCTGAGGACACTGTACACACATATATGGTACATAGCCATGCATTCAGGCAAAACACTCATTTACATAATGTGAAAATATTTGAAAAATGGAAAATGTCAAAATTTGGCATCATTAGGAATAGAGAGAGGTTTGTTATCTAAAAAGTTTCAGTACATAAAGAAATAGGAATCCTTAAAAAAAAATATCTGAGCATATTCTTCAAATACTTCAGACACTGATAAGTGGGCAGAGAGGCAACAGCTCTAACCCAGTGATGAAATTTAAGTCCAGATTGGTTTTTAATTGTGTATCTGTGTGGAGGTGTGTGTCTGTGTGGGGGTGTGTGTCTGTGTGGAGGTGTGTATCTGTGTGGAGGTGCGTGTCTGTGTGGAGGTGTGTGTCTGTGTGGGGGTGTGTGTCTGTGTGTGGGGGTGTGTCTGTGTGGGGGTGTGTGTCTGTGTGGGGGTGTGTGTCTGTGTGGGGGTGTGTGTCTGTGTGGGGGTGTGTATCTGTGTGGGGGTGTGTGTCTGTGTGGGGGTGTGTATCTGTGTGGGGGTATGTGTCTGTGTGGGGGTGTGTGTCTGTGTGGGGGTGTGTGTCTGTGTGGAGGTGTGTATCTGTGTGGGGGTGTGTGTCTGTGTGGGGGTGCGTGTCTGTGTGGGGGTGCGTGTCTGTGTGGAGGTGCGTGTCTGTGTAGAGGTGCGTGTCTGTGTGGGGGTGCGTGTCTGTGTGGGGGTGCGTGTCTGTGTGGGGGTGCGTATCTGTGTGGGGGTGTGTGTCTGTGTGGGGGTGTGTGTCTGTGTGGGGGTGTGTGTCTGTGTGGAGATGTGTGTCTGTGTGGGGGTGTGTGTCTGTGTGGGGGTGTGTGTCTGTGTGGGGGTGCGTGTCTGTGTGGGGGTGCGTGTCTGTGTGGAGGTGCGTGTCTGTGTGGAGGTGCATGTCTGTGTGGGGGTGTGTGTCTGTGTGGGGGTGTGTGTCTGTCTGTGGGGGTGTCTATGTGAGTTGCAGGTGCCCTCAGAGGCCAGAGTAGGTGTGAGAAGCCCCTCACTGTTGGTAGAGGAAGTAGAATTTGGATCAGCACACTCCTTGACACTAAGCAATGATACAGACTAACACCACTTAAACGCTTTATCTAGTCATCTGTGAAGGTACATACCTGTCATTCCCAAATTTGATAATGGGAGGATCCCAATTTAAGGTTAGCCTTGGCTACAGAACAAGATTCTGCCTCAAAATAATTGGGGGTGAGGAGGGCATACTGGAACAATTCCATGGTTTAGAGCACTTGATGCACAGTCCAGCCCTAACAGGCTAGGCTCGCATGCTTGCACCCCAGCTACAAGATGGGTGGGCACAGGAGGATTGCTGGGATTATCTGGTTTCAGTCTAGCTGAAAAAAAAAAAAAATGAGAGCTCTAGATGCAGAGACTCCAACTCAAAAAAAAAAAAAAAAAATGGTGCGGAGCCCTGAGGGAGGCATCTGACATCTTCCTCTGGCCTTCACATGCTATAGGGATGTTTGCCTTTCCCTGGTCATGCCAAGCTGGACCCACACAGCATTCTGCCCTTTAGGCTTTTTTTTTTCACTTTTAGTAATATTCATTTTGAATGTTCATCATGTCTTCCTGTGGCTTAATAGCATTTTTACATTAAAATCTAATTGTGTCATCTCCCCCATCTTTCCCCCCCACCCTTCATTCTTCCTATATACACCACCCCTCGACCTCTCTTACACTCATGGTCTCTATTTTAGTTGTGTGTACACATATACAGCCCCACTCAGTCAATATGGTGTTACTTGTATATGATTTCAGGGCTGACACTTGGTATTGGATATCCAGTTTGGGGGTTCTTCCTTGGGGAAGATTATGTATTCTCCCATATAAGCACCCCCTTAGTTGTCTATAGCTCTTTGTCAGCCCCATGAGATTTCTCTTGTATCTATAGGTGTCCTTTAAAGAAAACCACAACTGATATAAATGCAGAGGGACTGGTCAACTCAACTCATAGATTTACACCACAACTCTCACACCCAAGGCTCGGGGATTAGAGCAGACAAGAGGTGGGAAGATTGGAAAATGCAGAGAAACAAAATTTACTGTGAAATTTTATCTCCTAGAAATGCCAGAAAAGCTGCAACCATGAAGTCTTATCAACATAGTCACCCAACAACACTTTTTAAAAGTCATCCATATACAGGACTTTCATGTGCCACAGTCCATCTATCCATCCACCTACTGAAGGACAGTCTAATTGTTTTCATTGTTTGAAAACTCTGAAGGAGACCACTATAAACATTTTTGTGGAAGTTTCTGTGTGGATTTAAGTTTTCAAAGCAGTTAGATGAACTCCAGGAGCTAGGGATGCTGGGATGCTGGGTCATGCGGCAAGAATATGATTAGCTTTGTAAAAAGCTGCCCTCTGCCTTCCAAATGGTCCACATGACTCTGCAATTACACTAGTGATGAATGAGAATCCTGTTTGTCCCGTGTCCTTGCCAGGAATTGCTATAATTGGTTCACTTTGTTTCGGCCATTTTGGATAGGTGTATAGCAGTGGCATAATTGTTGTGGGATGCAACTGCTAATAACATCTTTTTATCTTCTCATTTTCGTCTGTCTTCTTAGAGGCTTGCTCTTCTTGTGTCTAAGTCTCAATTTCTCTGTCTGTCTGTCTATCTACCTATCTCTGTTTCTCTATATATTTATCTCAGGATTTTCTGCATGTTAGACAAGTGTTTAAATTACTAGGCTACAATCACTGGCCCTTTCTGCCTAGTTTTAAAGATTTAAAACACACCCTTTTGTCAACACTGTACTAACTTAATTGTGCAAGTTTTACTGCAAGTCTTGATATTTTGTTGCAAATGCAGACACACAGACATACACACAATTCAGCCCGCTTCCTTATGGTGATGGTGGACACTCAAAGCCACCTGAACAGGAAATTTCACTTGTTAGAGCCACAAAAAGACTTGCTGAGCTTATATTGTTGAATCCTTAGATTAACGGAGAGGATTAAGAAACTTTGACAGTGAGCCTTCTCACTGTAGAGACAGCTCAATACATTAAGAAAAGAACTTATGAGAACCTCGAACACCAAAAAAATCACAATAAAGTATCAAATGCATGAATTGTTTAAAAGTGGTAATTTGTGGGAAATTTATAGCTTTGGATGCTTTTAACAGAAAATTAAAGGCTGAATATTGATAAACTAAGTTTCATTCTAAAAAGTAAAAAATGGAAGAATAAATTCAAAGAAGACGATAAAAATTAAGGCCAAAGTAAAGGAAGGAATCTGGGTCTGGCACTACAGGCCTGTAATTCCAGCTATTTGTGAGGCTAAGGCAAGAAGATTACAAGTTTGAGGCCTGCCTAGGGCACAAGATGATCTCAAGGCCAGCCTGGTTAATATAGCATTACTCAACGCGCACAGAAATGGGAGTCTGCAAGGCTCCAGACCACCCTTCTTTCCCCTGAGAACCCTTCCCTCTATGGAATACACATGGGGATTGGCAGCCTGCAAGGCCTTGACTACTCTGCTCTCCCCTGATTCCAAAGGTCCTGCTAGAAGAACAGACAGGCCAGTACTCCACCTGAGCACGGAAAATGGCCAGGTGCCACACTTAAACTCACACTTCCCTTGAGGACAGCTTGCTCTTTCCACAGAGTTCTCACAGGTGAAGAGACCCACATTCCTGTCCACAGTTGTGCTAAGAACGTGGCGCCATACTTACCAGATGTTATCATAATTGCCACCTTCTACACACACCCCCAGTTCCTTCTCTCTGGAGACAGGACCACAAGCCAAAGCCAGGGCCCACCTGACTATTGTCCAGACCCAACCATATCCTTGGAAGCAGAACCCTGGGGTTCCATTGGTGGCTGGGAGATGGTGTCACAATGGGATGAAGAGAGTGGGCTGGGAATGTTGAGGGCCGTATTCTACTCCAGAGACACAAGTACCCACAGTCTTGTGGCCAGAATTGGTTAAGGCAAATGTGCAAACAGCCTGTGAGACAGCCTTGTTTGTGGACTTATGCGAACCATCTTCTATACTGAAAGCATTTCTCCTCCACATGAAACCTCACTATGTCAGCTGTCCTTCAGGCCTTCATGATCCCACATCTGGGAGAGCCTGTCTCTTTACTGTATCTCTGTTCTGCCTCTAGGACACTACTCCATCGACCAGCTTGGTAGAACTGCCCATGTCTGATCCACCTCTCCAGGAGTCAGAGCCCTTCTCTGCTATTGGAAATGAGTCTCCAGTCTTTTTGCTTGGAGTAGGAGTAACACAGGGCCAGGAGCTAGCCTGAGCTGGTTGTGGGGAAGCAGAGGACCTGAGGGACCTTGCCTCTGGCCTAGGATATAGCTCAGACACCTGGTAAGAGGGAGAAATGACAGCAAAGGAAGCTGGGGACCAGACTTGCAGTCATTGCACACAATGCTGCTCAGGACACTGGCAAAACTGGCTGAGAAGACTTAGGAATCAGGATGCAGGAGACAGCTCAGCATGCCAAGGACTCACCACGCAAGCATAGCGGACCCATGTGAAAGCTGGAAGCAATAGCTTGTGTTGTAATCTCAGGACAGCAGAGGCAGAGACAGGTGGACCTGAGGCCAGCTGGAGAGCAGCCTAGCATGGTTGGCATGTCTCAGGTCCCAGTGACAGATCTCATCTCGTGTAACAAGATGGAGAGTCTGGAGAGAAGGCTCAGTAGTTGGCAAAGTGCTTGGCATGTAAGCATGAAGCATTGAACTCAGATCCCCAGCAGCCATGTAAAAGCTCACACAGCTCCACTCCATACACTTGTGTTCCCAGTACTGCAAGGGTGGGAGGTAGAATGGGATGTGCATGTATGTGTGTGTGTGGGGGGGGGTCGGGACAGGTGGGGGAGCATGGGCTGGGGACAGGTAGTGAGAGAGAAGATAAAATGGGGACAGGTGACCCCTGGGGCTCATTAGCCAGACTATCTGAATTGAAGAGCTTCAGGTTCAGTGAGAGACCGGGTCTCAAAAAGTAAGGTGGGAAGTAATTGAAAAAGACACCTGGTGTTCCACATGTACACACACACACACACACAAGGGGGGCAAAGGTCATGGCATCACCTTTAGGTCAACAGGTTGCTGGCAGGCAGCTTGGAAGGATGACACATGGTGGCCCCTGTTTCTTAAGCAAGGGGAGGAGCACCTGGTTGGGAAATGCAGGATGTGAGACAGGCAGGACTGGAGAAGATAAATGGCCATTGTGAAGACAGAAAAGAAACCTGTTAGAAGCTCAGCTTTGGGGCTGGAGAAATAGTTCACAGGTTCAGAGCACTGGCTGCTCTTCCAGAGGTCCTGAGTTCAATTCCCACAACCACATGGTAGCTCACAGCCATCTGTAATGAGGTCTGACGTACAGACGTATGTGTATGTGCAGGCAAAAGACTGTATACATAATAAATAAATCTTTTTTTTAAAAAGAAGCTGGGCTTCTAAGTGTCACTGAATTCACAGAATAGTGAAATTGTACAGAGCATGACTGTCTCGCAATCTGGGGTACAGGCCCAGGGCTCACTCTCTGTGGTTTTCCTAGTTGGATTCCGCACAAGCGTTGGAGTAGGAGGTGCTGGTAACTAGGACAGAACCAATCTATCTCAATAGCAGTTGGAAAGGCAGCTTTATCCTGTGATCTGAGAGAGACCGGAAGAGTCAACAGGGCACAAGACCTGGTGCCCTCTCTGTTTGGGTGGTCAGAACAGGACGGTTGGTTCCCATCGCCCCTAGGCAGGATATAGCACAATGACAGCTAGATTAGCAGTGCCATCAGCTTTGTTCTGGCACGAGTACACTTTATTGATCGATCTCTCTTCCCTAATGTATGTTATCTAGCCTATTGAATCGATGTCTCCCTTCAACACCTTTTACCCCCAGGGTCATGAAATGTGGAGGTGAGGTCATGACCATAATTAGATCATATCTAAATATGGTCATCAGAGCGGGACCCTCTAGTTGGAACTAAAGGAAGAGGCAAAGAGAAATTTCTCTCCATGTGTGTACACACCAAGGGAGGCCACGTGAGATCAAGAGAGGTGGTCATGTCTATACGAGGGTATGCAGGGACGCAGGTAGGTGTGTAGAAAGACTCTTCACCGGAACCTGGCCACACTGGCACCCTACCTGTCTGCTGTTGTGGAACCCCAAGCAGACCAAGCCATATGGGAAGAAGGGTGCAAACCAACCCAAGCGTTAGCATTGTCATTAGAGTTCGAATATGAAATGACCCGAAGAGTTTCATGGGTTAAATATTCAATACTGAGCTGGTGGCCATGTTTTAAAGGGTTTGAGAAACTTTAGGATGTGAGGCCTGGTTACAGAAATCAGGTCACCAGAGACATACCATTGAAAGTTGTACATGGTCTCCAGTCCATCCCTTACCATTTTCTCTAACCATCAAGAGGTGGAGAACTTCCCCCATGCCAATGATGTTCTGTACATGGCGCTGAGCAGCTGTGGATGAAATCTTTCGGAATCCTAAGCAGACATCCTTCCTTAGAATTTGTTTTGTTACAGCTGAGGAGAAGACGGTCTTGCTGCTCCTCCAGAGCATCTTGAGTTACGTTCTATTCTGGCACCAACATTGTTACTCTCCAAGGGACCTCGGATGATACCCTCTTTTGGCCTATGCAGGTACAGCATTCACACGGCAGATAGATAAACACACATAAATAAAATAATCCTGAACTTGGACAGACAATGTGGTAAGAAAAGGAAAGTGTCTGAATGAGACACTCTCATCTATTTATTTATATAAGCTTTTGGTAAGGAAGGATTTTCTCCAAAGGATAATAGTAACTAGAATAGACAGGGTAGCCATAACCTAGGACGAAAGGCTATAGAGAAATGTCCCCATGTGATTTGGAGCTGCAGAAGTGGGGGACCACACTGGTGAGGGGAGGCTTTCCACAGACTGAGTTTGGCTAGTGAAGGGATATGCTAAGAAGCACCATTGAGGGGAAGAGGTCACGTCACCTAGCTCCCCTGAGGTGAGAGTTTTCACAATTATATGCAGAGTCAGAGAGGACAGAGACCTTCCAAGAAGGGCTAAGGACATGGGTCTGACATTGGTCCACAGTTCCAAGGACCCACCCAGGTTTGCACCTGTGAAGCAGCTGGATGCCATAAGAACCAGGTTCCTAGAGACTGTGTCAAAGCAGAGATGCAGTTAATCAGGAGCATGGTAACATCTTAGAGTTGGACACAGAGAAGCCAATAATGTCTGGTATAGTGGCCTCAATCTCAGAAGTCACCTGTGGAGAGCAGACTGCCAGACCTCTTTCCCTTTCATGCCCACACAGATTTTGAGATTTAATATGAGGTAACCTATGAAATCACCTGTTCTGTGCAAATGTGTGGGTAAGTGAGGGTGTTGAGAATTAAACTCGGTGCCTCCCACATGCTCAACAAAATCACTCACTGTAAAAAGGGATGGCTGGAGTCCTGGCCCTCTACCCCAAGAGATCCAAATGTTGCACTTGTTCCACAAAGACAACCACAGCATTGAGCCCTTGTGTACTGGCTATTCTCTGTTTAGCAGCACCCTCTAGAGGACAAGTGTGGATTGGCATCTGCTAGCCACCCTTAAGATTCCCTCCTATTGAGCCTCAGTAGACTCTCCTTTGGGGTCCCAGATGTCTTAGCTTCTGAAGTGTCCATGAGCAACCACTAAAGATAGTCTGATTAACAGGATAATCCACAGGACATTTGTAAATATACACAGCAGCTTGTCCTCAACTCCTCACATCTCTAAACAAGGTGAGAGAATGGTGTCTGTACTAGCAAACAACACAGAGAACCTCTAAATAACCCATGAATGCGCTGTGATAGCAGAGACAGCTCTTAGCAGCCATCAAATGCAGACTTCTGATGATCCAGGGCATGTTGGGAAAAAATAACCAACAGTAGTTAAGCAGAAACAGCTCTGCCCTCTTTCTTACCTCTTGGGCATCAGAGCAAGAGGGGGGGTTGACCAGTCTCCTTTCCTTGCCAGCCTCACACACAGGATGCACACGCTGGCAACTGGCCAGAAAGAAGGAATCTTTAAAGTAAATGCCCCAAAATATGCTTCTTCATGAGCCTGCTCTCACTGCTGGTCCTACCTGGTGCCCTATTCTGCTTTTAAACTGCTTTTGTTTGGAGGGGGCTGTTTGCTTCTGCTTTGTCCTATGAGGGTTGAGTGTTCCAGACTGAGGGGACAGTGAGGACATAGCTCCAGAGACTGTCAGGGAAACCCTAACTCAGTCATGGTACTGAGGCGTAGTCTATGTATGAGACCTGTGAGGAGGAAGGGGTACAGTCTTGATTACTCCGTTGAGCTCACAGCATGGAGCTGGGGACTTGAAAAGGTCATGATGTGTCGCCTAGATGAACAAGGTTGTCTGGTCCCTGTGTCCTTACAGATCCCAACATAATCCAGAAGGCAGTGTGGGAAGTTCTCTGCTTTTGATGGGTGGTTCTTAGTGACCACAATCAGAAGTACGAACTGTTCACGATCGCCATCCTCATATTGGAAGTCTTTCCTGTGACCTCCATTGCTTTTCTCTGGAGTGCTGTGCTATGGGACCTACAAGGAAGGGAATACAGTCAGAGGGTTCCCAAAACATGGTCCTGTGGCAGATCTCTTACCATTTCCTGCTCAAAGTAGAAAAAGGTGCTCCCAAGTCACTCACATATCAACAATGCCAAGGGGGCATCATGTTGCCCAGTAAGCAATGAGTAAGCAATAATGTGATGGGAAGCCCTGACCCTTGCCTGATTGAGCTTCAGCAAGTCAATGCTTACCGTGAGGGGCACCCCTGCTCAAGGTCCTGGATGGTGTCCTTCAGGTTCTGGCCCCGTGTCTCAGGCAGCAGAGCACACAGTAGGCCCGCCCCAATGGGGAGGCTGCCAAAGATGAGCATGGGGATCGCTTTGTGGTACTGCTCCAGCAGCATCACGAGCGGTGTGATGATGCCGCCAATCCGGGAGAAGATGCTCACCAGCCCCATACCTGTTTGTCTATAGAAAGCAGCACAACCTGAGACTCTGGCAAGGGTACACTCGCTGGTCAGGCCTAGATTCACTGGCTACCTACGACTGGTGGCAGAGAGCCAGGGAGATGGGTGATATTAGATCCCCAAGGCAGAGGACCAAAGTCACCCCAACAGTTCTTACCTGATGATGGTGGGGAAGAGCTCAGCAGTGTACACGTAGGAAATGGTGAAGGCAGATGATGAGGCAAACTTCCCTACCACAGCCAGCACAGTGACCACCGTGGGGAGACCTGGAGGAGGCTCCAGGTCAGCCACACAGAGGGAAGGACACCATCACCTAAGCAGACACACACACCTCCCTGTCAACACAAATGCCTCCCCTCCATGCCCAAATTCTAGGGATCCCTTAGTCCTGAAGGGGCGTGGTGGCCATGGAGATATCTCTGGAAGGGAGAAGGCAGCTAGTACCTAATGGGATGAAGATGACGATGATGCACATGACACCAGCCAGAGTCAGAGAACCTAACAGACTCCACTTGCGACCCATCTTGTCCATCATGAGGATGCTGGAAAAGCGGGCGGGCACCTCCACAACTCCAAATATTAGTTGTGTCAGGTAGATGTCCAAGCCAAAGTCTCCCACTTGGAGGCTAATGCCATAGTACACCAGACTGTCCACAAACCTAAGAAGTACCCAAGTATCCTTGTCACTGCTGGGTGTCCATCAAGTCCCACCCAAAGAACAGCCTGGCATAATGAGCTCACACCAGGGGAGAGACCACCACACTCACAGAACCTCTGTCCATCCCTCCAATGACACACAGCAGGGCACAAGCAATCCTCTGTGGTCTTCTGGCTCTGTCCTCACTGGGGGACAAGGCCCTGGGCACTTACCAGACGGCAATGAGAATCAGAGTCACCTTCCTGAGATGGGGGTGTCTGAAAAGATCCAGGGCATTCCCAGAGGGGCCTGTCTTCTCAGGGACCAGCTAGAAGAAGGGCAGAGTGAGGGCCTGGGACACAGGCACAGAGATTGGCTTGGGGCTGGGGTGAGCCTGCTAACAGGTACCTGGCTCAGAAGCTCTGGAGAAAGTGGCCGCTTGTTCACTGAGGCTGCCTTCTGGATCAGTTCTTTGGCCTCTTCTATCTTTCCTTGAGAGAGGAGCCACCGTGGAGATTCTGGCAAAACCCTGTCAAACACACATGACTCTGATACTGAGGTCCTTAGCTTTGTGCAGCCACCCGGAATTCCAGTGCACACTGAGCCTCCCACCAGACCTTCACAGGCCCCCTCCTCTGCATCCCACACCCTGCCACAGCCCTGCTAACAAAATGTGGGCTATCACTGGCCAGGGTTTCCCTACCAGAAGTAGAAGATGAGCAAGAAGACTGGTGTGGTGCCTATTATCTGAAGGAGCCTCCAGCTTCGGACACCATAGGCCAGGCCTGCCAGCATCATCAGCCCCAGGGCAATGTTACTCTGGGCCAGTACCATGGCTTTTGTTCTCCAGGAAGGCCCCACCCATTCTGAAACTGAAGACAAAGGCTCAGACTGGGGCTGAGTCTGCCTGCCCACCCACCCTGCCACCTCTGGTGATTCCCAAAAGCCAAACTGTCAAAGATGTGACTCGGTCCAGCATGGAAAACTTTGCTGTAACCATTTTAGGTGCAGTTGACTGAGACCATCCCCACAGGCAATTTCAGGGCTCTGACTCCGAGGAAGAAGGCTCTCAGGCTCAGATACTCACGGAGGACATTGGTGCTTAGTAAAAATCCAGCGACAGCGGTAGCCGTGGCAAAGCGTAGGGTCATGAAAAGCTCAAAGCTGGACACGAAGACTATGGCCATGCCTGTGATGGCTGACAGAAGCAGCTGCGCTAGGAGGGAGGGCCTGCGGCCAATCCTGAGATAGCAGAGGGACATATGAAGTGAGGAGGCCTTCCCAAGATTGAGGAAGGGAGACTCAGCAGGCCTGTCCTCGGCTCTCTGTCAGAGTCAGGGTCTTCCAAGGAGCCCCGTTTGATGGCAGGCATGAGGACTTATTCTGATGACTAACAAGGCTCCGGGGGATAACTTAGTCAGCACCAGGAGCAACACATACCAGTCACAGATGGGCCCAAAGATAAGGGCTCCAACGAGGAGTCCAGACATGAACACCGACTGTGAGGTACTCTTCAGGTACTGCCGATCACACACCAGGTCAAACTGAAATGGGAAAATCGTCATGTAAGACCAAGTCCAACTTCACTTTCTAGGGCCCCACATTTTCACGTTGTCTACCAAGTCACCCCATAGCCAACACCTTGGGTACAGAATAGTTAAAACATAAATGGAAATATCATAGCAATCTTTAAATTCTGTCCAGTATCACAGCTTGCCCAAGAATTTACAATTCAACTTTGGGTACAGTTTCTCTTCAGTGACATTAAATTTACACAGTATTTTTTTTGACAGTTGCTTTTATAAAGTTAATAGCTGGTACAATTTTACATGAAGCTAAAAACGAGGGTGGCCATGTTGGAGGACCAAGAAGCTGCACATCTACTGTATGACAGACATCTTATTAGTGTGTCTGTCTTCTAAAGAACTGAGTAGAGTAATTCTTTTCTCTCAGTTGTTATGATAAAAACCATGATTAAAAGCAAGAAAGTTTTTATTTGGTTAACACTCTCAGATCATTGCTGAGGGAAGTCAGGGCAGGAGGCTCAGTGATGCAGGAATCATGGCAGAAGGCCTATTACTGGCTAACTTGAGTTCCTGTTCAGCCCACGACCACCAGCCCAGGAATAGAAGCACCCACGGTGGATTGGGCACTCCCACATCAGTCATCAGTCAAGATAATCTTATGGACACAGCCACAGGTTGGTCCAATCTGGGAAATTTCTCATCTGAGGTTCCCTCTCCCCTAGTGACTCTCCATTATGTCAAGTTACAGTGAAGTAACCAGCACAGTGTGTATTCAGGTTTTCATTTGGTTATTTTGAAGCAGGGTGTCCTGTAGCCCAGGTTGTGTTCAAACTCACTTTGTAGACAGGATAACCTTGAGGTTCCTTATTCTCTACTTCCTGAGTTTGGGATTATAGGCATGTGTCACAATGCCAGCTCTGTGTATTGATTTTTAAAACAACCCCTTGTTACATAAAAAAAAAAAAACTATTAAACTATTTGGACTTAATTACTGGACGCATAGAAACCAAGTAGTGTTTCCTCAGCAGAAAGAATACCATGTAAAGTCACTGACACAGGAAGAATGTAAAATTTAGAAAATTCTGCTTCCTGACCTAAAGAACCTGACTTCTGTGTAAGCTACTCAGGCCCTCCCACGTCTCACATGTGGCTGTCCAGCTACCTTCAAAAGCCCACAGTTTGATCAGAATTCTAAAGAGTGCTAATATGTGCTTTTTGGTCAAGACAGATACATATACACACAAGGAGTCAGATACAGTTCCCCCAGAGAAAACGTCAACCCACTTACAGATAGGCTGAACACACCAGGATTGCCAAGTAGAGAAAGCATGGGGATCCACATATCCCTGCATTACGTATACTCCATACACACTAATCCCCACCCTTCTAGGCTGTGGCCCTGGGTGAGGGTTCTGTGCCCTTGTATGGGTCAACCCCTTGCATGAATGCTTAGGTGAATATCCACCCTGTGAGGGCTCTTCCAGTGTCACAACTACGCATTATGTGCCAGAAAGGAGTGGGTTCCTACTAAAATATTCATGTGAGGGTCTGGGATAAAGGTCCTCACTACTCATGCCTGGCTATACTTCCCCCTGTAATTAGACTGCACAAGTGTGAACTTTGTAGACAATAATGTTACATCACAATATCAAAAGGTTAGACATGCCTGCTAGGTGTTTCTTAAGCCAACGGAGTTGACGATCAAATTTAACCATCCACCAGGCTGAAAACACCACAAGGAGATGTCTTCTTGCTCTTCATAGTTGCTACCCCAAACTGAGCAGAAGGACCCCCGGCTGGTTAGAAGCACTTGGTCCAAAGTCAGATGGCAGGGTGTGGAGGTGACATGTGCCTATTGCCGTATGCATAGAATGAAAACAGGTGTGCATTGATGGAGAAGACATTCTTTAATGAACATTTTTTAAAAATCACAATAAAAATATGAAATATTTTTGTCACCATTTTAAAAAAGAAAGAATGGAAACAAGAGAAGGCCAAGAGAATATTTGCTGGAAATGAGTTAATGAATAAATGAACTAAAGTTTACACCTAGCTAGCTGATCACCAATTAAATAACTTAGCAAGAAATTAACCGATCTAGGAGCGGCTGCACTCACTTCTCAAGGACAACAGTGCCTTCTGAGGGACTTGCAGAGTGTACGGGATGGTGGCTTAACTGCCTCTGAATGAAGCAAGACAAGGCAGGGATCTCAACTGTCCCTCTCTCCACTTCTACACGGCTTGGGTTTTGGTTAACAGCTGGAGACTGCATCAGAGTAAAGCATCACTTAGAAATGAGCCAAACGGCTCCACAGTCAGAGCTAAACAGCTAGGTGACCTTGAGCCTGTTATCCAATTTGCCTGCAAAAATGGGATAAAACTGACTACGTAGTGTTACCTAACGTGATCAGGTCATCTATAACACTTCTAGATGAGTGGCTGTTATGCAGAAAGCTCCCCAGGTCCTGTTGGCTAGGGTGACTGGCTAAGCTGTTGGGGTGCAGTGCTTTGCAGACACAAACACCAAGCCACAGACACTTCTGAGTCTGGTACCATTTGCCATCTCCGCTTAGTTTATATCCCTTGTAGCTCAAGTCCTTGGGAAGGCTCATCACTGTATTATTTATGAACAGCACCTAAGATGTGCAGACCCTTCCATCCATGTGCTCAGTCTTAGGTGGACCCAGGGCAGCACCAGAAGGAGAAGTTAACAATGCTGCTCACCAGCCAGCTCCCAGGCTCTTGGCCACCTTTCTTACACAGCTCAGTACTGCTCCCTAGAGGTGGTACTGCCCACAGTGGGCTGGACCCTCCTACCTTTGTCCATAGGCCGATCTGACTTGGGCAATTCTTCAATTGAGGATCCCTATTTCCAGGTGAATGTCATTTCTGTCAAGTTGACAATAAAGCTAGCCAGGCCCCTTCACTCCTTTCAACTGAATACATAAAGACAACACCTGATAAACTATAACTTTCCTTTCTTCTTTGTCCCCAAGATCTCACACCAATACCATAGTATCAAATAAATACAGGCTTAAACTCCCAAAGTCTTTAAAAAAATTCCAAAGTTTTAAAAGTTCAATATCTCTTTAAAAATCTAAATTCTCTCAACTGTGGGCTCCTGTAAAATAAAAGACAAACTATGTACTTCCTTACTTCCCAAAGAGAATCCCAAGGCATAGGAATAATCCAACAAAGCAAAGCCTAAATCCAACAGTGTAAAGAACTGGATTCCAACATCTGGAACTCCGTCGCGAACTTCTGGGCTCCAAGTGGCTTGGGAAGTCTCACCGATCTGGCTCCACCATCCCAAACACACATTGTTAGTCTTATAGGCTCAGGCTGGCTCCCCTCCACATATGAGGCCATCCTTGGTGGTCATCCCATGCTCCTGGCAATGTCAAGATTCTGAGGATTCCTTTGCAACTGAAGCTGTCTGTCCCTTCACTAATGGCCTTTCTGCTAGGACTCTAATGGTAGCTCACAGGGTCGGCTTCTCTCCATGACTTCTTCAATCCTGGGATTTCCACTGCAACTGAAGATAATATACACTAACGACCTCTCCTGAATTCTCTTTAGTGACTCCAATACTGCCACATGGTTCCAGGCTTGAGCTGCTCCCCAGGAACCTCCTCAATCTTACATCTCTCGTGCCTTCAAAATCAGAATCACATGGGATATTCTTACACATGTCCAAGTTCATCTACCAGCTTGAGATGCAGCCATGCCCCCAGCTGACCCTGACCCTAGAGCGTAGCTTCTGTGTACCGACTCTGAGGAAATACTTTCTAAAAGATTTCACCTCAGAGATGGTGGTCTCTATTAGCCATAGCTGACTCCTGAGCCCCAGCTGACCAACATCGACTGATCAGGGAAGCAAACATTTCATCTGTGTACATTTTGAATCTAGCGTGACATGACCATAACGGAGTTTTACTTCCCTCTGAAACCTGACCAGCCTCACATCACCACCTGCCCTTAGAATTCCCATCCTCTAAACTCCTATGCAACAGTCCATTAAGCTCTTGAGCACTTGATGGCTTTCCCACTTAAAGTTCCAAAACCCTCCACAATCCCCAAAACAGCATAGCTAGGTCTGGCACAGCAACAATTCTGGCCTGGTACAAATTTTGCTTTTCTGTGACCAGAAACAACTTGTGGAGGAAATGGCTCCCTTGGTTTATAGGTTATAGGTTTATAGTCCATAATCTAGAAAAGCCAAGGCAGAAATGTAAAGGCAAAAACTGAAGCAGAAACCATGGAGAAATGCTGCCAATTGGCTTGCTCCCAGGCTACCTTTCTCATACAGCTGAGGCCAACCTGCCTAGGAATGGACCTTCCCACAGTAGGCTGAGCCCTCTCATAAGTAATCAAAAAATGCCTCAGAGACATGTCCGCAGGCTGATCTGATCTAGACACTTGCTCAATAAAGGGGGTCCCTATTACTAGGTGACCTGAACATAGCCTATCAAACAAGTTGTTTGAGCAAGGGTATCCTTGTCTCCTGATATCCAATGCAACATACCAGTCTCCATGTGAGGACATGCTGGTTTTTTCTTCTCGTGTGTGTGTGTGTGTGTGTGTGTGTGTGTGTGTGTGTGTGTGTGTGTGTGTGTATGTGTGTGTGCACATGTGTGTGTGATGTGTGCACATGTATGTGAACATCTACGGTGTGTGCACGTGTGTGAGTGTGTGTGGTGTGTGTGCAATGTGTGCACATGTGTGTGTGCCTTCAATGTGTATATATGTGTGTGCCTGCGATGTGTGTACGTGTGTGTGTGGTGTGTGTGCGACGTGTGTACATGTGTGTGGTGTATGTGTGCGATGTGTGCACATGTGTGTATATGTGTGGCTGTGTGCCTGCGATTGTGTGTGTGCCTGCGATGTGTGCACATGTGTGTGCCATAGCAAGTATATGAGCATCAGAGGACAAGTTACAGGAGTTGACTCCCTCTGTCTATGATGTGGTTGGGTCACCAGGCTTTGTGACAACACTTTTGCTGCTGAGCCATCTTGCTGACCCTGTGCTGCCTGTTTTTGATGTCAGTGCTGCCGAGGATTGGTGGAGAGTCATAGAATCTTACAGTTTCTGATATTCCAGGACAAGAATGTTAGAGGATTGGAGTGGCTGAGCATCCACAGACAGGTGTACTTCAGTGATTCCTTGTGTTCACTCAAAATTATAAAAGAAATGAGGGTCCTCTTTTGTCTAATTTTTTTTTTTTGGTTGTAAGGACCCTTGATCTTAGGAATGACCCCCTCTGATTAAGATGTGTGTCAAGAAGACTTAGAAGATCATTACATCAGAGATTCCTCAAAGGCTGGCCCTTGCCAGGAGAGTGTCAAACACACAGAGACTATTCTGTGGCCCATGCGGGAAGACCCAACACATGGATGTATTGTAAGCGAGCACCAATGCCTTAGGGCCTCCCGGGTAAGAGAAGAGCTTCTGGTGGCCATGGTCATGTAATGACACATCCTGTTTGACTGTGTCTTTTTCTGTCACCCGTGAGCAGATCCAGTGTTTGATGGACTCATCAAAGTGGTGACTCTGACCCCAAGATGTTCTGCGTGGCTACCTTTCAATGAAATCTGGTGGCTATTTGCTGCTGGAGAGATAAATTAACTTTTAACTTCTCTCACTGTTAAATGAAGAAAAGGATTAAAGTTTTTCAAACACCTAATGTAGGTTTGTAAGATGGGGAGGTGGTGACGGTAAAAGGTGCCACCAAACTTAATCCACATAGTAGAATGGCTTCTTCAAGTTGTTTATCTGATCAAACACATGTTGCAACCACCCCAACACATACACACACACCCATACACATCCATACACACACATACACACACCCATACACACACATACACACACATGCACATTACATACCCCACACACATATACACAAACAGATACCCTGCACATACACACCCATACACACACATACACACATTGCATACCCCACAGACACATACACAACCTTACATACACAGACACACACATTACATATCCCCCACATACATACATACACACACACTCATACGCACACACATACACACATTACATATCCCCCACATACATACATACACACACACTCATACACACACACATACACACATTACATATCCCCCACATACATACATACACACACACTCATACACACACACATACACACATTACATATCCCCCACACACATACATATATACATACACACACTCATACATGCACACACACACATACACAAAGTAAATAATGTAGTTTAAAAACAAACGCATTTGGGGACTGGAGACACAGCTCAGCAGTGAAAAGCATTGGCTCTCCTTGAATCCTGCACCCATATGGCAGCTGAAAACTACCTATAACTCCAGCTCCCAAAACTCTGATGCCATCTTCACACAAGCAGGCAAAACACTCACACACATAAAATAATAAAAACAAAGAGACAGCAAATAGATTGAGCTCAGAATTTCAGTGATGGTTTCTTTTCAGTTAGTTGTCTCATTGTGGACTGTAGACTTGGAGCCTGGCAGTGAGGGAACCAGCTAAAGGTTGGGCATAGAAGAAACTGAGGAACAGTGCTAGATGACGGGTCTATAGGAGACTCTTGTGTGCTTTCAGGCCATGAGGAGTCAGGCCCACTGCTGGGCTTTGGCTTGGTGAAATTACATGATAGTACAGCACATGCTGTGGACAAGACTTAGAGTCAAAGCAATCTGGAAGGTTCCCCAGGCCTCAAAGACATAGCTGTTTGGCCAGGTAGACAAATTTTGTGAAATTATGAGTCCATCTCAAATTTTTTGAGGGATAATCAAGGTCAGAATCTACTACAAGGTGATGCCAGGGAGTCATGGAAAGGCCTAGATTTTCCAGGCCAGGCTGAACTAGATCCAGTGATTAGGAGGTCCTTATGCCACCTAGCTCCCTTGGGTGAGGGGGCAGAGGGACAGTGAGAATTTCAGGAAGGACATATCCCCAGACATGGAAGAATTACAGTCCCATCAAAAAAAGTGCATGTTTCACTTTGGTTAAAACATTGTTTTCTGAGGCTTCTAAAAATGAATGTTTTTTCAAATGTGTGGGGGATGAGAAGTGAATGTTTAATCTGTGGGAGGAGATCTGCAACCATAAACATGATAAGAATGCAGAAACCCCCTTAAGATCCCACACCCTTTGGTTTCTAGACTCTCCAATGTGCTTCTCTTCTGAAAAGAAAGGCAGAGAGCTGCACAGTGAGGATCCAGGAGAGCAGCCCACCTCCATGATCAGCTTCCTGTGCTTCCTGGGCTAAGTCATCTCCTCCAACTAAGCATCACTCCTTCCATTCTGGAAATGGCAACAGCTTGACACAGGGTGCTTTTTAAGGGCCCCTGGGACTCTGGGATAGCGGGAGGAAAAACTGGTTTATCTGCTTAAATTTTTAAGAGAGCTTAAAGATGCAAATATTTGGTTATCCATAGAACAGCCATGGGATCTGAAGAATTCTCCTAGAATCAGGCAGGAAGAGATCCAGAAAGAAGCTGAAAAGTAGGAAGCCATGCTGGGTAAATAGGAAGGTAGAGGGACTGGCGTGGATGGAGAGGCCATCAAGCAGAAAGAGCATTAGACATCCGGGATCAGATAGCTTTGGAACAGGTTAACAATAGTCAGGCAGACTTGCAGAGGTACTCTGAAAGATAAAGGAGTGGTAGATGCAGATTATTGGAGGCAGAAATAGAGGCAAGTGGCTAAGCATATGACATAAACTTTTAACATGGGTGGTGCAGACCCAAACTCAGCAAGTGCTTTACCCACTGAGCCATCTCCCAACCTCTTGCCAAATGCGTGTGTTGTTTCCAAGGGCTTTAAACAGACAACAACTCAAAGAGGTATGGATCCTAGGAACCTCCCATCTGGTCTCACAGGCCCAGGCCCCTTCTTTAGTACACCAGAGTTGGAGTCAGCTCGCAGACATACCATCTACTGTGTGCGACCAGGTCTCCTTCTGTTTTTCTTCCCTGTAAAATATTCTTCTTCTCTGTCAACGGTTTATGGGTACCTTAGCACCCCCAGGACAGGCAAAAATGAAACATGCAAAGCAGACAGAGAAAATGAGAGAGTGAGCGGTGGGCCAACAGACGGAGAAAAGAATAACACAGTGTGACCAGGAACGAGGGAACAGGCAACAGATGGGTACCTACGAGCGCAAAGTTAGAAAGAGAGCAGGGTGATCTAAGGCACAGGTCAGACAGAAGAACAGGAAAACCCCCACCCAAGCGGGAACACAGACCTCGTTCTTCAGGGACGGAGGCCTGTTCTCAGGATAGTCCCAGCCTGAGTCGCAGGCCTGTGTCTCATTGAAGCGATGGCTGAGGATGTCTTCCAGGCTGGCATCGTCAGGGGGTGGCCGGAACATGAGGCAGGACTCAGGTCTGCCCGCTGTGTCGTTGGGTATGCTTACCGCCAGCTGCTCAGCAGCACTTAGGTTGAAAGTGTGGTTCTTGACCCAGGACACCGAGCAGTGGTGAGCCTCATCAAGAGCCATGAAGACCTGGCTGAACACGAAGAAGGCAGACAGGAAATTGGGGATGCCCATCAGGATGGTCACCCGGACCTGGAAGCGACCAAAGTCGCCCACTTCAGCCATGACCTGTGCAAATTGAGCCATGTCTGCTGCTCGTTCCTTAGTCTAGGAACGCCAGGCAGGTCTGAATCTGGGACACTTGCTGCTCTGAGCTGTGGTGACAGCTGTGTTAATGTTTAGCCTAGTCTTGCCGAGCTCCGCCAGTCGCTCCTCTGATAGCTCATACCTAAGAAGGTATTATGGTCTGACATTTAAATGCATCCCCTCCAAGATCTCAGCTGTTGAAGGTTTGGTGTTCACAGGGCAACCTTTATGAGGTGGGGCCCATTTGAAGGAAGTGAATGATTTGGGGAATGCCTTTGGAGGAGATAGTGCAACCTCATCTTTCTCTACCCTGTGCTTCCAGGCTTACAGTTTCAGAGGTTTGGTCCATTATCATTGTGATGGGGAAGCAAGGCAGGATGGAAATATACATGATGTTGGAGAGGTAGCTGAGAGTTCTTCATCTTGATCTGCAGGCACCCGGAAAGGAATTATCTCCCACACTGGGCGTGTCTTAAGCATATAAAACTACATGCTGCTCTTCCTTTCTGTTTGTTTCCCGCGTTCCTGGAGAGAGGATCTGAACCACCGCCACCACCTTAGAGAATCCTAAGGAATCAGACTAGAATTTATCCATGTGCCATTCTAGAAAAAAAAATGCACAAACTTGTCTGTATTTAATCTGCTCTGTGACTCTGTGAGTTTGAGTTCAAGGACAATGGACTCACTAATCTGGTAGAGGAAATTTCATGGCAGTACATTTTTAGGCAACGGCATAGGTACGTATTGCTGGCTGCTTTCAGATAGGTTTACTGAGAGAACTAGGAATAAAACTGAGGTACAAAGATTTGAAAACTTTGGCCAGTGAAGGACATTTAATATTGGGCCACACTTTAAATGGAACAGTTACTGAGAGATTAGGGTCATTAAAGGATGCCAAGTTCTTTTCATTAGAACAATAAGAGAGATTGCCTTAAAAGCATCTTAAGAATTGGCCCCTTTCACTCCAGGCTCAAAGGTGTGAATTTGTAAACTCACTTGAAAGGTTTTGCTTTGAGAAGAACGTGCTATGATGTTCTCCACATGCAGAGCAACCTAAGGAAATGTTATGTTGTGCTCAGACACTCAAGACCCGAAAGGTTATTTGAGCCACAGTCAAAGAGGACCAACTCCTTCTACAACTGGAGGTAGATCTTGGAATAATCTATACGGTCCTGGCTTTGTAGTCATAGAGAATTTGCAAGTTACCAGACCATGGGGGTCAAGGAAAGTCTATAAGGCCAAACTATGACTTGGTTAGGATTTCTACTGCTGTAAAATAAATAAATAAATAAGTAAATACCATAACCCCAGAAACTCTTATAAAGGAAAACATTTAATTGGGGCTGGCTTACAGTTTCAGAGGTTTGGTCCATTATCATTGTGGTGGGGAAGCAAGGCAGGATGGAGATATACATGATGTTGGAGAGGTAGCTGAGAGTTCTTCATCTTCATCCGCAGGCAACAGGAAAGGAATTATCTCCCACACTGGGCGTGTCTTAAGCATATAAAACCACAAAGCCCACCTTGACAGACCTATTCCAATAAGGCCACACCTCCTAATAATGTCACTCCTTATGGGCCAAACATTCAACACATGAGTCTATGGGAGCCGTACTCACTTAAACCTCCACGGTCCACTCCCTGACTCCCATGGGCTTGTGACCATAGCATAATGCAAAATGCATTTCCTGAGTCCACTGTGTGCTTCAGGGATGAAGTCTGTTTAGGCAGCTGCTGAATAAGCAATAGCTTAAGTCATGAGGATGATGCAAAGGCTATAATGGAGACTCTGGGAATTTAAAGTCAGCCGGAACATAAAATGTCACAGAAAATCACTCACATTGAGCATATAGAGCCTAGAGCAGTGGTCAGGTGGGATGTAGACAGCAAGACTGTAAGGGTGAACTGTCCAAACCCTTTGGAGCTCACATCATATCACTGAACATGTGATCCCACCAGACACACACACACATATATATACACACATATATACATATATATATAGGCTACTTTTTCAATGTAGTCACTAGCATTTCTTTGTGATTTGTTTGCTTCATAATAGTTGTTCTAACTGGGTAAAGCATAATTTCAATGTAGTTTTGATTTAATTTCATTATGGCTGAGAATATTGGACATTTCTTTGTGCATTTATTAATCTTTTATTTTTGAGAAGTGTCTTTGTATTTATTTTCCCATCCATTGATTTTAAAACTTTACATATTGTGAATAATCATCCCCTGTCCAATGTACATACAACACAGATTTTTCTCACTCTATAGGCTGTTTTCTCATCTTGTCGATCATCTCCTTTGTTATATAGGGGCTTTTTAAGGTCAAACAATCTCCTTTGTCAGAACTTGGAAGCATTTCTGATACTGGTGGAATCCTTTCTGGAAATTCCTTGCCTATACTTAATCTTGAGGTGTTTTCTCCTCATTTTCCTCTTGTCTTAACAGATCTTTAGATCATACAAGGTCTTTGATCCACTTTGAGTTAATTTTTGTACAACATGATGTATGCAGAGTTTCTATGTGTCTCTGCAGCTGTTCCCAAATAACCACAAGGAGGAGGCTAATTATGAATTATAAATGCTTGGCTGATAGCTCAGGCTTGTTACTAGCTAACTCTTACATTTTAAATAAACCCGTATTTCTTATCTACCCTCTGCCACATGGGGTCCCTTCTTTCAGCACAGCATGCTTATCTCCAGCTTCCTCTACATTTCTCCTGTAACTTCTCTGACTCCAACCACCTTCTTCCCAGCATTCTCTCTGCTCTGAAAAAATCTGCCTAGCTACCAGCCAATCATCTTTTTATTAACAATGAGAGTAACACATTTTCATAATGTCCAAAAGAATTATTTTACGGCAGAGTGAAAAATAAGTATTTGGTTTATTATTCTACATTTCAAAGCCAGATTTTCCAGCACTACCAGTTTTCTTCTCTTTAATGTATACTTTTGGCACTGAATTCATTAATCACATGGCTATGGATGTATGGGTTTATGTCTGAGTTCTCTGTTCCATTACATAAACTTAAACATGATACTTCTAGCTTTGCTTTCTGCTTAGGGTGTAGCAGCTAGTCAGGATCTTTTGTGCTTCCATATAAATTTCGAACTTTGTAAGAAATTCTGTGAAAAATTATATTGATTTTTGTAGTATCCATTTTCAAAATATTAATGTGGCAGATCCAGGAACATGAGGCACCTTTCTTTTTCTACTGTCTTCTTCTGTTTCCTCTGGGCCTCAAACTGTATTGTAGCAGCCTTTCATTCCCTTTGCTAAGATTGTGTGTATGCTTCCTTGACCTTCCTATTTTCACAGCATGTTTCCTACTGATATGTAGAAAAGCTACAGAATTTTATGTTGCTTTTGCTGCGTTCATCTTGAGAGAACTCAAGGTCCACAGAACAGCAGGGAAGTGGTCTCGATCTCAGGGGGCATCTGATTTCTTCTAGAGCCTTTTGCTTTTAATCTCTACTCAGGGAGTTTAAGACTGGGATCTAAAAGGACTACTGTAAAGAGACCTACAAAATCACCCATTAGTGTGTGGTTTTGTATTGCTAGAAATAACACCCGGCTGTTATTGTATGTTATATAAAAATACTGATATATCAGAGAACTGAGCCAAGCCATGAAGATCGGGAGTGTGTGACCTGTGAGTTTGATCCTCTGGATCTCTGTGAGTTCAAGGTCAAACAGAGACCCACACCTTTAATCCTAGCTCTAGGAAGTTGAGCAGGAATGGCTGGGTGGGGGGAGAGATAAAAAGGAGAAGGGAGAAGCTCTTCCTCCTCATCTTGTACAGTCAGTCTGAGGACTCATGGAGACAGAACCTCCCCTGTTCTGCCAGAGGATTTGGCTGGGTGAGAATTGGCCTAATTTGTTCTCTGTCTCTCGGATGTCTCAGCTTTTTCCCAATATTTGTTTGAATCTGAGTCTTATTATAATACTAAATAGAATTTGTGCAATATCTGATGCTCAAATTTTGGGGCAGGAATTTGCAAAAAAAAAAAAAAAAAAAAAAAAAAAAAAAGCCTCTTGTCTGCTAGAGCTACCTGTGACTAGAGTCACTACCAGCTGGCTGGGTTTGCCATTCAGAGTTGGCCTCCAGCCAGCTCTGCCTATTAGCCAATTCCCACCACAATCACCTGGGTGTGGGAGATTGTATTGTTTCATTGTAAATAGTTGTCCCACCCACTGGTTTAATAAAAAGCGCTGATTGGCCAAAGGCAGGCAGGAAGTGTGGGCGGGCCTACCAGACTAAGAAAACTCTGAGAACAGGAAGCACAGGGCAGAATGCCAGAGAGAAGTCAGAAGAAGCAGAGGACAACTATGCTGCTCTAAGAAAAGGTACCAAGCCGCATGGCTGAACAAGATAAGAGACATGGGTTAGATTAAGGGTAAAGAGTTAGCAAGTTATATGCTGGGGTCTTAGGCTGATCAGCCTAAAATTAATGTAATACTCTCTGTGTGTCTCTGTGGATCTGTGGGTCTGTGTGTCTAAACCTTGAGGCTAGGCCTGAAAGTCTGGGCCAGAAACCTCCTACTACAAATGGCAGCCCAACATGGGTCAAATATGCCCACATAAAACCATAGAAAGCTTAAAAAATGGTCTAGAGCCCAAAGCAGCTTTTAAGTTGTGTCTCTCACGTGAGCTGTGGTACAGAGACGCCCTGGTGAGGCATGTGGTCTTGGGCTACAATGGCAGGCTTTTGGAGTGCAGCTTAAGGTGTAAAATGGCTGGTTCCTCAAGTCTCATAAGACCCTCAATATAAGAAAAAGTTATAAATGATGTATTTAAGGTTTCTGTTCAAAAGGACAAAAAGGGAACAGAATCAAAGATGGCCTCTTAGTGTCGATGTATTCTTGGATCAACTCTCTTTGCTGGAGGCAAACTGAGGCTTGGCTTTTCGAACAGAAACTTCCTGATTCAGCCTTAGAAGCAAAACATTTGTGTTTTTTTTTTTTAAAGTCCTGCTGCCTAATACTTAAATGGAGTTAATGAGCAGCCAATGGCAAAGCTTTACTTGGTGATTATATGGACCCTAAAATTCCCCAGAGTACCTGGGTTAAAAAGCTAAATTCTATGAAATTAGACTAGGAGCTGGGTGGAGCCATCCACCCATCCTACAAACCTTGAATCTTGGCAGATTAAAGGTGTGTTCAGAAACAGAAAGAAATAGAAGAATCTGTGTGAAGTCAATCACTGTAGACAAGCAAAAGTGTGGTCAGAGACAGAAAAAGTTAAGAAATAAATATACAGTAAAGACAGTTTTTTTTAAAAAAAAAGTCTAAGTGGTTTAGAGTGTGTTGAAAATATATATACACAGGCTTAGAGAAATAAAAGGTAGAGAAAGCCCTTAAAAAACAAAGAGTAAAATAAATAAATAAATAAAAAATAAGCCACATAAAGATGGAAAATACAAAGAATGTCTGGATACTGTATGCTATTGTCTTATCTTTAAGCTTCTTGACTGAAAATGAAATAGTAAAAGCTGCTGAAAGGCAGTTGATTATAAATGCTGTTGGTTTAATTCAACCTATATATTTTGTAAATGAATTGACTTTAAAACTGAAATACAAAGATATGCTACTTTGGAGAAGAGGTTTTCTTTTTCTTTTCACAGAAAATGAGAAGCTGTGAATTTATTCCTGGATAAAGAACATAAAGTTTGATAGAGGGAGACCCCCTGAAAAATCTCCATTGGAAATGGATGGACCAGATGATTCAGCATTTCAGAACACCTCTGTGAAGTTTCCTGTGCTCTGTATCTAGAACAATTTCAAGGAGACTGGCTGAGATTACTCAGCCTTACAGACTACTCCACTAAAGACTTGTGCATAATCCTAACTTTTTCTTTAGATTCCTATGAGATTGCCAATGCCCCCATTCAGCAGGAAGTAGCCTAGAGAATGCTGCCCACATTCCCAAAACATTGATTATGGATGTTGGTGTTTACTTACAGTGTTGTTTATAAGTTGCTATGCATAAGGGGAGAAAAGAATATTAGATTTGGAGTTCTTTTTGTTTTAAGAAGAGAAAAGGGGATGTGTGGGAGATTGTGTTGTTTCATTGTAAATAGTTGTCCCACCCACTGGTTTAATAAAAAGTGCTGATTGGCCAAAGGCAGGCAGGAAGTGTGGGCGGGGCTACCAGACTAAGAAAACTCTGAGAACAGGAAGCACAGAGCAGAATGCCAGAGAGAAGCCAGAAGAAGCAGAGGACAACTATGATGCTCTAAGAAAATGTACTCAGCCACATGGCTGAACAGGATAAGAGACATGGGTTAGTTTAAGGGGTAAAGAGTTAGCACATTGTATGCCTGGGCCTTAGGCCAATTAGCCTAAAACTATTGAAAGTGTCTGTATGTCTCTGTAGGTCTTGGGCCTAAACCTTGAGGCTAGGCCTGAAAGTCTGGGCCAGAAACCTCCTACTACACCTGGGTGAGTTTTTCAGACAGTGGCTTCCCTTTCCTGGTGGTCGTTTATTTTTTTATGAACCCCCTTCTTGGCATGCTACCATACTAGATAGCTGCCTTACTTCATAGTCATTCAAATTATCATTGATAGCAAATTTAATAAGTCAATTTGGGATTTTTTTAAAGGGGGAGTTAGTTTAAGACAAAGTTTTATTCCCCTCAGATAAAAAAATAGGAAACATTCACATGAAAGGATTTTGGTCTTTCTTTGAATTACCCTAGACAGTTTGAAAGTGAAACCATTAAAGGAGGGAATAATTAAGGTAGATAGGATTGTCATAATGTCTATTATAAATATTATTTGTTAGATTATTTGTTTTATCATTTAAAAAGTCAGTTAATATGAATACCAAGATGAAAGTCTTATAAAAGCTTATTAAAACAGGTCACAGAGATATTCAGACCCAGAGAAATTTAAAAGAGAACCAATCTCAACATTGCCTTATAAGACTTCAGAGAAACAGCCTAAGGCTTTCAGACAGCCAACCTAAACATATCCAGTAACCTTGAGGAATTGCTGAATGATAGAAATTGAGAGAGCAGAATGGGTTCCTGTGCAAATGTTAGATTTAAGGAGATTCAAGGAAGCAATAGCCACATGTGGCACGTACTCACAACTTGTTTTTCCTTTCATTACAATTTTTTCCTTACCTACTGCTGCTCCCCCTCCCACTCCTTCTCCCAGCGCCCCCACCTCTCCCCACCCCAACCCCTTCATCCACTCCCCTAGAGAGGGCAAGGAATCCCAAGGTGAGTCAATCTAGTCTGGCATATCCAATTGAGGTAGGACCAAGTCCCTTCCCCAAGTATCAAGGGTGAGAAAGGTGTTCCCCCAAAGGGTTATGGGCTCTGAGAAGCCAGTTTATGCATCAGGAATAAATTCTGATCCAAGTGCAAGAGGCTCCACACCTTTCCAGCTGTCATCCACATTCAGAGGGTCCGTGTAGGTTCATCAGCTGTTATTTCAGAGTCTGCAAGTGTCCAACAGCGATGGGACAGCCTACTCCATGGATCTCCCCATCATGATACTGAGCCCTCTGCTCATGCAGTTGAGCTACTAGCCCAGCTGAAGAGAAGACAGAGAGATTGTGTGCAACATAGTAGAGCTATAGATATAAAAATCTTCTAAGACCAACTTCTTGGGGAGAGAGATTATGCTAATGTAGAAAGGCAATCTTTATATAATTACCACACCCTGGATTTATGCCGAATGGCAGCCTTGAATGCTTGGGATAGAAATGAAGACATGGGAAGAAAAGTCCTTTACAAAAGTTCTACAAGAGCCAAAAGAAATCTTTACAGATTTCGTACAAATATGGACTTCAGCAGTAAGTAGAATGGTACCAGGTTCAGCTGCTAGGCAAATAATAATTGAATCTCTAGTTTTTTAATATGCTAGATCACAATGCAAAAAGATGATTAGGCCATTAAAGGCAAGATCAGCTCCCTTGAAGGATTGGATTTGTGATACAATTAATGCGTAATCTCCTAACTATGATGATTATTGGGTAGGAGAGGTTATTTCTAGAGATGTAAAAAAAAAATCAAAATATCAAATGTTACAGTTGTGAAAAGCAAGGCCACCTAAAAAGAGACTGTAAAAAAAGCATTCCCAGAAACAATGTCTTTTCTAAGAATAATCCCAACAGAACGCCAGCCACTCTCTTCTGGAGTATGCAGAGTGTGTAGCAAAGGCAGGCATTGGACCAATGAGTGCAGGTCAACAAGGGACCAGCAAGGGAACTTTTTGCTTTTAGGAAACACCCTTATGGGGATCTCACAGGCCCCCATATCAAATCCGGTTCAGTCTTATCCTGTCATTATGGAAGAAATACCTCCCCAGAGCAATTAAAGAACCCAAAGCCCATTCTAAAAAATTAAACTGCACTGGACAATAGACCAGCCATGGAAAAGAGAAGAAAATGCAGAAAAAAATATAAAGTGAATATTTTGGCAACTTCTATAAATGTACAAAGACCAAAATTAAAAATATGAATAAACGATGTAATTATTGATGGTCTTATAGGCACAGGTACAGGTGTAACAGTAATTTGAGCAAAATCTTGGCATCCAAATTGGCCTCCTCAGGAGGTAAATGCTCAGCTTTGGGGGATTAGAACATTATCCCAGGTAAAACAGATTGAGATGGTGCAAATGTTTAGGGCCAGAAGGACAGAGAGGAAAATTAAAGCCATTCATGACTAACACTGCCATGAATTTATGGGGAAGATATTTATTACAATGAAATACTCAGATTAGCATTTCTTTAATCTTAGAAATGTAACATAAATTAACATATGTTTCTGGAAAAAAAATAGTAGAATATATTATGAGAAACGGTCACCAACCATTCAGGTTGTACAAAAACAAGGCACAACAGCTGCTGATCTTTCAAAGGCATGAGCAGCTCTACCTTTCAGATTGTTAACAGAGAAGCCTATATGGGTTCAGCAATGGCCTCTAGCAAAAGAGAAATTGCAGGCTCTAGAGCAGCTGATACAGGAGCAGTTACATGTTAGCATATTGAAGAATCAGCCAGCTCTTGGAATTCTCCTGTATTTGTTATCAAAAAGAAATCTGAAACTGGACATATGCCCAGCAGTTCAACCAGATCACTCATGTAAAAGAAACATGCCCTGACTCTGAAACCAGCACCAAAGAAACACTCTTGGTCGGTAGAATCAGAGCCAGTGTAAGAAATATGTCCTGGCCTGTAAAATTTGAATCCAAAAGCTTAAAAAGGCCAGTGAAAGAAACACAGATTGGCACTGAAATGTCAGAGTCATCTCTGCCTCTGGCCAACAAAACTAGCCAATTCCTGAGCAGGAAAACTAACCAACTTTGAGTCTCTCTGGAGAAACTTCCCTCTAAAAGCCCTTATATAAACCTCCCTGCCTGTTCAGTGTGGGCTGCTCTTTCCCACTCTGGTGGAGGCAGCTACTCTCCTGGACTCCTTCCCAAATAAATCTCTTTCTTAATAGAGTCTTGGGTGAAGATCTTCATTCACTGGCACAGAGAAGAACTTGCTGAGAAATCTTATAAAGGACTGAACAAAAAAAACAAAACAAAACAAACAAACAAACAAACAAACAAAAAACCCTTGCAGAGACGTCCCCTAGGACTGAGCAAAGCATAACAGACCAGACTAGAAGAACCTCGCTGTGATGTCCCTTAGGAACTGAACAAGACAAAGCAGAAAATGTAACAACTTTTTCCTATAGCCAGAGGGGATTGTTAGGCTTCTGCAGGGGTTCCCCCTTAGCAGAGTGAAACAAAAGAAGTAACATCTTGGGCCAGAGAGAAGAGTTTCTATATGCTTCAGGGAGACTATCCCCCCACAGCACCCAGCTTCAAGTACAGCCCTACTTCCTGAACAGTCAGGATGCCTTTCCCTCCAGAGCTGAGCTGACCCACTGCAGCTCCAGATACAGCCTGACTTCCCAAACAGTCAGGATACCTCTCATCTCCTCCCCAGAGTTAACAGTCACTTACAAGTTATAGGAAATGTGCAAGAAGCCTGAGTTTCCTTTTAAAAAATCACATCAATAGCAAAGGTTTAAAAAATAATTTCTCCATTACTTGGCAACAAGCCAAAGAAATTGTAAAAAGATGTCCCACCTGTTCCTTGTATAACTAAATTACACTACCAGCAGGAGGTAATCCTAAAGGTATATATAAAAATGAAATTTGGCAGATGGATGTGTCATCTGACAGAATTTGGAAAATTAAAATATGTACACTATACAATAGATACTTTTTTCATGATTTCAATGGGCATGTGCTTTGAATTTGAAAAAGGCTGATTCTGTAATCACACATTTCCTAGAAGTAATAGCCATCATGAGAATACCCATATAAATTAAGACTAACAATGCTCCAGCATATGTCTCTAGTAAAATGAAACTTTTTGATGATAATATAAAGCACATTACAGGAATATCACACAATCCTACAGGGCAAGCAGTCATAAAGAGATCAAATCGAACTCTAAAGGATATGCTAAATAAACAGAAAAGCATAACAAAGACCCCCAGAGATAGACTACATAGTGCTTTATTAACTTTGAATTTTCTCAATGCTAATGAGAAAGGAACAACAGCTGCTGAAAGGCATTGGAGTATAGAAAAATCAGCTGAAGTAAATCAGCCTGTTTACTTCAGAGATGTACTAACCTCTGAGTGAAAGCCAGGATATGTGCTATGTTGGGGAAGGGGTTTTGCTTTTGTTTCCACAGGTGAAGAAAACTATGGATGTAAGGAATCCTGGCATGCAGCAGCTACACGGTAAACATACTAGTCCGATAATCTAACATGGCAGCAAGTGAGATGAGAATTCCTGGCATGTAGCAGCCATGTGGTAAACCTAACATGGCACACCACTAGGCATGGCTACATAAATCAGTGCCCACCTGCTCTCTTAAAGGGAGACACCATGTGAAAGCTCTCTCTCCTGCTCTCCCCCTCATACTGGCTCAGCAACTCCCCTGAATAAACTCTAATGTGGCATCTGATAGTGTGTGTCTGATCTCACGTGTGAAACCAACAATGAATACCATCAAAATTAATAAAGACTGAATTTGAATAGGAGAAACTTCTTGATAAGGAGAAATAATGGCTCATCTAACCATGTGACAATTCTTTAAGTTATAAGAAAAACTCACCAAACAAGAGTTGGGGCAAGGTTATGTTTTTGTCTTTACAGAAAACTAGAAATACCCATCTTCAAAAAGTCAAAAGACCTTGAACATCTTGATGTCAAAAGCAGAAGGAAAGGCTATCCAGAAAAAATTTACAAGCAAAGAAAAATCACACCTATTGGTACCAATATACTCTACAGGGTAAAATCTTACTGCTAAACATCTATAGCTCTTTATTTGTAAGAAAAGTTGAAGTCCCACTTAAATTAAAAATTAAATCTGGCTTTGGAGTGTGGCTCTTTTATTCTCTAAACCCAAGATACTTGTTAAGGAAAAATATAAAATTTCTGTATCATATCAGAAGAGCCACTTGATATGGGACAGAAGAAAAACAAAAATTAAGGAACTATTCTGTTATTACTAATCTCATGATCTTTTAGCGTGAATTTTATATTAAAATCTATAAGATTAATACATATTTTTAACTTTTTGTCATGATATTGATGTTCATAATGGAGTATTAACTAATTATAGAACAAAAGACCTTGTCTATCTTTCTCTGTGTTGTTTTGGGTTTTAGTCTCTTACCAGTTTTCTGCAGTGAACCATGACAATGCCCAAATGTGACCTTTGAAGTCTCCACTATGATGATTTCATATGGACCATGACAACAGCACTAGGCTGATAAACACCAACCAAAGATCAGATTTGGACTACAAACTGCTCAGGACAATTTCAAGATGGCTCGCTGAGATGAACCAGCTTCACAGACTACTCTAGCCAGAACTTGAGACAAGCCTTGCACTTACCCATTATGCAGAGACTGGACAGGAAATGATACAGCTACCTATTCCAGGACTTGACAACTAACCTTTCTTTTCAGGATCCCCTAAAGATGCCATTGCCCACAGATAGCAGAAAGTAAATTTAAGAACACAATAGCCACATTCCTAAGAGGTGGGGTCAGTGGTTTTGGTCTTTCAATGGATCATAAATAATTGTCACTATTTAGGAAGATTAGTTATAAATTGTTACTGGTAGTGGTTAAGTTAGAAAAAATGATGGACAAGGGAGATTAGATTCTGGGTTCTTGTTAGAAAAAAGGGGTACAGATATGCTAAGATAAAAGGGCGGATTATTGAATATACTTAGAGAAAAAATAAAATATTCAGATATGATAGGATATAAGATTAAATTATTAAATCTAAAAGCAATTGCTAGTTTTAAATATTTTACATTGGTTTGGTTTTTTTTGTATATTGCATACAAATTGTGTATATTGATACAAAGTTGAGATTAATTTTGTTACTGTACATACACATTTCTATTCTTGATCAAGGTATTGTACCTATACAGTTCTTTTAACAATGTTAATTGCTAGTGCTTAAAAATTATTATTATCAACTAATTGGAATATAAAGATATATTAGTCATTATAATCAAACTTATATCCATATTAGATATGTTTTGATGGTTAAAAAGAGAGATATATATTTAGATAGACAGGTCATCTTCAAACACTTCAGAGACCTACAGAATATGAGATATTTTAATAACATAGGTTCTCATTATTTTTATGACAATGAGACATGTCTGCTCCTGGCAGCACCAATCTACTTAAGAAGATGATGAGCATTGAAGAAACTCCATGTGGAGCTGAACTTCTTTGTGGTAAAGTTAGCCACTGGGCAAAAAAGTGCCTTTGTCTTAACTGCTAACAGTGTGATGTCTAAAATGGACAAGCAGGACACACAAGAAAGAACTGCCCAGCCTTGGCAGGAGAAGGTAGGAAGGTCTTTTAGAATATCCTGCTTCACAGATAAGTCTGTCAGATATGCAAGGCCTGTAGGCAGAAGATGGACGCTGCAGAAGAACCTTGGGTGACTGTCCAGGCAGCCAGCTGTTTCTGTCATTTTTCACATTGTTTGAAAGTCACTTGCTTGTACATCTTGTTTACTTAGTTAATGCTATTTCCTTCTTGGGTCTGTGAGGGAGCTGAAGATTAGATAGTTATATTTATAGTTTTCCTAGTTATGGTTTCAGGAAAGAGATTAAAGCGTATAAGTTTGAGAGACATGGAAGATAGTTTTCAGTTGGTAATAAAAGTTAGATAAAAGATTAATTAAGTACAATCCTTTAGACTCACCAAGATAGGATAAATAATGGAGTATTCTCTTTGAAACTGTTAATTACTAATGGACTGAACATTATTGATGTAATTAGTACTTGCATATATTGTATATAGTTACTGTTCCTATTGTACATACCATTTTATGTTAGTTATAACCTTTTTTATTTTTGACACAGAAGGGGTTATGTAGCAATATATTGTATATTTAGTAAAAAATATTCTGAACTCTCAGAGGACAGAGCTGCCCACAGAACCAAGCCACAGAGGTCAGGGAGTGGTGGCCCAGGCCTTTAATCTTAACCTGGATGTGAAACAACTGGTGAAGAGGGTATTTAAGGCAGGCATAGAAAGACCGAGCAGGCTGTAGAAGTCATGAGGAGCGAGGCTGAGGAAGCTGGAAGACAACTGGGTGAGATCTGTGGTGTTTCCTCTCTTTGATATCTCAGCCTTTCCCTGAGATCTAGCTCTGAATTTCCTTTATTTATGCAACAAAACACCATGACCAAAGCAACTCTTACAAAAAAACCCATTTAACTGAGGACTTGCTTACAGTTTCAGAAAATTAGTCCATTATCATCATGGCAAGAAGTATGGCTGCAGCAAATGGCCAGACATGGGGCTGAATGTTTATATCCTGATCTCAAGATGCCAGGTTGGGGGTTGGAGGGTAGTTAAAGATAAGACACTAGGCCTGGTATGGCCTTTTGAAAACTCACAGCCCACCCCACTGACATTCTTTCGCCAACTGATTCCCCTGTGACTAAGCAAACATATGAGCCTATAAGAGTCATTCTTATTCAAACCCCCACACTAGGTGAAATAGAAAATGTGGTCTGGGTTGGAGACACTCCTCCCTGTGTTTGAGATCTAAATCTTGTGTCAGCTTCAACAACCAGAGCTGAGCTGGTCCTACTGCTACCTACTGTCCCCAGACAAAGGACTATTCTCTGTCTAATAACACCCTGCTGAGGACACATAGGGCTTACCACATGCTAGCTACATCTTTCCCTATAAAGCTCCTACTGATGTACTTATCAAGATACAGACAAGAACACACTATGGCATTACTCTCCTAGGGAGATGTGAACAAACATCTATTCACACTACCATGCCTAGAGCAAAGAAATGGCCCAACTAAGTCCACCTTAAGTTTCCTGGGTTTACTGACCAAGTACACATGAGATGTTACAGAGGTGTGGATAATGGTCAACAGTTGCATACTGAAAAGGCCAATCATAGATGAGCGATAATCTCCTCACCTGTGTGAACCTTCACCCCTCTGCATATTCCAGCATGGAGGAAAGAGGCATATACGTAGAGGCTATAATTTCAGGTCAAGGTCTAATGGCCCTCCCCCAACTCTTTCAATGCAAACATTAATAGGGCCTAACTTATGATAGTCTCACACGGGGATCCACAGCTGCTACAAAACAGGTTGGCATGACCTTTAGTTAGCTACTGATAAAGACAGACCTTTACCTGACAACAGATTAAGGACCAGACACTTGTGAGAGTAGCCTCAATTGTGCTTGGGCACCAACGATGACGACCCTAGGCAGCCCTATCCCTCTACCTTCTCACTTGAGCTGCCTCTTGTTTCTCCACCCTCACAGACATCTGTAGCGGTCCCCAAAAGTCTCCTTGGAGGGAATGTGGGGTAGTATATTCCATAAAAATAACCTGAAATATCAGAGGACGGAGTCAAAACATGAAGGTCAGGGGGGAGTGGTGACCCGAACCTTTAATCCCAGCACTTGGGAGGCAGAGATCCTCTGGATCTCTGAGTTCAAGGTCAACAGAGCCAAGTGGTGATGGCACCCACCTATAATCCTAGCCTAGGAAAGTTGAACCAGGAAGTAAAATAGCTGGGCAAGGAAAGAAATATAAGAAGGAGGAGGCATAAGTTCTTCCCTTTTGCCTTTGTACCCAGTCTGAGGACTCCTGGAGACAAGACCTACACAGTTCAGCCCAAGGAGTTGGCTGAGTGAGAACTGGCTGTGGCTTGTTCCCTGTGTCTCTGATATTCCAGCTTTTCCCCAATATTGGGCTCTGAGTTTTATTATAATATGAAATAGAATTTGTGCTATAGGAATATAAACCCACAACATACTGCTTGACCTCAGCAGCTTTCTGGAACCTTGCTGCAAGCATCGTGACCCTTCACTTCTGCATCCTTTGTGCTTACAAAACAAGTACCATGTGTATGCTGCTGCCAAGTCCTGTTATCAGCTTGGATGACCCCCTGGATGACAGCTGCAGTTTGCAGTGGCCTCTGGATGCTCACCCCGAGAAAATCATTTCTTTATTGGCTGTTTTAACAAGAGGAACCCCATGAGCACCATTCTCTGTCCAAGCTCTTCCTTCCAATGAACTTACATTTTCACAGCTTATCTTTAAGGATAACCTTTCTACTGTCTCAGAGAAGAGAGTGGGAATCTCTTTCATGGTGCTAATTCCTCTAACAGTTAATTACGGTGCTTTTCCTGCATTGTCTTTATCAGCAACTTCAAACTGCTCACAGTACATTCCAAACAAAGTTCACAGTTTTCTTATCTCTCTGCTCTCTCATACTGTAGATCTGAATCCATAAGCATTAATCACACCACAGCCTGAGAGTATACTGGCTGGAATCCCTGAAAAGAAAAAAAAAAAAAAAAAGGTGTTTTTAACTCAGCTTCAAGTACTAATGGGTTGAATGTGACCAAATTCTTTGACAGAATGTCCGATTCCCAGTGGAGTCCTTGTTTGCCTTTGAAACCTTGGAAGCTGAATGAGACTACCTGCATCCCTTGGCATTTTTGTCCTACAAGCTCCTACTGGATGGTCCATTAAACTCTATTTATAGTAATTAGGGATCCGTTGGCCCAAAGTTTCCTCCTGCAAACCATTTTTGAAGGTCTAAGAATTGCAAGATCAGTCCATCACAGAAAGCCCCAACCTCTGGTCCCCAGTTCTCTGTGACTCTCCTCATTGCAGGAACAAAATACTCAGCAGGTGGTGAGAAGATTTCCTCTGGCCACGTCTTAGGGCACAGGGAAGGGAGTTTCTTGCAGGGAATCATTCCAGCAGGAAGCAGAGCTTTAATGCCGCTGCTTAGCTCCCTTCCATGTTTTCATTTATTTACTCCGACCTCAACCAATGGGATCATGTCAACCTCTCTCAGGGTCTTCTCCTCAATTAAACTTCTGAAAATATCATCATAGACGCACCCAGGCAGTTCTTCCATGGTGATTCAAACCCAGTCAGGTTGACAATAAAAATTATACATTACACAATGAAAATACTTCTCCCCAGACATACAGCCTTATGAGATGGAAAGGTAATGTCTAAAAAAACCCCAAAGACAGGTCTGGAAATATAGCTCATACCACAAAATGAACAAGACAACAGGAAAACCCTTGGAATGTAGGTGTGTCAACCAAGAAAATATGTATTATTTTGCTGCTAAGGAAATAATGACATCACTCAGAGAAGTGAACGCTTCTGCCTTGAAATGCACTTTCCCGTTTTGTAGGTTCAATTTTTATTAAGGGAACGTATGGCAAGAAGCTATGGCAGGTAATGGTAGGAAGCTGAAGAACATGCTTGTCCATGATTTCAAAAAAGAACAGTAGGAAATATCCATGACTGGATGCACAGGGTACAGGGACAGCACTGCCCACGTCCACCCTGACAGGGGAAAGTGACCAAGTATGAGGGAGATGTTTCTCAAACACTGTGTGACACTTTGGAAATAGTTTCACTGTGTTCTCCAAGGGCTTTCATTTTGGACACTAGGTTCCAGTGTGACAATGTGAAAACTGGAGGGGACATTTGAGATGTGGGACTTCATGGCGCTTCCCCAAGTTCTGTTTATGCTGTGCTATCTTATACATGCCCACACTCCTTCCTCTGTGAGCCCACTCAAGCTAACACGGTACAGACACCATCAAAGATAACACTGAGACACACAGGGATCCCAGCACAAATGTCACACTGGGTAATACTTCAGAGACAGCTAAGCAGGAATGGCTTGTTCTGACCAACAGGCTGCTCTTGTCCCTTCCTCAAAACAGTTCCCAGTGTGATGTGGGAAGGTCTTTCTATATGCTATGCATATCATTCTTTAAATAAAGGAACTGTTTTGGTCCTTGGCTGGCAGGAATCAGCATAGGTAGGAAAAGGAGGGCGGAGACAGAGAGATCTACCCAGCTGCACAAGGAAGCATCATGTAAAGAACACAGGTGAGCCCTGGGCCACGTGACAGGACAGATTAATGGAAGTGGGTTGAATTAAGATGAAAGAGCAAGCTAACAATGTGCCTGAGACATAGACCAAACAGAATGTAATTAATATAAGTGGCTGGGTCATTTTGGGGGGAAAGTGGCTGCAGGTGGGTCTGGACCATGGAGCTAGTCAGGGCCAGAAACCTCATGTTTCAGCAGCAATACCCACTGTGTAATCTGTTCCTGTCAGTGAGCAAGACCTTAATAACCACAATCAGAAGGAGGACTGCCTATGGTGACCCCGCGGCTAGGCTGTCTTCATTGAGCCACCATTTCTTTCTCTGGGGACTGTGCCACTGAAGACCTGCAAGGAAAAATAAGGAGTGAGCAGCAGTCCAGCATGTGGTCCTACAATGATTCAACCACCATCGCTAGGACGTAAATAAGCTCAAGCAGAAAGCAGTGGCATGGAGGGGGCATCATGCTGCCCAGTAAGTAATACTGGTGATGGGAAGCCCTGACCCTAGGGAGAGAGATCCGGATGTGAGGTCCAGCAAGTCAATGCTCACCGCAGGGAGAACCTCTACTCCAAGTCCTGGACGGTGTCCTTCAGGGTCTGGCCCCGTGTCTCAGGCAGCAGAGCACACAGTAGGCCCGCCCCAATGGGGAGGCTGCCAAAGATGAGCATGGGGATCGCTTTGTGGTACTGATCCAGCAGCATCACGAGCGGTGTGATGATGCCGCCAATCCGGGAGAAGATGCTCACCAGCCCCATACCTGTTTGTCTACAGAAAGCAGCACAACCTGAGACTCTGGCCACTGGTCAGGGTACACTCACTCTAGAGATGTGAGGACCAAGGTCTTGGGCCACCATTGGCCTGCCTGGTGTGTCTGCTTCCTGTACCAGCAAGCCCTCTCGGTTGCTCTCCTGTCTCTTTAGAGACCCAAATGCCTTTGCCACTTCTGGGTGCTCCTCTCCTGGGCCATCCCTTCTTCTACTCCACTTTCTGGTCCTGAGAAGTCCATGGCATGCCTATGTCCATCTGTCCTCTGGGGTCCTGTTGTGACTTGGTAAGTGGCACTAGTCTTCCAGTGGTCTAGGCTTGTAGGCAGCTCACTTGCTGCCTATGGCTGGTGGCAGAGAGCCAGGGAGATGGGTGATATTAGATCCCCAAGGCAGAGGACCAAAGTCACCCCAACAGTTCTTACCTGATGATGGTGGGGAAGAGCTCAGCAGTGTACACGTAGGAAACGGTGAAGGCAGATGATGAGGCAAACTTCCCTACCACAGCCAGCACAGTGACCACCGTGGGGAGACCTGGAGGAGGCTCCAGGTCAGCCACACAGAGGGAAGGACACCATCACCTAAGCAGACACACACACCTCCCTGTCAACACAAATGCCTCCCCTCCATGCCCAAATTCTAGGGATCCCTTAGTCCTGAAGGGGCGTGGTGGCCATGGAGCTATCTCTGGAAGGGAGAAGACAGCTAGTACCTAATGGGATGAAGATGACGATGATGCACATGACACCAGCCAGACTCAGAGAACCTAACAGACTCCACTTGCGACCCATCTTATCCATCATGAGGATGCTGGAAAAGCGGGCGGGCACCTCCACGGCTCCAAATATTAGTTGTGTCAGGTAGATGTCCAAGCCAAAGTCTCCCACTTGGAGGCCAATGCCATAGTACACCAGACTGTCCACAAACCTAAGAAGTACCCAAGTATCCTTGTCACTGCTGGGTGTCCATCAAGTCCCACCCAAAGAACAGCCTGGCATAATGAGCTCACACCAGGGGAGAGACCACCACACTCACAGAACCTCTGTCCATCCCTCCAATGACACACAGCAGGGCACAAGCAATCCTCTGTGGTCTTCTGGCTCTGTCCTCACTGGGGGACAAGGCCCTGGGCACTTACCAGACGGCAATGAGAATCAGAGTCACCTTCCTGAGATGGGGGTGTCTGAAAAGATCCAGGGCATTCCCAGAGGGGCCTGTCTTCTCAGGGACCAGCTAGAAGAAGGGCAGAGTGAGGGCCCGGGACACAGGCACAGAGATTGGCTTGGGGCTGGGGTGAGCCTGCTAACAGGTACCTGGCTCAGAAGCTCTGGAGAAAGTGGCCGCTTGTTCACTGAGGCTGCCTTCTGGATCAGTTCTTTGGCCTCTTCTATCTTTCCTTGAGAGAGGAGCCACCGTGGAGATTCTGGCAAAACCCTGTCAAACACACATGACTCTGATACTGAGGTCCTTAGCTCTGTGCAGCCACCCGGAATTCCAGTGCACACTGAGCCTCTCACCAGACCTTCACAGGCCCCCTCCTCTGCATCCCACACCCTGCCACAGCCCTGCTAACAAAATGTGGGCTATCACTGGCCAGGGTTTCCCTACCAGAAGTAGAAGATGAGCAAGAAGACTGGTGTGGTGCCTATTATCTGAAGGAGCCTCCAGCTTCGGACACCATAGGCCAGGCCTGCCAGCACCATCAGCCCCAGGGCAAAGCTGCTTTGGGCCAGGACCATGGCTTTTGTTCTCCAGGAAGGCCCCACCCATTCTGAAACTGAAGACAAAGGCTCAGACTGGGGCTGAGTCTGCCTGCCCACTTTCTGCTGATATCCAGATGGTATCATGTCCATAGCTGTGCACCTTCCCAGAGTAGGAAGCTGTGACCTCCTTAGGTACAGAGCTCAGATTTCAGACTGTACCTGAAGGCTCCAGGGCCCAGATACTCACCAAAGATCATGGTGCTCATCATATACCCAGCAACAGCAGTAGCTGATATGAAGCAGAGAACCATGTAGAGCTCATAGGTAGGCACAAAGGCTGTGGCTACTCCTATGATGCCAGACAGAAGCAGCTGCACCAGAATGCTGGCTCTGCGGCCAATCCTAAGGTAGCAGAAGGACATGTGAAGTGAGGAAGCCGTCCCAGGATTGAGGAAGGGAGACCCAGCAGGCCTGCCCTCGGCTCTCTGTCAGAGTCAGGGTCTTCCAAGGAGCCCCGTTTGATGGCAGGCATGAGGACTTATTCTGATGACTAACAAGGCTCCAGGGGGATAACTGAGTCAGCACCAGGAGCAACACATACCAGTCACAGATGGGCCCAAAGATAATGGCTCCAACGAGGAGTCCAGACATGAACACCGACTGTGAGGTCCTCTTCAGGTACTGCCGATCACACACCAGGTCAAACTGAAATGGGTATAAATTATGTAAGGCCGGGTATAGCAGCCAGGGTCAACTTTATCATCTAAACCCCATGGTTCCCACATGTTGGGCACCCTAGAGAATTCATTGAGGACAGAATATTTACATTTTTATGGGATATCAGATAATCACTGACTTCTGACTGACATCATACAACTGCTAGTCAGAGCAGGCACAGAACTAGGGAGAAAGTGAAAAGTAACAAAGGAACAAGACACGTGAATGAACATGGAAGGACGGGAAGGGAGGCCACGGGGCAGATCTTATGAAATGGACAGCAGCAGGTGGGAAGGAGAGTGGTGAGAGGGATGAAGACAGGCAGATGGACAGAGAGAAAAACCAAAACATATGGACAAGAGGACACATAAAACTGAACAGATCCTTGAGCAGCTAGCACACAGAGAACATGAGGATGCCACATGCAATCAACTGGCATATAGAGCTCAAGGCTGGCCACAAGGATGTAGGCTGAAGTGTGATGCACAGCAGGGGCAGTGGACCCGGATGACTGGCAAAGGAGAAAACAGGCATACACCCAAACAAGCATCAGGACAGAATCAGAACAGCAAGTTATCAACCAAAGGCACAGAGGGGTATACAGACCTGGGAAGACAGAGGGCTATCCTACCTCGTTCTTCAGGGACGGAGGCCTGTTCTCAGGATAGTCCCAGCCTGAGTCGCAGGCCTGTGTCTCATTGAAGCGACGGCTGAGGATGTCTTCCAGGCTGGCATTGTCAGGGGGTGGCCGGAACATGAGGCAGGACTCAGGTCTGCCCGCTGTGTCGTTGGGTATGCTTACCGCCAGCTGCTCAGCAGCACTTAGGTTGAAAGTGTGGTTCTTGACCCAGGACACCGAGCAGTGGTGAGCCTCATCAAGAGTCATGAAGACCTGGCTGAACACGAAGAAGGCAGACAGGAAATTGGGGATGCCCATCAGGATGGTCACCCGGACCTGGAAGCGACCAAAGTCACCCACTTCAGCCATGACCTGTGCAAATTGAGCCATGTCTGCTGCTCGTTCCTTAGTCTAGGAACGCCAGGCAGGTCTGAATCTTGGCTTTGGGACACTTGTTGCTCTGAGCTGTGGTGACAGCTGTGTTAATGTTTAAACCATCTTTGAGCAGTTACACCTATCAGCTTATACCTCACCTCCCTAGACTGTCAAGAAACAATATCGGAAAAACAAAAGCAAACCACACTCATCTGAGAATGTTTGATTGCCTGTGACAGATACAGCATCATAACAGTAATGAAGAACGTCTTTCCAGGCTAAAATCTTCAGCAATCTGTAGCTGCCATACTGACTGGCTTCGACAGTGTCAAGTCATCTCTAATGCCTTCCCTCCACTAAAAACTCAGATTCGGAGAGTGTCTTCAACCTCACCAGAAGTGGGGGATATGACAGGTACACAGTAAAAACTCCATTATCAATGATTTTACCCAGCATTCAATCCCACATACTACAAATGCCAGGCAAAATGTGCCTACTGGTGCAATTGTGGCAAGACTGTTTCAGGCCTCACCCAACAGTTCTCAGTTAGATTTGAGACCTGCACCACAGAAGAAAATGTATCCTTGGTGCTGTAAACATGATCAAATCACCTGGCTATTCAAGTCTTAAGCTCAAGGAGAGAATCTATGAATGTTGTTTTGTGAAATAGCATAATCTAAAACTGCCTTTCAAAGACTTCTGGTTTTATATTCATATAAGTATGATGCTCTCAACCTTGATCACAGAAGCCTCTTGTTGTACAGGGTTAACTTTGAGAGTAAGTCACCATGACTGCTCAGCCAGAGGGAACATATGTACCTACCTACAGTGAGGTTCAAGGAACATTACAGAAGAGAAAGCACAATGAATGTAGGAGGTGCGGTAGGGGTGGAGTGTGTGGAATGCTGACCACTAGATATGACGTGACTGTGGCACACATCAACTTCTTGGAGATGTAGTTACCTGCATTTGACCTGTGCAAAATCAAGCCAGTTAAAAATGCCAGAATTTAAGAAATAGAAAGAACCAAAGTGTTCACAAAGGAAATGTGGCACATATATACAAACAGAGTATCATTCGCCATAAAACACAATGAAACTGTTCTCCATGACAACATACTTTAAACTGAAGAACACTACAATACCTGAACACAGGCAAACATCAAAAGACAAACACAAATATGATCTCATACGTGAAATCTTTAGAATCCTTATCTCACAAAAGGTCAGAGCAGAACAGTTGTTACCAGAGTCCTGGGAGCCTAGGGAGGGAAGGGGTGAGAAAAGGTTTATCAGTGTCCACTAAGTAAGAGCCATGAGAAAAAAGATCTGGTGACCGTCTCCCCCACACTACTCCTTCACCTCGGCTGAGGGGCTAATGGCAACTGATGTTTGCTGATGAAGAGTCATCCTCCTTTGGATCCATTCGCATATGTACTCAGATTTATTCGTTGTTCAGTGGATTACTTACTACTTTCTAAGCCAGGGGCAGAGAGATGGCTCATTGGGTAAGAGCACCTAGATTTAGTTCTCAGAACCCACATGACAGCTCACAACCATCTGTAACTCCAGTCTCAGGGAATCCAATGCTCTCTATGATCTCCATGGGCATCAGGCATGCACATGATGCACATAATTCATACGTGCAGGCAAAACACTCATGCACATAAACATAAACACATCTTTTAAAACTTTAAAAAATAAACAACTACAAAATGAAGACATGAAGTTGGGGAGAATGGAATTGAACCTTTTTGTTTAGACCACCAGCTCCCAAATGATGACACAGAGATTTATTAATTATAAAAGCACAGCTGATAGCTTATGCTGGTTACTAACTAGCTTTTACAACTTAAATTAACCTGTTTTAATCAATCTATATTTTGTCTCATGGCTTTATTACCTTTACTCTGTACTGCCCAGGCTGTTTCCTCTCTATTTGGCTAGTCACTCCCCACTTATTCCTAGTGTTCTGTGTGCCTGAAAATCCTGCCTACCTCTTGGCTGCACAGCTTTTAACTAAACCAAACAGAATGACACATAAAAAATTATTCCAAAACATTTCCCCCCCCCTTTTTTTCTAAATAAGAATGGAAGGTTTTAACTCTAACACAGTACAATTATATACAATAAGAACAATTATCAGGTAAGAATTATATTCACAATGGTTAGTCCATTTATATTTGGCAAGTTTGGAGAAACTATTATTTATCTTATCTTGGTGAGTTCAAAGTTCTCTACATAACTTATCTTCTATCATAACTAAGGACAACTAAAATCATGGCTATCTAGCCTTCAACTCCAAAGTCCCCAGGAGGATCTATTACTATCTTAGTCAACAGAAAATGCAGCACAGGCAACTTCCAAAACTATAAGAAAAGGCAGATATAACCGGCTGCCTGGACAGTCACCCAAGGTTTCTCTGCAATATTGGGGCATCCGTCTTTGGCTCGTAGGCCTAGAATATCTGACAGACTTTTCTGTGAAGCAGGAATTTTTTGAAGGACTGTCCTACCCCATCTTGACAAAGTTCAGCAGTCACTTCTTTGTGTTCTGATAGTCCATTTTGGAGAGTATTGTCAGTAGTTGAGGCAAGGGCAATATCTTGCCATAAAGAAAGTATATTCAGCCAGGCAGCTATGGCACCTGCCTTTAATCTCAGCACTCGGGAGGCAGAGACAGGTGGACCTCTGTGAGTTCAAGGTCAGCCTTGTCTCCAGAGCAAGTTTCAGGTCAGGCTAAAAACCTACATAGAGAAACTCTGTCTCGAAAAACCACCAACAACAGCAGAAACAAGCTCCATATGAAGGTTCTTTGATGCCCATCATCTTCTCTGAAGTAGATAGGTCTGCCAGGAGCAGATATATCTCATTGTCACAAAAAACCTTATGTTGTTAAAATATCTTAAATACCATATTCTTTAGATATCTGAAGTCTTTGAAGAAGACCTCCTGTCTATCTAAATAATATATATACCTCTGCATGACCTTAAAGACATACCTAACTCTAAGTCTGATAGTTATAGATGATTATTAAATTTATTATCCTAAGAAGCTTTCAAAGACTAAAACTTGCATAACCTTTTTAAATGTGCTTAGGTATAATACCGTAAACAAGAATATAAACATATATACAATGACGACCTTAAACTTGTATCACTATACAAAAATCCATACTAATGTAAAATATTTGAGACCAGTAATTGTTTAAAAGTAGATCCAACAATCTCATTATTTCTATATTACTTTCCCTTTTCCCCTTCAGAAACAGATCTTTGAATCTAATTCCTTTGTTTCAGTTTTTTTCCTGACAATGACCAATAACAATTTGTAACAAACCCCCCAAACAATGACAAACATCTATAACCCACTGAATGACCAAGAGTCATCCACCCCACCTCTTGGGAATGTAGGCGTCATGCTCTCTAGACCACTTCCCATTGTCTGGGGGTGCTAATATTTTGGAGAGTCCCTGGGATGAGAAAACTGGGATGATGGTTAAGTCCTGGGAGAGCAATCTGTATTATTTTTTGCCCAGTCTCTGTGTGATGAGAAGTGTAGAGATTATCTGAAGTCCTGGCTGGAGTAGTCTGTAAGGCTGGACCACCTCAGCCAGCAGCCTTGAAGCTGTTCTGGATGCAAAACTCTGAGGAAACTGTGCAGAGGACTCTGAGAAGCTGGATCACCTGAGCTACCTGTTTGCATTGGTGTCTGGTCCCTTTGCTCTGAAAAAACATAAACTTTCAAAGGTAACATACACACTTGCATTAATACTAGTATAGAATGTACACTGAGTACAAGTCAGTTAAAGATGATTTGCTGTTGTTGTTTTATTTTGAGCAGTAAAAGGCATCTTCCAACTTTATGTTTATTTGGACTGTATCATCAAACTGTAATATAAACCTCTATCCAGGCCACATGAAAGGATGGCATGTAGTAAGTCATGAGACCTTGGTAGGCAACAAGATTTATCACGTGCTATCCCATCTCAGAGCTGTTTCCATGTCAAGGGACCAGCTCACACATCATCTTCCTGTAGTTGTTTTTGGCTTCCTCCCTCGTGTCTGTAGCCAAGATATTCCGGAGGTTCCCTCCAGCCAAATCTGGTCTCTAGTAATCCGGAAAAAATCTACAGCCTTTCATTTCTTGTGAAAACAATACAGCGTCCAACTTCCATTTTGAAGTTAATGCATTTTAACAATATATAGGTTGGTTTAATTCAGCAGTTTCCATAATCCAATCTTTCAGCAGCTATTGTTTTTTGTATATTAACATTTAAAAAACTCAAAGTTAACAAGATATCATATAGACTCCAGACTCCCTGGATATTGTTCATCCTTATATAGCTATATGTGTGTGTGTGTGTGTGTGTGTGTGTGTGTGTGTGTGTATTTATGTATGTATAACTTTATTCTTTTAAAACTTTACTTATTATTTTTTATTTATTTTCTATGCCTGTCTATACTCCATTTTTTAAGCCTATGCATATCATTAAACACACTTTAACCTGTTTAGAGGGTCTTTTTTTTTTTTTTCATCTGAACCTGCTTTACTTCATATCTGTAACCCTCTCTGTGTGGGCAAAACCATAAACCCACCATGTGGCTTAGCTCCTGGCACACTGGTGATTCTAGCATGCAGGCAGCTGTCAGGAAACACATCTCTGTACTGTGTCGGCATGAGAGACACAAACATAGAAAGCTATGTGTGGCTCCATTTTTGTGTGTTTAGAACCTTTTTTTAAAAAGCTTTCTCAGGTCTTATGTAGACATATGTGGCTAGACATTGGGCACCATTTGTAGTCAGACCTTTTTATTGAGACTGGCAACTTCCCAGTAACAACATGGAGAGTTATTAATTATAAAAGATCAGGCGATACCTTGGCTTGTTGCTTCTTAGATCTTACAGCTTAAATTAACCCTTTTTTTCAATCTACACTTTGCTCCTTGGCTTTATTACCTTTACCCTGTACTGTCCATGCTGCTTCCTCTCTGTCTTCTTCCCAGCATCCTGTGTGACTGAAAATCCTGCCTAGCTATTGACCGCTCGGCTTTTTATCAAACCAGTCAAAATGACACATCTTCACAGTTTACAAAAGATTATTTCACAACAGAAGATGTGTTAGGGAGAACTGGGAAAGAGCGAGTGGGTGGATGTGTCTAAGACAGACAGGTATGGAATAGGGAGAAGACAGGTATGACTAAGATATCCATATATGAAACGGGGAGTAAAAGGTGGATGTGACTAAGATGTATGTATGAAATAGGAAACAGAAGGTGGATGCGACTAAGACATACATGTATAAAAAACAGCTTGCACTAATTCTTCTTGGCTGTGACCTTGATAGTCTGCTGCTTTGTAAGTCTTCCGATCTTATTTTTTCTGGTGCTATGTAATACCAGCTAACCCAGAGCAGCATGAAAGCCAGGAGACACATGAAAACAAAACCAAAAGCAAACACAAACAACAGTAACAACAAAACCTTTCTCTTTAGGACCAACGACAAATTAAGAACATAAGAGTGATTATAGCAAAGGTGTGTGCTGCATTTTCAGTTCTAATCAAGAAAGAAACTGTTAGTGCTTTTACTAGATTAAAAACAAATACAAACTCTCCCTGTGTATCCCACCTCCCAAAGCAATCAATGATAACAAGAACACAGGACAAAGTCTCCCCTCTCCAATTCCTCCCCCACATGTACACTAGCATGTGTACCTGCATGTGCAGTACACACAGCTGCTTACAAAGTCACAGAAAGGGCTTCTCATGTTCTGAGTTCTAAGCCATTTTAAGAGATGGACAGAAGAACAGAGATAGAATACACAGAACAAGGTAGCACAGGACTGTTCTTCAGTGGTGTGACTACGCTGGCTCCTGACTGGCCCAGCTCAAGACAGTGGCAAAGTTGAATATGGTACATAGGGAGAGCATTTTGGGGCTTACTCCCTATTGCCCCAGTTGTACTAAACCCCTCCCCACCACTTAGTTGGAGTCTTCTCATTCTGAACATGAGGTAGGAAGCTTGTGCTGTGCCATTGATTCATCCCAAATCTGTTCCTTGCTTTACTTGCCTGAGGGAAAGCTGGAATTGGCATCCAAAAATTCTTGTACGTCTTATGAACAAAGAATTACGTGGAACGGTGGAACGAGCCAAGCATAGCGGCTTATACCTGAATTTCCAGCATCTAGAAGGATGAGGGAGGATTACTGAGAGCTGGAAACTAACCGGAAGTACACAGTGAAGTCCAGGCTGGCATAGGCCACAGAGCTGGACTTTACTGGCCCAAAAAATAAAAACAAGGGATGGCAACATGTCTCACCAGGTAAAAATACTTACCAACCAAGCGTGTCAATCTGAATTCAGTCTCCAAAATTCATGTAAAGGTAGGAAAAAACTGACTGTATAACATTGTTCTTGGACATGCTGTGGTTTCCATAGAAGTCTGTGTATTTGTGCACTCAGTATACATGTGAATACTCTCTTATACACACACATTCAGACGTGCACACGCATGCACACACACACACACACACACACACTGCCCTAGTTTCTTTTCTCACCACTATAAAATCCAGAAAGGTGAGCGCCAATTGCTTTCAGACCACGAGCCACTTTTAAGTGTGATAAATAAATATATTCTCTATTTAGAGGGTGTTGGGAAAATGACCAGCATCATCTGTCTATAGATTAGAGGGAGATAGACCTTGTATACAGGGTAACAGTGAAGTTGTCCTACGCTTCAACTAAAGTGTTAGACACATTACACTTGGCAGAGTTTACTTAAATAAGAAAACATTTCATGAAGTGGGCAGCAAATTGATGAGTCCTACCTACCAATGTGGGCAGGCACTGTATATAGAAAAGGGAGTGATATATAAACACTTAATTGGACTATAGACTAAATAGAAAACACAAAACCTTACATTCCAGAAGATGACACTGGTTTAAACTTGGATAATTTTGGACATACAAATGGCTTTTAAAATAAAGTAGTCATAACCTATTTGATTTCCATTAAAACTTAAAATACTTTTACTCTATGAAAGGCACCTATAAAGAAGATGAAAATTTAAGCCATGAATTATAAAAGACTTCTGATAAAAGTTACCAAAAAGAAAAAATTTTTTTAAAAGATAAGATCTCATTATGTACCCAGACTAGTCCTGACTTCCTGATTCTCCTGCCTTCAGTAACTCTGGTAGTAAAATTATAGGTATGTATTCATGCTCAGCTATAAGTAACTCTTAAAACTCAGTGAGAAACACAACTGACTAAAAGTAGTCTATTAACCATTTACACAAAATGGCTTTCTGACCTTCAAATCTCACAAGTAAAAAATATCAAATTATGCCTATCAATATATTTCTTTTTTATCAGCTTGTTCCTGTTACCCCCCCCCCACACACACACACCAACTGGGACAACACATCCTGTTGGCAAGTTCGCATTCATATAAACAAGTAGACTGAACACACAGGCAGAGGGAACAGCCCTTCCTCAATAGAATCCCAGTTTAAAAACGTGAAGCCTACCAGGCAGTGGTGGCGCACTGCTTTCTTCCCAGCACTCAGGAGGCAGAGGCAGGCCGATCTCTGAGTCTGAGGTCAGTCTGGTCTATAGAGTAAGCTCCAGGACAGCCAGGGCTGTTACACAGAGAAACCTCATCTCAAAAACAAGAAAAAAAAAAAAAAAAAAAGCCAACAGAGACAGGAAACAACCACTTGGAAAACAGTGAAGTACTATCAGTTAGTCAAGAGTCAATCCGGAATGTGGACAAAACATAAAAGTATTCATAAAGTCACAAGCTTGCCATCCCCACAGAATATTAACTACAAAAAGAAAGGCAGTGAACTTATAGAGAAAAACTTTAGAAGCAGAGGAGTCAACATGACCGATAGGTATTTACGCTATGTTCTCCGGGGTCTCACAGTGAGATGAGCTTGATAATAGCTCTATGTTTTCTTCTCCCAAATGTGTGCAGTCTAGACTTCATGAGAAAATACCAGAAAGTGGAGAGATATTCTGCAAAGTAACTACCCATTACTTTGATGTAAGTGTTAAAGTCAAAGGAAACAAAGACCAGGTTGTGCCAGGACAGAGATCAAGGAAGTATGATTAGTCAAAGACAATACAGGGCTGTAGAGAAGGAGCAATACTGGGGGAGTCAACAGGCTAGATTAGCCAACAGTATCCCATCAAAGCTAATGTCTTGATTTTGACAGATGTATATACTTATGTGAGGTATTTACATGTGGAGAAGCCACAAGGCAGATACAGGTGAATCTTTGGTACTGTTTATTTGCAAATAAGTATACAAGTCTGAGCTTACTTCAAAATAACACCTGAATATCTACATCTCCAGAACACAGAGAAAGCAAGTCGGCATACAAGGAAAAACCCAACAGCACATTCATTAGGAAATTGCAAGCTAAAAAAAGGAACAACTGTATACCTATCTGAATTCAAATACTGGCATCACCAGAACATGCCAAGAGTGTAGACCAACAGGAATGCAAAAACAGCACAGCTATTCTGAACAATGCAAAAAACTTAAATACCCTCGCCTTAAGACCCAGCAATTATGCTCATTGGTCATCTGTCAAATGAGTTGAAAGCGCATGTCCACACAAAACCCTGCACAAAGATGAAGTTCAGAGCTTTGTGTTAACTGTCCAAACTTAGAAGCAAGAGTGATGGCCTTTGGTGGGTGGTAAACTGTGGCAGACGCTAGAAATAAGTGCTAAATAAGACAAAACAAAAAAGTTATTATGAAAAGTCATGAGAGAACTGTAGATGGACATTACTAGAGCAAAAGAAGCTGACCCGAACAGGCTTCGTACTGCGTGATGCTAACTAGAGACCAGTGGGTCATACGGGAACAAAAATCACTGGGACAATGCTTGTCTAGCATGCAGGTCCTAGGTTCAACCTCTCATTCCTGGCAGGAAAAGAACAGAAACATTCATATCCGAGGTCAGTGGGAGAGGAGATGAACAGCCAGGCAGACCAGAGTACTTACAGGGCCTGAGACTATCATATATAAGGGTGGCTGTATAGACCACACACAGTAAATCTTACTGTAAACTACGGATAATGCACAGATGCAGTTTATTAACTAAATAAAAAAATTATGCCAGTGTGGAACATAAGGGGAAGAGAAACGTTGTTCAAGTGTAGGGAACATACATGTCCTACCTCATTTTGCTACGAAACTATCCTAAAAATTGAAACCTACTTTAAAACCAACATGGATAAAGTAAAACTAAGTGTCCAAGGTGGGACACTCCCATCTGTCAGAACAGGTAAACCGAGGTTCACCTTACTCTTGACCTGACCTAATCCCTTGCACACAGCACAATCATCCTGAGATGTACACTCATGGCCCAAACTTTGTGGACAACACTCAGGGTTCACTTCTTTACTTTGCGGATCTTGAAAGTAAGCTTTGTCAACTCCAGCTCCACAGCTCTCTCAGAGAAATGCCAAATCCTACAGATGTCAGTCATCTTATCATAGATTCCAGCTATTTCCATCAGAACAGATTATGATCAGAAAGTGGGTGACAAGAGGAGCCTAGAATCTTCCACAAAGGCACGGCATTTCAGTAGCTAAGCACCAGAGGGACAAGTTCAGCCCTGCTCTACACTTTCTGAAGAAATCCCAATGGCTAGAATCTGGTTTCCTTCCTTGTCCAAAACCATAAGAATCAAAGATTCAGAAAAGTCAAGACATAATAAGATGGTTTATAACTCATCATTCTTCCCTTTTGGGGCATGTGTTTCTCCAACTTCAGCACGACTGTTCTACTAAATGTATGTGTGTGTCAGTGTGCCCATTTCATTGTTTCTGTGTCTCTTGGCTTCACTCCACTCACATGAAAATGAAAAGTAGTCATTTTAGGTCTTATTCCCCAGAGCCATAAGGGAAAAAATTCATACTTCATTAAGGACAATTTATTCTTTATTGATTAAAAATGAAGAAAACATGCAGTAAAATACAAAGTCAAGAGAAGGGGGAAGGTAATATTTTACATCTTCCATCATCTAGCGTATGTCATAAGGAGGAACTTACATTTACTGGTACATCATTATTCTATCCTCCAGACTATTTAACAGTCTCAGCTGGCTCTAAGATTTGGTTCAAAAAAATAAAATAAAAACTAAAAACGATCCCTTTAATCATTTTAGAAAGATCATACATTTCACAAATAGCATTGGCACATATTATCTTGTGCTATAGTTAGTCCCTACTCCAGGGACAAGAGTATCTTGAAGACCTGGTGACAGAGGTAGACCCGGAAGCATTGCTCCTGAGGAGATGGCCCCGGGTTCCCGCTGTCCCACCTCAGCACTTTCTGCTGACTGGTTATCTCATATTACGGTGTAAGCCAGCAGAGGGTTCAGCACACATCATGCAGAAGAAGTAACACTGACCTGGGTCTTGCACCTACCTTCTGATCCCAGAAAAGCAAACAATGAAATGAAAAAGGAACCCAGGCCACTTTACTGTCATGCCTGACCCCCACAACAGTGTAAAGGTGAAGATGGTCTGGAGAACGTGCACAGGAGAGGAGCTGCAGCTTACTTCCTTCAACTCAAACATTACAACAGAGTGATGTTACACATTCCTTCTTGAGTGAGTGCTTAAGTGAATTAAGATAGGCTACTGAAACCAAAACAGATTCTTAGCAAGCCACTAGTCTTGTGCCAAGATGACACTGCCTGTTTGCTATACCTCAATCCTGTCTCCCTGTTCTTGCTTCCTCATAATACTACCTCTAATAAGGATTAAAACAGGAGGGGGGGAGGGGGGGAGGGAGGAAGGGGGGGGAGGGAGGGAGGGAGGGAGGGAGGGAGGGAGGGAGGGAGGGAGGGAGATAGGAAGGAAGGAAGGAAGGAAGGAAGGAAGGAAGGAAGGAAGGAAGGAAGGAAGGAAGGAAGGAAGGAAGGAAGGTAGGTCAATCTTTGTTCTCCCTCCCTGCTCAGCAGGTTCCTCCTTTTACCAATCCTGCGGGGACCTTGGACTCTGGTATCTAATCTACTCTCCTTACTCCCTTCTCAAACCCATCTTCTCTTTCTCTCCAACATCCCTTTCCCAACATGCCTTTGCATCCTAACAGGTGGAGAAAGTCCATGACTGGAACTACTGTTTCAGCTCTGAAGGACCAACAGATAGGCTGACACAAGTCAGACCCAGGAAAGCTTTCAGGTGTGTCCCAATAGAAAACTGACAGTGCTGCCTGCATGAGAAATACTCTGGTTTGCTCCTCAGAACTATGTGGGCCAGGGTGAGGGAGGGACACATTTGGTTCCTAATCCTACTCATCACAACAATGGCAGGTACAAGGATTCTACAAAAGGCAGCTAACTAGTAGTCCCTTTCTAGGGTCCACAGCCCATCTTTGTGGAATGACTATTCCATTCTTATGTAAATTTGGTAACTTGGTAGGCTTATCAGCAATTAGACAAATGCTATTAGACAGTAGGAAAGAAGAAAAACCACTCCGATTATTCACATATTGCATTGAGTGCTCTTTTTCAAACCTAAAGAATAATTTACATAATTTCTGTAGAAAATCAAATTAACACTGTCTACTCATAAAACCTAAAGGTCACGGCACATGTGGTTTCATGTTCCATCGCGGTCAGGTAAGTGAATGAAGACCCCTCCAAGGAGTCAGTGCAGGAGAGAAGGCAGCCTCTAGCCCAGTCTGAGTCTCCTTTATTGCTGTGAAAGTCTCAGCCATGTACACCCACTTCCTTATGAAGGAGAGGACAGGCGCATCCATCTTCACAGGAGGATCTAGAATCAGCTTTCCTGCAGTTTAATTTTTCAAGAATTGAAAACACTTTCCCAATGATATGACTTGTGAGTTCCTTTACTTGTTCAAAAAACACCTCTGGTGAGATTAAGAGTTATAAGTGATTGCTTGATGTTTCTGCAGAAACTATCCAAAGTCCCACGTCAAAGGGGCAGGCGGCTGAAGTCTGACTGCTGTCAGATGCTTTGCACCAGCTGAAGTTAAGGCTAGCAACCCTTTCTGAAGGGAGCAATGAAGGGGGTGCCTGAGAACAGCTTCAGCAAAACATATAGAGACACCATGAACAGAACAGACAAGAGTTTAGGCTGCCTCCACCCGAGGCTGTGCTTTTTCCTAACAAAGACTGCTAGAATTAGCATCAGGTACAAAGAAAAACACTAATTCAATTCTCTGGGATCCAGCGGAACAATCAACTTTTAATTGCTACTTCAGTGTTAAAGAGATAGCCCAAGATGCTCAAATCCCAGCAGGTGTGGGAGAACAGGCAAGATGAGGGTGCCCAATGCAGCTGCTACTACCCACTTGGGCCATTGCTGGAGTAAGGCAAGAATGAGCTGAGAGATTTCCATCACGGGCCTTGAGGCACGCTAGCTGCCTCTCAGATGGAGGGAGAGGGGCATGAGCAGCATATCTGCCAATGGAACTCTCTGAGGGTGCTGGCCACTGGCGATCCAACCTTTCTTTCCTTGTGGGAAAAGGGGAGAGGGGAGGGTGGCAAGAAGGACATAAATAAAAACCCTAAAGCTCCAAGTCCAAGAGTTTGTCGCTGGGTTCTTTGGCAGTTGTAGGTTCAGGCCAACAGAAGCAACAGTCATGCATGTGTGGCACCTCCTTAGGCTGACTCTTCAGGACTGTGGTTTAGCTGATGCTGAGCTGGGCAAATCCTATTAGTTTGCCATCATCGGGAATATCTGAACCTTCAACACCAGATGCCTAAGAATCAAACAAAATGATAAGGTGTGGCAATTTATAAATAAAATTTCAAGTAGCAATAAAAATTGATAAGGACTGCAGAAAGCAAGGTGAAAGGTCCCTGGGATGTAACTAGAAGACTACTTTGCTTCTTCCAGAAATAATGGGGGCTGTTTGTACAATTAAAGTCAAACAGCTTTATAATGTTTCTTGACAGGCTGTAGACGTCTGGGAGGGAGAGAGGAAGGGAGGCCACTCCAATTGAGAGTTCAGCCAGGGGCCTTGGGAAGAGGAACTGAGCAGAGCTCAGAACGTTCTAAGTCTTGGCATTCAGGGAACAGAAGGGCTAGTCTGCAGATGAATAAGGGGGTGAGTACCAGCTTGAAAGTGACAGATCGATTTGACTGAGGTTCTTCCACAATTTTCTGCAAATTAGCTGCCACTGTAATCATACAAACAAAGAAAATCAATGAGCAGCTACAGAAATACATTTTCAGCAATATTTTATAATCTTAAAATGGTGGTTAAGAATCTTCACTATACAACCAAAATGGAAGAAAAAGGCCAGTCATTTTTCCAGATCAAAGCTATTATCAATTTCCAGACAGAATAAATCCTGAATCTTCGCTAAATTAACTATCTTTAAAATATATTAACTACCATTTTTTAGGCAGTTTACTATAACATATGCCTTATGTTAACAGACCAGAAAGTTTGTGACTAGGAGACAACCAAGTACAGCCTGTGACCTGTTTCTGTTCCACCTATAAATCCGAATGGTTTTCAAATGACTGACTATAAACCCAACTGTGAGATGTACACTGTAATTCTAGTACTGTGAGGCTGAGACAAGAGGACAGTAAAGTTACAGCTCTGCCCAGGCTACAGAGCAAGACTGTACGCTGAAAAACAATGGGGAAAAAGGAAAATAAAAAAGCACACAGAGCAGACAAGGCCTACAAAGCCTAAAGTATCCATTAGTAAGTATGTCAGAGGAAAGTGTGCACAGCTTGACTTATTAACAACTATGGCTTGTTTTTACTTTGTTTTTTTCTAGGACTCGATCTCTGTCTTCCTCCCTTCTGTGTTCTACAAAGATTAGTTAGTTATGCCAACGTATCAGAAATGGAAAAGCCATTAACTTACTAACATGACTTTTCCTATTATTTCTACAAGTGTTCCAGAGACATCTACCACTGTCAAGGGTCGGAGGTAGAACAGGTTTTTGCTTTTCTGCTCTGGTAAGTAAGGAACTGTCCTTGATACTGTAACTGTAGTGAAGCCAAGACTCTTTCAAGAAGCATCAGAGCTGCTCACTGGAGGCTGGGTTTCTAGGTAACACGTACACAAGCTGACAGGGCTAAGACAGAAAGTAATATGCTCACCTATTACTAAATCTCTACCATCAACCAGGCCAGCAGAAATGAGCTCCTGAGAGACGCCCTCCGCTGTATCTGCAAAGACAAAGAACATGGTACTGTATTTCTTACATACACATGTCAACATGGCTCTCAGTCACCACAGGTATCAACACTGCCAGAATCAAGCTAGCTACTAAATCCACAGAATAAAGAAAGCTGTTGGAAACTGTCCTTGACTCTCAAGTGAGAATTCTCATAGGTCTGGCTAGGGAGCAGAATCTAAATGAACTGCATGGTAATATCAGCTCAAAGTAATAGATAAATTTCTAAATTGTATAGTTCACAACTATATCAGAAGTGCTCTACAGTGATGAAAAGACATTCCTATGTTGAATATAACTCTGAACTTGAGCTCTCTGAATTTTGAGACATGAAATCCAGTGCCAGAAATATGGAAATTTATTATCAAAACTTAAGAAAATACTTAAGAATGCTTTGAGAATCATAAAAGTTTACTAAAATTATTATCATTATTCTGGCAGTCTGTTTTCTTACCTACTCATGCTAGGTGATACAATGTAAGCAACAGATATAACCAGAAACCAAATAGATGAAGCAAACTGTCTAGATCTAATTTCATCTTTAGACTGGGTGTGCTGGTATGAAACTTAATCACAGCACCCTGGAGGCAGATCTGTATGAGTTCAAGGCCAGTCAACACTACACAATGAGGCCCTGTCTCAAATAACCAAACAAACCAATTTCATCTTTAACTGATGAGGTATTGAAGCCTCGTTGAAGGAACAAAAGAATGAATGCAGAGGTGGTGTGCACATTTTGTACAAATGACTAGCAAATAAAATTTCTGGAAATATTCCTAAAAAGTAACACAAAACCCTGTGTATATCTATCTACACTTATTCTTAACTGTGGAACCTAGCAGAAGACATTTGCTAGCCACAGCTCAGAAGCCTGAGTTAACAAAGGCAAGAAAAGAGAAGCCTTGTGGCAGACTGAAGTTCACATTAGAAGCAATATTGTGACAAGGTTCAGTTTCCATGTGAGGAGAGGAAGCCTGGAGTGTGTCCCTGTTTACCGTCAGAGAGAAGAAGCACATGCAATGATAAAGAGGACTGTGGACTCAATGAACTTAAATGAGCTCCAAGGCCTCTTTCCAGCTCATGAACCAGATATTCTGCCCTCCCCTAGTCCTGGAGTTCATCTCTACTAACTGGGACTCACTTTTCCTTAGGTGACTGTCTGAATGAACTGAATGGAGTAATGTTTAGGGAAATGCATGACCAATACAGGTATTTACTAATAGGCTCGCATTCATTACTATATATCTCACTGCAGTCGTTTCCAAAAAACTAGTAAATCCATTGAGTTTTTCTTCATACATATTTCTCAAAACCTAAACCAGAAAGCTTTACCATCATTTAAAATCTAAATGTATCTAAATGACAAAAACTTTACACCTAACTAAGTGGCAACTATTAGTCATTGTATTTTTTTCTTTTTACCATTTTTTTAATACTCACCTCTCCCAGGAGTAAATTCAAATCGAATATCATTTAGTTCTTTTTTAGAATTCCTATAAAACAGAATAAAAAGATAAAATTTTCTGGATTTATGCAGAATTTATTATAGTCTGCCAATATATGTGTGTGCGTGTGTGTGCATATATGTATTTATTGAGAAAGACAAAGGTACATTTTAAATTTTAATTACAATGCCTAAGAGATCCATGAAACAAAAATACCTCTGATCTACAAGCCCCTTGACCAAGGACAGATAGTTCCTGAAATGCTGGAGGCTACTGTTTATGGGAGATGATAGGCCTCCATTTTTATTTCCTTAAGCAAGTTTGTTTGACCCATGTGTGTGATCACATGACAGAGAGAGTTATGCAGGCAGGAAGTATGTCAGGATGTATCCCTGCCCCTGACTGGATGTTAGTGAGAGGTATGCGGGCAGGAAATACGTCATGGTGTATGCTTGCATGTGATTGGAGCTCATGGTAAATGTGGTGAATTACAGGTTTTGTATTTTTAACTCCTTGCAAAATGTGACATGGGCCATTTTCTGGGAAACCAGAGATCGACGTGGCCAGACAGTCCTTTAGTCTGGCCAGTATTTAATTAAAGCTTGCTTCAAATTGACTCTATAAACTGTGGTAGAGATCTTGAGATTCTTGACCAGTGGGATTAACAGTATGTGTCTATATATGTATGCATGTATACATATGGATATATTTAGATGTATGTGTTAACATATGAACACATATGTGTATACGGAAAGATGTTCCCATAGATCGTATACTTTGTCCCGATGTGCTCACTCTAAAGGGCTCTAAGCTAACACTTTAGCACTAACATCCAACTACCTCATATGCTTTTGAGTCTGTTACCAGCCTACTATGGAGACTCATGCCATTCACTCCATTATTTCCATGAGATGATGCTATGATCTGAATGAGAACCATAAAGTTACTGCAGTATTGGGAGGCTATAGGCTAATTCAAGGAGGGGGACTGTTATGTAAACTGTGTCTCCTGTTTCCTTGCCTTCTCTGCCACAAGATAAAGCAACATGAAGGCCTTTGTCAGGTGTATATACAGACCTACAGCTCAGCCTCGGGCCTCCACTGAAAGAAATTAATCTCTAGCCTGGGTTGATTTAAGACTCTCTGCAATTCTCCTGCCTCAACTTTCTAAGTGCTGGTCACACCTGCCTAAGCCTATATTATTTATAAGTTACCCAATCTGTTTGGGAACAGAAAATGAACTAGGACATACAATAAAATAAGGAAGGAGCAACTCCAATGATAGAGGATCCTTTTCATCCCTATTCTCACTGGTCCACTATGACAGACTCATCCAATTAAGTGTGTGTTATTCCTTCAAATTCCCAATAATCCAGAGAACTCATGAGATTGAGAAAGCTTTAGAAGGCTTTGTTTATGCATCTATGTCTATCCACCATGTTCATTCCTGGTAACCTCAGAGTCAGAAGAGAGTGTCAGATATCCTGGGCCTGGAGCTATAGGTGAGCCTTATCTGGGTGTTGGGAACCAAATCAGGTCCTCTGCAAGAGCACCAGTGCTCTTAACCACTGAACCATCTCTTTGGCCCTCCAAAGATAGTCTTTTGTTTTTGCTATTGTTTTGGTTTTTTGAGACAGGGTTTCTCTGTGTAACAGTCCTGGCTGTTCTGGAACGCACTCTGTTGAGCAAGCTGACCTTGGGGTCACAGACATAAGCCTGCCTTTATTTCCCAAGTGCTGAAATTAAAAGTGTGAACTACCACTGCTAGGCTAACGATAGTTTTTAAATGGGACTTAAGATGGTCAAGGTTTGAAGAGGCAGAGAGGGCAGGAAAAGGAATTGGGAGCATACTAGAAGAGTTAATATATGGCTGCAGAAATTCAAATGTGACTGGTGAGGTAAAACTGTGGACGTGCTATGTGCTGAAACTTGAAACTATCCAGGCTCCCTGAACATTCTAGTTAAGGTGGAGAAACCAGAACATAATGCCTATCAGCACATACGACACATCTCTGCTGGAGACACACAATCCTATGCAGTTACTCTTGGTCCCAACTAGTACACCTGCGGTGCCCACTTACCTTAATCTCAGCACTAGACTGATAGGGACCTTGGTCTCCTGGGATCGGTCTCCTGAAGACTGAGCCTGAAACCATTGACAGTGTAAAGTCACTCATGGGAACATTAGCAGAGGTGTCATCTAATGAAGACACTGACACTCTCCAGCCCAAGTCCTTCTAGTCCCTAAGACATCCCCTGCTGTGGGACAGCACCAACTCCAAAGGAGCAACAAATGGCAACTGTGAGCCAGGTCAAACACAATCACAAAGTTAATTCCCAAGGAAAGGCCTAAACTAGCTGTCTCCCAGACTTTATCCAAGTTCCAAGGATTTTTGTGGATAAAGTAAATCTTTCTGAAAACTGTAAAGCTACCTACCTACCCTTTGCTTGCTGCAGGACAGACACTCTGCCTTTGAAGTAAATTCAATTTTTCCGTCAATTTTTCTAAGATACCTGTATTTTCCCCCCATGTGGCAGATGAAGGAAGGGCAAAATGATGTCACCAGTTATGACTAACTAGAAGTTCTTAAAGCAGTGGTCTCATGAGATGATGACATATTGAAATAAATAAATAATAATAATAAAAAAAACAACCCGCAGAACTTCTATGTCTTTTCTTATTGTGTGTGTGTGTGTGTGTGTGTGTGTGTGTGTGTGTGTGTGTGTGTGTGTGTGTGTGTGTGTGGGCGGGGGTACTTCTAATAATTAGCAAATGAACTGACACTGAAACTCTTACTTCAGCCAAGGGGTATAAGATTACAAGATACAGAGTACCAAAAGGTTCCCAGAATGGAGCCAGAGTCACATAGTATGCAGGGATTCACAGGAAAACTGTTACCACCTAGACACTTCCACCACACTGTAATTTAATGATGACTGTGTGTACTTAATTAAATTTTACCAAGCTTTAACAAAATCAACTCTCATAAAATGAACAAATATTTTAAACAAAATAATTCTGAAAACACAGACCCTTAAAAAGAAGTACTAATGAGTATAAGTGAGCAAAAGGAAAGGCGGCTAACTCTCCAGTCTCAAAATAAACTCTTATTAAGTCCACTGGTTTCATTAAGTTTAATAAAGCATACCCCACTCTACCTGTGCCGTTTTTTCTTGCTCTGCAGGGGTCACGAGAGAGACTTGAGCAGGCTGTGCAGGCGTCTGGCCAGATGGCTGAGGTAGATGAGCAGAAATCTGTTCTGGAACTTGGAGTAAAGTGCCCATGGGTTCAGCTGTTGAGAAGAGCTGCAGCAGACACATGCAGTGCTGTAGATGGAGGTCTACAGCCTCCCAGGGCTCCCAGGCCACACTCTCACTGGCCTGCCTTCATACGAGTTATTACCAGGCTCTGCACTTGTCTGTTACTACACACAAGTCAGGATTTCTAAGCATTCTAAAACTCTTCTGGTTTGGAATTTTTAGAGGAGGGTGTTTTGTTGATTATTAAACAGGCTGGTGGTCTGGAACTTGCTAGGTAGTCGAGGCTAGTGCCTTAGATTCCCCAAGTGTTGGCATCATACATGTGAGCTGTCATACCTGGTCTAGCAATGTTCTGAATATAATTGTACGACCTTTAAAAGTTGAAGCCAGTGAGGGGTGAGTGGGCTTTCATTACCTGACCTCTGGAAGGAGGCCAGTACGTCAGTGCTTGTGAGAGTGGGATGTTCTAATAGACAGCCTAGAATCTCTCCTAGCTGTGCCATCTCTTTGCATATGCTTCCACACATGATGCAACCTGTCAACCAGAGGGAGCCACCACACCTGGGAAATTTGATTCAAGCCTGTGACCCTAGAAAGGAAGAAAAACCACGGGAGAAAAGACAACATCTTCAAGAAATAGTGCTGGGAAAGCTGGATTGCCACAGGATATGCAGAAGAATGAAATCAGAACCATATCTATCATCCTGTACCAAAATTAGAAGTGGATCAAAGTCCTCAATTTGAAACCAGAAACACTAAAATTTCTAGAAGAAAATAGAGGCTGTACCCTCTGAGATGTAAGTATAATTATGGACTTTCTGAACGAGACTCCATTTGCCCAAGGAAGGCCAACAACTGACAAGACCTCATTAAACTGTAACACTTTCTGTATAGCTGAGAAGCCCACAAACCGGGAGAGAAGTTTTATCAGCTATTTATCTGACAGAGGATTAATAATCACAATATACAATGAGCTCAAAAGACAAAGAATCAAAGAAATGTACCAATTAAGAAGTAGTCAAAGGTCTAAACAAGAATTCTCGACAGAAGAAATAAAAATGGTCTAGAAACACCTCAAATTATATTCACCATCCTAGGGAACCAGAGAAATGCAAATTAAAACATCTTTGAGATTTATCACCCAGCCGAACGGCTTAGATCAACAGAGGAACTGACAATAAATGGTGAGGTCAAGGGAAGTAAATCTACATCGGATTCAGCTATACCACTCCTGGGGTGTGCCCAAAGGACAGCATCCTACTCCACAGATACCTGCTCATGGCTACTGTCCATGGCTACTCTATTCACAATAGCTAGGAAATGAAAACAACTTTAAATGCCCTTCAACAGATAAATGGACAATGAAATGTGGTTCGTATACACAATACACAACTATTGTGCTGTAAAGAAAAGTGAGATCATGAACTTAGCGGGTAGATGGAGAGACTTGATGGGGGTGGGGAGAGGACTAGCAGGAAACAGGTGCTGGAGAACAGGGGAGATCAATACAGGAGGAGCAAAGTCAGGGACAGATAAGACAAGGCTGTGTGACAAGGCCTCAAGAAATCATATTACTTTATATTTACCTAATATAAGAACACATGTCAAGGCAGGAAGGGAGATAAGGAGCACAAAGCCAGGCAGGCTGCACAGTGGGATCCTCCTGAGGGCAGAGGAGGATGGGAAACTCTATAACTAACAGACATGACTCATGGTATGCTTCAAAGATTTAATACATTTTAATTAGGTAATTTGGAAGAAAAAACATTCTGATTATAAAAGTAACTAAGCATTTTAAATTATTCACTGGGAAAAATATCAGTGTAATGGACAATTTTAGTACTAAAAGAAAAGTCAACAGACACTAATAAAGGCCTAACCTTGCCTCACACCAAACAAGATGAAAACATAAACAGAATCTCCACAGTTCAGCAACCCCACTTCTAGGCTCAGAGGGCAGCTATTACACTCCTGTTCCTGGCAGCATTGTCTAGAACTGCCATAAGACAGGAGCGCCTCAACTGTGTTTGCCAGATGAATAAATACACCATACCTACATCTGTGATACCATATACGCAGCCTTAAAAATTAGGAAGACATTTTGAGAGATACTCAAACATGGATGGACCATAAGGTCACTGTTTTGGGCCAAATAAGCCACAGAGAAAAAGGCAAATATTATGACTCCACTAATATGAAGCATGTAGGACAGTCAAGTTTATAGATATAGTAAATATAAAGGAAGTTTCCAGGAGCTAGAAGTGAGTTCTTGGAATAAATGTGGCAATGGTTGCAGTGAAGAATAAATGCATTCAATGTCACCAAACTGAAAACCACTGCAGCTGTGAACTTGATGTTGCACTAACTGCATCAAAATTAAAAACAAAGTGGACAGTATGATAATGTAGAAATACAAGAACTCACAGGAGATGTGTTTAGGGAAAGAAAACAAAAAGCCTAAAAAGAAAAACTCAGGATAATCTGTAAAATACTTTCTCATTTAATTTTTGAGAAATTAATCATTGCAAGTTAAATCAGAGGCAATAGTTCAAAACTTCCAGCAGCTGAACACAGTCAAGGTGTCTCTTCTCCACACTTAGTCTACCTGTGCAGTAGGAACTATTAACACGGTATTACTGTCACACAAGGGGTGCAGTTTACAAGGACGGGTACAAGAAATAAAAGACACAGCATCCCTTCCTTCTACCAAGTTTTAAGAGGGTGGGTGAAGGTCAGGGTCTACGTACCCCAGGGTAGCCTTGGATACTGTGTGTGGCCAAGAATGATCTTCAACTTTTTTGTTGTGTTCTGCTGTTTTTCCAGACAGGGTTTGTCTGTGTAACAGCCCTGGGTGCCCTAGAACTCACTCTGTAGACCAGGCTGGCCTTGAACTCAGAAATCCACCACCTGCTGAGTGCCGGATTCAAGGAGTTCACCACCACCACCTAGCTGATCTTGGATTTGTAATCCTCCCACCTGCCAAGAGCTGGGGTCCCAGGCATCTGCATCTACCCCTAATTCTATGTGGCACAAGGCTTCAGGTATGCCAGGGAAGCATTCTACCACCAGGGCCATGACGCCCTGCTAACTTTTCACTGGCCAAAGAACCGACAGAGCGTACATGATTTCAGGTCCATTCTGTACAGAAAGTGAGGAACAGGAACAGACAGCAGTTGTAATGTAGTGTCAAATGCTGGCCTGTGGGCAGTTAGGATACACAATATAGTCTGTGAACATGTGTCATGTACTTAGTAGTGAATGTAATCTGCATACTGTGTACACAAAGTAAGAGCAAACGAATGTTTTTAAATCACATACTATACAAAATAGAAGGTGCCACCAGGAGGAAGACTATACAACAGAAAAGACCCATAAGATCACTTCCCTCAGATAGTAAGGATAAGAAAAGTCCACTTTCCAGGACTCTGTTTGACTGAATTTCCTATTACGTTGGCACAATTAAGTACATGTTTACTTGTTTTTGTTTTTGTTTAAAATCACCTGCAAGGATAACACATGACAAGTTCCTGGGCAGATGAAGGCAGAACTACTTTCCACTTCAAGCAGCCCAAGCCTAAAAACAGTTCAGAAAGCAGGGAACAGTCTTAGCCAACTACATCTGGCTAGTGTAACACCTCATTAACATTTAATGACATACAGCGATACAGAGACAAAGATAGGCAGACTGACTGAGTAAACTTAACATTAAAACCAAAATAAAATGTCTGTTTTCACAAGGCCTTGGTAATCTCCAGTTACTTACCTCAGAATTTGATGGTGAGTCCTTCACTCGGGGAGACTGAAAGACACAGGGAAAGATGCTTGTTGGTGCAAACTTAAAATTATTTGTAGCTAGTTTCAAGTAGCAAATTCCAAGAAACTACAAATAATATTGATTACAGGTCACTCCATTAGATTCTGACCCATAAATTAAATCAGGTCTAAATATTCTGAACAAAGGAAGCTGGTGTGATATTATTACAGTTTTGTTCAAGTAGTCCATGATAAGCATACCAATATACTTACTGTATTACAAATTAGGAATTTTAGCCAGGTGTGATGGCTCATGCATATAAACCCAGCACATAGGAGGCAGAGGCAGGTGCACCTCTGAGTTCCAGGCCAGCCAGGGCTACACAGTTGAGACACACACCCCCATGCATACACCTCAGTGCTGATCTCCAACAGAATAGAATACAACAGAGCAAAACAAAAAGAAAACTTAACAAAATCAGTTTGGGAAGCAAACATCCATCCTGTGTGAGTTCTCAGGTAGTAGAAGTCAGACTCAAAAGCAAATTTCTTTCCATTAATCTTAAACATATGATAAGTATTTATGTTAATGACTGTTAATAAACATATTACATACCTAAGATCACATGCCATATCTAAGCCTTTAAGCTAGTTACTCAACACAGTTTCAAAGTTCCATTATAAATTTTCCTCCACATCACGTTTACAGCTGTATTATCCAGCTCCGTGTCCATTATCACAAAGTTGGATAAAATAAATGTGGTAGGTACACAATGGAACTTTATTCAGCCAAAAGGAAAAACAAACTGGCAATCACTACAAAAGCAGACCCTGGAAAGACAAAGACGTCACGTGGTGCCGAGGTTTAAGTTTCATTTGTGCATGGTCAAGAGTCTGGAGAGAGAACCATAAGGGCTGAAGATACAGTTAGAGGGTGGGATGCATGTGACAGGACAATCCAACAGGGGAGTGAGAAGGGACTCAGGAAACAAGGAAGGGGATGGAGAGGGAACAAGGGCATGATCCTCCGTCTCACTACTTTGTATACTAATTTAAATCCTCAAAATAAATAAATATAAACATAAAAAACCTAAAACTAGAGCTATCATCTATCACAGATATACCACACCTGTACATATGATGGGAGAATTTAAGCCAGAATACATAGAGATATGTATGCTTTCAGGTTTAAAGCTGTAATACTTAAAATAGCCAAGACACAACCAGTTCATTTTCAAGGAATGGTTGAAACCACAGATAATGTTAATCAGCAAGACTCAAAAAAATACTATATAATCATATTTTATGCTATATGAGGACTCTAGGTTGAAAGGGGCAAGTGCTGTGGGATGGTGTTCTGGTACATTGTAAATATCTGTCCTTCCTACTGGTTTAATAAAATGCTGATTGGCCAGGAGGTAGACAGGAAGTGTGGGCAGGACTACCAGACTCAGAAAACTCTGGGAAGAGGAAGAGTCAGGCAGAGACACCAGGCAGATGCAGAGGAAAAAAGCCAGGGTGCTGCTCTGAGAAAAGGTACTAAGCGATTTGGTTAATCAGGGTTAGTTTACAAGTCAAGGGTTAGCAAGTTATATGGCTGAGCCATAGGCCAATCAACATGAAATTAATGTAAGCTTATGTATGATTATTTGGGACTAGCAGCTGTGGGTGGTCTATCTGGGACAACTGGTCTGGATCCAGAGGGAGGGAGAACTAGAAAAGAGATATACAAGAGAAATGGAATGTTATATGACATGAAAGCGGAGGAGAGACTCTTGGAAGAGGGTAATGGAGGATGATAACAGGAAAATAAGAACAAAATGTGGTGTACACATAGGAAAGTATCACAATGAAACCTATTACCTTGCAAGTTAACTAAATTTCTCTAACCACAAAATTATTGGTAAGCAATAAGTAAAATTCACCTGGTCTAGCACCCAATGAAGGGGCAGGCAGGAAAGCCCCCCCAACGCCAGTGTGAACAGACACTAGCATGGGCATCACTGGCAAAGAAACATTACAAATGGTGTCTTGAGGCTATATCACTTATATTTTACAAACTAAGTAGCAACATGAAAAAAAACCTCACAAATAACAAAGGAAACAGCACATAAATGCCTGACACGAGATGACCCGCACAGGATCTGCAGTAGACATAAGAAACAAATGGTGAGCAAGTGTCTCAGTCAGGTTTCTATTGCTCTGAGGAGACACCATGACCATGGCAACTCTTCTAAAGGAAAACATCTAATTGGGCTGGCTTACAGTTCTGAGGTTTAGTCCATTATCATGGAGGGAAGCATGGTGGTGCAGGCAGACATGGTGCTGGAGAGGGAGCTGAGAGTCCTACGTCTTGATCCACAGGCAGCAGAAGCAACGGTCCCACTGGGCATGACTTGAGCATTTATGAGCCCGCAAACCCCATCTCCACAGTGATACCTTCCTCCAACAGGCCACACCTCCTAATAGTGCCACTCCCTATGGGCCAAGCATCTAAACATGAGTCTATGGGGGCCATTCCTATTCAAACTACCAAAATCCACTCCCTGGTCCCCATAGGCTTATAGCTATAGCATAATGCAAATGCATTAAGTCCAATTTTAAAAGTTCCCACAGTCTATCACAGTCTCAACTATGTTTAAAAGTCCAAAGTCTGAGATTCATGTACTCTCTTAACTGGAATCTCCAATAAAATAAAAAATCAGATCATATACTTCCAACACATAATGACACAGGACATTACCATTCCAAAACATAGGGGAAGGGAGTATAGTGAGAAAATACTGAACCAAAGCAAGATCAAAAACCGGTTGGGCAAACTCCAAGCACTGCATCTCCATGTCTGATGTCAAAACGCTCTTCAGATCTCCAGCTCCTTTCTGCTTTGTTGACTACAACATACTCCTCTCTTTTGGGCTAGATCCACTCCATTAGCAGTTCTCCTCAGCACATAGCCCACAGCTCTTGACATCTCCAACATCTTGGGGTCTCCAAAGTAATCAGGACTTCACCTTCACAACTTCACACAATGACCTCTCTGAGCCTCCAATCAGGCACACTCCTGCTATATGCCTGACCTCAGTGGCTTTCCTAAGTTGCAGAGGGAGATTCCATAACCCCTTTCTGCTACTTGCTGGTGCTGGAACACAGCCCCCTTATTCAATTACATCTTCAACAGCTCTGTTTTCTACCTTCACTGCCTAAGTTTGGCTATCTTCAAACTGCATCTTTAGACCAGACTGGCCCCAAACTCCGACAACCTCTGCCTTTTGTGTGCTGGGATTAAAGGCCTGAGACAGCACACCTGGCTCTAAACTTTTCTTCAGTTCCTTTTTACAAGTTGGAAACTTCATTGGGTAGAGTCCTGCCCCGAGGTCACTGCTCCCTTTATTCCATTTCTTAATCTGTGAATCCTAGGACATAGGTCTTAGCTCCATTCCACTTCCTGGTGCCCTCTTTCTCAATTATACATTTTGTATTTTTACCTGCTCTGCTTGCTCCTTTTCATTATAAATCTTAATTAGAGTAAGTACTAATAACCACACCAAAGAGTCTATTCTAGACTGTATGTGCGCCTTGGGCTCTTCCTTTTCCTTTGCTTCACTTTTATCCCAAATATGTATAGATATGTGTCTGTCTCTATAGACGCCAAGTATTTAAGAGTACTACTTCACCCTTGCCTGCTCAGTCTTGTGTGAGTGTGTGTGTGCGTGTGTGTGTCTGTGATCTTTGCCTAGTGGGATCTACTCTCCAGAGTTCTTAGGACTCTTTTTGTTGTTTTATGTAGATGAAGTTTCTCTGTAGATCTGGCTGACCCTGAGCTCTCTATAAAGAACAGGCCTTGAACTCAGAGATCTTTTTTCCTGCCTCTGTCTCACGAATGGTGGGGTTAAAGGTGTGATCACCGAGCCAGTATCTTTAGGACCCTGATTGTTATCACTAGATTTTTACTTACCTGATAGATTTTTTAAAGTATAATTCTTTTGCATAGCTAAGTTTTTTAAGGCCTTGCCAGTGAAAATTGGCTAATATTTACTAAGCATTAAGTTTAGAAAGGTCCTATAAAAGACAAATTATAGACATTATTTCTCTTTTCTGGACAGTTTCTGTGCTGTCTTTCAAGTTTACTATGGTGGTTGAGTACATAGTCTGTTAGCTCACAATCCTCTGCATCCAGTTAATCTCCACATCTGGGTCCTTTTTAGAGATCCTAAAGGTCAGCACACTGGGAGAGCAGCCTCATGGCATCTGTCTTTGTTGTTTTAGCAGGAACTACAGGCACTGTGGCTGAAGAAAACTTACCCTGAGCTGTGAGATGGCTGCTCTCCCTTCCTCACTTTCCTCATCAAATTCGTCATCACTCCACTCCCAGCCTCCATCCTCGGTCTTATGGAGACGGCCACTGGAGCCTGGTACTCTCCGAACCTGAGCAAAAGAAAGGCACGTGAATCATAGTAGTTTTTAGTATACACTGAACAGAAACCTCAATTCTATTTCCCATCCCCTCTTTGCCTAATAAAGCAGTGACTAACTCATTATTACCCTGGTGAGTGTGCCCAAATACATTCACACCCTCTCACCTGAAATCTTCCCCATCTAGGGCTTTAACCACAACCCTCTTTTACTCTGAACCCCAATACTATTTTTATGTTAAGGCATACGGAGAAAATCTAACATGGAACACTCCAAAACATTTTAAGGGAGGAAAGGTTTTCACATACACCATAAACAAACCCAAGGTAAAGAATCCATTGTTTTTACAACTTTTTTTTGAGGAGGAGGATGTCAGGGTCTTACTGTGTAACTCTGGCTAGCCTGGAACTTATACTATAGACCATGCTGGCACTGAACTGACATTGATCGGCCTGCCTGCCTCCTCAGTGTTGGGATAAAAGGTCTTCACCACCATATCCAGTTTCAATATTTTAATTTAAAATTATAAATTATACTTCACAGAGATTCAAGAGTTCAGGAGCCAGGCAAGTATTAACAGGAAAACCAGCAATCTCTTAACCTTCCCACATTGGTTAAGGAATGTACCCCAGTGGTCAGATACTACTCTAGCATGCAAGAACCTGGGATCAGTGCTCAGTACTGGAGAGGCTGGAGAGTACATGGATACTGTGTACCAGCCAAAGTGGCATGTTCCCAAAGCTCAGGTGGAATAGAAGGACCCAGCAGTCATAGCCACCCTTGGTTATACGGTGAGTTCTCTGTCTTCTTCCTAATTCTAGCTTCCTTTGGGAATGCACACTTATCTAACTGGTCCCCACCCTCCCTTCTTTGGTCTTTTGGGAGTTAGCAATGTATGGAATCTCACAATGGAGATGTAACTCTCACTATCACCAGTGTTCACACTGCCTTACTGAGCAGTCTCCCCACATTCAGAAACACAAAGTATTCCACCACTGCTGTCTTTTTTAGTTTCTTGAGATAGGGTTTCTTTGCGTAACCCTCTCAGCCATCCCGGAACTTGCTTTGTAGTAGACCAGGCTGGCCTGAAACTCATGGAGATTCTCCTGTGTCTGTCTCCCAGGAGCTGGGAATAAAGATGTGTGCCACCACCACCTGGTGTCAACTTCTTAAAGAAGCCCTAACAGAGCCAAAGGATACTTCTTGGCTCAGACGACATCTAGTCCCATATACTTCCTCCAGTATTGACAAGGTACATTTGTTAATGCTAGCTATTTTTTCAAATTTTAATTTTCAATGTGTATGAGCATTTGCCTGCATGTATATCTGTGTACCACCTGCATGCCTGGTGCCTATGGAGGCCATAAGAAGGTTTTGGATTCCCCTGGAACTAAGATTTCAAACGGTCATGTACCACCATGTAGGAGCTGGGAATCAAGGTACATCTTCTGAAAGAGCAGACACAGTAGACAGTCCTCTTAACCATTAAGCCATCTCCAACAGCCTCTAAGGCCAGACATTTCCCACTTACCTCAATTCCATCTCAAACTGGATTCAAGGCATGGTTAGGAAAAGGATCTGATCAGAGAACGTGAGCTAGAACTGACCTTAAAAGGCTCCTCTGAGTACTAGTTTTCATGGTACAGAAGGCACCAAATAAGCTTCTAAATGAGAGAAGCAACCAAGAGTCCTACCCAGCTATAATACAAGAACAATCAGAAATATATAACAACCCGAAGGGTACATGCAATACCAACCTCTACACCTTGCTGGTAACAACAGCTCTCTAACTGGACTTAAGACCTGCTCAACAAGAGGGAACCTGTGCCTGGTACTAGAAACCTACAACTATCCAAGGGTAACGAAGTCATGGATCTTAGAGGAGAAGCTACCAGCACCACTTTACACAGTCCCTGACTACATTCTAAATGTTTAGCCTTCTAACCACGGATAAGTGTCACCTTCACCTCCATCATGGAAACTTCTCTTTGAAAACAGATGGAGAGCATTACAGAAAACCAGTTCCAAATGTATGTTGTAGAACCCACTCCCAACTAATAAATCTACAACACAACTCCTGCACCTCAGACACATTTTGGAAGAGGGAGCAGAAAAACTCTAAACGTCGAAGAATCAGGGAGTTTCCTGTGCGACTGCTGTCTTCTAGAAATGTCAGAGAAGTTACAACCATAAAATCTCACCCACATGTTTGTAGAAACTAGAGCTAAGGAAGGACAACATGTACACACACGCTAACAGGGTCAAGGGAGAATCCACAAGGTCTAACTCTAGACAAAGAACTGCAAGCAACTAAGCTGAAAACACATTTACTCCATCTACCCCAACAAGCACCACAGCTCACCAACAGTAAGCTCCATCCGTGTAAGGTTGGCTATGCGACTGGCTAGGAGCTGCCAGCCTCTCCAGGGAGCAGGGACTGCAAATTGCTGGCCCAAGAAATGTTCACGGTGGTGTTTATCTCCTTCCCTTCCTACCCTACTTTTCTTTCCTTCTAGCTTTTTGATGAGGCCTCAGTATATTGTTTAGTCTAGCCTCAAGTGATCATAGCTTCAACCTCTAGGTAATAAGTTAAAAGCATATACTAACCCTGGCATCAAAGCAAGGTTGCTACAAAATGTTTCTTATTTTTTCACAATCACAAACTAAACTACTGCAAATGGAACAACATCTGTACTTTATTCTTTAGTAGCAAATAATATTTCATTGTATGGACACTACAATGAAATATGTCATACACTGTTCATTACTCATAACCATCTCTACTTTGGGACTATTATGAATGCTGAACATTTCTTGAACATGCTTTCGACACTCCTGGACATACAGAGTTGTTGCATCATTTTACAACCTAATCAGCAAGGTCTAAGGGCTACAATTTCTACAAATCTTTACCAACAATTACTGTCCTTTTTATGGTGGAGATATCAATGAGTATAAAAGATCAATTCCTTGTTATTGTAATTTGTACTGCTCTGGCTACAAATTATAAAGGGCATCTTTTGCAAACTTATGGCTACTTGTGCATATTCTTTGCAAAGTTTTCTATTCCATCTTTCATTCATATTAAAAGTTGGGTTTGTTTGCTACTGAGTTGTAGGAATTCTCAAACATTTTATTAACATTGATTTAGAGAAAGAGTGTGTGTGCACGCGCACTTACAAGGGTCAGTGTGCTCTTGCACTCTCTCTCTCTCATACACCAGCCCTGCCCTTTAGTTTAGAGTATTCTTGCTCTTTTTGCAAAATAAACTTCTTAGACCACAGTGCACAATAGGAAATAAGGGTAAGTAGAGTCTAACTTTCTACTAACCCCCCTGTTTTTAGCCCAATTTCACTCTTATGGTTTGGTTTTGTTTTAGAAGTATTGTGGATAACATTCAAGATCTTAGACTTGCTAGAGAAGTGTTCTTCCACCATTAAGCAATAGCTGTGAGCAAGTGAGAGTGTGTGTGTGTCATTTTTTTCTCAATTGTCCTTCAACTTTATCCTATTTTATGTATGTTTTGCTGGGATGTATGTGCACCATGTGCATGCTGTGGTGACTACAGAGGCCAAGAGATCATCAAAGCTCCCCTAGAAGTGGAATTGCAGGTGGTTGTGAACCACGAAGTGAATGCTGGGAACTGGACCTAAGACCAGTGCAAGAGCAAAAAGTGTTCTTAACCATTGGTCCTCTGTCTCCAGCCTCTCACAGAATCTCAAGTCCATCAGTTTGGCTAGGCTGCTGGGTAACCAATGAGCTTCAGGAATCCATTTGTCTCCATCTTCTCATTTCCCAGGCTAGAGTTACAAACATGCTCTCCAATGTCTGGCTCTTTATGTGGGTTCTGGAGATGTGAACTCATGTTCTCATGTGTAATATTAAGCTATCTCTCCATCCCCACCCCAAGAACTTAATTTTGAGACAGCTACCCACAAAGCTGCCCAGGCTAGCTGCACACTTACAATCCTTTTGTTTCAGCCTCCAAAATATTGTAAAGTGCATGGTTATAAGTGTCTTCTACGAAACCCAGCTTCTACTGTCCTTTGAGATTATCCATCTTAAAAAAAAAAATCATACTATAGACACTAAACAATTAGGATTTACTGCAATTCCATGCACTTTGAAACTGCACTCAAATTATTTGCAAATGTTGATTGTGTATAAAGAGCTGACCCTAGGCCTAAGACGATTTGGTGAGCATAAGCTTTTGTCCTAATAGTGTAGAAAGGTTGTCACATGTTAAATAGTAATAGGTTCTTCAAAGTAAAGTGCAACAGGAAGGAATAGAAAGTAATAGGAAGGTACAGTTGTAGTTTAGACAGTCAAAGAAAACTACTTTGAGAAGAAGTACACTAATGGCCTAAAGGGAGTGGGGCAATGAACAGTGTTTGCCTACGTGGGCAGCCACACAAGGGACAGCCCACCCCTAGATAGTAGACTTCAGTCATCTGTGGCTGTGAGCCTCTAATGAGAGCAGCTGATAAACACAAGAAGAAAGCATACACTGGGGGAAGGAAGAGCAAGTGAAACAGAAGAAAACATTTCTAGATGGGAAGCAGTGTAATTTTAATTCTAGGGAAGAAAAGGCTACCTTCTCAGGAACACTTTACAAAGAAGAAAATGGAGATCTTTTTGGTTTTGTTTGTTTGTCTGTTTTATCCACACACACAGAGTTTTTCTGCGTAGTGTCCTGGCTCTCTTAGGACTCCCTCTATAGACCAGGCTGGCCTCAAACTCACAGAAGAGATCTGCCTGCTTCTGCCTCCTGAGCGCTGGGATTAAAGGCTGCACAACCAACAACCAGACTTGAGCATTCCTATCTGAAATGAAGACAAGCTAGTGTGTGGCTAGTGACTGTTAGTAAGTATATAAACTCAAAATATTTAAGACACCTTTGTTCTTTATTAAGCGAAACCTTCTGAATAATGACCTTCATCTCAAATAGTGTAATGTGCAGACAGTAAGCTGTGGTGCTATACTGTGTATCTAATAAAGCTTGCGTGAAAATCAGAGGACAGAATCAGCCAGAGATTTAGCCATGAAGGTCAAGGAGTGGTGATCCACACCTTTAGTCTTTAGGAGACAGAAGCAGGTGGATGTCTGTGAGTTCGAAGCCAAACAGAAAATATATTACACACACTTTTAATCCCCGCACTTGGGATCTCATGCCTGTGCTCCCAAAACTTGGAAAACGTGCACAAGGAAAGTTGCTCCAGGAAGTGAGATAGCTGGGGGGAGAAATAAATAAGACAGGAGGAGGTAGGGGTTCATCCCCACTCCCTTTCAGTTGAGGACTCAGAGGCTTCAGTCTGAGGATTCATGAGGAGTGGCGAGGTGAGAAGTGGCTGTGGCTTGGTCTTGTTTCTGATCTTCCAGCTTTTGCCCAATATCTGGCTCCAGGATTTTATTATAAAACCAAGTAGAATTCATACAATAGTAAGCTTCTACCAGAATGGCCCTAACTTTCCAGGCAGACCTTCTACTATACTGATGTAAGAATGTCTTTCTATATGCTGTGAATAAAGAAGCTGTTTTGGCCCACGACAGGCACCATAGCAGTAGGCAGGAAAAGGAGGGTGGAGTAAGACAGAGATCAACCCAGCTGCCCAAGGAATCAACATGTAGGAACACAGGTGAGCCCTGGGCCACGTGGCAGAGATTAATGGAGATGGGTTGAATTAAGATGAAATAGCTAGCTAGTAATGTGCCTGAGACATAGGCTGAACAGCATGAAGTTAATATAAGTGTCTGAGTCATCTTGGGGGGGCAAAAGCAGCTGCTGGCAGATCCAGCTAGCACAGGGCTAGTCAGGCCAGAACCTCATGTTACAGATGGCATCCCAACATGGGCCAAACACTCACATAAAGCCTAAGAAAGCTTAAGAAGGTTTCTAGAGCACAGAAGCGGAGTCAAAAGCAGCTTCCAAGTTATGTCTCTCAAGTGGTCATGACGCAGAGATGGCATTGCATCCAGTCCAGGGCTTCGGACTTGCTACAGGCAGCATAAGCTGCAAACAGGCAGGTTTCTAAAGTCTCACAGAAGTCTCGGTATAAGCAACAAGCTGCATATAATTGATTCAAAGTTTCTGTTTATTTTAAACAAAAAGGAAACAGTCAAGAATGGTTTGTTAGTAGCAGGATTTTCTTGGATCCACTCTGTTTGCTGGCAGTGATGTCCCCTTTAAGAAGCTTCCTGACTCAGCTTTATCAGCAAAAACTGTGTAGCTCTTTATGAGGCCCTGCTGCCAAACTCTTAAGTGGAGTGAGCAGTGGGCATCGGTGCTGCTCTACTTAGTGACAGTGTGGACCCTAAGATTCCCCGATATTTAATACTGCTTCCCAGAACTGGGAGGTAAGAGTGGCTCTGGAACCTCCGCCATGTTGAAAAGCCGCTGAGCAGGACAGAGTCAGCAGGCAAAGCAGTACTAGCATTTAAAAAGCCTTTCTGGTTAGACAATGATTAAGGACATGCAATAAAACAGATTCAGATGGGAAAAAAACTCTATAAATGGGTTACAAAGTGTGTGAAAAAGAATATGTAAGCTGAAAGAAAAAGGAAAAAGAGTAGAGAAATTCATTTTAAAAAGATCAATACAGTAATAAAATATAAGCTATGTAAAGATGGAAAAGAGTCTGGATTATAGTTATTATTGTGTGTTTTTTAAATGTTTAACTGTTAATGAGCTAACTGCAGAAATACAATTAATTGTAAGTTAAACAAACATATATATTTTAAAGGTATCTTGACTTTGAAATTTGTGCTAAGGATATGTTGCTTTGGAAAAGAGGTTCTGCTTTTGTTTCCACAGAAGATGAGAACCTGTGGATTGCTTCCAGGTTCTTATGGTTTCATCAACCAAGACCACCTGAAAATCTCTGATAGGAAGAGATGGTCACACCAGCTTCAAGGCTGCTGATTAAGATGATCCAGCCTCAGAACCCTCAAAAGATTGCCAGGACCCCTTAGTCAGCAGGAAGTAGTAAGGGAAAGCTACACCCAAATTCCCAAAATAATGTTTATAAATGTTTGTTTTCATTATAAGTGCTTAATGGTCATAATCAGTCTCTTTCTAAGAAGAAGGAGAGATATGATATATGAATGATTTTAAAGATTATTGAATTTGCTTTAATCCAAAAAACAGCTGTTAATCTCAAAATGTTTTACATTGGTATGGATTTTGGTTTACCAATACAAACTTAAGGTAAATTTTGTTATGCTGTATGTATTTTTCTACTCTTATTTAAGGTATGATGTTTATGTAACTCATTTAAAATCATAATGTAGAATTTAGAAATGCAGATAACCAAACTTATAGTCATGTTAGTTAAATTTCTTAGGTATACAAAGACATATTTCAATGAGATAGGTAATCTTCAAACACTTTAAATACCTACAGAATATGGCATTTAAAATATATTAAGAACTTAGACTTTTCTGGACAGTGAGACAGGTCTGCTCCTGGCAGCACCAATCTATTTCAAGAGAATGATGGGCACTGGAAGAAATTCCATATAGAATTTATTTTATTTGTGGCAGTGGTTAGCCACTGGACAAGAACCTGTTCTTGTATTGACTGCTGGACAGTATGCTGTATAAACTGGACATGCAGGACTCATAGGAATGTGACCTTTAAACTTTGCAGAACAAGCCGGAATGGTCTTTCAGTTTCCTGCATTGCAGAGAAAACTGCCAGACATTCTTCGGACACAAGGAGAAGCGACTGTCGCATTATACCAGAATGGGCAGAGCAGTCCTTCAGATTTCCTGCTTCACTGAAAGGTATGCCAGAGACTCTAAGCCTGTAGGCTGAAGATGGATGCCCCAACATTTCAAAGGATCTTTGGGTGACTGTCCAGGCAGATAGGTGTCATATCTGTCATTTCTAGATTTTGGATTTTGATTGCACTTCCTGTTTATTTGGGTAAATATTATATCCTTATGTGGTCTTTGATGTAGTTGAAGATTAGATAGTTTTAGTTATTAGTTTTTCTTATTTTAAGAGGTATATTAGATATGAAACTAGACTCACAAGGATAAGGTAGCTGATAGAGTTTTTTTTTTAATTTTGTTAAATACAAATAGACTAGATATTGTAACTGTAATTCTTGTTTGATAGCTATTTTGTTATCTGTAATTTTGCTATGTTGAAATTGAAACTTTCCTTTTTGATTAGACAGAAAATGGGAAGGATATGGGGTGTCTTTCTGTACACTGTAAATAAACTGTTTTGGCCCATGACAGGCACCATAGCAGTAGGCAGGAATCAGAGCATAGGTAGGCGAAAAAGGGTGGAGTAAGACAGAGATCAACCCAGCTGCCCAAGAAATCAACATGTAAGGAACACAGGGGAGCCCTGGGCCACGTGGCAGAGATTAATGGAGATGGGTTGAATTAAGATGAAATAGCTAGCTAGTAATGTGCCTGAGACATAGGCTGAACAGCATTAAATTAATATAAGTGTCTGAGTCATTTTTTGGGGGGGGGGGGAGCGACCACGGGCAGATCCGGACTGTGAGGCTAGTCCAGCCAGAAACCTTCTGTTACAAATGGCGCCCAACATGGCCCCACACTGGGCACCAGCTATCCCAGAAAATTTACCAGCAATATATCATATATAAGATTAATATTTATTGAGGGTATATGAACACTCACAATACAAATTGAACCTCAAGACAATTCTTGAAGATAGGAACTGCCCCATGACAGGCTGAGAACACAGGAACAAAACTGGGGCCAGCTCAGTGTACTGGCAGCATCTTAATGGGGTCTGGCCACACCCCATTCAGGCTCCCAGAACTCGAGACACGCCACAAAGCCTTGTTAGCTAACAACTGAGTCCCACTACACTATACTATATACAAGAAAGATCCCATATGGAACAGAGAGGACCCTGGTCTTCTCCCTGTAGCCCGTCATCAACAGCATTTCCTTCACACGTGCTAAGTCTCTCTGAAGGGAGAAGAGTAAGGAAATGGGGGTTTCTTTGTAGTAAAATGGCAGACATCAGTTTTGCCCAAACTGGAACTTTAATGTATTCTTTATGTTTAAATTATGTCCAAAGTTCTTAGAGAAAACACACACACACACACACACACAAAAAAAACAAAAAAAAACAAAACAAAACAAAAAAAAAAACAAAGTACTTTGTTTTAACATGTCTAATGCTAGGGGCTAATATGTCTTACACCCTAAGCTAGAAATGCTATGCAAAACCCCCATCTCACTCTGGACAGCTGGGAACAGTCACCAATAGGGTCAGAACTGACTCACCAAACGCCATCCAGCCCATCTTGTTATTCTAAAAGTCAGCAGAGTAGCACCTAACCATCTAGCTGACAGGTAGTTGCTGACTGGATAAATAAAATGCTTTAAAATGGCCGAAAATGAACAATCCTCATTTCTATTAACAGAATATACTCACTTTGAAAATGCAAAACAATAACAAAAAAACCTGCAAATCTATTCTAAACAACCTAAGAAAATGGAATTAAATCCTTACACCCCATTACCTTTTTAGATCTTTCAGAAATGGTAGGTGCTCTCTGTAATATTTTTTCTTGAAGAAATTCTTTATTCTGAAAACGAAAAGTCAGTTTCAGAAAGTCAGTTATCAGATCTTTTTATTGAACCAAACACACAAAAATGTCAATCACAATTAATAAGATAGATGAACTGCTTTGTCAGGAGATGAGGGACGCTTTCATCTTTCCACTCTCAAGGCTTTTGTACAGTATCTCCATCATTTATCAACTGGAGACAGACCTCTAGTGTGTACTAGGGATCATTTTCTATGAAAAGCCCCTGTTACTGTATGTCCTTTGCTGGCTCTGCATTTCCAAATATACTAGTGCAGTATGGCTGGGACATGGAGTGCTTATTAGCTCAGGCACTAAACCTTGAAATGAGACCTCAATTATTCAGACTGCTTTTGCAGTAAGAAAAAAACTGTTCAGGTGTATTCAGATGTGTGTGCATGTGAGTGTATTAGGCCCAGCATCACCTTTTTTAAAGATTGCTCACTGAGACCTAGGCCTCACCAGTTAGCCTAGTCTTGCTAGTCAAAGAGCTCTAGGAAACTGTCTGTCTCCACTTCCACAATTCCAGGGGAATTATAAGCCAACTCTCTACACCTTGATATTTTGGGGGAGGGAGGGTTCTGGGGATCAAACTTTGATCTTCATGCTTATATGGAAAGCATTTTACCCCAGCTTCCTGAAGCAAGTTATCTTACTTACCAAAGACTGCATATAATACTTTTAGTAATTATTTTATCTATCATCATTTATTCAAATGTAATTAATTATCTTAAGAAATGCAATGTGAACACAATGAGTATTCACAAACAGTGATCACAAGTAACATGAAATATCCACTAAAAGCTGGAATGCCTACCTTTGCTTTCTGGAAGAACTTGTGCCTCAACAGTTCTGCTGCCGTTGGTCTAAAAGCAGAAAGGATAATTTTTAGTTCTCAAGCACAATGTGAATTTCCATCTTCAAAACTGAGAAACTAGTTTCTGAGCAGCAAACTACACAGTCCTCAGTGTATTTCCTTCCTTCACCTGCTAAGAAAACAGACAGCAGGATAACCTTGGTACAGGACACTGAGAAACCACCTCAGATAGTTGTGCTAATGACAACCGCAGGATCTGGGGGAGTCATCAGTAAAACACTGCTCCTAGAAGACAGCTGTTACTTAGCAACAGCATTTCAGTGACTTAGACGATAACTACCTAAAAGTTTTAGCAAAGCATAAAAGTGCATTTTAACTGGACAAAAGAGAAATCAAGAATCTTGGTTCTTACCATATAGCAGCCCAACAGGTTTCAATTTAAGGCAAGAACAGATTCTTAGAGACTGCTCTATTTTCCATTAAGAAAAAAAAGAAAAATATTTAAAGTATATTTTCCAAATTTAACGCAAATTCGGTTGAGTTCAGTAATCTTGTTTGAAGTAAATTCTTCATTATCAACTTTACAAGCTAAAAAAGAACCCTAAGAATGAAGAATTTACTCTTCAGAGAGCACATTTAACATTACCACATATTTACGATGCAATGCTGTGCAATGCTTTCCTCAGAGGTTATCTACCCCAGTGCTAAGGACAGCTTCTAACCACTGGGGAGAACGAGAGCTTGTGCAGGACCCTTCTGCAAGCCTGGTAAGCATCTACCTCTGAGTACCTCAGTCTGAAGAGTGGCTCTTAAACACTGTTCTGCACAGAACATCTGAGAAGTCTTTTCAAATCACCACACTAGGTTTTATCTCACCAAATAAAGCATAAAATCTGGGAGCGAGACCAAGGTATCGGTAGTCTTAAAGCAATGCCTCAGACGATTAACACAGATTAGGAATGAATGACTAATGCTGTGTAAACTGAAATTAAACAGTGGCATCCTTCATTTGGTAAAGATTTCAATGTTTTAACACCTTCTCTGCCCAGCAGAGCATCTTAATACTCATCTCTTCTAGGTCCATTTCCTTTTTTTTAAGTACCACCTGTAGAAGAGTAAAATCAAAGGACATGGCTATAAAACTCAATTATTAAAAAACAACAACAAAAACTAACCTTAATCTCATTTTGAGCCTTGAATAACAGGGCTGGAGTAGCTGGAGGACGGGCAGTCACCCTCCCTCAGTATTACTGAGCTATGCTCTAGCCTCGCCCACGTGACTAGAGGAGGTGCCCGCAGTTCCTCAGTAGGCACAGCAGGGAGAAGAGACAATGTTTGAAATTTGGAACAGGCGGCTCTTTACTGCGTGTACTCAAGACTTCAGAACTAGAAATCTGCTGTCCTGTCTTTCACTATTTTGTAAAGTCTCATATACCCAAAGCTGCCCTCAAACTCAGCCTCCGAGTCCCTCAAGTGCTAGGATGATGGCCGGGGCCGAGGTTTATGTCAGCTGTGATTAAATGTCACTTCCCTCCATCTCACCAGTCTCTCCTTGTCAGTCTACACGTGTGCACACAGTATGTCTGTGCCTGTGTACATACAAACTGAACATCCCACTCGTTACAGGAGTGACTTTGCACAAGGCTGGTTAACCAACCCGGTTTCTGTTTCTTCATTGGTAAAACAGAGAAACGAAAGGTAGCACCCTGGCAAGATCACTAAAACTAAATGGGATGGCCCAAGTGCTTTGGACGTTTCCGACTGCGCCTGGTGCTTACTCAGTCAATAGTCGGGTTTTTGTTTTTTTTCATGTCTTCTGTTTAATGAATTTACTAACAGTTTGCACTCTGTGTTATTTGGCCTTAAATAACGTTTGATTCTAGTTTTCAAACTGAAATGCATTTTCTGTATTTCTCAGGGATTTAAAATATCTATACACTTTGAGATAGTCTTGACTTATGAGAGTTGATAAGATGGTACACTATTCTTTTATATCCCTCACTAGCTCCATGAAGTGATCATTTTACATGATCAAATCATAATTATCAAGGAATAACCAAATCATTAACACTATACATCTTTCTAACTAGAAACTACAGGTTTTATCTGGATGTCTTCAGTGAGCACAGTGCCCCTACTTGACAAAATACCTGTGGCGTCTCTTCTCTTCTCCATGTCCAATCAATCTCTTCTAATCAGTCATGTTTTGCAGTTTCTTCTTTGCTCAATACTTCTGACAAATACTGGCCAGATATTCTATAGCATACTCCTCAATCTGGAGCTCTCTGCTACTTCCTCATCATAAGCTGGAATTATGGAATGGGTGAAGGTGGCTTCACCGGCAACAAACCTTTCTTACTACATCACTTCCGGAGGTTCATTATGCTCTGACCTTGATCATCTGGTGCCTCATTCTTCATACTTTATCCAGTCAGGTGTACATCACAGCCCAGCCCATACAAGGAGAACCCATTGCTTTACATTTTAACTGAATCTTTCCATTCTAAAAGTTTGCTTGATTCTTTGGTCATAATCAGACTTTTCCTATGGTTCTGATTTATGATTTTAATAAATTTAAAGATTTATGATCTTCTCAGCTACCACTGCATTGTGGGATTTCCTGAAGAATAAAACACTGCTATCATGTCTGTGACTCTACTTCAGGACAGTGTCTCCACGAGTGCTGTGGCTTGAATGACTGACAGCAGCTTGAGTGGAATGTTGTTCCCAGAGCCAGGAGACATGGCTTTGCAGGTGTTCTCTGAGTGCACTTCTGAGATCCCTGCAGCCAAAAATGAAGCTTCCTGACAACAGTCCTCTAGTGCTTAAACCCTGGAGGTGAGGGATATGCATTTAATGTGGGGAGTACAGACTCTCACCTATAGAACGCAAAGTCAAACAATGAGACGCTGTTGCCTCTTGGCAATGACGACAGTTTTACTCTGTTTATCATCTCACTGAGAAGGGAAGGAGGCTTGTTGTGTGTATATGCTATACATATATACAGAGGCAAGCACTCAGTCATATAAACTAAAAACAAGTATTTTATTAAACAGGAGGAAGAAGATGTTTTCTGATGATCCTATCTCTAGTAACTAGGAATTCAACTGAAAATTTCCTCCAGGTGGACCCAAGGTCCCAAATCCAAAAGTTACAGCACTGGATTCAGAAATCTTAGGAGGACATTGGACTGAGTAGTGTTCCCCTGGTGGTGGCCACTGGATTAGTTCAGAATTCTTCTGTGATTTATGATTCTTCACTATTTCTGCACTTAGGATCTTCAAGTTTGATGGATTTTTATTTGTTACCTCTAGATATTTATAACAAAGAAATTTATTTTGTCAGCTAACTTGGCAGAAATAAGAGGTGATTCCTATCAATTTTAGCCACTGCTGAAAAACAGAAAGAAAAAAAAAACCTAAAAACATAGACATCATTTTTTCTGCCTTTTCCTTCCCTTTCCAATATATCCAGCAGTAAACTCTGAGGTCCCATTACACAAACTAGACAAATGATCAAGGATGTCACAGTCCTTTAGAGGAAACTTGGCAGGACACACAGCTGTCCTGTCCCAGGAGAACTGGCTCAATAACAGAACCCCTACGCTCGATCCCTTGTATTCAAAGGGAACAGTATCTATAGAATTCAGTCCTACAGTCCTCCTGCACTTTAGACCACACCCAGCTTCACTAGAGTAGCTGCTATCACACCAACTCTGTGTCAGCAGCTGTTATACTGCAGTATTCAGGGAAGAGGACAAGGAAAAGGTTGCTGATGCTGAGTACTGATATAATCTGATCAGAGTACGGGGTCACGGGTAGACAAACCTGTAGATGTGGAGGCAGTAAATATGGACAGCTGACGGATGCACACAAAAGTAGAAACCAAGATACAATGGGGGATGACGCCCTAAGGTACAAATGATAAACTTTAAATTCAAGTTCTATCTCTAAGACTAGGGATCTGAGTGACCTTAAAAATAAAAGTTTCATTCAGCGATCTCGCCTACAAATGTTGTTCAAGAGCAACACACAAATTAAATATCCTTATTAAAGAACCTTACAACTCAAATGTGTCTAAAGCTGACAAGGAAACTATTTGAAACATTGTTGACTAAAATGGAAAGTACAATTATTTGGCATGAAATATAAATGTATTACATTATAGTTTTCTGTTATTAAAATGTAAATGGCAGTTAAAGTGCAAGTTGAAAAAAGAAAAATGTGGTGGTATTTTGTGTGTGCTCTAACAATAAAGCTTGCCTGAAGATCAGAGGGCAGAACAGACACTAGGCAGTCATAGAGGCCAAGCAGTGGTGGCACACGCCTTTAATCCCAGCACTAGGAAGGTTAAGACAGGAAGTGATGTGGCTGAGGAGAGAAAATTAGGGCAGGAGGAGACAGGATTCCCGCCCTTTCAGTCTGAGGAGTGATAGAGACAGGAGCTATCAATCGGCTGGCTGCTCTGCTCTTCTGATCTTTCAGCCTTTACCCCATTATCTGGCTCCCAGTTTATTATTATTATTATTTAAAGATTTATTTATTTAGCATGTATAGTGTTCTAATCTGTATGCCAGAAGAGGGCGCCAGGTCTCCTTATAGATAGTAGTGAGCCACCACGTGGTTGTGGACCTCTGGAACAACAGCCTTAACCTTTGAGCCATCATTCCAGTCTGATCTGAGTTTTATTACAAGACCAATTAAGATTCATGCTATGGAAAAACTTTCCCATTAACATGGCATTTTAATAATACAGAATTCACAACATATAATTTCATAGTGTTAAGAAATTAATCAAGAAATATTTGGACAACTTAAGATATACTATATACTTAGAACATAGAAATCAACTCATTCCATTTGTAAAATGGCCTTCATAAATGTTTTCAAAGTTTAGATTTCATTCATTTTTAAAATGCACACATAGCCCCACGTATGCACACAGGGCTTCCCACACCGTATGTGTATCAAAAGAGACACATCTCATTTACCTAATACTTTACCTTTTTTCTGGATCCTTTTGAAGGCATAGTGAAATCATTTTTCTAAATGATTTCCCATATTTTTTTAGCATTTCTTTATCTTGAACACCAGTTTCCAAAGAGGGAGGATCATTCTGGAGTGTCAGCATTAAAACCTGTAAGAATTTTCAATATAGCATAAACTTCTAAGGAGTTTTCAATATGGATTAAGTTTCCCAACATTCAAGCAGATTTTACTTTCTAGAAGTTGACATCTTGGCTGGTAGAGTGCTTGCTGTGCAAACATAAAGACCTTTCACATTTAAAAAGCTGAGTGTGGTGGTCCATGCCTAAAATGAGGGTAGGCAGGGGGGGTGATCCTGGTAAAGAGTGACTAAGAAACATACTTGACAATAATCTCTGGTCTCTAAAATCACACACACAGTATACATATACATATGCAAGTTAACATCTAAGGCAAATGTTAAGGGTTGGGGATATATGTACTTGTTTAGCATTTGTGAGACCCTGAGCTCAACACCAAGCAAAAGACATATACTGGTTGTTTAGGACCCAAGGTTTTTGTGTGTACTGGACATTAGTTAAGAGCTACAGATGGATGGATTCCCAGCCAATCTGCCCACAAGTGCTCACTGTCAACATTATATTATATCCTTTAGTTAAAATCCTTTATTTCATGTCACCAGCCCAAATTCTTCTACTTCCAACCTACTATGTGTGTAAGTAAGTAAGTTAGTTAATAAGTAAGTAAATAAGTAAGTAAGTAAATAAGTAAGTAGATAGATAGATAGATAGATAGATAGATAGATAGATAGATAGATAGATAGATAGATAGATAGAGCCCAGCAACATGTGTGGCCTTGATAGCTTATCCACTACTTGACCTGTTCCTCCTTTACTTTACACAATGCGGACCCTTTTCTTCCAGAAATTCCTACTACAGAAATCGATTATCCTTCAGTAACAAAGCTACAGACACTCAGTTCACATTCTTGCTGCCTCCCCTGCCACCAGCTACAGTCTTGGTTATATCATCCAGACGCTATGAGAGGCAGATGGTAGAGAATCAAGGAGGTAACAGACACCAAAAGCACTGAGACTGGAGGATGCTCTTGTGTTCACAGGAGCAAGATGTACTCACCACTTCAGTATATATTTTATGAAGAACTAAATAGAGTTCAAAGGCTCTGAACGCAAAGAAAAAAAGAACTTGGAGATTGTGAAGGGAACACATCATGAACATGTCTATAACTTAACTGTATTATCAAGAATGCTTTATCCTGGGTTTGATCTCTATACAACACAATGTAAAAGTGGCTATATTGTCAATTTTATTGGAAAGATTATATTTTGTTACAATATACATATAAAATCTAGGAAAATAAATAACTATGGGTATAACTGGGAAATGTAAAAGGCTCAGAAAAGGAAGATGGAGAGATGGCTTGGCAGTTAGGAGCACTGGCTGCTCTTCCAGAGGACCCGGGTTCAATTCCCAGAACCCACATGGCAGCTCACAGCTGTCTGTAACTTCAGTTCTAGGGGACCCAAGAGACATGCATGGAGGTAAAACACCAAAGCACATGGGGGGGGGGGGGGGGGGAAACGGACCGACTCTGAAAAGTACTTGGAATATGAGCCTCACCTTCATTGGTGGATACTTATGATAAGGAGCCGCCCCCGTAGCCAGTTCGATCGCTGTGATTCCAAAACTCCAGATATCAGCTTTAAAATCGTAGCCTCGAACCTGAGGAGTTAGAGGTGGGGAAGATAAATGTACACGATCACTTTAACCAGAACAAAAGTTTACAAAAGTTTCTAGCATGTAATGAAAAGGTGAAGTGTTCAGAAGTTTTGACCCTTTTAGGGGGGAGGGGATGTTTTGAGAGGCCTCCCTGTGTAACCCAGGCTAGCCTTGAAATTTTGATTCTCCTATCTCAGTCTAAGTCCTGGGACTATAAATGTGCACTACCACTTTGTGTTCATAATTTTTAAAACAGTAAACTGTTAACTACTATAATCACTTAAACAAATGTTGTACTTAAATGCTAGAAGTGCTTATTAATTCTGGATGAAAACACAAAAATATTCATGATAAAACACAAAAATACAAAACTATAATTAGATTAGATATAACTAGAAGGTACACTAACTAACAGAACTAAACAAACAAAAAGACAAAATTGGAACCAAGATCCTGTCTTTTATTTTCTAAATGCTCTACAACATTTCCCCATCTTTTCCCCTCCTTGCGTTCCCTTCCCTTCCTTTCCTATCTCTCTTCTCCTGGAACTTTTGTTTTAAGACAAGATCTCACAAGGCAGACCAGACTGCCTCGGTCTCTGGAGTGACGTGCTACCATAGCCAGGTATTTTATCAATCTTACTACCATTGAAAAAAAGTTATAAAGAAATTGTAAATTCTTTTACGTCATTGGTATGAAGAGGCTGCCAAATTTCTCACATTTATATTCCCACCACAAAGACTTAAATTCAGTCGTCAATATATGTGCTGCCCTGCCTTCTGGCAAAACAGAAAGGCCTCTAACGAACCAAAGGCAAGTTCCCTCCATGGACAATTTCAACATGCTTCTCTATCAGACAGATCAGAGGAAGCCCCTGCTTAACTGAGAAGTAGGTTTAGCCCCTGCCGCATTCTCTATCCCAGGAAAACCAATGAATTTTCATATTCATTCATATCTGCCCTGCCCCCAGCCTTTCTCCACAGCCCGTTGTGGTGATATATATTTAAATAAAATTAGTCTGGAATATCAGAAGACAAAGCCATCTCTCCAACAACCAGGCAGTGGTGGCTCATACTGTTAGTCCCAGCACTTGGGAGGCAGAGGCAGGAGGATCTCTGTGAGTTTGAGGCCAACCTGGTCTACAAAGCAAGTTCCAGGACAGCCAGGACTGTTACACAGAAAACCCTGTCTTGAAAAAACAGAACAAAACAAGGCTGAAAAGCTGGCTCTGTCCTCTGATATTCCAGACTGATTTTATTAAATACATTATCACCACAGCTCGTGTTTGTTCATTCCGTTCTGAAGTACAGCCTCTAAAGACTTTGTGACATGCAGTACCCTCCTTCCACAGATGGTGTAGTAATATATCTAAAACATTCATGAAAATCTCCCACATAGTGCTGAAAGATACCTGGAGTCTTGAGAAATAAGGCTGGTTTGCAAATAATTTAGGAGTCTTTTACAGGTGGGAGCACTGATAAGAATATCAAGCCCAGAAAATGATCCTAGGAAACAATGTCTTATTTTCTTCGAGACAGTGTCCAGCTATAGAGCCGAGGCTGGCCTCAACCTCGGGACCCTCCAGTTCCAGCTTGTGCTTGGATAACGTGTGTATTCCACCACATGCTGCTGCAAGACTTAAGAGCAGACAGAGCCAGGACAGTTGCAAATGCCTTTAGCGGCAGGAGTCCAGCCTGGTCCACAAATGAAGTTCTAGGACAGCAGGCCAGAGGAACAGCCTGATGCGCAGGGAAATGAAGAAGTGATAAAGCTGAAGCATGAATAGCCACAGACACCATCAGGAAGGAAAGAGGAGCACTAAGAAATGAGCACTGGATTTAACAGAGTGTTTACCATAATATAAAGAAACAAATGGCAACCGACGTGCAAATGGGAAATGGAAAGGAGCCCAGCAAGGAAACCATATATATATATATATATATATATATATATATTAAATGTTTTTATTTTCTTATTATTTGGATTACTTTTGGTATAGTCTTGAGTTCCTCGTGTCCTATGTAAACATCTATTTTTATTTGTCTATTTGTTTGCTTTATACTGTGATACTATCTTTCCGTAGACCAAGATCTTAACCAATCAACAATCAACCTTGTGTACTGAACAAATACAAACACTACTGAGGTCTCCTATCAAAGCCCTGAACCACTTCAAAAAGACAGAGCTCACAGTACCTGCTCCATAACTTCGGGTGCCATCCAGCAAGGGGTGCCGACAAACGTCTTCCTCACTTTATTTCTGGTAATGTCACCACCAGTTGCTAGAAAAGCACTAACACCGAAATCTGGAACAGAACAGACAGCATTTGTGATATCTGAAGAGGAAGTAGCTCCCACAGGCTCATGAGTTTGGGTCAGTTGCCAAATGACGGGCTTTGAGAACTGATAGCCCCTGAGAGTCCTATATCATCAATGGACTGGTCCCTGTAGAGTCAAAGCACAAAAGCACTGGAGAGATGGTGTGGAGGTTAGGCCTTCCAGGAGGAAATGGGTCAAAGCAGCCTCCTCCTCCTCCTCCGGCATGCTTTTACCATGCTGTTATTCCTGCCTCAGGCCCCAGTCAATGGGTATAAGCGGCCCTGGGCTGAAACCCACAAAAGCACAAAGTTCAAATAAACCCACAGATTCAGAAGAAATACCATAAACCACAACTGTAAAAGTATTAATATCTAGAATATGCAAAGAATACCTACATTCCAAGGCTAAGGAGTCAGAAGCCACTACAGGCTACAAAGTGAGATTTTTTTTTGTCTCAAAAACAAAAATAAAACAAACAAAAAAACCCCACAATTCAGCAACAACAAAAACGACATAAAAAATAAAAAGCAAAGGACTTTGCCTAAGAATGGACAATATAAACATGGAAACACTCTCAGCACGGCTGGTCGCTTGGCAAGCATAATCAAAGCCGTGACGTGGACATTCAATTAGATGGCTATTAAAAAAAACTAAGAAGCCAAGGTACGGTGGTTCACACACTTCTCAGCAGGACAAGCTGATCTCTGTAGGTTCCAAGCCAACTTGGTCCACATAGTGAGCTACAGGCCAGCCAGGGCTAGCTACATAGTAAGAATACACTGTCTACAAAAATAAAAAATAAAACTAGAAAACTACCATTGTTATGGGTGTTTGGAAACTGAAATCTTTATGAACTGCAGACAGGAATGAAAAAGGGCACAATTGTGATGTAAAAATTAAGTAAAATCACTGCATGATCCACCAATTCTACTTATGAACATATACCCAAAAGAAATAAGCCACATATGATAAGACATGGCAGCACAGAAGACCCTGGGGCGGGTGGACGGGGACAACACAATGGACGGGACAGCTGGAGTTCATGCTAGCCTGGGCTACATTAAACAGGGGTGGGAAGAAAAGAAAGGATGTAAACAGGAGCTGAAATATTTATGCACAGTTTATGGAAACATTATTCAAAATAGACAAAAAGGTAGACACAATGTGAATGTTCACTGATGAGCCAATACATGAAAAAGCGTGAATCTGTGGGCTATATTTTTAGGTACATTATATTTCTTACAGCCACAGAACTCTACACTTAAAAACAGTTAACAATGGTTAAGTTTTCTATTTCCCAATAAAAAAAAACTAAAATAAAAGTATTAGGTTAGCTAAGGAAGCATTGTAGGTAAAGTCTGGAGACAGAACAAGTATGAGAAAGGGTAGAGGGGCAGCAGATTCTTCTCACTGGACAGACAGCTGGACAAAGGCACTCATGTCCAGCTTATCACCCCATTTGATAATTTTATGACTTCTTCATGATTCCGTAGGTGACTATGGCTGTATTCATTTCATCAGAGGGTATGCTGGTGTATAAATCAATCACAGTTTATTTATGCCGTCTACTAGTGAGTGACATTAGGACTGCCTACACTCATGGAGTTTCTCTAGTCTACAACAGAAGCCTCTGCACATCCTCAACTGTAATAAAATCACCACACTGATCATAATCTTACTGTCAGAGTGTAAGGTTTTGTCTTCTTGCTTTACAACCAACAACTGGTTTTGTCAGATGTTTTGGTCAAGCCAGTCACTTGGCATTTAATAACTAATTTATGTTTGGATGCTTTTTATGCCTTTGCTATGCATTTTTCTGTATTCATGTGTAGTGCAAGTATGTGTGTGTGCAAATGGGTCAGTGGTCACCTGTGTATGTTTGTGTAAAGGCAGAAGACAAATATTAGGTATAGTCTTCTATTTTTATCTTAATTTTGTGTGTGTGTGTGCATGTGCATGTGTGTATGTGTGTGTTATGTCCACTTTAACTTTTGAGACAGTCTCTCACTGAGCCTGAAACTCATGGATTAAAGTAGATTAGCTAGCCAGTGAACGCCTGAAAGCCACGTCCCCTCCTTCAGTCAGGCTCCAAACACATGCCATGGCTTGTAGCTTTTTTCCACTTTTATCAATTCATCACTCATTCTAAAATTATTCATGCTGTGATTACCCTACTTTATGTCATGCCTTTAGTGGAAAAGTGTGTGTTATTCTTCTGACAAAAAAGAAATTAACATTAAAAGAATCAATTTTATGTAGGAGTTTCACATGGCTTGGTTAAAGTATATCCTTGCTTTATGAAATAAACATAATTGCTTAGATTATCTTTTAAAAACTGAAGATAAAGTTTTGATTTACTTGACTACTGTAGCAGTGTGAGACCAAGCAGAAGGAGATTATTTGATTGGGACAGTCAACTCTGGGAGGACATGAAGTCCCAACTTTATCCACTAGCTCTAACACTACCAAACTATGCTCCCAATGCATACATGCTGCTTTCTAAATGGTAGTGACTCCGTGCCATCCTTGTGGTAAGGCCATTCCTGTTGCTGTGATATATGTGTATTTTTTAAAGCAACTCAAAGGGAGAGGGCTTACTGGGCTTACAATTCCAGGTTATACTTCATGTTTTAGATAAGCCAAGGTGGCAGGAAATAAAGCAGCTGTCACACTACATCAGTCAAGACCAGGAAGCCATAAAGGCATGCTGGTGCTCAGCAGCTAGCACATGAAACAGTGCTACTCACGTTCAGGGTGAGTCAGACTACTTCAATTAACCTAAGACAATCCCTCACACATGTCCATAGGCCAGCCTAATCTACACAATTACTCACTGAGACCCTTTCCCAGGCTCTACATTGAATCAAATTGACAATTAAAACAAACCAACACCACGCTGGATAGGAACAACTTTCTATCACCTCTCAACAGAGCAGTTATTCCTGACCACTAAAGATTTATAACTGTTTCTCCTTCAGTGAAAGCAGAGGATGTACGAGAATCCCTATGAGAAGTGAATGGAAAAATAGAATGAGCAATGGTCAGGAAAGTATCTGTGAGTAGTGGAAGCCACCTTGACAGAACAGGATCAAATACCATGAACACATAAACAACAACACGGTGGTGTTGCTGGCTATTACATAAAAATAAAAAAACAAAAAATTCTATGAGCTGGGAGGTGGCTCAGTGGGTAAAGTTATTTGCACACAGCATGAGGACCTAAGTCTGGATCCTCAGCACCCACACAAATGCTAGCTAGGCAGGCATGGTAGCCACTTACATGAGTGCTCAGGGTGCAGGGACCAATGGTCCTTGAGGCAAAACAGCAACATGTGAAAACACATACATGCATGCATTCATGCCCGCCCCCCTTTCCCCAACAAAAGAAAAGTAAGTCATGATAATTGTTACCTGCGATCTGTACAGAGCCATCTTCTCCTAGAAGAATGTTTCCAGCTTTCACATCTCTTCAAGAAAAAAAAAAAAACATTAAATAGTTGTTCTTTAGAACAGCACAATTTAAGCAACTGTTTATTTCATTTATAAAACATTAGTTATGAAAATATTATTTTATGTTAAAGTATTAAAGCCAAAAGTGATTTTTTAAAGTTTTAGCCATTTATACATAATCCAAGCATTAAATAGAAAACTATAATAAGGAACATAACCTTTTATACTATCTAGAAAACCTAAGCTCATTAAATACTCTTAACTGGGATAATGGCCAAAGACAGTGACCCTCGTCTATCCTCACCTAATTCTTATTGCTGAAACATAATTTTTTTTCTATACGAACTACATGCTAAAAAACAATGGTTCATTCTCTTCCAAGTTCCTCAACCTTCAAGCCTCACTTTCTAACTAATCAAATACTGAATACATAGTTGAAAACAGATACTATTGTACACTAACAAAACAGAGCAGAATTACGCAGAGCTGGATATATTTTCAGTGTTAGCTACAAGTAACAACTCCAGTACAGCAGGAAAACATGTTTGTTAACTAAACAACGCCAAGCTGTGGACACAGCTTATACCAGCACTCTGGATGCATAGAGGTGGATTTGAGACTATCCTGGTAGAGCCTTCCAGGCCAGCCAGACCCTGCCTCAAAAATCACAAAACAAAAAAGGAACACACAAAGAGAAAGCAACTCCGCAAGGCAATCCTTATTGTAAAAACAGAGCACCAAAACCCAAACCAAGATAGCAAGTACATCAGCCAAGACGGCGTCCATCTTTTATCCCTGACGTAAGTGATTAGGTAGAAGGCCCCACTTCTCTCTCCCCCTAGACTCACCCCCAAATAGTTTCCTGAGAATCAGTCCTTCCTCCAGGGGAGGGGCTGCTTAAGACCATGCCTGCAGGTAGCCACACTTGCCACATGATCCTTCTTCTGCCTTCTGGAGAGTCACCCCAGAGTTGCTTTGTTCTAGTCAGATTAATATGGACTTGATTTGCTTATTGACGTGATTGGCTTATGTGTCAGTGCAGGGAACCCAATAACCAGGGACCCAGTATTTAATCATCTTGGTGCCAAAATCCAGGATCCAATACTTCTCCATAAGTGATGACTGTCTCACCACATTGGTGGGAGCTAGACTTTACAATCTAACTTGACTGGTGCAAAGGGAAAGAAGGTTCAGGAAATGTGAATCCTTGCAGGGCTAACCAACCACCTTTGCTAGAAAAGAACCTCAACTATCTTTGGTAAGAAAATTACAAAGCCAATGAAGAAGAATACAATCCAACCACTACTTCCTCCACCCTCTGTAACACCTGTCCTGTAGTACTTGCAGGGTTTCCTAGATGGCTAGACTTCTGTGCCTCCCCAGTTCACCGTAAGCTATATTTGATCTGTATAATACTGCACTATCTCTTGTATTTGCAGTGTCCATCACCTAATCATCAAATAGATCAAGGACTACACAGAGGACTACTGACCTGGTATCTTCCCCATGACAAGGACGGGGAGGGGCATGTCGAGAGGGGTTGAAATGAAATACTAATCAATGCTGCCTCCAACCCAGCTTCTATCACCTGTATTCTGTTCTAGATGCTAGAGTTGTAATCTATACGAAAGCCAAAGAACGAGAATGGCATAACCACATCAGTGAGTCATTATGGAATATGAATTTAAGATGTGTTAACATGTGTCTGTACTGTGGAATATTTGTCTAATACACAGACATGCCAGGCAGTGGTGGCACACATCTTTAATTCCAGCAGGGAGGCAGAGGAAGGCAGATCTTTGTGAGCTCAAGGCCAGACTGGTCTATAGAGCTAGTTCCAGGACAGCCAGGGCCAAACAGAGGGGTGCACAGATACGTTGTGTTCTTTTATGTTGTATTTGTTTAACTCTGTGAAGCTATGTTACTTTCTCTAAAATACCTATTAGTGTAATGAAGAGCTGAGCAGCCAATACCAGGCAGGAGCGGGAACAGGGGCTGGCAGACAGAGAATAAACAGGAGAAAGGGAAGAGAAGGAACAAGAAAGGAGGAGGAGAGGATGTCAGGGGCCGACCCAATCGCCCAGCCACGCAGCCATCCCGACCCAAAGAATAAAATAACACAACTACACACAGTAGGTTACCAGTAAAGTTGTGCATGCCAGCAAATACACAAGTTTATAGAAAACAAATGAAATAGAATCTTTCTCTTATTTTATTTATTTATTTATTGTCTGAGTGTAAGCATGTATACCATGTGTCTGCCTGGTAGCCAGATTGGAAGAGGGTATTAGAACCCAGGGAACTGAAGTCAGAGACGGTTGTGAGCCTCCATGTAGGTGCTGGGAACTGAATCTATGTCCTCTACAAAAACAGTCAGTGCTCTTGACCACTAAAGTAATTTTCCAGCCCTTCTTGTCTTTGTTTAGTTTTGAAGAGTTTTTCTGGATAACCCAGGCTGGTCTTTATCTCATGATCCTGCTGCCTCAGCAACCCAAGTAAGTGAATTTAGAAGTCTGTTTTAAATATAGTCTGGAGAGGGAAGAGAAAAGCTTCGTATAATGTAATTTTTTTGCTTAAAAAACAAAATAGGTGCTGCGCAGTAGTGGCACACACCTTTAAGTGGCACACACCTTTAATCCCAGCACTCAAGAAGTAGAAGTAGGTGGATCTCTGAGTTTGAGGACAGCCTGGTCTATAGAGAGTGAGTTCCAAGACAGCCAGGGCTACACACAGAAACCCTGTCTTGGAAAACCCAAGGGGGAAAGAAAACAGAATACTTATATATATATGAATGAATGAAATCAGGCCAGACTACAAAAAAATTTCTAGTGGCTAGATCAAAGCCAGCATTCTTCAGGAACTTGTAAAATGGGTTCAGATCCACCAAAATAAGTCATTTTGCTTGCCTCTGGCTATATATATATATATATATATATATATATATATGTGTGTGTGTGTGTGTGTGTGTGTGTGTGTGTGTGTGTGTGTGTGTGTGTGTGTGTGGCTTTCCATTGACAAAGACCTGTGGCTGCATATAACACAGCCCATGCTGGCCTCCACAGTAGCCTCCTGGCCCCTCCCACCTCCCTGATGTCTCTCTCTTGCACTAGGTCAGCCCCAGGCTGTTCCGGATCCAGGCTCCTCTGGTGACTGACCTCCTGCTATTCTCCTTCTCTTGAAGATAGCCCTGGCTATATCCAGTCTGTTTCTTTTTCTCTCTACTGTGGATTCTTCCAGATGTCTTTGGCTGTTCTCTCTCACTAACAATAACCCACCCCTAATCATGGAGTGGCCCTAAGGATTTCTTTACTGTACCCCTCATATACACACAGCCTATTCAGATTCTCTTAGTTTTTACCCATTTCCTTTCTTTCCCAAGATCCCAGCCAAGAGAGCAATTTTACGTTAGCTGTCAGGCCTCCTTAGGGTCTCCACGGTGAAGATTCCTGACTATCCTTGGTGGCTGACCTTAGCAGATGTGAAGATAATGTCAAGTGTTCTCTATGATATCCTTCTTAAAGGAATGTGTATGACATTTCTCACACCACAGAAAAGCCATTCTCAAACACATCAAAGGTAAATACAGTGTCGAAGCAATTTAGTATGATAGAACTGAGAAGGTAAGTTTTTTCCTATTTACCATTTTAAGGTGTTTGAATTCAGAAGTCATATATAGGCACTACCTATTTAGGTCATGCAATTAAGCTTTTGTATTTCATGAGGCACTAGTCTATCTTCCAGCAAAGCTTTACGCTGTGACTATTTTCTTGATTAATCTTCCAGTCAATCTTTGTTTCCCTTTCAAACTAAAAGTACAATCCATAGAACAAACTTCAGGTTTAAAAGCAAATGAATGCCATGACTCACTGAGCACTCTGAAACACCAAACATAGAACAAAGACAAGAGACCTTTCAAGGAAGAAATCTGCAGCCAGGTCTCTGGATACCAATATAGTTCCCAGGTTAAAAATAAAACAAAACAAAAACAACAAAAAAAAAATCACTTTGTTGTTTTTGAAGACAGAGTTTCTGTGTAGCCCTGGCTGTCCAGGAACTCACTTTGTAGTGTAGTAGGAGGTTTCTGGCCCTTTCGAGCCTAGCCTCCAGGTTTAGGCCTGCAGACCCGCAGACCCATAGACCCACAGACCCACAGAAACACACAGGTGCTTACAATAGTTTTAGGCTGATCGGCCTAAGGCCCAGGCATATAACTTGCTAACTCTGTACCCTTAATCTAACCCATGACTCTCATCCTGTTCAGCCATGCAGCTCAGTACCTTTTTTCACAGCAGCATGGTTGTCCTCTGCTTCTTCTGGCTTCTCTCTGGCATTCTGTCCTGTGCTTCCTGTTCTCAGAGTTTTTTTAGTCTGGTAGCCCTGCCCACACTTCCCACCTGCCTTTGGCCAATCAATGGGTGGGACATTTATTTACAAGGAAACAATACAATCTCCCACATTGTAGACTAAGCTGGCCTGGACCTCAGAGATCAGTCTTCCTCTGCCTCCTCAATGCTGGTACTAAAGAGAGGCACCACCACTGAGCTAAAGAACTTGTTTTACATGGTCCCAAACTATCCCAAGAAATCCTGCAGCCCTGGGGACTACTAACCCCATAATACTTTTATATTGCAGGAACCAAAAAAAAAAACCACACACACATACAATAGATATACTTGGCTTTCTCCACAGTGAAAAACACAAGTTTATGGGAAACTTGAAAAGGAATTAATAGAAGCAATGAATTACAACCAAAGCTACAAATATACTACATTAGGCATCTTAAAGACACTCAGCACTTCTGTTAAGCTAACCTCTCTGCAGGGAAAAATATTGGTGCATATCCAGAAAAAAAGATTAATAAACATGTTTGCCCTAATCAGAATCTCTGAAGTCAGTGTTAGTCAACTGTGATCATGCAAGTAGTGAATGTTTGACCCATACGGAGTGAACTACCATGAGATACGTGTGAATTAGGTGAGGCCTTGTTGGCAGATGTGTGTCACTGTGGCATGGATTTTGGGGTCTCAGATGCTCAAACTAGGCTTGGTGTCACTTTCATCTCTGCTGCTACAGATCAAGAAGCAGAACTCTTAGATCCTTCTCCAGTGCCATGGCTGCCTGCATGCCTTCACGTTTCCATCTGACAATAATGATTACACCTCTGAACTGTAAGCCAGCCCCAATGAAACGTTTCCTTTATTAGAGTTGTCATGGTCTCAGTGTCTCTTCACAGCAATAGATGCCCTGAGACATCAACTAAAAACTGCCACATTCTGGAACTAGTGACTCAGTGCTACTGACCCAGTCCAGTCATAACTAGTGGCCAATGCCATGCATTTCCACCAGAGCCACTATCTGTATTTTCCCTATGTGCATGCTTCATATCCCCTATAAAGCCCGCCATATCCCCTATAAAGGCCTGGTCTGTCTCTGTTCTCCATTCCCACTCAAAGGCAGCATCTTGTACCCAGCCCTTCCTCCAATTAATCTCTTGCCTGAGGTCTCTTGCATGGTATGATTTCTGTGGTATTCTTTGGCCCTGATCAAACATATTCTTTTGCCACAAAGCCCGTTCAGTTAGCCTGAGCCCAAGGGTGCAAATTTTTACGCAGGTAGACCTCTGTAAGTTCAAGGCTATCCTGCTCTATATAACAAGACCCCTCAGGGCTGCATAATGAGACCCAGTCTCAATGGGGAAAACCTGAAAAGCCTAGAGGGGCGAATACCGTGGAAAACCTGGCATAGAAGCCTGCAGTAATAACTGCACTGGACACACATGAGAAAAAGCAAACCTACTAAACACCTATTTCTGCTTCCTAACTCAACTTTCTCCCAGAACTGACTAAAAACAACTGGATTTCAGAGCTACTTCTGGAAATCTAAGCTACTCAGAACTTCTTAGCTCTGACTGTTCTTACAGTGCTGGTTCTCAACCTATGGGTTGAGACTGCTGAGGGAGGTTGTCAAGCGATCTTTTCACAAGGGTCTCCTAAGACCACTGTAAAACACAAATACTCATAATATATAACATTTACATTATGTAACAGTAGCAAAATTATAGTTATAAAGCACCAATGAAAATAATGTTTTTGGTAAGACCACCATAAAACACAAATATTCACATTACATAACATCTACATTATATAATAGTAGCAAGATTACAGTTATGAAGTACCAATAAAATAATTTTATGGTTGGGTCAGCAGGACATGAGGAACTGTATTAGAGGGCTGCAGCATTAGGAAGGTGGAGGCGCACTGACTTAGAATCACCTGGAGAGCCTTTGGAAATCCTAGTGTCTAGGCTTTATTCCAAACCAATTAAATGAATTTCTGGCAGTAGACCTAGATAACAGTACTTTCTAGAGTCTCCCTATGACTCAGCTACGTCTTAAAGACTGAAAGTCAGGGCTGGAGAAATGGCCCAACTATGAAGAGGTCTTACTGATCTTCCAGAGGACCCACGTTTAGTTCCCAGCACCAAAATCCAACAGCTCACAATAGCCAGTAACTTCAATCCCAGGGGAACCGATGTCCTCTTCTGGATGTCTCATGCACATGGCAGACACTCATACACATGAATAAAAATATTTATTATAACTTTTTTTTAATTGTTTTTTTAAAATCTGGAGCTGGAGAGGTGGCTCAGAGGTTAAGAGCACTGGGTGATCTTCCAGAAGTCCTGAGTTCAATTCACATGGTAGCTCACAACCATCCACAATGAGATCTGATGCCCTCTTATGGTGTGCAGGCACACATGCAGGCAGAACACTGCATACATAATAAAGAAATAAATAAATCTTTTTTAAAGAAATTAAGTCTAAAAAACTATAAATAAAGAAAAGAAAATTTTAACAGTCTATGATCTGTAGTATATGTGTGTGGGGACCCTGTATCATTCATCATTCCAAACAATAGGAAAAGCTATACATAGCACGCAGGGACACAGACACCTTTCCTTCTTAGTAGACTCTAGGGCAGACAGGCATATATAAGAAGACACAGGGAAAAGAAGAGACAGAAAGACAAAGAGACTCAAAGAAAAACAGAGAGAAATTTTTTGAATAAATTTAATCTCCTAATAAAATGTTGCGATTATCCTTCAAAAGTGAAGAAAAAATAAAGATTTTTCTGAAAAAGAAATTTAAGAAAATCTATAGTCAGTAGCGTTCTTACAAGAAATGTTAGAAGTCTTCAGAAAACCCTAGAGGTTCACAAGAGAGCAGTGAATAAGAAAGAGACCCTATTTAAAACATGATAGCAGGCAAAGAGTGACCCCCCAGGATGTCATGGACCCCACAGGGATGTGCCTGAACACACACACACACCTTTTTAAGAATGTTCTTCACTTCAGAAAGTGAAGCCTACATTAAGAAAGAGAGTGTCTATACCGACTCCACCCACAAAGAACCTTAGACCTTACTTTGTATGGCTCCACATCCAGTCTGCTCCATTCGTCATTTCTCTAGAAATAACCTGAAAGTAAGTTGGCTGGGTACCTCACAGCAGGTAACCTGTACCAACCTGTAGAGCACTAGCTAGGTTCAATCTCAGCACCAGAAAAAAATGCCTACTACTAACTATAAAGTCATGTAAAATTTCTTAAAACCCTACTCAAAGTTAGCCCACAAGCCACTGAGAAACTTCATTTGTGAACTCATTTTGTAAGTTTAAACAAATGCCTTAACTTAAGGAGCTTCGTTTTCTTCACTTGCAAAGAATAATAAGAACAATATAGTTCTTATGCATGTAGCAATACATAGTTTATTATTTAGGAACTAGTTTAAAAATATAAAATGTAAGCCTGAGTATGCAGTTTCAGTGGTAGAGTGCTTGATAACACACACAAGTTTGATTCCCAGAATAGCAAAAAAAAAAAAAAAAGGGAGGGGGGCGGGGGGGCTATTTTCTTGAAAGACTTTCCTTAGAAATATCTTTGAAGGTTGGAGGCAGCTGGTTTTAGGATAAGGTCATGGAAGAAATATACAAAATCTAAACATAGGTCTATTTGGTAAATCTTCAAAATCACCTTCACTGCTGACATACTTGATGAAACAATCGTCTCAGGTTTCAGTGCTCTGAGAATTATCCTTAGAAACTTGCCTGGAAAACTGAATCATATCAGATAAGAAAAGTGAGGCTCTGGGTGATCTGGTCCAGGACCAGATCCAGTTCTGTCTCTGTGTAGGTTCTACTAGGGCACATAGACCACTGGGAATGAAACTTTCCAGAAAGAAGTTACACCTGGTACTCAAGTCTCCACCAGGCTGATTATCTGATTAACTTCAAAGACTGTGGAAAGGTCAGACAGTTGTAGGTCCAGAGCCTAATTAAAATTTATCTTGGGCTATCTTTAGCCTTCCCCCTAGCTAGCCTGCCCCACCCCATCCACCTCTACTTGATCTAACATGCTATCAGGTGAGACAGGTGAGACCTTTTGAAATCTATTGACTTAACTTAGTGACCACTAGCCCCCACCAACTAAAGCCAAAGACTTGTTCATCAGACAATATTTGAGACTGGAGAAGAGGTTTCTGTCTTTGCTGTAATCATCTACCTGATGTTTCCACCAATGTATTCGAAAAGTGTCTTGATTTCCGACCTTCTTTGTTCCTATAAAATTGCTACCTCATTGGAACATGGAATTTGGGGTAACCTAATTCTGTGTTCCCAGACACACTTACATTTAGCTCCAGAATAAACAGTTTTTTTATTTTCCCCTTTGAGATGAGAGCTATTTTTGTGTGGTCTGTATCATGCTGAGCTACACTTCTCTGGCCAGAGATATTCACTCATCTGATTAGACATGGTGGGCAGCAACCACACACAGTGAGTCTATTAACAGAGGCCACCTTCTGAGGGCCCCATCAGAAAAGGACAGAACAGACTCTACCGCCTGGCTGGTCCAACTAGAATCAAAGACACTGAGAAGACTCACTTGCTCAATCCACACAAAGCCCAGGCCTTTGCCGTACCACACTTCTGCCACACTTCTGCCAACTAAAAGGATGTACACAAAGAACAAAGAAGACTTCAAAAGAGTCTGGTCAACAAATGCTGACCCACACACCCCAGGCTTCTGAAAAGATAAATTCTAACACCCCCAGGAAGCAGAGAAGTCCTGGAGATGACTGCAGTTCCAGTATGACCCCTACCCATTCATCAGGTTTCAAAATAAAAAGAATGTAAACAAGGTACAAGAGAAGTAGACAGTGACTACACACTGGAAGGGTAACAGGAGCAAGGAGGGAGGGTAAGTGTTAAACAGACAGGCCAGTGAAGGGGAAAGGGAGGGCGAAAGGAAGAAAGGAAGGATTAACCATTTCTACTACAAGACTTATGATGGAAGGAACAACGTTTAAATTTCAAGACAGAATTACTGATATAAAGGACAGACAAGAAAAATCAGCAGTGCCTTCAGAAATCTGAAAAAAAAAAAAAAAAGTAAGCATGTCAACAAACATGAAATAACAGCCAACAAAATGGGGGGAAAGGAAAAATAATCTCCCAATTCAAAACAGAAAATAAACCAGAGGGAGAGGGAAGGAAAGAAGGACTTCAGAGATATAAAACAATGTGTGACAGAGTAGAGCTGTTAAAGCCCAAAGGGAGAGCATGCTGAGAACTGCAAGAAGACAAACCCTGTAGGGCACGGGACTACATAGTCAACGCTGCCGCAATGCTGGCACAACAGTGGTCGCAGGTCAATGACATGCGCTCAAAGTACTAAATTTTAAAAGCAAGCAAACAAAAAATTATGAACCAAAAATTCTATCATGTGCAAAACTGTTTTTCAGCAATGAAGACCAAGGGCTGGAGAGATGGCTCAATAGTTAAGAGGCATCTACTTCTATTCTTAGCAGAAGACCTGAGTCTGGTCACTAGCACCTACAATCAAGTGTCTCACAAGTACCTCTAACTCCAGTTCCAGGGAATGTCATCCTCTCTATACATCAGGATGTAGAGAAATGAGGCTGAAAATGAGAAGCCTCTGCCCTGCTGGAGGATGTCATGGTTAGCTTCAGGTGTCCACTTGACTAAACTAAAGTCAACTGGAAAAAGAATCTCAACAACAATTGCCTATGGCCACGTCTGTGAGGAATCTTATCACTTGCTAATTGATATAGGACGGCCCAGCCAACTGTGTACAGTGCCACCCCTAGGCATGTGGCCTGGGCAGCATTCTCCCATGGCTACTGCTTACAGTTCCCCACCACACTCCAAGCTGCTCTTGGTCCTGGTATTTATCATAACAACAGAAAGCAAATTAAAAGACAGAAAAGAAGAGAATCAACAGTCTGGTGTGATGTCTTTCTGTCTGCTGTGAATATCATTGGTTAATACAGGGACTGCTTGGGCCTATGGCAGGGCATCTTAGAAGCAGGTGGGAAATCTGAGCATAGATAAAGGGGAAGGAGGGCGGAGTCAGACACAGAGGCTTGAGCTTCAGGCCGAGAGAAGATGAAAAAGTACAGGTAGGTGAAGAGCCACGTGGCAGACAAATGAATGGAGATGGTTAAGATGCATGAGCTATAGCAATGTGCCTGAGCCATAGGCCAAGCAGCATGTAATGAATAAGCTTCTATGTGATTATTTGGGACACCAGAAACTTCATACTCCAACAGTCTTATTCAGCTATAAACTCTTTCAGTTTGAACAGCAGCCTGCCAGACAAGCTCTGCCATTGATGCACTAATGACACGGCTGCTGTGAAAGGAACCAACACTACCTGACTGCATTTGATGCCCAACGGCTCAGTCACAGGCCTATATAGAAATCCTTCTTGAATGGACACGCTATCAAACTCCCTTCTAAATAATTTATATTTATAGCCACAGATCAGCACTGCTGAGTGCTGGTCAGAGAAGCTTACAGTTGCAGTGGATTATTGTTAATACAGAAACTCCTAAGTAGCCAAAACTCTGAGAACTAATGACTGTAGTGAGTCCTCAGCTATGATGGAGAGCAGGCACTACCACCTTGACCTGAAGGTGTGGCCTTTAGGCCTTGAAGCCCCAGTATTCGGGGAGTGGCCAGAGGGCCAGTTTAAGAAGAGGTAAACAGACACCCACACCCTTCCGAATCTCTTGTCATCTTGGATAAAGGACCTGACATGCTGAGTGAAGCTGTGTGGACCAGTCCAACTTTCCAGGAACTGCATGACTGTTTAATCTCTTGTATCAATCAGTGAGTGTTCCCTATAAATCCCTTAACAAATAGTAACCCTGTTTCATCAGTTGCCAGTGATTATTAATTACAATAATACTCAGCCCAAAAGGGGATGTCCATATCACCTTCTGCAAGGCTCAAGAAGAGTCAGGAAGTGGAGTCAAGGAGAGTATAAGAGCCAGGATGCTGTCAGACATTACACTCTAGACATGACATGGCTGCTGGACCCAGGAATCCACAACACAAGTGCCTATCTGCTCAAGACAGCCCCCTCCCCCCAAATCAACATTTTATCATGGCTGCAGAAGAGCTGGTAAGGCCTCACTCCTCCCTGGTGGGCTATGGCAATTAAGGACTCCAGAGAGAGGGAGAGTCGCATTTCTGAGTGGTATAGCCACTGGTAACTGCCCTTCCTGAAGTGAATAACCCATAACTATGCTGAAGCAAGCAAGCACACCTAGTTAAGTATACACACTCAAAACAGACACGGGGGCAGGAGGGGGCTTGTTGGGAAAAAGTAGTCAGGTGAAGGGGGGAGAGGGTGATGGGGCAGGAAGTTATCAAAGCAGTATCATATACATGTATGAAACTGTGAAGGGGTAAATCAAATAAAAACAAAAGGCTAATTTTCCCAAAGGATCTCAACTGTTCCAAAAGGATCTGGCAATATGAAACATCTTTCTGATGCCTTTCTCTGGTATCTGAACTCAAGATGGTTAGCTATTATCTGATACAAATCAGGAAACACATGGCACTTATGATTACAAAGTCATCTGCTTAGGTACATGTACACATTCCATTAGAACTGTGATTTTGTCTGTTGTGTGCTCTGAGGAAGGTAGAAATATAGAGAAGTAGGAGGAAATGTCAAGCATCCTTTACACATTCCCTCAATGAGCTACTACAAAACTCTACCCTCCACAGGACCCATGTGTGTCAGCTCCCTAAGAGCTGCAAAGGTTGGCCTAAGGAAAAAGCCTTTCGTGTCCTTGGGCAGTGACAACTCATGAGCAGAAGGCACTGCACAAGGAGTCGGGACAGGGGCTTCCACAGATTCAGTGTCTGTCATTGAGTCCTCCACAGCAGCACTGGGTCCAGACTGCCAACTACAGGAAAAGGAAACCTCCAGACTCTAGTTTAAGATAGGATTCACAAAGAACTCTGCAGTAATTCAGACAAATACGTAAGACAATAGGCAGTGTGGACATGCTCCTCTGACGTGCGGGCACACCTATGACCCCAGAGCAGGGAGGGTAAGGAAAGTATCAGGAGCCAAAGGCCAGCTTGGGCAAGTTTCAAGACTTTTAAAAGCTGGTCTTTTTGTTCTTAATTTTTAGGGGTTAGAAATTTAGAGCTCTGTGGTAGAACACTTGCCTAGCATGCACAAGAACCTGAGTCTAATTCCTAGCACCCGAAAATGACAGACAAAATTATGTAAATGCCATTATTTTAAGTACCTTAGGAAACAGAAAATGGAAAGCAATATTCCAAACATTACCACTGACTGTCTTCTTGGCAGAAATTAAATTGTTCTTTTTTTTTTTTTTTCATTTTCCAATTTTACTAAAACACTTGTTTGTTCTTTGAGACAAAGCCTTACTATGCAACCCTGTCTGTCCCCAAACTCACTCTGTAGACCAGGCTGGTCTCAAACTCAGAGATCCACTGGCCTCTGCCTCTGAGGTGCTGGGATTAAAGGCTGCACCACCATACCAGGCTTACTCGGTGTTTTGTTGCTTTTGAAAATTTATTACTTTCTTAATTTATAGGTCATGTAATTCAAACTATAATTAGCAAAGCAAACAAGCTAGTAATACAAAAATCACAGTGCTCAGAAATGAAACAAGTTTGTAAAGGAAAGAAACCGCCCTCAGTGAGGCAGGAGCTCAGCCAACACAACCTATGGAGGAGTAAGGCCTAGGCCGTCACAGACCTGTGAATCTGCCCATTCTTATGCAGGTACTCCAGTCCCTCTAAGACTTCTCGGAGGATTGTAGCAATGGTTGGCTCATCTAGGACTCCACTTTTGTGCTCCCCCTTTGCCACAATATGCTTAATAATATCCAGAACAGAACCTGGAAACAGGAAACAGAACACAATGAAAATTTGAACTCAAACATTCAGATCTAGCTTGGAATCAAAGCACATTAGAATATTTACATAAATCATATAAGAAAGAAAGGAAATAATAGCAAATATGAGGAAATGCAGATGCTTCAAAGTCTAAATTCCAACCCAAAACAGAAAGTAATTAATACCCAAGAAGTGTGTCACACCATGTCCTTTAGCTCTCTAATGAGAACTTGAAAGGGTTAGTGTAGGATTTTAATCAACTCTGAAGAAGCTCTGGGTGAACCATACCAATCAATAAATAACACTCTAATATAAGATAACACAAACCAAATCAATTTTATTTAAGTAAAAATGTAAATATATAACTGAAATACATGAAAAGTAAAATTCACATTTGTAATTTTGATGGCTATTCTTGGCTGTCAATTTGATACATCAGGAATTAAATAAAATCCCAAATAGAGGGCACACTTACGAGGGATTTTTGCTTAATTTGAAGTAGGAAGAGCTACTTTTAATCCAGCTCTTTGAGGTGGGAAGACATACCTCTAATCTAGGCCACCTGCTGGAAACCTATATAAGGACTTGGAAGAAGGAAGCTTCACTCTGTTTGCACTTGCCATTACTAGCAAATCTATTCCTTCACTGGCTCAAAGCCTACTTTGGGATTCTGGCATGTACTGAAGACCAGCTAAAACACCCGTCCAGCTTTGTGACTGAACAACTGGATTCTGGGACCTTCTGTTCACAGGCAGCCACTGTTGCCTGGACCACAGCATGCAAATCATTCTAATAAATCCCCTTTCTATATATAGAGAGATTCATTCTGTAAGTTGTTATTCTAGAGAACCCTGACTAATACAATAATCAAACTAACTTAGATGCTAAAGTTCTAGGATAACAAACACAGTTCTGTCTAAGTAATGCCCAGATGTCTCATCAATACAATTCTCTCAGGATGGAAGATGCTGTTCCTAACAAACTCGTACACATCAGTTAAAACAACAGAACACTGACAATCAAAACTACTTACACTCAAAAAACTTTTGACAGAGACTCATAAAAATACATAGAAATGACTCCACTGCTCTCTCTGTTTACCATTTAAAGTCTCCTCTAATTTTTTTTTCAATTAAGAAAATAAAACCAATTTGCTATACTGCATACTCTTTCTTGACTCACTTGAAAGTATTAATTCCAAATACATAAGAAACAGACATCTAGGAGGCTGGTGGTTCAGCTCAGTGGCAGAGTATCCTAGTCTCAATTCCCCCAAAACAAAACAACACTGCACTATCCAACACAAGCTTCTTTTAGCTCCCCTTAAGACCCGATAACTTAAATCAGGTGTGGTGACTCCTAACTACAATCCTATCACTTGGAAAATGCAGGAGAACTGGGAGTTGAAGGTGATTCTCAGTTGCGCATAGCACTCAAGGCCTGAACTGCCTTGAAACACAGCCTCAAAGGCTCCCTCTCAAACAGAGCAATCTGATGACTCAATAAGCTTGATTTAAAATAATAATAACAATAACAATAGAACCCAAGTGCCTAAGGAAAGAACTGATAGTCAAATCCTGTGTTAAGAAATTTCTAGAAGCCTTTAAAGTCTCAACAACAGTCTACAGAAGACATCCGTGGTAGGAACAATTCAGGTGCAAAATCAAGGCTGGCCCAGCAGTGGCAACTGACTAAGCAGGTCACCTTAAGCCTAAATAAGGAAAGAACACAGGAGAGAAGAGAAGTGGGTAACGATATTCTTGGAAAGAAAGCTCACTACAGAAATCTGAACTTCAGTGCCTGCAGAGCAGACACAGAAAAGTGATTCCCCATCTGTCCTCAGAGGCGGAGACGGGAATCACTGAGTCCAAAGGTCTACATAGTGACTTGCAGGTCAGCCAGAGTGGCACAGTGTGATTCAGCCTTAAAAGAAGAAATAAAAACAAAAGCCACCCCTACCTAGAGCTCCAGCACAAGAGCATGTAAAGAGAAGAGGGGAGAAAAGAAAGGGCTGAAGGCGGGAGAACCCTGTGCAAGGCCAGCCCACCGCCCCTCAGGGCTTCCAGAAGGAGACAATTTTGTTCTCTCTAGAGTTAAGGAGCCAGAAAGGTTCCAAACTCCAGACAGTACTTCCTGGCACATTACGGGACAACTTTTCCTTCCTCCGTACGGAAACTTACAAACTTGTAGTCCAGAGGCCTAGGGAGAATTCGGTCCTGTTAAGTTTACACATAAAGCCCTGAAGCAAAGTGACCAAATCGATGAGCCCAAATGGTCACTCTTCTGAAAAAGGCCACAAGAATTATTTGGTGAGAAAATAAAATTCCATGTTAAAAACTTTAAGAATTTAAAAATGTTTTAAAAGACTGGAAATGGGAGAAAGTCTGATAGAATTTAAAATCAACAGGATTTATTCATTTAACATTTATGTGCAAGATGTATTCTAGCACTTCTGGGATCAGGCAGGACTGTCATAAGTTCAAAGTCAGCCTGCCTAGCCAATGAGATCTTGTCTCAGAATACCTGTTATATTATTATCCAGAACTAGAAGTTTTCATGGCAGCTAAAAGAAAGGCAAAGGTAAAACACTCTATGCAAAAAGAGACTAACTAACAATCATCACTGGACAGCCCGATTAACCCGACTAACTGAAGAAAAGTTGGGATTGGGAGACACTTGTAGGAGTGTGTGCTGCATTACGTCCTTAACCACAATCTGAAGGAAACTCAGGTTTTGAACTTTAACATGCAAGCTAGTTAAAAAAAAAAAAAAGAAAGAAGGAAGGAAGGAAGGAAGGAAGGAAGGAAGGAAGGAAGGAAGGAAGGGAAAAAGAAAGAAAAGAAAAAATGGACCCTAGACCCTGTAAACTGTCATTACATAACTATGAGACCAAGAAGTTGCATTTTAAAAGACATTCACAACCTCCTAACTTTGAGAACAGCAGCAGGCTGGGGTGCAGCTGAGCTGGCAAAGTGCTCATCTAGCATGAGGACGGCTTTGATCCTAGTATGGTGCATTCAGGTGGCGCCCACTAAATGAACAGGGTTCAAGGTCATCCTGAATACACAGCAAGTTAAAAGCTGGCCTTACACTATATGAAAACCTGTCTCAAAAAGAAATTTTAAAAAGAACAACAAGTGACAAGGCATGGCTCAGTGATTAAGAGCACTTGCTGCTCTTGTAGAAAGCCAGGTTTCAGTTCCCGGCACCCACATGCTGGTTCACAACTGTCCTTAACAAAGCAGGGGGATTCAATGCCCTCTTCTGACTTCTGTGGGCTCTGCAAACATATGGTATACCACAAACACGTAAATACATCTAATAAATATAAAAATAAAATGGACAGAGTGAAGCAACTGCTAACTTGATTCCTGTTAAAGCTAAAAATTAATTGAGTGAATTAATTACATATTACTTTTCTCACTTTACTTTCATGAAAACATTCTTTTTTAAAACAAAAATAAGCTCATGTAAAAACTGAGCTGCTCTTCTCTCTCTTGGGGACGAGTGAGGGCCTGCCCATGACAGACCAGTGTTCTACCCCTGAACCAAGTCCCCCCATGTCCCCAAGCCTTAAGGACTACTGCCACTACTAAGATGCTTCTGAGACACTGAGGTTTTGGAGGACCCCAAATTTGTTTAGTTCAGACTGAACATGCAACGCTCATTACTACTAATCAGATATACTGCTGGGTCCTGCTTTGATCAAGGGATTATCCATATTTTTCTCTTAGAATATGACAAGGATGAGAATAGCTATAAATAAAATACCTTACTATCTAAGAAAGTACATTTAACTTAGATTAATTAGATTTTTGATATTCTACACATAATCCTTTAATGACTGTGAGTACTTACTTGCTTTCCTTCCTCTCAGACCTTTTCTTAGTCGTGTAGAGTTTTATTTACTCATCTGTGTGCATGTGAGTGGATTGAGGGAGAGGGCATCCTGCTGGTCCCAGTGACCTGCTTCTGAAGACCCAACACTGCAGTGTGCTGCTGCACAATTGCAGAAGCAGGTATTTGGACAGAAAGTACTTCTCAAGATTTATGAGAATAGTACTAACAGCCAACACTGAGAGGGTTTGTTTGGTTTCCAAGACAGGGTTTCTCTGTATAGCCCAGGCTGTCCTAGAGCTAGCTCTGTAGACCAGCTGGCCTCAAACACAAGAGATCCTCCTGCCTCTGCCTCCCAAATGCTGGGATTAAAGGTGTGAAAGGTGTGTGCTGTCACTACAGCACCATCACCACCACCACCACCACCTGGCTCACTGTCAAGAATAATTTCTTATAATTAACCAAATATTGTAAGTACTATGAAATGTTCACAAAATCAATGTAATTAATGAAAATTATTTTAACAAAATAGTTTCCCTGAGAGTGATGGCACACGCTTTTAATCCCCACATTTGGTCTACATAGAATGTTCTAGGTCATTCAGAGCTATATGGTGAGACTCTGTCTCAAAAATACGAAAGCTGCCAGATGTGGTGGCACATAACCTTTAGACCCAGAATTTGGGAGGCAGAGCCAGGGGATCACTGTGAGTTAAAGGCCAGCCAGGTCTACATAGTGAGCTCCGGGACTAAATACTCTTATCTAAAATACAAAACAATTTAAAATTTTAAGTTAAAAACAGAAGGTGTTATTCCTATTGCTGGAAATATCAGAATATAATTTCTTAATGTGTCTGTCTCTCTGTCTCTGTCTCTGTCTCTGTCTCTGTCTCTCTCTCTCTCTCTCTCTGTGTGTGTGTGTGTGTGTGTGTGTGTGTGTGTGTGTGTTTAGTTCTAGGGGATTTTTCCTAAATATTTCTTAATATATTTGGTTTAAAGGCTTATTAGTCTAATAGCAAAAGGAAGATTTCATCTTTCTAAAAACTACAGAACTTTAATATTTAATATATATATAGGGGCTGGAGACATGGCTCAGTGGTTAAGAGCATGGGCTGCTTTTACAGAGGTCCTGATTTCAATCTCAAGCAACCACATGGTGGCTCACAGCCATCTCTAATGAGATCTGATGCTCTCTTCTGGCATAATGGCATACATACAGATAGAGCACTCATATACATAAAAATAAATTTTTAAAAATTAGGTATATAAAGACGCTGACTTATAAAAATACATGTAATTCTATAAAGAACTATGACTCTAGGACAGATTTTAAAGATTCCTAGTGCTCAGCTGGAAAACTCAGAGAGACTCAGAAAACCTAAACAAAGAGCAAGTTAAAAGATACTTCACCTTTCTCAAGTCCTGCCTGTCTGTGACCAGGATCTTGGACAGAGGGACAAGAGTCCTCTAAGACAGCTTTAGAAAGGGCAGGCAGGCACACAGGGACATAATGACAAAAGTAGACATGTCCGTTCATTATGACAGTGTTTTCAAACCGCGAAAAACTCTGTTTTACACATTTTTATAAATCACAAATAAGGAAATTATGCTACAGGTGATCAATAACAAAAGATACAATATTACCTACTGTTCCCATATCTGTCCATACTGAAAAGAACCATGCTTGACCACCATCTTGAAAGGTGGTTGTTGTTAGCAACCATCACATGAAACGGGCCTTTAACAAAGCACTCCAGTGTCTCCAGTGTGTCACTAATGGATTAAAGCAAAGAGGTGATTCTGGCTAGGCAGAAAGCTTCAAGTAGCAAGAGAAGACTCCTGCTGTAACTACGCTTTTTTGTGTACCTCCGAGAATGCACGGTGACAGATGTTCACTTCTGTGATCTTGTCACCTTACCAACACCTTGGAGAAAGGCATTCTCGCTCAGCAAACACGTAAAGCTCAGGGCTGAAACTCTTCTTGTGACATGTAATCACTAAAGAGAACGGCGTTCTACTCTATTCTGAAACCTATGTCTCTTTGAAGAAGTATAAAGTGAAGTCTATATCAAAACTACAGACTAAACAAATGTGGATCCTTTCTTCTCTAACTATACACTATAAAATGGAAAATTACACTCCTTACAAAAAGCAAATGCAGACAGAAACCAAGTGCCACAGAATGAGAACACTGAATGGCTCCATCACTCACAAGTCCTACCAATCTTGCTACACATCCAAACCGAAGTCTTTATATATAGGATATGTCAGCAGATAAAAAAAAAAAAATGTTCAATCATCCGGTAGTGGTGATATAAACCCTTAATCCCAATACTCAGGAGGCAGATATAGGTGGATCTCTGTGAGTTCAAAGCCAGTCTGGTCGACAAAGCTAGTTTCAGGACAACCAGGACACAGAGAAACCCTGACTCAAAAAAACAAAAACAAAAAAATGTTCAATCTACACATGCCAAATGTCCATGTATTTGTGTACATTACATATATGTTACAAGAAAAAATATATAATTATTCTAATATTGGGAGAATCAAGATTTTTCTGTGCAAGCGAAAACAGATCAAGTATAATATTAGTTTTATAAATGTATATTATGTTCAAATAAAAATATTCCTGAGAAATTATGACTTACTTGAAACATACAATCTATCCAAGTCCTAAAGCAGTAAGACCATAGCCATGGGCACTCCAGGTATCTAAGTTATGCTTTCTAATATCAACACTTAGTAGAACACTGGCTGACTCTAAATCTGGGGAGAAATGAACTGCAAATGTGAGCATGAGAAACTCTGAATGCTCCTGGGGAGAAAACGCAGCCAGTAAAAACCAAGCCCAGGACTTGAGTTCAGTTCCCAAAGCCCACTTGGGAAAAAGAAAAGCTGGATGTGTGGACTCGTTCTTGCAATCCCAGCACACTGTGCAGGTGGGAACAGGAGACCCTGCGGTTTCTGGCTGCCGAGGAGGGTGGAGAACAACTAAGAAATAAAAATTAACATTGTTTTCTCATCTAGACAAGCACACAACTGCACACATATAAACACAAACACACAAAAACAAACAAGACTGTGCACATGCAAACACACACACATGCATGTATGCACACACAGCAAAAAAAAAAAAAATCTAGAATCAAAAAGCAAGGAACCAGCTATATATCTAGTCTAAGCTGGCCCCAAACTTGAAATCTTCCTGCCTTGGCCTCCTATGTGCTGGGACTATAGGCCTGAGCCGTCATAGTCAGCTTAACAATCCTGGAAATGGGTCCTCTACAAGAGCAAGTTTTCTTAGCTGCTGCCGGGGCCGGGAGTGAACGCGCTCAGAAGACAGCCTTGTGGAGCAGTTCTGCCATCCCACCTTTATACAGGCCGAGAGCCAGCAGAGCCATCTCACCTGCCCTCAGTGTTTGCAGTCTGCCAGTACAGACTGAAGAGTCCCAGTTAATAAGGCAAGGTCACTATACAAAAGAAACGATGCCAGCCAGGGCTACACAGAGAAATGTCTCAAAAAACACAAAAGAAATGATGCAAGAATAATAATTTTTAAAACTTCTAATGAATTAACTGATTTAAATAAGGACTAAATGCCAAAATATATAAAATATATGACCTATGGAGACCTAGACAATTGTATCAAAGTCTCATCTCAGATTACTTGCTAGCTACAAGGGAAAATCCATTTTATAGACAGACCTGGCTGCCACAACCTTAAGCAAACAAAACAAACATTACTATTAAATAGGAATTATTTAATTAATTATTAAACATTACTATTAGATAAGAAACCTTCCTGACGTGATACAATATAGAATGTGCAACGTCAAAGACCTAAAAATATTTAGACTAAATTCCATCAAGCTTAATTTCCAATCTAATGCTCAATATGCTAAAAATAGACATGCAGATAGGTGTGACATCAAAAAGGAAGAATCTAATAACTCTAGATAAACAGATAAAACCTTTCAATCAGTTATGTCCTGGAAGGAAGGGAAAAGAAACTATACTAATTTAAGAGAGATGTTGCAGGTATAAGAGCCAAATGGAATGTGTGAGACCTACTGAGCTACACACTAGCATTTTTTATTTAAACTACATTCTCAGTATCCTCAAATGTAAAACGGCAATGAAACCCTATCAGGATAAGAAGAATTTTAATTAATTTATTATTAGACAAGATCTCACTGTGTAATTCTGGCCAGTCTGGAACTTGATCTTATACACATGGTTGGCCTTCAACTCACAGAGATCTGCCTGCCTCTGCTCGAGTGCTGGGAAATTTTTACTAAATTTTTAACCCATGAAATTTAGCATTCCACTGTAGTCTACTCACCTCCACTTAGCAGCTTCATGACTAGCCACAGCTCATCTTTTACCACAAAAGACGTGTAGTAAGACACAATATTAGGATGATGGCATTGACTCATGGCTTGAATTTCTTTCTACAAAGAAGAAAATACACAGTCACTGACTGAATTTCAGATAAAAGCAACCCTTATTAATCAGCAAATCCAGATTTGGTTATCCCAGGACTATGCTGCAGTCTTCTCTAGGATTTCCAAGGTACTAAAGTCTTCATGAATAGCCACAGGCCAGGCTGCACACACCTCTAATCCTGGCACTTGAGAGTAAAGAAGGCTGAGTGCTAGAGGGCAGACAGTCTGATCAGGACACACAGGCAAAACCTCATCTGAATCGCTAACCAGGCCTTTAACCCAGCACTCAGGAGGCAGAGGCAGACAAATCTCTGTGAGTTTGAGGCCAGCCTGGTCTACAGAGTGAGTTCCAGGACAGCCAGGGCTACACAGAGAAAAATAAAACAAATAAACAAAAGTTAAACCAGAAAATGATATAGTTTCCCTCAGTCAATCCTGACTCTACTCCTTCTAGACAGTGTATTAGTAATCTCTGAAACAGAAAACACAGTTTATCACAGCCTGGCATGGTACTTCAGGAGATCTCCATTGGGACAAATATTTTTACTACAAGGCATCCTTGAATAACTATCTTATGAAATCTGGCCCACAGAGAATAATTACTAATTATCAGAATGTAAGTTTTTTGTCTGTCTATAGAGGATTGTTTTGTCTTAGTAAAATATCAATTTGCCTAATTTTTGTGAAATGATTAACAACTCTCACACCAAAGAAAAGTAAACGGAAATGGTACAAAGTTATAAACTAAATCCATCATGGAGCTGTAAAGTTAGTAGTGGAGTACTTACCTAGTATGTGCTAGCTCCATAGTCTAGTCTAGTCTAGTGTCTCTCTCTCTCTCTCTCTCTCTCTCTCTCTCTCTCTCTCTCTCTCTCTCTCTCTCTCTCTCACACACACACACACACACACACACACACACACACACACAGAGAGAGAAAACTCAGGAAAAGCTAAGAGTATTCTTTGCATTTTCATTGTGTCTGGCATGCATATACCTCTAATAAACATTTGTTGAATGAAAGAAATCCTACAGTGCTTTACACAACTTTTCATTCATTCATGCACATGCTTTATATCTTTGATATAAAAAGCTTTCAAAATTCTTTAAAAATGATAAATGAAGAATATAGTATGCTATTTTCCATCTTTTCTACTTAAATGCAAATTTATTTATAGCAAAGACCTGTTGTACATATTTTTACAAGCCCTAAGGTCACCAGCAAGGATTTTTCAAGGCTCCTTCACTTCTAAAAACTCAGGAAACAAAAAAGGAAGAAGGAACTAAGTAAATAGCTTCCCAGTAATAGCTATCCAGGACCTAAAGAGATAAGGTATGTGCTTATAAAAAGGAGCAGGTAGGTCAGCATGCACAAGGCTAAATAGTAATGATATTAAATGGAACAAGAATCAACATGAAAAAAAAATAGCTAAGAAAGGCAAGTACGAGCAAAGAAGTCCTTTTGGAGGAGATGGGCCTCATTTTGGCTCTATTATTAAATATGATAAAATATTTAATATATGAGATATATTTAAGACACAATTGTTACTCTGCCTTAACCATGTACTGTCTCAATGGACTCACTGAATTCCCATAGTGCCAAATACTCTTTATTTCTGAGGACAGGACTTCAGTAAGCCAGTACTTATCAAAGCTGGCTGGACCTCAGGTCCAGAAACCTCTAACTTCAGTACAACCCCATGTTAATGTGAAATGGCAGCTCCAACTCACTCCGGACAACCACTGGGAAAGGAGGGGAAGGAAAAATAAAAACAAACAAACAAAGCCTTCCTTGGAAAATCTCCAAGAAAGCCCATTTCTCCCTTTTCATAGCCTAATTTTCTTCTGTGTATTTTACATCCAGCTACAAGCTTCCAGCCCCCAACAACTGAATAGTTGATGTGCAAGTCTATCTCCTATTTACGTCAGCAGGGGTCTTCTTAAAGTCCCAAAACCTCAAGAGGAAAACTTGGTACAGGTATTTATTAAATGTCTACGATATCAACTATGTCAGGTCCAACTGCTGACATGACAAACCCCCCTAAAACCGAGAGTCTGGTAAAGAAGTCAAGCCAATAGCCTGGCAACACAGAATAATAAATAGCTTGATAATAAAAATGTATTAAGATATCAAAAGAGTCCACAGGAGACACAAAAACTGGAGTCACGGTGATCACGTCTCTGAAGCTCCCTGCACTGCAGCCTCTAACAGCCAGGGAGAGACATCCGAGGGTTAACCAAGACTCTGGCTGCACAATAAATGAAGACGAGGGCAGTCAGCTACTCTAGACAACCACTGAATAGAGACAATGGAAATGGCAGCTCATTCTTAGGCACAGGAATTGCACTAAGGTTACATTCATATTAGAGAAAGTTGAGAGCAGCAGAACGCATTTACAGATCTGCAAGCTTAGAGATGTCTTTGAAAGTTAATAAATAGCTGGCAGCAGATGAGAGATAGAGCACTTGCTTAACACATGTCAGGGCAAAGTTCAATTTCTAATTTCAGAAAATGTAAAAGGCAGGAGAAATACAAAGAGAAAGAGGACCTATAGACAATAGGACTTGGTGGCTGGCAGAGGGGACTGCAAGAGAAGATACTGTACTGGTGTAAAGGCTGACAACAAACTGGGTCCCCAGCCTCCTTACCACCTATGAAGTCTCTCCTTGCTAATAAAATGGCTTCTTCAAAGTTCTTTACAATCAGTTAATGTCTTTTACCTTTTCTGTCTTCCTTTCTTTTTTAGATAGGGTCTCACTATAGCCATCAGGCTGACTGGAACTCAGGCAGATCTATTTGTGTTTACCTCCTGAGTACTGAGATCAAAGGCATGCCCCACCGCCCCTGGCACAATTTTCTTATTATTTCTTGTTTTTTTTATTGGCTAGGATTCAACCTAGAGCTTTACATGCTATGGCAAAGGCTGTAACATCATGTAGCCCTGATGTCCTGGCACTCACTCTGTAGATCAGGCTGGTCTTGATTCACCTGTCTCTGCCTCCCCAGTGCTGGGATCAAAGGCATGCACCACTGTCTTGACTCCATTTCTTTTTCAATGATAACTTTTCTTTGCTTATGAAACACCTTGATTTCTATCATTTACTCAACAGTTTTTTAATTATTCAAACACAGGCATATTACTTCCATACATAAATGATGTGGGATGTCTTTCTGTATGATGTGAATATTATTCGTTAATAAGGGAATTGTCTTGGCCTATGGCTGGCATCTTAGAAGTAGGCAGGGAAAATGGAGCTTAGATAGGGGAAGGAGGACAGAGTCAAGAGATGTGATTCAGCTGCAGGAGAACAAATGTAAATAAATAGGTTAAGCCACGGGCCAAGTGGCAAAACAGATTAATAAAAATGTGGGATTATGTTATTACATTGTTAATAATTTTCCTGCCTACTAGTTTAATAACAGTGCTGATTGGCTGAAGGCAGACAGGAAGTGTGAGCAGAGTTACCAGACTGGGAAAACTCTGGGAACAGTATAAAGCAGAAAAGAGACGCCAGAGAAGCCAGCAAATGCAGAGGATAACTATGCTGCTCTGAGAAAAGGTACCAAGCCACACGGCTGAACAGGGTAAGAATCATGGGTTAGTTTAAAAGCAAGAGCTAGCTAGTAATATGCCAGAGCCTTAGGCCAAACAGCATGAAATTAATATAAGCCTTTGTGTGATTATTTGGGGCTAGTAACTCTGGGACTATAGAGGTATGTGGGTCTGGACCTCTGGCCAGACTGGGCCAGAAACCTCGTTACAGAAATGGGTTGAATTAAGATGCAAGAGCTAGCTAGTAATATGTCTGAGCCATAGGCCAAGCAGACTATAATTAATACAAGTGTCTGAGTCGTTTTGGGGAGGAAAAGCAGCTGCAGGCGGGTCGGGACTGGAGGGCTGGGCTGGGCCAGAAACTCTTCTACACATAAATTCGGTTAGTTTTGCATCCACACAGAATAAACCATGCCCTCAAGGCCTTGTTCCAGTACTAAACTAGTTTCCACTTATGAAATCTTGAGGCTTTTATTCTGCTGCCACTATTACTATTTAAATGTAGGGTCTAATGAACATTAACCTGTGGGCTATAAATTATTTATAAGTCCCCTCAAAAATAGAAAGGCTACAACTAAAAAGATAGTAGCCAGGCAAGGTGGTGCATGCTTTTAATTCCAGCACTCAGGAGGCAGAGGCAGGTGTATCCCTGTGAGGTCGAGGCTAGCCTGGTCTACAGACTGAGGTCCAGGACAGCCAGGGCTACACAGGGAAAGCCTGTCTTCAAAACAACTGACAAAAATAAAACAAACAAATAAAAAGAAGTGAACCTAAGCTGACTCCTAGAACTCAGCTAAGGCTTGGTGACAGGAACCTGTGACCCAACACTAGGGAGAAAAGACAGTGGCTTCTAAAGCCCACGGCCAGTGACAGATTCTGCCTCAACAGCAATGTGTAGGGACACGGATCATGAGTTAAGAGCACAGATGCTCTTCCAGGGGACCTGGGCTTGATTCCCAGCATCTCCAGTCACAGGGTCCAATGAATAACCCCTGTGAGCCTCTGGGGATGCCAGGCAGGCACACAGTATACAAGCACAGAGGCAAAACATCCCTAAATATAAAAGAAAAGCTTGATCTTCATTTCAATAGACCAGGATCTCTAATTCAAAATTAAAAAGGCGCTGCTGACAGTTCCCAAAGAATGATGCCTGAGCCTGACATCTGACCTTCACACACAGAAGGAAGAAAAGTGAGGAATCCAAACATCTACACCCTGCTTTTTGTTGTTGTTTGGTTATTGGTTTTCCAGTGTTTCTCTGTGTATCTCTGGCTGTTCCAAGATGGAACTCGCTCTGTAGACCAGGCTGTTCTTGAACTCACAGAGATCTGCCTGCCACCATCACCAGGCTCTGGCTTAACCTTTCTCTTGAATAATTTCCTTGTCTATTTTTTTTACCTGTGTCCTGTTCTCCCCTCCCAGTTTCCTGGTTTCTACAGGCACTCTAAGTTGAAAATTAAAGGCATGAATCTAAGATTCATATGTGAAGCAGAACATATAGCATTTGCTTTTCTGTACCTGGTTTGCCTCACTTGATGTAATTATTTTAGTTCCATCCATTTACATGAAAATGTCACACCCATAGCAAGCCCAAGTCTTCATGTACCTCATGCTAAGTCAGAGGTGAGCATTCTAGCAACTGAGTGCAGGGCATAGGCAGGAGAGATGGTTGTAGGGGACAGGGGTGGAGATGATGGATGATATGTATGGGATAAGAAAGAAATCAGAGTATTGTGGGAAAGTTAACAGGTGTGGGATGTCTTTCTGTACACTGTGAATTGCCACTGGATAATAAAGGAAATATTCTGGCCTATAACAAAGCAGCTTACAGGCAGGCAGGAAATCCAAGCAAAGACAAAGGGGAAGGAGGGCAGAGGTAGACGGAGATGCCGCAAGATGTAAAAGTTCAGGTAAAAACATGAGCCACATGGTAAAACATAGATTAGTAGAAATGGGTTGAGTTAAGATGTAAGAGCTAGTCAGCAATAAGCCTGAGCCATAGGCCGAATATTTTGTAATTAATATAAGTATTGAAGTCATATGGGGGATAGGGGGAGGCCTAAGCAGCTGTGGGCGGGTCCAGACCTTGGGGCTGAGATGGGCCAGAAACCTCAGACTACAGTTAACTAAAACAATGAGTATGAAGAAGACACATGGAAACCTACCCTCTTGTAACCAAGATTTGCAAACATGTTTATACAAACAAAACCTACTTGTTTTCAATGGAATCCATCAATCAAATAAAAAAACAATTGAAATTTTTAAAATAAACTAAGCCAATAAATGTGTTTTAGGGGTGTTACTGTTTGAATAAGAATAGCTTTAACAGCCAGGTAATGGTGGCTCACATCTTTAATCCCAACACTTGGGAAGCAGAGGCAGGCAGATTTCTGTGTGTTAAAGGCCAGCCTAGTCTTCAGAGAGTTTCAGGAAAGCCAGAGGTACACAGAAAAATCCTGTCTTAAAAAACAAATTTGAATGTGTGGTCACGGGGGAGTGGTACTATTAAGGAGTGTGGGTATAAGTATGGCTCTTTTGGAGGAAGTATGTTACTAGGGGTAGGCTTTGAGGTTTCAGATGCTCAAGCAAGGCCCAGTGTCTCACTCTCTTCCTTCTGCTTGATGATTCCCACCTCTTAGACTGCCTAGCACCATGTCTGCCTGCATGCCACCATGGTTCCGACTATACTTCCCAACATGACAATAATGAACTAAACCTCTGAACCTGTAAACCAGCCCCAATTAAATGTTTTCCTTTTCTGTGGTTACAGTGTCTCTTCACAGCAATAAAAAACCTAAGACAGGGGACTAGGATCTCATGTATCCCAGAGTAGTCTTAAATTTATAATGAAGCTAATCCTAATCCTCAGCTCCTACCTCCTAAGTACTGAGAGTACAAACTATACCAGGCCTCCTCCTTATGTATAACAAAAAAGGCAAATGTTAGATAGACACTGGTATTCATGTTTTTAATGTATATGGTTGTTTGCCTGCATGGACATCAGTGCACACATGTGAGCCTGGTGCCCTCAGAGGCCAAGAGACCATCAGATGCCCTCGAGCTGCAAGTTAAAGAGTTACAAAGGGATGTGAGCCATTATGTTGGTTACTAAGAATTGAACCCAGGTCCTCTGACATAGCAGTCAGTACTCTTAACTGCTGAGCCATCTCTCCAGACCTCCCCGCCCCGGAAGTCTTAAATTCCAGTTTTACTTGGGGTTTATTTGTATTTTAACAGAGTTAACTTAAAATATACAAATTGCTTTTATCATCATTGTGGGCCCACAGTTGGGATGGTATGTTGTATTATGTTTCTGGCCCAGGATTTCCGGTCTAGCCTTGTGGGCCTGACCTGTAAACCCGTGGACCCACAGACCCACAGTCCCATAGTCCCACTGAAACATGCAGATACTTATATTAATTGTACAACGATTGACCTGGGGCCCAGGCATATAACTTGCTAACTCTTGCTCTTAAACAAACCTATGATTCTTATCTTGTTTGGCCAGGCAGCTCAGTACCAATTTTCAGAGCAGCATAGGTGACCTCTGCATCTGCTTCTCTGGTGTGTCTGTGGCATCTCTGCTCTGTTCTTCCTGTTCCCAGAGTTTTCCCAGTCTGGTAGTTCCATCCATATTTCCTGTCTGCCTTCAGCCAATCAGCATTTTTATTAAACTAGTATGCAGGACGATTGTTTACAATATAGCACAATGTAGCATAATCCCACTACAATGGTGCTCTAAGGTATTAGTAGCGACTGTTACTCCAAGATCTTAAAAGAGGAAGCCTCTCTCCCAAGCCTAGCTCTCCTACCAGAGGTGACTTCAGATCACTGCAACAACACACTCCTCGCTTCCTCATCTCCTTCTAGACTAATATGAAATTCCACTGCCGTGTCTTCCTTCATTCCAACTATCCCAATACTCAGTATAGACAACACCAGTAATTCAACTTGGAGCAGTGGCACTCTGCAGATGTAGCTCAGCAGCTCACTCCACATCTGACAGAAAATACCTGAGTTATTCCCTGGCACCATAAATAAGGGTAAGGTGATGGAAAAATTTCTAGATAGGCAGGCAATCTCAGCCCTAATCCCCGCCTTCTCTTGTCACTGTTTTATTATATTTATTTATTTACTTGCTTATTTATTAAGGGAGAGAGACAGAGAGAGAATTTATCTGTGCATGCTGCCATGGTATGTATGCAGACAAACCTCAGAAGACAATTTTGGGGAGTTGACTTTCACCTTGTGGGTCTTAGGGATTAAACTCAGGTCATCAGGCATAGGAGTAAATACCTTTGCAGTTAGCTTTTCTATCACTAGCTGTGCATACCTCTTGTAAAAAAAAAAAAAAAAAAAAAAAAAAAAAAAAAAAAAAAAAAAAAAAAAAAAAGGTTTATTTTATTAATGTGTATAAATATTTTGCCTATATGTATGTATGAGCACCATGTACATGCTTGGTGTTGGTGGAGGTAAGAAGGCATCAAATTTCCTACTGTTGGAGTTATTTATGGTTGTAAGCTGCCATGTGGGTTCTGGGTGGGTTCTCTATAAGAGTAATAAGTGCTCTTAATCATTGAGCCAATCTTCAGTTCCACTATAAATAATCTTAGGAGAAAAAATAATTATAAAATAAAAATATCAAGATAACTAGTATGGTAGCATACAGCTTTCAAATACTGTATTATTTAAAAAGTCTCTTAAAAGGACTATTATATTTCATCCTTAAGGAGGGAAAAAAAAAAAAATCTCACCAGGATTTAAAGCATTAAATGAACTGGCAATAACTCAGTAGAGTACCATTTACCTAGTATACATACAACACTAGATTTGCTTGCCAACTCTGCACAATAATAACAAAAATTAAAAACTATTAAATAAGCCAGGATAGTGGCACATGCCTTTAATCCCAGTACTCAGGAGGTTTAGGCAGGTGGATCTCTGTAAATTCAAGGCCAGCCTGGTCTACATTTCAAATTCCAGGACAGCAAGAGCTATATAAAGAGACCCTGTCTCAAAAACAATAAAGCAGCTTACAACCATAAATAACTCCAACAGTAGGAGATGTGATGCCTTCTTCTGACCTCCACCAACACCAAGCATGCACTGGTACTTATACATACATGGAGGCAAAATATTCATATACAATAAAAAGTAAATATATGACTTTTAAAGATTTATTTTCTTATTATGTATACTGTGTTCTGCCTACACACCTGGAGAGGGCACCATCTCATTATGGATCTCATTATAGATGGTTATGAGCCACCTGTGGCTGCTGGGAATTGAACTCGGGACCTCTGCAAGAGCAGAGCCATCTGCTCTGAGCCATCTCTCCAGCCCCAAGATATGACTTTTAAAGCTAATTTTCTTTGTTAAGCACTTACTACATAACTTTTTTTAGTATTTATTTATGTATTTTGAGACATGGTTTCTCTACAGCCTTGGCTGTCCTGTAACTCATTATATAGCCTACAATACAAGGCTATATTCTTAAACTATACTGCTAATCCAAGAATACAACAGAAATACAAAACAATCCCTGTGAGATTACTTTTTCTTTTTTTCTTTTTTTTTGCCACAGACCATCTCGTATCACCACTGCTCCTATCTAAGTTTGATCCCAAGAACCCACACAAAAGTCTGACCTAGCACATGCTTCTAATTCTGAACACGGAGACAGAAGGGCCTCTGGGGCTTGACAGCTAGCTCACCTCAAGAAATGCAGTGGAAAGCAACTGAGGTAAAGATCCAGCACTAAACTCCGGCCTACATGTGTACCTGCAGACCCACAAACATGTATACACGCCAAAATAAACTAAAAATGCATTTAAAACCAGCATAGTGGCACATGTCTTCAATCTCAGCACTCAGGTGGCAGAGCTGGCAGGTGGATTCTGAGTCTGAGACAAGCCTGATCTATGTAGAGTTCCAGGGCAGCCAGGGCTACGTAGTGAGGGGAGAATACAGAAAGGGAGGTAAAGGGTCCATCTTTTCTCTTATCTTGCATCTCTGTGCACAACACAAACTGATGTCTCTGTTAGCCAGTATCTTTTAAAAGATTCTTGACCCAGAAATCACAAATCTATGATACTGATGAAGGAAATGAGAACTAAGTAACTATGACTACACCTAAGAACAAATAGCAATCAGACAACATCAGAACACATGCTCAATAACTGTTTATATTCAATGGATACTACAAAAAGAGCAAAAATCACAAAAATGGTAAATTTAAATATTGTATATATTAAATGCCAACCTCAGAGTAATAAGACTAATTTTTTTCAACTTACTTTGATTTTAATTTTTTGTTAAAATAAGTCGCCCTTTCAAAAGAAACCAAAAACATTCTTTAACATACACTATTAGAGCACGTCTCTCCAGGGCTGGAGAAATGGCTCAGTGGTTAAGAACCAGGTCTTCCAGAGGATCTAGGTTCAGTTCCCAGCACCCACATGGCAGCTCACAACTGTCTGTAACTCTAGTTCCAGGAGATCTGACACTCTCACACAGACATACACCTAGGCCAAACACCAATACACATAAAAATAAATAATTCTTTAAAAAAAAAGAACAAGAAGAAATATGAGCTATGCATACCAGGAGTTCATCCATGCTAGTCTGACACTTCTCAAGGTTGATCCGTTTGATGGCCACTCTCTCCTTCTTGGGGGTACAGTAAGCTGCTTGGACCACAGCAGTTGCTCCACTCCCTGAAAACAAATACATAAATAAGTAAATACACATAAAAGCATAGCATTTCAAATCACTACAATTCATTTAAACAGTGAAGACTAAGCCTGTCTTGCCCACAGTGGACAACAGATGAGAAGAAATGCCTTAGAAGCTGGTGAACACAACCTTAAGAACCTCAGGGCCAAGCAACATGGTTCAGCTAGTAAAGGTTCCACCTGACACCAAACCTGATGACCTGACTTCAAACCCAAGGTCCATATGGTAGAAGGAAAGAACGGATTCCAAAAAGATGTCCTCTGACCTCCAAACTCACACCCCGGCACTTGTGCACCTACTCACATACTCACATACAAAATAAAAGAAAATGTAATTTAGAATTAAAAAAAAAAAAGCACCCCCAGCTATTTCATGTCTGTAGCCAATAAATAATAGTGCTTTTAAAAAAATATGAAATTAGGATTCTAATTCCAAAGAATATATAGCACAGGTTCATATTCTCTGTTCTCCAAATACAACTAAATACCATAAAAACAATTAAAACCAAAGGAAGATATGGAGACAGAGACCTAGAGACCTTGGGACTAGGAGCCCATGCTAAGTTCACCGCATTTCCATGTTGTCTCCCATGTTTCAGCCTGGACAACAGAGAGGTCTACACTCCAGAGCCACCAAGAAAGCAAGGATAGACAGATGCACAGACAAGCCAACAACTAGAAAAGCCTGCCCTCTGGCTAAAGGTCTGTGAAAACAGCAGCTCAGCACAGACCTAGAAGATCAAAATACTCCCCAGTATGACTCCGCACCAACATGAACATGGTCCTCTACACCTTCAAGGTACACCTATGGCAATGCCAAGCCCAAAGGCCTTTAGCAGCACATACGGCCAGGACATATCCTCCATGGGAGCTAAAGCCCGGAAAACTAAATTACCAAGAGTTTTACAACTCCCAGAAGTAGAACAGGAAGCTATACATTAAACCTAAACAGACAGACTAACTGCTTGCCAAACACAAGAGTAAAGCAGGATCAAAAGTCTGCCAACATAACCCAGATGTCAGGATGCATTAAACCATGGATCACACTCCTGTAATCCCAGCACTTAGGAGAAGAGGCAGGAGGGGCAGCTCTCAGTCATCTCTGGCTACGTGACAAGTTGGAGATTGGCCTAGGCTAGAAGAGAATGTCAAAAAATAACAATAAAATAAGTTCTCAATGAAGAAACTATGAGAGAGGGAGGCACAAACGGTAAGATGCTTCCTGTCAAATCTGAAAACCTGAGTTCCAGCCACAGGACCCACATAGAGAGAAGTGATACTTGGAAGCTGTCCTCTGACCCACACAGGTACTGTGTGCATGGGTGTACATACACACACACACACACACACACACACACACACTTAGAAATGTGCATAAAGAAAGTTGTACTAGAGACTGGCCATAGGCCTTGTGGCTGCCGAGCACAGCCCCAGGGTTTGGCTTCTTTCAGTCTTACTACTTACTGAAGGGGACTAACAACAATGAATAAACTGGTCACACTGTGAATTTATCTACAAAATTTTGCTTAGCACACCAAAAACATCTTTTCTCTTGATGTAAAGAAAAAAGGCAAGGAAATGTCCACCCAGAAGTTGTTTTTTAAGTACCAAATGGAACTATACTATACTGTGAAAAAGAACTTGCTGGGAGCTCAATGGTGTTTAGATCACAGAGGATAAAATCTGTGGACTTAGAGTCAAGCTGAACAGTTCATCTAAACAACAAAGAAAACACTGAGGGAAAGCCTTCGAGAGCAGGACTGTAACAGTGAGGGAATTATACTCCATGTAGTACATAAAATAATGCTCCCACCCTCAAGACGTAACTGCTATATCTCAGAAATCTACAAACATATTGCCCTACATGGCAAAAATACAATTTAGAGCTGTAGAGCTGGTTCAGTGGTAAAGAGCAGTCACTACTCTTGCAGTTTCCAGCGCACGTGGTAGTTGGTACACAACCACCTCTAGCCCAGTTCTAAGGGATCCAAAGCTCTCTTCTGGCCTCCATGGGTACCAACCGTGAATAGACATACATGCAGGCAAAACATCCACACGTCAAATAAGAATAATGTTTTATAAAAACGCGTGTTAGCTGTGGATGAGTTAAAGATAGAAAGCTCAGCAGGTGGCACAAGTGTAACCCAGCTCTCAAGGGACAGAAGCACAAGATTAAGGCTGAGGGCAGCTCCAGGTCTCACTTCATGAACCCGAGTCCCAAAAATAGAAAAAAGGAAAGTACAAATCTTAAAATGGGAAGGTTATTTTGGATTATCTGAATGAGCTCAATGTAATTAAAAGGGTCCATGTAAGTGAAAAGGGGAGGCAGCAGTTCCTCAGTCAAGATAACAAAATTGAAGGTCTGAGGTGATGTAGCCATGAGCCAAAAAATGAACACTGATGAACACTAAAAAAAAAGAACGGCTAAGTGAGTGAAGTCCCGTCACCAGATGTCCTTTATCTATGATGCTCAGAGCATGAACATCCAGTGATGAAATAGTGGTTTTGAAGAGGCAAGAATGAGAAGTGAAAGTGACTAAATCATAAGTTAGGTTTACTCTTTCTCTTAGTGATGATTACAAAATATCCTAAGTGCAAAAATTTTAATCAAGTAGACACTTTAAAATGGTAACTTTTAGCTAGGTGATGTCAGATGTCTTTCTGTATGCCACGAATGTGCTTTATTGCCATTCGTTAATAAAGAGGCTGTAATTGGCCTATGGTCAGGCAGCTTAGCTTAGAGGGTAGGAAATCCATGCAGAGATAAAAGTCAAAGAAGGGCGGAGTCAAAGACAGGATACCACTCAGAAGGCAGGAGGTAATGGAGCACAGGTAAAGCCATGGAAGCATGTGGCAATACAGAAATGAGTAAGAATGAGTTATGCTGTAAAGGCTAGTTGGTAATGAGCCTGAGCCATTAGTTACAGTTTGCAATTATTATAAGCCTTTCTGTGATTACTTCGGACTAGGCAGCTGCAAGCAGGTTTGGACCTTGGGGCTAGGCCAGGCCATAACTTCTGGTGTAGTAGCATACACCATTAATCCCAGAACACAGGAGGCAGAGAGGAAAATCTCTGTGAGGCAAACCTGGTCTACAGAGCCATTTCCCGAATAGCCAGAACTACATAGAGACCCTGTCTTTCAAAAAAAGAAAAAGAAAAAGGAAGGAAGGAAAGAAGAAAGACACAAAAAGAATGCTACAGCTATAAGCCAGACAGTGAGAGCACACACCTTTGATCCCAGCACTTGGGAGGCAGAAAAAGACAGATCTCTGTGAGGTTGAGGCCAGCCTGGTCTACAAAGAGAGTTCCAGGACAGCCAGGGTCTCAAAAACAAAACAAACATAAAGAATACTACAAGCTTACCTCCTAATCCAAAAATTTTGAAAGAGCATGGAGCAATGCTTCAAAAAGAACCAAAACTCAGCCAGTCAGAGTGAATGCAGAATCATGAAAGCTTTGGTTGGTTAGTTTCCCCTTCCTCCCCGGCCCTACCTCCAGAACAAGGTTCAAAGCACCAAGCCCTTTAAGGTTGTAGAAGTTAAACAACAAATTAATGGCATTTACCTTCTCCTGGTCATCCAGCCTTCCCTTCTCTCTCCCCTCCCCTCTAACCAATCCTGACGTCCTGATAGAGACGTCTTTTTAAATCTTATCTAGGTGGAATTCTTCCTCTACCAAGAATGAAATGTGATTTGTAAATCACTCCTAGACCTCTGATCACTGCACCTACTGGACACTGCACTACGTATTTGACAACTGAACACAGTCACTCATCTTGCATGTCCTGAGTGTAATTTAGCACCACCTTCATGCAAATAATGTCTTCCTATATATTAACCCATACCACGTCCTTTTAAAGCCTGACGCAAAATGTACCTGTTTTCAGGAACTGAACTGAATTGAATGGACTGAAATTCATACTACAGCTCCATTCTTAGTGATAGGATAATTTCATTTTCCAATCATGCCTGGCAGAGAAACGTCCAATTAATGATTGCTATTACTCACTTATTTACTCATTACATAATTTTAGTTATTGAAAGTGTTCAAACACATGTGTGTCTCAAGGATGATTTGGCCTAGGGTGAGCTTATTAAGATTCAAAAGTACTTGAATCTTTACCAGAACCCAGAAGGGCAAATTATCCCTACTAGCTCTGCATCCTATATACATCTCACTGAAATTACATGGGTTCCACCTCCCCCAGAGTTTTAATCACTTGTATGATCATATACTAAACATTCTCTTGTATAGTAAAACCAGATGGAAAAACATTAAACACTACAGGGAAAGTGCTCATTAAATTCTCTCCCCTCCCTCTCTAGTCTCTTATCTTCCTCTCAAAAATAAAGCAATTTCAAGAAAATGCTGGCACGTGAGGAGGAAAAACTGCTCTAGGTATTGCACAGTAACCGCGAATAAAAACAATCCTCCACAGACTGGGGACTCCAAACTCAAACGTCTCTTTCCACTTTTCTGGGGCAAGCATTTACTCTCAGTAGAGTTAATAAGATTTCAAATCAACCTATAAAGTGGTTTGGGGAGAAGCTCCATCCATAAAGTGCTGACCACCCAAACATGAGTCCCTGAGATCAGAGACCCAGAACCCATGTAAAAGCTGGGATGGAGCACATGCCAGGAGTTCTGGTGCTGAGGAAACAAGAGACAGGCCAGCTAGCCTGTTGAATCAGTGAGCCCCAGGTGCAGCAGCTGACCGGGTCTCAAATACAGGAACTGAAGAGGTCACCCTACACAGACAACTGTGCTTCACATGTGTGCTACACATGGACATGCACACACATACCACACAAACAAAACTTTTAAAATTGCATGTATTTGTGTATGTGGATGTCTTGCCAGCATGTGTGCAGTGCACCATGTGTGTATCTGTGTACCTGGTACCCACAGAGGCCAGCACAGATCTGGGAATTACCCATGACTATGAGGCACTAGTATTAGGGGCATGGTTGAAAGGCAGTTTAAGATTGGGCCCCTTCTGCTTCTTTCTCACAAAGCCTCGTGGGCGAGTCCAGCTTTTCCAGGAACCTCATGACTATTTAATCTCTTCTATCATGTGAGTTCCCCCTCTGAACCCCCTAAATAAATATTAATCCTTCTTTATCAGTTGCCACTGATTATTTTACTTACAATATATCTGGGACACCAACTTGGAGCAGACTTCAGGCCCCTGTGGCTGGCTTGGCCTGAAAACACCAAACCTGAGCCTGCTAGGTGGAGAGTCTGATTGTCCTGACCTTTTAAAGGGGGATCCAGTGTTTACTCCTCCAGGACAGATCGCCAGACAGTTCACTACTGCCCACCCAGTGTCTGGCAGCCTTCAGTAGCCCTACTGCCTCCAGTCAGGCATGCTCAACACCTCAGTCTTCTAGTCAGCCCCTGTGCCCACCCCAGCCCGCTTATTCCAGAGAACCTGAAGCTCATTGACTACTAGCCTTGAGTGCACAGCAGGGTCCATTCCACAGCCTCTTTTAAAAGGGGACAATTTTTCTAGCCCAGAGACAATGCTTAGTTCAGCCCTTGAGGTCGGCTGACCTAATACTCTGAGCTAAGACTCAAGCCTTTGCAGGCTCCCAAACACCTAGCTGCACTTGGGCCCACAGAAGCCAGCTAGCCTCTGCTTGTGGTGATATATATTTAATAAAAATAGTCTGAAATATCAGAAGGTAGAGTCACACACAGCCAAGCCATGAATATCAGAAAAAGAATGTTTGAAAAAGTGAAAAAAAAAAATTTTGTCTGCTTGGGGATTACAAATTGTTCCTGAAAAAATACAAAGAGAAGGTTCCGTTAATTATTTAGGATATGAAATAAGTCAGCAAAAAATTAGACCCCAAAAGGTACAAATGAGGAGAGACAGATTACAGACTCTTAATGATTTCCAATGCTTGATAGGAAACACTTCGAAGTTTATGGACCACTATTGGGATGAAAAAATCATGAACTGAATAACTTATTCAAAACCTTAGATTATGACAAAAAACTTAAATAGTCCAAGAGAATTGTCAACTGAAGATGAGGGAGAATTGGCTTTGGTGGAAAAGAAATTACAAGATGCACATGTGAATCATGTGGATCCAGACCTTAATTGCATTCTGGTTATTTTACCCTCTAAGCACAATCCCACAGGATTTTAATTCACAGGAAAACTATTATATTAGAATGGGTATTTCTACCACATAAACCAAGTAAGAAATTAAAGACATATGTGGGAAAGAGTTCTGACTTAATTTTTAAATGAAAATTAAGATTTCATCAATTGACAGGAATGGACTCAACAGAAATCATTTAACCAATAAAGAAATTGACCAATTATGGGCAGGAAGTGAACCTTGGCAAAGAGTTTGCAGTAATTTTGGGGGGAGAGTCTAGCAAAATATCTCCAAAGCAAAAGAATTCAATTTATAAAGGGAACTTATTGGATTCTTCCTCATGTTGTATGGGGAACACTAATCTCTGGAGCACCGACACTTTATACTGATGCAAAGAAATAAGGAAAGGCAGGTTACAAATCAGAAAATTTAAGTAAAATGGCTCAAAACCCTTATAATTCTGTCCAAAAGTCAAAATTATATGCTATTATGATGGTATGAATGGACTTTACAGAACCTCTTAACATAGTCACTGACTCTCAGTATGCAGAAAGAGTTGCTCTACACATTGAAACTGCTGACTTTATTCCTGATAAATCAGAATTTCATTATTTTTCTGTTACAAGAGATAATCAGAAATAGGAATCATGCTTCCTACATAACCAACATCCAATCCCATATAGGTCTATCAGGCCCTCTAACACAAAGTAATGTTGAAAATTGATAAATAATTAATAGGAAATGTGCTAAAGGCCTCAGAGTTTCATTTTTTAAAAAATGTCAATAGCAAAAGTTAAAAAAAAAAAATTCTCCATCACTTGGCAACAAGCCAAAGAAATTGTAAAAGTATGTCCCACCTGTTCCTTCTGGAACCAAATTCCATTGCCAGCAGGAAGTAATCCTAAAGATATACAAAGAAATGAAATTTGGGAGATGGAGATGTTTCATTTTACAGAATTTGTAAAATTAAAATGTATACATCATACAACAAATACGTTTTCAGGATTTCAGTGGGCAACTGTTTTGAGTTCAGAAAGGCTGATTCTGTAATCACACATTTGCTAGAAGTTATGGCCATCATGGGAATACCTGTACAAATAAAGACTGACAATGCTCTGGCATATGTCTCTAGTAAAATGAAACAATTTTTTGCTTATTATAATATAAAGCACATTACAGGAATACCACACAATCCTACAGGGCAAGCAGTCATAGAAATTAAATCAAACTCTAAAGGATATGTCAATTAAACAGACAGGGTTAACAAAGACCCCTAGAAATAGACTACATAATGCTTTATTAACTTTGAATTTTCTCAATGCTAATGAAAAAGGAACAACAACTGTGGAAAGGAATTGGACTATAGAAAAAAAAACTAATGAGCTAAATAAGTCTGTCTACAATACATACAAAGATGTATTGACCTCAGAATAGAAACCAGGATGTGTGCTACATTGGGAAAAAGGTTTCACTATTGTTTCCACAGGTGAAGAAAAGCTATGGATACTATCCATACCCATTAATAAAGATTTGTTTCAAACAGAGAGAAACTTCTTGATAAGGAGAAATAATGACTCATCTAACCATGTGACAATTCTTTAAGTTATAAGAAAAACTCACCAAACAAGAGTTGGGGCAAGGTTATGTTTTTGTCTTTACAGAAAACTAAAATACCCATCTTCAAAAAGCCAAAAGACCTTGAACATCTTGATGTCTAAAGCAGAGGGAAAGGCTATCCAAAAAAAATTTACAAGCAAAGAAAAATCACACCTATTGGTACCAATATACTCTACAGGGTAAAATCTCACTGCTAAACATCTGTAACTCTTTATTTGTAAGAAAAGTTGAAGTCCCAGTACAATCATAAATTAAAGTGTGGCTCTCTGCTTCTCTAAACCCAAGCATACTTTTTAAAGGAAAATGCAAAAATCTCTTTATTATATCAGAAGAGCCACCTGATATGAGACAGAAGAATAACTAAATATAACAGGCTACTCTACTGTTACTAAGTCTATGCTATATAAATGTTTATATCAAAATTTATAAGATTATATATATGTAAATTTTTTGTTGTGATATTAACGCTCATATAGAATACTAATTATTCTTTTTTTTAAAAAAAAGGCTTTATCTAGCTTCCTCTACACTGTTTTGGGTTTTAGTCTCTTATCAGTTTTCTGCAGTGAACCATGACAATACCCAATTGTGACCTTTGAAGTCTCCAAAAGGAAGATGGGGCCCCACAACGATGATTTCATATGGACCATGACAACACCACTAGGCTGATAAACACCAACCAAAGATCAGATTTGGACTACAAACGGCTCAGGACAATTTCAAGGTGACTATTTGAAATGAACCAGCCTCACAGACTACTATAGCCAGGACTTGAGACAAGCCATGCACTTTCCTGTTATGCAGAGAATAGACAACTAAATGATATAGCTGCCTCTCCCAGGACTTGACAATTAACCCAAAATTTTTCTTCTCAGGATGTCCTAACTTTCCCCCAGACAGCAGAAAGTAAATTTAAGAACACTGTGCCCAATTCCAAGAGGTAGAGTGGGTGGTTTTTGGTCTTTCAATTGGTTATGAATAACTGTCATTGTTTAGGGTAAATGGTTACAAATTGTTATTGCTTATAATTAGGAAAAATGCTGAACAAAAGTGAATAGATTCCGGGGTTCTTATTTGAAAAAGAAAAAAGAAAAAAGGGGGATACAGATATGATAAAAGGATAGATTGCTGAATCTACTCTGAGCCTGGGCCAAGCAGTTTGTAATTAATATCAGCAGGAATGTTTTGAGACTAAGTGGCTGCAAGACTAGCCCAAACCTTGGGGCTAGAACAGGCTGGACTGGCCAGAAACTTCTGGTGACAACTGGACATAGTGGTACAACCCTTTGATCCCTTTGATTCCAACACTCAGAAGGCAGAGGCAGGCATCTCTATGAGTTCTATATCAGCCTGGTCCATAGAGCTAGTTCTAGGACAGTCAGGGCTACACAAAGAAATTCTGTCAAATATAGATGGATGGATGGGCGGGTGGGTGGATGGGCGGGTGGGTGGATGGATGGGTAGATGGATGGGTGGGTGGGTGGGTAGATGGATGGGTGGGTGGGTGGGTAGATGGATGGATGGATGAGTGGATGGATGGATGGATGGATGGATGGGTGGGTGGGTGGGTGGGTGGGTGGGTGGGTAGATGGATGGGTGGGTGGATGGATAGATGGGTGGGTGAGTGGATGGATGGATGGGTAGATGGGTGGATGGGTGGATGGATGGATGGATGGATGGATGGATGGATGGATGGATGGATGGGTGGGTGGGTGGGTGGATGGGTGGGTGGATGGATGGGTGGGTGGATGGGTGGAGGATGGGGGGTGGGTGGATTGATAGATGGGTGGATGGGTAGATGGATGAGTGGGTGGATGGATTGATGGATGGCTGGGTGGATGAATGGGTGGATGGAAGGATGGGTGGATGGGTGAGTAGATGGATGGATGGATAGAAGAGCTCAAAGTCATCAGGCATGGAGTCACAGGGCTTTAATCCCAGTACTAGAAAGAGGCAGGCTGATTTCTAAATTTGAGGCCAACCTGATCTACAGAGCAAGTTCCAGGACAGAAAGAGCTACATGGTGAAACCCTGTCTTAAGAAGGAAAAAAAAAAAAAAAAAAGAAAAGGAAGAGAGAAAAAGATAGAGAGAGGGGTAGGAAGGGAGCAAACTCAGGGACTAAATCACTTGTAGATAAAGTATTTGCCTAGAAGTACAAGGTCCTGGTTTGGGGAAGGGGAGATCTGAGGACACATTTTGGAGGCAGAATGCTTGTCTAGGATAAAGCAAGCCTTGGTTCAATCCCCAGCACAACACAGACAAGAGATGAGAGTAATTGCTAGAAAGGTTGAAGTTCAAGGATAGCTTGGGATACATTGAATGATCCTACTTCAGAGAATAAAAAATGTAAAAGTGTTAATAGAAAGTATTAAAATGTTCCTGTACTGTTAGTAAATAGCAGTCACTTCAGAAAGTCTGGCGATTTCCTCAAAATGTTAGTTTCCATATGACCTCCCATCCTGACAGTCACGATTTACTTCACAATCACAAGACTCAACTGCTATCTTCAACTATCTGAAGTCAACAGCAGAGACTATAGGTGTGTGTGTGTGTGTGTGTGTGTGTGTGTGTGTGTGTGTGTGTGTGTGTGTCTGAGTGCACGTGTGGTGTGTGTGTGCCTGTCTGTCTGTGTATGTGGTATGTGTGTGTGCATGTGTATAGTATGTGTATGTATGAGTGCATGTGTGTGATGTGTGTGTGGTGTGTGTGTGCATGCATGTGTGTGGCGTGTGTTTATGAGTGTGTGTGTGGTGTGTGTGTGTGTGTGAGTGTGTGTGGTATTGTGTGTGTGGTATAATAACTCAGTGCACATGTGGAGTTAAGGGAAAATTTACAGGAGTTTGTTCTCTGCTTCCACCAAGTAGACTTTGAGACTCAAACTCAGGATGTGTGAATAAAAATACAAAAAAAGAACTGTGTCTGCAGAGACTGATTATAATTTCTGGACAGATTCAGAGCTAATTACCTTATCCTGAGCAGTTCTAGCCCTCAAGAACCTACCTCAGTGTCTGAAGTAACATCATGTGACTAGTAGAAATCCTATTAACTTAGCAGCCTACTAGCTCTCACCAACCAAAAGCTAAGAGTGTCATCAAACAGTCCTGGGCCTATAGGGAGCTTCCCCACCTCCTGTATGCCTCTCTGATATACCCAATGTGTTTTAAACTTCCCTTGATTTACCAACTTCTTTGTTCTGTAAAACCATGAAGTGCTTCCAAACTGGAACACCACTTTTGGAGAAACTTAAATATGTGTTACCAAGCAACAGGTAATCAAACTGGCTCCAGGATAAAGTCTTGTTCCCATTAAGAAGAGAGGTTGTGGGTTTTGTGTCAGGCTTGGCAGCAAGCATCTACCTGTTGGTCCACCTCACTGACCCTAAAATAATCTTTTGTCACTCCAAGTTGAATTTAATGAGCAAGCCTCTATAAACAATATATCAATTAAGCTCTGGTAGGGATCAATAAATGGCCAGGGACAAAGTGCTGGAGTTTTACCATTTGATGGAAAGAGACCTGCAGCTTCAGTTCTTCTAACAAGCACTTTTATAGTATTTTCCGAAAACTTCAAACATTTCAAAGTTCTAACATAAAGCAGTATAGTAATACAGTAAAGACACTCAATACTAGTCAGACTAGCTGAGTGTTCTTTCACTAAAAAAAAAATTACATCATAGAAAACAGTAATAACAGACAAAATAGGAAAGGATAAACAAAAATCATTCATAATTATTAACTAGTCTCTAATATTTTGCAAGAATATAGCAACAGGAGGATTGGAGACAAATTTTAAAGGTATTGTTTGAAACAGAATCTTAATGTGATAAATTTTCCTTTAAAACAAAAGTTCATTCACAGGACTCACCATAAACAAGGTGCACTGCACATGGCAGGACCGCCACTGGCTATTTAGTACAACAGCTGAGATGGTCATTTAGTGTAAACACATAGGCACTGGATAAGAAGGGCCCCCCCACAAGGGTTTCCAAGTGAGGAAGGAACTGCCTGAATGCTCACTGTTCGAAGATTCCGTTTGCATCCTCAAAGCCAGTCTTTTATCCTTATCACCTCTACCCATCTGCCCTGCCTCGCTTCTGTAATGTCAGTGCTAGTGAACATCACACACCAAACACCTTAATTTACAAAGTGGGGATGAGCTGTCTCAAAAACCTTTAAAAAAAAAAAAAAGTCAATTGAGGAGAGTCAGGAAGGGAAGGGAAGAGAGAGACAGTGGCTGTCCTGCGAAAGCAGGAGAGAAGACTATGTGGGAGGGGCCCAGGACCAGCACCAGCAGAGAGGAGAGGATGAGCTGAGGAGTGATTTAATCAGACAGACCCCACAGGCTCATATATTTGAATACTCAGTACTGAGTTGGTGGAACTGTTCAGGAACAATTAGGTATGGCCTTGTTAGAAGAGGTGTCACTACATGTAGGTGAGCTTTGAGGTTTCAATACCCCCAGCATCTCAGACTGCTGGTTGTTGCTTCCAGACGTAAACTCTCAGCTACTGATCCAGCACCACACCTGCCTGCCACCAAAGTCCCTGCCATGATGGTTATGGCCTCTAACTTTCTGATACCCTGAGCCCCCAAATTAAATGCCTTTTTCTGTTTGCTTTTCAAGTCAGGGTTCCTCCGTGTAGCCCTGGCTGAGAACTCACTCTGTAGACAGCTCCACCTGCCTCTGTGTCTGGAGCACTGGGATAAAAGGGAGTGTCCCCCACACACACTCCACCCAGTTTAGACACTTTCCTCTATGTCACCTTGATCATGGTCTTTTGTCACAGCAACGACAGTAGCTAAGGCAGAAGCATAAATTCTGTATGTATGAAAAATGCCTTAAAAACTGTTCACTTTGAATGCCAACTTAAAAATTAGTTTAAAATAAACAGAGAGGGGCCATTAAGATGTCTCAGTGGGCAAAGGTACTTTCCACCATATGTTATGACCTGAGTTCAATCCTTAGGGACCACATGATAGATAGAAAATGAACTTCTGAAAATTGTTCTCCGACCTCCAACACACACAAGCATAGAGAAAAAAATTTTATTTTTATTCAGCCATGAGTATTAAGAGATACATGGTCAACTAGGCAGTGATGGCACATGCCTTTAATCCCACCATTCCAGAAGCAGAGGTAGGAGGATCTCTGTGAATTGGAGACTAGCCTGGTCGACAGAGTAAATTCTAGGATAGCCAGGGCTCTCACACAGAGAAGCCCCTGTCAAAACAAAACAAGCAAACAAAGAGACTATGTTTCAAGAAACAAACAGCAAAAACTTCATAAAGCACACAAAGTTTAATAATGCAAGGCACTTCAAGTTAAACCAATGTTCAAAACCTTGAGATAACTTTTGGGGCTGGAGAAATGGCTCAGAGGATTAAGAACACTGGCTGTTCTTCCAAAGGATCCTGGGTTCAATTCAGCATCTACGTAGCAGCTCCCAACAGTCTGTAACTCCAGTTCTGGGGCTTCTGACAATCTCACACACGCAGGCAAAACACCAATGAACACAAAACGTATGTGTATGTGTGTGTGTATATATACATATATATTCATTCACATGTTTATATATATATACATACACCTATGTGTATGTATATATACAAACAAAAAAACCCATAGCTTTTGATCTTTCTCAAAGCAAAAGCCAAGGTCAGGCTTATAAAAAGACCAATGGGTAGAACACCTTACCATTAAGCCTGAAAACTTGAGTGAGTTCAGTCTCCAGTAGATGTCTCAGCTACTCTTCTATTGCTATGATAAAATGCCATGACCAAGGCAACTTAAAGAATTTGGTTTGCGATTGCAGAGGGCTAGAGTCCATAATGGCAGAGTGAAGAACAGCAAGGAGCTCACATCTTGACCCACAGCCAAGAGACAAAGAGAAAAAAAACTGGGGATCTCAGGGTCTTTTCAAACCTCAAAGCATGCTCTCTGTGGCACAACTCCTCCAGCAAGGCCACACCTATTCCCTCCCAAACAGGTCCATCAACTAGGGACCAGTTATTCAAATATATAAACCATGGGGGTCATTCTCATTGAAAGCACCACAGTGGAATAAGAGAACTAATTTTCCCAAGCTGTCTCTGACTCCTACATGCATGCCCATACACAGGCATACACAAATAAACACGGCTAAGTTCCTACAATGACTTACCACCCTGACCGCCACCTTTGGAAGACCTCTTGAGTCTGTGCTACTCTGCCCTTCCTCCCTACCTACTCTGAGTTCTCAGAGTCCTCCTCCTTTCCTTTAGGAACAAACTCTCTAGGATGAGCATGCCGATCACTGCTACAGTCCTCCAGGTCTTTCCTCACCATCACTGAGGTCAGGCTTTCCCTCACCTATTTAAACCTGCCCCCCCCCCCACTCCTATCTCTACCAGCCTACAGTCTTTTCCCTCTTCACCACAGCAGAGCCATTAACTCCAGGAGAGGAAGGATTTCTGAGTTTGCTTTCTTGCTTTACCTCTGAACCCAGACCAGCGCCCAGTATACAACAGATGTGCAATAAATATTTGAACAAAATAATCAAATGTGCAATATTCTTCAAGGAAAAAATTCCTTTATTAAGACAAAATGCAAAAATAACCCAATCTTTATGGAATTACTTCACTGTGTTTATCAAGAACATTGACATTAACTGAGGCTTAGTATGCTGAGCAATGTCTTAAATACCATTTTTTTCATCTGGTCATTACTCGAATCCCATCCATTAGCTATTACTGGTCTCACAAAATAGTGCACAAATAAAATGCACACAAATAAAACAGTGTAAGCAAAGTTATGACTTAGGTCATGGGCTAGAGATGACTCAGTGGTTAAGAGCACACAACCATCTGTATGTTCCAAGGAATCTGACATACTCTTATGGCCTCCTTTGTCACAAGACACACACACATGGTGCATAGACATACACACAGGCAGTAAAATGTAAAATGGTATGAGCACTCTGAAAAACCATTTTGGGAATTTAAAGAGAGAAGTTAAACTTTGAATTCTACTCCTGAGTTGGTACAAGAAAAATAAAACATTTTCCAAGAATACTTGATGTGAAAACTAATAGCTTTATTCCAAACAGCCAAGGAACAGAAACAATCTAAGAGCCATCGACCAGTGTCCAATAGGAAGGAACTATGTATTATAACTATCACTTCATGCTATGGGACACAGGTGACCCTCAGCAAATACGCAAAGTAGAGATGACAAATACCCAGGAAGACACATTATATGATTACTCTCAAGTGAAATGTCCAGAGAGCAAATTCAGACCAACAGAATAACATTTTGGCTGCCTGGGGCTGGGGTGGAATGGGGAGTTGCTGGAGATGGATGTGAGGCATCATTTTGGAATGAGAGAAATGTTCTAAAACCGGATTGTGGTGATGACTGAACAACTATGCAAATTCACTAAAATATTACTGGACACTTTAATCATTTAATTTTAATGAGATGTAAACTATACTTGCACAAACTTTTTTAGAAAAGTAAACATAGTGTGCTATGGTGCAAAAGCCAAATTGCAAAGGTCATATTATCATATGGTCCTATTTAAAGAAAATCCTCATAAAAGACAAACATATAGACAAAAATAAATTTGTGGTGGTCTGAGACTGAGGGCAGGGAGTATAAAGAAATCTCACAGGGATCGTGGCAATAGTCTAAAACTGGATGAAGTGATGGTTTAAGGTAAACTTAGCCCCCGGAATCCCAAAATAAATCACTTAATTACAGCTAATGACTGAAATTCAAGGTATTATCATACTTAATACAGTTTAAGATTTATTTTTATTTTTTAGTGTATACATATGTATCTGTATTCAGTATGTGTGGGTGCCTAAGGCCAGAAGAGGTCATCAGATCTCCTGGAGGTCTATTATAGGCAGCTGTGAGGACCTGATAAAGTGCCAGGACCCAAACTCAGGTCCTCTGGAGAGCAATTAGTGCTCTTAACCACTAAGCGGTCCGTCTCTCCAGCTGTCAGGAGATGACCAAATCACACTGGTATTCTTAACCTTTGATGAACCTTGGACCACTCTGTGACTGAAGTGAGAATCCACTCTTAGAAAATTAATAGATTCTCTTCCTATCGCCCACTCAGACACCCTGGTCTATAGTTTGACTAAACAAAATCATTGTCACTAAATCTCTACAGCCCTTGCAACTCTGAACAGCAAAGGCATCGGGAATGACTCCAACCACTCCTACAGTTAGGCTGTGGAGATCTAGGAAGGATGTACACCCCACCAGAAAGAAAAGCAATGCTATTCTTCCAGAACAATAACAGGGACTCTTTATTTTTCTGACATCATTCTGGAATCTCCCATTTAAACCCTTCCTTCAGTATGAAATTCAAGGTCCCAAGCAAGAGAGACGTAGCTAGCTCAACCAGTACATGCCAAAGACACAACATGCAGCAATGACAGACCGATGAAGTGACTTAAAGACAGGACACCCCTTATGATTTATTACCCTTCTATGAAGGAGGGAGTGCCGGATAATCAGACCTGGCAGCAGTCTCCTATACCTACTGAGCCATCTAAATGGTAGCTGATGTGTTTTAGATAAAACCTAGCCCATGTTGTTGGAAAACAGGAGGCCAATAAAGTATAAAAATTAAATTTAGAGAAATGGCTACAGGAGGAGTTCAAGACCAGTCTCAGCTACACAGCGAATTTGCTGCCAGGTTGAGCTACCTGAGAATTCCCCTTTAAAGGGGAGTGGGGCAGGGCACTGCAGAGTTTGGTGTAAAGTGCTTGCTGAGCAAGCATAACAAGCTAAATTTGAATCCCCAGCAACCATGTAAGGCACTAGGCCCAGTAATTCTGTAAAGAGCCTGAAATCCCATGCTGGAGGGAGACAGGAGGACTCTGGAATCTTACTAACTAGTCAGCCAAACACTAAGTTCCAGATCAACTAATGAGACTGGTCAAAACAGGGAAAAAGCAAACGGAAGTCTATCCTCTTCTGCACAAGAGCACAAGTACACATACACACACCACCACACAGAGACCTACAAAGAAATGTAATGAATTGCCCCCCCCCCACACACACACACAATTTCTCTATGTAATAGCCCTGGCTGTCCTGGAACTCACTCTGTAGACCAGGCTGGCTCGAACTCAGAGATTCACCTGACTCTGTCTCTGCCCAAGTGCTAGGATGGTGGTGGGTACCACCATCGCCCGGCAGGGGTTGCTTTTTTTTTTTTTTAACACAAGAAGGATAGTCTCTTATAAAACTACTTTTAAAGCAGGATTCTGGCAGTGTAGAAAATCTTCCAACACTCAGGGGTCTACTCAAGTCAGCTCATTAAGTTTTTGTTTAAAACCATCTTCTTTTAATTTCTATGGTTCCTGCGTAACTCCTGAGCTACAAATTCTCCCCTAATCCCTGCCCCTAAACATCTCCAGTACTACGCACCTCTGAGAATGAAAATCCATGTGTGGTGTCTGGCCAACAGGTATTCTCAGATCCTACTCAGGTACCCTCAACACATGGTAACCAGATTCAGGGATCACGTCCTGGTTCCCGTCTGAAACCCTCCAACACACTTAAAATTCCAAAATCCTTACCATAGCTTCAAAGGCCCCTGAGGTCCACGAGTGCCCTCTTTCTGGTCCTAAGACTTATCAAGCGCTTTCTCTCTCCTCAAAGTCTTCCAACGGGGCGGGCGTGGGGGGAAATGTCCTCTCAATTCACAACTCCAGGACTTAAAACAGGTCTTCACCTCAGAAAAACATTTCCTTGAAATCACCTGACTCGCCCAAATCGTTCCTTATCATAACTAATCTCGCTCATCTCCTCCCTGCCACCTACCGAGACCCGTTCTCAGCTTTTGCATTCTATTTAGTTTACGTCTGCCTCCTAGACCAGAGAAGCCAGTTGTGAGGATCCAGAGCCTGTTCAGCACCGGGTACCTGCAGCTCCCCTCAGCCCCACCCCTGCAAACTTCGGCTACTCTTGAAGGAGTCGTCACGCGGGTGCAGAAATAGACTTAAGTGCGCGTAGCCTACAATCCCAGGGACACACGGCTCTGCCCACGAGCCCCAGTACCGCCGCGGCCAGGCCTGCCGCCCATCCATCCACACGCCTTTCTGCACAGGACACAAATGTCTCAGGTACGCCTCTCCCTAGAGAGAGAGCCCCACCCCGGGCGCACACCTAGCGCCGGTGCCCTGCAAGGCTCCGGCCGAGAGAGTGCCCGCGCGTCGCCCCTCGGCTCTCACCGATCACCTCCTGCAGCTCGTAGTCATCCCGGTTGATGGACCAGGGCAGGGTGCTCGAGTCCTCAGACATGACGGCTGCAGCGCCTGGCTCGGCGCTCCCTCACGCACCGGGCTGGCTCTCCTCCGGTCAACTCGCCGCACGCCTCCCCACGGTCAGCCGCCGCCCCCCACCAGCCGCCCGGCCCAGCCTTGGGGCGCACAACGCCCGGGCGTGCGGGTCAAGCGCGGCCCCGAGACGGGGGCGCGCGGCTGCAGCCGACCTCGTCTCCTGCGGTTCCGCGTCCCGCAGTCCCTAGCCCGGCCCACGAGCCGGGCCTCAGACTCCGAGGCACCGCCACACGAGCTTCTCCTCGGCCCTGCCCCTCCGTCCCGCCCTCCACCCGAACCCCAAGCACCGGCCAAACTTTCCCTTCTCCCTCCACCTGCCGACGGGCTACGTGCTGACGTCACCACGCCGGGGAGCCCCGCCCCAACGCCTCCTGACGCCATCTTAGGTGTGGCAGGACAAGCAAACAGCGAGGGTGGACCCGGAGAAGGGGAAGTTGATGGTCAGAGGTAATAATTGTTCGTAAAGGATTACCAAGGGCGTCTGAAAGCCAAAAGAGAGTAAACTGCCGCAAAACGAGGAGCCACACTAAGCATGGCGGCCGCTAAGTGTCAAAAGGAGGGAACGGAGCTTCCTGTAGCGGCTAAGGAACTTGAGGTCTTTGCGTCTCAGTTATTGGTTGGTTTGAGGAAGCACGAGAAGGGCAACTGGTGGGAGTGGACGTCGGTCATACGTTAGTCCCGCCCCCAGGAGCTTCCCTCGCTGTTTCGCCGGGTTGCTAAAACCTTTCGGGATTCTGTTCTCGGAGGTGACGTCACGGCGTCACCGCCACACCCTCGCAACGTGCAAACCGCTCCCCAGGGTGGGGAGAAGCGCAAGGGAGCGGCTGGGTGGGGTTCGCGGACCACAGCCAACTGGGATAAAAGGTCTTGCGGCTCCCGCTGTGGAACCGGAAGCTCGGCCCGTAATGACATTTTTTTTTTCTAAGGCGGAAGTTCTTAGCGCCGCCTCCAGGATCTGGGCGAGAGCTAGTTGTGTCTTTTGTCAGCTTCGCGTCTGAACGACCAATGAGCACCTGCCTCGGGGACGTTGGTTAGTTGACTCTGCCCAGACACCGCCTTGACTGTTAAATGAGATTTTTGTCACGCGCTTTGGGGTCATTTCAAGGGCCCTGTCTTTTGTCATCTTTACTGTTCAGTTTTCTTGGCTTTAGGAAATTGCTTTTTGGTAAAATGGGGATGGGGGGCATAAACCTGGATAGTGGATACACACTTGTCCTCAGCTGAACCTTTCTCTGTGCAGTCCCTTCCGAGCAATAGAAATACTGCGGCGCTCTCCAGAAGGAAGGCCACTGAGCACGTTTGATTGATAGGATTCGTAGAGCATTTCAGGAAGAGTGGCATTTGGGGCAGCCATTGCAGGACTAAGGTGATCAGAAAATGGGACTTAAGAATATTCCAGCCCCAACCAAGTAAGGTCTGGCTGTAGAATTTGTTTCAGGCATCACGGGTGGCACATTTACTGCGTGCGGTAACTTTTTCTTACCCGAAGGAAAGTGAATGGAACAAAGAGGAAGTGGGGAGGATTGTAATTCTCAAGGTTTGTACCGATAGAAAGATCAGCAAATCAAAAATAGTCCTGAATTTGTGGGCTGTGTGGACTACGAACAAGCTTTAAATTTTTCTTTTCATCACCTTGAAGTTAAAAAGAATTAATTTAGGGTTGCCTCCTCTTTCTTCCACCGAGAAAAGGAACTACCCATCTCCTCATACATGTGCCTTAGTGGAATAGGCCCGAAACTGCTCTATAGATCTGGTCATTTTATTTCCCGCCCCTGACTTTCTCTCTGTGGCTGATAGAGATTACAATACCATGATTTTAATAAGCAAGGAAGCAAGGAATTGAGGATTTGAGGCCACAAGCCCAAGCTTCAGCCTCTTTTTCAACCTCTAGAGTTACCTTCCATGTTAGTACTGTCTTAATGGTGTCCTGGGTGCATTTCCTTCTTTCCCCCCCTTGGTGGAGTATGCACTTTTTGTAGTGAGCAGTAAACAGTTTAAATAAATTAATGTATAAGCAATTGTAAAGTACAATACAGGAAAGGTGTACTGTGATAATAGTTAGGAAGCCCAGCTACATAAAGTGTGCTTTAAATAAGGTTTTAAGTATTTTTGAAACTATTAATAAAATTATGGCTCCCTTGATAATCATTTTGGGAGGAAAAAAAAAGAAAATGTAGAATGGTTCTGGATCCCTGACCTTTCTATCACAAATTCCCCACATCCCACCTGGTTTTTTGAGAATATGGCATATTTTGGGAGGGGAACTTTGTTTTTCCCGTGTTCTCAAAGCCTTCCCTGTGGTGCTTCAGATCCCTTCCTCCCAACTCAGACTCTGAGACAGAATTTGATGTAGAGTTTATTTAGGGGTGACCTCAGGAGGCCCTCTAAAAAATAGGAGAGCTGAGAAAAAGGAAAGATAATCATTGAAGGGTGCATCAGTGAGGGGTTAGTGTGGGTGATGGGCTTAACTCTGTAGCATGCAACCCAAGAAACTACCTAACACAGCTAGTATACTGTAGCGTGGTGCACGCCTTTAATTCCAGTACTTGGGAGGCAGAGTCCCAGGACAGCCAGGGCTACACAGAGAAACTCTGTCTTGGAGGGGGGAAAAAAAAAACAAGTAGGAGGAGGAGAAGAAACTACAGAACATATCTCAGAATTGTTCTATTAAGAGACAAGGAAGGAGCTAAGGACCCGGCTCTCTGGTAGAAATCTTACTAGCCTAGCATTCATGAAAGCCAGTCCACACAGAGGACAAGAGAAGAAAGGAACTCCTCGATCCTTACCACATTAACTCTCCGGTACCCTTCCCCAGCTTAGTGCCTGGAATAGCATGCTTGTAGGGTCAGAGAGAGCACACAGTCACAGATCACAGATGTGTCTCATGTACCAAGACTCTCGGAAGGTGAATTCTGCAACAGGCCCAAAGAATATGACCAGTGTATACAAAGCCTCTACCACTATGTATCACTGGACCGATAACCAGATGTGAAAGCATTAGCCAGATGTGAAAGCATATTCATGCTTTCTCATTTAAGCAGCTGCCTGACTTGAGTTTTGCACCTTTAGGATAGAGAGGAAAAGACTTATTTCAAGACCGGTGATGTCTTGGGTAATCATTAGCAGGTAATTATGTAGTTATAGTAATTCAAGTTTTATAGGCTTTTTAAATAAAAGAAACTTCTTTTGAAGTTTAGAAATTAGTGGGTATACCCTGTGAGGAGCCTGACTTTTTTTTTCCCTTCTTCCTTGGCAGTAAGAGACACTGAACCTAGGATTTCACGTATCCTAAGCAAGGGCCAAACCACTGAACTACAGCCCTGTTGTGCAGTGTTCCTTTTTACTATATGAAGATGTATCACTGCTTTTGGTTTAATGAGAAAACTAAATGACCAATAGCTGGGCAGGAGGTATAGGCAGGACTGCCAGACAGAGGGGGCTCTGGGAAGAACAAAGAGGAAGTTGCCAGGCAAACAGAAGAAGCAGAGCAGGATGGGTGGCTCAGAGGGAAGGTACCCGAGCCATGTAAAAGAACATAGATCTAAAAATAAGGGTTAAGAGCTTAGCAGTTAAGAGCACTGGCTGTTCTTCCAAAGGTCCTGAGTTCAATTCCCAGCAACCATACGGTGACTCATAACTATCTATAGTGGGATTGCTGCCCTCTTCTGGCATAAAGTTGTACATACAGATGGAGCACTCAATGGGAGGAGGAAGAAGCTGAATTTTCATAATGGATAATAAGTCTTCATGTCATGATTTGGGGGCTGGTGGTCTGAAAAAGCCCCATCCCTCAATAGATTTTTAAGAGCACAATTTTATGTCTCTGACATGAGCTGTTTTCTCAATTTCCTATCAGGACCAGTGCCAATTGTAAACTGTTGGAATTTATCCCTCCCATGGAGTCCTTATTACATGTCACATGAAATGTAGTGTCATCCCTTCTTAGAAGAAGGTACAATAGCTATGTTGTGGGGCTGAGGCTCCGAAACAACCCAAGCAGGCACAAGAGGTCACTCAAAGCAAGATGTATTACATGGCAGAAACTGACCAGTCAGGGATAACAGGACAGACTTGGGAGCTGACTGCATTCCTAGACGTTCCTTTCAGTGAGTTGTGCCAAGTTACATTGTCCACCAATCAGGATGCAAAGATTAGGGGCCTTCCCTATGTGTCCATCCTTGTCAACCAACACACAATGTAAGCTCTTCTTCAATCCCTCTAAACAGATTGATTTGTTCTTTCTGTTATTAGGAATAGCCATATTTTAGATCTAGAGAACTAAAGTTGCATAATAGACTATTTCTGTGGTTTGAGGAGGAGGTTGGTCAGCTATTGGGAAGTCTCCCGCTCCCCCAAGGCCTGGGAACTTGAACTTTGTTTCACCCTACAAGTAAAAAGGAGTCTGAAATCAAAATGGCAGTTCTTAAGACACAGAGCTTTTGCCTATTCCCAACGACCATACCACACATAGGTATGTTCTCTGCTTTGCATTTGGCATAATACCCTGTAAAGGCATATGGAAAGTCAGAGTGTTGATTGACTACATAAACTGTAATTGTAGAGGAATGTACTTTAGCTAAGAATCTGGAGCCCCGTGAGAATCTGTCACCTTGCTGACTCCAGAATACTCATGTCCAAAATGACAGACACTTAGAGCATACAAGGTAGGTATAAAGGTGGTTGACTATAGGAGAGAAGTAGTCAGTCCATACCCAAAGTGGAGTTTCAGCATAAACTGGGCTCTGAGCTGGAGAGGAGGGTCAGGTTCTTCCAAGCTTGCACCACATCAGCTTAATAAATTCAGACTAATGGATCACAAAATGGGAACTTGACCGAGTGGCAGGTGACTAGGTGCTGTCAGCATTTCAAACAGTCGGTTAGAGATTTATGAAGTCTTAAAGTCTGCTTAATTTATTCCTCCCTTGGTCGCCTCCCTTTTTCAGAAATCCATCTCACTTTTTCTTAACCTACATTCATTCTGCTCAAAAACAAATATAAAAATCTACTTTGAAACTGGGCGTGGTGACAGATTCTTTTAATCCTAGAATTTGGGAAGTGGAGGCAAGAATGCAAGGCCACCCTCAGCTATGTAAGTGAAGTCATGCTCAACCTGGGCTGCAGGAGACCATCTCAATAGATAATGAAACATACCTGATTATGATGTTAATTGTGGCATGATTCCCATAGCCCCTGCTTCTGTTCCTGTCTCTAGATTTCTGTCTTGAGTTCCTGCCTTGGCTTTCCTGCATAATAGACTGTATTCTGTGAGCCAAATAAACTATCTCCTGCCCAAATTTCTGTCTATTTTTTTTTTAATCACAGCAGCATGTAGCAAGTTCCAGGACAGCCTGGGCTGCAAGAGACACTATGCATGCATGTGCGTGCAACTAAAATAGATCTAATTTCACCTTTCTTCAGATAAACAGTTTTAAATGAGAGACGACTACTAAATGCTGGCAAAAATGAAGGACAACAGAAGTTCTCATCCTCAGCTAACTGGAATGTGAGTTGATGAAAAATCTTTGGGAATCTGGCAAAGTAAAAACTATGCTTCCGCTATAACCCCAAAACTCCACTGTAGCGTCTATAGCCAAGATAAACTCTTGTGCATATATTTTAAACAACATATCACAGCAACATTCTTAAAGAATAGGGAAGTAAAGGAAAACACAAAAGTAAAATGTGAAAATAATAAGATGGTAGGTACTGCATAGCGGCAGGGGTATACTACAGCCCTATAAAAATGGCGTAAAGGACTCTGTGAAGGCAGAAGTAAAGTTGCAGGATTGGGATGGCATCACTGGTTGAAGGAAAATGCTTACAACCCCCAGCACCACAAGATAAACAAGCAAACAGAGGAACCTAGGCATGGTGGCACAGCTCTTTTGCCCTGGGGAGGTAGAGGCTGGACATTCATTCAGAAGTTCAAAGTTCTTGGTTATATAGCAAGTTCAAAGCTAAGACTCTGTCTTAAAGGAAATGCAGCCAGGCCTGCTGCTCACGCCTTTAGTCCCAGCATTCAGGAGACAGAGGCAGGTGGACCTGTGGTCAAAGCCAGCCTGGTCTACAGAGAAAGTTCCAGGATAACCAGAGTTACACAGAGAAACCCTGTTTCAAAAAGAAGCTGGGATCCATAGGAGACTTCCTTCTGGTTCTCACCCAGTTCTTTCTCCCTCCCCAGCCTTCTGATTTTCTCACCCCTCCGAAGTGGAGTTGGAGGGGAGATCTTTCCTGACTCCTCAGACTCACTTCAGGCCTCAACTCCTATGACCTCATCTCATAAAAATAGTGTCCTTGAAATCACCAGAACTCTTCCAAATTATTACCAGAACATCTTACTCATTTATTTCCTACAACCTACCAAAATCTATTGTTTTTTATTCCTTTCCTTTTTAAATATTTCTATAAGTGAGTGTCTTAAAGCCTTCAAATACGCATCGCACCATGTGCATGCCTGATTCCATGGAGGCCATAAGAGGGTACTGAATTCCTGGAACTGGTGTTATGGATCGTTGGGCCACCATGTGGATGTTGGAAATGAAACCTGACTGTCCACAAGAACAATAAGGGCTCTAGACCATCGAGTGAGCCATCTATCCAGCCCCCTCTTTTCATTGCTTAATGTCTACTTCGTTGTCTAGAGAGAAATCTATGCTGCGAAGTCACCATAGTCCCTTTCCCCGGCATTATGACCTCATTGTAAATGGAATTATCAGCAAATACTAGCAATCCGAGAATGAGGCCAGCTAACATCTTCAGGCAGTATCATCCATCCTACTCTTCTTGACGACCGAGTCTTCCACAAGAAATGCCACTGGGTGAACATTTCTGTGGGACACTGCGAACAATCTCCCCTTGCCATTCTTGTCATCAGTCTTTAAGTCTGTCCTTTCCAGATTCCTGATCTGCTGAAATAGTCATTAATCGCAACCCATGCATCAAGTCAGATCTGGACGTCCAACAGACCTGCAGCAAAGCTGTCCATCGGAGTCATCCCCCACCATTGACTTCTGAAGCCACTCCATCATAGGCTGGGTACAACAGCAGTCACATTGGGGCACTAGACAAATTGAATAAAACCTGTGCTTTCTTTTTCCTCTATTGACTGACAAAGTGTGTTCCTTTAAAGGCATAGGTGGAGATATAGGCAGTGAGCTTGTAGGTTAGAAGAGTTCATCAAGCCTTTGGATAAACTCAGCATATAACACGTCACTGCACAATGGGAGCTTGAGGTGCCAGTCCAACTTGATGGATCAGTGTACCCGGTAACACCCAGGATTGGTGCTCAGATTGGCTGACTTGCCCACCATCTGTACTTCTAGCATGCTTTTGTATCATTGATGACACTGCTTGCTGTGGATTGCCAGGTTATCACTTCCCAACAGAACATATGTGGTCAATTCTGGAATCCCATCTTAAGACATAGAGTTTGATGGGGACCAGAGGAAGAGATACAGAGAACATGCCACATGATTTGTACACAGCGTAGACTAGTTTAAATGAGCAGAGCGTCTGCTGGCTTGTATGTATAAAAACTCTAGGAGCAAGACTTGCCGCAAGATTCCCACATGCTGCCATCAGCTTGCCTCCGTTTTACAGGGCCATGCTCCAACATAGTCCCAGAGCTCTACTTTTTCACTCAGCACACTGGAATCTCCCAAAGGTTTCCCGGACTCTGGTTAGAGCATATAACTTGTCTGAGTTGTGTCCTCAGAAGGTGGGGACTAATGTTGAGGGAAATTCATAGCACACAGCCTGAAGAAGAGAGGGTGTTGATTGTGATGTATGGGTCAGAGCTTCTCAACCTTGACTCGCTGAGAAGCCTTCCTACTGCGTTGTTTACTTTTCCTAAAAACAGCAGCCTGAAAAGGGAAATCTCCTCTCTAGTCAGTCCCATGCTGATACTGGAAGATGAACATAGGACCGAGTACATCCCCCGTGGGTACAGTCTCTCATGGTGGGGAAAGCATAACAGTAAAGGGCCACACTGCTAATATTAGGTCCACAGTCCAGAAGCAGAGACAGGTGAGATCATCGATTTTCTACTCTTTAAAATTGTGTGTGTGTGTGTGTGTGTGTGTGTGTGAGTGTGTGTGTGTGTGTGTGTGTGTGAGTGTGTGTGAGTGTGTGTGTGTGAGTGTGTGTGTGTGAGTGTTTTGGTAGCATGATATTTCTGTGTACCACGTGTGTACCTTGTACCCATACAGGCCAGAAATGAGCATAGGTCCAGTGAGAATAAGATGACGTTGACATTGTCCTCTGATCTCCACATGCCCATGCTCCTGTGCACAAATGTGTACACTCATGAGCACACAAACAAGAGCAAACTGACTTAGTTATCTTTATATTTCTATGAACAAACACCGTGACCAAAGCAACTTAGAGGAGAAAGAGCTTGTTTGGGTCTCACTGTTAAAATGAGGTTCCTGACCCCAGCTGGCCAAAGGCCCAGACCCACAGACCTGCCAGCACAGACCCACGGACCTGCCATCCCAGACCCCTTAGCCGCCCACCGCTGCTTAGACCCCAAAATGACTCAGACGCTTATATTAACTTCATGCTGTTTGGCCTATGGCTCAGGAACATTGTTAGCTAGCTCTTACATCTTAACTCAACCCATATCCATTAATCTGTCTGCCACGTGGCCCATGGCTCACCTCCACCTTACATGTTACTTCTTTGGGCATCTGGCTTGATCTCTCAGACTCCACCCTCTTTCTCGTACCTATGCTCTGATTTCTCTGCCTACCTCTATGGTTTCCGCCATGGCCAAAACAGCTCCTTCATTTAAAGATTGATATTCACAGCATACAGAAAGACATTCCCACATCAGCTTACAGTTTCACTGGATGTGTCCATGATGGTCATAATGGCAAGCATGGCAGCAGGCAGGCAGACATGGGATGGAGCAGTAGCTGAGAGATTTCATCCTTATCTGCAAGCTTGATGCAGAAAGAGATAGATAACTGGGAATGGCATGGACTTTTGACACCTCAAAGTCTGCCTGCAATGACACACCTCCTCCAACAAGGCCTCATCCCCTAATCCTTCCCAAACAGTTCCACCAACTAGGGACCAAGCATTTAAATATATGAGCCTCGTGGAGCACATTTTCATTCAGATCATCACACACACTTACACACACTAAAATAAAATCAAAAAAATCTCTCAAGTCCCACTGCTCTTGGGCACTGCTCTTCAGCAGATATGATGGTTAACTGTGAGTGGCACCTTGGTGGGACTTAAAGAGTCACCTAGCAGGAAACCTTCTGGGTATATCTGTGAGAGCATTTCCAGAGAAGTTTAGCAGAGGTTGGAAGACCTAACCTGAGAATAGACAGCACCATTACATAGTTTTGGGTTCTGCACTGAATAAAAAGAGAGAATCAAAGCTGGAGAGGCAGCAGTTAAGAGCACAGGCTGCTCTTCCAGAGGACTCAAGTGTTCAATTTCCAGTACCCACATGTGGTTTACCTGTAACTCCAGTTCCAGGATATCTGATGACCTCTTCTCACCTCCATGAGAAATTCATGCATATGGTACAGAGACATACATGTAGGCAAAGTACACACACACACACACCTCACAATTTTCTGTAAGAAAAGAACCCTTATTTTCTGCTAGTAAGCATGTAAACTTGTGCAGCCACTATGGAAATTTATATGGAGATTCCTAAAAAGCAAAAATAAAACAAACCAAAACAAAAATACCTAGAAGCAGAGCTACTAGACCCAGCACTACCATTCTTAGGTATATATTTAAGGACTCTCAGGTCCTGGGATTCTGTGCTGCAAAGTTGGCTCAGTAGTTAAGAGCACTTGCTCTTGAAGAGGAGCCAAGTTCAGTTCCCAGAACCTACATGGTGGCTCACACCATTTATAACTCCAGTTCCAAGGGTTTCAACATCCTCTTCCGGCCTTTGTGGCATCAGACATACATGTGGTAGACATATATACATGCAGACAAAACACAAAATAAAAATCTAAAGCAATAGATAAAGTCAAAAAAGCACTGGAATTCTGATAAATTCTATTTCCAATACTTCCCCCCACCAAAGAGAGGCCTTGTATCTAATGGGGGAGCTGGTGTTGATGCTACTGGCTCAGGAATCATGACCTTCAGTTGGCAGGGTCCCATAGTAAGTCAGTCTAGTGGCAACCAGGCTTATTTAGCAATTGAGCATTTGAAATGTGCCTGCTCAAAATTGAGATGTGCTGTAACACAGAATGCACTAGAATGAGCCCAGTAGGATTTGATCTGAGGAGAGAAGAAGTATGGAGCCCACAGAGTCACTCCTTGACAGCTCACCATCACTTCCTTCCTCATTTTCCTTCAAGCAGATTCCTGAAGCAGACACTACAACCCTGCTTTTCCCCTTGCCTCATCCACCTTACAGTCACTACCCTGCTCCTCCCAACACACTTCAGACTAGCTTCCTTCCTGCCCAGACCTAAGCCAGGGCCTGCTGTAGTCTGAGATCCATGGCCCCAGTTGTCTCTGCTGAGCCCCAAAGACTTTATCTGACCATTCCATCCTCCATCCTGCACCTACCTCTCACTGGCATCATCCACTAAGATCTTTCCTTTGCTACTTCTCCCATTGTAAGGGTTGTCCTGTTCCCTCCACCACCTCTGAGAATCCTTCCTGTCTTCAGGATATGTGGACCATGTGGCATACGATGCCTCTGGTCCAGCCAGCGTGCCTACTGCCCAGAGCTCTACTATCTGGCTCCTGAGTGGTTCTGATTTTCCTGTATTTGCATCTTGACTCTTCTGCTGGGGTCTAATTTTCTCTAGAACAGAGCATGCCTGGCTCTGTATATTCTATCTTGGCCTGGTCCTACAGAACAAGCAGATCCGCAAAGAATCAAGTTTCCGGGAGCTGGGAATGGCACTTGCCTTTAATCCCAACACTTGGGAGGCAGAGGCAGGTGGATCTCTATGAGTTTAAGGCCAGCCAGGTCTACAGAGTGAGTTCCAGGACAGACTGCCATGGCTGTTACATAGAGAAACCATCTTGAAAAACAAAAGTTAATTCTTAAAACCTTTTTTTGACAGAATTGTGTTGTTGTGTTTCCTAAATTGTGGGGCTCAATTAGTCCTGCCTCAGTATTACAAAGAGCTCACCATCTCAACTATCTCTAAAACTTTCCATCTTGAAAAATAAAACTTTATCTTGACACACCATCTCAACTATCTCTAAAACTTTCCATCTTGAAAAATAAAACTTTATCTTGAGATAATTACAGATCTTCAGGAAATTAGAAAGGTTATCAGAGTTCTAACTCTCTTCACAAGGTCTCCCCAGTGCACCATGGGATACAACTGTAGGACAATCTAAAGACCTCATGTAACATCAGTAGTGCGTAATAGCACCATCCAGTCACATGCATGAATGTATAACACCATAACCAAGGTCTAGACAGTGGTCTGGGAATACAGCTTAGGTGATACAAAGTTTGCTTAACATAGACCCCGGATTCAGTCCCTGGTATTACATTCAATGAGCAGGGCTAGGACCTAGAACATGGTATATCCTAGAAAAGCCTCAGCCTAGTGGGAGGATACAGGCTTCTGGAGCTTCCTTGTCTCTACTTGGTCCCTGCTGAAGCCTGAGCTTATCAGGCTGGGGCTCAGCTGTCTGGAAGCACCAGGGGACATCACATTACAGAGCAGCTTCTCTTTCATGAGAAAGTCCTAGGCTAGCTAGCTGTCTGCTTCCAAACACTTAACACACACACACAGTCACAAATTATGCTTTCTCAAACAGAATAATTTTTATTATAAATTTCAAACACAAAAGTACAAATGGTAAAAGACAGCCTATATCCTATCTATCTCAGACATTCTCATAAAACCTATAGAGCAGGTACAGAAGATTCCCCAGATTGTTTTAAAATGCCCACTAACAAGCACAGATATGCTTCGTGAGGCCATGCAAAGGGGCCCCCGTTCCTGCCCCAGACACGGAAGGGAGGCCCATTCTCTGTTGGATTCAGGATGCTCGGGTATGCCCTGAGCACAGAGACGGGCACCATGGCACTGTCTCCACAATTAAGAGCTTGAAAGGAATATGAAAACCATCTTGCTGGGGAGAAAACAGCGGAGGCTGCTGAGTTGTGGTATGAGGCTGTCTCTCTTGTTGAAGGCACACATACTCTCACGTTTGGGGCCTTTCTACACTTTTCTTTCAATGATTAGAGAAAATAGAGAAGAAATTAACAGTGCCCCCATCTTTTTCTTCTTGTGTGTGTGTGTGTGTGTGTGTGTGTGTGTGTGTGTGTGTGTGTGTGTGTGTGTGTGATGGGCACTCATGTAGTCCAGGTTGGCTTTAAATTTGATGTGTAGAACACACACACAAAACCTTGATGTGTAGCCAAGAAGAGCCTTGAACTCCTGAGTCTCCTGCATCTACCTCACAAATGCTGGAATTATAGGCATGTGCCACGACCTGTAGTAAGGGCACCCCATTTTTGTTCAAGGACATGGCAAGGCCCCTTTGATAATAGAATTCTTCCACTTAGCCATTCTTAGGAGCTGTCCCAAAGTAAACACATGTATGCAGACGCCTGTGTGTGCAGGGAGTATGTCTGCATCTAAATGTATTTACATAAACAAGATTATATGGGGCCACAGGCCTCCAAGCACTGGTGAAGGACGTTTTTGTATGTTTGCTGCTTGGAGGTAGGTAATCGAGGTACAGAAAGTTGGTAGAAAGTCTCTGTGTTGGCAGGCCAGGGAAGAAGGTTCCCTGATGACATTAGCCTGGTGGCCCTGCTGGGACCACTAAATGTGAATGGCATGTCAGAGGACAGGATCCCACCTCAAGCAAGGCAAAACTGAGATATGTGCACAGGCACGGCTACATAGGAAGAAAAAGCAGTCCCAGTTACCCAGGCTAGTGACCACCAAACATGGGGCTGAGGCTGAGGGAGGTCAAAGATGTAGATAGGATAGTTTTAGACAATCCCGTCAAAGTCAGCTCACCTCCCCATTGCCCTGGGAAAGGAGGAACAGGAATGTGAGGCAGATGGAGGAAAGAGTCATCCTGGCAAGGCTGTGGTTTCATGGCCAGCATTCCTTCAGCCAGAGCAATGCTTTACCATGTTCCCCCTTGATCACCATACCCTGTTTCTCAGGTGGAGAAACAGAGGCCAAAGATGGCTCAGGTGTAGCTCAGCTGGTCCTCCACTTCGATTCAGCTAACCCTGGACTTTACCTTGCTGGCTGACAACCCAGCAAATAATAAAGTCACTTGCAGTCACTCATTTCATTCAGGACTCAAGGGACGGTGTCCAAATGGGGTTTGGCTGCCCTAGAAACATCTGCAGAGCTAGACCCTCCAGGAATGAGTGGACCACAAATTCCCTCCTACCGTGTCAGAGGAGACAAGCAGAAAAGCAAGGATAGACTGACAGACCCAGGGTTCCCAGGACCATCTTCAGGGCAGGGACAAAGCCTTGGCAAGGCGGGTCCAGAACCAGGACTTGGTACAAGGGTTGGTATAGTCACAGATAGTGATAAACCGCAGGATACTGGGGAAGTCCTTCTTCATCGACTTGTATTTGATGGGAATCAGTCGCTTCTGTTGGACACCTGGAGGCCAAAAAGTGTGATATTGGGATCAGGCCTCTGTCTCATGGTGGGGTAGACCCAGTCTCCAAAGCAAGGGATAATACCAGCTCTCCACCAGCTAAGTATCCAAGGTATATATCTACTACATAAAGAAGTTCCCAGATATACCCACTCAGAGATCTGCCATTCTTTGGCCCTGAATTCTTGATCTGGAATTTTAATATACTTCCCTTCCCCTCTCTGACCACAGTAGATCTAAGCTCACCCGGAGAGAGGCTGAGAGCAAATTTGGTCTGGAAGTCACATTCCTTGCTCTGTAGGTAATCATCAGAAACAACCACCACCATCCGGCGACACCTAAGGGAGATAGAGTGGCAGAGATCAGGCATTGTGATGACTTCCTTCAGCTAATAGCCTTAGGAAGGACCACAGTACCCAGGCTACCCAGTACAGAGCTGACAGGATAGTCATAGTATCTGGACCTCTGGGTTTTATGCACTCACCCACCCACCTCCTAGGATGCTTAACCAACCTTTTCTCAATGAGTTCACTGGCAATGGACCAGACACAGGTGCCTGGCAGGACATCGCGGTCAGACACACATAATTTCAGCCGGTAGTCTGTCTGTTCTAGTTGTCGGATCATCTCCTGCACAAACTCAATATCATTGGGGCAGTAGCAGATGAAGGCATCGAAAAGCTCTGGTGTTTGTCCTGAGGATGGGAGACAAGAGTAGTGGCAAGCCTTCTGCAGGAAGGGCTGGAAGGACTCTCACCTAGAGTCATCCCTCCCAGGAACCTGGGTCTGCACCCATCCCAAAGTGATGCCTTACATATGCCCTTTCTGCCAGTGAAATGATAAGTCCCTCTCAGATGAAATCTGAGTTAACTATGAAGGAGACATGCCGTTACAGTCTCAAGCACTCAGAACCAGGACCGCTATCATCCCCATTTCCTGGAAGGGTAAACCAAGACTCAGAAAGAACAAGTGAGTTGCTCGAGGTCCCAGGTCCTTCCATCTGTGTTCCAATATCCATGCTCTGCACACCACACTTCCTGGGGTTGCGGCCCACCTATCCCATCTAGGGTAACAACCCTGGGCCCCTTACCCAGGGGATCGTCAAGAGTGGTGATGCCCTCCAGCTCCTTTGTTTGTGGGATACTGCTTTCCACTCTGGCCACCTGTAAGGGCTTCTCCGACTCCTGCTTCTGCTGATTCTCTCTGTATTTTCTGCAGTCATCTTCTGTGGAGGAGATGGAGGTAGAAAGCTCCCCAGTTGCCCCACTCAGCATCTACATCCTGTCTTTGTCCCACTGGCCTACCTGGGATCTGAGCCTTCTCTAGTCACTGGTGCCCTGGACAGTTCTAACTGGCACTTCCTTTCTGAAGGCCATTAAAGCCCCAGTATTATCTGCCTCTCACACTTCACCCTGCATCCCCTTAGGCTCTTGAGAATGGCTCCAAACTGGGCATCTTGCAGAGTGCAGGGGCTTGAATGCCAGAAAGGATCAGACACCGGGTTAGTGCTCGGTGAGGGTGGTGGTCCCTACCTAGCAAGGTATACTTAACTGTGGACAGGGACATTGTGTTGAGCGCCAGTAAGTGACAGAGAGGCTTTACCTTCACCTGCCCTGTTGCTCATGACACAACTGGAATACTCCCAGAGAAGCAGATCTTGATTCCTAACCCAACTCAAGGTCTTTGCCTAGACACATTCTACATCCTTTCTCTATCTTAGGGTTTTTGAGCCCTCTCCCAATTCCTATGCTGTCCTGCATACTGAGAGAAATTCAATGTCTCCCTCTCCCTCCCCAGCACACCTCAGAAAAATGAAACAAGATTGATATGCCAAGGCCAGCCTTCTTGACCATTGTTCGCAAAGCCAGAAAGCACGAGTCCTCACCAATGTCGGCCCTCAGCGCCAGCAGAATATCCTCACGGCCCAGCATATCCAGCAGCTCTAACAGCCTGCCGACCGTCGCGCCAGGGCGTCCCTGCCAGGCATCCAACAAACTGCGGGTGGGATCAGGGCACATCTCCAGCTGTCGGATCTCCAAGTACTCGAAACCCATCTCCTCCGCCAGCAAGGTCCAGTCGGCTGCCACTAGCGTCCGTGAGTTCAAGAACAGCGAGAGTTGGCGCCGCACTCGCACGTTGAGCGCGGCCAAGGGTAGGGAGAATTTGGAGTAGTCCAGGGGCAGGGATCCCGAGCCGGGGCCTCCCGCAGACATGGTGAGCCACCCTGAGCCTCAGTGAGGTCCGCTCGCCCTCGATTTTCCTTCCTACTTCCTCTAGGGTTCCTGCCAGCCCCGCCTTCTCGCCTTTTCCGAGAAGCTCCGCCCCTTGCTAGGATCTGTGGTCCCCAGCACCAGAGCGCAGCTGGGGTGCCTCGCCGCTGCCCACGTGTGTTTATGTGTGCACCTGAATACAGGGCCTGAACGTCACCCCTCTCGTGTTCCTAACCTTTGCGCATCTCTCCTCGAAGGTGTCTGGCAACCTATCTTGGGCGATCTGGTAGTGCTGGCTATGTATGGTGAGGTGAATCACGTCTGTTTAGGACACGAAGGAGTCACAGCCCTTAAGTACAGTAACCTGTGTTCTGAAAATGCGGAGGGAAGTGGTAGACTTCGGAAGTGGCAACGTGAAGCCTCAATCTGCCCTCAACCATCTAGTGCAAGTGGCGACTGCCTTTTAAAGGAGAAGGCCACAACTTTACCAGCAAGTTGGCATCTAGGGCTGGCTTCCTGTCCTTTGGTTTTTGAAGCAAACCCAGTTCTATCTACCCTTCGTGGGTCTCAAAAAACAAAAACAAAAACAAAAAAAACACGCGACCTACCATCTTATTCTAGACTCAATCTCCTTAACGTGTCAGCAGTCTCCCATGTAGGGTCTCCACCTCTCCCGCCTTAGCAGAATTTCTAGGGAAATGTGGACACTAAGGACATCAGCCCAAACAGACGTAAAAGAGGCTTAAGACACGTGGGACACGCTACAGTTAGAACCTGGATGCCATTTAGCACATTTGTAAAATCGCTTCTCTATACCAGACAGGAAACAAGATTATTTAGGTCCTCGGTCCTGGGTTTTGATGGGAGACTAGAGTGTTTTTGTCGCTCGCCCAGCAAAGGAAGAAGCTGTGTGCGGGGCCTTCTGGCCTTTCGTGCTGCTGAGCCCGGAGCTCAAGGTTTTGGAGGAGGGGCTCCTTTGAGGCTAAGTTCATTTTAGGAAACCAAAAGCTTGGGGTGCCTCCTACCCGTGAGTCTGCTAAAGGTTGCGCAAACTTTAAGTTTCCAGTCTGCGTTTCAGGGTGAACCTTAAGGGTGCACATCCTGATTGGCCTCCGTAGGATTGGCGGGTGGGGCTTTCAGTGGTAAGAGCATTTCAGGAGGAGCCTTGGGCGGGGCTCTGGAGAGAAGGATGGGTAGCTAGGGGCGTGCCCTCAAGTAGACGCCCCTTAATCTAATTGGTTGTCTCTAGGAGTGGGCGGGCCTCCTAGGAACCCCACCCCCACCACTCGCGGAATTATTCTACCCCCGGTTGTGATCAACTTTAGGCCTCACCAGGTAGAAGTCGTCCTGCGTCTGCGCTGGTGATCGTTTTTTATCCATCAAGCTCTGCACTGAGCGCTCAGGAAAATCCGCAGGACCCACCTCCGCGATGCATCGCCTGCAGGTAGTGCTGGGCCACCTGGCCGGCCGGCCCGAGTCGAGCTCGGCGCCGCAAGCCGCTCCCTGCTCCGCCGGCTTCCCGCGGGCCTCGGCCTCCGACGTGGTGGTGGTGCACGGGCGGCGCACCCCCATCGGCCGCGCGAGCCGCGGCGGCTTCAAGGTGAGAGCCCTCGGGTGGCCAGTGTGGGTGCGATCCTGCCCTCTGGGGTGGGGGATGCGGGAGCGGGGCTCATCGCCGCTGCGCTCCGCCCTGCAGGACACCACCCCGGACGAGCTTCTGTCGGCCGTGTTGACTGCAGTTCTCCAGGACGTGAAACTAGCGCCTGAGCAGCTGGGAGACATCTCCGTGGGTGAGCTCACCTGCAGGGCCTGCGCTGGGCCCTCCCCACCCTCCTCTCTGGGCTCTTCTCTCACATCAGACTTGAGTTTACTGAGGGCAAGGACTGGACTGCAGAGATCTGGATGAGACTGCTTCTGACAGCCGGTCTTCAGCCTAGAACCTTGGACGCCCCCCTTGAAGCACATATGCCCACTGAGTGGACGTGGAAAGCAGGAACACCCTGAGATAGATGCTCTAAAGCCCAGATATTCCTGGAGACTCCAGGAGGTGCGAAGCCATGGTTCTCCACCTACACTGACATCCTGTCTGTCAGAACCATCTAGTCCAGCCCCGGTTTCAGGGTTCACCTCTGCCCTGGCCTACCTCCCCGCCCTTGCTCTTCCCTGAAGTAGACAACATAGTGTAGGGAGGGCACGGTTCTATCCCAGGGTGCCAGCCTGTCCCTCCTGCGGTGGCACAGGGCATGGAGGAGGACACTTGGGGAGGCCAGCAGTTGCAGACTCTCCTCCCTCACCCACAGCTCTACTTCCCTCAGCTTTCAGGATTGGCACTGTGTGCCTCTTACCATAGAGGCTCCCCTGTTGCCAGGCAAGCAGGCCACCCACCCAGTTGTGCTGATTTAGAGGAGCATGCCTTGGCAAGCATGCTGGTGACCCTCCATCACGGAGCAGTTGGTAGCTGGCTTCCCATTCCTCAGACTCTGAACTTCTACAGTTTCAAATGAACTTGGGAAAATCCTGAAGAAATTCCTAGAATATCTCCTTTTTGGGACTCGCAGCTGAAAGTTAGTATGCAAAACCTGGTACTGAATAAGGTTTCTATCCACAGGCAATGTGCTTCAGCCAGGAGCTGGGGCCGTCATGGCACGCATCGCCCAGTTTCTGAGGTAATGCTTCTATGTCTGGTGGGGTTTCTAGCACCACTGACCAGTCTGTAGGTTATCAGGTTGAACGCTCGATATTAAATCAACCAGAATCCTCGAACCCAACACTTCAACTCTGAAGGGTGTGTGACCTGGCCCAGAGCCAGGACACCCAAGGCTTTGGTTCTGGAGCAAAGGTGACCTGGGTTTTTTTTTTTTTTCCAAAGCCACCTTGTTGCTTACTCTCTGGATGTGTGGACTCTGTTCTCACATTGTCAGATAAATAATCACATAATCACATTGGTCCATGACTTTGCTTCCTTTCTTGAGCTGCCGGAGAACTCCAGGCTCAAACCCCCATCTGAAGCTTGAGGGTGGGGGTAGGAAGGGGTAGCCTGAAGGAGTCCCAATCATCTCCTGGATGGGGGAGCAATAGTTTAGTTACTTCCACTTGTAGATTGAAGTCTTCACTTTGCCTTCACTCCTCTATCTATCCTGTCTGCCTTCTATGTGCCCTGCTCTGCCCGTTCTGTCCGTCCCCACACAAGCTGTCTCCCTCACTTTGTTCTTTCTAGCCAATCCCTGTCCAAACATCTTTGGAGACTGCATCTCAAGTGTCAGAAGACTGACCTCCTTGTCCTTTGGGTTGTTTTGTGCCTCCCTGTGCTACAGCTTTGCCATCTGGCCATTATTTCCATCTCTGATAGTGAATTGATTTTCTGTGTATTAGCTGGGATCCTCTGGGACACAGGCACAATACTATTGGTGTCTTAGCCTCCTTAACACAGTACCTTGTGGTCAGTACGTATTTGATGAAAACTTGGTGACTTGGAGGAAGGGGCTCGATGAATGTGTAGTTTGGAACTAAGGGTGTGAAACATGAAAAGTTGTCACTGAGAACCTGACCCGAGAGTTTCCAGCCTGACTGTACAATAGAATTAGCGAGAATTTCCTTGTCTAAGAAGACACTAGAAGTGAGGCTTTGTACCGTTGGCTACCTGGAGGTGTTATCTACCTGGAGGAGCAGCCCAGGTAGCTCCCAGAGCCCAGGTCAGTGTAAGACTAAAGACAAACACACCGGAAGCACTCTACATCCAGGCAAGAGCAGGTTCTCAGAGAATGCCAACAGCATACTCAGCTGTGTGAGTACTGATGAGGCCAAGTGGCCAAGATGATTGGAGGCTATGTCTGTGAGACCTAGCTTTTAGGCTGGCGGCAGCCTCTGTGTGGAAAAAAGATGTCTACTTTTCTTTGTCAAGACTTCAGGGGTGAAGAAGAATGTCTGTGGCTGACCAAGCTTCCCCTGCTGAGTTTAAAATCACAATGTAGCAGGCCATGTGCTTAGGGATCCTAGTTGTAAGTGTCTGTAGTGACAGGGTTTGCCCAGTACTTGATCCCTCCTTTATATACATCTACCCTGGTGGGTACAAGGTCTAAACATACTGCTATGGGCCATGATGGGGTCCTGAAGCCTCATGGGGCCTGCTTTCTATGAAGCTGTGACATGTTCAGGGCTGGCTGCATTTCCAAGGCTGACTGCCATCTCCCCTTCTGTTTCAGTGACATTCCAGAGACTGTACCTTTGTCTACCGTCAACAGACAATGTTCATCAGGGCTGCAGGCAGTGGCCAACATCGCTGGTAAGTTGTGACTCTTGGGTGCACGTGAGTGTACCATCCTTGGTGCATGCCCCTCAGGATCCTAGGCAGAAAGGAGTGGAGGGCACCCATTGTCACACTCCAAGCCTTTTTGGGTGCCCCTGGGTCTTCTGTGAGGCTTTGGTGACTGTATCCCAAGAGCAGGGAGGGAACAGGCTGTGTTGCTCCAGGGCAGACCCACTCTGGCCAAGGATAGTTATAAAATACTTTTGTTACAGGTGGCATCAGAAATGGGTCTTATGACATTGGCATGGCCTGTGGGTAAGATTGTCTTCCTGCTGGACCCTATTAACCAATGTAACAATCAAACTAATTTTCCTCTCCTCAATTCTGAGGGGCCATGATTCTCCCTGCCCACCATGGCAGCTGACTAGTCTGGGCTTCCAGAAATGTGTCCTGGAATGGCCCAAGCTCTGGAAAGTTCGGGAATGGTTTAGTCTCAGCACCAGCAGTGGAGAGAGTTGGGCTCTAAGGTGGCCTGGGAATCTGCCAGAGTGGGAAATGTGGACGAGCATGCTAAGAAACTATTACACTTGAGAATACCTTCAATGGCACTTCTAGATTGCTGTTGAGAGAGGAATGTCAGTTTGGTTCCCTAAACCCTGGACCCATAGAGCAAAACATAGTGCTTCGTGCCTGTCCGTCCAGCCAGTAAGAAGACGTTGATCTTAGTTTAGAAGCCAACCTAAAGCCAGGACTGCTTTTATTGTGTGACGGTTTACCTGTCACCAACCTGGTCCTTGGGTTCTGAGGGACAGATTGTTGGATGTCTGTTCACTGTCAACACCTAGATTACAGTCTTACTTCTACCTGAAGAAATTAACTTGGAAGTGACTCCAAGGGAGGGCAGGGCCTAGAACCTAGACTTGGGGTGTCTGAAGCTGCAAAGACATCTAAAGGAGGCGTTGGCAGGGTCCGGGGCCAGCAGCCTTTCATATCCTCTGAGCACTGCTGTTTTTCGTCAGGAAGCACTGCTGGCCTATGGTCAGGTCTTAGCTGCCGTGCATGGGTTGTCCCAACCTGTGTGTCAGTAGGAGGACAACCAAAGTCCACAAATGGAGCCCGCGGTGGGCAGGGGTCATAGCCAGCCTGCCTTTTGCTGTTCTTCCTATTTGTTGTCATGAGGACAGCAGATGTGGTGACTTGAAGGGAAGAGCTGAGGCTCAGTGAGTTCCTTGGGATTCTAGTCCCAATCAGTGTGAGGACCCTAGTATTGGAGACAAAGCAGGGGGCCTAGAGGATGCCCACATCACATCCTGACCTTCCTAGCCTTTGAGAGTGCAGCTTGCCCAGGGCTTCCTAACTGAGGGTTATCTCTGGAGCCAGATTGTCTAGGTGTGCTCCAGGTTGGACAGCCATGGGCACGTTTTTTTACCACTCAGATCTCTCTGTCCTCACCTTTCTAAGGGGCCACCTACTTCTGCTCCATGAGTGTTGCCACAGGATCAGCTAACACTGATCAGTTTGTGCTATGTGGTAACACTGTTTGAAGGAATCTTATGCTTGAAGAATTTCGAGCGAGTGCTAGAGAAAAAAACAAAAACACTCAGTTAAGGTCATCTGGTATCATCATGAAGCTTCACCCCCCCCACACACACACCCTTTCTGAGCCCACTACACCTACTCCCTGTCCATCTTCCCTGTCTACTCCAGTCAGGTCTCCCTTTGATTGACGTTAATCTTGTGCTTGCTGGAAGGAATTTCTCCTTTTGACTTTGACGTTATGGAAAGCTTGGCCTAACTCCGGGCATATATGTTGTGCTGGTGGGAGGGGGAGCTGGGGGGGGTATCAGAAGGCTGACCCAGGGGAACTGCCAGTTTCCTGCCTCAGCACTGGACAGTGGAGCTTTGGCCCTGCGAGTATGTCTGATAGAGTGACTAGACTTTCAGGAGAGAGGGCTCAGCTGCCCCGTAACCTCTACCTGCCTCATGGGCCATCTGCCTTTCCCAGGCTTCCTAGGCAGTTCACACACTCCCCGGGGGCTGCCTGAAATTGCTCAAAAATTGCCATTCAACTGGTCATCCCCGGGGCTTCCTAGGACTGATATCCATCCTTCTTAGGGTGGAATCCATGTCCCTGTCTGAGAGAGGGAACCCTGGGAGTATTTCTTCTCGCCTGCTGGAGAAGGAGAAGGCCAGAGACTGCCTGATTCCCATGGGGTGAGTGTGCACAGGAAGAGGGTGTGTGTAAGCGTGTGCTCAGTCACTGTTCTGTGTCCTCGATCAGACACCAGGGAACATTCCCCTCAGTGTCTACAGTACTTAGCCTTCTCTTCTTTCTCTAGGTGTTCATATGCTCCACAGGACTGGTGTGGGGTTGATGCTGCCCTTGGCTTCCCTTTCCTGAGACCTACCCCACACACACACAGACACACACACACAACACACACTATACACATACATACACACACACACATGTACATACATACACACAAACACACACACCACACACATGTACATACATACAAACACACACAACATACCACATACATACACACACACACAACACACACTACACACATACATACACAAACACACACATGTACATACATACACACAAACACACACAACATACCACATACATACATACACAACACACACACACTCACACACAACACACACATATACATCCACACATACATACATACACACACGAACACACACAACACACACACACAATATACCACATACAACCGACACACACCACACACATATACACACATATACACACATACACACATATACGTACATACATACACACATACACACACATACATACATACATATACACACACACAAACACACACAACACACCACATATAACACACACACACCACACGCATACATACACACATACACAAACACACACAGTATACCACATACATACACACACACGAACACACAATACACACACACACAAACACAACATACCACATACAACACACACACACAACACACACATATACATATACACATACATACACACAAACACACAACACACCACAGCAACACACACTCACACACCCCACACAAATACATATACATACATACATATACACACACATCACACATATACATACATACATACATACATACATATATACATACACACACAATACACACACCACACACAACATACCACATACCACACACACACACACACTCACACACACGGTCCTTTCTGATTCCACATGTTTCTAAATGTAGATCATCCTGTATGACCCTGTGTGCGGTGCTGCTGTGTCTCAGAGAAGGCAGCCATAGCTGTCCCCAAAGCCTTGAAGGCCTCAGGAGTTGAGAACATGGGAAGCTTGGATTCCTTTCCTTGCAGGGGAGGAACTCGGGCCTGTGAGATGCCCTGTGGGGAATCTGTTCCATCTCCCAATGCTTTAGTGCTGCAGCCATGTCTGTGAGCTCTCCACTGTGTGGCCAAGGGCAAAGGATTCTGGGGAGGATGGTCATGTGACGACTCCAGACTGACCTGGATGTGTTCACATTCTACATCTCCAAGAGTAGGCTGGAAGCCACAGAAGAAACAAGCCAGATAATACCCCAGCACCCCTTCTGCTCTTGTCTTATGAGCTGAGGCAACCCGCCCAAGAGACAGTTGCTTTTGTAGGCCCCACATTCAAGCTGTTCTACCCTTCAAAAGGGTGGCTTTGAAGGGTGAGTTTTTGAGCATCTGTTGACATGATGAGCTAGGAGTCCATGGAGTGTGGTCTGGAAACTCTTGTCTCTGACCTGATGCCCAGAAGTGCAAGCATAGGTCTCCAGTGTGGACCTGGCCCTCGGGCCAACATCCCACAGCCTTCTGATTTGCTGTTTGTGTCTAGGATAACCTCGGAGAATGTGGCTGAGCGGTTTGGCATTTCACGGCAGAAGCAGGATGCCTTCGCTCTGGCCTCCCAGCAGAAGTGAGTGCGGCTGGAATGGGTAATGGTAGGGCTGGAGAGTGGATCACGGGGCTAACCAAGTAGTGTCAAGTAGAGCTTTGCCGAAGGACAGACCTCATATCTCTAGCTGGGGGTTGCAGTGACCAGCATCCTGGTGAGATGCCCTAGGGCATTGCCTGCCTGAATTATGGAATAGGCCTGAGTGTGGGGAAGTGATGTCAGGCAAAGCTAAGCTGCCATCAGAGAAATACAAAGCCTCAGATCTCTGGGCATGCTAGGCTGACCATCTCAGCTGTACAAAGAGGAGACAGCAAAGAAATACATGGTGCCTAGGCCAGGTGGCCTCCTCAAGCAGGGGTCTTAGTGGAGAAGAGACAAGCAGTTAGAAGTTTGTGGTCCAGTTATTTGAACTCAGCATAACCGAGATGAGACACTGCCTCTAAGAGGATGGAAGAGAAAACCGACTCCCCAGAGTTGACCTCTGACCTCTGCATGCAAGCTGTGGAATATGTATGTGTACACGCACACACACAAGTTACAGATCTCATTTTAACCCTTTCCCCCCCTTTGAGGTGGGAATTAGACATCATCTAGAGCTGTGGGGCAGATGACAAAGAGGCCCTGGATGGCCTTAGGCATGTTATGTTGTCCCTACTAAAAAGTAGGCGAGGGTCCTGAGAAATTCCTTCTACAGAACTCCCCAAGGGCCAACCAAGTATATTCTCAGACTTCAAACCCTGAAGTATATGTTGTTCTGAGTCAGCCAAAGCGAGGGACAGGCAAACAGGGAGTCCACACAGCCTTGTGTCCTGTCCATGATGCTGTCAGGGCAGCGAGAGCCCAGAGCAGGGGCTGTTTCCGAGCTGAGATTGTGCCTGTGACTACCACCATCCTTGATGACAAGGGCAACAAGAAACCCATCACCGTGTCCCAGGATGAGGGTGTCCGCCCCAGTACCACCATGGAGGGCCTGGCCAAGCTGAAGCCTGCCTTCAAGGATGGAGGCTCTACCACAGCTGGTGAGCGTGGGCCGGGGATAGGGCTGATGGGGGTGGCCTGTTCTACTCTCAGACCTAGAGCTGACCAGGCCTCTTGTGGAGGTGATGTTGGAGGGCTGGCTCTCCTCAGCTCTCCCTGAGGTCTCCTCATCCCTTCCTCCCCTAGGAAACTCCAGTCAGGTGAGTGATGGAGCAGCTGCCGTCCTGCTGGCCCGGAGGTCCAAGGCTGAAGAATTGGGCCTTCCCATCCTTGGGGTCCTGAGGTCCTATGCAGTGGTTGGTGTCCCTCCTGACATCATGGGCATTGGTCCTGCCTATGCCATCCCTGCAGCCTTGCAGAAAGCAGGTGAGGTGGCTCCTTCTCATCCTGTACCTGAACCCCTCATTACCTGTATCTGAGACTGGGGTATGCTGAGTTTGACCCTGTTGGTGCTCTGGGATGGAGCTGCGTCAGGCTAGCACCCCAAAACCAAGGCTTCCCTAACATGCCATTGGAACCCACTTGCGTGGAACACACAGTAGACCGCTAGAGCTGTACGTGGGGCAGAGCCCAGAGGAAATGCAGAGTTCCTGCCCACGACTATCTGCTCTGGTCTGTATCTTGCCTGCAGGGCTGACTGTGAATGACATAGACATCTTTGAGATCAATGAGGCCTTTGCAAGTCAGGTGAGCCTGGGTGTCATGGTGGGATCGATTGGGCCAGCGGTTCAGAGCAGATGGAGGCTTCAGCTACTGCCCTGGCTCCTTCTAGGCTCTCTATTGTGTGGAGAAGCTGGGAATTCCTGCTGAGAAGGTGAACCCCCTGGGGGGTGCAATAGCCCTGGGCCACCCCCTAGGCTGCACTGGGGCAAGGCAGGTGGTCACACTGCTCAATGAACTGAAGCGCCGTGGGAAACGGTAAGGCTGCTCCTTGTGGAGTCTTGTGAGGGATGTTCAAGCTGGGGTGACTGATAGCTGGGGTTTGGGGAGGTGAGCACACACAAAGCTTCTGCACTGGGAATGGGAGGGGGTGAGACCCGTCTTCCTCATGGCGTGCTTAGAAGGCAGTACAACCTATGGAAGGTGTCTGCCACCTGGGTGTGTGTCTGTCTAAGGCTCAGTTCCCACAGGTAAGTTCTGCTCATCTGTCCATGACCCTTGTTGCTGTAGCTCTGTCTGGCGAGGGGCATAGGTTGGGGTCAGGCTCTGTCCAGCTAACACAGGTTCTTCTTTCCAGGGCTTATGGAGTGGTGTCCATGTGCATTGGGACGGGGATGGGAGCCGCCGCTGTCTTTGAATACCCTGGGAACTGAAGCCCTGGCTGCCCAGACAGTCCCACAATGGTGGCCAGAGACGGACTCTTCAGAAGCCTTCTGTATGGGACACTCAGCACTGAGGGGTGTATCACAGCATTTTAATTTAGAAAATGTGATCACGGGTGGCACAATGAGGTGGGACTGCCCCGTCAAGTACCCCAAGCTATGCTGAAGCAAGCATGGGACACCATGTTTGCAAGGTCATTGTGTACCTTTGAGGGTTGGTATCTCTCTTAAGGCGAGATGGATGTAGTAAATGCATGTTGTCTCATTTTGGTGGCTGTCATTTCCTTCAGGAGTCATTCTGTGTGATCTTCATACTGATTAAGAGCCATGGTTCCCCTAGTGATCTAGCTGTGTGCAAACCTTGGAGATCTATCAGGACCTCAGTTGACAACATTGCCCTGGAAGAGGCTCCATCAGCCCTCAGCCACTGTCCTGCTCTCCAGTCTTGGCCATGATGAATTCTTTAGCCAGGGCTGAGGCAGGGACTGGATGCCTTAGAGCTGCTAAGTGATTGTGTATAAGAAAGAGGCATCTCATCCTAAGATCCTCTGCCCCACAGCTGTGGTCAACACCCTCCTCTGCCTGAACTCGGGAGAGCCTGCTGCTCCTAGGAATAGGTAGTAGGGATCGGTGAGGTTAGGCAGCTGTGGCCCAGCCAGTGCCCAGGTCCTGTGGGAAGGGCCCCAGAAGCCCATGGCAGCTTTCACCAGTCAGTGGAGAACACCTGTAAATGACTGGAGAACTCCTGGTATATCCCAAGCCTTAGCACTTTAATTTAGAAAATATGATCACAGTATGGGGGCAGGTGGACATTGGGCTATCCAATCTGGTCCTCTGAGCTAGATCACAACCAACACAGATTACTCTTGACCACAGAGCAATGTATATTTCTGCGGGACAGTGGCCTTAGGAAAGATGGGTATGATGGGCATGTAAATTTTGTTACCCGATTTCAGTAACAGTCATTTCACTCAGGGTCCAGCTCTTGCTTTGCTGGAATCTATGGACCATCTTTGTAATGATATTCACTCTGGTGGTAGCCTATGCTGGTTATCCCTGGAGACCTGTAATGCAGGGCATGGTTGACACCATTCCCTGGGAGGTGTCCCTGCTTAGCAGCTCTGAGCCTCAACTCTGAGCTAGACTGAGGTCCTCAGCTAGAGCCGGAGCTGAGGATGGCAGAGCCTTAGAACTGGTGGGGTATCACGTATCTCTCATCATAAGAGCCTTGGCCCCGCAGCCTCAGGGTGCAAGGCTTCTCACCCAGTACACCTTCTACCACCATTGTGGACTCGTACAGCAGGCTGCTCCTGTGGGAGGGGGAGGGGAAGTCAGGCAGTGCCAGCCAGTGTCCAGGCCCCATGGGCGCTGCCCCAGAGGCAGGAAGCAGCTCTTACCTGGGATTGAAGAATACCTCAAGGAGAATGGAAATCGGGGGTGCGTTGGTGGGTCGGGCCTTGAGCAGCCCACTTCCTGGGGAGACCCCAAAGGCATTATCCTCCCTGGCTGGCTCCTCCTGTCCTACACAGAGAAGAAAGGAGGCCACACATGGCCACAGGCTATTCCACATGTTGTCTGCCAGGCCAGAACAGCCTCACAGTATCACCTCTGGTCCTTCCAGCACCCCAGGGCAGGGCAACCAGGAACTGGAGGACTAGTGAACTCCAGGAGTATTGGGTGCCACCAGCCCTAGGGAGGCAGTCTGCATGGACAGGTCGTCACACTCTTTCTTAGGGTCTCGCTCAGTTCCATCAAGGAGCAGCAGCATGTGGGATGATGAGAACATACCCATCAGCACTGTCCAGTAGCTCAGGCAGTCACTAAGGTTCATCAGGTAGACCTCCCGGGTGTGCTGCTGGTTCACAAAGCAGGTTCCAAAGTCCACCCAGCTGGTGGAGAGCTGCAGCGATGGAACAGCCACAACAGTCCGCAGGGGCACCTCCTGGGAGCCCGAGCCATGACTTGAGGATGAAGCATCCTTTCAGGGTGGAGTTGTAAGCTGGGATCTCTGGAACATAGGGACCCTAAGGACTGATGTTTCTGACCGAAGCCAAGGGCATCAGATAGCAGGGAGTTGATATTGCCACCAAAGCCAGGTGTGCAGGTGGGATTCTGCAGGGGCCAGAGAGCACTAGATATAGGCTTCATCTTTGGCATCCTCAAGGGAGAATGGTTGACTTCCAACCCCGAAAGGCCAGCCAGGTGCTGTCCTCCTGGGGGGGGGGGGGGAGCAGGAGGTAGGAGTGGTTTGGTTGGCAAACCCCAGTAGCAGACCCCTGAGCAAACATCATCTTTCACTCTACAGAATGCTTACTCTGGCAAGACCTGGTAAGTCTGGAGGACAGTAGATGGGGATGCAGTGTCACCCCAGCTTGTTGAAGCCAAGTGTCTCCTGCTTTCCCGCTTGTGGGTCCAGTAGGTCCAGGGACTTCCTGTTTGACCCTTCCTGGGCAGTCTCTTCAGCAGGACTGGCCGAATCGCCAGCTCAGCAGTGCCCTCACCTGGTACATTTGGTCCCAGGCACCTGGTTAGCACACCTGCTGGGTGCCTTCCCTGCCCTCAGGAGCTGGAGGCCCGAGGGGACAGAGTAAGGAAACTGCCCTTCTCACTTAAGGGGACCTAAACTGAGTAGCGACTTTTTGTCCTGAAGACTTGAGGGGTCTGTTGGGGTTTGAAACAGGACATCCCCGGCAGTTTTTACTTCCACAATGCCTCTGGGCTGTGTAACGTGAACGGACTAAGAACAGCAGACCAGAGACTGGCCAAACAGGGTGTCCATAGGCCAAAAGTGACAACGAATCACTGCTCTTCCTGCATTTTTCTCTCAAGTTCTGGAATTAGAGACTTGCGCCTCTACACCCGTCTGCCACCACTAACGATATAGGGGAAAGATTTAAGCCAAGCAGAGTGGTACTCTAAACCTAGGACTTGCAAAGTGAAGTGGAGGCTGGAGGGTTAGGGCTTCCCTGAAGCTTGTTCTCAGTACCGATGAGTTTGAGGCAAGCCTGAGCTACAAGGAAATCCTGTCTTTGGGGACAGAGGACATCGTATGACACGTGAACTCAGACTGAGGCAGCATGCACAGGACCTACACAGGCCTGACAGATGAGGTCCTAGAAATTAAAGAAGAATTGGCCACAGGCCCCCATCCCCAACCCAGGAGGTATCTTCAATTGATAACCACCTGCAAATGAAAATTTAGTTTTTCCTCAAGGGAGTTTCACTGGGGAAACAAACTACTTTGGGAGGGGTGTGTTGAGACAGGGCTTTTCTGTGCAGCCCTGCCTGTCTTGAAACTCTATAGACCAAGCTGGCCTCAAACTCAGAGATCCACCTGCCTTTGCCTCCCAAGTGCTAGGATTAAAGGTGTGGGCCACCACCAACTGGTCCAACAAGCTACTCTTAAGGATAGGCTGCATGCCCAGCAGTAGGTGGCCAACAGAAGATGAAATCTATAGTGTCTTTGGAGGTTCCTTATCTCACAATTACATGCCTGGGCATACATATATATCACATACATACACACACATTTATACATATATGTATATATCTTTATTACCCTAAAGGCTCTTTATATATATATTCTGGCTCCCAGGGTAGAGGTTTTTATAGGATTCCTGACTGTGCTAATGAGTGGGTCTCTGAGTCTATGTTTCTTGTGCCTTTTACCGGTTTCTTTTCTTTATATTCATTTGTTTTGTCCAATTTTAATGCACTAGTTTTTTGTTTTATTATATTTTATTACGTTATTTTTTTATTATTATTATTCCTTAGCAACCTGTTTGTTTTCTAATGAGAGAAGGAAGTGGGTAGAACCAGGTGGGAGGGGAGGGAAGGAGGAACTGGGAGGAGCGGGGGGGGGGGGCACTGATCAAGATAATATATGGGAAAAATTTCTATTTTCAAAAAAAAGGAAATAAAAGAAAAGTAAGAGATCCTGTCTTATAAAGAGAATGACTTAAAAGTTCTAGTGACAGTCTGGAGAGACGGCTCAGTGGTTAAAGGTGCATCTGGCTCCTCAGAGGACTAGCAACTCACGCCTGCCTGTAACCGCGGCCGCAGTGGTCCCCAGGCCATCTGTATTCACATGCACGTGCCCGTGCATGGATGCACATACACGCAATTTTAAAATAATGTTTTTAAATGGTTCTTTTAAAAGTTCCAGTCAACCAGATTGTAATCTCAACATTTGGGAGGCTGAAACAGGAGGATCATTGTGAGTTTGAGGTCTACATAATTCTAGACCAGCATGGTCTGCAGCATGAGATGTCATGTCCCTCCAAAAGCAGTGGGTATATGGCGGAGGATAGCTCAGTGGATGATAATGTGCTATTTTATTTTTTCCAGATGTTTGCCCTTTCTGTATCATTTTAGTCCACAAATTAAAAATTATGCGCCATATAAAGAAAATGACAATGTGAAGGTCACCCCTAACTGCAAGTTTCTGAATCTCATTCTCACAGAGAAGTTTCATGGATAACGCAGGGGTATGTCTTTCCAGACTTTTCTCTCATGTGTGTAGACATTCTAGCTTCGAATGCTCACAGAGTGAAGGAAACTAGGCAGGCAGACCCCAGCGGCTAAACACTGTAAAATCAGAAAGACGATTAACATTTAATTTTTCTAAACCAAATTTGCTTTTAAAGGGTACAAACTCAAACAGCAGGCACATTCCCGTTCGGGGAGAATAAAGCACGTTTTCCCTTCAGAGCTCTGTTTGCTTAAACATCAAAGTCCATCTAGCATTTCTCCAGCTGGAAACACTAACCCAGCTTTAAAAACCTTAGTGTCGGCTGTACAGGCTACTCATTTAACAGAAGGCAGGTCCAACACCACTCTCCAACTTGGACCAGGACTTCTGCAATGTTTGCCCTGACAGCGACCGTTGGTCAAAATATTATCTTTACTCATAATAGCCTCCCACTGATTTTATTTCTCCTGAGTCATCACAGACTGAAGATAGATTTAAGCTCTAGTATATCCAAAGAAGAAATCTTCTGCATATATATATTATAAAATTACAGATACATAAAATAAGTTATTGCATTTAAGTTGTATTGAATTAATCTAATTCAGTCCCTAATTTCTTGTGGTTTGTTTTTTATTTTTTTTTTTCCACAATACTATGGGTTGAATCTATGGCCTTGTGTCTGCTAGGCCAGTACTCTATTGCTGAGCTACAACTCCGGCCCCATTTAGTTTTTGTTTTTAGTGTAGCCCTGGCTGTTCTGGAACTCCCTCTGTAGCCCAGGCTAGCCCCAAACTCAGAGATCTGCCTGCCTCTGCCTCCTGAGTGCTGGATCAAAGGCACATTCTACCACCGCCCCACCTAATGCTCATTTTAATTTTAAGACAGAGATCACTGAATTTCTCAACTCGGTTTTGAACTCACTCTGTAGCCCAGGCTAGATAGATGTGGATGCTGGGACTTGAACTCAGCTCCTCTGCAAGAGCGGTATGTGCTTTTAACCATGGAGCCATCTCTCCAGCTCAGCCTTTGTGCTCAAAGTCTATAGTAAAATATCTTGAGCCATTAATATGGTTAAGCAGGTAAAGGCCCTTGCTGGCTCCATGTTTTTAAAAAGATTTATTAATTTATTATGTATATAGTGTTCTGTCTGCACGCCAGAAGAGGACACCAGAACTCATTTATAGATGGTTGTGAGCCACCATGTGGGTGCTGAGAATTGAACTCAGGATCTCTGGAAGAGCAGCCAGTGCTCTGAACTTCTGAGCCATTTTACCAGACCCCACCTTGGACCCATTCTTTATCACACTAGGCATCCACACCTTTTCCTGGCCTCATCTACCACTTGACTTTGGGCTAGCCGCAGGACATACTTCTCAAACGGTTGCCCAAGCATTCTGTTATTCTCAGACAGGTGCATGGTCAGCATACTCAGGGTGAGGATGAGAACCACATGGAGCAGACTGAGCCAGGCTCAAATGTGCTCGCCCCCAAGTAATCTGCTGACCCAGGCTGACAACAGAAGAGAATTTCCAGTGAGTATAGGGTGGTATAGATCTGCAATTACTTCATTTGAGGAGGTGAAGCAGGAGGATCAGGAATTCAAGGCCAGCCTGGGGCACATGACATCTTGTCATAAAAATCAAGTAAAAGAAATTATGTCACACCAGGCCTGACGTTACAAGCCTGTAATCTTGGCTACTGGGAAGGCCCTAGAAGGAGAAACGTAAATCTGAGGGCAATGTGGGAGAAGGGCTTCTGAGCTGAGACATTTTAGGAAGTCCAACCTGAGACATATAGCAAGACTGTCAAAACAAATAAAAAAAATAGAAGGAAGAAAGAGAGAGAAAGAGAGAATTATTATTTCTGAGATCTTGAAGGTTCCCAGGCTAGCCTCAAACTCATGTTCCACTTGTCTTATCCTTCCAAGTGCTGGATTACAGTGTAAATTAAAACCCCAAGTTTAATTAAGATTTTGATTTTTGTAATCACAAAGGGTTGACTCTAGGGCACAGGTTAGATAAACTCTCTACCTTCAGCCCCTACTTCCTTTTATTTATTTATTTATCTTTTGGCAGGCAGAGGTCTTTCAGTGTATGTAGCCTTGGTTGACCTGGAACTTGCTATGTAGATCAGGCTGGCCCCAAACTCATAAAGATCCATCTGCCCAGCCTCCCTAGTGCTAGAATTAAAGGCATGTACCAACAACCTCCAGCTTGGCCTACAGCACCCCACCGCACCCCACCGCACCCCACCTTTTATTTTGAGTCAGTCTCTTAATTATGTATCTCTGGCTGTCCTGGAACTCTCTTTGTAGACCAGGCTGACCTTAAACTTAGAGGTCCACCTGTCTCTGCCTCCCAAGTTCTGAGGTTAAAGGTATGCATTACCACAACTGGCTTCTTCAGCCCCCTTTTAATTTTATTTTGAGAGAGGTTTTAATAATTTGCCCAGAATGGTCTTGAACTTGAGATCTTCCTGTTTCAGCCTCCCAAGTGCTGGGATTACAGGTATATGCCACCATGAGCAGGAGAAACCAGCCTTCTGTCCGTCTGTCCGTCCGTCCATCCGTCCCTCCCTCCCCCCCTCCCTCCTTCTAAATGGAGTTAGCACAAATACAATACAAGGCCCAGACAAATAACAGTTAGGATGGAGGTTGTCAGGCCTCCTTCCCACCATCACTGTGAGCACTGAGTGTGCTCCACAGGGTCACAATCTTGCACTGAGAAGCTCTAGTGTCTGACCACTGGCATCCTGAGTGGTGCCTGCTGAAGGCCTGTGTCGCCAATGAGCAATGACTGTTCTGGAGGACAGGGACTTACATGCCTTCTTATTCAGGCTGAGCTCCAAGCTGCTGGAGCTCAGCAAAGGAAGGGTCTGATGATCTGATCACTGCACATTGTCTGCACTTCCTGGAGGTAGGTGGATGTCCTGGGGATTTCTAGAAAGATGTCACCAGGGGAAAAGAAAGTGCCTTCAGCTCTGTGAATACATCTAGTTTGGGTCTTGTCTGACTTTGCCATACCTGACATGTTAGACTATCGATACATTAGCTAACAGCAGAGTTTCATCCATGGGGGGGCATCACAACCTCTGATTTTTTCAAACGTTGTCATCTATTTATTTGTTTATTTTTATGTATTTATCTATTTATTGTGTGTGTGTGTTGGCACATGTGCCATGCTGTGCGCGTGGAGGTCAGAGGATAATTTGTGTAGGATCTTTCTACCACGTGGAATGATATGATACCTGTAAGGTACTCTTTCTTGATGGCGAGTGGTTTCATTCCCTTGAACCATCCCACAGACCCAAGAACATTGATTTTAAACTCAGAGGTAGGATGTGGCACGTCTGGGAACAAACAGATGTGCTAGGGCAAGGTCTGTCAAAGCCCAAATCTTCAAATCCCAAATCTTCCAACCCCAGGACCCATATCTTTGTGACTTTTGAGTCCCTACCATGAAGTGGACAGTTACTCCACTACCCAAGAGGCAATTCCCCAACCCAGAACCACCTGAGGAACCTGCAAGAATTAGTCACCCCAGAGTTCACACCAGTGTCCCACGTGTCTCCAAGGAAAGCCAAGCATTACGAGGCATGAGTGTGTGTGTGCATGGGTGTGTGTGGGGGGGGAGTAGCTGCGCTTCGGGGCGGGGGCCCTCCACTGTTAGGGACCATCAAGGGCCCCAGCCAGACGCAGTCCCATTAACGTCCTCCTGCAGGCGGCGCCAGAGTGCACACGCGCCTCGTGACTCCAGTCCAGAGTCCTGCGGGGCGTGGCGAGAGGCGGGCTCTGGCGTCCCTGGGTGTCCGAGCGCAGCGACAATCTCGCCGCGGCGGGACACACGAACGGACGAATGCACAGACGGATAGCTGGAACCCCCAGGGCCATGACGGAGCCTCCGGGCCGCCGCTGTTGCCTGGGCTGGGACTTCAGCACGCAGCAGGTATGTGCGTGTCGCCGTGCGCGCGCGGAGTGGGAGCCTGGTAGATGCCCTGCTAGCCAGACCCATTCTCCCGGAAACCGCGGGTGCCTCCCCGCGGAGCCCTGTGGACGTGCATTGGGGGAAAGTGACTCGAGGGGTCCACGCGGAGTCAGGGTTGCGGATGGCAGGGACCCAGGACACCCAGCGAAAACAGCAGACCCCACAGGCTGGCAGAGCTGTTTGCGCATGCATAACTTAGCTCCGGATCACAGCCAAGCACCTTTATTTTTGTTTATTAGTTTGTTTTATATTTTGAGACAAGGCCTTACTGTGTTGTTCTGACTGGCCTGGAGTGACTGTGTAAACCAGGCTGGCCTTGAACTCGCAGAGAGCCACATACATGCCTTTGCCTGCTAAGGGTTATGTTAAAGGATGGTGCCACCATAGCAGGCACCTCTCATTTTTAAAAGTGAAAAAACATATTGTGTAAACGGACTTTGCCTATCCATTGTCCCCATCCCCCCCCCCCCCCTGCCCAGGTGACCTCTCTTGGCTGGCAGCAGCATACCAGGGTCTGTGATTCCAGGACTACTGGTCAGAGGTTGGTGTTTCCAACAGACAGCTGGCCTCCAAGGAGGCATGGGACTCCAGGGAGGTTTCAGCATGCATTCTTGGGGAATAAGCACAGTGGCTGTGAAACCTCTCTCCTCAGATGGGTCAAGAGAGGCAGAACATCCTCTAGGACTCAGAGTCTCCTCGCTTTATTAGACCTGTCTCCCCATCTTGCCCGGGCCTAAAACGGCTTTATTAGGATGTCATGTATGGCTTGACCGTGGTGGCTCTGGTGTCAACCCCTGGAGATGTGCCTCCTTGCCAGGTGTCAGATACTGGTGTCTACTGTCTGGGGAGCAGATTCTTGTAGACAGTGGGAGTTTCACCTGGCCTTCCCTCCCTCCCTCCCTCCTTCCCTCCCTCCCTCCCTCCCTCCCTCCCTCCCTCCGTCCCTTTTTCTTTTTCTTTAACTAAATCTTTGAACATATGGTCCATGAGGCTTCTGTTGCTGTGGTTACAATGCTCCCCTCTATGGAAGCCATGACTGAAGTTAGGAACCCCTTGGGCCTTAAGCAGAGACTGAGAAAACCCAGACACTATTTTCATAAACGTCTTCCAGGTTAAAGTTGTCGCTGTTGATGCAGAGCTGAATGCCTTCTACGAGGACAGTGTGCATTTTGACAGAGACCTTCCCGAATTTGGGTACGTACCCCGCATGCCTGGGCGGGCGGTTTGAGATCATCCCTAAACCATTTGCTTTTATCAGCTACACTGTTCTGACTTAACCCAGCTACTAGACAGGTGTGTTGCACCAATAAAGGAAATTCAGGGCCAGATCTCAGGGAAAGGCTGAGATATCAGAGAGGAAACACCACAGTTAGATCTCACCCAGCTGTCTTCCAGCTTCCTCAGCCTCCTCCTGGCTTCTTCTGCCTCTGTCTTTCTATGCCTGCCTTAAATATTTTCTCTGCTCAGTTAAGGCGTGGCACCACCTCAGCCTGCCTGGAAGCCTGGAACTCCTTCTGTAAACTAAGATGACCTCAAACTCAGATTGGATGGGATTAAGGGCGTAGGTCACCACTCCTGGGATACTCCCCATGCTGGGATTAAAGGTGTGAGTTACCACTGTCTGATCCTTCTAGACTGACTGTGGGTAGATCCTTCTGATATGTCCAAATGTTTTTATTAAATTTGAAACGTATCTCCACAGAGGTGATCCAAGCAAAACTTGAGCACCTATTATTTATTATTATAATTTATATGTTTTTTTGGTGTTTGCTTGCATGTATGTCTGTGAACCCACATTCATGGGGCCCTCAGAGGGCAGAAGATAACATCAGATCCCTGTAACTGGAGTTACAGATGGTTGTGAGCCACCATAGGGTGCTGGGAATTGATCCCAGCTCTTAATTCCTGGTCTCCCTCTCCAGCCCCTGAGAATCTTTTCATACAGAGAGTGATTTCTCTCCTATTCTTTTCCAATTCAGTTCCTTCATTCACTCAAACATCAGAGCTCACACCAGGCACTGTGCTGGGTGCTAAAATTTGATGGTTATACTTGGCTATCTTCTGTTGCCAATGAAAGTGCCACAGACTGTCGAAGTTATCAAGAAAAATGTTTATAAAGCCAGGAGTGGGTGGTGCTTGCTTTTTATCCCAGCACTTAGGAGGCAGAGGCAGGCAGATCTCTGAGTTTGAGGACAGCCTGGTGTACAGAGTGAGTTCCAAGACAGCCGGAGCTACACAGAGAAACTACATGTCAAAACACAAAACAAAATTTCATGTCAGCTCATGCTTCTAGCCAGAGTCCAGCGGTCACATTTATTGTTGGCTGTCCATTTCCTGGAGTACTCTTGACACGTGCCAAGAGGGAAGGAATGTGTATGTGCACGGGTGTGCCAAACAGGGTCACATGTACCTTACTGTGTAACTGAAGATAACCTTAACCCCTCCTGCATTACATTTCAGAGGCTGAGGTTATAGCCACATCTGGGGCTGTTGTTGGTGATGGTTGAGACAAGCCATGTAGCCTAGGCTGGCCCCCAGTTCAGAGTCCTCCTGCCTCAGCCTCTTAATGCAGGGATTACAGGAAAGGACCACCACACTTGGCTGCTTCTTTTTAAAAAAATTGTTCATTTTTCTTTTTGTCTTGGGAATTTAAAAAAGAGCTTTGTACGTATTAAACAGTTGGTGTACCATGGGGCTCTACCCTCAGATCTCATCTATAAAGCTATCTACTCATCTGGGTGTGAGTTCCAGGCCAGCCTGAGCTACAGTGAAAGACTTGGGGGGAAGGGAGCAACCAGTTTTCAGTGGTGAGGCCCAACCCTGTCTTCTAGGCAAGGTTTTCTCTAGGTATCTTCTAGGAAATGCTTCCCCAGGGCTGGGGAGATGGTTCAGCAGTTAAGAGAGCACTGGCTGCTCTTCCAGAGGTCCTGGGTTCAGTTCCCAATACCCATACAATAGCTCACAACCATCTACGGCTCCAATTCCAGAGGGCCTTATAGCCTGTTCTGACCTCTCAGGGCACCAGGCACAATGTGGTGCACAGACATACATGTAGGCAAAACACGCATATAGATAAAATGAAAACAGAAAGTAAATGAACTGTCCAGGTTCGTATGAAAAAAGATTCCGTGCCTTTTCTGTACATCTTTCCTCTGCTTTGCGCTCAAGGGATATTGTCCTCTAATTGGAGGGTGGCCTCTTACCACCACGGGTCAGCTTCTCAGAGCTCAGCCTGTCCTGGAGCTCCATCCCATATATGTGTTCTCCCTGCAGCACTCAGGGCGGTGTCCATGTACACAAGGACAGGCTGACGGTCACCTCTCCAGTCCTGATGTGGGTCCAGGTAAGCACAGGGAGGCTTCCTTCCTTTTCCTGTATCCAGCCTGTGTCACTGCTGGCCCCAGTGTGGCAGCTCATAGGGACATTCACTGAGACTGCTTAACCCGTTAAGAGTGGTTCCTGGGGCAGACCAGCCTTAGCTGATGCCCACCTTTGTCTTCGAGGATTCACAAGGGACTTCCAGGCACCAGAGCCACAGAGGTTGTAAACCCTACCTTTGAATGTTTATTTACTTATTATTTATTTTTTTAAAGGCAGAGCAAACCCAGGGTAGTCTCAAACTCACTATGTGGCCAATAATGACCTTGAACTTCTGACCTTCCTGTTTTTACCCCTTAAGAGTTGGGGTTATAGGTGTGTAGTGTCATGCCTAGTGTACAGTCCTGGAGCTTCTAACAACTGAGCTGTATCCCCAGCTCATGCAACCTCTGAAGGGGCACAGAGCCAGGCTTTCCTAGTTCCTGATATCAGTCCAAGGATGGTCCCTGGTGTCCAAGTGTTCGTCCCTATGGCATGGTCACTAGTCAGGCTGAGATCAACCCCAAGCTAAACCTTGCTGCTTGGGACCACCCACCCTGGTCTGCCTCTGGCCAGATCTGCTGACCTGGGCAAGGATCTGTTCACATCCTAGGGTATGATAGGGCTTAGGTTGCCTCATGTGCTGATGACACCAAAGTCCTTCAACTTGAAAGCCAAAGGCAGCACTGTGTGTGTCTGCCAAGGCCTTCTTCATCCTCTCCTTCCTCCCTTAACTAGGGAACGCATCTTCTGCATTTCCTCTTAAAGAATAAACTAGTGTGAGTTTTGTGTTGTCTTTCCAGTCATGGGTCAAACTCTGGAAGGGTGGGATGAAGGATGGATTCTGCCCAGACAAGTGGGCTGACAGGCACCCCACAGGACGGCGCCAGATCAAAGGTGGTGTGGGAGGTCAGCAGCAAGGGCCGAGAGGGCCCAGACATTAACTTAAGGGCTGTGCCAGGGTAGGTGGGAGGAGACCCAGGATTGCCTGTGGAGCCATGGCGTTCACTGAGCTGTGGCAGCTTCTGGGGCTGGCCTTTGTCAGTCCCTGCCCTTCTGTCTGACGTTTGACAAACAATATTGTCAGGACCAGGAGTGAGCTAGGCATGGAGGGGGGATGTCAGTTTTACACAAGAGCTGCCCTCCTAAGATACCAGCTTATTGCACAAACTCTAGTTAGCATATAATGAAAACACGGAGCCAGATATTGGGGGAAAGCTGGAATATCAGAGAGAGGAAACAGACCACAGCCAAATCTCACCCAGCCAACTCAGGCTGAACAGGGTAAGTGCCATCTTCAAGGGTCCTCACCCTGATAGGTCGCTTCTACAGAATAAATCTCTTCCTTCACCTCCTTGAAATATTTTCCATGCCCAGCTGTTTCACTTCCTAGTTCAACTCTGTATCATAATCCTAGAGTTAGGATTAAAGGCATGGGTCACCACTCTCTGACCTTCCTGGCTTGACTGTGGGTGGTTCTGTTCTCTGATATTCCAGGCTGATTTTATTAAATACATAACACATCACCACACAAGCTGGGATGAGTTTCAGATTCATGCCGTAAAATGTTCAAATATCTGTCACCTTTCATGAAATATATACATATTGAGACAGATTTTATACGTTTCAAATTGGCCTCAAATGCTGAGGGTGACCTTGAACTTCTGACCCCCTCTTGCCTCTATCTCCCGAGCCCTAAGATAATAAGCATCTGCCATCACACTTGGTTTTATGTGGTTTGGGATGAAACCCGGTGCTCTTAAGTATGGTTGGGAAGTGCTTTACTAGTAAAGCTGCATCCCAGCACATCTGGCCATGTAATGTCACACTCTGCTGGACACTGCCATCTATCCCACCCACTCATGGGAAAAGATTCCAGTGGAATCCGGTGCGTTTAAATAGGCACTTGGTGGCAGAACCTCTGGTGGTGCTTACTCCTTTTGCCTCCCGCTCCTGGGACCGAGAGTCTGGACCTGACACCCTCTTCCGATGGTAACATCTGCTGGCTCATCCTTCTCTGTCTCAGCATCATTCAGACAGTGAAGCAGAAATACCAGAAAAGAAGGGTAAAAGTTTGAGCTGTTTGCTTCGGTTCTGATTCTTCCCTAGAGCTTGGAGGTGGAAGTTCTGAGTAGGCATGGTGGTGCATTCCTGGAATCACAGCACTTCGGAGGTGAAGGCAGAGAGATCAGGAGTTCAAGGTCACCTTAGCCATTGAGAGAATAGCAGAAAGGTCCTTGTGGTCCTAGAGAAACCAGGAGTGTTAAGCACACTGGATTGTCTTTCCACTGGGGAACATGTAAAACCTGTTCTTCCATCCAGAAAGCTGAGAATTGGAGATTAATAGCCTGGTTAGCTGTGGGGTCAGGTGACAACCTGGATAGGAAGAGGCTAATAGCCCAATGACCTCTGTTAAGCTAGAAAACGTAGCCTATCTCTAGAACCCATCCATCTTTTTGGAAGAAATGACATGTACCCTGAGTTGAGTCTCAATATAATTATGCTTTTATGCACTGGGGATTGTATTATACCAGGAAACTTTCCCCCCAAATTATACTGTGCTTAAATACATTGGGGGTAATCTATTTGTTATTAGACTTTCCTAAAGTCTGATCCAGCTTGATGAAGTCAATCTACACTGCACTGGGTTTTCTTTTCTTTTCTTTTCCATTTTTCTAGACAGGGTTTCTCTGTAGCTGGTTTTTTTGTAGAGATTTACTTGCCTCTACCTTCCAAGTGCAGGGATTAAAGGCATGTTCCATCACCACCCAGCTCAGGTTTTCATTCTTTTCTTTTTGAACAGTTTGGTTCTTTTCCTTGATACCTGCAGGACCCCCTCACTTAGCTATAGAGTTAGTTGGGGGCCAGCCTGGACTACAACATAAGACCATCTCTCAAAAAAAAAAAAAAAAAAAACCCAAACCAGGGGCCGAAGAGATGGCTCAGCCATTAAGAGCGCTGGCTGCTTTTCCTGAGGATCTGAGTTTAGCTCTGGCATTCATGTTGGATTTATAATCATCTAACTCCAACGTCAGGGGGTCTGAGGACCTCTTCTGACCTCGCCAGGCATCTGCACACATGGATCGCACACTCACACAGGCACACATACCTACACACAGATACAAATAAGTGCTGATTTGTTGTTGTCTTCTCGTTTTGTTTTGTTGGATTTTTCAAGACAGAGTTTCACCGTGGAACATCCCTGGCTGTCCTGGAAGTCACTTTGTAGACCAGGCTGGCCTCGGACTCACAGAGATGCACCTACCCTTGAGTGCTGGACTTAAAGGCGTGTGCCATCACATCTGGCAAAAAAAAAAAAAAAATGTTGAAAACAGACAAACAAAATATGTGTTTAGCAAGCTGACCCTTTTATTTGACTGGTGGCGGCTTTTCTCAGTAACTAACCTGATGCTTCTGATGACCTTCCTCTCCGCAGAGCCCCTGACATGTCTAAGCTGAGGTTTGTGGCTGAGAGCAATCAGTGGTTCTGTTGAGTCATGGTGGATCCTGTTCTTTGTTCTCAGGCACTGGACCTGATCCTGGAGAAGATGAAGGCTTCTGGCTTTGACTTCTCTCAAGTTCTAGCCTTATCTGGGGCAGGCCAGGTTTGTCAACAGCAGCCCCATCTGCTGGAGAACTTGGCTATCTCAGCAGTGGGTGGGTGCTGAGCTGATGATGGAGTATCCATCTCCCCTGCCCTCCCCTCCCCTCCTCTCCTCTTTTCTCTTCCTTTCTTTCTTTCTAGATTTTTCCAGACAGAGTTTCTCTGTATAGTCCTGACTGTCCAGGAACTTGGCTCTGTAGACCAGGCTAGCTTCAAACGTGAGTTCACATTTCTTTGATAGTGACAGTACCTCCAACACATTCGCCTTAGGGCTGTATGATGAGCTTCCTTGCAAAGAGATCTGAGATGCTGCTATAGTAAAGCATTGTATAAATAAAACATTTAGGTGGGCTTGGTGGTGTGGGTCCGTAATCCCAGCTAATTGCACAGCTGAGGCAAGAGGATTGTAAATTCAAGGCCTACCTGGACGAATTTGAAGCTAGCCTGGGCAAGTTAATGAGACCCTGTCTCATAATAAATTAATCCAAAAGGGATATAATTCAGTGGTAAAGCACTTTGCTAGCATGCATGAGGTCCAACATTCACTCCGGCACTCAGTAAATAACAATAGTAAAGTAGGACAGTTGATAGGGGAGCTATGCACAGGTCCCTGGGAGCATTTTCAGTAGAGAGTTATAGTATTCCTCCTGAGCATCGGCTGAGCCTGAAACTGTGCCAGACACCGTGCTGAAGTCCTCAAGTTCTCTGGGGCCAGTGGAAATTCTAAACTGGTGATGGAGTTGTCAACCAGAAGAGGCACTCTGGGCATGCCCAGCTCTGCCTGACCCAAGTCATATCACCCATACTCCTGGGTCCTCCACATCCTTATCTGGACTAGGGTCACTGTGACTGTTAAATACATAGAACAGTGCCTGGAACATAATATAAGTTTTAGCTACTCTTTTATTTAAAATTAAAAAAAAATAGTGTATGTGTGTATTTGTGGCATTATGCCAGAGCAAGTGTGTGGATGTCTCAGGACAGCTTCTGGGAGTTGGTTCTGTTCTTCTACTATGTGGACACTAGAGATTAAACCAGGGATCAAACTCTGAACGTCAGGCTTGGCAGCAGGTACCCAGCTCTTTCTCCAGATTTTCCCCTTAGCCTGGAGCTCCCTCCCACCACTGTTGTCCCTGCTCCCATTCATACACCAACAGGTTGGTCTCTGTGTTCTCATCATTGCAGCTCCTCAGGTGTGTGTGTGAGGGCGCATATGTCCATGTCTGCACATGCGGGTGTCAGAGGACAACCTTGGGTGTCATCCTTATTTTCTGAGTAAGGGTCCCTCACTGTTCTAGAGCTCAGCAAATAGGCTAGGCTGACTGACTGGCCAGTGAGCCCCAGGAATCTACCTGTCCCCACCTCCCCAGTGCTGGATTATAAGCACACACCTTTATGCCCAGATTTTTGTTTTTGTCTTATTTTGAATTTATTTATTTTTATTTTATGTGCATTAGTGTTTTTCCTGAATGTATGTCTATGAGAGGGTGTTGGATCTCGGAGTTACAGACAGTTGTGAGATGCCATGTGGGTGCTGAGAACTGAACCAGAGTCTTCTGGAAGAACAGCCAGTGCTCTTAAATGCAGAGCCATCTCTCCAGTTCTATTGTTATTTTCTTAAAAACGATTTTATTATTTTCTGTGTGTATGGGTATTTTGCCCTGGATATCAAATGGTTGTGAGCAAATGGATGTCCCATGTCTGTGATGGGAATTGCATCCAGATCTTCTGGAAGAAACAGCCTCTGAACCATCTTTCCAGCCCTCTATACTTTTTAGGTTTATTTTCTTATTATTTATTTTCTGTGTAGGAGTATTTTGTCTATAGGTATGCCTATGCACCACATGCATGCCTGGTGCCTGCAGAGACCAAAAGAGAATATCAGAATCTCTGGAACTGTAGTTACAGATGGTTGGGAGCCACCATGTGGGTGATGAGAGTTGAACCTGGACCCTCTAGAAGAGCAGCCAGTGCGCTTAACCACTGAGCCATCTCTTCATCCCCCAGGTTATTTTTTTAGATGGGGACGGAACTCAGATCCTCATGCCTGCAAGACAAATACTTTAACCACTGAGCCATCTCCTGAGTCCTCTACAGGGTTTTGTAATTGCATTTTCCCTCACTCAGTTTTATGGTCCTTGAAACCAGGGTAGGAATAGCTATTAACGCATGTCTGGCAGTTCAGTTTGTTAAGTGAATAAATTGCATGACAACCTCAGACACTATTGCAGATGACATCTGAAAAATTAGTTCAGTTTGACAAAAGATACCAAAATACAGACCAGTGATTCTAGAACACTTCTTACAAATTTTGAGGTGATAGGAAGACGTTCCTTCTCATTTTATAAAAGTGGAGACCACACATCATAAAGGCACTGAGCTATGTGACAAAGAGGTGGTAGAGACAGTCTTGGAGAGTTCTTGTTTTTTGGCTTGAGATCTGGCTCTGCGTTTGCAGGAGTTTGTGACTCCAGGCATGGTACAAGAACATGTGCTCATTCTCTTCAACAGCAACATGGAAGCGTTTACTGGAAGACTGGAGCCAGCCTGGCGCTCTCAAGCCTGTCACCCGCTCTCCCATTACACCAGCAGCTGCAGGTAAAGATGCTTATGAGTCTAATACACTTTGGCGAAGCCTTCTGAGGAACTCCTATGTCCAGTGAACCCTGAAATCTGAGGCTTTTCTGAATTGTCATGGCTGTGAGGTGGAACATGATCTGCCCAGTCTCCAGGCTGAAGTCTCCTTGGAGTTACCCAGGGGTGCAGATGACTCCTCTTAATGAGTGACTTCTGTCGCAGAATGGCCATGGGTCCCTTGGTGATGCTGGGAGGTGGGGTCTCCAATTTCTTTTTCCCTCCTGTTTTCAAAGCTCCAGCTAAAACTGCACTTTGATGCCCCTATTTCCCGATGCCTGTCTCCTGGAGCCTGACTTGCCCAGGTGTCTTTAGCAGAGATCATCCAGCTTCAGGCTCTCTGAAGAGACCTCACTTGTCCACAGGGTCTTCCTGATATGATGGGCAGTATGACTACCAGTTCCAGGGCTGCCTGTAGGTCAGTGGTAGAAGAGAAGCACAAACCTCTGCTGTTCTTTACAGGCCTGCTTCTCCATCAGCAACTGTCCGATATGGATGGATTCCAGTACCACAGCCCAGTGTCGCCAGCTGGAGGCTGCCGTGGGTGGGGCCCAGGCTCTCAGCTGCCTCACAGGGTCCCGGGCCTATGAGGTAGGTAACACCCATGCCAGGATGGGGAATGAGTTTCTGGGAAGATGTAGCAGGCACCCAGGCCCTGGGGGCAGGGATCATCTGAAATGACACTACTGTCAGCCCCTGAGGCCAGGTTGGAGCATGTTGGCCCTAGGTTCTGATCCAGGTTGTTCGGTCTCGTTTAGCAGGCAATAGCAATGTCCTTGCATGTAGTCCCAGGCCAGGTTGGGGTATGAATATGGCTGCACCCCTCACTGGAGCTCCTGTGTGTGGGGAGGATGTGCTGCCTCAAACTCATGGTCTGTAACCTCTATTTGAGGTAGTGCTGAAGCTAAAGGAGTTAGAGTTAGCTTAATTCAAGAGGCCCAAGGGCTTTAGCCACTGTCCCAGAGCTTGTTGTGATTGGCTATCTTGGGCCACGTGATCATGGCTTAAGTGGGGGATGGAGGTCTAGAGATTGCTCAGCAGGTCAGAGTTCAAACTGCACTTTCAGAGGTTCAGTTCCCAGGACATCAGGTGACTAGCACCTGGCTAGCTGGTGACATAGCCCCAGCTCCAGGGTTTTGGACACCCACTTTTGGCTTCCTTGGGCATCTACATGGTCACACACATCACACACATACAACCACACCACATACACACACAAACATACCACACACATAAACACACAGACCCACACACACACACCACACCACACACACACACACACACACAAACATACCACACAGACATACACACACCACACACACATACCACACTACATACACACAAACACACCACACATACACACAAACACACTACACACATACACACCACACCACATACACACACAAACACACCATGCACACACGTGCGTGCACTGCTGGACACAGGATTCTGGGATCAGGCAAGATTTATTAAAGGATGAAATCAGTTAGGCACACTCGCAACACAACACAGAACAAGGTAGACGCTGCTGTTGCTGAACCAGCTGTCATTGACCTGCCTTTTCTGCCCAAGGCTGATGGGAACCAGACTGCAAGCTATGCTTCCTGGCTGCTAGCTGCCTGCTCTGACCAGCCCAAGAGAGTAGGACTCTCCTCCCACCTTGGGTTCTTAAGGGATCCTGTGTCTTCAGAGAAGACCCCCCCACACACACACTTTATGCAAGGAAGGCACATATATACTCCCCCCCCACACACACAAATAAAGTAAAAATAAAGGCAAAACATTTTTAAACCCAGCTAGAACACTAGGAATACAGTTTCCACAAGGAGAATACTCAAGCCTCTGGTCACATGGATCTGGGAAGGGAGTTCTGTGGCTAACAGCACAGGCTACTCTTGCAGAGAACCTGGATTTGGTTCCCAGCCCCTACATGACAGCTCCTAACCACCTGTAGCTCCAGCTCCAGGGCAATCTGATGCTCTCTTTTATCTCTGTAGGTTCCTGCACACCCATGACACACAGACACACACTGAGACACAGGCCTGTACACATTATATAAATAAACACATTTTAAGGACAGTCATAATAAAGGCTAGTCACCGAGCTGATTGACGCAGGAGATGCCCTACCAGGAAGCCGAGTTGAATGCCTTGTCCGTGGGTGCAGAGGAGTTAGGGTGCCTAAGATCTCATCACCAAGAACATTTTCAGGGTTCAAAGCCCAAAATGCACCATCTTCCATGTTCAGCTGGTCACAGGCGTTTCTAGATTTGGGAGTTCTTCAAAGCTATTGGTATTCTATGCCATACCCAATTTACGCTAGGATAACCTCACTTCGAGATGATTCTGTGCAGGATCTGAGTTTCTAAGAATCTGTATTCTTTTCTCCCAGCGCTTTACCGGGAACCAGATAGCAAAGATTTTCCAGCAAAACCCCGAGGCCTACTCACACTCCGAGGTTGGTGCCTTCACAGTCCGCTTCAACACAAACACATCCTACATGCTTTGGCTAACGCCTTTGATGAGTAGAGTTCCAGAAGGGGCTGTTGAGATGCCCCAAGGGGCGCTTGCCTCCAAGCCTGACCGCCCGAGTTCGATCCCCATGACCCATGGGTGGGAGAAGAGAACCAACCCCTGAGAGTTGCCCTCTGACCTCCACACATAGGCCATGGTGTATGTGTACGTCTCTCACATGATAAATAAATACCGCAAAACACATTAAAAATAAAGGCAAGAAAGTCTGTACTTATTCTAATTTTAGATACACACAGCGCACTGTACCACAGTTATCTACCGTAGCTCAGGAGCCGTAGGCTGTACATATAGCCTGGATGTGCTCTAGGCTAGCCTGTCTAGATTTGTATAAGCATACTGAGTAGATGGGGTTTGCACAATGACAAAACTGCTTAGGATGTTTTTCCTTCTTCTTTTCTTTCCTTTTTTTTTTTTTTTAAAAAAAATATTTATTTATTTATTATGCATTCTATATTCTGTTTGCATGTATCACTGCAGGCTGTAAGAGGGCACCAGATCTCATTTCAGACGGCTTTGAGCCACCATGTGGTTGCTGGGGATTGAACTCAGGATCCCTGGAAGAGCAGCCAGTGTTCTTAACCTCTGAGCCGTCTCTCCAGCCCCAAACATTTATTTTTTTACTTTTTTTTTGAGACTGGGTCTCATGTAGCCCAGGTTGTTCTCAAGTTCTATGAAGCTGAGGATGACCTCGGTTCTGATCTTCCTCCACCTTCCAAATGCTGGAATTGCAGGTGTGCCCTGCCACATGCAGCCTTTGTGTTTTGTTTTGATTATGGTTTCTGAGACAGGGTTTTGTTGTGGAAACTGGTCTAGCTTTGAACTCACTATGTAGCCTGGGTCAGCTTCAAACCGCTGCTTCCCCCCCACAAGCGCTAAGACTACAGGGCTATGCTGCTATACTTGGCTGTGATTTTTATTTAATGATGCTAGGTTTCAGGTTATTCTGCAGCCATCATCCACTGAGGAATGAAAACTCTTCTTAAATTATGTGTGTGGTATCAAGGAGTATGTTCCAATGGGAATTAAAGACTCTTCTGAGTCTAGAAGACTCAGTTTGATCCTTGGTGTGAAGGTGGCATTAAAGATTCTCAGGCTGGTGTTTACAATCCATCAGTGATTCTCTTGGGGGCATAACAGGGTGTTGTAGCCTCTTGTTGGGAGGGGTTCGGTTTGCCTTTAAACTTGTGGCATCTATGAGAGTCTTTGCTCATTCTGTGTTCTGTGGCCACACATCCGCTTCCCTATGACCAAATGCCAAAAGTATGGATGTGGAGTGAGGAACTGAGGTGTATGAACGGATTCCAGATGGAAAACCAGCTTCTCTCAGTGCGGCACAGAACCTTGTCTTTTCTTGCCAACCATGATGGATTTGTGGCCTAAACTAGTACTACCCAGAACTCTGGCTGCTTCTGAATGGATACTCCATCTCTGTCACTACCTGCTGAAGTTTCAGCTTCCGTGTGTGTGTGTGTGTGTGTGTGTGTGTGTGTGTGTGTGTGTGTGTGTGTGTGTGTGTTTGCATGCATGCACATTCACAAAGTGTTCTGTAGCTTAGAGTGTGTTAAAGCGAGTCCTCTCACCCCACTTTCTTCTTTTCCAGAGGATTTCCTTGGTCAGTAGCTTTGCTGCTTCGCTGTTCCTGGGTGGGTACTCGCCCATCGACTACAGTGACGGTAAGCCTTCAGAGCACGTAGAGACACTTGCTCATGTGTAGAATAGCCGTGGGGATTGCAGGTGTCTTATCCAGCCTAGGAGGGCCAGTCAGAGAGCTGCCTCATCATTTCCCAAGAAGGGAGGGACTATTTTATCTTCTGTTGTGTAACAAATGTCCCCATCACTGAAGATGGCAAATGTTCTCAATCCCTGAGGATCCCTTAGTCTGGGATGTAGCAGTAGCTGGACTGGATGGTCCTGGCTCAAGATCACTCACAAGGTAGGCAGACTGGCAGCTGGGCTGCAGGCATCTGAAGAGACATTGGAGAATCTACTGCAGAATCTTGTTCCCAAGTCCCTCTGTAAAGTTGTTGATGGCATTGTGGGGGGGGGGGGGGGCAATGAGAGAAGGGGCCGCAGGGGGTAGGGAGAAGCTGTAGCTGCTTCTTGCTGATTATGGAAGTGACAGAGTCATCCCTTCTCATCTGACCACAGGGACCAAACTGGGATAGGGTTGGGGCCACCTTACTATCCGGATACCTGAGGCAAGGGTGATCAGAGACCATCTTGGGATCTGATTCCTATAAGCTTCTTATTGTATTGTGTTTATTTATTTTAGTCTGGTTTTATTCTGTGAAATACAGTCTCTTACAGCTCCTGCTGGCTTTAAGCTTATAATGAACTGTGGATTACCTTGAATGCCTGATCTTCTTGCCTCTGCCTTGTAATTTCTGGGATAACAGGTGTGGACTACCATACTCAGCGTGTGGACTACCATACTCAGCGTGTGGGCTACCATACTCAGCGTGTGGGCTACCATACTCAGCGTGTGGGCTACCATACTCAGCGTGTGGGCTACAATACTCAGTGTGTGGACTTTTGTTTTGTTTTGATTTCAGGGTTTTTAAAAATAGATTTACTTTAATTGTGTGTGTGTGAGTATGCACTTGTGTGCAGTTGCCCATGAAGGCTACAAGCATTGGACCCCTCTGGAGAGCTGGTGCTGTAGGAGGCTATAAGGCACCGGATGTGGGTTCTGGAAACCAGAGTTGGATTTTCTACAAGAATAGTACATACTCTTAATCACTGAGCCATCTCTGCAGCCTCTGGTTTTAGATTTTATGAAATAGGATTTTGCTGTGTGCTTCAGGCTACCTTGAACTCAGTATGTACCCAGGCTGGCTTCATTCTCATAGTAATCCTCCTGCCTCTGCCTCTTGAGGAGCTTTGATTACAAATGTATGCCACTGTGCCTTACTTAGAGTCATGAGTCCTAAAATAGAAGTGATGTCATCAGGGGACTAAAAACCTCAGATGAGTATAAGTGGATTTTAGTCCATTTTCTGTTGGATTAATAAAAATACTTGGCACAGGTAATATCTAAAGAATGGAAGTTTGTTTAGGGTCTGATGATAGTTCCGTTGTGTGGTCGGAAGTTTCTCTGTCCTGCCTGTGGTCTGAACACATCTCTCCTACTCACAGTCCTGAAGCTGCTTATAAAATAGTTAACTCCGAGGCTTAATATTATAGTCACGCTGGGCCAGTAGCTCTTGCATATTACTATCTAGCTCTTATCTTAAATTAATCCATAATTCTTGTCTATGTTTAGCCACGTGGCTTGGTACCTTTTCTCAATGCAGCATCTCATCTTGCTTCCTCTGCATCTGGCTGGTGACTCTCCTCTTCCAGAATTCTCCTAGTCTGGTCGCTCCACCTCTACTTCCTGTCTAGCTATTGAGCAATCAACATTTTATTAAAACAATACAAGTGAAAAATCTTTACAGTGTACAGGAGCAATATCCTACAGCACAGTTGGTAGAGTGTCTGCCTAGAATACACGAAGCCCTTTGTAATTCCTGGTACCATGCAAAATTGGGTATATTAGTTCATGCCTGTTACCCCATCCTTTGGGGGTTGGAGGGAGGATGTTAGAGGTTCCAGGTCATGCTCATCTACATAGTAAGTTTGGGTCAGCCTGGGATATGAGACCCTGTCTTAAGAAGAGAAAGGAAAAACGATGTTTTGATTTCAGACACTTGAAGCTGTGTGTCAGCTAGTGAGGCCTTCTTGTATCATGATGTGTGGAAACAGCAAGTGTACTATTTTGGAGAGATGACGGTTAAGAACAGGTGCTGGTCTTGCCAAGTTTCCAAGCTTAGTTCCCAGCACTCATAACCACTGGGACCTCCAGCTCCGGGAGATCCAACAGTCTCCTCTGGGCTCCGTGGGTGATTGCTGTCTTAACCACAGGCAGGCACATACATCATTAAAAATAATAAATCTTGAGAGAGATGGCTCAGTGGTTAAGAGCACTGGCTAATCTTCCAGAGGGTCCAGTGTGATTCCCATCACACACATGACGGCTCACAACTGTCTGTAATTCTAGTTCCAGGGGATCCAACACCTTCACACAAACGTTTATACAGGTAAAACACCAGTGCACATTAAATAAATAAATCTTCAAAGTATAAAAACACCATCATAAGGACCCCATCTTACATGTCTATTCTTAGAAATGGCTGTGAGATTGGGAAATCTCTGAGGGCTGCCCTTTGTCAAGGTGGCTGCTGGATGCTGGGAAACCCATGGGGCATAGGGAACACCTTCTGGCTAACATGTTGGTCAGGCCCTGCTCTTGACAGGCACCAGTACAGCAGATTTTTCAGGCTTCCCATATGATGACAGTCTGTGGAGACATTTGGACTGGGCAGCGACATGGTATACTTACATGGGTCCTACTGCCTTGTGGCTCTTGGGTTTGAGAGGGTCAAAGTGTGTTGCTTTCCTTATCTGATGAAACAGATACAGCCCCCGAACTGGAGAGGTGGCTCAGTACTCCTGTAGAGTACCTGGGCTCGGTTTCCAGTACCTACATGGTAGCTTACAACCAACTGTAACTCCAATTTTAAGAACATATGACATTCTTTTCTGGCTTCCATTGGCACTGTGTGAATGTGTGTGCACAGACATACATGTAGGTAAACATTCATACACATAAAATACAAGTAAATAAATCTAAAACACACACGAACAGAAGACAGAGACCAGCCTTACATTTACGCCAGAGAATTAACTCTCTGCCAATTTCACTTCTCTCCACCCCTCCAGATGTTTTTATTTTTGTTTCCTTCCTTAGGTTCTGGAATGAATTTGTTGCAGATCCAGGAAAAAGTCTGGTCCCAAGCTTGCCTTGGTGCCTGTGCCCCCCATTTGGAGGAGAAGCTTGGCTCACCAGTCCCTTCATGCTCAGTTGTGGTAAGGCCTCTCTGTGATGACTCCCATGGGCACTTAGAGCCTTAAGTTTCCTGACTCCACTGGTTCAGACAGTTTGGACCTGCAGTCCTGTAGCCTCTTGGTCCCAAATAATCATACAAAGGCATGTATTAATAACAAACTGTTTGGTCTATGATGCAGGCTCATTACCAACTAGCTCTTACAACTTAACCCATTTTTTGTTAAAGATTTATTTACTATGTATATAGTGTTTTGCCTGCACGTATGTCTGCAACCAGAAGAGGGCACCAGATCTCATTACAGATGATTGTGAGCCACATCTTATTATTATATTATAGATGGTTGTAAGCTGTCATGTGGTTGCTGGGAATTGAACTCAGGATCTCTGGAAGAAGAGCCAGTGCTCTTAACCTCTGAGCCATCTCTCCAGCCCAACTCAACCCATTTTTATTAATCTATGTCTTGTCAAGGCTCTGTGGCTTTACCTGTGTTCCATTACATTTTGCTTCCTTGAGCAGCAGCCTGTAGCTTCTCCTGACTCTGCCTGTCTCCTTTTTCTCTGTTTCTTGCCTGCCTCCAAGCTGCTTTGCCATAGGCTAAAACAGTCCCTTTATTAACCAGGGTAATAAAGCATACTCACAGCATATAAAAAGACATCCCATATCTCTTCCCCTTTTCTGTCTAACCAAAAAAGAAGGTTCCAATTTTAACATAGTAAAATTCCATATAACAAAACAGCTATCAAGCAAGAATTACAGTTACAATATCTAGTTTTTTGTATTTAACAAAAATTTTTTAAAAATCTACCATCTATCTTATATTTGTGAGTCTAAAGTTTCATATCTAATTTACCTTTTATTATAACTAAGGAAAACTATAATTATAACTATCTAGTCTTAAACTCTATCAAAGACCATATAAGGATATAACATTACCAGGAAGTGCATTGCAAGCAGCCTCCAAATTCTAGGAATTCTAGGAATGACTGGCTACCTAGACAGTCACCCAAAGTTTCTTTGTAACATTGGGGCATCCATCTTTAGCCTACAGGCCTAGAGTCTCTGGCAGACTTTTTAGTGAAGCAGTAAATTTGAAGGACTATTTCATCCATGTTGGCAAGGTTTGTCAGTTGCTTCTCCTTGGGTCCTGTAGAATATCTGGCCGTTGAAGAAGGAACCTGAAGGACCATCTCGGCTTGTTCTGGCAAAGTTCCAGAGGTTCCAAAGTTCTAAAGTTCCACTTTCCTATGGGTCCTGCATTATACTATCAAGCAGTCAAGGCTAGAACAATTTTTTACCCAGTGACCAACCTTTGCCACAAAGAAAGTAAACTTCACTATGTAAACTTGAAGTAGATTGGTGCTGCCAGGAGCAGACCTGTCTCACTGTCAAGAGAAGTCTAAATTCTTAAAACATTTTAAATTTCATATTCTGTAGGTCTTTAAAGTGTTTGCAGATTACCTATCAAACTGAAATATATTTTTGTATATTTAAAAGACTTAACATATCATAAGTTGATTATCATAGATGACTATTAGTCAGCGCTTCTTAATTATGCATTGCAATTTTAAAGGAATTGCATAAACATTTCTAAAAAGTAGAAATATATATGCAGTGCAACAAAAATGTATATATACATACAGATTAACAAAATTAAGCTTAAATTTATATCAATAAACTAAAACCCAATCAGTGTAAAGTATTTTAAGATTAACAGTTATTTTTTTTATTAAAGCAGATTCAATAACCTGTCTTTTAAAAAATCATTTCTATATTATATCCCATTTTGTCTAGAAAGAGACTGACTATGACCATTACCATTTATAATAAAAACAAACATTTACAAACAATATTTTGGGAATTTGGGCATATCTTTCCATTCTGCTTTCTGCTGACTGGGGAAACTGGCAATCTTAGGGGGATCCTGAAAAAATTCAGAATCATGGTTAAATCTTGACTGTAGTTGTCTGTGAGGCTGCCTTATCTCAGCCAGCTGCCTTCGGGGGGTCTTGGGCAATCAAATCATATTATCTTAAGAACAATCCACAGGTTCTCATCTTCTGTGGAAACAAATGCAGAATCTCTTTTCCAAAGCAACATACACTTTGGAATTTCAAATTCAAGATACCTTTAAAATATATGTATTGGTTTAACAGTCTTTACAATCAAATATCTTTCTGCAGTTGGCTCATTAACAGTTTAAAAAAATTAAAAGAAAACACAATAATGTACATAATCCAGATTCTTTGCATATTTTCTTTCTTTACATGGCTTATTATATTTTTATTATTCTATTTCTCTTTTTAAGGACTTTCTCTACCCTTTTCTCTCCCAAGCCTATGTATTTTTTACATACATTGTAACCTGTTTAGAAGTTTTCTCCATCTGAATCTGTCTTATTTCTATCTTTAATCTGGCCTCCTTTTCCTTATCTCCACGTGGATCTCCCACCTGCCTCCAAGCTGCCTTGTCTTAGGCCAAAACCCTTTATTAACCAATGTCAATAAAGCATACTCACAGCATACAGAAAGACATCCCACATCAGGTACTGTCACTACTGGTGGAGCCTAGAAGGGTGCACACACCTATGTGTACACAACACATACACACACGTGTGCTCACACACACACACACACACACACACACACACACACACACACACACACACATATTTTCACTTAAGCCTAAACTCAGCATTTGAAAGTTGTCAGAATATCTGAATATTTGGTTAAGGGCTTATACATGGCAGAGCTAGATTTCCAAATTATCTTAACAATTTCTGGGTATCTGCATACCTAAAGGTAAAAATACACAGAGTGCTGAAATTATGGGAACTAGCATGGAAGCTTGCAGCAGGCAGGCTCTGAGAAACAGCAACACCAAAGATCTGACGGAACACAGGTTCTAGCATCACATCAACTGAGGCGAAACCCTGGCTTTGCTCCAGCCCGCCTATTTATAGATTATTGTTGCTGTTTTTACTTTGTTTTGAGGCAATGTCTCTATACAGCCCTAGATGACCTGTAACTTGTTATGCAGACCAGGCTGGCCTGCTGCCTCTGCCCCCCAGAGTTGAGGTTAAAGGGATGCCCCACCACACCTAGCTTGGCCTGTTTGGTGGGATTTAGGTGTTAGTTGATAAGGTTAAGAGGCATGCCTCTAGAGTCTTGAGAGCCTGACGGGGTGTGGCTAGCCCCATTTAAAAAAAATTGCTAAGATCTTAAGCGTCTGTTTTGTTCTTATTTTTTAAGAGATTAGATCACATCGATCGCCTAGACCCTCTTTTCCCCAAAAAATCGCCCTAAGGTTTAACGTATAATCATAAATGCTAAAATACCCTACAATAAATATTAATCCTATATTTAATATGTTACAAATAAAATTTATTACAATAGGCCTGCCTTTGCTTAATCAGTGTCCCAGTTTAGTTTCCTCATGTGGAGCTAATACTGTCTATCTTACAAGGCTTCTGTGCAAATGAAGTGAGATATGGTATGTTGAAAGGATTTCAGGTGATGCTTGGACACACTTGATGGTGAGACCCGTTACCATAGTCAAACCACTGTTACCCAAAGTGTGCTGTGAAGCCAGTGTGCAGAGCTGAAGCAAGAACAGTCCTGCCCAGAGCAGCCTATGGTGCAAGATGAAAATGCATAGACACCACAGAAAAGGCAAACAGAAAATTGACAACTTCTGCATGAAACAGCACAGAAGGCCAGACAGTGGTGCAAGCGTTATAAGAATTTACTAGTGCATAAACAAAAATACAGAGGCCCAGTGTCCAGAGAGGATCACTCTGGAAAGACAGTGAACGTTCATATACAGAAGCCAGGGGGAGTTAGTTGGTCTTAGCTCTTGTCCCATTGTTTGGGGTCCCTATCAGCTGGACAGGCAGATAGCAAGTTACCTTGCTGAGTACAGAATATAATAGCATGCATTTTTATTAAAGCAGATTCAATAACCTGTCTTTTAAGAAATCATTTCTATATTATATCCCATTTTGTCTAGAAAGAGACTGACTATGACCATTACCATTTATAATAAAAACAAACATTTACAAACAATATTTTGGGAATTTGGGCATATCTTTCCATTCTGCTTTCTGCTGACTGGGGAAACTGGCAATCTTAGGGGGATCCTGAAAAAATTCAGAATCATGGTTAAATCTTGACTGTAGTTGTCTGAAGGGTAGAAACAGGTAGATTTATGTGAGTTCCAGGCCAGCTTGATCAACATAGCAAGTCCAGAACAGCCAGAGCCAGCTACATAGTGAGGCCCTGTCTCAAAAAACAAACAACAAAGTTAGGCTTCAGTTATATATAAGATGTCATGGGTCACTAGTGGTCAAGCCCCAGGTAAGTACATGTGGCCTGATTGGTGAAGTATGGAAATTTTGCTTTTATCTGTACACTGGGCCCCTGGAATGTTACTGCCATCATGGCCTTTTGTCTCGTGTGAAACTGAGACCCACTCTTTGCCTAAGGCTTTGCTTACCCTATGTCAAGAATGCATCTACAGGAATCTTTTCAGAGGCAAGCATTGGAGGAACTACAAAGAACCGGTTCTGAAAAATGCATTTTTGCTTTCTGCCCATGCATCAGATGATGATAAGTCACTGTGGCTTCATGCAGGTCTCACCTCTGCTGGAAACATACTTTCCATATCGGGCTTCCCTGACTCATGTGTCCTGTGAGCGTGTAGGGCAGCCAGAGAGCTTGTGGGTGAGTCACTGCCTCCTGCTTGGCCCCAGGAAGACATGAGACGGTGTACTCCTAGGCCTCTCCCTGTCTTATTTCCTCTAATCTCCTGGGTACCTCCTCCAAGTTAACCTGCATACAGGCCCCATCACACCCTGTCTTCTGAGGTGGCCTAAGTCATTTATTTTCCCAAGGGATGGCTTGTTCTGATGGAAACCTAAAACACTGCTGGCTGGAACAAAAAAAAATTCCATTCCCATACAGTGGGGAAAACATCTTTTTAAAAATGTGTTTCTTGCCAGGCAGTGATGGTGAACATCTTTAATTCCAGCACTTGGGAGGCAGAGGCAGGCAGATTTCTGAGTTTGAGGCCAGCCTGGTCAACAGAGTGAATTCTAGGACAGCCAGAGGTGCACAGAGAAACCCTGTCTTGGAAAACAAAACACAAAATAAAAAACAAAACAAGTGTTTCTTTGAGGCGATCTTATTATGTAGCCCATGCTGCACTAACTCTGTGTAGTCCAGACTGGCCTTGAATTTATGACCACCATCCTGTCTCAGCTTCCTGGGTCCTGGGGTTAGAGGTATTAACCACCATGTCTTGCCTTTTAAAGCTTCTTCCTAAAGGATATTTACCTGGTTGGGGAGAGGTGGACTGGGATTCTGCTCTCATTTTAAAGGAGTCCCGTGCCCTGAACTGCCATTTTTTGTTAATTTTCATTATTATTATTATTATTATTATTATTATTATTATTATTATTATTAAATTTTTGAGACAGGTGCTCTAGGATCCCAGGCTGGCCCAGAACTTGCTGTGTAGCCCAGGCTGACCTGAAACTTCTGGTCTACTACCTTGATCTCCTGAGTGCTAAAATGTACACCCCTATGCCTGGTTTAATTTTTTTTTTTAAGATTTTTTTGTTTTGTGTTGAGAGTGGTTGCCTACATGTATGTGTGTGTAACGTGTATGCAGTGCCTACAGAGTTAGAAGATGACATCAGACTCTTTGGAACTGGAGTTACCAGTGCTTGTGAGGCACCATGTATATTCTGGGAACTAAACCCAGGTCCTTTGCTATGGCGCTAAGTGCTTTGAGCCGCTGAGCCATCTCTCCAGCCCCCTTGCCATGCTGGGTTTTACACGGTGCTTGGGATCAAACCCAGTGTTTTCTGCAGGCTAGTTGAGCATTCTGACGAATGAGCTATACTTCTAATCTATCCCCTTTTTCTTGAGGCAGTCTCATGTAGTCTAGGTTGGCCTTGGGCTTGCTTTGTAGCCCAGGCTGACCCTGCAGTTAGTTTAGAGCACTGTTCTATGCACTTGCCTATCTGATTATTCTTAATCTGGTTGCTGGCATGATAACAGACAAGCAAGGCATTTGCTGTATCTGTGAGCTTGCTTCCCAATGACCTGTTACTTTTTTTCTTCAACATTGTATCCCGAATTTGGTGTTCCCAAAGTAGGTACAAATTAGAAATTGCTATTTTCTAACTACCCACAACATAAGACTCATATGACCCTGAAGGTGACTTCAGGCCTGTGGTTCCAAACTTGTGCTGGGCTTCTTCTGCTGTGTAGGTGTGCGGCATCCCCATGGCCTCAGGTGTGGAAAGTTCCTTCAGCTCCAGTGACCTGGAACCAGGAGTCTCCTGGGCTGTGGTGTGCATGGCTGTGCTGAGCAAGCCATGGTTACCTCAGCAGAACACAGGTGCTCTCTCCCCCTAGGGAACCATTTCTTCCTACTATGTCCAGCGCTATGGATTCCCTCCAGCATGCAAAGTGGTGGCCTTCACTGGGGACAATCCAGGTAAGTGCCTCCAGAGGGATTGCTCTCCATGTGACTATGGGCTGCTGGATTTCTGCCTTCCTTTTCCATAGATATATAATTGTAATGGGGTCTCTGTCTGGAGGCCTGAATAGTACCATGTAGCCCAGACTGACCTCAGATGCTCAGCCCTCTCTCCCTGGGCATGGGGAATACAGATGTGAGCCACCACACCTGGTTCATACTGGACTTTTAAAGAATTCTGCCCCATCTTCTTGTTCGTGTCTCTCTGTATGCATGCAGGCACACTTGTGTGTGTAGGTGCACATTTATTTAAGGGTATGATGTGTTTTTGACATAAATTAAACTTTAAGATGATTTTTGGAGAGAGGAAAGGATCACGCCGGCTCGGCTCTGATCTATTCTCTAGAACGCAGGAATGAAAACCACGCCTGGAACTTGGTGTCTTAGGCTTTTAATTTATTTTGGCTATGTCCTGTAGGGGTTTTTATTTTTAAAAACTATTAAGACTGTTTAAATAATGTCTAAATCTCACTACATGTGTGAGTGTATATGTAGACAAGGTAAGCCTCGGCTGTTTGCCATTCCTCATATGCTGCCTACTTTTCTTTTTTTTAAGTAGGGTTTCTCACTAACCTGGAACTCCCAGGTAGACTAGGTCGGTTGATGGTAAAGCCTCAAAGGTCTATTACGTCTCCACCTCCTCAACTCTGGGCTATAAGTGTATGCCACTACACTCAGTCCACTGTCTAGCCTTCTCAATGAAACCTTCTGTGCTGTTTTCTTTTCCCTCTGAAATCTGACTCTGTCTCAATTCCAACCTCGTCTTGACTTCCCTCAAAGTCTGCTCAGGCTTGAGCTCAGGCCTGGGCTGTCTCAGTGAAGGTTGGTGGGAGTAAAAAAGGTAGTTTCTCTCTACCTCCACCTCCTTCCTGTTCCAGCTACCATCTCAGCTCCTTCAGGACACTGTTTTGAGGTCATTAGATCTATAAACACGGTTTGCTTCCTTGGCACCCACCACTTTGCCTCTTGTCCTTCAGGGACTCTCAAGGCCTCTGTTCTCTGAAGACAGACCAGACGGGCCACACTGAGGAGTATGCTGTGTGCTGTATTCCTAGCCCTTCAAAGGATAGCTGAGGTGGGGGGGGGGGCGCTCCTTGTTGACGTCTTCCTATGCTCATGTGTGAGCCTTTATCATTTGGTCAGCTTGCTGGACTGGTGTCCAGATTTCAGCTGTACTGCCTTTTCTTGGCCTTCTGTGGAAGGAGCTTTGCATTGTGCCCTGTGATTGGGCATGGGCACAGCTTCAAGGCACAGCTCTCTAGCTGGGTTCTAGAGTGTCTGTTCCCTTCCCATGTCTCCTTTACTCCGTTCATTCACTCAGCCTTTAGTGAGCACCAGCTACATGCCATGTTTTATTTACTGGTAAGGTATATCAGCAAAGTAGGCAGAGGATTTCTCCTGGGCACCTGTGTCTGGGGGTGGGAGGGCAGCCCCTGGGGTGGGAAGGAAGTCCCCATGTGTAGTCAGATGTTTCTCTGGCCTGTCTGTCCTGAGGTCCAGACCTGCAGTCCTGCAGCCACTCAGCCACAAATAATCACACAAAGGCGTATATTAATTACAAGCTGTTTGGCTTATGTCTCGGGCTCATTACTTGCTAAGTCTTTCAACTTAACACAACCTATTTTCATTATGTGTATATTGCCACTCGGCTCATGGCTGCTTCCCTGTGTTTCTTCACATCTGGCTTCCTTGGGCAGCAGCTCTCAGTGTCTCTGTGTGACTCTGCCCTCCTTCCCCTTTATATATGATTGGCCTACCTGCCTCTAAGCTGGCTTGCCATAGGCCAAAGCAGCCTCTTTATTAACTGATCCCACATCACCCATGACCTTGGCTCTTTGTCCTGGCTGAGGAAAATTCATTACACTTCTGTCTCACCTTTGATCCCCTATCATGTATGTTCTTGATGTCTATGGCCTGGTCTCTCTGGCTCTCTGGACTTCTTGGAGAGCCTGGCAGTGGTGGGGAGTTTGAACTCCTGAGGAAATAGGAGACAGCCCACCCTTTGACCCCTGTTTGGCCCCTTGAACTCTTAGCTTGTTGAACTGTGGGTTAAGGTGGAAGGTGGTACCTGTGCTGCTGTCCAGGTGGTTACTACACCTTGCTCTGTGGGTCATGTGAGTCCCGCTGACCAGAGGTTTCTCTCCCTTTCCCAGCATCCCTGGCAGGCATGAGGCTGGAGGAAGGTGACATTGCGGTAAGGTGACTCTTCACACCTACAGACTTTCCCTCGTGGGACCCGGGTGCTGAGTCTTAGCTGTGTGTTTGCTGCATATCAGAGGGTCTCTGCTGCCTCTAAAGAGGATGGTGGCCCACTATCCTTCCTTAGACAACCATTGTCCTTCACTGATGACCTCTGTCTGCTTGACAGTGACAAGTCTGCTGGGCATAGTGTGAGAGTGTTGGGCATCAGCCGAGGTGCTGTAAACTCCCAGGTACATGGGAAGATTCAATCTATGGCTTTCCACATCTAGCAGGGAAACCATTATTTTGATGATTTTGTATTTAGTTTTAGAAAGTCAATAATAGTGCCCATGAGAGCCTGGATCTGGGTAGCAGATTTTTTTTTTTTTTTTTTTTAAATAAAGATACTTATCTATGTGCAGACAGCACTGCCTGTATTTCTGCAGGCCAGATGAGGGCACCAGATTTCATTATAGATGGTTGAAAGCCACCATGTGGTTGCTGGGAATTGAACACAGGTCCTCTGGAAGAGCTGCCAGTGCTCCTAATCTCTGAGCCAGCTCTCCAGCCCTGGGTAACAACTCATCTGGTATGGGGAGAGTAAAAAAAAAACAAAACAAAAAAACCAAAAAAAAAAAACAAAAACAAAAAAAAAAAAAAACCAAAAAAAACAGGAGCTCTGAGGAGGTAGCATTTGTTACCTGTGGTATGAGGAATGAAGTGATTGGGTGAACGGCAGTAGGAGGGCTGACTAAGTACATCACTGGCAGAAGGGGAGCATTTGTAGTCAAGCTCTAGGCACCTCACCCTACTCTGCTCTCCTCAGGTCAGCCTGGGCACCAGCGACACCCTATTTCTCTGGCTCCAAAAGCCCTTACCTGCCCTGGAAGGCCACATCTTCTGCAACCCAGTAGATGTGCAGCAGTACATGGCACTTCTGTGGTAATTCTGGAATCTCTGGGTTAGGGGAGGGAGGTGCAGACAGACCTGGCACAACCAAACACCCCAAGACAGTCCTACAAAATTGCCTTATGAAGAGCCAAGACCACAGGGACACACGTTTCTGCTTGACAGCAGAACCATCTGGGGAAGATTCCAAGACCTGTAGTTCCTGAAGCCTGGGTTCAAACTCTACCTCCAACGCTGGTGACCTGTGTGACACTGGCTTTGTAAGAAGTAAGGCATTTACTTCATGGTGCTGTGATATGTCTAACTTAACTCTCAGCAATTAGTCTAGCGGACAGCTTGCTTCCTGAGAGTTCTCACAGAAGGTTTGTGTTACAAGGCCTTACCACAAGCCTCTGATACCTGCTGGAAGCTACCTGGCTTAGAAGGCTTCTGAGCTATAAGTACCAAGAACCACTAGACAATATTCAGGTCTAGCTGTACAAAGAGCTGCCCCATTGGAGAGCTGATACAAGGTATAGGAAGCCCTGTCCAGGCTCCACTGTGGCAGCCTCCAGCATATACAGAGCCCAGAATAAGTGTGAGTCCAGTGCCTTCCATGGAACCCCAAGAGAGCCTCGATACTTTCAGTAAAGCTGCCTGCTGCACCTAGCCAGGGATTGTGTCTAGCCTGACCTGGAGACCCTCTGCCTAGGACTCTTCCAAAACCTTCAGTCTGCATGTAAAGTTTAGTGATAGAGTCCTTGCCTAGCACGTGCAACACCTGGGCTCCAAACAACGCCACCAAACCTAAGGTGCCCAGGACTCATACTGTATGTATTTCTGCAGCTTTAAAAATGGCTCCCTTATGAGAGAGAAGATTCGAGATGAGTCTGCTTCCTGTTCCTGGACCAAGTTCTCTAAGTCCCTGCAGGCCACAGAGATGGGAAACAAGGGGAATGTGGGTAGGTTGGGCCTATGTACAGGGATAGGTGGGCTTGGCTCACCATGATTTGGGGGCATGGAGAAGATTGAGGCGATCCTTTCTGCTACACTTGTAGCCTCACGAGCTGGTATGGGCCCCCTCTCCCCAGGTTCTGAGGGTGGGGTCATGAGGCTACTCTTGGCTGTGAAAGGTCAGACTCTAGCTGTATCTTCCACCCCATCAAAACCCCCAGTGAATGAGATCCAGAAGCTACAGTGCCCTGCTGCTTCTCAGTATGAAGCTTCCTACCCCAAACACAAGAAGAATGCAGCCCTCAGGCTATGTCCTCATGAAGGAAGGGCCACGTCTCCTGAGCACACCTCTGTTGGTGCTCAGGGTTAGTGAGAAGAGTTACCTTAGAACAGCCCAGGCCTTCCCAGTCCCTTCTGTTCTTTTGGAGAGAAAGGACTGACAATACCATAGGGCTCCTAGAGGGGATGGAAGGAGGCCGGAGGCAGAGATGAGGTAACTTCGCCCTTTTAGAAGTCTTTTGAGAAATTGTTCTTTGTGCTGGGTGACAGCTAATCCCTTCCTTGTTTTGCCTTAGGTTTTTATTTTGATGTGATGGAGATCACTCCTGAAATTATTGGGCGTCATAGGTTTAATGCAGAAAACATTGAGGTACTTACATCTTTTTTTTTCCTTCTCAGGTGTATATGTGTGCGGTGTGTGTGCATGTCTGCATGTGTATTGCTGGTGTGCATGCATGTGACAGCCAGAGATTGACACTGGGAATCTTCCTGAGTTGCTCTTACACAGCTTTCCTTAATCAAACCAGAGCTTGTTCACAGAGGATTCTCTGTCTCCACCTTCTGATGCTGGAGCTATTGCAGGCAAGCCATCATGCCCACCTAGTATCTCTGTGGATTCTAAGGCAGATCCTCTTGGTCACACAGCAAGCACTCTAACTGCTGAGCATCACCCCAGCCCCAGACACATATGCTATGTGTTTACATCGGCTCTGGTTTAACACTGGCCATCAGATCACGCTGATTGGAGGGGTTCATTCATCTGCTCATCTACAGTTGTGCTCTGGTGCATTCTAGAGGCTGGGGTCTCAGCAGGAACTGACAGACCCCGTCCCTCCTTCAAGGAGGACTGCAGGGAACCAGAGTACTCTGAATGACCATCTGCTCCCAGACTGGTGTCACTGACATTTCCATGGTGGCTGCACACTCTACAGCACCCTTATGTCCTTATGTCCTGAGGGTAGTAGTGGGAAGAGGCGATAGGAGAGACAGAGACTTGCCGAGCACCTTTGGGTTCCCAGCATCATGCTCCTGACTTTACTATCACCCGCTTTCTCTAAGCAACTCTGTGAAGAAGGCATGACTAATCCTCTTTACAGATGCAGAGGCTGAGGCCTTGGTGGCCTACCCAAGTCACAAGGTCACTGGTGGTGGAGGAAATCCAACCCCAGGCCTTCTTGGCTCAGAAGCTACTCTTTCTTTCTTTCTTTTTTCTCCTCTGGGCCCCTTCTGGGAGATTCCCAGTTTGGGATGGATTTTCTGGGAGTTACCATGAGCTGACACCATGTTTTGGGGGTTGGAGCTCTGGATGCTTGTGGATCCAGTGGATGTTGGGGAGCTTTGGTGAGATACTCTCGTATCTGACTGTAATAGTTAGATGGGCATGGGTTGGGTGTTGCAAATTAAGTATTACAAATTAGGTAGCATCCTTTGGATACAATGTAGAAAATTTTCTGGGCATGGTGGTGCATACCTTTGATCACGACACTCTCAGAAAGTAGAGTCAGGCAGATCTCTCTGGGTTTGAGGAGAGCCTGGTCTACAGAGTGAGTTCCAGGACCCCGATTTAAACAAACAAACAAACAAATAAAAAATTCTTCCTGATCCTCAGGTTGGACGTTAAGTCTAGTTTCTGTTTATAGAGAAAAGAGACACATGCCTGAGAAAGTTGGGCTCTTCATCCATTCACTCGGTAGATATGGGCTTTTCCAGATTTGCTTATTTTATATGTATAAGCATTTGCTTGCATGGCTGCATACACATCATGTGTGTGGCAGGGACTTCAGAGGCTAAAATGGGACCCTGGATCCCCTGGAACTGGAATTACAGGTGGTGGTGAGCTGCCATATGGGTCCTGGAAACCGAACCCGGTCCTCTGCGAGAACATTGAGAGTGACAGGTTACTTCTTGATCCGCGGGGCTGGAGAAGCAGGCCTCTCAGCCTGGGGATGACTCTTATCAGGACTGTCTTCATTGTGGATACTCAGCATAAGCATGATTTGATAAGTGATTTATCAGACATTGACTCCGTATCTGGTCATTGCAACCCTAGGTTAGGAAGGAGGGCAAGCAGGAAGATCCGCACGATATGCAGGTCAGAGGGGAAATGGTAGACTGAGAACTTGAACCCTTGGCTGTCTGAGATTGAATGCTGTGATGACACTGACTCCTCAGGGTGACACACAAGTGAGGTGTGAGCTGTGCATGTGAGAGTTGTGTCTGTGTGGAGGTGGGACAGGTGAAATTGGTGGTTAAGGTAAGACCACTTACATTTACACGAATGAGTTGGGAGAGTGTGTGTACGTGCACACATGCACGCACGAATGGACACTCAGAGTCCCTCACGCTGTGTCTACTTTGTAAACAGGTCTCGGCGTTCCCTGGGGATGTGGAGATTCGAGCATTGATTGAAGGACAGTTCATGGCCAAGAGAATTCATGCAGAAAGCCTTGGCTACCGAGTCAGTAAGTGTGCAGCCAGCTGGATGTAATCTGGGGGCGGGGTGGAGCAGAAACTCAGAGATGATGCCTAATAAGGCTCTTTCATTACAGGATGTGGTGGGGAGAAGGTGTCAATGCAGAGGCAGGGTGGCCTGCTATCTGCTCTGTCACTACTTATCTAATCTTCTTGGTCTTCCGGTGCCCCCAGGTCCTACCTGCAGATAAGCATCCTGAACTCTGAACTTGGAGATGTGGACAGTGCAGGTGGAAGGGATGTGTTCTGGGACGATGACTGGGCCTCTCAGTTTGGGTCAAAAAGAGTGATCATAGAGAACCACCGTCAACACTCACAGGACTGGTTGGAGAGGACAGAGCCAGGGCCCTTAGAGAGGATTCTAAGAACTTAGCTGCAAAGCAGGCAGGTCCAGTGACTACACCCTGCTCATGGAGTTGGGCTCCTGTGAGGGTCTTCAAGAAGGCTGTACTGGGCCACTAGTGTCCAGGTGAAGCTCTGGATGCCATTTGTCCCAGTCTAGGGAGGCGGGAGGTGGGTGGATCTCTCTGAGTTCCAGCCCAGCCAGGGCTACATAGTGGTATCTTCTTGTCTTAACCAACAATAAGGACAGCAGCAAAGTCCCCATGAAGCCTCTAGCTTAGGAGTGTCCATTGAAGGCCTTTTTGAACAGTTCGGGTTCTGTGTAGACTGTTTGCTTGTCGGTGAACCAACCAAGTAAAAGGATACTATAAAAATAAGCACTGGAAAACCTGATAGACAGCATCTACTTAAGCTGATTATACACCATACCAGCAGTCTTATTCTTATGTAAACATCCACAGAAACATACATATGTTTGTTAAAGATATCCATGAAAAAAAGTGTGCATGAGAACATTCAGCATGGCCCTGGCTTACTAGTCCCAAGATGAAAACAGTCTAGTATCTCTTGAGAGGAAACACACTGACTGGTGGTAAAACTCTGGTGTGGTGGTGCTTGTCACTGATCCCAGCACTTTGGAGGTAGAGGCAGAGAGGTAGTAGGCAGGTCTCTGTGGGTTCCCGATCAGTTGGTGACACAAAGAGACCTTGTCCCAACCAAACAAAACAAAAATCAAAAGAAAACAAGAAAAAAAAAAAATTAGAGGGGATAAATGCATGGTGTATTCATACAATAGGCTACCTCACAGAAGCGGAGTGGACCCCCTTTCATTACACGCCACAGAATTTATAGGTGGTGCAAACTAATGCTGAGCAAAGGGATAGCATTCAGGCTCCATGTGCTGCTATCTAAACCAGGATTATTCAGCCTGGGTGTGGCTCAGTGATGGATTGTAGGCCCAACCCAAGGCTCTGGTTCCATCCCCAGCATTGTATAAAATGAGCATGCAGACTCATACCTGTAATCCCACCACTAGGGGAGCCTTGAACTTGCTCTGTAGCTGAGGATGGCCTTGAACTCCAGCTCCTCCTTACTCTACTCCCCAAGTGGTGGGTTTACAAGTGCATACCAGCAATGCCCGAGTTTTAGTATAATTATTAAGAAACATAAAATAATTCCTCTGTATTCCCCCATTTAACCATCCTAGAAGTATTCTTTTTTAAAACCTGAAGCTTTCTAAAGTTCCCAGAAGTCTTTGAGTAATGAGATTGTGTGAGCAGGGCAGAGAAGCTGGCTCTATTGCCTATCAGGGGTCTTAGGACCATGAGTAGGGGACAACTAGGCATGGAGGGGCCATTCCAGCAGCTCGGGGTACAGGAGGAGGCAGGGCAGAGATGGGTGGGAGCATATATGGTCACCCAAGAGCAATTCCTGTAGAATATAAAGATGTCTACCTTTTTAGGAAGCTCAAAAGCAGAATCAAGTCTTCCTTGCAAGCTCTGCTTGGTTCCTCTTAAACAGACCTCCTGGTTTGGGGGGGGGGGTCCTTTTATTTTTAAACATTTATTATTTGTATATGACCTCCCAACTCAACATGTCAGGCTTGTTACCAAAAGCCTTAATCTGCTGAGCCCTCTCTCAGCAAATTTCTTTTTTTTATTATTTTTATTTTTTATTTTATGTGTATGAATGTTTTGATTGCATAGATTTTTGTGTACCACTTGTGTGCCTGATGCCTGCAGAGACCTGAAGGTATTGACACTCCTGGAACTGGAGTTACAGACATTTGTGAGCTGCCATGTGGGTGCTGGGAACTGAACCAGGGTCCTCTGGAAGAGCAGCCAGTGCCTTAACCACTGACCATCTCTCCAGACTCTCTTATTTTTTTCTTTATAGTTTTGGCAATGGAACTCAGGACCTTACTCTACCACTGAGCCAGATCTCCAGCTCCCAAACAAGTTCTCTTACATGTACACACTTGCAAACAGAACGGTGCACACATGGAGGTGTACTTGGCCAGCTCAGGTTCAGTTTTTGGTCAGTCATCATCATGTTTAGTTGCAATAGTGTCAAAGGATAAAAGGGGCATTGCAAGAATAGACACACAAGCATAAGCAAATAAACAAATACATGTACAAAAGAATGCTGTTTGTTGGGCTGCACTGGGCATGATTGCACTTGAACTTGGGAGGTGAACTCAGGTACATCAAGAGTTCTAGGCCATCTTCTACTACATAGAGAGTTTGGGGCCAGCCTGGACTAGATGAAATCCTACCTCAATCTTTTCCAAAAGGTTGCGAAGGAGAGATGGCTTAGTGGCTAAGAATACCTGCCACGTTACAGAAGACCTGAGTTCAGTCCCCACCACTGTCAAGTATAACTACAGATCTAGGGGTTCCAGCCCCCTCTTCTGACCTCCACATGCTCCCACTCCCACATGTTTATCCATATACACAGACACATACATATAAAATGAAATAAATCCTTTATAAAGAGGAAAAAAAAAACCAAAAAAACCCCCACCAAAGTTAGGTTTGGATATGAGGCCCTTACTAATTGAAGAAAATTCCATTCTGTTACTGATATGTTGGGAGATTTATTTTCCTTTTTTCTATTTTCTAGGGGTGGTGGTAGAACAGAGTAGGGTGCTACTGGCTGAACCTAGGGCCTTGTGTTTGCCATGTAAGCACTCTGCCAGCTGAGCTACACCCCAACCTCAAATTCTCTCTTTAATGTTTTAGTTCATATAGACAATAAAGGCAGATGGATGGTAGACTGCATGTCAGGAGCCTTGCATGGACAAGCCAAGTTTTGGGTCTCTCCACAGCCCTGGGCTGAGGGTGACTCAGCTGCAGCCATAAGCCATCCATGGCTGAAGGACAGTCCTTTCTGCCTTGGGAGAACTGCTATAATAATTTCTGTTTATTATTTTGTTTTACAGTGCCCAAAACAAAGATTCTGGCCACAGGAGGAGCATCTCACAATAAAGACATCTTACAGGTACCAATGATGGTGGCCCTGCACTACAATGTCTTCCTTGTCTTTGCATCTAGTTGCTAGATGCCTTCTTTGGTCACTCTCTTCACCTTATTTGGGGAAGGAGGGGGACAAAGTCTCTCACTGAACCTGAGGCTCACAGAATGCCTGGCTAGCAAGCCCCAAGGTTTTGCTTCCCCAGGCGGGGATTATAGGAATGCACTACACATTCAGCTGTTTCTTATGTGGGTTTCTAGGTTGTTTAAAGTCAAGTCCTTGTGCGTATATAGCAAGCACTTTACTGAATGAGCCATCTTCTTAGCCATCTATCTGTTTATCTTGTGACACTGGAGGTTCTAGGTTTGATTCTGAGCACTGAAAATAGATAGATGATAGATAGATGAATGATAGATAGATAGATGGACGATAGATAGATAGATAGATAGATAGATGATAGACAGATGAATGATAGATAGATGATAGATAGATAATAGATGATAGATAGATGAATGATAGATAGATGAATGATAGATAGATGATAGATAGATGAATGATGGATGATAGATAGATAGGTAGGTAGGTAGATAGATAGATAGATAGATAGATAGATAGATAGATAGATAGATAGATGTAGTTTGGGTTTCTATTGCTCTAATAAAATGCCCTGAGCTTAAGTGACTTGGGGAGAAAAGGGTTTATTTCATCTTATAGCTTATACATTCATCACTGGGGAATATCAGGGCAGGAATTAATGCAGGAACCCACAGAGCAGAATGGAAGCAGAAGCCACAGATAGGTGCTGCTTCCTGGCTTGCTCCTCATGGCTTGCCCAGCCTACTTTATTATAGAACCTAGGACCACAATGGAATGGGCCCTCCCCTCCCACATTAATCACTGATTAAGAAAATGCCCCACAAGCTTGTCTACAAGCTGATCTTATGGAGGTATTTTCTAAGCCATGTTTTCCTCTTTACAGATAAATCTAGGTTGTGACAAGTAGACAAAAAATAAAACAAAAAACAAAAAACAAAAACAACAAAACAACTATATAAATAGTTTAAAGTATAGGACAGGGCTGAGGGTGACTCAGCTGGTAAAGGGCTCGCCATGCAGACATGAAGAACTGAGTTCAAATTTCACCCCCACCCAAAAGAGAAATCAGTCATGGCCATGTCCCTTCCTGTAGTCCGGGAGGTGGAGACCGGAGGGTTTCTCAGTGTTGGCCAGCCACTCTAGCCAGTTTGTGAACTGGTGACCAAAGTAAAGATATTTCTCAAACAGTGAGGTGAAGGGATTGAAGAAGACACTGGACATTAGCCTCTGGCCTCCACTTGTACCTGCACACATGTACCTTCCCCACACACATGCACGTACACAGCATGGACACGCACACACACAAGTACAGGGGTAAACGGTGCTTCACACTTTTAATCCTCATGCTCAGGAGACAACAACAGGTAGATCTGTGAGTTCTAGGCCAGCCTGGTCTAAACAGTGATTTCTACACCAGCCAAGGTTACATTGTAAGACGGTGTCTTCTTTTAACAAAAGGTCAGGGCATGGTGGCACATGTTTGCGAGCCCCTCACTCAGAAGAGCAGGAAGATGATGAATTTGAGATTAGCTTGGATTACATAGTAAATTTCAGGCCGGCTGGAGCTGTATGTAGGATCTTGTCTTTTAGAAGGTATGGACAGCCCGGAGGCTGGCCTTTCCCTGGGGTCCTCCAGGTCATCCTGTCTCATCGCCAGCCCCACATGCTAAGCACACTTAAGGCAGCTGTGGTGGAATGGATGGAAGGCATCCGAAGACATGAGGAAGGAGAGCAGAGTCTAAAAGGTTCTAAATGATTTCTCTGAGTGACCACTCACCCAGTATAACCTCTGTGTTTCTCCCAGGTGCTTGCAGATGTTTTTGGGGCCCCAGTGTATGTCATAGACACCACTAGTTCAGCCTGCGTGGGCTCTGCATACCGAGCTTTCCATGGTAGGTCAATGAACCGGCACGGCTGTCTCTGGAATTAGAAGAGGGGGAAGGGAGAGAATGGTGTCTTAGTCAGGGTTTTTGTTGCTCTGAAGAGACACTATGACCATGGCAACTCTTATGTAGGAAAACATTTAACTGAGGTGGTGGCTTACAGTTTCAGAGGCTTAGTCCATTATTATCATGGCTGGGAGTATGGCGGCATGCAGAAATGCTGGAGACGTAACTTCTCGTTCACAGGAAGTGAATGAGACACTCATCAGTGTCTTGAGTATATATGAGAACTCAAAGTGTCCATAGTGACACTTCCCCGAGACCACACCTACTCCAAGAGGGCCACATCTTCTAATAGTGACACTCCCTTTAGGGGCTTTTCTCTCAAACTACACAGATGGCATTCCTAGTCTGAGGGACACTGGAGTCTCAACGGTGTCAGCTGCATTTCTGTCTCTCCCAGCAGGCAAGAATGTCTAATATTCATTCTCTAGTTTGTTAGAGTGGAGAATAGTGGGTAGGATTCGAACTAGATGAGGCCTCATCAGAGTCAGAGTGTGCAGAGAGAGAGAGACACCATAGAGGCCACAGGACACCACGGGGCATGGGTGTGGGTTTGTACAGCTAGTAGAGAGGCAGGCAGTGGCTCCAGATCAAGTCCAGAAGCAGAAAGAAACTGAGACAATGGTGAAGGCTTCAGAGCCAAGAAGTCCAGAACCGTGGACAGCTCCCTAGAGGCCCTGGCTCCAAGGGCTGTTACTCAAAAACAGAGTTAGGGTTAAGGTTAGCCCCCTCAGGTTGCTTTTCCTTGGCACCTGTCTGCTAGGAAACTCCTGGCTGCCAAGTTCATCAGGGGTTCATTCTTTCCCCGTTTACTTCTCAGCGCACCTACTTAAACTTCATATTTCTTTCAACATTACAAATGAATGCAGTGCTGTTCCCCTGATGAACTCTCTTATTCTGGCGCTTTCTCCATCTCATGCAGCTTCATATAGCAAGACCATTGAGGAATTTACCTCCAGGTTTTCGCTTCTTACCCCATTCTGGGGATCGAACCCAGGGTCTGTGCTTGGTAAACTATAGCACAAGCCTCTCTCTCTTTGTCTTTCTCTCTCTCTCTCCCTCCCTCCCTGTCCACCTCTCATATGCTTTTTGTTTTGAGATGAGGTCTCACAAAATTGTCCAGGTTGCCTTTCAATTCACTCTGAATTCCAGGTGGGCTCTGAACTTACCACTCTCCAATATGAATAACAAAAATGTACCCAGTTTTAAGTATTTTGAGCAATTTTGCTGTCAGTGACTTTTAATAACCCTTCTGAGCTGTGCTTTCTGGTTTTCTTGTTCTGGTGCTGGGTTGAAGGCAGGGTTTTTTGCTTGCTGAGGCAGCACCTGCCACTGAGCTGCACTTCCATGGCTTCCTGGTCTGACAGTGTTTATCACCATAGCAGTGTCTAACACGGAAGTCAGTTAGCCTCATTTGCAAGGCATGCAATGTAAGATGACCTTTCCCCTCTAGGCCTTGCAGGAGGAACAGGTGTGGCCTTTTCAGAGGTTGTGAAATCAGCCCCACAGCCCAGCCTGGCTGCCACGCCCAGCCCAGGAGCTTCAGAGGTGAGAAGCCATGGGATTTTCTCTTAGCATTTGCCTCCTCAGTCTAACGTGGGTCTTTTTTTTTAAAAGGTAAGTTTTTCTTTCTCAACTACATTAAACCTGCTACAGCCAACTAGAGTTTACCTCACCTCCCTTCCCCACTCCCAAGTACTTGGGGATTGATTCTACGTTTTTTTCCCCATGGATGCGCTTGACTGTGGAATTACACTGTTGGTTTACGAAGACACCAAGGGCGCTGGCAACTGAACCTGGGTCCTCTGCAAGAGCAATACATGCTCTTAATAACTACATCTTTCCAAATCCTCGTTTTTCAAAAGTAAAAATGGAAACAAAATTAATTTTAATAAAATAATTCTAATGTATCCAAATTATCATTTTAGTGCATAACTGCTTAGAAAAATTACTGATGTCGTAATCCACATTAGTTTTGTGCAAGGTTTTAGAAATCTGGAGTAAGTTTTATAAATATATGTATTTATTTAAAAATTTCAGAATTTACATTTTTAAATTGCAAGCTGCAATCAGATGTCAGAGGCACTTCCCTTTCCCCATTATAACTGCTTTTTCTGCTCTCCAGGTCTATGAGGCCCTTCTCCCTCGGTATGCTGAACTTGAACAGAGAATCTTGTCTCAGGTCCGGGGCCCTCTGGAATGAACTATGTATGCCCTGGCAGCCTGATGCCTCCCACCTGCCCATTCTCCCCAGCGGCACTTGACCTCTTGCTTGTTCTGAGCAACTCCTGCACTGTACTGACTCAGTGGAGCACTCCTGTCCTGTCCTGGACCATCCTGAAGCTGGCCATGACTCCCTGGAGATCTGTGGGCTGCCCATGTCCCTGAGTGGGATGGCAAGTCTCCTTTCTGTCTTTCATTCCAGAAGGCAGGAAAATACAGAATGTAGGGTATGGCCACCAAAGGGCAGAAAGAAAGCTTTCTTTCAGGACCAAAATCAGCAGAATAGGGATTTTCACACTTTAGCCACCTCACCCCACACTGGCCCACTCTCTCCATCCTTCCTTGAAAACCAGCCTTTATACCCGCATCACCCTCCCACCTATTTCCACCCTTCTGTTTCTTTAGGTGCCCTCCCACAGTCCTCTCCTGTCTGTCCATCTTCTCCCTTCCTCCTTCCTTCCCTCCCCTTACCTACCTGGTATAACTTCCCAGTCAAGATGACCTTCATGGGTCTGGTGAATATCCTTCCTGTGCCCTCCCCCAGCTCTGTCTATACCAGGTCATCTGGCTGGGCCATCACCCAGGCTAAACACTTTAGGGTTCATCCCCATTTGTAGTTCATATGGTGGCAAAATGTGTGTTTCTTTTCTAGAAATTTCTAAAATCTGAATTTCTTTTTTCTCTTGAGACAAGGTCTCCTGTAGCCCTCATACTTTCTTTGCAGCTGGAGGTGACCATAAATTTCTCATCTTCCTGCCACCATCTGCCAAGTACTGTGATTAAAGGCATGTGCCACCACACCTGGTTTATGTAGTGCAGGGGATCCCATGGCCTCGTGCGTGCTGGACCAACCCCCAGCCTGGGTTTCCTTTCTATTTGGCATACTTTCTGACTCTCACGCCCACGGGTCCTATTACATTTGTACTGATGCTAAGTCTTCCCTCCTAACTCTTTACTTCTTTTTACTCTAGACTTCTCTGTTCCTTGCGCAGAGAAGCCCCCGTGACCTCACTCCTGCAAACCCCCCCCCCCCCAGAGTTTTCCTCTGCCTCAAGGCTGCACGGGACTCAGGGCTTATTTTAGACTAGACCACTGGATCTGATACAGTGGCAAGATTTTGCAGACAGGTGTGAGGTCATGTAGACAGAGCAGTGACTGCTGGGAAGTCCAAAGGACAGAGCGTAGAGCAAAAGAGCATCTTCCTCCTGGAAGGGAAGGGCTCCTATGGGGAAAGAAGCTGCAGGCAGGCCATCATCACCACAGCAAACCCAAGCTGTGGAAGGAGATGCCGCTGGGCTGTGCTTGTCAGACTACACACACTGAGCAACAGCATCCGGGACCACAACTCAGTGAGCTAAGATGACGTTCTAACATAGATCTTTCTTATAATAAATCAAACGATCGTGGAAGAAAATACAAACGCTATGGGTGACAAGTTAAAAAACAAATCTACATAAAAAACAAAACACAGCAAGTTCGCAGGTGGGGGTGACTAAACCGAAGGAGGGCATCCTGACAGACATAGGGACTGGCTTACAACATCCCAAAGAGGAGGTGGACATGGCGTGAAGACGGGGAGGTGTCAGAAAAGAAGGTAGAAGAACACCAGTAACATTGGAGCTCTCAAGGACAGAAGATAAGATCCCTGTTGATAATTGAACTACCCAAAATAAAAACAAATTGAAAAAACGCCCCAAATCAGCCCTCTTCTTTCCCGTGTTCCCCCTCCCCCACTGCTTTTAGCAGTGCTGGGGCTTGAATCTGTAACTTTGACGCTGGGCAAGCCCTTACTCACTGAGGCGCGCTGCCAGCTTCACAAACTGTCTTGAAAGAGTCTACCTTATGATTTAGATGTGTTCTAGCAGTGTTTTGAAATTCTTATATCACTGACCCAGATCAAGAAGGCTTTCTTAGAGCACAGAACAATAAATGGGGTGGTTGAGTGACAGAGATGGTTCAGAGGTTGACTTCACTGGCTGTTCTTCCAGAGGACCCAGCACCCACATGGCTGCTCACAACCACCTACAACTCCAGCCCCAAGAGATCTGATGGCCTCTTCTGTTCTCCGTGTGATACACAGACAAGGAGGAAAAACAACCATACATATGAAATTATAAAAATGCACAAAATAAAAAGCCTAATAGTGTAATAAAATAAAACAACATTTTATGTGTTGAAGGGAAAAGTGAAATTGTCAAGAACAAAAGATACTCTCTCTTACGAAAGAAAGATCACCCTGGCATTAGAGTTCTCAGCAAAGATGGCGCCAATGGAACACAATTTTCTTTCTTTCCCATGGTGTGTACAATGATGTTCCATGTTCCCATCTAACACAGCTTGGTTACATTTAGCGAACACGTTCATCTTGAATAGTGCCCTTGCAGTTAGTGATGGCCACGGGCAGGTGAAGGACTGGAGGCTTTAGGAACCTTTAAAGCTTTACTCCTGACTTTATAAAGGACAAAGGTCATTAATCCCATTCTTACCTAAATTTTCTAGTAAACCTGGCTATAGCAGGGTTTCACAGTGACATTAAGGCTTTGTAGCATCTTGGCAGGACCAAGGCTACAGGCCACACCAGGCTCCACAGCAAGACTAGGGAAGGTCATTGAGCACTTCATGAGCCCCGGAACAACATTTTCAAGGAACTAAGAAAAGAATAAGTGGGTAAAGGGGCTTGCTGTCAAGTCTGGTGACCTGAGTTCAAGCCCCGGAACCAACATGGTGGAAAGAGAAAACTAACTCCAACAAACTGTCCTGTGACCGCCACACATGTGCTGTGGGGACCCCACCTCATGTAAGTAAGTGAAAACAGAAATATGCTTAGATCTGTACTTGGCTAATGTATCCAAGTGTCAAGGATATAGAAAAATGTCTTAGTCTTGCCAGAGCTAAGGTCCATGAAAAAGGCAAGCTGACAATAAAGCTGCTTCGTAATATTAAAGGCATCAGTATTAAAAACTATAAAATCAGTATAACAAAAAGCTTTTTAAAAGTAATTCGAAATGCAATACTGACACCAGGGAGACTGTTGGGTCAGTAGTAAAGGTGTTTGCTGCCAAGCTCTAGTGCCTGATTTTGACCCCTGGGGACCCATATGATAGAAGGAGAGAATTGACTCCCACACATCCTCTGTTCTCCACACAGGGACCCTGGCACATGAATTCCCTCCTATATACACAATAAATAAATACATGTAAAAATCAATGTTCAAAGAAAAGGCAGAGACCACATAACAAGCAACACATGGTAACTGTTACATTCATGCACACAGCCAGCAGAAGTTCAAGAGTCCAGCCAGTAAATTTGAGCGCCCTTAATCCACCTACTAAAGAAAAAGAATTTCCAAACAGCTTACAAGCCAGTATGTTCCCGTCGTGTTTAGAAGAGACATATGAAATTAGTGGTTCGGAAAGACTGAAAAGTGGGGTGGGCAGCAGGAGTCCAAACACAGAAACCATGGGAAGCAGAGGACCATCTCACAGAGGGCGGAGTCTGGAAGAAACATGAAGAGGGACCGTAGTGCTAAAGGCTGAACTCCACACGGTGATGTGCTAACCGCCAGGGCTACAGGCTCAGCTATTTGGACTGTCAGCTTGAAATAACACTCTGGAATCCTCTGTCTGTGCCAGAGTCCTGTGTACCAGCTTCTTTCCCATTAGCCTTGTCAAAGCATGTGGCATTTGTGCATCGGCAGCAGGGAAAACAGACAGCTGGAAATAACAGTTTTAACATGCTCCTCTTATTCAAGGCTAAAGAAGACAGAACAACATAGAGGCTGTTTCTGCAAAGTAGACCTAAATGTATAGTGAATGTTCCATTTTGTGTGTGTGTGTGTGTGTGTGTGTGTGTGTGTGTGTGTGTGTGTGTGTGTGTGTGTTACCCTCTTGCAGATGTTGGAGATCAGGACTAGCTTAGATAACATTTCTCAGGTGCCTTCTACTTTTTATTTAAGACTGACACTGGCCATTAAGCTTCCAAGAATCCACTGGTTCCCACCTCCCATGCCATCATCACTGAAATTATAAGCACATGCCACCAGGCCTGGCTTTTAATGAGTTCTGAGAATCAAACCCAGGTCTTCATGCTCGTGAAGCAAGGATGTTACCAGCTAAGTTATCCCCTAGCACAAATGTCCCATATTGAAATAGAAATGTCTATTCTCATGCATAAAATTTACCATTTAGAGTGGGCAAGACAGCTGAACGGCAAAGGTACACATCACCAAACCTGGCAGTTGAGTGAGATCCCAGCCCATGTGATGGAAGAACTGACTCCCAAATTTCTTCTGATTGTCACAGGTGCATGACCGCATGGGTTTGAGCACACTCACAGATGCAGACAAATACATGTTTTAAAATCACCATTTATTATATCATAAAGAAAACTTGAAATGGCCACCATAGCTGGCTAGAATAAAACTTTCTTTTTTTGAAAGTCCAATTTTGAGGAAAACTTTCTATTAAACTTCTAGGACAAGGTAAGTTTATGAAAAAAAATCCAGTCCTAGGCATGTTGGTGCATGCTTTCAATCCCAGTACTTGGGAGACAGAGGTAGGTGGATCTCCATGAGTTTGAGGCCAATCTGGTCTACAGAGTGAATTTCAAGATAGCGAAGGCTACCTAATGAGACCATGTCTTAAAATAAAATAGAAAAACATATTCAGAATTGGAGAGATGTTTTGGCTGTTGCCAGATGTTTGGTTACACTGTGATACTTTAAGACTGTGTTAATAAAATGGGGGGGGGGGCAGAGCCAGCAACTAATTGACAGAAATTAGCCATAGAGAGGATGGAGGAGCCAGGCACATGGATGGGGAGACACACGGGAGGAGTAGGGAGGCACTTAGAGATTCACTGTCTCCGTTAGTTTGGGGTGAGTGGAAAAATGCTTCTCTTGTTTGGTCTCAGGCCAAAAAAGAAGGTGAACTAATTGCTTCTTGACTTCTCTGATCTAGCAGGTTTTCACCGCAGCATCTGACTCCCAAGTCTTTATTGGTAAATAGAACGATAGAGAATTAGGCTTGATTTCTAGCACTCAACTAGCAGCTAAGAATGGTCTGTAACTCCAGTTCCAGAGGATTGGATGCCCCCTTCTGGCTTCTGCATGCATTGTACTACAAATAAATCAATAAAAAAATCCATAACCTCCTAAATGTGATAAACAATGGAATATATGGCATATAATTAAAGCAATAAGTGAAAAAAAATCTTGTAATATGGAGTGCTGATAAGGATGAAATAATAAAAGTGAATGAATCAGGTTTGAACATAATTGCGCCCCCCCCACCCCCCAGTGATCTGATAGGAAGTGGCACAATTAGGAGATGTGGCTTTGGGCTTTGGTGGAGTAAGCATGGCCTTGCTGGAGGAAGTGTGTCGTTGTATGGGTGAGGTTTCTGATGCTCAGGATGCCAACCAGTGCCTCAGTAAACTCCCTGTTGCCTGCATGATGTAGGACTCTCAGCTCCTTCTCCAGCACCACATCTGCCTGCACGCAGCCATGTCCCACCATGATGATAATGGACTTAGCCTCTGAACTGTAGGCAAGCCACCCCAATTAAACGTTTTCCTCATAAGAGTTGCTGCGGTCATGGCGTCTCTTCACAGCAATAGAAACCTTAACTAAAAGAGGTGGCACATTAAAAAAAAAAAAAATCCAGCACTCAAGAAGCAGAATCTCTGAGTTCAAGGCCAGCCTGGCTACAGAGTGAGTTCCAGGAACAGCTAGGACTACACAGAGAAACCCTGTCTCAGAAAACAAACCAAAACCAAAAAACAAACCAAAAAAAAAAAAAACCAAAACAAACAAAAACAAAAAAAACCCAGAGAGACTATTCACTGTGTGCTAAGGGAGACACGTTTCATGCCTTCTTTCTGGTATATCTGAGTTCCCAGTGTTATTCTCCCAATAGGGACCAAATGCAGGTTCCTTGATAACAAATACTCTGATTCCTGATTATAAGGTTGATCTTGTAACCAAGATGGCCATTAAGCTACCAATGGTGGCTAGAGAGATGGCTCAGTGGTAAAGAGTGTTTGTTGCTATTGTAGTAGACCAGAGTTCAGTTCCCAGGACCCACAGTGGATGACTCACAGCTACCTGTAACTCTACCTCTGTGTCCTCCTCTGGCCTCCACAGGCACATGCATACAAATGTGCATACATAAAAATAAATCTTAAAAAGAGAGACCAGTGAATGGGTAGCAAGTACAACATGGGAAATCTGGACAATGCAGGAATCGTGTCCTGGGAGGATCAGATTAGGGCAGCAAGAAATCAGCATATATGCTGGCTGGCTCACAGTTTGAAAGTTCTAATTTATAAAAATTCATAGTTCATATTTTGTGCTTTGCTTGGCTGTTAGTAACTGATATTATGGAAAGAGAAGCCAGAGATTAAGGGGAATTGCTATACCTTAATAAAGCATTTTTTTTTTTAATTGTGTGTGCGCACACATAAATGTAGGTGTCTATGGAGGTCAGCAGAGGGCATCAGAGTTCTTGGAGTTGGTCTAATCTGGGTCCTGGGAACTGAATCCAGGTCATCTCCACAATAGGGGGGGGGGGATGATGGGGGGGGACGGGGGGGGACTTTTTAAAGAGTCACTTCAGTTACTATCTAGAAAGTGCACTCAGGCCAGAGAGAAACATGGCTCACCGGGCGCAGGGACCTGCTGCAAATCCTAAGGACTTAGTTTGAATCCTGGGACCGAAAATCAACTCAGGCTGTCTCCTGACCTCACTGTATGCTCTCTCTTCCCCTCTCCTTCCCACACACCACACACTAAATAAGTAAGTAGAATGTAATACAAATTTAAAAAGAAATAGAAGATACACTTATCCACTTGGATGGGCACAGGTGAGTAGCTAAGGAGCCTCGTGACCACTGTTGTTGAAGTAGTCCAGATGTGAGATGCAGGCTGCTGTGGTATAGGGAACATGGAAAAAAAAAGATGGCTAGATGTTGGATGTACCTTTGAGTCTTGCTGATGGGTTGACTATGGGACATAATCAAGGGTGACTCAGAGCACTTTGATATGAACAACTGATTGTGCCACCGAATCAGATGGGGATGGATGGGGAGGAGCATGTTTATAGGGGGAAAGCCTAGGTCAAATTAAGGATGCCAAATAGGTTGCTAAATGCAATTGTGAAGCTAAGAGTATATAAATTTGGATTTTTCCAGTAATACCAGAGCATTTTGATGCATGGGCATTTTGAAAAACTTGGAATTATGTGACATATATCCTGGTGTAGTACACACAGAAGTGGGGATGCGTCTGAGTTGGCAGTGTCTTCCTAACATGTTGGAAAGCCCTAGGTTTGATCCTCACATCACATATACCCAGGCATGGTAGTGCAAATCTCTGACCTACACCCGAAGGCTTGACGTTTCTGGAGCAAGGTCTGGATATGCAGTTCCGCTTAGCCCCAAATAATCACAGAAAGGTCTTTATTAATTAAAGTTGATTGGTTTATGGCTCAGGCTTATTACTTCCTAACTCTTTGTCAATCCATATTTTTAATTTATGTTTAGCCAGGTGACTTGGTACCTTTTTGCTCAGTGCATCCTTCTCATCCTGCTTCCTCTGTGTGCTCCTCAGCTTTTCTGCTTCCTAGAATTCTCCTAATCTGCTTGCCTTGCCTCTATCTCCTGTCTAGCTACTTGAGCAATCAGCATTTTATTAAATCAATAGGAGTGGCAAATATTCACAGTGTAGAAGAGCATAGTCCCACAGCAGAAGACAGAGGCAGGAGGATCATAACTTCAAGGTCTTGCTTAGCCAAGCAAGTAAATATTAATTACCTCAACCCCAAAACTCTCTCTCTCACAATCACAAAACAGAAAAATAGAACCAACCAGTCTAATTGTTGGCATATCAATGAGGTTTGCTTGTTTGAATATGTTTCTACCATTCATTAATGAAATGAAAAGTTGGGGCTGGAGATACATCTCAGCTGTCAACAGAGTTTAACTGCCCTTTCAGAAGATCTGAGTTCAGTTCCCAGCACCCATCAGGGGAAGCCAGCCACCTTTAGTCCCAGTTCCAAGGGAGTCTATGCCTTCTTCTGGCTTTCTTAGGCACATGGACATACCCATATATGACGTACCCACACAGACACATGCATATATACACATTATTAAAAATAAAAAAAATTCATTCCATTAATCCCAGCATTCGGGAGGCAGAGGCAGGCAGATTTCTGAGTTGGAGCCCAGGCTGGTCTATGAGTTTCAGGACAGCCAGTGAGACCTTGTCTCAAAAATATCACCACCACTGCTGCTACTACATTACTGCCAATAATAAAATAAATCATGGGACCAGAGAAGTGACTCATCAATTAAGAGCACTTGTTACTCTTACAGAGGACTTAAAAGTTCGGTTCCCACCACCCACAAGGAAGCTTACAACCATTGCTAACTCCAGTTCCAGGGGATCGGACGCCATCTCTAACCTGTTAGAGCAATAGGCATACATAGTAAGCACATTCATACATACAGGCAAACACACAAAATAAACAAGTAAAAAGAGAAAAGTCACGGAGGAATGGTGAGCTTGAGGTCATCTGGGGGTTACAGAAGGAGAGGAAAAAGACAAGCAAGAGGGTAAACGTGGTCAGACCTGGGTAGTGCAGCCTGAGAATCCCTGACTCAAAGACAAAGCTGTAGCTATAATAAACTCTACCCAAATCGTGGAGGGGTCTAACGATGCCGTTTTCATACGGGAAACAGGCTCAGAAAAGACCCAGGTTGGGGTCCATCTTCCTCCTTGCTGCCCTTGCCGAGGACCAACCGTGACAAATATCCGAGGTCTCCAGAGCCTTTTCCCTGAGTTGTGTCTAGCCTCCCCAGGCTTGCTGGGAACCTTCTCTCTCTCACGAGCTCTGGTTGTGTAATAAGGAATGTGGAATCTGAAATGGAGAAACCTGCTGTGTGCGTGTGTATGTGCCAAGAGCAGAGACATATATGTTCTGGACAGATCTTTAGATGGGTGGGAGGATTGTTGCAGGTAACCCCCGAGAGGGGGAGAGGAAGGAGGTGGCACTGCTGAGGGGGGGGGTCCCCAACAGATCATTCCCACCTGCAGCTGCTCTGTGGGTCCTCCTCTGCTGGGAGATAGCTGTGTGTTGTGGGGGACAGTTGTCAATTAGACTTCAGGGTTTTTTTTTTTCTGCCTGTTAATTCGACCATCAATAAAGATGCTCGGGAGCTGCAGGATAGAGGTGTCCTGACTGTGGGGTCCGGAGGCTATCCACTCACTCACTCTGGGGTCTCAGAGGAGCATGCATCCCGCAGCGTGGGCTTCAGAGTTTGGGGCGGGCATCAAGTAGCACGGCTGTGGATCCTCCCTAGTCCGCAGCCAAGCGGGCCTCGGTCCAATCCAACCAGCTCGGAGCGCGCGCCCCGCGGGGCCTTAGAGCCAAGCCAGTGCCGCACGCGCGCGGTGTCCCGAGGGCGCGGGCTGGGGGCGGAGCCTCGGTGTTGTTGTTCCTCTTCGGCCCCGCCCCCTAGGGGGGCGCGGACCACGCGGCCGGAGGGCCCGCCTCCCCTCCCCCTCCCCGCCCAGCTCGCCCGCCTCTTTGTATCCAACATCCGGGTTTCCCCGCTGGCTCGGCTCCGTGGCCACCGCTCAGGAGCCATTTTGGACTCGGTTCAGCTCCCCTCCCCCACCCCACCCCCCGTTCATGGCCCCTCCGGACTCGGCCCCTGCGCCCGGGGCCCGGGCCCAGCCCCGTTGCGCCATGCCCGCGTCGGGCGCGCCCTGGCCCGCGCCCCGCCGCCGCCCCCGGGCCCCCGCGTCGCTCCACAGCCCGGGCCGCACCGCTCGCCGCCCGCAGCGGCCCTGAGCCCCCATCCCTGCACGCTGTCTGGGAACCGAAGCGCAGAAGCGAGCGCGCCTGGAAACGAGACCCAGAGAAGGAGCGGGAAGCAGAGCGCAGCCGCCGCCGGGCCCTGCGCGCCCCGGGAGCGCAACGCGGCCCTGCCCGCGGGCTCCGGGTGTCCGCGGGGCGGCGCCGCGGAACATGACGGCGCCCTGGGCGGCCCTCGCCCTTCTCTGGGGATCGCTCTGCGCCGGTAAGAATCCGGCGCGGCGTGGGGGTGCGGGGACCTGGGGCGCGCGGTGTTTACCAACAAAGGGCGGCCCCGCGGCCTCGGCGCCGCGCCACCTGCCTGGAATCGGGGTCGCGCGGGGCGCTTTGCTGGAGATCGTAAAGACAAGCTCGCCGGTGCGGTCCCTCTGCGCGATTGTGGTTCGCGGAGGCGCTCGGTGATGGGGGAACCTGGAGCGGAGTTCAGGTTCCGCGGGTTCGCGGACTCCAGGAACCGAGCAAGGAAAACCTGAGTGTGGGGAAGGCGACTGGGCGGTCGTCTAATCGGGGATGGCTGGGATGGGGCTGCGCGCCCCTGAATGCCATAGGTGTCGCGAAGCAAAGCGGACGGCTTCCCACAGCCCGTTCGGGACCCTCTGCACTCCGTCCGTCCGCTCTGTGTCGCGATCCTCCCGCGAGTGGCTCCTACCTGTGCCCGCTTTCCTTGCAGCGGGCTACAGATGCGCCCTCGTGGGACAGCTTTTGTTTTGGGCTATTGGAGTGGAGAGGTTGAGGATGCGAACCAACAGGTCTCAGATCGCTCCAGCCGGCACGTGGCGGGCGTGAGTGACCCGCGCGCAGCCCGCAGGCGGCTGCGGGGTGTGGGTAACTAGTGCGCGTCTGCTTAGGGACTGGGACGTGTGGGTGTGTACGCGCGAAGTTGTGCTGGGAAAGCTCTTGCGCCTCTTAAGCTCAGACAGATTTCTCTGTCCCAGTGATGCTGAAGCTTGCCTAACTCCGGTAGGAGCTCCGGGACGGGCTTGGGCAGTCCTGAGAAACGTGGACAGTTGGGCATTGAGACTCCAGAGAAAAGATCGTGGCGATTGGGACGGCCGGTGGCCGGGGCTCTGGGTCCTGCGCGTCTTTGTTCCCAACCCCCATTACACATGCAGCTCGGGTCCCCTGCCGCCCGAGGTGGCAGCAGCGCGGAGTCTGGGAAACCCGCGAGGGGCGGGGCCCGGAGTGCAGAGGAGGGGTTGGGATCCCCCATGCTGCTGCGGGGGTGAGTATCCCAGATGGCCATTGCACACCCCCCCCCCCGGGATCCCCACCTTCAATCTGCCCCGTTCTATTGCTAGGTAGTAAGGCTTAGTAATTAATTCCGACCCAGAGAGTTATTGCCCGAATGTGGGCGCGGTGGAGTGTGCCTGCACAAACCAGAGGGCAGAGACCACGTTTTTGCTACCCGAGCTCACTGTTGGGATGTTGGGAATCGGCGCTCAGGTTTCTTTCTGCCATTCACTTGACGTTTTCCCTGAGAATGAGGGCTTAGAAGTAATGGAAAACATTGGCTTGCTTTGGGGAGGGCAGCAATGGGCTGATCCAAGCGTAAGATAGTGGGCCCTAGCTGCCTCTGGACCGCCTGGATTTCTGCTCCTGATCTGCCCTGTCCCTTTCAAGCGCAGGCCTGTTGAAAGCATGCTCTAAGGACAGTAGACTCAGACTCGGAATCTGGGTATCGCTGCCCAAGTTTGTCCCAGGTTGACTTCACCCGTTATTTCCCATCTCGGGGCAGGGTGAGAGTGGTTCCCTGACACCGGTGTCTTTGCACTGTTTGGGGAGTGCGTAGCAGAACACTCTGACAAGCATCTGTTCTGACTCAGAACCTTTTCCTTCTCCCGCGGGGAAGGTGGAGTCAGTCACCTGTTGTTTGTTGTTATACTTCGAAGTGGCCACTGCTCTGTCTTTTGAGGAACTAAAGGAGAGCTTCCCCAGGTCCTGGTTAGAGCATAGTTGGCCCTCCTGTGCCTCTGGCTTCTGTTCTTGGCTTGGTCTTCAGAATTCTCAACCCTGTGGTAAAAGGAAGAGATCTGTACTAGTACTGCTAACAGGAACATAAAAACATGGTCAGATAGATTTAACCTAAAAATTTCCAATATCATGTTAGTTTCGAAAAGGAAAGAGAAATAGTTGTATCTTAGCATGTCCTGTTGCCCTAATACCAAAGACTGCCTGACTCAAGTAGCAACATTGGGGCTGGAGAGGTAACCACGAGGTTAAGAATGCTGCTGCTCTTGCAGAGGACCCGGGTTCTAGTCCTCATGCCATCTGGCCTCCGAGAGCATACACATGGTGCGCAGACATAACTCATAAATAAAATTAAAATGGCTATAAACAGATGTGTATGTACATCAGCGGCAGTGCTTTTTTTCACATGGTCCTAGAAGGCAGACTGGGTCTGCCCTAAGAGCTAAGCCTACAGTGAGGAGCCTACCCTTACATGGTCTCATCCAGCCTTCACTGCTTCCTGGACATCCCACTTCCAAAGGCCATTACATTATTGGTGGTTATGACTTTGCTGGTTGGATTTGGAGAAATTAAGCGCCAAGTCTGGGAATCAGGTAGTTGTGGGATTAAGTTAATGTACAGATAAAACAGTTAATGAGACAGGAAAATGTTTTAAACTTCAAAATATGGTGTGAGCATACCAATTCCAACTCCGCGCACTTCAGGGTCTCTAGTCTCATCTGGCTAGTCGCTGCCATATTGGACAGCACAGGCTGAGAAGGGCGGCAGAACTAGAGGTCATTCTAGATCTGCCTGGCCCCGTTTGTCCTTGGGAGGCTGGCAACATTTGGCTTGGACATCTCTGACTGTACTTGGGGTTCAGCGTAGAGTGGAACATAACGGGGCTAAGAAGGATCCTATCAGATCCTCACTGCCCCAGGTGCCCTCATACACTGACCACTGACGGAGATGTTTCTTATCCATTTCCTTGTATGAGAGTTAGTCTTCTGGTCCCTTATAGTGGGAAGGACAGGGTCACAGAGTGATGGAATTCCTCCCCAGGATGTCCCCCGCTCTCTGTCCTATGCCTGTCATGTGGGGATGCCCCTTGGAAGGAGTTAGGTTCCCTTCAGCTCCCGAGGCTTTCCATGCAGATGTGGCAGTGTCCCACTCTACAGCTGAGTGGAGCCTAGACTGCATCCTGTTAGGTAGGCTTTTGTAGATCTCTGCTGCTCTTCCTGAGCCCCCCAGGCCTCTGCACTTGCCCCAGCAGTTACCCAAGGCCCTTTCGCTGGGAGCCCAGGGGAAGCTCCTGTTACCTTTGTCAGGCTGCTCTGAGAACTGAAGAAAACCAAACTCCAAAAAAAAAGAAATTAGTGCCCACATGGCTACTTCACCATTTGCGCCCTTTCTGGGCTCTCTAAAATCCCTAAAAAAAAGTTGCCCTGCAGTCATCCTTCTGTGGGGCATCCTGTCTGTAGAAGATCCTGTACATTGGACTTACTTGTCTTGGTAGCCCTGCTGTTCCTGTTCTGGTCTTTGGACACATCCTTGCCTTTACTTCTGCTGCTCATGGTTCTGCCCGTCGCTCAGTTTCCATGGTTTCTTCCCCATTCAGGAAGCCATCTCTCTGGGAGGTCAGTAGTACAGATGGGATCCACAGGGTGTCAGCCACTCACGAGGGATCCTATCGTGGACTGGGATGCAGCAGATTGAGGAATAAGAGAAGCTCTGGATCATTTAGGACCATTCATTTCATATTCATCCAAACCGCCCATGCCTGTGTGTGTGCACACCTGTGGGTGCATGTCAAGGCCAGAGGCAACCGTTAAACACATCACAGTTTTTCTCTACCTCGATATTTTCTGTCTTTTAAAAGCATTTTGTTTTAGTTTGTGGGCATATGCCAAGCTCATTGTGTATGTCAGAGGACAGCTTGTGGAAGCTGGTTCTCCACCGTGGGTCTAGGAATCATGCTCTGGTTGTTGTTGGCAGCAGGCAGCCTTACTGCAGAGACATCTCACCGACCCTACTTCCTTTTTGAATGGGGTTTCTCTGACCCTGGAACCCAACCTTAAAGCAAGGTTTACAGATGCTTGCTACGCTACCTGGCTTTTTACGGGATGCTGGATATCTGAGTAGTCCTTACCTTGTAATGGCAACTGCTTTACCTACTGAGGCTTCTCCCAGCCCCCAAGACCACACTTAGGTGACAGTCTGGATAGACAGTCCAGACTGCATGGGTCTCTCTAGAGCAGCTTCTCGACCTTTTACACTATTGGCATTTGTATCTGTGGATTCTGTTCCTGTGGGGAGGAGGGGTGGTAACGGTGGTGACGGGGTTGGCCTGTACCTTGAAGATGCTTACTTAGCTGCATCTATGGTCTCTGGTAGCCAATTCCACTAGCTCATGGAGTAGACACTTGTGAATGTGGGGGGTGGTTAAACTACTCGTTCATCTTTCTCCCCCATAAGCGATTCCTGCTCCGCGAGCCTGTTTGAGTGTGCTTTTGGTACAGAATCAATGGTTCCAGTGGACCAGCTGCCACTGAGGAGAATCCTGGCGTCCTTGAGTTTTCCCAGAAGTGTTTCGGGTTTCAGGGAGGTGGCCCGTTGTGGGTGGCCGGGCAGCCTGCCCGCCCGCACCCGCCCACCTGCTCTGGCCTTTGCCTTGAGGCTGGCACTCTTGCCTGTTCCTCCCGCAAGCGCAGAATGTCAGGAAGTGCCTGTTGCTGGAGCTCTGCCTGCCCGACACCCCCTCTCTGCTCACCTGGGAGCTGGGTGAACCCAGGCTCTACCTGTCGGCTGAGCCTTGAGGGGTTGTAGCAGGATCCTAGCATGCCCTTCCCCCCCAGTGGGTCTGCCCTGTGGCACTCAGAGGAGCCACAGCGGCTGTGGGCCTGGAACGCCAGGGCAGGGGGGCAGGCTCGCCCCAAAGGTATGGGCTTGTCTTTTCCCACAGGGCTTGGGAGGTGTGGTGGGCAAGCCTTGCTTCAGAAAGGTGAGGTGTGACAGACAGGTAGACTTCCCAGAGGCTCGTCTGTTGTCCTGTGGCTGGGCCATGTCTCATCCTCCTGCAGGGTTCTGCTAAGGGTTGTTGGGGCACTCCTTTCCCACCCCACATGGTAAAAGTTTACTGTGTTTGGAGCTGCTTTCTGGTAGGCAGCAGAGAAGACATAAACCTCGCAGGCATTTCAGGCTCTCCACCTCACCCTGCGAAGTGTGCTGAGGTGAAACCTAGGCCCAAACCCCGTGATGATATGGTTGCTTTTCCTAGAATTCTTGGGTCTGGCCCTCCTCCTGTACCTCTGGGTCACACAATCTTTGTTCTCAGCTTCTTTTTGGTCTCAGCATGGACAGGTCTAGGAGATGAGTCCCAGGGACAGGGGTGGCTGTTTCTTGTAGGCTGGCTCGAGCTGCTTCTGGGCACCCAGGTTTTTGGGTTTGGAGACATTGTTGTCTTCTTCCAATCTGGCCCTTAAGGTCGGCAGAATACCTCCATCTATGACAGTGCTAGCCACTGGAAACGGCAGGCCAGGCTGGCTGGGATTGCTGCAGGGTCAAGGGTGCCTCCTCCTGGCATGCCACTGGTCATGGCTTCTGGCCTCGGACAGCCCCACCCTTTCTGTCCTTGCTACACACACATACCTTTTTCAAATCCTCTTGGGGACTGGCAGCTCAGCCTGGTGTTTTCATTCACGGACACGTGACTCTTGAGAGCTGGTGTTGGAGAGAAAGCCTGGCTCACTGGGCAGGTTTGGGGCCTCCCTCCTGGGGAATGTTCTCTGGAGGGGCCTGGCCTGCTGGACAAGGGGCTTCTCCCTGGCTACTTTCTGGGCCACAGCTGAGGTGTTTTGTGAGGCAAAGCCAATGTTCTTGTTTGTAAACGTGTTCCTCGGCAGACTATTTCGGTTATACCTCTGAGAACCAAGAAGGCTAAAATTAGTTCTGGGGAGGAAAGGAAGGCTGTTGGAAACCCAAGCAAGCACTTGGCTGGAAGGTGGAGAAGGCTGCTTCTCCATGTTTGTGGCCGGGCATTTAGGAGGATCTGACCAGACCAGCTGTTGTCTGTCCATCTGAGTAAAGCGAGGGATGCTTGACTACCCTCCAGACCTGAACCAATGAAAGAAAGCAAGAGGCTGACTTGGGAGCTGACTGGAGTGTTCATGTCAGGGTGCTTTTCCTTCTGGTTGTGCAGTGGTGCACAGTGTTTCCAGAGACAATGCCGTTGATGTGGTGTTACTGTCAACTCGCTTCACCTTCTACCGCCAAAGTGACTGTTTCCTGTCTATTGATGCAGAAAGTTTCCATGAGTTCTCAAGCCCTGGGCTGGTGGCTAGCGATCAGGAAACATTTCTTTTGCATAACTCGGGGGATTTTCTTTGTATGTGAATTTGAAGTGGGGTTCATCGGGAGCCTTGTCAGTGGCCCAGGCCCCTAGGAGATCTAGCATCTCTGCACAGAACACGTGGGTCAAGGTTCATCTGCCATGGTTTAGAAGTTTCAGGGACAGGCTTAGTTGAGAAAGGTGAGTGACCCCTGCCCAAGGGTGGGGCTGGCCTTAACTTCCTGTATGCTGAAAACCTTTGTACCCAAACCTTCCCTTACCCAAGTTAACCACCGTGGGGACAGAGGTCACATAAGCCTTATTTTCTCCCTGTCCTTTTAATTTTTTAAGTTTATAGCCATTCAAGTAACACATACATATTTATATTTATTTGAAGAAATTTAGGTGTTAGTAGGTACAACCAGGGTCTCAAGTTGGGTGCAGTAGTGTGTGCCTATAATTCCAGCACTCGGGAGAGGCAGGCAGATGAGTTCAGAGTCAGCCTGGGCTGTAGAGACTGTCTCAAAAACAGGGAAATTGGTAAACAAAAGCCTAGTGTCTCCTGAGTAAACTCCGCCTTAAAAAGTTATTTATTTGTGTGTGTGTGCGTGTGTGCATGCACATACACTGTAAGTTTCTGTGCACTGTGTATATCATGCATTTCCTACAGAAGCCAAACAAAGACTTCAGATCCCCTATGGAGTTCCAGGTGGTTGTGAGCTGCATGATGTGGGTGCTGGGATGGAACCCAGGTCTTCTGCAAGAGCAGCAAACACTCTATCTGCTGAGCCACTCCCCTGCCCCCTTCCCCCATATCTTTCCTGAGACAAGGACTCCAATCTGGCCTGGACTGTACTTGAACTACCATCCTCAACCCTTTTACAAGTATACTTCACTACACCCAGTTTCTGTGGTGCTGGAGATGGAACCTAGGGCTTCCTGAATACCCTCCCCCCTGAGCTTCCTTCTCACCTCAGGTAAGTCTTTTGTGGCTGTTACATATTCTTTTAGATATTTTTTCCCCATGCAACTATAGGTAGTACTTAGAAAAATGGAATTTTATTATCTATTTACATTTTTTAACTGTATGTGTGTGGGAAGTGCCATGACATGCATGTGAAGGTCTGTCAGCTTGTGGGAGCTCTTGCTGTCATCTGAGTTCCCAGACTCAAACACAGGTTGCTTGAGCATAAACACCCTTTCCTTTGTAAATCCCTAATTAAATCACTGTTTTCAGGTATTAGGTGAAGTGTCAGGTAGATACAGAAAACCGTGATGATGAATGGAGCTTTGTCGTGGGTTCGAGCCCCACATTGAGCGCTATTTGTAGTATGAAATTTTTGACTAGTCTGGCCCAAGGTCTGGACCCAACTGCATCTGCTTAGCCCCCCAAAATGACTCAGACATTTATATTAATTATAAATGGTTTGGCCTACGGCTCAGGCTAATTGTTAACTAGCTCTCGCATTTTAACTCATTTTTATTAATTTATGTCTTGCCACGTGGCCAGTGGCTTGAGTTTTTTTTATATATTGTTTTTTTAGGCAGCTAGATAGTCTCTTTGACTCTGCCCTCCTTTTTCTTTATCTATGCTCAGATTTCCTGCCTGCTTCTAAGATGCTTTGCCATAGGCCAACACAGTCCCTTTATTATCCAATGATAATTTACAGCGTACAGAAAGACATCCCACATCAGCATGGTTCTTGTTTGATCCACAACACAAAAATTACAAATGGCTGTGAGGGTGGTGTGCTGCTAGAGAGATGGCTCAGTGGTTAAGAGCACTGAATACTCTCAGAGGACCCAGATTTGAGTACCAGCCCCAACATGGTGCCTCATAATCTGTAACTTCAGTTGCAGGGGATCCAATGCCCTCTTCTAACCTCCATGACCACTAGGCAGTGCACATAGTGCACAGACATTCATTCAGGCAAACAGCCATACACATAAAATAAAATAATGATTTAAAGAAAATTTTAAGGAAGCAAAGTGTAATTGTCTTAAGTGAGCACGTGATGTGTTTCCACTAACTCGAAGGCACCGATGCAGTCAGCATCCAGATCAAGAATTAGATAGTTATAAGTCTGTCTCCCCAAACTGCCCTCCTGTCTCAGTGGTTCTCAGGATTGCAGTCAAGGCTTGGTGAATACTAAGTATGCTCTGAAGCCCCCCACTGCTTTCTAATTGTTCTTGACTCCAGCAGTATAAACTAATTTTGCTTGTTATATTTTATATGACCATATTCACAGCTTTGAATGTCTTGTGTGTTTGGATCATCTTGCTCACTGTGTCTGTAACTTTCCCATGTCTTTTAAATTGAGATCCATATAGGCAGCCTTTCTAATACATGTATCTACTACAGTATTTTTGTTTTAGGCAGGGCAGGAACTGCATCACCATGATTGACTTTTGAGACAAAGTCTTACTCTAGCCTAGCCTAGCCTGGAACTCACTGAGCTGCTCAGGCTGGCCTCAAATTGTGGTGATTCTCCTGTTTCTGTTTCCTAAGTACTGGAACTAAAGGTGTGGACCACTGTGCCTGGCTTACTTTTTAGTGACCATGCAAAGTCCTCAAGTATGGATATATGTTTTATCTGGCCTCCTGTTGGTGGGCCTTTTGATTATATATCATCTACGTAGATTAATGACAAGAATAACTCCTGGAACACAAGATGTGCATATTTGGTATTGAAATAAGCACTGAAAATGGCAGGTGGTGGCGGTAGATGCAGAAGCTGGATGAAGTTGGCAGTTGATTCCTGGGGGTCTAGACTTTCACCTCAACCACAGTGCACAGAGGTTGAAGTAACCACACACTGGAGAAGCTGCATTCTGCTCAGGTGTCATGGTTATAGTGCCCAAAGGGGTCATGGCAATAGTCTAGCTGGGACACATGGGTTTGTGGTAACCGTGTTTGTGTATGGATGCCACTTACCATGCTTCTTTAGGGACTGTGGCACCTGCTGAGGATGGCTGAAGAGCTCCAGGTAATGGGCTCTGCCTCTGAGCACAGTGTGCTGGACAAAATGTTGGTTGGTGTGGCAAGATTCTGATTATACATGTGGTAATAAATAGCTCGTGAGAAGGGCCTCGGAATTTCTGTATGTGGGCACGTATGTCTCTGGTTCCGTTATTCAGCCCTCTGTCATGGTTACATGTAAAAGTAGGTAAGGCGTTTTGGGATGGTGTGATTTTTAAAGTGTGGCTTTCCTCAGTGTCTTGGTTCAGCTGTCCCGATGTAAGCCCACCTGTCAGGCTCTGCTCATGGTCTTTGATGATGACACTGTACTTGTGGCAATGTCTCTAGTCTGTCTAATGCCCCAGTTGGCTCTTCTACATCATCCTGGTGACACACACTATTTTTGCCTCTGTTTGTACAGTAGACTTAGTGGGAAATCATACAGCACTGGAAATGACTTCAAGAGTAAGATGTGACTGGTTGATGCGAGAGGCACCTTTCCTGCTGGCTCACTGTGCCCTTTCCTCTGTGTGCACTCAGAGCCTCCTCTTAAGGAGATGGGTCACGACCTCTTCTATCACCTGTCTATTTTATTGTTGTTTGAGGTAGGGAATCTTCACACCTGGCTGTTCTGGAACTCTGTGTACATCAGGCTGGCCCCAGGCACGCTGACGGCTGATGTTTTGACCTATGGATATTGTGGGTGACACAGATCAGTTCATAACATTTTGGAATAAAGATGGTAGTTGAAAATAAATTTTGTTTCCCTCTTGGGTTACATTTGGAGTAGAAGCACTTTGTTGATGTTGAGACACGTCTGGACCGCCTAGAAATTTGCCTGCCTATGCTGCGTGCCAGGAGTGAAGGTTCAGGCTGCTGAGCTTAGCTGGAAGTGACTTTTTTGGTCCTGTGGTCTCTCTTCTTGTTTAACACTTTCATATGTGGTTTTGTATATGCTGGTGAACTCGGTGTGTGTGTGTGTGTGTGTGTGTGTGTCTGTCTGTCTGTCTGTCTGTCTGTCTGCACCCTTGCCTCCCCAAGGCAGTTTTTTACTACAGTTTGAGAGAATCCAATTTGTAAATCTTGTCAATTGCTGGGACTATGGATAGATGGGAGGAAGCAAAAGAAGCCGTGTTCACGGTGGAGGTTGGCAAGGGAGGGCAGAACTTCAGAGAACAAATGAGAAGAAGGCCCAGATGTTGGTCAACATCTGGAGCATAGAGAGCCAGAAGGCAGGAAAAGCCTGGAATCCAGGCTGTTTCGGTGCATGTTTGTTTGGGAATGCTGTGGTCCTGGAGAAATGTCTAGAAGCTGGCTAAAAAGCAGAGTCTTGCTTGCTTGCTAATCGGCAGCGATCCCTTTGCTGAAGGCAGTGAACAGGCCAGAGAAAATAAAGACAGCATCCTGGCTGAAGCTAAGAGTGAAGCTTTGCAGGCAGGATTTTTGTGAGCATGGGTGGTAGATAACTTTAGCCACAGGGTCTGTTTTCTGTCATATCTTGGGGCAGTTGAGAGACCATGTTGTGTGTGACAGCCTTGTGAGACTGGGAAGACAAGAGATCCAGTAGGAAGCAAGGGGTGGGTACAGTCAGCCCTTTATAGTTTGTTATTCAAAGATCCAGACAAATCCTAATGTTGAATTAAAATGTTCTGAGGTTAATAATGTCCTCATTGTCATCCAGAAACACCAATAAATGCCTTTCTGGAGGATTTACCTCATCCTAGGCCTCTGTTTGTTTCCTCAGTTGCTGTTTTAGTGACTGGGGATGAGTTTAAATACATACATAACGGGTAGAAACCGACTGGGTGCACTCCAGATTAGGGTCATCGTGCATCATTTAACAGTGATGCTCCTCGTTCTGACACGTCTTGGCTCTGATGCTTTAGGTTTGTTGCCAGGCGAAGTGTGAAAGGAAGCTGCTTACCTCAGAGCAGTCCAGGGAGCAAGAGAGAGAGAAGAGGGAGGGACAGGAAGGGGTGGTGTGAGATTCAGCCCCAAGGCATGCCCCTCTGAGCTGTACCCAGGGCTGAACTCTATCTGCTTCCTTGAGTGCCAGTGTGAACTCACAGCAGCGTCACAAGCTGCACCGCCCCTCCCCCATCCTCACAGGGGAAGCTTCAGATCCAAACTATTATAAAGATTTAGCCCTTGGTGGTTAGTTTTAAATTTCTGATGTGATGTTTTAAGTTTCAGCCCTCCCTTGCCCCCAAAGTACTGGAGATTAAACCAGGGCCTCCTCTGCTGACCAGGGCCAGTCAAGGCCAGAGAAAATGAAGACACTGTCTCTGATTGAAGAGAGCATATAGCTAAGAGTGCAGATCGCAGACCAAGACGAGGCAGATTCTCCCGGCTGAGCTCTATGACTCCGCAGCCCACATGCGTTTTCCTTTACACCTTGGAAACATGTATATTGTTTAACCTCTTCGATATCCAGCACCAATTATCTTAGCGCTGGCCTACAGCCGTTGTGTTTTCTCTTGAAAATCAGGATAATTTCCATGCTGTGAAAGGCAGCTGTAGAGAATCTAGATTCCGTTATGCTCCTCTCAAAGGCATTGATTTTGCTGGGGCCTCCACAGTCCATGTTTGTTGCAGCGGGTAATTCTATTGACTGAATTCCCATGTGGCAAGCAGATGCAGAAATACCTGCCAGCTCCTTGGGTTTGTTTGGTTGTGTGGAGTCTCTTCCATTCCTGTGTAGTTCTAGGGTCAGCTAGAGGGTTGAGTAGTTTGCTGGCTCCCATCCTGGCCAGGCTTTTCATCTTGGATTTTTCATGATCACCACCCAGAACATACCCATCAATTACATCTGTGTTCGGAATCTGAAGTTGGGTTTTCTATCTTTTCCTCATTGTTTTATCCTTGGTTTTGGTGGTATCTACTACCCTCCAGTACATTAAAAGAGTATCTTTAATTATGTGTGTGTGCATGTATGAGTCTGTGCTTGAGTCCTTTCTAAGGGCAGCTCATGCTCAACTCTAGCCCCTCTCTCCAACTCATCAGTTCTGTTTATTGATTTGATTGTTTGCTTAGAGACAGGATCTCACAGTGTCTTCCTGTGTAGCCCTGGCTGTCTTGGAGCTTGCTCGGTAGACCAGGTTGGCTTTGAACTTCTGCTGGGATTAAAAGCATTCAACACTGCGGCTAGGTGCCAGTACATTTTGATAAAGGGCAGGAGGCAGGTTTTTCTTTCTTTTCTTTGTTTATGAGTGTTTGGCCTGCATTTATATATGCATGCCTGGTACCCCTAGAGACCAGAAGAGGGCATCGTGTCCCCTGGGCCTAGAGTTACAGGTGGTTGTGAGTGTTGGAATAGAACCTGAGCAATCTTGAGTCTCTCTTCTACCTTTGCCGCCCATAGCTGGCTGACTGGGTGTGGGTTTGTGAGTAGGAAGCACTGTCCCACTGTAGTTTAGCTTGCAAGTACTGGTTGTTGGAAGGTCAAAGCCAGTCAGCTTTCTTATCCATTGTGGGCAACATGTCTTTCTTACTGGGTATTGGTAGACAAACACGTGCATGCACGCACCCACACAAAGCTCTGTATACTTTTCATGGCTGTATTGGCCTTTGCTTTCTCTCTAGGGCAAACTGTTGTTAAACTTTTGTCTTCCCTGTACTGGTTCTTTATCACCGACCGCTCTTAGCTTGTGCCTTTTAGGTTAAGACTAAGCCTGGATGCTGATTGAGAGCTCAGAGCCTATAGGTGAAGATCTGGTTAGATAGTTTTGGAGCCAATTAGATTGATTCTCTTCTGATCTGTGTGGAGGAGCCAAGGCGGGGTCCCTGAAGCCTGAGGAGAGAGCTGAGTGCCTGTGTTTGCTCTACCCCTCTGCTTCTATTTCAGTGTCACTGCAGCCTGAGGTGGCCTGCTCCTTTCATCTCAGAATCTGTTTTATGCCTCTAGGAGTCATCTTGCCTCTCTGGCTTTGGGACCATGAGTAGTGAGAGGGTCCGAGGGCCTAGCAGCCCTAACTGGCCCGTCCTCTGTCTTTGGAGTCCTTTATATTACACTGTTAGAGTGACATCTGATGCCATAAAGTGCCAAGTCTTGGATGTTTCTGTGGTGGGAATCCTCCTGCCTTGCTTTGTTCATGGCCAGTCAAGGAGTCTCTGTGGTTGGCTCTGCTTTTCTGTCCACTCTCCAACTCTGAATTTTCCTTTCTGTGGGTTCTTTTAGACGTTCAGGCTTATGCTTTGGTAAAGTTCTCTGTGGAGTAGACAGAGACACATGTTCTTAGGACACATGCTTATAGCCCTGGTGCTCACCTGGTTGGGTGCTCTCCAGTGTTCTTCAGGAATCACAGGGCTGCCAGAAGGCCGTGGGCCACACCCTGTTCTGTGGAACAGAGGTGCCAGAGACTTGTTTATGAAGTCTGGTCTAGAGGTGACATGAGATGCCCTGGCTTTGTCCTGTCATTTTGGAAAATGTTCTTGGATTCTCTGTGGCATTTATAGTGGGTGAATGGTCTGAAAACCTCTTGAAATGCTAAGTGTAATGAGCTGTATGTATAGAAATGTGAGGGAAGAGCCTGAAGACATTGGAAATCAGTCATGTTCCACCAGTCAGTTACTTATCCTGGGCTGCAGACATGGTCCAATGGTTGGGAGTGCTTCTGGCTTTTGTGGAGGGTCCTAGCACTTATACCCAGTGACTCTCAAACTCCAGTAACTCGAGCTCCATGAGGATCTTATACACACTCCTGACCTCCATGGGACCTGCATGCATAGGGCATATGTTTTCTTTTTGAGACAGGGTTTCTCTGTGTAGCTCTGGCTGTCCTGGAACTCTCTTTGTAGAACAGACTGGTCTCGAACTCAGTGATCCGCCTGCCTCTGCCTCCTGGGATTAGAAGTGCGCATCACTGCCAATTCACTTTACTACATATACTCACACACCCACACACACACACACACACACCCACACACACCTTGCTAAAAGTTGCTCATTCTTGCATTCTTGTTCATTTCCATGGTTTAGCAATACAGGCAGTAGATGTTGAGTTGGGTTAGGGTCCTCCTTGCCTTAAGGATTCTTTGGTGTCGTATCTTTAGTGAAAGCATGTAGCCTATGGCTGACAAAACCAACTAGATAATGGATTGTCTCAGCCTAGGGAAAAGGGGAGTGGATGGAGGCAGGAACAGTTCCTCTGAGAATTTATATAACTCCTAAGCATGAACTGGAATTTAGAAGTTCATATGAAACTCTAAATCAAGAAATTAAGGGTATTCCTGATTGGTATGGGGTTTGGCAGAAGCAAAATGTCATTTTTCTCAGGAAGGTAGTGTTTCCACAGAAAAGGACATACGTTTGATATCTGATATCAAAATCTGAGGGGGAAAATTTACCACAAGTGAAAGTCATAGTAAGTGAACAAATGAAAAGGTAGGTTGCTGGAGACAGTACTTTTCTAAGGGCACACGCTGCCTTGAAGGTCACCTCTGCTCATCTGCATTCATGCATACAATTGGAAATAATAAAAGCTAATTAAAAATAAATTAGAGAGGGATTTGGAAGTGGAATATCAAAGTTGACCAACTTTGTTTCTGGCACACACTCCCCACATGGGTTGTTTTCGCGCATGTGTGTGTGAGGGTGAGGTGGGGTGTGTGTGTGTGTGTGTGTGTGTGTGTGTGTGTGTGTGTGTGTGTGTGTGTGGCATGTTTCTTTTCTGGACATCAAACCATGGGTTTTGTATATGATTTGCAAGCTTGGTACTATACTTGACAGGAATAGGCAAGTGGATCTCTGTGAATTCAAGGCCAGTCTGGTCTACATAGCAAGTTGCAGGACAGCCTGGAATACAGAGAGAAACCCTGTTGGAGAGATGGCTTAATGGTTAAGAGCATTGCTGGTCTTCTGGAGGACCTGGGTTCAATTCTCAGCAGCTCATAACTGCTTGTAATTTCAGTTTCAGGTGATCTGACACGTTCACACAGATAAAGATGCAGGTGAGCGAGTGCACATGGAATAAAAATAAGTAATTAAATAAATAACAAGTAGAAGAGATAGACCAATTAGACATAGCAATAGAAAGAAACAAAGAATTACTGAATGACAGAAACTTGGGCCATATGAAGAAGGGGTAGTTGATGGTTACTTTCCCCTGTCAACTAGAAACAACCTAGGCCATTAATGAGGCTCATGGTTGATGTGTCTGAGGGTATTTCCAGTGAGGTTGGACCTGATGGACCTACCCTGGATCAGGTCTGGGACTAAATTAAAAACAGCTGAGAACTGCTTCCTGACTCACCGCTGCTGCTGTGGTGGTCTGTGAATAATCCCCTTCTTCCTTAGGCTGCTGTTGTCATGTATTTGGTCTCAGAGATGAGAAATGTAGCTAATGTGGGCATTTTAGTCCATTGCTGCCGCCATAACAATACTGCACACTGGACAACTTATAAGTAGTTGAAGAGGCTGTTGGAGAGATGGCTTAATGGTTAAGAGCATTGCTGGTCTTCTGGAGGACCTCATAACTGCTTGTAATTTCAGTTTCAGGTGATCTGACACGTTCTTTTCTAAGGGCTCTAAGATTTAGGGAGGGCCTTAGTGACTGACATCTCCCAGGAGAGAGGGAGAGGGAGAGGGAGAGGGAGAGGGAGAGGGAGAGGGAGAGGGAGAGGGAGAGGGAGAGGGAGAGGGAGAGAGAGAGAGAGAGAGAGAGAGAGAGAGAGAGAGAGAGAGAGAGAGAGAGAGAGAGAGATGCTAACCAACCCACTCCATGAAGTAAGGGCCCCTACAGCCCAGTCATCTCAAAAAGCCTCCCCTTTCCACCAGCCTTTGTGCAATGGGGATTAAGTTTCTGAAACAGTCCTGGTGTGGTGGTAATGTAGCTGTAATCCAGGGAGGCCAAGACAAGTCTGAGGCGAGCCAGAGATACAGAATGAGATTGTAGCCTAAAAAATGAAGCAAAGAAGCAAAACCCAAACAAACGATTGTAGCATTTGAATCCCCAAACATAAGAAATCCATGTTTTGGCGTGTGAAATGTCCCTTGTAGACTCATGTTGGAACACTGGTACCCACTAGTGGTGCTGTTTTCAGAAGTTCTGGAGCCTTTGGGAATCACAGTTTATCTGGAAGATGAGGCTCACTGTCGGCCTTAAGGTTTGGTAGCTCAACCCTACTTCAAGGCCTGCCACCGCTTCCTGACTCACTCTAATGATCCCCACACCCCTGCAGCAGGCTCCTCACACCCCTGCCCCTGCTGCAGGCTCCTCACACCCCTGCCCCTGCTGCAGGCTCCTCACACCCCTGCCCCTGCTGCAGGCATCTCACACCCCTGCTTCTGCTGTAGGCATCCCTGTAGACTCCATCTCCTCACATGATGAGCTAGAATGAATCCAGAAAAAAGTAGCTGATATGGCCAATCTCAAGATCCCATTATAAACAGCAAAAAAGCGATCTTGTCTGTATAAACCACAAATAATATCATAGAGATGGATACAGACAGCAAAAATATTAAATTCTGAATATAATACATTAAAATTATATTCCCAGTGAAGATAAAATATGAATGAAAATTGAAAGTTAAACCAGTCACTTCCGGGGCGAGATGGTGGGAAGACTGGTTAACTGAGGTCTACTGAGTGCGTACGCTGTGTAGACGCGGGCTCTGACTTCCAGGTTGGAAGTGGGAGTGCAGGATTTTAAGCAGCGGTTGGCTTGCACGGAGTTCTTTGTGGTCACAGAACTGCAGGGGAATAGGAAAACAAGAAGAGAAATTTAAGTCATGAATGTGTTAGGACTCATGTCTGGCTTTTAAAAAGAATTAGATTGAATTGTAGAAAATAAAAGTGGGAGGCTGGAGAGATGGCTCAGTGGTTAAGAGCACTGGCTGCTTTTCCAGAGGTCCTGAGTTCAATTCCCAGCAACCACGTGGTGGCTCACAGCCATGTGTAATGAGAATCTGGTGCCCTCTACTGCCCTGCAAACATACAGGCAGGCAGAACACTGTATACATAATAAATAAAGCTTAAAAGTGGGCAGAAAGCTTTAAAAGGAAATAAATTGGGGAAACACCACAAGAATTGTTTTAGGCATGTTACAGCTGATAAACCTTTTTTTTTTTTTTTTGACAACATGACAAGTGAGGGGAATTGTTGGGGGCTGGGGGGTTGGTGGTGATGGTGGGAATGGCAAGAGGATGAGGGTAGTTCCCAGGAAAGGTTTGTAGTAAGGAAGGTACCATCTGTGTCAGGGAGCACAGGTGAGGTTGTGACTCAGGCTGCTGGAAAACTGCTTCAGCTATTTTGGAGAAGAAGAATTTAGAAGTATTTACTGAGTCAAAGGTGCTTAGACTCAAGGTTTTTGACAGGAAATGCTCACCAAAGAGCCCACTGAGTTTGTAGTGCCTTGTGATGCTTTGCTTACATCACTGATGTACATAATCTGCAGGTCCAGCCGGAGAACAGGTGAAGTAAGGGTGAGGTCACATTGGTGGGCCCACTCTGAAGCACAGGAATTTGAGGGAGGGACCAGCAAAGAGCCCCTGGGCTTCAGTTCTATAAAGTGGCACACTTGGTTCTCATGTTGTGGTGTCAGTCTGGATGGTACATAGGTGGCACTCACAGAGAATCACCTGCATCTGCCTCACAAGTGCTGGAATTAAAACTATGTGCTACCACCACCAGCCAGGTAACGATGTTTTAAAGAGATTTATTTATTTTTACTTTATGTGTATTGGTATTTTGCGTGCATGTGTTCCATGTATATGCAGTGGAGGCCAGAAGAGGGCATTGGATCCCCTGGAACTGGAATTACAGATGGTTGTGAGCCCCCATGTGGATGCTGGGAATGAAACCCAGTCCTCTGCTAGAGTAAGGGCAGAAAGCTTTAAAAGGAAAATAAATTGGGAATGCTACCCTGATGGGGAGACATGAGGGCAGCTTCAGCCTCATGGTGAGGGCTCCTCTGGGAACAGCCAGTCAGTATCATACTGTCTGCATTGGTTCCTGGGAAATCAAACAGTGGTCAGGTGGCTCTTAAGCACTCAGCCAGGTGTCCAGCCCCAGCGTCCCAAGATAAACTGTAGGACTCCCTAGACTTCCGTCCTCGGTGTCTGCCACTGTGCTTTCATGCAATGTGCTGTGTGTGTTTCTCATGCCCACCCCATCCCTAGCTACCTTGGCTGTGGTCCTGGGTACTGGTGGAGATATAGTTGTATAGGGTCTCTCTTGTTGGGATGGGTGTGCAGGCAGGGCCAATTGGGGAGACTCCTGGCCCGGCTGCAGGGGGTGTGGCAGAAGGCCTTCATCTACAGAAGAGCTGGGTGGCCTTGTGGTTGGAATTCTGCCATAGGCTATAAATAGCCAGTGTGAGAAAATGAAGAAATGAGGAGGAGAGAGGAATTGGGAAGCCCCTGGGTCTCCAGATGGCAGTATCTTGGGTGTGGTGTGGAATGTCACTTGGGATGCAGATCTTGCAGGCTGGCTTGGTGTGAGGCCTGGACTGGAAGGATCAGGTGCCATCAGTTACCTCTCCACAGAGGAGACTTGCTCCAGGCACAGAACTGTGAAGAAGCTGCTCTGGAAGGTTCCTAGTGAGCAGGTCTGTTCAGTTGCTCAGGTGGCATCCTGAGCCTTAGGGTCAATCTTATCTGGACTTCCCAGGAAATGCCAGAGGGATTCCTGCCTAACAGAGACCTGGAGAGGAGCTAGGCCAGCCTCAGGCCCACTGCTTACTGCTTCCCCTTACTGCTCACCGAGATCAGGGGGCTGATTGTTGTCTGAATGAAGGAAGATGCTCTCCTGAGTTGGAGGTTGAACCCAGGGTTTCATGGAGCCCTAGGTTCCACCCTCCGCTTGTGTAGCTGGCGCATCTTTTCATATTGAAGTCATCACATCCCCTTAGCCCTCCTTTCAACATCTTTCTTTAAGCAGTATACCCACATTGTCCCATCTGGTCAGCTTCCCAGTCGTGTGGAGGAAGCTGGGCATCCAGAAAGCAATGGCTGAGGATGCATACAACCTTCTACTTCTTAGGCCTTGTGGTATATGTCTGTAATCTCAGCAGAGGCAGGTGGATCTCTGTGAGTTTGAGGACAGCCTGGTCTATAGAGTGAGTTCCAGAACAGTCAGAGCTACATAGAGAAACCCTGTCTTAAAACCACTTACACAAATGATAAATAATAGTTTCTACTTCCCATAGAAGTGTTCATGGTGCCGATGCTTTCACTTTGTCCCGGGGGTTGTTTGGGTTATTTTACACACATTTTTAGCTGTGCCAGATATTCCCTGCTAACATGGCTGTTGTTCAGTGGGACTCCAGGTTGGAAAGAAGCAGCTCTACTCTCTGGACTGGCTGCAATACTTAGCACAAGTATCATGGGGCTTGTGGGAAGTAAAGGTGCCACCCAGGCTTCTGGCACTGACTCAGGCTTTGTTTTCAGGGCTGCACCCTCCCTCTCAGAGTCTTGTCCCCAGGCTTAAGCCCTATGCCTGAATAAAGTCGTGAGTGGGACACACCAGTGAGGTCCTGGTTGGGAAAAGCCAGAGCATGCCTCTATTTGGGACCTGTTCTGGACCCTGAGACCTTTTCTGGGCCAGGCTAAATCCTAGCCACCTGGCAGGTTGTCACCAAATGTCAGGGTCTGGCCAACATGGCCCCTGATGATCAGAGCTGATGCTGGGTTCTGCTATTCGCATTGGGCAACATTTTGAACTTTTGGGTAGTACCTGAAGCCTTGAGATTGGCTGCTTGCCCAATCTGGAACACCCTGGAAGGAGCCTGCTACCATGATGGGGAGATGTGAGGGTGTCTCCGGCCTGCCATGGTGAGGGCTCCTCTGGGAACAGCCAGTCAGGATCGTACTGTCTGCATTGGTTCTTGGGAAATCAAGCAGTGACTCAGCACACTGCCGGCCTCAGGTCAGGTGGGAGCCCTCACTCTCATGTCCCACTGACCTTTTAGATGGGCTGTTAGAGGAAGCTAGGATGCTGGCGGGTTAGGGTGCAGAGGGGCTAAGTTACTGAGATTTCCTTTAGGTTTTCTGCCTAAGGTTTTTGGAAGTGAGGTAGCAAATGCCACCTACTTGTCATGAGGGACCAAGGCAGGGCCTTCTTTGATACTTGTGTATTCTTTCTCATCCTACATCGAAAGCTTCATGGGGTCATTGTGGGCAAAACGATTGAGACTGGCTTGTTGGTAGGGTTGATGAGAAAGATGGATTGGTGTATGAGGCCATGCCAAAGGAGTGTTTGAGGAATGAGAAGTCGGAGTGTTCAAACATCTGGATGGAGCTTCTGTTGGGGAAAGAATTTGTTAAGAGTGGGTGAAGTATGCCTGCAGGTGTTTGGCCAAACCCAGTTAATCTGTGATTGCTGCTTAGTCCTCCTGTCTGAGAAAAATGCCTCCTCGGCCAACCCTGAGAGTTTACCCCTCTTCAGATATGCTTAGATGTTCTGCAGCACCAGGCAAATGTGAGCACAGGAAGGTCCTTGAGTAAGGGTGGATGTGAGCAGGGGATGGAGGAAAAACACTAGTCTGGTCTTCCTGAGAGGTGTTGGATGTGTGGGTGGCTAGGGGTTCATTGTCGAGGGCAAACGGGTGGGTTGGTGTCTTCCCCGGTGCCTTGAGCACAGGTACAAGCTCATCTTCTCTCCTCTGGGGCACAGGTTCGGGCCGTGGGGAGGCAGAGACTCGGGAGTGCATCTACTACAATGCCAACTGGGAGCTAGAGCGAACCAACCAGAGCGGCCTGGAGCGCTGTGAGGGGGAGCAGGACAAGCGGCTGCACTGCTATGCCTCCTGGCGCAACAGCTCGGGCACCATTGAGCTGGTGAAGAAGGGCTGCTGGCTGGATGATTTCAATTGCTATGACAGGTATGCTGAGGCCGTTCCTGCCGCCGAAGCCCACCGTGCCCCCCTGCTAACCTCAGCCCAGTGGTTCTGTGCCTGGCTGTGCCTGGCTGGCTTAGACTTGGGTCCCCTCGCTGCTCCCCTGCAGCTGCTCTCTCTGGGGAGAGGCCTGGGGAAGCCCTGCCTCCCTGCCTTGGGGTTCGTAACTGGACTCTGGGCCTTCAGACAGGAGTGTGTGGCCACGGAGGAGAACCCCCAGGTATACTTCTGCTGTTGTGAAGGCAACTTCTGCAATGAGCGCTTCACTCACTTGCCGGAGCCCGGAGGCCCAGAAGGTGAGGAGCCTGTGGGAAGAGAGCTCTGAGTGGGCCGCTCTGGAGCCAGTGGGGAGTATTAGAGTGGGCAGGCTGTGTGACACAGGGCTCCATGTGTCCCCCAGTCACCTACGAGCCACCCCCGACAGCCCCCACCCTGCTCACGGTGCTGGCCTACTCGCTGCTGCCAATCGGGGGCCTTTCCCTCATTGTCCTGCTGGCCTTCTGGATGTATCGACATCGCAAGCCTCCCTACGGTCATGTGGACATCCATGAGGTGAGACAGTGTGAGCGTGGGGCAGGGCAGTGGGGAGGAGCGGCTGGACAGACTCCTTTTAGCTCTTGCTTTCTCAGGATCCTGGGCCTCCACCCCCATCCCCTCTGGTGGGCCTCAAGCCACTGCAGCTGCTGGAGATCAAGGCTCGGGGTCGCTTCGGTTGTGTTTGGAAGGCCCAGCTCATGAATGACTTTGTGGCTGTAAAGATCTTCCCCCTCCAGGTGAGCTTCTGGGCTGTCCAGGCCATCTTTGCACTGTGGTCCACATCTCACCACAGGGCGATCCAAGTGCCTGATCCACACAGTAAGTAAGCGAAAGGCCATCAGAGGATGATGGTCATGCTTTGCTGTTACTTGTGTGCTGTGTATCTGGTTATGTACATACAGGTCTGTGTGTAGGGGCCAGAGTTTGACACCGAGTATTTTTCTTTTTCTTTTATTGCATTCCACTTTTTTTTGAGACAGAGTTTCAGTATGTAGTCCTGGCTGAACTGGAACCCACAGAGAGCTACCTGCCTCCCTCCACCTCCAAATGTTGGAAATAAAAGTGTGCACCACCATGCTTTCTTCACCTTTTACATTTTTTTTTTTTACTTCTTTTTAATAGAAAAAAAATTTTTATGTGTATGGGCATTTTGTCTGTGTGTACACATGAGTACCTGGGAGTTGAACCTGAGATCTCAGGAAGAGCAGCCAATGCTTTTAACCCCAGAGCCACCTCTCTAGCTTCTTACTTTTTAATTTTTCCCAGACAAGGTCTCTCACGGAACCTGGAGCTGATTGGATAGACTAGTTGGCAAGCAAGTCCCAGGGATCCTCCATGCTTCTGGCACTAGGGTCCTAGGCTGACATCACACCAGACTTTCTATGTAGCTGTTAGAGACGAGAACTTGGGTCTTCACGCTCGCCAGGCAGGCACTCTACCTCCCAAGTCGGCTCCCTGGTCTCTGAGTTTGTTTTTTGACATTATGATCTCAGGGGCTTCAGAGACCAGGCAACCCAAGTAGTTATTGCCCAGAACACTTAGAAAATCAAGTGTTTGCTGGCTGACACTGGGCATCCCACTTGGCATCTGTGATCCCATTTGTAAATGAGGGCGCTGTTGTCAGCCACCTTAGAGCTTGCAGAGACGAGACTGGGAAGCCAGGGATTGCGCACAGAGGTGGGTGTGTTGGCTGGCTGTGCTGCTGGGGCTCTGGGTGGCAGGACTGAGCTGCCTTCTTACCTCAGGACAAGCAGTCATGGCAGAGTGAACGGGAGATCTTCAGCACACCGGGCATGAAGCATGAGAACCTGCTGCAGTTCATTGCTGCCGAGAAGCGCGGCTCCAATCTGGAGGTGGAGCTGTGGCTCATCACAGCCTTCCACGACAAGGTGAGCTGCGCCCACCACATGTGTAGGTCTCAGTGCTGGTTTCGTGATTAGACGACCCCTGACTGTATCAGCTGTACCTCTTATCCTGGGCCACTTCTGCGGCAAGAATTACCACTCTGCCCACTTGGCACCTTTGCAATGAGATGTTCTTCCTGCGAGTGGGCTGGGCTGCATCTTTGCCCACAGTCTATGCTGTCTGCTTCTAGGGCTCCCTCACGGATTACCTCAAGGGAAACATCATCACGTGGAATGAACTGTGTCATGTGGCAGAGACGATGTCACGAGGCCTCTCTTACCTGCATGAGGATGTGCCCTGGTGTCGTGGCGAGGGCCACAAGCCTTCTATTGCCCACAGGTACCTACCTGGGTTGAGGAGCCCTCCCTGCACATGTGCTGGTGTTGGAAGACAGAGGTTCCTCCCCTTCCTGAATTGCCTGTGGTGTGTCAACCAGCACAGGTCTTCCTGTGAGCTAGAGATGGCTAGCTTTCCAGGCCAGTGTTCTGGAGCCCTCTGTTGGGCACACGAGGAAGTGCTGACTTCATTACTTGGGAGAGCTGGCTCTTGTCAGCTTTGGTCAAGAACATTTTGTCTTTTTTTTTTTTTTTTTAAACTTTATTTAACTTTATTTTATGTACATGAAGGTATCACATCCCCTGGAACTGGATTTACAGACAGCTATGAGCTGCCATGTGGGTGCTGGGAATTGAACCTGAGTCCTGGAAGAACAGCCAATGCTCTTAACTGCTAAGCCATCTCTCCAGCCCACATTTTGTATTCTTGAAAGGACTCTGTTATCTACCTGTATAGGTTATATTTGCTGATGATTACTTCTGTACAGTATGTGTATTTGGTTATGTATCATGACAGTGCCATTATACTCCTGGGATGAGATTAAAAAGGCAAATGATAGATTATTACAAAAGTGATTTGACCTTACAGGACTCTTAAAACTGTCTTAGGAACTCTTAGAACTTCTGTAACATATCTTTTTTTGGTTTTTCAAAACAGGGTTTCTCTGTGTAGCTCTGGCTGTCTTGGAACTCCCTCTGTAGACCAGGCTGGCCTTGAACTCCGAGATCCACCTGCCTCTGCCTCCCAAATGCCACCACTGCCCAGCCAGCCTTTTTTTTTTTTTTTTTTTTTTTTTTTTTTTTTTTTTTTTTAGTTAGAGTTTCATTATGTAGCTCAGGCTATCATTGAACTCACAGCTACAGCCTTCCACACTGTAGGAGTGAGCCATCATGCCAGCTCCAGATCACACCTTAAAAGCCATCTAATTGACTTAGCACTGTTGTAAACTATTATGTAGCATGCATGGGGGCCAGATTTGGTAGCATCCACCTTTATACCAGCACTGGGGAGGCAGAAACAGGTGGATCTCTGAGTTCAAGGCCAGCCTGGTCTACATAGAGAATTCAAGGTCAACCAAGGCCACACAGTGAGACCTTTTAACCCTCTGACTCCAAGAAGACATTATCCCAAACGCTCAGGAAATGCTAGCTTCCCAGCTCTTGTAGTATGGTGAGGGGGAGCTGTCTTTGTCAGCCCCACTGCTCAGGTGAGAGAGGGAGGGGCTCCTGATGATGATGGCATCACATATCACATGAGGCAAAGGTATTGTAAGGCAGAGGTTGACTCTTGCGTGTAGTTCAGCTTAACAGCAGTGCCTAGTAAATGTCGGAGTAGCCTGAAATTTCTGTGAAGCCCTCAGTTTAATCCTCATAGCAAGTCTGAGATAGATATTCGGGAAACTGAGGACCTCAGGTACACTTTTGCTCTGTCCCACCTGTGCACCTTTGGCAAGCTGGTGTCAAATTCTTGTTTCATTCCCGACATCGTAACTTCTCCTGAGACTCATGTGCCAGACTGGTTTTAGAACTGTGGTATAAGGTCTGCCCAGCCACCACGGTAGGCCCTGCTCTGCAGGCTCCAACAGAAGCCTTCTGTGAAGGTGGTGAGGGGCTCAAGAGCAGTTTATCTCCTTCCCCAGAGAGCTGGGGATGGTTTAAGCTGGGAACTGCAAGCCCGGGCCCTGGTACTTTGAGAGCCATGGTGGGAGGAAGATCATGGTCCACCAGCTCTTGGTGGGCTGGATCTTGATGCTGTGCGTCAGCTAGACTCCTGGTCTCCACAGGGACTTCAAAAGCAAGAACGTGCTGCTGAAGAGTGATCTCACTGCTGTGCTGGCAGACTTTGGCCTGGCTGTTCGGTTTGAGCCAGGGAAGCCTCCAGGGGATACCCATGGGCAGGTAAGGAGTCTGGGCAGTGGGAGTAGTGGCCAGCACAGGACTGATGCTCTGAGGTTCAGCTGGCTCTTGTCTCACCAGCTGGGAAACCAAGGCCTGGAGGTTGGTGTCTCTCACTGGCCAGTCAGCAGAGCAGTTCAGGCTCCCCATTTGGGCTTCAGTTACTCCTCATATTTCAGTCTTTCTCTTTCTGTTATAATTATTTATTTTTCAAAAATATGTTTAGTGTTTTAATTAGGGGACAACTTTAGGAAGTCACTTATTTTTTTCAGAGCACATGGGTTCCTTGGATCAAACTCCGGTTGCCAGGCTTGGTGACAAGCAGCTTTACCACTGAGACACCCACCTGCCCTCAGATGTAATTCCTAAGGGATATAAAATAAATGGAAAGGTGCTGAGAATCCCAACCAAATGTCTAGAAAGGCAACAAACAGTTAAGCCCACAGATCATTCTGGGAGAGTCACTTGGTGTTTTAAGTGTGTTCTGGATGTTCTCTTATGGCCTTTTAAATTTTGCTTTATTTGTTTTTTTAACGTGTGTTTTCTGGTTGCATGTGGAAGCCTGCCTGAGGTAGTCACGGGCAGCTTCCTTGTTTCTCAGGTGCTGTATTGCAGGCAGGCTTCCATTTTCATACTGAGTGACAAATACCGTAGGAAGTAAGCCATCTTCCCATCTCCCTTATTTATTAGAGGGTCTGTGGTTCAGGCTGGTCTGGGACTCTTGGCTGTCATGCCTGGTTTGGCTTCAGGTATTAATCTCAGTTTAGTACAAAGCCTCAGAGTAGCTTGTTGGGATGTTCTAGGACCTGTTTCATCAGTGCTGACTCCAGTTTGTGATGTTTTTATAGTTTTCATCAGATACAGTCATAACTCTGATGGAGTGGGACTTTGTGATTTGAATTTCTCTGTCTTAACCCGTCTGGTGCACACAGGCTACGGTTCTCTCAGCTGAGTGTGTATTTGAGTGTAGCTTGTTTCTGGAGACCGTGTCCTCTTTTTTCTTCATGTAGGTTGGAACTAGACGGTACATGGCCCCTGAGGTGTTGGAGGGAGCCATCAACTTCCAGAGAGATGCCTTCCTGCGCATTGACATGTACGCTATGGGGCTGGTGCTGTGGGAGCTTGTTTCTCGTTGCAAGGCTGCAGATGGTGAGTGGGTTGGCAGCCCTGTGCATCCTGGGTTGGGAACTGGGCCTCAGGTGATCTCACCAGCCTCTCACCTCTCAGGTCCTGTCGATGAGTACATGCTGCCCTTTGAAGAGGAGATTGGCCAACACCCTTCATTGGAGGAACTGCAAGAGGTGGTCGTCCACAAGAAGATGAGGCCCACCATTAAGGATCACTGGCTGAAGCACCCGGTGAGGGAGGCAGGTTTAGGAGGCTGTGGGGGTGTCTGAGGGGACCTGCTTTGTATGGCAGGAGCCTAGGAACAAGGGAAGACTGCCACGTTCCCTGGACCCTAGGGAGGTAGCTCTGAGGTTGTGGGGAGTAAGGTAGGCCCTGACCTTCTTGTCCCCACTGTGGCCCAACTGCTAAAAGTTGGTTGGGCCCTTGTGTTTGGGCTTTGGGTGCTATCTGATTTGAATCCCAGTGCTCCAGGGCTGGGGTGGGGGTACGGGTTTCTTCCTGTGTTGAGGTTTAGTGAACATTTGCTTGGGGCTCTAAGAGAGGCCCAGGAAGGCACCACAGGCAGGGGTCTGGGAACCTGCAATGGTTGTGCCGACCCCAGACACCTTCACTTCATAGCCCCAACAAGGGTCTTTCCTCTGCCCTTCTACTGCTCTGCAGGGTTTGGCCCAGCTGTGTGTGACCATTGAGGAGTGCTGGGACCACGATGCAGAGGCCCGGCTTTCTGCAGGCTGCGTGGAGGAGCGTGTGTCCCTCATCAGGAGGTCAGTCAACGGCACTACCTCGGACTGTCTAGTCTCTCTGGTGACCTCCGTCACCAATGTGGACCTGCCCCCTAAAGAGTCCAGCATCTAAGCCTGGGATACGAGTGTCTTCTCCAGACTCAGTGGATCTGAAGAAAAAAGGAAAAAAGTTGTGTTTTGTTTTGGAAATCCCATAAAACCAACAAACACATAAATGCAGCTGCTATTTTACCTTGACTTTTATTATTATTATAATTATTATTAATAATATTATTTTTGGATTGGATCAGTTTTTACCAGCATATTGTTCTGCTGTATCGCAAGCAGTGGACAGTCAGCAGGCGCTGAGGTGCTGAGCTGTGAACGCAGAACCAGCGCCATGCTGAAGAGCCTCAGCCACCTCCTGTCCTTCGGGATTCCTTTCCCCAGCGTGTTTTCTTTGTCGTCTCAGAATCTGTAACACAAAGAAACCCATCTCCTGTCTTAGGAAACTCAATGCTGCAATCTCTACAAGAGGAACCTTTGAAGACTGTTACATGAACATACCCTTCCTCAGAAGAGGGTCCCCCACCCCCTTATTTTGTGTTTCTCCCTTTTCAGGCAGTGAGCTTAAGAAATGGCTGATGTGTCTTCATGGATCTAATGGGTGGCGTCCTGACCCAACAGAGGGGGAACTGAGATAAAGACAGTTTAGACTGAAGCTGGAAGGGAGGATGGTTCTGGGGAGGGTTCGGAGCAGAGCTACACTGGACTTGGGCACATTTGGAGCAACACCCTTGGCTGTGGAGGCTATTTTCTCAGGTAACAAGGGATTGAGGGCAAGGGCCTATGGGGACTGAGCAGTAATAATAGCAAGCACAGGGTCTGGAGAAAGTTCAAGAGTGGGGCCAGGCTACCCCCCGCCCGGTTTCTTCTCACTGACTTGGGCTTGGCTGTAGGAGACACTTACTGCTGCGTGGCTCATGTGTTAGGACTAAGTGAGGACATGACAGTTCAGTGGACATTCGTCACTAGACACAAAGCTGTAGGTCTTTCACGGAGGAAATACCAAACTGCAGTTTCCTCTTGGCAGTTTGGGAGATGTCCATGGTGCCCCCTGCACAGTGTGGGTGGCCCAGAGGATCCCTGGGTAGACCTTGCTGGCCGGAAGCTCTGGCTTGGCCCCATGCAGCGGCGTTTCTGACCCTTTGAAGTGGTGCATATTCTAAAGTGTTTTCTATAACGCCATACCTTGCTCCAGGCGGTGAATGTTCCTAATGCTGCTGTTTCAACATTGGAATTTTTTTTTATTTATGAAACATGCTGATTTTTTTTTCCATACAGAACACACACATCCACATATATACACATACTTTGCTGTGTGGCTTCCAAGGTTTAAATTTTAAAAGTAAAAGAAGTAACTTATGACCACAGACCACCTCAAACCAGAAATACCTCAGAATTTTCTACTTGTGTATGTTTTATTAATTATATATTTTGTTAGTTGTGTTGTCTTATAGGAAGTATATTTTAATGTAAGTTGGCTTTTATGACAAGGAAGTTTAAGAGGAATAGGGAAAAGAAAAAAGTTTGTCTTCTAGTCAGCTACCGTTTTGTTTGATAAAAGCTCCCTTGTAAATAACTGTCACCAGCTGTAGGCTGTCTGAGCTGAGTCTGGGCATTCATCACTCTGGATTAGATCGCATTATTTAAACAGCACATCTTTACCTTGAGGGTAGCCACTTCCTCTTGGGTTGCTTAGAGGGTCAGGTGTTGTTTCATAAGTCCCCTGGGTTGTATTGGGGATGCCACCCCTACTTAAACTTGGCAGAACCACAGCCCTCAGATCCACGCAAGATAGTACCTGAGGTTTAATCCCCCGTACCAGGTAGACTGTGTAGCACCTGTAACTGCTGTGACGATGGGAGGGCATTGTCACTTGTGGTGCCTGGGGGCAGCACTTGTCTTGTTCTTTTCTGTGGGTGTTTGTGCACAGGATGCTGAGGGAGGCCAGCTGGCCCCCTTCTCAGACCTTGGATCACTGTGGGCTGGCCAGGTGGTTAGGGGGATATGTACTTTGTTTCTGTGAGCTGTGAGTGTCCCCTCCTCCCCCATTGGTTTTGTGCTCTGGGGTTTTCTCTCAGAATACTTTTTTTCTAGAAAAACAGGTCTTACAGCAGTTGCTTTGCTTTTCAACTTATTTCTTTAAGAAGCTTTAAATATTTATTGAAAAGTGCCATATCTTCTTTCTTTAGCTTTCTCCTCAGGCAGTGGGGACCTCTGCTTTTGACCCTTAACAAACAAACCACTAAGAAATGTAGCTACTTCGCTGCAGGAGTGACCCAGTCACTAGTCACATGCTGTGCCAAACACTAAACCCAGTTTCCCTGTGTGAGCTTGTGACCCTGGGTGTTTTTTCTTCTTTTTTTTTTTTATCTCTCTTGTGTGCTGGCTTGGTTGTTATAAGCATCCTGGCCTGGCTGAGCTCTGGTGTGGGGCATCTTAGTCCGTGACACATTGCAGGTTAGGACAACCCTGATACCTTTTCTCGGGGTGGCCTCCCTCTTTGCTGACCCTGTGTCCAGCCACAGCAGTGTCCTACTCAGAGCTCTCTTCAGAATGGAGTGTCAGGAGGTTGGAAAAGGAGAGTCCAGGCCGTAGTGTCTGTGGGTAGGGGCTGGAGACTGCCTGGAGGCTTCAGGTAACACTCAGTTGCTCTTGGCAACTAGGTGATCTTCCAGGGTGTGGCCGGTTCTTTCCTTTTTTATTTTCCTTCTTGGGTCGGGTTGAGTGGTAGGGCCTCTTCCACTTTCCCAGAAATTTCATGTTACTTTCCTTCTGTTTCCCTCCCCTAAGCTTTTTGGAAGATTGAAGTCCCTGTGTGTGCACAGGGTTGAGATAAGTCAGGGGAGAGAAACAGATGCTTTCCTTCACTGCATGCTGTGGTCCATACAGGCTCCTTTGGCAGTGGGCTCTGGCAGGGAGTGTTTTGTTTGAAAATACCTGTGATAATAGGCAGTCATCTGTTGCCAGAGATTTCTGTGACGTCAGAGGACAAAAGTGGGTGAATACAGAGCAACCGAGTCATGGGGCTCTGCAGAAGACCCTCATTGCGGGATAGCAAGGCTATATGAACAGTTATTAGCATCTGGACTAACATGGGCTGACCTGGTACCGGACACCAGATGTAAGGGAAAGTGCTCGGCCTTCTGCTCACATATCCACAGCAAAGGGCACATCTGTTTCTCATTGCTAGGCTACTAGGCTTGCTGGGTGGGATTGGGCCAGCTTTCCTGACAAGGCTTGAACTTGTAGCATAGTGTATGATGCTGCCACTCTGCTCTGCCCTTCCTGGGGCTGACTACATTCTTGACGACCTCTGTCTTGCTAACCCTAGGGCTTGGGCTTTATGAAGGATTTTTCTTGGTGGCCAGCCTACATATATTTAATGTTTGCTGGGTGCTTTTTGCTTCAGAAAGCCTGTCTCATGGTTCCTATGCTGAGTTGCTTAGGAAAAGGAGTGACTGCTCCATCCAGAGCTAGAGGCCTGGATAGTTCTCTTACTCACACACAGAATTTTACATTTTTAGTGTGTGAGGTTCCTAGTGTATGCTGCTGGATAGGAGGACATCTTGTTTGTTCTTCCTAAATAATTAGTACAGCAAATGCTTACTGTACTGTAGGCTGAATTCTTGCATTGTTCTCAAGAACTCGGTTTGTTAGATGCGTCCCCGAGTCAGAGAGCAGTTTCTAGCTCACTGAGCTCAATCTTCAGCATTGGCTATTTCATCTTTCTGGAGAGATGGTCAAGCCCAGTCCATATTTCAGGAGTAGTAATGACCCCTTTTTCATAGGTGCACAATACCCTCCAACTATCCATGTGCTACCTGGGAAAGAGCAGAAAAGATGACAGCAAAATGTCCCCTTCCCCTCAGCTTGGGTGACATGAATCCCCGTCGTCACCGGCTGTTTGTAAAGGCTAAACTGAGAAGTACTCCGCAGCTGGCTTGTTCAGCCTGGTGATAAGTTTAAATCTCAGCCAATGAGTTCTTCAGTCTGGAAGCTAAACTTCCCATGCATTCAAGATGCAACAAATAGTTTTTTATGTGTGGTTCTGGGTAGCTTTGTAGCCAGCAGCTCAACTGTGAATGTACCCAGACCTCTAGGGGGTGTAGGAAAGTGTTCTGGGATAATGATTTAGTTTTATAGGAAAAATAAATTAAGTTTAAAGCACTTCTTTGGGAATCAACCATATTTTTAAAAATGAGTTCAAAAGTCTCATAAACTATTAGTAATTCAGCCCAAGTTCTTTGGTGGGTTATTGAGCTATTGGACTTACTTGTGATTACTCTAAATTGCTGTTGGGCTGACAATTTGAAAGTTAATGGATTACCTACATCTCCCCCTACACACATACACACAAACCAAGTTTTAGCATTTTCCATACTGCCATCTTCCAGGTGTGAAGAAAGGAAGACTTTGTGCTTGTGGTGTTAATGTGTGGCTCCTAGTGCGCAAGTCAGCCCTACTTCCCCATCCATAGCAGCCTGGCCATGTTTTCCTCAAGAATTGAGATGCATGTTTCCTAAATGCCAGGGTGTGGCAGTAGGCTCTGCATGGCCTGTTGTTCCAGGCCGGTGTCTGTAGATTGTCTGGGCTGAGTGTGCAACCACACCTGCTGATGAGAGAGGTACTACATTCATTTGTAGAAGAACAGTTGTATGATGGACACACTGACGCCTGACGCTCCATGCATACTTTTAGTTCTGTCCAGTCACCTCCACACGGTGTGGAGACCGTTTTGTACCACAGACCATTTTTATAAACTAGTGAGTTGGTGTGAGAATGCTTCTGTAATCCAAGCCAATGAGCTTTCCTTTGGATCATGGGCACACTGAAGTACGAGTACTTAGTGCTTGTATGGCTTCCTCAATACACTGGCAACCTGGAGTTGTTTTATGGGTCTCCCTGTCCCATGCTCCACTCCCAGGGCGGTGGTGTCCTTGTCCTGCTCCCTGTGGAGAGGACAGTGGCTGGGCAAAGGGAGAAGCTTGTAGTGGGTTGATTGTACTGAACAAAGAATTCTGATGTTGAAGGTTTGTCTGCTCCTTACATAGGAGGTAGTCACGTTAGTGGGCTTGGGAGCTATAAGACAGAGCTGTGAAGGACGTGTCTAAAGAAAGATTTGGGCTAAAGAAAACATTGAAATGGGAATGTGGTTGTCCACGTTCTGCTAACCAGAGCTATCTAGGACCAAACTGAGTAATTCTTTGGAAGTGATGGGGCTAATGGATATAATGATAGTATTAAGTGGAGAATTCCCAGGCACATTTTCCCCCGTCTGGTCTAGGCTGCTTTCTGGTCTGTTGTGAACCAGGAACCAACAGAGGAGTCTCAGTACCCTAGTCTCAGATGCCTGCAGAGGGTTTCCGTCAAGGTGCAGGCAGCCTTTAACTCCCCTTTTGATTTGGGGGAAAGAATGGATGACTGCCTCGGTGGGACTTCACATGGGGATCAGGGCAGGAGGATAATTCAGTTAAATCCTGTTGTCCCATGGCCAGTTCTGAGGTCCAGCTGAAGGCCTCTTCCCTACCCCCTGCCTGCTGGCTCCAGCCTGCTGCTTAGAGAGCTGTACTGCTGGGGCACTCAGCTAAGAGAGCCTGTGTGTACCGTTCAAATCAGCCATGCTCTCTGATCATCCCAGCCTAGAAGGTTGTTTTACGTTGTCCCCTTTCTGCTGGGGACACTTAGTTCCAGAGCTAGCTGCCTTCTGGAAGCTAGCTCCCTGCTTGTGTTCCCCATAAAAGCGCTCTGCGCCCTCCAGCCACCTGTCTTGGAATGTAATTCTGTTGTGCCTTTGTTTGGTTACTTACCCCTCTAAAGCAACTGCTGTAAGCTTCCTTTACTTGTCTTCCCTAGGTCCCACCCCTTCCCCATCTTCCCTTTTCCAGCCCTGACTTGGATGCACTTATGTGATCCGGGTACTTTAAGAACCAGTTACCTCAGACCTTATGTTGAATAGTGTCACCATCTGGGCCCTCTAGGTACTACCGACCCCTACCACACATGCAAAGGCCCGCAACTCTTCCCAGTGGACCCAGGGGCTTCTGGCAAAGCCTGTCCTGGTGCAGTGGTGGGACTGGTTGGGAGTGTCACCCGAATGGTGCTTTCTGTGTCCTGTGCATTCTGCCATGTTCAGTATTCTCATATGTCTGGATAGGCAAAGCATCCTAACTGGCTGGTCTTGCAAGCAAATCAGCTCCAAAGATGAGCTCTTTGTAACACATTTCCAGTCGCTAGAGCTCTGACATAGAACATTCCTTCAAACAGCCCTGCCCGTCCACTGCCACAGTGTTCTGGGAAGATGTCTATAGTACACCTTGCTGTGGAATTAGGCCTTGTGGGATATGGCTGCTTTGTCATTTTGATGTATTTTAAATAAATATATATATATTTTTAAAAAACCTTTTTTTACCAGTTCAAAAAGTTTAATTAACCAGCTGTCACCACATCTGAATTTTTGTCTCGGGGGCATAGTTGGCAGGCTGAGATTAAAAGTGTTAACTCAGCCATGAGTTGCCTGCCCTGGGTTGTCCTTCTGTCCCACTGATCATGTGACACCAAGTCAGTGTGTTCCCGGTGGGTTTCAACTCAGCCCTCTGGTGTCTGCCCCCGCTTAGCAGACTGTTGACCTTGGCCCTTGTAAGTGCTTTAGCACGAGTAGGGTTTTCCCAGAGCACTGCCATGACTCCAGTGTATGAGTTTAGCCAAATAATTTCTTCATAAGGGAAAAGCCCAGCAGAGACCAGAATCGGAAACACTGGTTGTCAGAGGCCACCTGGGAGCAGGCATTTGTCACGTGGGCAGAAGACCTCATTTGAAATGCTAGGTCCACCAGCAAGAGTACAAATGTTAAAATGCCAGAGGCTCGTTTTCTCTCACCTCTCCCCCAGAATTCTATAAAAATGCAAAGGAAATTGAGTGGTACTTGAGAACTGTAGGAGAGGGTTACCGCAGATTAGAAAATACTCTGATACAAATCCACACGATGCCATTTTTCAACTGTACAAGAGAATCTGCTTATGAATTTCACATGATCCCAACGGTGACGATAAGGCCAAATTTTCACCGGTCCCGGTCTTTCTACATTTGTCCTTGGATCTGACTGGTGTTACACAGTACTGTAAACTCACCTCGCATCGAGTTTGATGTCAATTCCTGTAAAGAAGAGCTTTTGGCATGTTAACAGCAAGTTAAAACACAGCAGAGCATGGAATTTTGCAGGGACAGTTTTGGAACCAACAGAAAATGTCACTTTTTATTTACCATCTTATATATCAGTTTTGCCAGCTACTTCTAAATTTGTACATTATTTGGAAAAAAAACTTCAGACTTGTCTAATTTAGTGAAGAATGTGTGTGTTGCCCTTAGGAAGGGCCGCTAAGTTTTACCGAGCTGTGTTACCTAACTTGTATATATGAACTGTAATTAAAGTTTGGATTCATCTGTTTCTCACAGTCTTTGCACAGTCTAGAGGTGTGACTAGTCTATGATTTCAGGCTGTAGACATGAGCAAGCTCTCAAGTGCTGAAACTAAAAACTTAAAAGTTTTGGGCTCAAATTCGATCAAGTACTGTTTGTATGCCAGAATATGTGAGGTGTAAATGTAGTAGGACACTTTTCACCCTTGTAGCTGTAAAACAAACATTTTGTAGAACAGAAAATAGCTTGTACTACTGAATTAACAAAAATTATACTAAAGTATCATGTCTTTAAAAATATATATATATACAGAGTTAAGCTTGTTGCTGTTACCCTGTCTGGATTTGAAAACTGTGCTGATTTATATATATATATATATATATATATTACACACACACACTCACAGTCCCCTATAATGGCCTGAAGCAGACATCCATGTAACTACAGTTGCAAAATGCAAACATTTTGGAAAGAACATTGTATCATAGTCCATTCATTTACAGTGGATCTTTGCTCCCTTTTCCTGTGGTAATTTTAGAAATGAGTGTCAAGTTTGAAATTAGATCTGCTAAGTTGGGGTTTTGCTGCTTGAATTCTGCACTGGGTCCTCAAACAAACCGATGTGAATGTAGTTTTTCCCCCTGTGTGAAGGAGCAGCCACACACCCCCAACAGAATAGGAGGAAAAATCTAGAATTATTTCAAGTTTTATCTTTTTGTATATGGAAATAAATAATAATAAAGTAACGTTGTCTTTTCTTTTTTAAAATTTGTGAATATCTCATAATGTGTGTATTTGTATGTTGTGTGTGGATGCTTAGGGAGGCTAACCCTGGTGGTCAGATCCTTTGGTGCTGGAGTTATACAGATAGTAGTGAGCCAACATGTGGGCGCTGAACTTGGATCCTCTAGAAGGGCAGCAATGCTCTTAGCCACTGAGTTATCTCTTCATGCCCCCTCCCACCAGGGTTTCTCTCTGGTCCTGGCTATCTTGGAATTCACTCTGTAGAACCAGCTGTCCTTGAACTCCGAGATCTGCCTGCCTCTCCCTCCCAATGTCCTGCTAGCTCCTGGCTTCATTTTTTATTTTTAAATTTTATATATACATTCATTATGTATATGTAAATATGGTAATATTTGCATGTGAGTGCAGTTGCTGAGGAAGCAAGGTGTTAGATCTTCTGGAATGAGTTACAGATGGTTGTAAGTTTCCAACATGGGTGCTGGGAATGAAGCTTGGGTCTATTGGAGGAACAGTGAGTGAGTGCTCTTACCAGCGAGCCATTGATGACAGCAGTCCTGTCCCTGCCTGTCTTAATTACATGGCTGGTGTTTGACATTTTTTTTTATGGGAATTAGAAGGTAGTAAATTAGCCTTCCCTGCTTTCCAGGCTGGTTCTAGCCTGTGGGTTCCTGCTTGATACACAGTTGCTGATGGCTGTCATGGGTCCCAGAGCTAAGTGAGCATGTTCTCCGTATTTGCCAGGTGAGGTTGAGATGCTGAGATGGTTCAGCAAATCAAAGATACTGCATAAGCTAGAGGACCTGAGTTTGATTCCTTGAACCCATATAAAGGTGGAAGGAGAGAACTAACTCCAAAACAATGTTCTCTGTCCTCTGTATACACCATGGCACGGACATACCCAGACGCACTACTGGTGATGATACATGAAACTTAAAAACTAAAACCAACCAGGACCCCATAGCTAGCTGGTGGTACCACGTTCTGGTAATGTGTACTTGGCAGATAGAGGTGAGATGGCCAGGGGCTCAAGGTAATCTCCAAAATAGACTATGCTGTGACTAAGGCTAAGTTCCTGAAAGTGGGGAGGATGTCTTCTGAAAGTGACAGGAACTCCACATCAAGTCCTCCTGCCCGTGCTGCGTTCTTGTGAGTGGATCAGAGGAGGCCCAGGTTCAGGTGCATGAGACTTGCTTTGCCAAATATGGCTAAGTGTGGGATCACTGCTGAGGCACGGAAAATCACAGCTCTAGATGAGAAGACAGGGCCCCAGAAGAGTCAAGTAAAACTGCTTCTATCTACTGCCTAGAAGAGAACACAGCATCAGAAATGGGTTTGTTTAAGTGGGGAAATAGTTTTGAGTCAGATGCCTTTTAACTCATCCTTTTAAAAATTTTATTTATTTATTTTTTCAGGGGACAGGGTTTCTCTGGCTGTCCTGGAACACTCTGTAGGCCAGAATGGACTTGAACTCACCTACCTGCCCCTACCACTTTCCCCTACCTCCTAAGTGCCAGGATTAAAGGCATGCTTTACCCAGCCTAACTCGCTCTTTATTAAGCATATTCTAGAAGGCTCTTAAGTGGCCTTAGACCAGTTGTGCAACCTTTGGCCCTTTTTAGTCTTTCTGATCTAGAAAGGTAATGTTTCATTAGTGAGTGCAGGAAAGGGAGACTTAGGGTTACCTTTAGCTGGGAGGGCATACACCTTTAACCCCAGAAATCTAATGCAGAGGCAGGTGGGCATCTGGGAGTTCAAGGCCAGCCTGATGAGTTTCATCTGAGTGAGTTCCAGGACAGCTAGGGCTACATAGAGAAACCCTGTTTTTTTGGGTGTGTGTGTGTGTGGAAAGAACCCAAAACCAAAACAAAAAACCTTGGGTTTTCTTTTCTTTCTATCTTTATTTCTTTCTTAAGACTGTGATTTACCATGTAGCCCTGGCTGTTCTGGAATTTATTACTGAGACTGGGCTGGCCTTGGACTCTCAAAGATTGGCCTGTTTGGGCTTCCTATATGCTGGGGTCAAAGATGTGTGCTACCAGGCCCAGCAAAACTCACCCCCCCCCCCCCCCCCGACAAAGGAGCTTGGATTTTAGAGCTTATCTGGTCACATCCTTTTTAGCAAAGGAATTCATTTGTTAAAAGAAATGATACTGTAGATAGTTTGTAAAAATAAACTTGAGAAGTAGAACAACAGAACTCATGAATTGTCACAGAATTATCAAAGTCTCAAGGATCCTTAGGGAATACTGGGGCTCCCTTGTACAGTTCAAAAACTGATCTAGTTATTTTTATTTTACAGGTGGGCAAACAGGTCCCCAGGATATTTCATTATCCCAAAGCAGCAGTCCATTTTTTCAATCACTGGTGCCAAGTGACATTTACATTGAAGTAAAAGAGATGGATTACAAAAACTCACCTATATACTTTTTAAAAAATGTATGAGGGTGTTTTCCTGGCATCTCTCTGCACTGTGTGTGTTATGTGCATAATAATCAGATTCCCTGGATGGAGTTCTAGCCTGTTGTGAGCTTCCATGTGGGTTCAGGTCCAATGCTCTTAGCCAATGAACCTCATCTTTGTACTTGAATAATTGTAACAAGTTCTCATGGTCGCCTTCATGTCTACTGACCAGTAATTTTTTGGTTGTATTGTCAGGACTTTCCATTACACATGACAGAATTTTTTAGGCTAAAAGGAGCGTACTGGGAGAACCTGTCTTGGGAAAAGGCATGGAAGGTGCTGGGCTTCAGGAGCCTTAAGAGCTGGGCTCATTGAGTTGCTAGCCTCCAGACCAGTACGTCTGCATTTGTTCCGTAATTGCTCTGTGTGGGACCAGTTTATTTACTTGGCTGGAAGCTACTCTGTAGATGGGTGGAGTTGGGTAAATCTCAGACTTGCTACCTGGAAAGAGTATCAGACCTAGAACTCCCTAGAAAGGGCAGCTGACCTAGCTCAAGCAATCAGGGTCAGGGACCTGTGGGATTAAGAGGTATTCCGGGGAGGAATTCCTTCAACAGCTTTCTCTGACGCTTTTAAGATAATGTTTGAATTTCCTTTGTGGGTCACTAGAGATGGCCTCCTGCTGAGTGACTGTCCATGAGGTCAGATGAAATGTATATTTCCAGTTAAGAAATGGAAATTGGCTGGAGATATGGGTCAGGTAATAGAGTATTGCCTAGCATGTGCTAGTTTAGGACCCTGAGCATTGACTGAAGTGGGCAGAATGGTACATAACCTGGAATCTCAATATTCTGGAGGTGGAGGCAGGAGGATAAGACATTCAAGTCCATCAGCTACATAAAGACTTGAAGGCTATTGTGGGATAGGTAGGTTCCTGTCCCCAGGGGAGAAAGTACAGTATACTGAAACAAAACTTCAAGTTCACGTGGGAAGCTGGTACTGAGCTGGATTTATCTGAGTGGGAATCTACTGAACACACTTGTTCTTCCTTTATTGGTGAACATTCACCAATCAGTTTTTAAAATTTTATTTATTTGTATTTTATGTGCGTTGGTGTTTTGCCTGCATCTATGTGTGAGGGTGTTGTATCCCCTGGAACAGGAGTTACAGACAGTTGTAGGCTGCCATGTGGGATTTAAACCTGGGTCCTCTGGAAGAGCAGCCAGTGTTCTTTAACCACTGAGCCATCTCTCCAGCCCTCACCAGTCTTATATTCTAAGACCAAGTAGAGCGGTGCCATAAAAGTAGATAATATTTACAGTGTTGCACAAATGAAGGAAGCTCAGAGCCAGATCTCTGGGAAAGGCTGAGATATCAGAGAGGAAACACCACAGTCAGATCTCACCCAGCTGTCTTCCAGCTTCCTCAGCCTCACTCCTCCTGGCTTCCTCTGCCTACTCTGTCTATGCCTACCTTAAATACTTTCTTTGCTCAGTTAAGGCATGGCACCACCATTGCCTTCCTGGGAGCCTGGAACTCCTTCTGGAAACTAAAATGACCTCAAACTCAGATTTGTTGGGATTAAGGGCGTAGGTCACCACTCCTGGATATTCCCAGTGCTGGGATTAAAGGTGTAAATTACCACTGTCTGATCCTCCTAGACTGACTGTGGATAGATCCCTCTGATATCTCAAACTGGTTTTTATTAAATTTGAAACATATCCCCACATTACAGCGTACAGGCACACATTTTATGTATTACTTCCTTAGTCCTGAGATCAACCCCTAATTGTATAAAATGATGATGATGACCATGATTTTAACTTCTCTTTTGAGACAGATCTTGCTATGTGGCTGAGATTTATTTGGAACTCATCGTGTAGCCTAAGTTGGTTTTGAACTCAGGTATTCTTTCCTCAGGCTCCCTAATGCCTGGATTATGGATCAGCTCCACCAAACCAGATTAAAATTTTATCACATTTATCGTTTATGTCTGTCTGTGCATACCTGTGCATGTAGGAAGACAAGTGCACACCTATGGTCAGAGGACAGCTTTCAGGAGCCAGTTCTCTCCTTCCATCCAGTGGACTCCAGGGACTGACCTCAGGTCCGCAGTCTGGGTGGCAAGCATCCTTAACAAATAAGCAGTTTTGCTGGCTCAGTCACAAATTAGAAAACACCATGGGGTGGCGCATCTGAGTAGTTTGGAGGGGATTTAAATCTCTGAGCTCTGGTTCAGAGTCTCTGCTTACCATGGAGTACTGTTTTGCCAAGAAACTTCATAGGAGGTACAAACATGTAGGTTTAGTAAGAGTTGAAGCCAGATGTTGCAAATAGGACCAGTGTGGCACAAGTTTTGGAATCACCCCGAGTTGGATCATAATAATGGGTTTACTCACAATTAAAGAAGACTAGAGGTATTTCTTCTGAGGACAACACACACACACACACACACACACACACACACACACACACACACACACACACACACACACACACACACACACACACACACACACACACACACACACACACACACACACACACACACACACACACACACACACACACACACACACACACACACACACACACACACACACACACACACACACACACACACACACACACACACACACACACACACACACACACACACACACACACACACACACACACACACACACACACACACACACACACACACACACACACACACACACACACACACACACTCAGTTAAACTCGCAAGTCCTGACACTTCCACCCACCTGTCCGGGACCAGGGATATGAGCAGCAGCCACGAGGGGGTGCACGAGGCTCTCAGCTACGAAGGCCTCTGGGTGGCGGCTCCACAGTGCGCACGCGTGCCTCGTACCCGTGCTTGCGATTGGGCCATTCTGGCCTCGGGCCCCGGTGCGCGCATGCGCGGCAGAGGCACACCTCTGGCGTCTCCGGTGTGATGGCTGCTAAGAGCTTTGCTTCCCGCCTCCGGGACTCGCGGCGGTTTCTCAATGGCTTCTTGGCCGGGGCTGTCTTGGGCACCGCGGGAGCGGGGCTGACAGCTCTGCAGTTCCTCCGGCGTCGCGATGCGGAGCCGCACGGTGAGGCTCCCTCCCCAGGCCTGGGCCCCATACCCCCCCTCCCCCGAAGTCTTCACCTCGCTCTGCGGGCTCACACGTCACCGTCCTCCATCCTTAGAGCCACCTCGAGCTGAGACTCTTGTTTGTTCTCCACCTTAGGTGCAGCACAGTGCCCGGTACAGAATTGGCCTTCAGTAAGTGTCTTAGTTTCTTTTTCTGTTGCTGTGACCAAAAAAAAAAAAAAAAAAAGAAAAAAGAAAAAAAAACCCCAAATCGCCGACGAAAACAACATAAGGGTTTGTTTTAGTTCGAGGTGCAGCCCATTGGAGCGCGAAGCAGCTGGCCACGTTGCTCCCACCGTCAGGAACCGGCGAGGGCTTGCTGCTCAGCCCCTTCCTCATTTCTCCAATCTGTACAGTGTGGGATTCCCAGCCTGTGAACGGCCCCGCCCACAGTTAAGCCAGGGGTTCCCACATCAGTGCATATTACCATGCTCACCTCCCCCCAGTAGGCATACCCAGAGACCTGTCTCTCAGGTGATTCCATCCAGTTGACATTAACCACCGCAGCAAGCGGTGTTTTCCTGAGAAATAGCTGCTACCCAGTTTTCAAAGTTTGTGAGTCCTTACGTTCCCAGGGAACCTACCGGCTCATCTCATTCCAGGTCATCTGAACAGCCTGCTTCTTTGACACTGGCCACTGTGCCAGAGGACCGCTCCGGTGGTTGGTGCTGGTAACCGGCTCACAGTGTGTGCTTGGTTTTTCCCATTAGGAGAAAGTAGCAGTTTCTCAGCCTTTCTGCAGCATATCTGTCAGTCTTTTCTTGAATTAAAACATTAGATGGGGAAGCATTAGTGAAGGGTGGTGGGTGTTCAGGGTCTCATCGTGACTCAGCCAGGCATCCCACTTGCTGGAGTAACAGGTGTGTGCCCCCACTCGTGGAGTTTAAAATGACTACTTAGCCTGGCAGATGAGATACCATGATGATGAAAAACTAAAATTATGGCCATTTTGTCTCCTTAAGTGTGAAGACTTTCTCATTCAGTTTTATCAAACTAATAGCTCCCAGGGGCATGATGGTTTTCCTTCGAGGTCACCTTATAGTTTGAGGTACAGATTTGGAAAACTAGTAAGATTGGGTCCTTATTTCTTCTTGGTATTGGAATTTAAGGGTCTCTAGTATGTGCACGCCTCTGTCACCAAGCTATGCTCTGCCTCCACCAGCGAGGCCTTTAAATAAAAGTTATGTGTGAGTGTGGTAGTACATACCTGTAAGCTTATCCTGTGGTAGGTGGAACAGAAGCTCAAGGCCTGGGCCACAGAGTGAGGTAACGGTTAGCTTGAGCAGTGCAGTGAGACTGTTTCCAAGCAGAAATGGAAAGGATTGGGGGGTGGCCCTGTTGAAATTCTGGCCTAGTATGATTGAGACCACAAGTCCATTTCCCAGCACCGAAACCAAATGTACACCCTAGAGTTGAAGTTTATTGTGAATGTACAACAGAATTAGGCAGAGGAAGATTTTGCTAAACTGTTTTTTCCCACTTAATAAATAATTGTAAAGCTAGGATTTAGGAATCAGCTCCCTGGTGAGACCTGTTTTTAGATACACCACTGTTATCTTTATGATCGTTTGTTCTTAGTAAGAGCCCCTAATTTTTTGCTGTTGTTTTTTTAACCCCACCCCCACCCCCATTTTATTTTCTATTTCTTTCTTAGAATCTGCAGAAAACGTTGTCTTGGAACAGTTTGGATTTCCCTTAACTGGAACGGAGACCAGGCGTTACACTAATCATGCCTTGTCGTATGATCAGGCAAAACGAGTGCCCAGATGGGTCCTTGAACATATATCCAGGGACAAGATCATAGGTAGGTGGTTGGGACAAAGTGCGTGTACTGATGGAAGAGATATTTTCAGCCTTTGCACCTCACAACACACACAAAATGATGTATATTTTTGTTTCTGATTAAATGGATCAATGTATGTAAGGAGCCCTAAGACCCTTCCCAGCTGTTTCAGCGCCGAGAATATCTGTATTTCAACACTTGAGCTCAAGGCTTCATCATTAATATGGATGCAGTGAGAATCGTCTTTACCTCAGCAGGTCTTTCTTTTAAAGGCTCACTAAGTGTGCTTGCACGGTGGTCGAAAGCTGTGAGGATATAGCCGTGACTAGAGTAGGTGGTCTGTAGTCCTGTGGCATTTTATTTATTTAACTTTTAAAAATTATTTACATATCTATATATTTATTTATTTTGGTTTTTGGAGACAAGGTTTCTCTGTATAATAGCCCTTGCTGTCCTGGAACTCACTCCGTAGACCAGGCTGGCCTCTGCCTCCTGAATGTGCACCACCATCTCCCAGTGTCCTATGAATCTGGGAATCAGGCTGACCTGCCAAATAATTATGAGCATATGATAAAGATTACTAGTAACTTTTCTGGAAGAATTGATGACAGGTTAGAATAGCATTATAAGGACAGTGCAGAGTGTACTAGAGGTCACAGGAGATGTCAGTCTGGCAAATCGGTCTGAAGAGTGGATGGGAGTTCCCTAGACTTGGGTCGGGTGGGCCGAGGGATTTGGAGAAGAATTCTTGGCAGAAAGAAGCTGCTGTGTGTGTCTTCGGAGGCCCCAGTGTGGAGAAGATTGTGCATTTAGGATCAAAGAGAAGCTGTGGATGAGGCTGGGGGCTGCCAGGGGTGAGTCTGTTCACGTGTCTCTCCATGGCTTGGAAGGTTCTGTAATTAATATAACCTGGGACCAAGAAACCTCATTGTTACACAGACCTATTTTTTTTTTTTTTAAGATTTTATTTATTTATTATGTATGTGGTACTCTCTCTGCACACCAAAAGAGGACACCAGGTCTCATTATAAATGTCTGTGAGCCACCATGTGGTTGTTGGGAATTGAACTCAGGACCTCTGGAAGAGCAGCCAGTGCTCCTAACCTCTGAGCCATCTCTCCAGCCCGCATCACCGGATCTTAATAATGAATGTCAAAGTGGTTCCTAAGTAGATGTATTTCAGTTTATGCTGCCATGGGTGAGTGCCGCTCTCCCTGCCCTCACCTGTGCTGACTGTAGTTAAGCTTTCCCAGTCTAATAGCTGATTTTACCGTATTTATTGTTAGCGAGGGGCAGTATTTTGTGAACTAGTTTTTCTCTGTAAGTTGTGATAGTGTTGTTATTTTTTATTTTTCTATGATTGAGTCTTATTATGTATCCCTGGCTGGCCTTGAACTCCTGTAGACTGAGATTAAAGGTGCATACTATCACACCTGGCTTGGGGTAGTCTTTTTAAAATTGTGCTGCTTGGTGTGGTCGTGGACAGCTTCAGTCTTAGGAGAGGCAGACTCTATAAAGCAGTGAGTTCTCAGCTAGGGCTACACTGTGAGACCCTGCCTCCAAAAAATCCAAGTATCTAGAATAAGGTGATGGTACAGTAACTCTTTACTGTCTTAATGATAATAGGTTTTTTCTGCTATAGTTTACTTTTTTTTTTAGGCATGTAGGCCAGGCCAGCTGCAGGTTGTCGATTACCTAGCTGAGGATAGCCCTGGACTCCAGATTTTTACATCTACCTTCTAAGGACTGGGATTACAAGGTGTCCCACCATATCCCACTATTCCTATTTTGTGATTTTCTATTTAATGTAAGGTCTGTACATTATTTCTCCTCACTCTAAAGTGTGTGCTGAGGCTGGTGTGATTGCTCAGTAGGTGGAGACAAGGCTGACCTCACCTGAGTCTCAGAGCGTACATGAAAGCAGAAGAAACTGATTACACACACTCACAGACACACCACACACACATGCACACATACACACCACACATAAACACATACATACACACTCAGACATACATACACACACACAGACATACACAGGCACATACATACACACATACATACACACATACATACATACCACAATACACTCACACACATACACTGACACACATAGGCACTCACATGCACACATATACACACTCACACACACACACTGACAAACATACACACACACATACACACTCATACATACACACGAACAGACTGACACACACAGACATACACACACAGGCACATACATACACACATACATACATACCACACATACACTCACACACACATACACTCACACACATAGGCACTCACATGCACACACACACACACATATACACATACACACACTGACAAACATACTCACACATATTTTAGTGATTAAGAAAGTATGCTATCTGTGAGGATTAAAATGCTGCTATCAGGATGAGCATATACCTCTCCAGGACATACAAAGCCCGGTAGCATGTCAGGGACCTTAGATTATACTTGTTCAAGAAGAGACTATGGCAGAAGTTGAAAATTGATCCTAATTTTTGTGAGTGTGTGCAAGTATGAGCATCTCGAGATTGGACCTGCGCCGGTCCACCGTGTGAGCATATGTGTGCACGCGTGCGCACGTGTGTGCGGGGTGGAGGACAACCTCAGAGCTAGTTTTTCTGTTTTCACTTTGTCTGAGACAAGGCCTCTTGTTTGTGCCTGTTTTCCGGCTAGCTTGCCTCCAGCGCCCAGGACTTCTCCTGGCTCCGCGTCCTAGCTGTAGGAGCTGGAGTTACAGGTGTGTGTTAGCACATCTGCCTTTACATGGTTTCTGGGAGTCTCAACTCAGGTCCTTACCCTTGGTATCAAATCTTTACTTGTTAGCCCTGTGGCCTCTAATTCTAATTTATATCCCATAAACCCATTTGATTTACACTCAACTTTAATGAGCTAAAATAATGAAAAAACTTAATTTTGCTAGCGCTGTCCTGCTATTATGATCATTTTGAGATGAGTACAAGGAAAGCAATGTCGTTTCCATTATAAACCCTGTGAGTTGGGTAGTTTTGAGGTGTGAAGTACGCTGACTCATTGCTTATCAACACTGTCTTAGTCACTGTTCTGATGCTGTGAAGAGACACCAGGACTAAGGTAGCTTTCAGGAAAAGCTTTTAGCTGGGGGTTTGTTTACAGTGTCACAGGGTGGGTCAGCTGTCCTTGGGGAGTGTGTCTGGAAAACTAACTGAGGGCCACATACTTACCCACACAGGTAGAGCGAGAGAAAAAGAGCCGTGCTTAGCTTGGGGTGTGAAACCTCAAAGCCCTCTCCCAGAGACCCACCTACTCCAGCGAGGCCACACCCCCTGATGCTCCACCTTCGCAGAGGGTCCCCCAACTGGGGACTAAGCATGCAAACATATCCTCCTATGGAGGCCCTTCTCAGTCAAACCACCACTTACTTGCAAGCACTAGTTTTAGGAGTCCTGGGTGCAGCTTCTACCTTAGATATTTGTTTTGTCTAAGAGCCTGCTCAGGACAAACTGTCATATGTATTCTTTATCCATTAATTCAGTACACAGTGCAAATAAACTTGTAAAACAATACACAAGTACACAAGGGCCTTTTTTTTTTGGCACAGGGTTTCTCTGTGTAGCCCTGGCTGCCCTGGACTCATGCTGTAGACCAGGCTGGTCTCGAACTCAGAGATTCACCTGACTGTGCCTCCCTAGTGCTGGGATTAAAGGTGTGTGTCACCGCTGCCATGCTAAGGTTCTATTTTATTATTGGAGAATTTCACCTATGCACCTATGCATGTACTGGGTTTTGGTCAGGTCCACCCCACATGCCCTCCCTCAGCTCCCTCCCTGTCCCTTCCAGCACTCTGCCCTCCTAGCTTCAGGTGTCCACCTCTCCCCAGTCCACTTAGGGCTGCCAGGATGAACCCAACCAGACTCCCTCTCCCAGCGACCACCTGTCCCCCACTGGGATTTTGTCTGGTTTGACCCTGTGCAGGTCTCACACAGGCTCTCAGAACTGCTGTGAGTTACACACACACACACACACACACACACACACACACACACACACACACACACGTTTATTTACACGTTTATTTGGTGGTGAAGTTTTCTGTACCACTTACTGCCTCCTTGTTTACACTTACACACACGCACACGCGCACACACACACACACACACACGCACACGCACACACGTTTATTTGGTGGTGAAGTTTTCTGTACCACTTACTGCCTCCCTGTTTTCACTTTGGTCCAGAGTCAGAGTATGAGAGATAGCTTCACTATATGAGCAGCATCCTGTCCTAGACCAAGCTTTGATTAGATGAAATATCTGAACTAGTTTAGGAACTTGAGATGTGCCTGTGGTCCCTAGTACCAGCTGCTGGAATACTGTCCCACAGTAGCAAACTTGACTGCCTTAGAGAATAACCGTTTTGTGTGTTTTTCTTCAGGTGATGCCGACAGAAAATATTGTAAATTCAAGCCTGATCCCAGTGTTCCTTCAATCTTCAGTGCCATCAATGAGGACTATGTTGGAAGTGGCTGGTCACGAGGACACATGGCCCCAGCAGGAAATAACAAGTTTTCCAGGGTAGGTGTCCTTTTGAGAGGATGAGGACATGTGGCGGATGATGTAGGAGCCAAATCGTACAGCTGGAGAATGTGTGTCTGTCTCTTGTCTCTAAATTCTAAATGTTAAAAAGGGCCAAAAAGGAGCCCAGCTTACTCATTTTTTTTTCTTTCTTTACTTTTAATTTTAACTTGTGCGTGTTAAACAGACATTTTCTACTGAGCTACACCCCAGATCCTAATTCATATTTATTTTGAATCGTTTGAGAGCTGTAGAAAAGTTGGAACAGAGCGGCAGTCCATCTGATCCAGTGGCTGGACCCACCCTCAGGAGATGGGTGTGACAGCAGCTGTTAGCCACACTGGAGCAGACCTGCCACGTGAGTGGAGTTATGGTGGCTAGGAACTGAGGAAAAGGTGTTTCTCTGCCGCTTGAACTAAATGTTTTGTTGTTTTCACATCTAAAAATTCCTGAAATTGACTTTTCCTCCAGAGGCTTAAATTCCTCCAGAATTTACTCTCAAGATTTCTTTGGAGGCTTATAGTCCTTGGAGCTTATAAACATGCTTTTGGATGTTATAAATGGTAAGACAGGGTTAGTCCTTTTTTTAAAATTAACATTATTTTTGCATATTGTGTGTGCCCATGTGCATGGATTGTATGTGGAGGCCAACTTTAGAGTTCCTTCACCTTACGTCAATGCTCGGTACCAGTTTGGGGTAACAAGCTTATGGGGCAAACACTTTGACCTGCTGAGCAGTCTCACTGGCCCTGGAGTTGTTATTTCCCATGACAGTTTTCTGTCTTGGATACTTACGTTTTGTTTATCTAAGTAAGTACTAGTGGGTTGGGGATGTAGATGGGTGGTGGCGTGATTGCCTGATGTGAGCAGGCTCCAGCACTGACAGTTGTCCTGTAGTCGCTGACTGTTAGAGCTAAGGTGTCCATATGGGGCTGTCTGCATCTGCTCGTGGAGCTTTACAAGGGAAGGCGTGCTAGAGTAACACTCTGTTTTAATTTCTTTTACAGAAAGCCATGGCAGAAACCTTTTACCTTTCTAACATTGTGCCTCAGAATTTTGATAATAATTCTGGCTATTGGAATAGGTAGGTGTGGATTGTGGGGTGACGAGACTGTTAGCATGTGTGCCATTATGGTCATCCCTAAGTTAATTTTTTAAATGAGATGTCTTTCCTAGGGACTGGGTGGCTTGTTGCTTTCTTACATGTGCGCCTGTGAACGTGTAACGTATTTTGTTTTGTTTTTCAGAATAGAAATGTATTGTCGTGAGCTGACGGAGAGATTTGAAGATGTTTGGATAGTATCAGGACCTTTAACCTTACCTCATACTAGAAGTGATGGACAAAGAACAGTTAGCTACCAGGTAGGGACTTGTAACATTCCAGCTTGTGTTCCAAGAGAAGTCGTAATCTCATTCAGTGCTCTGCTTTTCAATTTTATTGTTCAGCATTATGCATTGGGCACCTATTAGGATTATAGGAGCGGAGGATACAGTAACGGGTGTAGATACTTACAGTCAGCATCCAGCTATGTTAAAGAGTCGGTTTTTGTTTTTTAATGTTCAAGACACTGGGAAACTATGGACTGTAGGAAACAGGCTAAGTATATGAGAGGTTTTAATGATGTGGGAGAAATGAAAGACTGTACTGCCATGGAAAGTTCCAGTGTGGGAATCCCTGGCATTAGCAGGACTCCATGTTCTAGCAACACAGTGTGCCTGGATCTCTTTATGGAGGATTGTGTCGGGAGGATGGGTGGTGCTGTGTGGTCCATACAGGGTCAGGAAAGAGGTGGATATGTATTTGGGGGACACTTAGCCTTGGCATAGAGGGATGTTTAGTGAATGCTGGCTAGTTAACCCTCAAGAGTCTTAGTGCAGGCTTAGGGAGCAGCTGGGGGCGGATGAGCAGACATGGGGTCCTAGACCAGATCTGTATGCACTGTCAGCACCTCATGCTCTCACAGAGGTCCCGGGACAGCCTGCTTCACTTCCTTTACAATTGCTAACTGGGGTTTCTCTTGGTTGTGTCCAGTCATTCTTCATGGTGGTGAATGAAGGCGGGAAATTTGTTCTTGAAGGCTAATTCGTTTCTGCTCTCCTTTCTGACCAGATTGCTAATTTAATATTAGTTATTTTTAAAAAAGAATTCTTAGAATTTGCCACATGGTAGTGGCCTGCACCTTTAATTCTAGCACTCAAGAGGCTGAGGCAGGCAGATCCCTGAGTTTGAGACCAGCTTGATCTACTGAATGAGTTGCAGGACACCAGGACTACACAGAGAAACCCCGTCTCAAAAAAACAAAAACACCTCTTAGACCCAAAATGCTTAGAAGTGGTGCTGTTTTTGTTTTTTATATAATTGTTCTGGGTTTTGCCTAGACCTTCTCACTGTCACCACCAGAAAGTCTGGAACTGTGGTCTGGAAATGACTGAGTTACAGTTTTACTTGTGTTTTGTTTTATGAAATTGAGAGATTTATAAAAACAGTTTTCTGTGTAATATTTTACTCTGCATAAAATGAAAAAAAAGACAATTCAGTCTTTTTTCTTTTTTATTTAAAACAAATTTTAAATTTAAATATATTTTGATGATACTCCTTACCTTCCAGATCATCTCCCCTTGTACCCACCCCGCTTTAAGTTTATTCTCGAAAAAACTAAAAACCTGACACCAACCCTCCTCCTCTAAAACCAAGACAGCACCCTAAAAGATAAAAGCCAACCAAGCAAACCTGCATATTTGTGTATACATATATATATGCATGTATGTACAATGGCACGGTGTTTCTGTTACCCGTTATTAGTGAAAAATGTACATTTTATGTATTGTATTTCTTACTGGATATGACTTTCTAAACTACAGTTTATAAAAATGTGTGTCCTACTTTGCGCTGAGGGCTTAGAAGCAGGCTTTTAGCCGAAGGCAGATCTTGTCTTCTAAAAATCACCTCTTGCTAAATGGCCCCAGAGTCCAAGTAGGGAAGGTACAAAAATGGAACATCTTGTCCTCAGGCAAACAGGAGTGAGCTGGAGGAGCTCCCTCTTACCATCTCTAACTAAATAGGAAAACGTAGTGGAGTGTAACCCGGAGGGGCTAGATGAGTAGATAGACAGGGAACCGGCAGGAGTGGAGGCCGGAAGGAGGGCTGTGTAGCCATCATAGTAATCAGTGATTGAGCAGCGGGTCTGTGAGGAACAGGGTGTGCAGTCGTCACCTTCCATACATCATCTACTGATCAAAGGTAATATCTCCAGCAGTGGGACTTGTGCTGTGAGGGGTGGAGGAGAAAGTGGATGGCCTTCAGTCTCATCGTGTGGAAAGAGTGGGCAGACAGAGCTCAGGGGAGGAGAGAGGGCCATGTCATGAACACGGCTCAGGGAACCAGAGAGTGGGCAGACAGAGCTCAGGGGAGGAGAGAGGGCCATGTCATGAACACGGCTCAGGGAACCGTGCCCAACCTTGAGTAACTGAGACATCAAGACAAAACCTTGTGGTCTTTGGAGCAGAAAACAAGGCTGCTGAGGAATGTTTGGGGGCAGCTGGCCGCGTTTGAGGCCTGGAGACTAGGTGATTATACTCAATTTCATTACACTGGAACATAGGACACTCAGCGATGTAACGTGGCTGTTCGTTATTCAATGGATGATGTTCAAGATGGCCAAGTAGCCTGAAGGGTTTCTAACCTGGCAGCTCTCCTCACAGTGATCAGATTCATGAGGTCAGTCAGAGTCAGCTTCCTGAAGGGTGGATTTTGAGTTATGGCCTTGGTTTTTTGTTTTTATCCTAAAGCTTTGTCTTGGGTCCTTTTCTGGTCTGAGCCTGTCTCAGTTCCCGTCGCTATTAATTTTTAGAGTCTACTCATCTTTTTGTTAGTTTTTTTGAGACAGGGTTTCTCTGTAGCCCTGGTTGTCCTGGAACTCACTCTATAGACCAGGTGGGCCTCAGACTCACAGAAATCCATCTGCTTATTTCTGAGTGCTGGGATTGAAGGTGTGCACCACTCCCACCTGGCAGAGTGCACATTCTTACCTCAGCTTCAACAGTTTCTGGTATTTCCATCTTGTATTCCTGTCCAGCCCCTGTTGGTCCTTAAGATTATACTCTCAGGTTTATTGAAAATACAAAACCAGCATTTACAGTATTGCATGTGTAATTCATGTGTTTGGGTCTAGAGGAAATAGATCTAATTCTGTGTCATTAAGTTTTGATCAGGGGAATGGTGTAATCTGGTGTACAGTTTGGCTGCTGTGAACAGTGGAAATAGGAGTTGACAGTGGAGTAGCTAGTGGAGGCTCCGAGGGAAAATGAGTCCAGTCAAGGGCTGGTGAGACAGAGGCTTCCTGGGGGCTCCTCTGGGGAAAGAGGAAGGAGTCTGGGATGATAATGAGCAGAGAACATGGATGGAGACTAGTGAGTGAATTTGGACCTCAGAGGACAGGCGTGGTGCTTAGATCGGCCGGCTTGTAGGTCGTTAGTGCACACACGGATTTATATCTAGAATGAGCTACTTGAGTATAGATGGGCGGGTACAGTTAGGCCTCAGAGGTCTAAAGTAGGGAAGAAGCAGGAGGGGCCGAAGCTGACAGCATATTTCAAGGGAATGATAGTTTGGTGACAGGCCATGGGTAAGTTCATGAGCAGTCTTAGTTATTGGGTGTTTTATTACCCTCAGTGTTGTGTCCCCAGACCTCTTTTCTTATACTCTCTCTTGTGTTATGTTGGGGTTCAGCCTCAGTTTCTGGAAGAGGCAATGTAGGTAAACTTTCTACTCTTTGCTTATCTTAAAACTCTAGGAATGTGGTTCTAGAACTTACACACCTGACGCACTCTCTAGGGAGTTTTACCTGGACCTGACCGTAGGTTTGAGGAGGATCCTTTAGAGATGGTTAGCTTCATCCTGGAGGCAGAACAAGGCCATTGCTTTTGTGGCACGATACTTCTGCAGGTGGAGTTTAGTCTCCTTAGGAGCCCTGCTTCTGAGGTCTGCATGACAAGCTGACTCCTGAGTGTTCTCTCCACAGGCCTGTCATGTGTGCTCACCACATTTATTTTTAGCTCTCTATAGTGGGTGGAGAGAGCCCCACAGAGTAGAGCAAAACTCTCTACCTTTAGTGCTCACTGTTTGGAAGAACTTTCCTTACTGTGTGACTGGTCACTGTCATGTCACGTGTATATTCACAGAAGCTCGGTGCGTCTCTAGACTCTCAGAGTCCTGCCCTGTGACTTCTGATTTAACGTACTTGCGTTTTCATTAGTAGGTTTTTCTACAATAATGTAGGGTTAGCTAGTTTGGATGTTATTTTTTAGATCAAACTTGATTCCAACTAAAAATTTAAATCCAGAACTCCCTGTTAGCTTGAGGGCAAGATATCATCTGTTGGTGATTAAATTAGAAGAAGAAACTTTGGCTGTTTTAACTGGGCCCCATTCCTGACCCAGGACGTATCTTCAATTGATAACCACAAGCAAATGAAAATTCAGTTTTCTCCAAGGGGTTTCACTGGGGAAGCAAACTACTCTTAAAGGTAGGCTGCATGCCCAGCATTAGATGCTCAATAATAATAAGCTCAACTGCATGTTTGAAGGTTCCCTGTCGCATAACGTCATGTGTGGGCCTTTTAAAAAATTATCTTATTTTTTAATTATATATATATGTAATATATATATCCCTTCTTTTAACTCTTAAGTCCTTTGCATATATAGCATATCTTCCAATTTTGTGGGGTTTTTGTTTTGTTTTTTTCTAGAGACAGGGTTTCTCTGTGTAGCCCTGGCTGTCTTGTAACTAGCTCTATAGACCAGGCCGGCCTTGAACTCACAAAGATCCTCTTGCCTCTTCTGGGATTTAAGGTGTGTACCACCACACTACCTGGCAATAATTTTCAATAAAAGGAAAAAAATGAACAGAAAAGAATTTAACAGGGCAAAAGAAATGTATTTGTGTGCACACAGAGATGCATATGTAAGTTTGGGATTTCACTAAAGGAGAGATGAGGCTGGGGGAGGGATGGAGGAGGCAGCCTGTGCCGAGAAACAGTGAGTATCTATGTCGAAGAGGCAGAAGGGATGAAGGGCTGGGGCCTGGTGGCAGAAACCTGAATGTCCAGCTAAGAAATTCCAACAGTTTTTTAGCATGACCTTTTAGAAGTGTCAATTCCAATAGAACATTTGTGGGTCCAGTAGTGTCCTTTAATGTGTTTGGAAGGGGATACACATTAGACAGCCCTGGAGAGCAGCCTGTCCTCTCAAGGAACAATGTGAGCTGTCAGCTCCATCTTCAAGGGTGTGCTTGGCATTTGGGCATGATGGTTCTTAATCACATGGCCACTTAATTTGCTTCTTGTTTTCAGCCATACACACCTTCCCTCAGGGAAACATACACAGCCAGCGTGGGGATACCTGGATTTGCTCGGCAGACAGTGCCGGCATTTAGCGCAGGTCGTTAGACTAGGTATCATGTGAGTCCCGTGCAGCATGCTGACATTCTATCATGGCAGCTCGTACCAAAACCTAGCAATTCTTTCACACACAAGGAAATTGAGGACCCTAGGGTCAAGCCCAGGTCTTACAGACTGGATCTGTCTGTCTGCACAAATTGATGCTCATTCAGCATTGTCCTTTGAGGCTCTCAAAGATCTGTGGCAAAGGGATGACTGAGTGCCTGGTACAGAACATGAGGCCATCAGTAATGGAGAATGCTGTGGGTGGAGGCCAAGAGTATTGTGGTAATATATTGTATATTTAATAAAAGTAGTCTGAAATATCAGAGGACAGAGCCACCCACAGCCAAGCTGTGAAGGTCAGGGAGTGGTGACCCACTTCAATCCCAGCACTTTGGAAGCAGACATCCATCTGGATCTCTGTGAGTTTAAGACCAGAGCCAGGTGGTGGTGGTGGTGGTGCCACCTATAATCCTAGCTCTAGGAAAGTGAACCAGGAAGTGAGAAGGCTGGAGAGAGAGAAGGTGGGAGGAGGAAGGACTTTTTCCTTTCTTTTCTGCTGAATTTAGAGAAATTTGGCTGAGGAGTTGGCTGAGTGAGAAGTGGCTGTGGTTTATCTCTGATCTTTCAGCTTTTCCCCAATATCTGGCTCCGGGTTTTTATTATATACCAAATAGAGTTTGTGCAGTAGAGTATCTGCCAGCATGCAGAAATAACAGAAAATGGGCCAAGAGCGTTCCTTACAGCCAGGCAGAAATGTCCGCTAGGATCTGGGGAAGTGGATCACAACACCCGAGAACTTGAGGACACGTGAGCCTCAGGGAGGATCAGTAGCTGTGATGTTATCAGAAGTGAATCCTGTGGCAGCTTGAATCAGAGTCATCCTTAGTGTGGTGAGGCCGGCCATGTGCTTTCTCACTTGAGAGATGGATTCCAGACACGTGAAATATACCTGACTTGAGAGGTGTCAGCAGTGTCTCACGGCCTGCCCTTCCCTGTGGGTGGAGCTACAGGGGAAACTGGAAATCTGCCCTGGGAATCTGGCAGTTTAGGGAAAATTTCTCCTGTTACATATCTGCCCACTGCCTGGAGAAATTGCCCAGTAGGTGGCGGTTCTGTTCAGTTTGAGCTGCCTTGCCAGCCGGTGTCTGCTGGCTTTCGGGTGACACGGGGCTCACCAACATCCCTGTGTCTCGCTTTTCTTGCTCTTTTGTTTCCCAGACTCCTTTGTTTCTTGTCCCTTCCTGTCTTATTTAGAGTGGTGTCATTGAATACACTTACCTTAAAACTTAATAACTGTATGACATTACGAACAGTAGGCGAACTTCTTGTGGGACTGGGGAGCACTTTGTGGTTCTGACAGGGATAAGTTGTTATTTCTGTCTCTTGGAAGGAAGGAAGCAAGCTCTGGGCAGAATATAGGAAATGACCAGCTTACATGTGAGCCCATCTTCTAACTGTTCTGGATGGTGTATTTTCTGGTCACTTCCAGTTGGTTGATTTCCAATTTTTGTTAGCCTTGACAAGAGTTCACGGTTCCTGAGCATTTTAATAGCAACCAAGATCTCCTCTGTAAAGCATTTTTATGGCAAATCTTCTGTGAAAAGCTTTGTTGCTGATGGACTGATACTCAAAGCTTGGTTCTGTTAAGCCGAATGGGAATCCTTTGTCCGAGGCCATGTGTGTTCAGCTGGATCTCTCCCTCTCCCTCAACCTCAACACAGGGTGGGAGGGTCTCGCTGTACAGCCCTGCATGGCCCCTGCCTTTGTCTCCCATGTGCTGTGATTAAAGGCGAGTGTTTTTTTTTAACTAGCATGTCAGTGTTGTTGTAACAGTTTGGGAGGATATTTGGGGCTTACTGGTGCTGTTTGTGCAGGAGGAAAGGAGTCTGATTGTGATGTGAGCCCCAGCTTCTGGCAAAGTGGAACCTGAATAGGTAGATGTCTAATCAACTGAATTTTGGGCATTCTAAGGACATTTTCTCAAAATAAGAAAAACTTACATATACTGCTGAGTTACCGATAAGGAAGAGAATCCTAACTTATTATAAGCTTATTTACTTATTTATTTTGAGACAGGTTTTTTCCTGTACAGCCCTGGCTGTCCTCTGCCTCTTGGGTGCTAGAATTAAAGGCATGTGCTACCACCACCAGGTTATATGTCTCAAATTTAAGGACGAAACAGTGGGTTTTGGAATTTCCAAGCAGGCGTGAAAATTCTTTTAGATGTACCTCAAACAAAGTAGACTGACTGGACCAGATAACAAGTTGGTTTCATTTTCTACTTAACCTGTAGGAGGTCTGGACTAGAAGAGCCACATGTTACAGTTCTGACTAGGAACAGTGTCAAGGCTTGATGTGGCTGAGTGATGGAGGGTACTGAGCATCCCTTAGGGCCTCAGGACAGCAGCACTGAAAAGGTCCTCTAGCTAACTATAGACACGGCACATTTCTGTGAAGCAAAGCCATAGAATGTAAAATGTCAAGCATTTATACCTTTTGCTGAGATTTAAGAAACTTACATAGACATTCTGGTTGACAGTCAAGGAACATGGCTGCTTAGATGTTTTTGAAAGTAGCCGTTTGTGAACAAGTAGTCTCGTAGGTAGAAATAGTGAGGTGTGTAGGAGCCTCCAAGGGCTTGGAGGTTCTCATGCTGCATTGCAGTGCTGTGGAAAGCCCAGCAGGTGGCACCAAAAATTTGCTTACCAGATGGGTCCCCATCAACAGTGTAGTGTTTGAAGCTCATTTCAACTTCTACTCCCTTGGGAATGTGGCACCATAGTTGCTGTGCCCTTAGTTCTGTTTCCTGAACCCTGTAATTGTTATTACTCATCATCTTCCAGCATCTGGCAACATTCTGCTTACAGGGTATATTGTGGGCACTGGCTCCCCCTCCAGATCATACACTGCTTGAGAGCAAAGTTGCTGCTGCCCCCCCCTTTCCTTTTTAAATGAGATACACAGTTCCGGCTGGCCTTGAGCTCCCTCTCGTTCATTCCCTTGCCATCACTGGAATGCTGGGATTACAGGCTGCTTCACCACGCCCAGTTTACACTGTGGTGGAAGGTCACGTGCAAGGTTCAGGTCCCTTGGGCATCCTCAGTTAGTACCTACTGGGATCCTGGACTAGTTGTGAGCACACAGTATCTTCCCTTCCCATCCCTTTTGCTGGCTCTGCTGCTGGCTCTGCTGCTTGCCCTAATTGCACAAGTCACTCTTGGGGATGAGTATTTTGAACCTATGGACAGTGGTTTTATATACCTGGCTCTGTACTGAGCCCCAACCAACCGCTTTCAGTATGTTCAAAGACAATTTCTTGTAGATGTTCCTGTGGCTGGGTCTTCCCTGAAGTCCCGGAGTTGGTTGTGGCAGTTTGCTACAGACAGTAGACAGACATGGTCTGGGCTGTGTGCAGTGTGGATAGGAGTTTGTAAAAATCAGAAAAGAATCCTTTTTTGACTCTGATCCAGCTGCCTTATTTGGACTCTGATAGGGAACCTGCAGTCAGAACTGCCTGATGGGGAGAGACTGAAGGCAGGCGTGCTTGGACACACTGCAGGCTCGTTCAGCACACTGCAGCACACTGTACTACATGCCCACTCAGCACAGTGCATGCAGCATACCGCAGGCCCACTCGGCACAGTGCAGCATACTGGACTGCAGGCCCGCTCGGCACAGTGCAGCATACTGGACTGCAGGCCCGCTCGGCACAGTGCAGCATACTGGACTACAGGCCCACTCGGCACAGTGTAGGTCTACTTGTTTGGCTTGTGTCCTTTTATCGGGGACCATTAAGTAAATGAACATTCAGCTTTTGTTTGTAGACAACAGATGAGGCTCTTAAGCATATTAGAAGCGCATTTGAAGAGGCTTTGTTTCATTAGTATGGCCAGCTTACACAGCCAACTTGCCTTCTCTGCCTCTGCCTTCCTCACTGTGTGCCCACCTTTCCAGAGTGTCGGATTTGACAACGTAATTTAGGAGTTCAGTGTCTGGTAGTCCAGGAGCATCTGAAACTGAGCAAAAGCAGTTGCATGTACTTGAAAAAGTGAGTGTAGTAATACATCTTTGACTCTTTGGGACCCGCAGACCCCCAGTCTCAGAAACACAGAGAGAGGCCTATATTAATTATATGTTATTTGGCTTATGGCTTATGATTATTGATAGTTTGTGTATCTTAGCTGGGATTTCCTGCCTGCCTCTAAGATGCCTGCCATAGGCCAAAACAGTTCCTTTATTGTCCAATGATAAAGCATATTCAGCATACAGAAAGACATCCCACATCATTTCCCCTTTTCTGTCTAATCAAAAAGGGAGGTCTCAATTTTAACATAGCAAAATTACATGTAACAAAATAGTCACTAAGTAAGAATTTTAGTTACTATTTTATTTATATTTAGTAAAATTAAAGAAAATATTTATTTTTTGTGAGTTTAAAACTTTAATTTATTTTTATTATAATTAAGGAGATTTATAATTATAACTTCAATTTTTCATTATACTAAAGACTAGAGGGATATATTATTTGAGTAAATGGGAAGTATAAGTAACTTAAAATTTAGAAATGATGGAGATGACATTTGGCTGTTTGGACAGTTATTTAAAGTTTTTTTGTGATGTTGGGGCATTTATTTTTAGTTTGTAGATTTAGAGTCTCCAGCACACAAGTAGGAAACTCTGGACTATTTTATTTACTGGCATAGTTTGTTGGCTGTTTGTTTGTGTGCAGTGTCTGGCAGGGTGTGTGTGTGAAGCAGGAACTTGAAGGATTATTTTGCTTGTTTTGTCAAAGTTTAGAGTCATCTTTTATGGGTCTTGTATGTTTATCTTATATATCATATTGTCAGGCCATTGAGGCAGGAGGTCTCTTGTCTAATGGCTAACCTAAGTAAACTTTATATGGAGTTTTTTGATGTCTGTTATTTTTTTGAAGTAGATTTGTGTTGTCAGGGTAAACCTGTCTCATTGCCTAGAAAAGTCTTAAATTTTTAAAATATTTTAAATGTTATATTTTGTAGGTCTTTGAAGTGTTTGAAAATTATTCAGTTGAAATATATTTTTCTATACTTAAAAAACAATTAACATGACTACAAGTTTGGTTATTATAGATGACTATTAATCTGCATTTTTTAATTATATAATTTAAAGTGAGTTATATAACATAATACTTTAAACAAGAGTAGAAACATATAGTATAAAATTGACCTTAAATTTATGTCAATAAACTAAAATTTATGTCAATGTAAGATTTTGATAGTGACAGATTATTGCTAATCCAAAAAAACCTATCTTTTAAGATCATTTCTATATCATATACCTCCTTTTTTTCCTAGAAAGAGATTAACTATGACTGTTAACTATAGTGAAAATAAACATTTATGAACAATATTTTGGGAATTGAGTATAGTTTTTTATTATTTTTTTGTTTAGGGGCACTGGCAATTTTATGGGTGTCTTGAGGCTGGATCATCTTAGCAGCCTTGAAGTTGATGTGGCCATCTCTTTTTATTAGAGACTTTTTTAGGGGGTCTTTTTGATTAAACTATATTAGCCTGTAAGTAATCTATAGGTTCTCATCTTTTGTGGAAGCAAAAGCATAACTTCTTTTTTAAAAGTTAAGTTATTTTTAGATCTAAATTTTAAAGTTAAGAAATTTTTTAAATTTATGTTTATTTAATTTAGGAGCCTCTATAATTAAATGTCTTTTTGTAGTTAGCTTATTAATAGTCAAAAAATTAAAAGAAAACACAATAATAGACATAATTTAGACTTTTGTGTATTTTTTTATTTTTATGTGTTCTGTGTTTTTTTAAAATTATTTTAAAAAGACATCTCACATCAAGTGAACTATGATCAAAGTGATCTAGAAAGTTCTGTTGATTGGTACTAACTGCTTCTTCAAAGGCTGTCTATGGTTTCTTGGTGAGTTTGCTAGACCAGGGCTGTTTCTACTGTGAGACCTGGGGCTGCTGAAGCCAGCAGTTTTGACCTCTACTGTGTAGAGCATCAAAAGCTCCCATTATGAGATGAGAAGATGACAGCTTTTTTTTTCACTGAAAATTTAGTGCTTGCTCACGGCACCCCTTCTTCCTCTGTCCTGCTCTTTGGAGTAACATTATTTTAAAGACTGGCTAGAACTATCCTGACAGTTCTTGTCTTTGTCTGAATCTCTTTGAATTTCCTTAGAAGTTGGACTATGTGGCATTGGGGTACGCTGAGGCTGCATACAGGACTTTTTCTGGTAGTGCATCTGACAAGTTGTGGGAACAAAACCTTGAACGCCATTGGCACAGATCAGTGCCACTAATTGGGATGCTTTGTTTTTAGGTGATCGGTGAGGACAACGTGGCAGTCCCTTCACACCTTTACAAGGTGATTCTGGCTCGCAGAAGCCCAGAGTCTACGGAACCGCTGGCATTGGGGGCCTTTGTGGTGCCAAATACAGCCATTGAGTTCCAGTCTAAGCTAACTGAGTTCCAGGTGAGCCTCCAAGACCTAGAGAAGATGTCAGGCCTGGTGTTTTTCCCCCATTTGGATAGAACCAGTAACATCCGGAATATTTGCTCTGTGGACACCTGTAAGCTCCTGGATTTCCAGGAGTTCACTCTGTACCTGAGCACAAGGAAGATCGATGGAGCCCGTTCTGTAGCCAGACTGGAGAAGGTCCTGGAAACTTTGAAGAGCTCAGGAGTGGAACCTGATGATTACTTCCTGAGTCGATACAGGAAGAAGCTAGAGGAGCTGAAAGCTAAGGAGCAGGCGGACACCCAGCTGGAAAAGCTGTCCTAGGGTCTGGGTGTGCGCTAAGTACCCATAAAGAACAGGCAAGCCCTCTCCAGGCAGATTTATTTACAAGAAATGATGGAATCCTGACTAAAAATCCCTCCAAAGACTCACCAGCTCAGAACTCTGTTGTTTTCTTTCTCCAGGATCTGAGTTGGCGGCCATGTGCTTTAGAGTCATCTCTTCTCCTGTCCAAACACATTGTGATTTCCTTCTTGCTCTCTCATGACCCTGGTGTCCTTCCATCTGTCTGTGACAAAGCTTTTCCTAGTGTGCTCTCTATGCTTTGCTTGCTGTCTGACAGTGAGCCTCTGTGCAAAACCCCGCTGTTCCCATTTTACATGTGGGCAAGTTGAGGCTTAGAGAGCTTTGTATCTTCCCCATTGGTAGTTTGCAGAAGTCATTCAGGGCACCTCAGAGTTGGGACAAGGTCAGGTGGGTTTGACTCAGGTATCACCTGTATCAGTGGGTATTCCTGGTCCTAGGTCTGCTTGCTGAGAAAGGTCCAGCAGAGACACTTTAATGCCTGACTTCGGCACAACAGAGCAGAGAGGGGGATATTTTGTGGGTTTAACCAGAGCCTGTGATTCCTTCCAGGGATCACATGGGGTTAGATAGGTGTGTTTCTTTCTTCACTAGGGACTTTCTAAAGGAGCCCAAGAGAGGTGTGTACTGAGAGTCCCAGGTACCTGTGGTCCTGCTGTCTGCTGGGCCAAGGTCCAAACTGGCTCACTCCTGTGGAAGGAGCAGCTGTCTTCTGTCTTCCTGTTCTGATCTCTGGCCGTAGTTTACACAGTCTTGAGATGTC